>CM066984.1:44047265-45431432 GCA_033977485.1 Hydrangea macrophylla | reverse complement strand
AGTTGTTTCTCTATGATCTCATGAATCAATAGTGGTTGTGCAACAATCATTGACATCAAGCGACTTTCAATCCTTAGAATCACTTCAACTTCTAAAATCTCCATATCTCGAATCAACTCTCTTTGAGAAGTCACGTCCAACACTGTGTTGGTTGGTGCTTTACGATTAAGAGCATCAGCAACTACATTCGCCTTGCCCGGATGATACTAAATTGACAAATCATAGTCTTTCATCAACTCTAACCATCTCCTTTGCCTCATGTTCAAATCTCGTTGCATGAACAAGTGCTTTAAACTCTTATGATCCGTGTATATCTCATATTTTTCCCCGTATAGGTAATGATGCCAAATCTTTAATGCAAAAATTATGGCGGCCAATTCTAGATTATGTGTCGGATAATTCTTCTCGTATGATCTAAGTTGTCTTGATGCATATGCAATAACCTTGTCACCTTGCATAAGAACGCAACCTAAAACTCTATGTAAAGCATTAGTGTAAATGATAAACCCTTCAGTTCCTATCGGAACAGCTAACATTGATGCCCTTACTAGTTAACTCTTCAACTCTTGGAAACTTTCCTCACATTCTTGACTCCAAACAAAAACAACGTCTTTCCTCATTAACTATGTCATCGGCATTAAAATACATGAAAAGACTTTTAAAAACCTCCGATAATGACTAGCTAATCCTAGGAAACTTTGAATCTCTTTCACATTCGTAGGTCTTAACCAATTGGTAACTGCTTCTATCATCTGAGGATCTACAGAAATTCCTGTTGCCGACACTATATGTCCAAGAAAAGCAATCTCCATCACCAAAATTCACACTTCTTCAATTTTCCGAACAATCTCTTCTCACGCAACCGTTGTCAGGCTAATCGTAAATGATGCTCATGATCTTCAATACTCTTGGAATAGATTAGGATATCATAAATGAACACAATAATGAACTCATCTACGTAGTCCTTGACAACACGATTCATCAAGTCCATGAAAGCGGCTGGTGCGTTAGTCACTCCAAGTGGCATAACCAAAAATTTAAAGTGACCATATCTAGTCCTAAAAGCTGTCTTCTCAACGTCTTCTTCCTTAACCTTTAACTGGTGGTAACCGGATCTCAAGTCAGTCTTTAAAATACTTGAGACACTTGTAACTAATAAAATAAGTCATCTATTTGTGGCAATATATATATTTATTCTTGACGGTTAATTTATTAAACTCTCGATAGTCAATGCACATACGTATTGTCCTATCCTTCTTCTTCACAAACAAGACTGGAGCTCCCTATGGCGAAACACTAGGTCGGATAAAAACCTTCTTAAGCAGCTCTTGTAACTGAACTTTCAATTCTTTCAATTCTACTGGTGCAATTCGGTACAGTGCTTTGGATATTGGTTGTGACTTTGGTACTACTTCTATCATGAACTTATGCTCTCTTTCAATCAATATGTCAGGTAACTCATCGAGAAATACATCAAGAAATTCTCAAACTATCAGAATATCTTCTACTAGTGTCCAAGAACTCTCGTGTCAACAATTGAACATAAGAAACCCGAACAACCCTTCTTCAACATCTTACTTGCTTGAATCATCGATATAAAGTATGTGTAGACACCCCATTCTGTCGGCTATCAGATTTAGGAGACCCATAGCTTAGTGGTTCACAATGATCGAAAAAGACTCAAAAAGGACTCTTGGAAGTTAGTTCTATCTCTCAAAATGCTCAGAATGACCGAAATACCCCTGAAAACCCAAAAACTCCCAGATTTTGGACCAAAAGTCTTGAAAACATGGTACGTTATAAGAAAAGTGATAAAATAAGTGTAGAAGCAAAATCATATGAAATCGTCAGCTCCCAGAGACCCCAAAAAGTCCCGAAAGTCCCCGAAAAGTCCACATTGATCAGTTTGACCTAGGTTTGACCAGGGTCTGACCAAAATCATCCGAATTCACCAAAAAGTTTTGAAATTATTCTAAATCATTTGAATAGTACTAAAATGAGTTTTAAAAGAAAATCAGACAAAAACGTCAGCTCTTGAGAGGTCCTAGAGGTTCCTAGAACTTCCTAGAAATCCTAGGTTTGACCCATTTGACCTAAAAGATGACTTTGAAACCGGAGCACCATATCATTTTCAAACATTTTCCATGAATACTAGAGGTCAATATCTTTCTAATGGTATGTCAGACATAATTTCTGGATTCAAAACGAGTTTATTATGAATTTCTGAAGGTGAAAAAGACGATCAAATCGGCTTTTATCGGGAATACTACAAAACTTTTTAAAGTGACCTGACTCCAAACTATGTTTTATGAAAAGTAGACTCCATTACCTTTCCAACAGTATATCACAAGCTCAATTTTGAGCTTGTACGCATTTTTTGTGAATTTTGAACAAAATAGGGCCTTTTCGCGAATATCGAAACCTCTGTGGGCCTAAATAGCATTATCTGTACGTCGGAGGAGCAGTGCCACCATGGCAGTAGCCCACTGCCATTGCAACACTCTCCCCTAGAATAGTCTATTTTTGTAATTTATTTTGGGGGTCCAATTTGATTAATTGAAAACCAAAACGACGTAGTTTCTTGTCCACAGATGTTAGGGACCAATGGGAACACTTTTTAAATCCTAAAACCACCCCATATTGGCCCATATAAACCCCCCTTTGCTCTTCATTTTTTTTTTTTTTGGGGGGGGGGGGGGGGGGGGGGTAGTGCAAATAGGGATAGGTTTAGTAGAGAGAAAGGGAGAGCTTCTCCCACTGAATTCTATAAGAAAGTGAGTTCTAATCTTGTTTCCTTCCATTACCTCTCTTATACTTCACATTCAAATCCTCCCCAACCACCATTATTGAGCAATCTTGACTTAGGATGCTACTTCCATGTCTAAATGTAAATATCTATGAGTGAAACACCAAGCTACAAGTCCAAAATCACATTGACTATCATCTATTGATTGTTATTATTTGCTTGATTATGTAAATGTTCATTTCTCCTTACCTCATTTCTTTTTTATTTTTCTTTGATTACTTACTAGTTCATCATCTAGATGAAGACATGGTATTTGAGGTGAGTGAATCCTATGGATAGTAGTTCTAGACCTCAAAAACATGTTTGATAGATAATGATCTCCATAAAAAATCATGCATTAAAAACATTCCTAACCCCCACTTTTCCATTTTTATAATATCAGTCCACTGTTCTCTCCACTATTCACAGCAAGCATGTTTTGAGTTCTTTCCTTTGATTTGATGCTTACATGCAATCCAAATTAGCACATGTCTTAGGAAGTAGTTCATAATATATTTGTATACATCCTATAATAATTTTCTTCATACATTCATGCATACTCTAGACTTCTAAGTCACTTTAGAAAGTCCATGTACACAAACACATTACAACCTTTGCACATTCTAGGATCATACATTGGATCCATACAAGATTTGGAGTTTTTGTGACTCCTAATCTAAGGAGATTATGAGGAATGAACTTGATCACACATTCATGCTCCCCCTCGATCGAATCTTCCTTTCTCATCCGTCTCGGGGATTGAGAGATCTTCTTTTCTCAACGATTAACATGCATCATACTAGCTTGCTAAGCATATTTTTTATTTCATTGATTATTTGTTTCAAGAACAATTCATGTCCCCTTTAGACTAGAAAAACTCGATTACTTGATATGTGATTAGATGATTTTTCCTAGATTTGTTTGTGTGATCTTTCACTTTTGTATTTTGTGATATTTGGCTTAGATCTTATAAATGATATCTCATCTTTTGATCTTCCATTTCAAGATTCTTATGAGATGTAATATACTATCATAGTATTAATTGTCGAACCAAACATAGTATAAGATAATTATTTGGATGCTATTTAAGGCTCCTTCCTCTCTCGTACCAAAGCCCCGAGTCAAGTTCTTTGGTTATGAAGGGCCGATGTCCTTTATCCATTTGGGTGAATCAAATTGGGTTTTTTGGTTCCCTAAAGACCAAGTGGCGACTCTGTATCTGTTTTCAACAGACCTTCTTTTTCTTTTTATTCAAAACAAAAGGAAAATCAATTTTACGAGTCCACAATCTGGCGACTCCACTCGGGACTTTTTTTATATTTTAAAAACAAAATAATACAGAGGTTTGACTCATAAGAATCATCCTTAAAATCATCTTTTTACTGTGTTTGGTTCACCACATTGCACTCCTGCATTTTCCCTCCGACAATGTCTGAAACACGGCGCTGACATTGTTCAAGTCTTGATGTGCTAGGGCACAAGTCACCATTGATACTGCACCTTCCAAAGTATATCAAAAAGAGCAAAACATCCGTATGTCTCTCTGACATTATATTGGAACTCTTGTCAACGGACCCTCTTTGACTAAACCCAGTCTTTGCATATAGATTCCTGTAGAACCTTTCATAGGATTGTTCATTTTTCTTTTCAGATAGGACAATATGACATAACTGTTGTATGCCCTGATGGGATTACCTGCGCAGTGTAGACGCTTATGTGGCATGAGGCAGAACCTCTTTCCTATGATTCCCAAGGTACTTACTCACACGTGATCACGTTGAGTTGACCTGCCTAGGCACCATGATAAGGATGTCTACTCTATGTTCACAAAGATATACACTGTAAACCTTGTTTGTTATTCATAAGACATAAGAGTATGAAAACTTTCTAGATAGTACGATCGCCGTCATATTTACCTATTTTTCCAGAAGCTCTGTCCAAATCTCCCAGACTTCCCAGATATACCATTTTCCCCCAAAACTCTGTCCAAATCCCCCAGATTATCCAATCTGCCTTGATTTCTCATAAATCCCTATTTATCCCCAAACCTTGGAATCCCTTCTTTTCCTAAAAACCTTTCCCAATTTACCTTGTTTCGCCTAGAAACCCTGATTTCCTAGTTCATCTCAGAAACTCTGTCCAACTCACCCAGAAATACCTGTTTCTTTCAGAAACTTTGTCCAAATTGCCTAGATTTCCCAAAAATCCATGTTTCCTAGAAACACTGCCAGATTCTCATTCCTTAAAGAGCAAACCAGTCTTCCTCACCCTCCCCATGACGGCGATCTTCCTGGAAAGAAAAGTTAGCACACTTTGCATGGTTAGGACCTTACTTGCTTAACTGCTATATGTTAGAAGTAGGGGCATCATATAGATTAGGGATTGTATCTGTAGACATCAAAAGTTAGCACCCAACGCCATTTATCCGAGTCTGTTTCCACATCCAAATCTCTACTTGTATCTGTAGACACCCAATTTTGACCACACTGATAGGATTTAGGGTAGACAACGTCTTGGGGGATTCGATGATAAAAAGTACCCTGTGAAAGGTACTGGATTCCACACAACCAAAAGATCGAACTTCAAAAAGTGACTTCAAGCTTAGAAAAGCTCTTTTCCATGAGTGAATCCCGGTTTTGTCAAAATCGTCTCTCGAAATTAATATTCACTCAGGGTTATATGAACATGATGTGTTCTAAATGTAGTATTCTAGGTACCCAGAGATTCAATTTTAAAGAAAAGTTCGAAATGACGCACATTGAAAAGTAATTTTGAAAAAGACATCGTTTGATTTCAAAAAGACGATGAATGTTCCGGAGGACTTCCAGGCTTCAATTGGACTTCAATTTTCATTTCAAAACTCCCTGAAATATTTTTATACTAAAATTCAACTCGACAGCTTTCCAACGATACTTAAACGAACGATTTCAAACACCAAAAAGTTTTTTTACAAAAATCTAGAAAAGCAGTGCCCCTAATATTTTAAATAGAGCTTAAATGCAACTAGAGGAGGAGGAAAAGTAAGTGGCGGATCCTACATAGGGGTGGCGGGTCCCACCTAAGCTGCCACCCACATAGTGCCCCTTCCATAGACCTTTTTGAGTTCCAAACCCTTCTAGAAGCCTCCCACTGCAAGGAAATTGCCTGGAAACTACGTTTGGGCACTGCAATGGCCATTTTAACCCTTTTTTGCTCTGTAAATATCCTATTTTAACACTATAACTTAAGAGTTCAGTTTTGAAAACTCTATATATAGATCCATATAAGATCATTTTTGACACACAAGAGGATATATAGACAAATAAGTACATACAAGCATACACAAGAGAGTACACAAGTGAATTTACTTGAAGATACAATCACATATACTTTGAATTTTGAGAGAATTTTAGAGAGAAAATAGTGAATCATGAATTGATTTCTTTTAAAATGAACTTTAAGATAATTATATAAGATAATTGAATAGAGTTTTGACATCAATTGCCTCCATTAAACTTCCATGGATGAGTGCTTGAAGAGCTTGAAGAACACCTGAAGAAGAAGATCTTCAAATCAACTTTGATTGCACAATTGAGAATCCTCCAAGAGGTAGACATCAAGTTTTATCTCTAATTCCTATATCTTATATATAGATCTATAATACTTGGATCAAGTTTAGTTTTGTTTTATTTGTTAGAGTCCTCATCTTCTTGCTCTCTTGTTCTTCACACACTCACATAACTAGATCCAAGTCTCTTTGATTTTATTGATAATTCTCAAATTAGAGATTGATTTTCACTTTGGTTTTCAATTTTGATTTCATTCTTCGATTTAATTTAAATCCATGCATACATGTTTATACATATGTATCTATTTTGAATTCTATGATGGTTTGGAAGTATGATCTATGAGAAGGATGATTCCTATGTTCATACCTATCTCTTGATTATTCCTATAATCGGGAGAGAACAAATCCAAATTATACACCTTAATTCACATTTGATAACTATTTTTATCCTGTTTTTGTGTAGTTTTACTTTATTTTCTATTTTCTGCCAGGTTTTAGAAGAAAACATGGATTCCAAGTTAAATAAGGAGAAAAAGTAAGAAGAAAGAAGCTGGAAAAAGCCCTTTGCGCGAGCGGTCCACTCGCGCGAGATCCCAGATATCGCTCACACGATCCGCGCGTGCGACCTTCCAATTACGCGCTCTTGTGGCCCGGTCGCGCAATCCGTACAAAAACCAAAGTTGCGTATTCTGCTATACTGAAGAGCCCTGTGCAAACGAAACTGCTGAATGACGTTTAGATTGTAAATAACAACTGTTTTAGCCCGTTTCGGGGATAGGAAAGCTTCTAAAAACTTATTGTAAACTCTATATATACTTAGTTTTTATAATTTTTAGGGGTTACACACATTCATTCATTCATCCATCACTTTGGAAGGCAAGAGGAGGGAGAATAGCAAGCTTGAAGGTCTCGAATGGCTACCATCAACTCAGTCTTCATGCTTTCACCCGCCATGAGCAACTAATCTCCTAATCTAGGGTTTCAATGAAACCCTAGCTATGTAAAGGGGGAATTCTATGCTTTTCTATTTTAGGATTTTATGGATTGGATAGTATTTGTATGTTGGTGGATTATTTATATGTAATCAGTTTTTAATTTTAATAATCAAGAGTATTTTGGATCTATTCTTGTCTTAGATTTTTCCTTATGCTTATTGAACTCAATAGTCCTTGATTTCTGTGATTGATAGGAGTATATTTACATACAATAGTGCTTATGTGATTGTGATGTTTACATCTTTTATAATTCATGCTTAGGAAAGATGAGTTATGCTACACCCTAGTTATAGGTAGATAATTCATGTGAACCATAAATGGATTATGCTTAGATTAAACTAAAAATATCCTGTTGACGATACTATTGGGCTTGTAGCTACGATAGATCATAACTATCCAAACATAGAACTTAGAATAGAAAGTTTAGATCCCCGATGCATAGTTAGTGGTGGATTTGTAATCCTAGATCTCATCTATTCATATTTAAACCAATTTTCAATTTAGCATACAAGTTTACTTAGATTTAATTCTAGACTTTATTTCCATAATTTCATAGTTTAATTCATAGTTTAAGTAGTAGTAATAATCAAATTATAAATTGATCAAACTCCCGATTTTCTTATAACTAAATAGATTAGATTTTATTAATTAAAGGATAAAAAAACTAGCAATCTCTGTGGGTTCGACCTTTACTTTCACTACTGCAAATCTTTGGAAAAGTAAAGTACACTTTTCAAATCTTTATTCTGAGAAGATCAATTTTTTGCGCCGTTGCCGGGGATTGGAACACTTTTTGCCGTTAATTATTAGAATTTACTTAGTTAGTAAATATTAGTGTCTATTTTATTTTCTTTGTTTCTAATTTTATTTTCGAGTCGCTAAAATTATCCTTGTTTGCAGATTTCAAATCATCAATTCTAGCACGTTCGAGTGGAGCAGCTGTGCACGTCAACGGAGCTTACGCGGACCTGAAAAATAAATAAATTATAATCAATTTAAAATTGCCAATTAAATCTATTATTTAAATATCGCAATCGAACCACTGTAAGTCAGGGCACTGAGACGTAATACTTGCATTAGGGTAGGTGTGGAGTGAGCATTGAATTAGCTAGGAAACCCGGGGCGCTGGGCTTGACGCGGTCATTGCATTACAGGATAATTTCATGCATCATATTAGTCTTGTGTGCTTGCATGCTTGGTTATTAGCATAGAGTATTTTTGCTTCAATTGAGTCAGTCCTTAATTTATGTTTGTTACTCGTTCAAGTAAACCCAAATTAAATCTGCTTAATCTCGAACTTGAACGCACTCTTAGAATTCTTAGGTCATCAAAGCAAGCTTCTAGAGCTCAGTTGATGCTAGACGACGAGTTCACAACGGAACCGTCATCCTTGTTTGAATCGGAAATCCGAAGCACTCTTAACCGTCTAAGAAAAACTAGAACGACAAAAATTGAACCTATTCCAATGGCCGATTTTGGACACAACCGGAAAAATGGAAATAACCAGAATAATGGGGATAATCTTAACATACCCCCACCACCTCCGTTAAAGGATTACTTTACTTTTACCGCATATACACCACCGTCGTGTATTGCATTATCGAAAGTGACAGCAGCTCACTTTGAAATCAAATTGTCAACTATTGCGCTCTTTCCGTCATTCCACGGTCGTGTTAAGGAAGACCCTTATAATCATCTAGACAAATTTCAGGGTATCTGTGCGACTTTAAAAACTCAAAACTTAACAGATGATGAGTTAAAAATGCGTCTTTTCCCATTTTCACTTAAAGATAAAGCGAAGTATTGGCATCAATTTTTGGAACCAAATTCAATAAGAACATAAGATGAGTTGCAGACTGCGTTCCTACAGAAAATTTTCCCCATCACTAGAACGAATCAGATTAGAAAATCAATAACTAATTTCACAATGCAAGATAGCAAGACCCTTTATGATACGTGGGAATAGTTTAAAGAATTCTTACGTCCTTGCCCTCATCATCAGATACCCAAATGGCAGCTGGTGCAAGTCTTCTATGAGGGATTAATTCCCGCCGTTTATAACAGCGTTGACGCTATTTGTGCGGGGACGTTCCTCCACAAGAGTGCCGATGAAGCTTGGAAGATATTTGAAACATTAAGTGAAAACTCTATGCACCAAGCTGTATTTGTACGACCCGAGGGACACCTTCCACCACACCCAAAGAGAGAGGCTAAAGTTGAGTCTAATCATTCTTATGAAATCGAAGAACTAAATAGAAAAATGGACCAACTCATGATGATGGGCCGCATGCAAGGCCCACCTCCTCCTGCTGAAGTATGCCAGTTATGCTCAGATTCGTCGAATTCGACATTAGCATGTTCGTCCGCATCCCAGTTTCCAGAATTTGTAGAACAGCAAATAAATGCTATCCAACAGTTCTAATGACCCAATTATAACCCCACGGGTTATAAACCGGACTCGACATGGGGACCTCACCCGAATCTTTCATGGAACTGTAATAGTGAGAAACCGTATTCGAAACCCGATACGATGAATTTTCCTAATGCGTATAGGCCACAATCTAATCAGTATAAGCAGCCTTCGAATCAACAGAATTAGTACCAGCAGCCTCCCTTCCGTGCTAATCCTCCTAGGGATAAAACTTTCAAAGAGAGGGTGTTGGCGTCATTAAAAAACTTAGAGGCCCAATCACAATCACAGTCGCAACTTGTTAACTCTCACACGCAATCGATAGCTAAATTAGAATCCCAGATGGGCCAACTTGCTAATACCTTAAATCGTCGTAATGAGGGAAAGTTACCAAGTAAACCGGTCCAAAACCCTAAAGGACAATATGAGGTGAGCTCGGCGAGTGATCAAGTTAACGCGGTGACGACTAGAGTGACTGAACGTCTGGAGGAGATTGTACCTCCTCCCGAATCTCAAAAAGATAAGGGTAAAGGAATAAGTAAGGAACACGATGGAAATAACGATAAAGTTACAAAGGGCCCAGTTCCTTCGGTACCTAATATGTCTAAAGCGACAAACCCATCAAATTACGTACCTAGAATGCCGTTCCCTCCAAGCGTGGATGTCCCAGCGCACTTCTTGAAGAAGGGAACACGCCCGGAGGATATTCTTGAGACATTTAAAGAGATGAAGATTAACATTCCATTACTTGACGCTATTAAGAAAATACCTCCATACGCTAAATTCTTAAAAGACTTATGCACTCAAAAGAGAAAATCTAGAAACCACTTATCTAAGAAAGTCTTTCCAATGGAAAAGGTTAGCTCCATGTTTAATCACAACACTCTAAAATACAAGGACCCGGGTACTCCAACCATCGCTTGTCACATCGGTGATAAATACATTCACCGGGCTCTTCTTGATTTAGGAGCGAGTGTGAATTTGCTACCCTATTCAGTATATGAACATTTGGGTTTAGGAGAACTAAAACCGACTGCGGCCACCTTACAATTAGCCGATAGGTCAATTAAAGTTCCACGAGGGGTAGTAGAAGATGTATTGGTCAAAGTTGATAGATGCTATTATCCGGTCGATTTTATCGTGCTCGACACCGAACCAGTCTTAGATGCAAGAAAACAAGTCCCAGTTATTCTAGGATGCCCTTTCCTAGCCACGGCTAATTCTATTATTAACTGTAGGACTGGAGTGATGGATATAACTTTTGGTAACATGACCGTGCATCTTAACATCTTTAATGCATCTAATCAACCATAGAGAGATGATGAAGAGGCAGACTGCTATTCCATAAACCTAATAGACAAATTAGTCGAAGAGGCAGTGCCTTTTATGTTGACTAAAGAAGCTTTGGAAGCATGCCTATCGCATTTCAATTTTAATGATTTCAACATTGACGCAAATATTGAAGATGTGAATACTTTATTAGAATCGGTAAACACGACTAATGCGCTTCCATGGAAACCTAAAATAGAGGCTTTACCGCTTCTCGCACATGCACTGGCAGTACCATCCATTGAGTGTCCCCCGACGCTCGAACTCAAACCATTGCCGAATTCTCTGAAATATGCATTCCTAGGATCTAGCGCAACTCTTCTAGTTATAATCGCGTCAAATTTAACTAAAATTCAAGAAGTACAACTAATACAGGTTCTAGGTAATCATAAGAAGGCAATTGGATGGACGGTTGTCGATTTAAAAGGAATTGACCCGTCAGTTTGCATGCATAGAATAAATTTAGAAGAAAATGCCAAATAATCTAGGGAAATGCAACGACGTCTCAACCCTAACATGAAAGAGGTGGCTATGAAGGAAGTTATAAAACTCTTAAATGCAGGTATTATCTACCCGATCTCCGATAGTAATTGGGTCAGCCCAACTCAAGTTATCCCAAAAAAATCAAGTATTACGGTTGTACTAAACGAAAAGGGAGTCCTTATAGCTACCCATCAAACTACTGGTTGGCGAGTATGTATTGACCATAGAAAACTTAATACGATGACTCGTAAGGATCATTTCCCTCTTCCATTCATTGATCAAATCCTAGAATGCCTGTCCGGTCAAAGCTATTATTGTTTTTTAGATGGATACTTTGGTTATAACCAGGTGACCATTTATCCCGATGACCAGGAAAAGACGACGTTCACATGTCCCTTTGGAACCTTCGCCTACCGTCATATGCCGTTTGGGTTATGCAACGCACCGGCAACCTTTCAATGGTGTATGATGGCAATTTTCTCGGACATGGTTGAGAAATTTCTCGAAGTATTTATGGACGATTTCTCAATTTTCGGACCTACATTTGATGAATGCCTTCAAAATCTTACGAAAGTCCTCAGCCGTTGCGAGGAAGCAAATTTGGTATTAAGTTGGGAAAAGGGCCATTTCATGGTTCAAGAGGGAATAGTCTTGGGTCACATTGTTTCCAAGCGAGGTATAGAGGTTGGTAAAGCAAAAATCGAGTTAATAGACAAACTTCCACCACCATCATCCATTCATCAGATTCGTTCTTTCTTAGGTCATGCCGACTTCTATAGACAATTTATCAAAGACTTTAGTAAAATTTCACGCCCCTTGTGTAACCTGCTTGCCAAGGATACACCTTTTGTCTTTAACAACGAATGCCTGAAGGCTTTTGAAACGTTGCGAACCTTGCTATCCACGGCTCCGTAATCCAATCCCCTGATTGGTCTTTACCATTTGAATTGATGTGTGATGCTTCCGATTATGCCGTTGGAGCCATTTTGGGACAAAAAGTTAATAAAGTCCCTCACGTAATTTATTATGCAAGTAAAACACTAAATGATGCGCAATTGAAATATACAACAACTGAAAAAGAATTGCTTGTGGTTGTGTTTGCCCTCGACAAATTCCGTTCATACTTATTGGGATCAAAGGTCATTGTGTATACCAATCACACCGCATTACATCATTTATTGAATAAGAAAGAAACAAAATCGAGATTAATCCGATTGATTTTACTCCTTCAGGAGTTTAATTATGAAATACGTGATAAAAAGGGTTCTAAAAATATTGTAGCTGACCATTTGTCCCGAATTCTTGTAGAATCTACCGATATTACCCCTCTAAAGGATTCATTTCCGAATGAGCAATTATTTGTGTTATCTACCGTAAACCATCCGTGGTTCAGTGACATCGTCAATTTCTTAGCTACGGGACAAATCCTGCATACGTGGTCTCGTTTAGACAAAGATCGGTTCTTTTCTCAAATTAAACATTATTACTGGGACGACCCACTATTATTTAAATATTGTTCTGATCAAATTATACGAGGTTGTGTTCCGGAAAGTGAGTTCAATTCTATATTAAACTTTTGTCACTCTCTAGAATGCGGAGGACACTTTGGTGGCCGTCGTATGGCCGCTAAAGTCCTCCAAAGTGGGTTATAATGGCCAACACTGTTTAAAGACGCACATGAATTCTGTCAGAACTGTGTACGTTGTCAACAAACAGGTAACATGCCACATCGTGATGCGATGCCCATGACCCAATCCTTATTATAGAAATATTTGATGTGTGGGACATCGACTTTATGGGTCCGTTGTCCTTTGGGTACGAATATATTCGAGTTGCGGTCGACTATGTTTCTAAGTGGGTGGAGGCAGTTGCAACTAAAACGAATGACCATAAAGTAGTGGTTCAATTTATAAAAGATAACATATTTTATCGTTTCGGCACACCACGGGTAATTATAAGCGATGGGGAAAAACATTTCTGTAATCGTTACTTTGAAGCACTCGTCCGAAAATATTCCGTCACCCATAAGGTTGGAACCGCTTACCATCCGCAAACCCAAGGCCAAGTTAATGTTTCAAATCGAGAAGTAAAAAGTATACTAGAAAAAACAGTAAGTCCAGACCATAAAGATTGGTCACAACGACTGACCGATGCGCTTTGGGCATATCGTACAGCTTTTAAAACTCCTATTGGAATGTCTCCTTACCGACTGGTATTTGGAAAAGCGTGCCACCTATCGGTGGAACTTGAACATCGATCCTATTGGGCCGTAAAAATGCTTAACCAAGATATAAAAGCGACAGGATGCCACCGTAAACTTCAACTACAGGAACTTGAAGAATTGAGAAATGAAGCATATGAAAATTCGAGAATCTACAAAGAACGATCTAAAGCTTTCCATGATAAAATTATTATAAGAAAGAATTTCAAAGTTGGACAACGCGTATGATTATTTAATTCAAAATTAAGATTATTCCCGGGTAAGCTACTGTCCCGATGGGACGGTCCGTTCATTATAACACAAGTGTTCCCGCATGGAGCAATTGAAATCCAAGATACAAACAGTGGAACACCGTTTAAAGTAAACGGACAACGGCTTAAGCCGTACCGGTCTGACGAGAAAGAGGAAAGAGAAATCGAATCCATAGATCTGGTTGACCCGGTTTATCTCGACTGAGCACGTGCATCGGTCGAGCTAACGACGTAAAACTTAGCGCTTTTTGGGAGGCAACCCAAGTTTTTATTAAAATTTTCTTTAGTTTGTACATTTTTAGGAGTTTTTGGCCAATGTCTGAGTATTTGAATGCCCAACAGCTGAAAATTTTTAACTCTTACAATATTTATACAAAAAAATAGATGAGAAAAAGAGAAAATTGGCTTCTCGCGCGTGCGGCCCGCTTGCGCCAAGGGTCGCTCACGCGGTATGCTCGCGTGAGATATCCCCTTAGACAAAAATTTTGGAATTTTTGAAACCAAGCCTCAGCTTTGGTTCACGCCTCAGATTGCACGCACGAGGAGCTCGCTGGAGCGGTACGCTGGCGTGGATCTGACACTTAGGAAAAATTTTCTTTTGAACTCACAACATGCCTCAGCTTTTACTCGCGCTTCAAATCGCGTGAGCGAAAGTCTCGCTGGAGCGGCCCGCTCGAGCGAGATTGTGACTTGGAAAATTTTTCAAACAAAAGGAAAAGGGGCCTCAGCTTCTCCTCACGGAGGGATCAGCGCGCGCAAAGCTCGCTCGCGCGGTCTGCTCGCTTGAGGTTGCCCTCCCTTTAAATATAGGGCTGAACCCTAAAATTTCTTAGAACTCTCTCACCTGTCTCTCACAAACTCCCTCGGCGATTCTCTCTCTCTCTCTACTCTCTCCACCACAAATCACCATAATCATCACCATACTGCCGCCGACCATCATCATCCAACCACCACACTACCACAACACCACCACCGGCCTGCCGTCGCCGCCGCTAAAAACAACCACCGCCGCCGCCGGGACGCTCGCACAAAACTGCGGCCAAACTTTCCTTCTCCAATCTTGATTCTCCAACCTCAGGTATCCATATACCCATATATATACACACATATATAGATAAACACATACACTTATATAAATTTGTATAATCATGTATGCACACACCCACAGATTTGTTTATATACACATTTTTAGTGTTAGGGTTTGTGATTTTGGTGGGGGGGGGGGGGGTTCCGTTTGAATCCACATAAGTGTATGTATGTACATACCAATTTTGGTATATATATATATATACTACTATACGCACACAGAATCTCTCAACCCTTATTTCTATTGATAGAAACCCTAGACCCCAATCTTTATTTGCACACAGTTTGAAACATGTATACTCATACTATAGCCCTCGTTAGGGTTAATTAACCTCAAATAGTGCTATAATATTTCACTTATACACCATGCCTTTGATCTTGATCTGTTCTTGAAAATCAATTTCTGACTCACTCCAAGCCAAATAGCCATACATTCTAAGCCCTAACCCTTATATTGACAACACTGATGCTAGTAAGGGTTTGGGGGTTTGAGTTTTAGGGTGATACGTCCTTAGATGTGTTTACAGATTTAGAGATCTCCTTATCCACCCCAGAGTTACATACACTAACTATCATATTCATGTTTAAGACACACACACACAGCTCAATGAACACGTGTGTGTCCAAATTCTAGATTAATTTAGGGAACTAAATTTTTTTTGTATTGTGGTTTGGGTTGAGAATAATGACAGTTATGCAGAACTATATGTACATATTCCTAGATACATCAACACTGATCTCACACACAGAAGCATAGTATACACATAATATTTTACAGCCATATATGGATGTGTGAAGAGATTGATTGGGACTCATAGACTATTTCACATACTCGCCTAGACGTTAATTTCTTTCACCTCGAACCCTAATACATAGCTGTTTAAGTAAATGTTGGGTATAATATTTTCTTTGCTAGTTTGTTGCTATGAATCATGAATTTGAGTATATATATATATGAATGTTGAATAAGTTCTCAATTTAGTCTTAGAAATTGAGACCTTTACAAATTGAACTAATAGTTTTTGTAATTACGACGATTTTCAACTAGAGAGTAGTTAACGCACTTTAAAGCTCATCTACAACAAACCTATGACCTAATTAGTGTAGGCTTGTAAGTTTTGGAATTCATCTTGTATACATAGTCTACACTAATAGGTTTGTTCTGTGCCCCAGATTCATATTTACCTATTCTACGACCAAATCTAGATGTTCATCTATTATGGCACTAATTCGTTATTCATATACGTAATCGACATAGTCAAGACCATTGTCAATCAACGTTTCACCTTTCAAACAATACAGCTCTATGTTTTCACATGATCAAAGAATCTGGATTTTGAAATTCTTTAACGACTTTGAATAAATGTTTAAAACCTTGGAGCCTCAATTCCCATGCAACTTCACGTTTAATCTTAACATGTTCTTATGGCAACATAGAGTTGCATGTTGGAAGTCTTGACTATGTCCTGAACTTTATGAATTTAGCAAACAAGACATAGACATAGACATATCACATTTTTGTTTCAGAAAATGAATTAATTTATACGCATTATTTATTAAACACGCGGCAAGTACCCCGTGACTTGCCACAAAGTGTGTGCCCTTGTCGGGACAGTGGGTGGGAAGGGACCGGCTCTTTTCACGGTTGCTGGGTGTTCCCCCGTGAACCCCAATTTCTCTTAAACAGTTGAATTATACATTGATTGTGTCCCTTGCCGGGACGTTTCTCTTTGCAGGTGAGCCATTCCCCCTACCCCTTTCTTTTCTTTTTCTGGGCATAGACCGAAAATAAAGCCCGCATTTCCAATTTTTTTCTAAAACTTTTACCCATTTCTTTTACATATGACCAAATGAATCGTAAAATCAGCCTCATCCTCTCAACCGCCCCAAAAGAAATCCAGGGGCAAAGAAAAATAGACCCACCTCCCCCACCTCTCCGAGACGACTCTAACCCAAACGAGTTGGGACCAAAATACGCCAACCGCGGCCTCAATTATGAGGCCGCTATAGACGCTGACTACTTCGCATTTGTTAAAGACACAACGTGGGGACACAACAACCTAGTTGCCCATAAGCTAGCCCCACAGCTCTATTTCAGAAACCCCGACCTTATCAGCTACCCCCGCCTCGTTCACCTCTTCTACCAAAACCTTCGATACCATAAACAATCCCTTAGCCAGCACGCCTTTTTGTCAACAACAATAGATGGCCATGACATCACCCTAAACCTCGACAATATCGCTGAAATTCTCCAACTCCCCTCCCATTCCTACCAGGTTCCAAAACTGAACGTCCTCAACAAAGCCCACTCTTTTATACACATTATCCAGGACATGTGTGGTGGCCGTTCTGGGTCGGGGCAATCTATACGATGCTTTCACATATCCCGCCAGATGTGGTTCGTCGACCATGTCTTTAAACGCAACCTGTACCCCCTTGGCCATGAATAAGAGCGGACCAAGGAAGTCCACCATGCCCTCCACGCTATTTACCGCGGCGACTGGTTCCATTCTGGCCTTGTTATTATGGATGGCATGCATCTTGCTACCCATGCCATTAACCACTCCGTCGATTCTAAGCTTCTTTTGCCCTACCCTCGCACTATCACTGCTATTCTCCGGGCTAAGGCCTTTTCTATCCCAGCCGATGAGCCTATTGATGCACATATCCTGGAGTTTGCTTCAGCTGATTAGAAGTTGAGCTTGGATCGCCTAGATTTTGAGGTTAGGAGGGCCCGAGAGCAAGCCTAGGCCCATCGTGAGCAGGCAACACAGCGTTCACCTTTCCCGGGGGATACCCCTTATGCTTGGATGTATGGAGACATTTGTGCTTTTCGAGGTGAGACTCTCCATTTACAGTCCTATATGCGTTCATATTTCCAGCTGGCCCACCCGGATCAGTTGGACGACATTCAGGCCTAGGGCAATGTTGCTTACCAGTCTGCTTTCCCGAGACCGACAGAGCAGGTGGCTGCAGAGTCGGGTGAGGAGCAGGGCGAGGAGAAGGAGGCTAGAGACAATGATGGAGATGATGGGAGTGACGGGGATGGCGATGGTAATGGTATGACTGGTCAGGGGAGTACAGGTTTAGAGCTGGTGCTGCTGGAGGGCGGGCATGATTAGACTCGTTTTGGGAGGGGTGACAGACATTTTTTTTTTCATTTTTCTTGGATTTGGATGGGTAGCATTAGACATTATCAGACATTTGGGCCTGTATATTATTTCATTATTTATATGCTTTTGCTTTTCGTTCCATTTTTTTTTATTACTAGGATTATGATGTACCCGGCTTCGACCGGTTAGTTTATTTTCTGTCTTTTGTTTTATTATTTATTTTTGCTACATGGGTCTGTAATTATTTCATTCTGCATGTGATGTTTTTCTTTTATGGTTGTTTTTCTTCCTGTTGCTTCTAGTTAGTTACATCAGTAACATCACTATTAATTAGTTCTGCCTCCACTTTCTTGCTTGGCTATATGATGTTTTCATTTATTCCTCTAGAGCAATTGTTAGTGATTCAATTATGCACAGCATTTCCAACTCCCATTGCACTATAACAGGAATCTCTTAGGTTCAGGTTTGGGGGTTGTTATGTCGGAAAATTAATTCTTGCATTGCTTAGGTTTAAATGTGAATTTAATTAATGCTACATAATCAAGCAACTACCGACGTTAGTTTCTCTAATAACGACGACTAATAAAGTTACATTGTGGTTTAATTTTTGGTTTCAGGTTTTTAATTTTCCGATATCCGTATAGTTACCTCGACCCTCATAGCTCGGTGTCATCCTCATATTATGGACCATCCTATGTCACCACTGACGTCTCCCGATAGGTCTTCGAGTGAGTTTAGTTCTTATTCCGACTCTAGTTCTTTCGATTATGATATTATATCGAGTCCTAGGGTAGACAAGTCCTACGGTCCAGTCGGTCGTCCCGGCTGGAATCGTTATTGTCCTCGCTCATCCATTCATATCCGTTCTGATTCTTCGGACGAGGATGACCTTTTCGGCGATGACCCTACCAATATAGATGGCCCTTATGGCGCTCCACCGACGTCTTCTGACTCTTCTTCATCTGAGTCGGTGGATTCCTCGACCGATAACGATGATGAGGACATTCTTTCAGGTCTAGCTGCCATTTCATTTTTTGATCCTTTATCGACAGATGTACATGCGCCTGAGGTTACTTATCCCTATAGGGACCTCCCTGATTATGTGCCGGATGTTGTTCGACAACGTCCGGGTCACCCTGATTGGTCTCCCGATATGTTGCCTCATTCTTTAAGCCTTATTTTGGTCCTGAGGATGATGCGATTTATTTGAGTCCGGGTATTATTGAGGAGACAAAGATAGATGTGGTTCCAGAGATGACTGCTGAGGACGATTTTGATGAGATAGGAACACCTTTTGATCGTCCTATGCATCCGTAGTGGGAGCTAGTCGATTGGTACTTCTGTGCTGGTATGTTACCTCCCTCAGACATGTTTTGTGGTGTCGACGTTCTGGTTATCTTCTATGAGGACTACATCCATGTCATTGTCATGTTCCCACCTGCATAGGGACATGCGGTGATTTGGTTTGGGGGAGTATATGGATATTCGTTCATTTTTAGTATAGTTGTTTTTATTTTTAGTAATTCAGAATACATTTTTTTCTTTTTTCTTTCATTTAATAATAATAGAAAAACAAACATTTTATTAGTCTATAAATAAATGAAAACAGTTTCTTAATATTGTTCAATGTTTGCGTTACTTCTTATTGCGATTAGATTTCGTTGAAATTTTGAAAATAAGAGAGTATGTAATCCGATGTCTACCGAATCTATGAAGGTATGTCTTGAGAACTATATATCCTTAGAATCATTGTTTGATATCTTATGCTTGCATAACTTTTTTGCACGACACGTAGTCATATGGATACATAGTAACATTGAATTATAATATAACTTGGATTTCTAAATAGTAATATTGTGGAGACTAGAACCTGTCGAGTTTTAGAGCCTTTCATTCTTTTTGAGGGTTTTATTATGTTATTCGAATCTCATTGGCATAGCGCATTATTTCGTTGATTAGTCTCACTATTCTTCATTTTGATTGAAAGTTGAGTTAGTACTATAATTACCATGTTTAAAAAAAATTTGAAAATTGAAAAAAAAATTCCATTTTCTTTGGTGTCATAACATTGAAGAATCATGTGACTCTAGAAAATGACATTAGGCCACCTGTTTCAATAACCCTTTTTGACCTTTCGCCTACCCAATACAAATATTTTATCCCTTGTTAACCCTTTGGGCCTTTAAATAAGCCATTTCTTTGTTCACCTATTATTCAACCCACTCCGATATGGAGTTCGCCACTATTAAATGTTACCTAACCCATGTCCAAGAGTAGTTAGAGAATAGTTTTTCATAAAGAACTCGGGCTAATAAATGACTAAGAAAAAAAATGATGTATTGAGTAGTAAAAGAAAAGGAGTATAACAAGTATATTAAAAAAATGAAGAGAGAGAAAAGAGTTACTGAAAAAGAATTGAAAAAATAAAAGGAGATGAATCTCTTGAAAGAGATAAAGAAAAGAGAAAAAAAGTGAAATCACTTGTCGTTGTATAGTAAAGCCCTTGCATTACACATTAAGGCTATTCCTATGTACTTACGGACTCTTTGAATCTCTTTTGCCTTTCTCTTCTGAGCTTTAACCCTTGACCAACATTACAACCCTTATAAAGTCCTAGTTGATTATATGGTAACATGGTTTAAATATGGAACTGATAGGAAAATGGAGTATAAGCATGGTAGTAATGGTATTCACTTGATGATCGATATCTATTAGTGAGACCATTTTTCAATCGTGTCATACATTGTTCTAAGTCATATGTGAGTTTATTTGTTTTGCACAATAAATCTTTCTTACATATATATTAGTGGTTACACCTGTTTCCGAGTGATTTCATTTTAGAGTGTAATTAACAACGTGAGATTTGGAGTCGAAGCATCACTAGATAGTCATCCGATTTATATTCCAAGTTCATAGTTGCTGTGTATCCACTCGACTACTATTTCACACACATGCGAGTCTTCGATATATTCTATTGAGATATATGTTCTCGGATTATTTTCAGAATGTCGGAAGGCGTAAGATTGTTTACTCTTGATAATTTAAAAAAGTTTCATTGGAATTTAATTTTATCAAAGAAGGATGTTGAGATTGAAGTATTTTAAATTTTGAATAAACTTTTTATTTTCACAAGTTAATAAAGATGGTTGTGGGTGACTTGTCAATGAGAACCCTCACGAGACTTCACTCGTCCGGCTAGGGACACCTAGAGGTTTAAAAGGCTTGTTGCACGAGCTAAGTGCAATCGTGATCCATGCGAAAATGGAGTAGGAATTTTATTATTATTAGTTGTATTTTTTTTTTGCTCGAGGACTAGCAAAATGTAGGTTTGGGGGTGTGATCGGGAGAGTACAAATCCCAATTGTACGCCTTAATTCACATTTGTTAGCCGTTTTCATCCTGTTTTTGTATAGTTTTACTTTATTTTCTATTTTCTGTCAGGTTTTAGAAGAAAACATGGATTCCAGGTTAAATAAGGAGAAAAGGCAAGAAGAAAGAAGCTGGAAAAAGCCCTTCGCACGAGTGGTCTACTCGCGCGAGATCCCAGATATCGCTCGCGCGATCTGCGCGCGCGACCTTCCAATTATGCGCTCGCGCGGCTCGCTCGCGCGATCGGTACAAAAACCAAAGTTGCATATTCTGCTATACTGAAGAGTCCTATGCGAACGAAACTGCTGAATGACGTCTAGATTGTAAATAACAGCTGTTTTAGTCCATTTCGGGCCAGGAAAGCTTCCAAAAACTTCTTGTAAACTCTATATATACTTAGTTTTTATAATTTTTAGGGGTTACACACATTCATTCATTCATCACTTTGGAAGGCAAGAGGAAGGAGAAGAGCAAGCTTGAAGGTCTCTAATGGCTACCATCAACTCAATCTTCATGCTTTCACCCGCTATGAGCAACTAAACTCCTAATCTAGGGTTTCATTGAAACCCTAGCTATGTAAAGGGGGAATTCTATGCTTTTCTATTTTAGGATTTTATAGATTGGATAGTATTTGTATGTTGGTGGATTATTTATATATAATCAGTTTTTAATGTTAATAATCAAGTGTATTTTGGATCTATTCTTGTCTTAGATTTTTCCTTATGCTTATTGAACTCAATAGTCCTTGATTTCTACGATTGATAGGAGTATTTACATACAATAGTGCTTATGTGATTGTGATGTTTACATCTTTTATAATTCATGCTTAGGAAAGATGAGTTATGCTACACCCTAGTTATAGGTAGACAATTCATGTGAACCATAGATGGATTATGCTTAGATTAAACTAACAATATCCTCTTGACGATACTATTGGGCTTGTAGCTACGATAGATCATAACTATCCAAACATAGAACTTAGAATAGAAAGTTTAGATCCCCGATGCATAGTTAGTGGTGGATTTGTAATCCTAGATCTCATCTATTCAAATTTAAACTAATTTTCAATTTAGCATACAAGTTTACTTAGATTTAATTCTAGACTTTATTTCTATAATTTCATAGTTTAATTCCTAGTTTAAGTAGTAGTAATAATCAAATTATAAATTGATCAAACTCCCAATTTTCTTATAACTAAATAGATTAGATTTTATTAATTAAAGGATAAAAAAATTAGCAATCTCTGTGGGTTCGACCATTACTTTCACTACTGCAAATCCTTGGAAAAGTAAAGTACACTTTTCTTATCTTGATTCTGACAAGATCAATGATCTAGAGTTGTTCATAGAACTTGAGGGCTAAATTGATTGGGAATCATGATAATAAAGTTGATCTATGAGTTTGATCTCTCTAATAAGCTTCAACCATCACCTAAGATGTTTTTCTCACACTTTCAAATGAACTAGTTAAAAATTCGGCAAAACAGATTGGTCTTGTCCATAAGATTTGGTCCACCAAAACCCATATTTTGATGGATTTCAAATTTTATGGGTAAACTTTGATGAATTAGCTTTCATTCAATCTGTTTTGAGCTCCTCTAGGATCCATATGCTATTTTTATAAATTGTAGAGAAATCGATTGACAGATTTGAACAAAGTCTCTTTGTGCTTGAATTTCAAAAATCTATAATAGTTATCGATGTTCCCCTTTTTGGCAATGATTCCTAACTCATGTATCTATATGCCGATGTAAAATCATGAGCATGCGATCGAGTTAAGATCATTTTCTAAGCATTTGAAGTTGTTACAACTATTCTGGAATTTTCTAGATTTAACAACAATTATGATTATGTATAAAAAATGGTCATACCTTGATCATTCAACAACAATTGATTTGTAATGAGAGACCAAAAGCTTAGAATAACTTGATTAATATGATTCATGATTTTCTATTATACTTCTATTGTGTTTTGCATTCCTTTGTCAAATGATTGCAAACTTCCAGAATAACAGAGTCTGTTTAAAATAACTTTTCAAAAACCTTAAGATCATGACATGTCCATGGGATTATTGTTTTCATAACTAAAATGAAATATTTTTCTTTTGACACCAAATAGGGCTTCACATGATTTTTGTAGAATTAATTATGATTTGTACAGGAACAGTGGACAATCCTAGTCCACTGTTCCCAAAACTCTTATTTCTCTAACTTCAAAAATGGTAAAGAGGTTCTACTTTTTGGAGAAGTTCCCTAAGACATGTATCTAACTTTCTGTAAAATGATTTTAACCCAGCTCATGTTTAAAATAACTTTTGATAGGATTCATTAGAGGTTGCTGAATCTGAAATTTAATTGATGACATCTTTTCCTTGTTTATCATGCATATCATTTGTGTGCATATATTTTGCAATGCTTGGGTATTCCTTGGTGTCGAGAATTGAATGCCGTGGATCTGGACTTTGATTTGTGGGTTCGCCTCATCTACATGTGGCTCAGTGCCCATGTATCGTGTACTATCTCTATCCTTTTTCTTAGAATTTTTCTAGGTTTACAACTCTATATTCAATGACACATTTCCTTTAGGATAGTCCTCACTTATGTGTTTATATGTTAGAGACATTTTATATAGGATTGTTTCATGATTGTATTACACGTTTCCTTCCATTTTGCATTTTAGTGACTCCGCTTGAGTCAACCTAATGTAAGTTTTCTCGTTCCCTCTTGCATATCATGACATGTTTCCTTCACTTGCATCAGTCCCAGGCAGGACTAACCACTGTGAGTATACCTCTCTCTTGTATTGCATGTACATCCGACTTCTACTTGATTTAATCTCTTGACATAATTTGTGTTAGATGTTCCCTTTTGACATGTATATATATCTAGTATGTTTGTGGAAACAACACTAATTATGAATTAAGAACAAGAATATTTGAATTAAGGCCTACCGTTCGGTAGGGCGAGGAGGGGGTGCTTCAGTCCTGCTTGGGCTCCTTCCCCTCTCGTACTAAGACCCTTGAACCTAGTTTCTGGTAATGAAGGGCGAGTAACCTTATTCAATTTTCGGCGAGTCAAACTTGGGTTTCCTAATTTTCGATAAAAATTTGGTGGTGACTCTTAGTCTCTAGGATCACGTGAGGAAGTCCTAGTTTTCCTTGAAGTATGCTCCTTGGGATCTATCCCGAGACACTATTGAGGGAGAACGCCAGGACCCCCTTTCCTGCATTGGTCCACAATCTGGCAACTCTGCTGGGGATTTGAACATGAAACTTATGGTTTCTTGTTCTTTGAGGGTTTGACTTGAGCCAAAGAATACCCTTGTTATAAATTCGATAATCGTGTTGTTTCTGCCTGCATTTTCACTTGCATTGTTCTTTCACCTCGACTGGTTGTGACCATTGCCTTATGGGTGGAGGGCCCTCTTTCCTCCACTTGTCAAGAGACTTTGGTAGCATGTAGTCACCATTAGCGTTGTACCGCATGCGTTATATAGAGTCATTGGCTTGCTAATGGACCATTTATGAGACTAAAACACGGCCTTTGCATATAGTTTCTATAGAACCCTTCAATTAGGATCTTGATTTTCATCTTTGATTAGGACAATATGATGAATTATTTGCGTTTACCTGTAAGGGATTATGTGGATAATGAGGACGTGTATGCGAAGGCATCATCAAACCTTGTATGGTAAATTCCTCTAGAGTAGTATGGTCTTTATCTAAACATCCAATCATTATTCAAGGACAATTTTTAAATTTTTTGAAAATACAAGCATTTCTTTGAAAAACCCGAGTCTTTTGAAAATTCTGAGATATCCCTTTTGAAAATTTGCTTTGAAATTCCTTTAAAAAAATCCTTCCAAAATTCCTCCTAGATTTAGAGAATTTCAAAATTCCTACTTCGATGATTCAATTTTAAATCCTCCTCTCCAATTTTAGAGGATTTAAAACTCCTACTTTGGTTTTTGAATTCCAAAAGAAATCATGATTCCACACTTTGATGATTCAATTCCAGATTTTAGAATTTCAGAAATTCCTACAATGATTCCACTCCACAAGCATTGATGGTTCAAAAATATTTTTGAAATTTACAAATCTCCTCCTCTCTTTCAAGATTTTTATGAAAACTTCAATTTTGTAAACTTGAGCCATCAAGAATTTCAAAATCCTTGCATAATGATTGGATTAGTAAGATGATTAGCATACTTAAGGAATCTTATTTGTTTTATGTGCTGATATGCTAGGTCTAAGCTAGATTAAGGAGCATTGTATTTACATTAGATTGCATTTCATCTGCATTGCATATACGGCTCATGAGTGCGACGTCTCTAATATACTTTTAAAAAAGAAAAGATTTGATTTCCTCAGAATTTTGAAAAAGATTTCCTCAATTTTAGAAAATGTTTTTGAAAAGGAAATGATTTTCTATCTTTGATTTTCCGTTCTTTTGTAAATATCATTCTTCAAAAATTCTTTTACAAATAAGATACCTGATTATTGAAAATCCCTAATAAACCAGAAAGGAAGTTAGGACCAAAAAGTTGAACTCCTTCCTGGATCAGAGCTCCGAACAGTCATTTTATCAGATCAAGGTTTGAAGAAGGAACAGTCGAGTCGACTAGGGTTGTGGATATGACATACGAAGCTGATATGGAAGCCATATTGATTGCAATGCAAGCTGCGTTGGATCAGAGCAAAGAACCAAATCGGGAACAACTTCCTACTATATTGAGAATGATTGAGCAACTGACTAATAAGCCACTGCCACCACCACCACCTGCGGTGCATCACAAGGAAGAAGACTTTGGGGAGACAGTTCAACCAAAGGTTCAGCTAGATTAGGAAACTCAGGACAAGTTGGCTAAGATCGACAAGCTAGAGAGTGTGATCAGGAAGAGCAAAGATGTTGATGAATATATGTTCAATATAGAAGGTCTGTACGATGCTCCAATAGCAAAACTCCCTGATAAGTTCAAGATGCCTCATATCGAATTCTTCAACAGAACTGGAAATCCAAAGAGCCATCTGAGGCTTTATATGGGAGTCTTACAACCCATGAGCATTGGGTCTGACTGTTTCAAAGAACTCTAAGTAGGGCAACACTGTCATGGTATCTGACCTTAGAATCATCTATAACCAAAGATTGGGAAGCCTTGGCAAGAGCATTTATGGCTCAATACTCATACAATCAATCAGTCATTCGATGTTACTACAAGAGATCTGGAAACCACTAGGCAAGAGTGTGAGTGTGAGGAATCCTTCACAGGATTCCATACTCGTTGGAGGGCTAAGGCTGCTTAGATGATAAACAGCCCTACTAAGAAAGAGCAAGTTCGAATGATCGTCAAGAACCTACAGCCTGAGTATCTTGAAAAGCTCCGATTCTAGTTTATCATGACATTTGAATAATTTTTGGACATAGGTACACTCGTCGAAGATGCAACCAGGGACGGAACAATCAAGAAAGTGAACACGAACAATCGAAGTCCATTCTATCATCAGTCCGCTAACTTTAATGCATTATTTCCTCAACCTTTTCAAAAGGAATGTCGAAGTACTACTGCGGTAAGACGATGTCAGAACCATGGGCAGTCAAGAGAGAAGAGGGAGTTTTCTGAATTGGGAATTTCTCTAAGCACAGCATTGGAAAGAATGTTGAAAAGGGGGTACTTGAAGAAGTTAGATCCGTTGACAACTCCAGACCAACTTTCACAAAACTTTAGGATGGATTTATATTGCAACTTCCATCAAGTACATGGCTATGGTACCAACTAGTGTTGGATGCTCAGACATGAAATTCAAGATCTAATTGATAATGGGATCATTACCCCTCCACCTACACAGCCAGATGTCAACAAGAGTTTAAAGGTTCCACCACCATGAGATATCAGCTTCATTGAAATAGGGCACCTATGGTATACATCACATCACTGGACCAACCAGCCATGTCTATTGAGCTTCCAAAAGATTGGATGATTTGCACAATAAGAGTTGGAGAAGAAGAGATGCCATTTAAAGAATATATGAATGCTAGGATGACCGCCATGGAATCTACTATCAACCAAATCAGTGAACTGCTTGTGAAAATGATGGGTGTGATAAAGCAATTGCCTGAAAAAATGCCTCCGACTCCACCTCTTGCACCTAGTGATGATAATGAGTGGTTTGAAAGATTAGCTAATCTAGGAATACAAACTCTAGATCAGGAAATCCTTGACAATCTCAACAAGAGTGGTTTACTAGAGAATGTGACCTGCAAGAGCAAAAGAATTAGTGACCATAAGCTTGATAGGGAGGGATTATTTGATATGCCCAATGTAAGGCCATCGAAAAAGTTTAAAGGGCCACTTTATTTGAACAAATATCCATTACCTAATATCGATGTATTGACACCACAACTGCCAAAGAGACCAATTCAACAGCAATGGGGGAAGAATACCAGAGTTGTAAAGAGAAACCAGAATCAAGGGCAAAAGAAAGAGAAGAGAGAGTTTTCTGAGCTCGGAATGTCCCAGAGTAGTGTACTTGAAAAAAATACTAGAGGAAGGGTACTTGGAGAAGCTAGAACCCAAGCCAAAACCTGATCCACTTCCATGAGGCTTCAAGATTGAGTACTACTACAATTTTTATCAAAGCCGTGGGCATAGCACAGATAGATGCTGGAGACTCAGGCATGAAATTCAGGACTTGATCAAAAAGGGTATCATCATTCCTCCACCACAAAAGGCCTGAGGAATTAGCCAAAGAATTAAAGCCTTTGTTGAAGAATGAAGAACTCAGGAGAGCTTACAAAGGGTGGTGTTGTAATGATGTTTGGAATAGCTGCTTGTTGAAACCGAACGAATGTTTAAAAAGAATAAGCAATCACAGTGACACTCCAGTTGAGACCAAGCCAAATCTAGCTCAGTCTATTTTTGTATATGTTTTAGAGTCTTTTCTTGTTTTCAAGTCTGTTTATCATTAAGTTGTGATTGAGTCTATGTCGAGTACTGTAATCCTTCTGTTTTAAACTAATGAAATAAAGTCTTCAATTTCTTGATCTAATGCGCCTTGTCATGAATGAATGAATCTCTAAGCTGAAAATATCATTTCACTACACCAAAACAGCAAATTTATCACTCTGATTTTCGCTCAGTTTGTCACTGTCCTAGTAACAAATTTGTCACTGTTTGGCACCGCCTATGGCAGTGACAATAAAAATTGGTGACAAATTCATATATTGTCACCGTTTATAGCGGTGACAAATATTTGTCCCCGTAGAAATAGTGACAAATATATTACCCCTAATTTATTTTGGTTACTCCAAACATTTTCTCCCTATCCCCAAGCATTTCCCCCCCACCCGCCAAACATTTTGGGTCCACCAAAAACACACCCTCCAAACATTTTTGCTTGGCACTCTCTCTCTCTCCCTCTCTCTCCATGCTCAGCACTCTCTCTCGGATCTGAAGTGCTCGACACTCTCTCTCCATGTTCGGCACTCTCTCACTCCCTCTCTCTCCATCACGAAAATTGATGGGTTCTTTCTAGGGTTAGGGTTTTCTCTCTTCTCTTCCCTTTTTCTTTTTTCTTTTATAATTTATCTCTAACTTCTTGGATTTCTCTATTGCATAGGTCCTTTGCACTGATTGAGGAAAGCTCAGGCTCGCTTGG
This sequence comes from Hydrangea macrophylla, assembly GCA_033977485.1. NCBI lineage: Eukaryota > Viridiplantae > Streptophyta > Magnoliopsida > Cornales > Hydrangeaceae > Hydrangea > Hydrangea macrophylla. The sequence goes on along the minus strand of CM066984.1, from coordinate 45,402,190 downwards.
AAGAGAAAGTGAAGAAATCATAGGGTTAGGTTTGTTGCCCTCTTTCTCTCTATCTCTCACTTTCTGCTCTCTCTCCCTCTCACGAAACATTAATTTTTTTTTGATGTTGTGAACATCATCTTGCAATTAGTTATCAACAATTGTATGAGTATATACTAGCAGCTCAATTTGAACCAAGAGTTTCAACTGGAACAATGAACCCACCAAATATATTAAAGTACAATTTGAAGCAAGAGTTTCAACTGGAAACAATGAACCCACCAAATATATTAAAGTACAAACTTGATTATGTACGAACAACACTAAAGTGTTTGCTTAAAAAATGAGTGAGTGTTTCTATAATCTTCAAATGTGTGTTTGTGTGTGTGTGTAGACACAAGCATATACAACAAGACTTTTTTTTTACATGATTATTCTGAGACGGTAAAGGTTTTTGTCATGCTTTGAAATGCTATAGATCTAGGTTTTGTCATACCCTGACTTGTTCAGTGTTTTATTTATTTATTTATTTAATTTTACCCCTATTTGGATGAGACTTCCTCATTGTTTATTATACCCATCAATTCTCTAATAAATAAGACGATAGATGTTGATAGTGTGGGATTAGGGGTTTTTTAGTATCTCGTTATGAAGTGGTTATTGTCATTCGACATTTAGCATTCTTAAGGTGATGTGTCATTTGAAAACTGCAATATCTTGAGAATGATAAGAAATAAAAAGTGCCAATCTTAGAGAACTTTCTAATTTTATCCATGTAGCCATGTAACACTGAGAAGTTCGTTCAAAGGATCATGGTATTACATGAGAGCAAATCATTGAGCCAAACTGGCTCTACCACTAAGCCTAGATTCATTGCAAAATGGACAAGGGAACCATGAGATATAGAAAGAGCGGGTAAAAAAACTCAACTAAGGGTGGTTTGATTATAATTCGACCCTGGTGAGGAATAAAGTTTTGAATACAGCGAGGTAGATATAGGCTACCCGATGATGAAGTGATTTATCATCCAAGTTTGTTAGATTGATTTGGCCACTCATTTTAGTTGCAGATGTGTGTGATTGAAAGCCAATAGCAACAAAGTGCTTTCACCTCTTACACTAGTGGTTTGACATAGGTAGGGTGTCACTAACCTTACTTCACAAGGTGGTTACTATGGTATTATCTCTGCCTTTTTGTCCAAAGTGCCTTAATTTTCACCCCTCTAATGTTTAATTTCGTGATACTGAATCTTTTTATGCACATTTGTTACTTAGAAATATGTAGGAATACATTTTTCTTTGTTCAGTCAATAGGAAAAAATGATTCTCTTTGTTTAAGCATATAAAACAATATATAAAATTTTATCGAATGTAGAAAAAATGATTCTCTTTGTTTAAGCATATAAAACAATATATAAAATTTTATCGAATGTAGTATATCATTGACTAATTTGATGGTGGTGACTATAGCATTTACTTATTTTTTCAGTATATCGAATGTAGTATATGCCTATGAAATTCCTCTAGCCCATTATCTTTGAACTTTCAAGAGCGTGTTATTCCTTGTGATTTTATTGGTGTTGTGAAGAGTCAGCAACCTGTGTACCTGAAAGGTACATAACTCTTTCTTTTACACACTTTTTAATTTTGAACATTATTTGTGCAAATTGGATTGCTCATGGCTTATGAATGGTAGTGTTTGATCCCTTACCAACCCAAAAAAAGGTTGTGGCGCTTCTATGTGTTATGAATTTATAGATTGAATTTTTTTATGCAGGTGAAGTGGTTAGTAACCATGACGAGCTCATGTCTAATTTCTTTGCGCAGCTTGACGCCCTTGATTATGGGAAGGTAAAGTATAGGCTTTTTCCTCGACTTGTCAGTGTTTCCCATTTGATATCTTGTTTTTCCACACTTTGGCAACTATAGAAGTTTCTTTGGTCAATATTTGGTATAAGAAAGCCACACATACACACACACACCCCTAAAGCTAAAAAAAGAAAAAGAAAAACAAGAAGTAAAGAGGAAAAAAAGAAGAAAAGGAATGGCTTGGGTTATGTGCAAAAAAGACTGAAGTTTAGTTTTTCTATAATCATCGTAAAATTCTTGTAAAAGTTTGAAACTAGTTGTATTGCTTGAATAATGAGTTGCTAAACCCTAAAATGTATTAAGGCTTTTAAAGGTACATTAATTATAATTTTTTAAGAAACCCATAAATGTTGTTTCTTTTTGTTCCTTCTTTAAGTGCTTAGATTCGTATCTTAAATCAAGATTATTCAGTTATCTGCTTTAACATAAGTGTAACTTACCAAACTTCACTTTGTAGACCCCCAGAATAGTTGCGGAATGAGAATGTAGCCCAGCATCTTTTCCTCACAAGGTGATTTCCTTTCAACTTCCATTCAATTATCTTTTGCTTATAGTTGAGAACTTAATCTTGACAATTAACATTATCTTTCTCAGACCTTCTATGGCAATCGGCCTTCCCTGAGCCTTCTATTTCCCTCATCAAATGCTTATAATGTTGGACATGTATGAGGTCTCATAAGCCCTTCTCTTGTTTCTTGAAGCAGTTTGCACATGTTGACTATCATAGGGAGTATACTAGAAGCTCAAATATAAAAGAAACTTGAGTACATGCGGTCTTCATATCATATGGCCTGAAGTTTTCTTAGGTTTGCTCAACTAGATGCTTAAGAGCCCGTTTGGTTAGCTTTTAAAAAGCTACAAATTGGAGCTTTCCGAAAAGACGTTTTCCTGCTTTAAAAGTGAATCAGATTTTTCATTTAAAAGCTGTGAAAATGCCAATCCAAATGGTCACAACTTTCTAAACAATCACTTGTATACCCTTGACCACCACAGCATATAGTTTTTCCTTTTCAAGTGTGTAATGTTTAATTCTAGCTTTTGGAACTTTGATTGAATTACCATGGTAGAATAGGGAAATTTGTAAAATTGTCTCTAGGTCTTTCTGCTTTCCAAATGCTGTTTAATAGAGATGAGAAAGTATCTGGTGCTTTCATGATATTGGAAATTATGCTTTTGAAACCATAGTTGTGCTGCTTTACTGTTCAATCTGGTTTTGAAATTTATGCTCTTGAAGACCATAGTTGTGCCTGATAAGTATATTATTTATATAGTAAATTGTTATATGCAAGATTCCTACCTTGGATTAAATTATAACGTAAATCTTCTGCATAGTATTGAGCCTTACTTCTAATAATAATAATAATGAGTTTTGACTCAAATGATGGTTAGTTTGATTTATGCATATATCTATCCTTTCATCTATCTTTTCACTTTCGATTTTAAGTTAGTGGACTATCCATTTTATTATCTAATATGAAGCAATTTTATTACTTTTTTCTACTTCAAGAAGTTTGAATATTGTTCCATGTGTATAGGTCTTGCAAATGTCTCTAATGATAAGTCTTGCTTCCCTTTCAAAAAACTACTTACATGTCTTGCTTCCCTTTAAGGTATAGTTGTTTTCAAGCAAATGTCTTGCTTCCCTCCTGTATAATCAAATCAGCACTATTCTCATCTCTCCAGCAGATTTCAATTCATGCTACCAAAGTTTGTTTCAACTTCGTATACAGATTTTTTTTTATCAGCTGTAGTTTTCTGGAAGTTGTTTTTTAATTTAGGATAAGGACAAAGGCTTAGGTGAGTTGAGTTGGAAGTTGGTTTTGTTGCGCGCTTGGTAATTCTAATTTTTTATTTCTTACATAATATTTTGGATCTCTATAAGATGACATGCTAAACTTAGTTTACTCTACCAAATGATCTGATGCCAACTTTGTCACTCTCTATTTCTAGACGTCAAAGATATTCGGGGGATGGGTTTGCAAGTTTCAAAACTTGAAAGTATTAATACTGCTAAGCAAGGTTTGGGTTTTACCTATTTTGACATGACTAAGGCACCTCATGCCTTTCAACTTCAAAGTTTGGCAAGTACTGACATTTAGAAAGTTTGATCTGCATAGCAGCATGGGTATCTGACCACTCCAAAGAGAATAACCCTGACATCAAATCTTTTTTATACTTTCTATTGCCTTCTGCGCTTCTGTTCATGGTAAAAAAAATTCTAGCAAGACCAAGTTTATGCTCTTTGGTGATAAATTTTCAGTCCACGTTCACTAATTTTGTCTTTCAAAAAACAACTCCCTAATCTTCTCTTTCGATTATAACCAATGCCTAAAGGAAAAGACGAGAAGAAAAACTGCTTGGGATGGTTTTAGGAAACCAAAAAGAGGGACTTTGAAGTTGATTGTAGTTGGTGCCAATATTTTTTTTTTGATTTAGTTACCAAATTCTTACAGAGATTCTATGGAATAAATTGTTGGTTATTTTCCTATTGATATGGTCGGAACCTTTGGGTAGAGAGAGAACTTTCGGGTAATATTGATTTCATTTAATTTATGTGCAACTACACTAACACGATCCGTCATGTCTGTCTCCACATTCATGAGCTAATCAGACGACACCGCTTAAAGCAGCAACACCTATTCTGATTACCTTAATTAATTACCAATTTAATCAGATTTTGTTATTTTGGTTTTTATTAACTGCAAACAGGTTAAAGTAGCAGCTGAAGCTGCAGAGATTAGATTCCATTCTGATTTTATGATGTACAAAGAAATGTTGAACAGATTAAGACCTTGGGTGTTTTGATATTTTCATTAAATTTTTATTGGTATTCTGCCTACACAGCCCCTTATTGTTTTTGTTTAAAAAGAAAAACAAAAGTGTTTCGATTTCCCTTCTAACTTTCTTTGAATCCTTTAGACCTATTACAACTTTTGATTGACTCAATGGGTTGCTGAGAAAATCGTGGAGAAGAAATAAAAATAGTTTATGTGAGGCGTGAATGTCATGAATGCTAGCAGTACTCCATCTCTGTCATAATTCAATGGATTAATTTTATTTATTTTTTAATATCATGTTACTTAAGTTTTTTCCATCTGCTTTTCTCAATCATCTATTTCTTAATGAAAAATAAAAAAGTTGAGTGTCCTGGTGATTGTATAGCATCTTTTTCAAATTTGGGAACCATTGAATTTTTGTTGCAAGACAATATCTGTGAGCCAAATTTGGGCTAAACAAACCTTAACTAGGAACATAATTTTGATTGATATATATCCCTTATTCATTGCCTTTTATATTTAAAGGTGGGTAAGAAGTAGAGGTTGGAATTGACTTGGTTCTTGCCCAATGTGATCTTTATTTTTGCTACTATTCTTTTTCGGTTTGTAGATCATGACAATACAACATGCATGCCAATCTAGAATTCAACAAATTCATGGGACTCAACTCTCAAGTAAGGAATATTGTGGTGTTCACATTCTTAGCTTTTGTTTTCCAACTTTTTTTTTACATGCAAATGATTATATGTTTACACAAGTGTAATGTTTGAAATTGTAAAGGCAAATACTGCAATGGTTAAACTTGTGGCATGTGAGCTTCTATTTGGTTAGGCATTTTGGTTGAAAGAAAATTGATTTATTGCTTCCCTACATTTCAGTTGAACTATGTCCATGAACCAGGTTTTTTTGGGTAGTGCCCTCGGGCACAGGCAATTTCTAGTTATAACACATTGAAAATAGTTGTATGACAATTTTTTTTAAAAATCATCTGCCACTTTTTTGCCACTTCTGTATACATCTTTCATTTGCAGGAATTCATTCTGCATAAACATATAAGGAACCTTTTAACCTCATACATGGCTCAAGGACTATATGTTATACTTTGCTGGCTAACTTAATTAGTAATGTATCTAATGTTATAGCACATTGAGTTCTAACATGCATTTAACTGTCAAGTGCTTCCCGTGTTTCCAATGAACTGAGAGTTGTTGCTTTTCCCGAAAAATTGAAATGATTTATCTACTATCTTCAATTGGATAAATCTTATAAGTTGTGTTTTCCTAGTTGGATTTGCAGGCGGAATCTACAAATGCTATTAACGAGTCAGTATTGAAGGTTGCCATCAATCACATGATTGAGTCGTCGTTTGCCAGAAAGTCGGAGATTCATTTTTTTTTCATTGTACATTTTTATGGTTTTGAGTAAATATGACAGTTAAAGTAAAGTTTGTTCATGGGAATTGAGTGATCCAATGTTATGACATTTATGGTTTTGATTGTAATTTGGAAATTGTGTTATATATGTTTAAATCGTTTTGGATTGCTATTGTACAGGTGCCAAAAAAGAAATAGGCTCTTTTTCTAAAAAAGTTCTTTCAAAATTTGTCACTAATATTTGTCATGGTTAAACGAGTTGACAAAAACATTAATTGTCTAACATTTGTCACAGTTTAAGAGGTGACAAATTTCATAAATTGTCACATAAAATTATCACGATTTAAGAGGTGACAAAATTTAAAAACATTGTCACAAATAATTGTCACCGCTTAGAGTAGTGAAAAATTTAGCAGTATTGTCACGGTTTACATCGGTGACAAGGGGAAGGAAATTAACCCTTTAAGGATCCTCAAATGGGCAGTGACAAACAAAATTGTCACTGCTAAGTGCAGTGACAAATATTTTTTGTCACCCCCAAAATTGTCATGGTATAGAGCAGTGACAAGGCCCAAAATATTTTTTGTCACCCACGGAATTGTCAATGGGTTCAGTTTGATCGATTGATGAAGCTTTTATCGATCGAAAGTGGTTCGATCGATTGAAGTTGGTTCGATCGATTGAGACCCAAAATTGATTCAAAAACTTTTAAATAGGAGGACTTGCGAGATAGAATGTTTAATCGTCATTTTTCTTCTCTCGTAAGTCCAGATAGTTTTATAAGTATTCTAGCCTCTCCTATCCCCTCTATTCAGGTTCCCACCAACCCTAAATCTCTCCGGGAAGTGTTCGAGGAGTCATAAGGGTGAAGATTAGAGGGAGTTGCTGCACACTAAAGTAAGAAGACTAATTCAAAATTGGGTTCAAGACACAGAGGTATTATTCTTGTTTCTCTCTCTTCCTTACACATCTATGGAGTTAATAAGTAGTAGATCCGAGGGAACCAATAAAGTTTTCAAAACTTGTTTTTCGCTGTGCATTAATTAAGTTTTTCGAAACCTAAATCCATTAATTGGTTTCAAAGCCAAGCTTATTTGAATCGCTAGCTTGATTTACTTGTATGTTTTTAGGACTATTTTTTAAACCGCGTCGTCATAGATCCGTTTCTACAGTAGTTTTATAGCATAAAATGAATCTATTATTGTATTGGATGCATAGGGTTTTCGATCAATTGAAAGTGTTTCGATCGATCGAAATGGTACTGAGTTTGATCGATTGAATGGGTTTCAATCGACTAAAAGTGTTTTAATCGATTGAATCTGGTTCGATCGATTGAAACTTTTTTCAATCCAAATGTTCATACAAGTTTAAATATTATAGAAATTATTAGTTTTAACTTTTTTTTTCTATTCTGGAAAGTTTTTTAGATCAATCTATGAACTGTCTATTTCAATCGATTAAATCTTGTTTCAATCGATTGAACATGGACAGAGAGATTTTTTATGCTATTTTTAAAGTTCTAACTTTTTCTTAAAGCGTCTTATGAAATATATGAATAAACTAAACCAGTCTCATTCCTCTTACAAGGACCACTAGGGGTTCCAATGAACATATATTTTATTATATATGCGTGGATGTGTGTATATCTAACCCTTTTGCAGCAAAGGATAGACCACTCCCATGGCACCAAGAACGAATTTAAATTTTGTATTTAATGTTTGAGATTGGTGCTATATTTATGTTTGGTTTGATTTTAAGGTATGTGTAAAGGGCTTTGCGACTTCATTCCTACGAAAAGAAAAGTTACACCGGTTTCCCTAGCCTTTTTATATTTATTGCTATTTTCTATTTCTAGACTAATTGTAAGCCTTGAAAATGGCATAGGTCAACTGTGACGCCCCGCCCCGCCACGAGTCCCGGCGACGGGGTGTCAACCGGCTGAAGTACAATAATAAACCATAACAGTAAATTTCGACACCAATCGGTAACTCCCCGAGTCCAAGACTCCGAGGGTTACCTATATTAAACGTTTATCATTTGGAAGACATTCATAAAACAGAATCTGGTTTCGTTTAGAAAATAACCTTTCTTAAAACAAAACGTTTTCAAGTTAAGCAGCGGAAAATCAGAGTGAGGTTATCCTTTAATTCAAAAGCTGGTGGACTAACATTTGTCCAATTGAAACATAACATGTTCTTTGAAATCAAAGTTTTATTACATTAACTAAATGGAAATCCCCAAACACGGTTCTTCAAACTATAGCGAAAGCATTGTCAATTCTCAGGTCCTTGCCCTTATCTATATCACCTGAAAAAAAAGGTTTAATAGTCCAGAAGCCAAAAAGGCTCGTATAGTCATATAACCGCACAATAACATCTGTTATATAACATGCGTGAGTGCAATGAATGCCAATGTCAATGCATGAAAACCATTTACATGCCTTTTCAAACACTCACCCTCAATCGTCAACATCATTACCCGGACCATGGGCTTCCTGTCCACGTAGGCCTAGCCTGAAACGTGCGGGCCTTTGGGCCTTATGAATTACACGGAGGCCTAGCCTTCACCGTTATGGGGGTTTCTTGCAACACATCCCGCAATTCGAGTTCCTAGTGGTACCCGTCTCACACGCCTACCCACAAATTTGGGATTTCTAACTTTTCAAAACAAAATCCCTCCTAGAGGGTTTTATGCATGGAAGCCTCCAAGGTCTTCCCTTTTTAAAACCTGAAGTCTCTAAGATCTTCCTTTTTTAAAAATCGAAAGCCTCTAAGGTCTTTCATCCCAAAATCATTTTCGTGATTTTCGTGTTCATGCTCATGCTTATGAAATGCTATGACATATGCGAGCTTTAAGCATCCAGACATATTCAATATTTCATAAGACAGATTATTAAGGCATGCTATCAATTCAAAGCAACATAATATACATATTGAAATCATCCAGGTAAACACATAAAGCATAGCAGCTCAAGTAACCACTCAAGGCATAGCAGCTCAAGTAAACACGTAAGCACAATATTAATATGTTATACAACTTTATTGAGGGTTATATGGAACTACCGTTCACCGAGGATAGACTGAATAATTAATCAGAATAGAAACCAGAACTGCTCAATCTGTTACAAATCTCAATATACAATAATGCGCATATATTAGTGAGCTACAACACCTCAAAGCATGAGTACAACTACTACAAAGGCAAAGTACAACTCTTAAAGCTTAGGGTACAAGGTCCCTTAGCTCAGAACATACTTAAATACAACAAAACAGAAGATTTCACCAAACTGCATGAGGTCGCGCGCGCGGGACCTCTCTCGCGCGGGTCGCTCTAGCGAGATTGTACAGAAGGGCCACGGATTTAATTTAAAACAGTTTTAAAAAATTTGCCTGGTCGCGCGCGCGGGCCGCTCGCGCGGGTCGCGCGCGCGAGATATCACAGTGTCGTCTTCTTCCTTCTTTTCCTCCCCTGTTTTGAAATCAAAGGCTAATTTTTACCCATTTTGAAAACTTAATCAAAATAGAATTTCCAATATATGAAAATTTTCCTTTTTCCGCGTAGATTCCAAATATGGAATCGGATTTTTATGAATTACACCACAGCTCTTGATTTTATTGAAAAACCGAATGATGATAAAACTTTAAATCGACCGTTCGTCGCAACCGTTGCGAATTACCTTCTAAAATTCGAAAGGGAGCCTCGTGGGATCGAGATCTTTCATTTGATATAAAGAAATCAAGTTTCTGTTACTGTTTTTCTGCTCGTTATTTTTGGACCCTTGACGATATATATGAAATTTTATATATATATATATATCTATATCTATATCATCAGTTCATATATAAACTGAAATCGAAAGCCATGGAGTTGATTTGAAGCTTACCCAAATTCGGATTACAGAGGGATAAAGAGAATTCCAAATAATAAGCCAAGCTTTGATATCGATCTCCTCGTATAAACATATGTAATTATGTATCCATTTATATATATATGCACATATATATATAAGCCGAGAGAGAGAGGGACAGTGAAGAGTTTAGAGTGTTTGCTTTGAGGAGATGGAGAGAATGATAGTTATGAGAGTATGAGAGCCTTATGTGTGAATATATAACATTGAAATCCTTGGCCTCTAAGAGGCTTCAAGCACACACACACACACAATACACACTCACGCACACACTGCACAAAATTACAAACTGTTAACTTTGGCACCAAGTTCAACAAGGGAATTCCTTGTGTGCTGAGCTCACGCGATGACGCACACACACAGGTAAAAAATTGTACTGCCAAAAAACCCAAAACTGCTATTTATTTGATTAATAAAAATTTCAGGGTATTACATCCTACCCACCTTAAAAGAAATTTCGTCCGCGAAATTCGCACACCGATAATCATTAGCACAGAAATAAATAACTCAAGAAGTAAATAATTGCGGATATCAATCGCGCATCTCTTTTTCATTCTCCCAAGTAGTCTCCTCAGTACCATGGTGTCGCCACAGTACTCGAACCAAACGAATAGTTCTACCATGAAGCACATGCTCCTTAGCTTCCAGAATCTGTACGGGTTGTTCCTCGTAAGACGCATCTTGCTCTAACGATAAATCAGTCCAATCTAAAACATGAGACGAATCAGATTCATACTTGCGAAGCATTGAGATATGAAATACATTATGAACTTTTGCCAACTGCGGAGGCAAAGCCAACCGATAGGCAACTTCACCCACACGTTCCAAAATCTGGAAAGGTCCAATGAAATGAGGTAAAAGCTTCTTGTCCTGCCCAAAACGAAGCACACCACTTCTTGTCTCCTCTTCTTATCAGCATAACTTTTCTGTCGACTCTGAGCCATAAGTATCCTCGCACGAATCAGTTTTATCTTTTCAGTAGTTTCTCTTACTAGATCTGGTCCCAACAGAGACGCTTCTCCAAATTCTATCCAACATACAGGAGAACGACACGGTCGTCCATATAGGGCCTCAAATGGTGCCATTTGAATGCTTGCTTGATAACTATTGTTATACGCAAACTCGATCAATGGTAGGTGGTCTTCCCAACTACCTTTGAAGTCCATAACACAAGCTCGTAACATATCTTCCAAGGTCTGTATAGTATGTTCTGACTGACCATCCGTCTGAGGATGAAAAGCCGTACTCAATCTCAATTCTGTCCCCAAAGCTTTCTGGAGACCCTCCCAAAACAATGAAGTAAACCGCGGATCACGATCTGAGACAATCGAAACAGGGACTCCATGTAACCGAATGATCTCTCGAATATACAAGCGACTAAGGACATCAACCGAAGAGGTCAAACGCATTCCCAGAAAATGTGCAGACTTTGTCAAACGATCCACAATGACCCAAACGGCGTCATGACTACGTGGTGACCTAGGAAGTGCTGTCACAAAATCCATTGTCACGTGCTCCCATTTTCACTCTGAAATGGGTAATGGTTATAATAACCCTGCAGGTCTCTGATGTTCAGCTTTCACTTGTTGACAAGTCAAACAACGAGATACAAACTTAGCGACATCGCGCTTCATGCCCTTCCACCAAAACCGATGTCGCAAATTATGGTACATCTTGTTACCTCCCGGATGCACCGCTAATCGTGAATGATGGAATTCCTTCATCATTTGTTCACGAACTGCCAAAGGCTTAAACAAACGGTCTTTGAACTTCAACCCACGCTCGGAGTCAAAAGTCCAACCTTCTATAACATCACCTCGAAGAATTCACATACGAAAAGTAGATGCTACCGGATCAGATTGTTGCTCATCTTTCACTTGTTGAATGATCGACGGTTGAGCTATAACAGAATACAATGAAGCACGATTCTCAGAATCGTTGAGCTCTACCTCAAACTCCCCAATCTGATCAAGCATATTCCATTCTTGAATGGCCAGACAAGCCAATGAACCTCGTGACTTGCGACTCAGCACATCGACCACTACATTCGTTTTTTCCCTGGATGATACTGTAGTTCGAAGTCATAATCTTCTAAGTATTCCATCCATCGACGTTGTCGACGATTTAGATCACGTTGAGTAAAGATATACTTCAAGCTCTTGTGGTCTGAAAAGACATCAAATCATTCCCCATACAAGTAATGACGCCATGACTTTAAGGCAAACACAACGGCAGCAAACTCTAAATCATGAGTTAGATAATTTTGTTCATGAGGTTTCCACTGGCGAGAACCATAGGCAACAACTTTGCCTTCTTGCATAAGCACACACCCCAAACCAAGAAGTGAAGTATCACAATAAACTGCATAGTCAACACCATGCTCCGGAATAATCAAAACCGGTGCTGAAGTCAATCGAGTCTTTAAAAGCTGAAAGGCTTTTTCACACTCCTCAGTTCAAATGAATTTCACCCCTTTACGCGTAAGCTTAGTCAAAGGTGAAGAAATACGAGAAAAATCCTTTACAAAGCGACGGTAATAGCCTGCTAAACCCAAGAAACTACGTACCTCAAATACGTTCTTAGGTGGCTGCCAATCCATAACAGATTCAATCTTTGATGAATCAACTGACACTCCATCTCTCGAGACAACGTGTCCCAAATATTTCACTTCTGTTAGCCAAAAATCACATTCAGATAATTTACCAAACAATCGGCGAGTACGCAGTACTTGTAAGACAATCCTCAAGTGTTCCTCATGAAGTTCCTTAGAGGAAGAATGGATGAGAATATCATCAATAAATGCAATCACAAACTTATCCAAATAATCGTGAAATATTCGTTGCATAAGATCCATAAATTCTACTGGAGCATTGGTTAATTCGAATGGCATAACCATAAACTCAAAATGTCCATATCGGGACCTAAAAGCTGTCGTCGAGATGTCTGACTCTTGAATACGGAGTTGATGATAACCCGATCTCAAATCAATCTTGGAGAAACAAGTGGTACCTTTGAGTTGATCAAATAATTCATCTATTCTAGGAAGTGGATACTTATTCTTGATTGTCACATGATTGAGTTTTCGATAATCGATACACAATCTCAACGTTCCATCCTTCTTCTTAACAAAGAGAACAGGAGCTCCCCACGGGGATACACTCGGGCGAATAAAACCCTTACTCTGGAGATCTTCCAACTGAATTTTCAACTCCTTCAATTTTGCTGGTGCCATACGATATTGCGGAATAGAAATAGGCAAAGTGCCTGGCACAAGATCGATTGCAAAATCAATAGCACGAACAGGTGGCAATTCTGATAAGTCTTCTGGAAAGACGTTAGAAAATTCACAAACAATAGTTAGCAATTCCACAAGAGGAGTGCCCCTCTCCATGGCTAATAAACTAGCCAGAGTTCCAAGAGAAGAATATAAACTATTCCGTGAAAACAACGAGGGTAGCGGTAAATCCAACTGATCGCCCTCGAATCTACAACTGTCTCCCGCAGGAGCAAAAAGAGTCACCCGATGCTTAAAATAATCTATAAAAGCTCGATACTCGATCAACCAGTCTATCCCGAGGATGACATCAAATCCCAGATTTGGCATAACAATCAAATTGACACTCAACTGTCGGTCTACTATCAAAAGCATACAACTATGACAAACTTTATTCAAATGAATAACACCTCCAACCGGGGTATCAACAGATAAGACATGCTCTAAGCATTCTATCTTTAACCCTAATAATGATGCAAATGCTGATGAGATGAATGAGTGTGATGCACCAGTGTCAAATAATATAGATGCCCAAGAATTAAACAATGGGACGATACCTCAGAGCACAGACGGTCCGGCATTTCCAGAAACATGATAAGAAGATGACGTAGGCAAAGCAAAATTCCTTCCTTTGGGTTATTGGTGTTGTTGTGGCTTAGTACCACCACAATTATCTGTCCTCTGATAATTACCCTAATTCCCTCTATTCTGGTAGGGTTTCACGCTCTGAGCGGATACTACCTGAGATGGTGGATAATACGGTGTTGAACCGATCGACTGAGATTTCTTGGGTGGTGGTTGAGGACAAAACTTGATGAAATGGTTCGGATCACCACATCAGAGACAAACTTTTTCCCCAGCGGCATTCACACCTCGTTGTAACCCTGATTGTTGAGAACTTCGATAAGAAGATCTCTGTTGTGAATATGATCGTTGTTGTTGCTGTTGAGGAGGTTGGGACTGAAATTGAGACCTAGTCTTTGTCTTAGCTTTCTTAGACAGACCAGTGCTCTTGGCTGGAGTAATGATCTCCCTGGCCCTTTTCAGATCCAAATCTACACTTTCAACACCCAACGCCCTTGTCAAAGTATCAGCATAAGTGGTGATAGGCGTGCTAGCCAGACTTTTCCGAATAAAGGGTCAAAGACCAGAGGCAAAACGTGTAGCCTTGAAATGATCACTGACCAACTGCTCTTGTGCAAAAAGAGCCAAGGTGGAAAACATAGTAGCATATTCTGTCACTGACATGTCCCCTTGCTGAAGGGTAAAGAATTCAGCCCTTTTTGCGTCCCTCTGTACTTCTGGGAAGTAATTATCGAGGAAAAGACTCTTAAATGATTTCCACGTCATGCCAGCAAGTGGATGAACAATTACTGTGCAATCCCACAAATAGGTAGCTTCTCCAAAAAACAAGTATGTAGCCAACTTGATGCAAAGAACATCCTCATGAAGATCAATGAATTCGAATATCTTCGTGATATGCTAAAGCCAATCCTCTGCAGCCTTTGGGTCAGAGCTACCAGAGAACTGTGGCGGCTTCCTAGCATCGAAATCCTTGGTAATTAGCCGCTGTCGAGCTCTAGCGGGATTTATCTCACCTCTCGGAGCACGAGGGGGAGGAGGCGGCATAGCATCTCTTAATGCCCTTGCAATTACCTCGACAACATTCCATAACCCTTGCGGTCCATCAGGAATATCAACTGGTCCTGTGGAGGCTTCAGACTCAAATACAACATCAGGGGCGTGACCTCGACCCCGACCACGACCACAACCAAGACCACAACAACGACCACGACCACGACCGCGGCCTCTACCTGGACCACGTCCTCAACCTCAGCCTCTAACTGGGACCGAAGCAGCCGATATCTGCTCATCAACCTCTAGTTCAATACTGGGATTCTCACGGTGCGGCGGCATAGCTATAGTAAGATCAAATCGAATAAACGAATCACTCAACATGATCTAATCACGAAGTGTATTCAATAGCACATGTGTATGTCAAGCATAACAAGTAAACAGTTAACATCTCAAGTTATCAAGTAACATGTTAACACATATCAAAACATATGTCGTGTATCAACTAATCATGTCTAACATGTCAACAAAACTAAACATGCGAGCACATAACCCGGCGTCCAAAGTATTCGACCCGGTTACGCTCTGATACCATTCTGTGACTCCCCGCCCCGCCACAAGTCCCGGCGATGGGGTGTCAACCGGCGGAAGTACAATAATAAACCATAAAGTAGGTTTCGACAGCAATCGGTAACTCCCCGAGTCTATGACTCCGAGGGTTACCTAAATTAAACGTTTATCATTTGGAAGACATTCATAAAACAGAATCTGGTTTCGTTTAGAAAATAACCTTTCTTAAAACAAAACGTTTTCAAGTTAAGTAGCAGAAAATCAAAGTGAAGTTATCCTTTAATTCAAAAGCTGGTGGACTAACATTTGTCCAATTGAAACATAACATGTTCTTTGAAATCAATGTTATATTACATTAACTAAATGGAAATCCCCACACACGGTTCTTCAAACAATAGCGAAAGCATTGTCAATTCTCGGGGCCTTGCCCTTATCTATATCACTTGAAAAAAAAGGTTTAATAGTCCATAAGCCAAAAAGGCTCGTATAGTCATATAACCGCACAATAACATCTGTTATATAACATGCGTGAGTGCAATGAATGCCAATGTCAATGCATGAAAACCATTTACATGCCTTTTCAAACACTCACCCTCAATAGTCAATATCATTACCCGGACCATGGGCTTCCCGTCCACGTAGGCCTAGCCTCAAACGTGCGGGACTTTGGGCCTTACGAATTACACGGAGGCCTAGCCTTTACCATTACGGAGGTTTCTTGCAGAACATTCCGCAATTCGAGTTCCTAGTGGTACCCGTCTCACACGCCTACCCACAAATCTGGGATTTCTAACTTTTCAAAACAAAATCCCTCCTAGAGGGTTTTATGCATGGAAGCCTCTAAGGTCTTCCCTTTTTAAAACTTGGAAGTCTCTAAGATCTTCCTTTTTCAAAAATTGAAAGCTTCTAAGGTCTTTTATCCCAAAATCATTTTCGTGATTTTCGTGTTCATGCTCATGCTTATGAAATGCTATGACATATGCGAGCTCTAAGCATCCAGACATATTCAATATTTCATAAGACAGATTATTAAGGCATGGTATCAATTTAAAGCAACATAATAGACATATTGAAATCATCCAGGTAAACACATAAAGGATAGCAGCTCAAGTAACCACTCAAGGCATATCAGCTCAAGTAAACACGTAAGCACAGTATTAACATGTTATACAACTTTATTAAGGGTTATATGGAACTACCGTTCACCGAGGATAGACTGAATAATTAATCAGAATAGAAACCAAAACTGCTCAATCTGTTACAAATCTCAATATACAATAATGCGCGTATATTAGTGAGGTACAACACCTTAAAGCATGAGTACAACAACTACAAAGGCAAAGTACAACTCTTAAAGCTTAGGGTACAAGGTCCCTTAGCTCAGAACAGACTTAAATACAACAAACCATAAGATTTCACCAAACTGCCTGAGGTCTCGCGCGTGGGCCGCTCGCGCGGGCCGCTTGTACGAGATCTCGCTAGCGCGGGTCGCTCGAGCGGGATTGTACAGAAGGGCCACAGATTTAATTTAAAACAGTTTTCAAAAATATGCCTGGTCGCCCGCGCGGGCCTCTCGCATGACCCCTCGCTCGCACGGGTCGCGCGCGCGAGACGTCACAGTGTCGTCTTCTTCCTTCTTTTCCTCCCGTGTTTTGAAATCAAAGGCTAATTTTTACCCATTTTGAAAACCTAATCAAAATAGACTTTTCAATATATGAAAATTTTCCTTTTTCTGCGTAGATTCCAAATATGGAATCGGATTTTTATGAATTAAACCACAGCTCTTGATTTTATTGAAAAACCGAATGTCGACAAAACTTTAAATCTACCGTTCGTTGCAACCGTTGCGAATTAGCTTCTAAAATTTGAAAGAGAGCCTCGTGGGATCGAGACCTTTCATTTGATATAAAGAAATAAAGTTTCTGTTACTATTTTTTTGCTCGTTATTTTTGGACCCTTAACGATATATATGAAATTCTATATATATATCTAAATCTATATCATCAGTTCATATATAAACTAAAATCGAAAGCCATGGAGTTGATTTGAAGCTTACCCAAATTCGGATTACAGAGGCATAAAGAGAATTCCAAATAATAAGCCAAGCTTTGATATCAATCTCCTTGTATAAATATATGTAATTATGTATCCATTTATATATATATGCACATATATATATATATGTGAGCCGAGAGAGAGAGGGATAGTGAAGAGTTTAAAGTGTTTGCTTTTAAGAGATGGAGAGAATGATAGTTATGAGAGTATGAGAGCCTTAGGTGTGAATATATAACATTGAATTGCTTGGCCTCTAAGAGGCTTCAAGCACACACACACAAGCAATACACACTCACACACACACTGCACAAAATAAAAAACTGTTAACTTTGGCACGAAGTTCAACAAGGGAATTCCTTGTGTGTGCTGAGCTCACGCGATGACGCACACACACAAGTAAAAAATTGTACTGCCAATAAACCCAAAACTGCTATTTATTTGATTAATAAAAATTTCGGGGTATTACATCAACGTAATGGAATTAGATAGTCCATGAAGACGGAGTAGCAAGCTGGAGTCCATGAAGATGTAGCCGGAGGTAACCAAGCCAAGAGGATGGATCTATGAAGATAAAACCATTGGAGATAGGGGCATTGTTGAATGATTTTATATCAATTTTAGTTTTTTGTTTTATGTGCTTGATTGTCATTGACATTACATATATTGTTAATACTTGCATGCACATAAAACAAGTTTTCCAAAATAAAATTCAAAATCCATTTCAACACATTAGTAAACATTAGATGTTTATGGGTGATGTGAAGAAACAACTTTTTCAAAAGCAAAATCCTTAATTATCAAATCTAGTGGGTGAGGGACAGTAGACACCCAATTTTGACCACACTGATAGGATTTGGGGTGGACAATATCTTGGAGTATTCAATGATGATAAGTACCCCGTGGAAGGTACTGGATTCCACACAATCGAAAGATCGAACTTCGAAAAGTGACTTCAAGATCAGAAAAGCCCTTTTCTATGCATAAAATCCTGGTTTTGTCAAAATTGTCTCTCATAATTCATATTCACTCAGGGTCATGTGAACATAAAGTGTTCTAAATGTAGTATTCTGGGTATCCAGAGATTCAATTTCAAAGAAAAATCTGAAATTGATGCACATTGGAAAGCATTTTTGGAAAAGAAGTCGTTTGATTTCCAAAAGACGACGAAAGTTCCGGAGGACTTCTGGACTTCAATTGAACTTCAATTCTCATCTCAAATCCTCTTGAAATATTTTTATACTAAAATTCAACTCGACAGCTTTCTGACGGCACATAAACGGATGATTTCAAACATTAAAAAGTATTTTTACAAAAATCTAGAAAAGCAGTGCACAAAATTTTTAAACAGGGCTTAATGGCAACCAGGGGACCATGAATAGTAGATGGCACGTCCCAGATGTGGGGTGGTGGGACCTTCCTAAGCCGCTACCTATAATTTGCCCCCCCCCCCCCCTCCCCCCCATCGAGCTTTTTGAGTTCCAGACTATAATGTTTTAAAATTTAAATTAAGGGTGTTGTAGTAATTTGGTGGTCAATGAGTGGACCCAATTTGGACTTGTACATTTTTTTAATGCCTAACTTTTGGTCTTGGGGTACCACTTTGGTAATTGAATTAACACTTGTGTGTTTATATATATGTTACATATTGGTGTTTGTGTGTGAAAGGGACAAGTGTGGGACCCATCCCACACCAACCCTTAAGCTCCCAAGAGAAGCTTCCCATTTCTCTCTCCTCCCCTCCTCACATCTGGATACTCTCTCTCTCTCCCTTTCATTTTTTTTGTTTCTCTCTCTCTCTCTATATCTCTCTTTATCTCCCTCATTTGAAAGAACTAAAAACCCCATTGTTACTAATATTTTAAGCTTCCATTTGGGCTTCTAAAATGCATTTTTGAGACAAGTCTCTTAGAAGCAAATGTGATCCTCTCAACTAGGGCTTCCTATTGGTGTTCCCATTTTTGAATTTGGTGTTCTCTTGCTCAAGTTATGGTCTAGAGGAAGAAGTGGGTTTCCCAAATTTCTTGTTCTTGGAAGCTTTACCAACTTGGGTTTTCTTCTCTCTCTATTGGAGTTATATTTTGGGTGTTTCTTTTTCAAGAACACCAAAGGTAGGATTTATTATCTTGCTATATTATGAAGTCCATACCAAGATGTAAATTGTGTTTCTTTTTCTCTTTTATAAATTTGAGATCTAGTGATTTAACTTCTAGAGATGTCTAGATGTTTATGTACCTAAATGAAATTAAATTACTTTAGCGTGCCCTAAATGTTTAATTGCTTCGTGTTTTTAAATTTGGAGGTAAAAGCATGTTAAATATAAATATACATGATGAGTTGGGAAATTAATTGCTCAAGTGCTTATGTAAATGTTGACTTGAAGTGAAAAGCATGTTTAGTGGTTAAATGCTTATATGCTTAAATATTGGGTTAGAATATGTTAAAAATGCTTGTATGTTGATTTGAAGATTTAGATGCTCAAATGGTTATGTATCTATTTTAGTTAACGTAAAGAGTATGTTAAAGTATAACTTGAGTGCTCTTGAAATTCTAGAACTATGTGTTAATGATTCTTTAAAAGTTTAGAAACTACATTGAAGTATTATGAATCAATTATTTCAAGATTGTTGATAAATGCCCATTGATATTAAATCTTGATTTAGAAATATTAATGACATTCATGTGTGTGGGCATTTGGCATGTGAAATCAAGGGATTCAAAGCATTATGGGCAAATAGGCAAAACTCATAGCTCGACATGACATGTGCATGAGAAATCCCACGAGCGGATAGATCCCAAAGAGGGGACAATTGTCATAAAAATTCGAATGGGGGTTATGAGGTGAGACAGGGTGGACGTACCTACGAACGTGCCAAACTCCAACTTATGGCAGACTAGCTATCAAAGATTGGTATGCTACATTCCCAGTGGGGGGTGGCTCACAGTCCAGTACTGAAGCGAGTGATCATACTCATGGCATGCATGGCCTATAGGCTTTCTTCACTTGCATTTTCCGCGGTGGCATTCATAGCACAACATTTTATCTTTAGTTATGGAAATTGTAGTATATCTCTATAATACTTCCTACAAGCCATCGTTCTCATATAAACGACAAACCATTTTTCAGGTTTTATCAATTGGGGCAAGGCCCCAGAGTTTCTCGACACATGAAGTCGCACTTTGAAGATTTCTTTCAAGAAGGAGAATATTAGTTTTCAAAATGTTTTCAACTTCTATTTTAGTTTGAAAAGAAATTGTAATAGATTTGAATCTCCTAGTTCAATTTATTTTAAACTTGATTCGGGCACATGTTTAGCCCTTTACTTAGAACATATTAGTATTTCAGAATTAATGTAATCAAACTTGTAATTGGGACTTTGAGTAGCCTATGGGCGCATGTTAACATTAAATATTTATTCATGTTGATTCGAACACTTGTTCGTCCTTTAACTTAGACCATTTTTAAATCGTCTTCATATTGATTCGGATGTTCCATTGTTCCTTTGAGTCGTTTTGGTAAGTTCAGGGCATGGCTACACATGTTCTATACTTGGAAAATTTCTAAAACTTCTAAACTTTTGAAATCTAATTTGTTTATACATTGCCTGTGGATAGTCTATGGAAAAAAATACTACTTTTGATTTCTAAGGGACCGTTTGGTTTTAAATTCTCATACCTTGATTTTATGAAAACATTCAATCAAACCTTGTCTTCTTTTTTCCCACTCTCGATACTTCTTATATCTGTCAGTTTAAAACTTCTTTAAAAACTGAGTAATGTTGAAGGATCCTATTTGACCCGTTTGGTCCTCATGGGTCAATTCTTGACTTTTGACTTTTCATTAGAATCCACGTAGGATTCCTTTGTAATTTTCTGCACTACTTGGTTGGTCTACGTAGGATCTCTCCTTCTTCTTAACCTCTTTCTTTGACTATTTGACCCATCCACATGTCGTGGATTTTTGGGCGTTATAGAATGGTATCAAAGCTAATCGGGTTCGAATACTTTGGAACTTGGGAGTTTATTTTGGTCGATGCATGGCTTTTACTAGTTGTTTCAACTATGGTCATAAGTGATCGACTAAAATTTTTAGTTCTCATTTGCAGTTGAGATATTGTTTAAGTGAGCACGTTTATTTTCCTACGGGATTACGTGCTAGCATGTTTATATGTTTAACTGATCACATGTCTAAATACTTTGTACTTATGTGATCTCGTGGTTATATGTGTTCATTGGATTGCTTTACAGATATACATGATGAATTACGTCATTGCTTACTTTAATTATAATTCTTAGCCGAGCATGTTTAGATGTTAGATGCCTCTGGGATTATGTGTTATTATGCTTAGGTGCATATGCTCCATATGTTCACAATAATGTAACATGATAATTGGTTTATTCTTTGCGCGATGCTTACTTGGGTGATTAAATAAAATTAAAGTGATATACGACATAATATTGATAGCAATGTGTAGTTACTTGTAATCTATGTATTCATATTGACTACATGTATCTTATTTGATGTTTTGAGGTATTTCTTCCCTTATTCATTATCGTGTTGCCGATTCTTGATGTTTTCTTTAATTTCTTATCCATTAAAAGAATTACATAATTCCTTTGAGTTGATTACAAATTTTTTTTCTGTATGATTTGTGGATTAGTGATTCAACATTCTTGTTCTAGTGTAAATCATTCGAGTCCATTGAATAATGATTCACCTTCTTATCTTGGTATAGATTATTCGAGTCTATCAATTTCTTTGCTAGATGATAAATAAGTTTTTTCTTCTACACTAGTAAATTCTTGTAGATTCAAGTGATAGTCACTCTCCTTGAGAAATCTATGTCTCATTGTTTTGTGAAGCTTCTTTCACTATTCTGTGTTGAAATGCCTAGGCCGTTTTGATGGGTATGTTATTGTTGAGTTTGTAGGACCATTTCTTTGAATTGATTATCGGTACCTACTAGAGTTGTTGAAATTGGTTGGCTAACAATGGACCTCACTTTCAGAAATACTATTTATTTCTGTGTTCCTTTTCTTGTGAGTGATCATGGCACCTCACTTTGTAGTACTTATTTGAATTAGATCTATTGATTGATCCATGAAATCTCAGATTCTCGAAAAAAATTATTTTTTTCCCAATATTCTTAGCCTTCTTGGAAGGGACACCCCTATCACATCCTTTTTAATTTTTCTTGATGAAGAACTTGTCTTCTTGATTCTAAATATACCTCACCCTTGCATCTTATTTGAGTATTCCCTTTTTGCCATCTTTGGCATCATGATGTCCTTCCTTTAGACTTGTTTTGCTTGAAATTGATTTCAACTCTATACATTTGTTTAGTTGAGTTCTTCGATGTTTTTTTTATCGTATCGAACTCGAGAGTGTCATACTCTCCACAAGTAAGTGTTGTTCTTTGTTCTTTTTGCTGATTTGTTCTTTGTAGAAGAGGCGCCAATTGAATCGTTGAATTTATGAAATAATTAATTCTTGTTTCATAACTTGTGGTCCTACGTTGTTCGGATTTATATGTATCCTATGCCATTCTTTGGGTCAATTTTATTCGACAAGTTTGTTAAGTTGGGTTCTTCAACCTTATTATCATGTTGAACTCGAATGTACGTACTTTTGCTAATTTGTGTTGCTCCCTATCTTTCTTGGGATGTCACTTTGTGTTAACCTTACTCTTTGGCCAGTAAGAAATCGGTTGAGTTATTGAGGTTATTAAATTCTTCATTTTATTTCATAACTTGAGAGCCCTATTATTCAAACTTACTTATATCCATGTTGTTCCTTATGCCGATTTTTCTTTTTGGCAAGTCGATTTAGTTGACTTCTTTGATTTAATTATCCTGTTGAACTCGAATATGCATACTTTTTGAAAGTCAGTGTTGCTCCTCATCTTCTAGAGATGTTCCTTTGAGTTAACCTTATTCCTTGGTCAATAAGGTGTTGATTGTGTTATTGAGGTTATGAAATAATTTGTTTTCAATTCATGATTTGAGAGTTTTTCCATTGCTTGGATTAGTAGACAAGTTAACGTCTATTATTTTTACTAGATTCTATTATTAATCCCTTGTGATTATCTCATCGGTTATTGTGGGTTGTTAACCACATTTTATTGGATCATATCATTTGATCCCATTGTTTTATTTCTTTGTCATTTAAGGGGAATAGATTGTATAATCAGATTCTTTTATCTTTGATTCCGTTGATTTATCTCACTCAGTTATCTAAATGAAAGTATCTATATGATGCCATCCACCTTATATCTGTATTGGTGTTCGGAGTATGCCTAGGGCATGCCCTGTTGTTAATAGTTTTGATTACTCTGTGTGTAGAAGTGGATCATGTGAGATTCTATGCTTGTGATTTTAGACCTCCTGGGTCGATTATGTTTGGGTTTCGGGCTTCCAATAGCTGAACAGACCCCTAGTTTTTACTTTTATATCATCTTGATATATTGCTGTTGATGTCATTGTTGACAAGTTTGATTCATGCACTTGGTGCATTCCTTGTTTTCTTTGATCAGTGAGTTCTTTTTATTTTCCTCACTCTGTCGCGAGAATATTGTAATTGTGGTTTGTTTACAATCTTTCAATTTCATCCTTTCTTTGAGCAGAGGAGGATTCCTTACTTTTAATTTCAAATTCTATAGAGTTGCTTCATTCTATTGAGAAACTTTGACCGTGTTTTCTTGAACACTTTCATTATTTGTATTCCGGTTGCGATGTGAGTTTGTTATAAATCTTGTTTTAGGCGTGTCGCCTAGTTTGATTCCATCTTTCATATGACATGTCAGTATCACCTAGTTCAGGAATTTCTAGTTCATTTTGATGTGAATCGGGCTTTCAATAGTTGAATGTTCGTGAGCTGGATAACGTTATGACCATATGTTTCTTGTTTTGGTCAAGGCGTAAATCTTTGATATTTTATTTATTTATTTAATTTTTTTTTGGTTGTCACGTGCATCAATGAATGTTGGTGAACTTTTTGGTTTTTCATCTTGTTCGTTCACCCATTTAATTTAGTGTTGTCTTGTTGATGGCATCATTGTGTCTTCTTAGATACTTTTCCTTATAAGACCCTTTGACTTTTGGCACTGGCATTTATTTGGCCGTATTGTTTTGATATGGGATCTCTCAATAGATCCACTTATCAGTGAAATCGTTATAATTGACTATAGCGACGTTTATACTTTGGGATATGATAATCATTTCTTCTATCGGCTTCCCGTTGCCATTGTTGCAGACTTTTGTGTCTACATTGATCATTGTCTTCTTTTGAGGAACGATGAATTATGAGTAAATCTCTATAACTCGTACCTCCTATGTGGTAAAGACGTAACTTTGAGTCATTACGGTCTTTAGTACCGAGTATATCATTTGCTTTGTGAAGTTTTCCTTGGTTTTATTCTTGAGTATTTGGATCATTCCTTGGGAGTTGACCCAGTTATTTGGTTCATTATGGATCTTCTTTATTAAGTGTTGAGCCAATTTGCACAGTTTGCAGATTATCTATTTCACCTAGATTAATTGATAAAGTATCTTCAGTTATTTCATAAGCAGGTGGCTTTTCAATTAGTTATTTTAGTTCAATTGGGAGATCCTCGGAGGGATTTATGCATTCACAACTATTAGACACAAAGGAGTAAGTAGAATCGTCTTTCATTTTATTCATGACAGGTGGAGCGATTACATCAGACATTGGTGGGCTCACAGTAGCTGACTCTTGTACAGACTCGATAATTGGAAGTACAGACTCTGGGGGACAAGAAATTGGGAGACATAGACAGATGACTATAGCCTGGTTGTTCAGACCCTCCTCAGTTGGCATGATCTGATCATCTTGGCTCTTGGTCCTCTTTCCTTCCTTTTCCTCAGCAAATTCTTCCCATATTTTCTCGATGGCTTCAGTGTCCAGGTACTTCAACCAGTCTTCCTCTAGGGTTTTGACAGCTTTTTCTTGATAGAACAGATCTTGATAGGGAGGCCATTTGCAATCAGGGAAGATTTCAAGCCCGGGGTGCCTTTTTCCAGTGGCCTGATGGATCCAAGGTTCAGGGAACCCAAGATAGGGGAAATCATCCCCTTCTTTGATGAATTACCCATTCAAGGTCTTGCGGTTAGGTGGAACACTCCCCACTCTCTTTTTCCATGGCCTCTGTAGCTCAACATCTTCTTCAGTGGGCTTGTACCCCAACCCAAAAGTGCCTTATTGCCCTTTGATTTGAGGGAACTCGCGGATCCCTTGTTGACGTCGGCCTAATCCCATTCCAGGGAAACAGTTCATCTTACGGACGATGTTGACGACTGCAGAGTGGATTTCAGGGAACCTGTCTCCATCACATATCATGTGGACCTATTCCATGAAGAATCCTCCGGTTTCCCCTTCTTCAAGCTCATTTATTTGGATTTCAAAGATGGGAGCGTAGCTTGGAAAGGCTTCATTACCCCAACTATTACCGAGGATGATTTTCACCTTCTTCTCATGAATGTACTTGATCATTTGGTGCAAAGTGGATGACGTAGCTTTGTTGACATGTAGCCAGGGCCTCCCAATCAACAAACTCAACGAGCTAGGTATGTCCATAACTTGAAAGATTTTAGTGCTAACTAAAGATCCTACCGATTTGGAGAGAAATAGTCCCCATCATATTTCTCTTGGTGTTATCGTAGGCTCTAACGGATTGCACAGATGGAGTGATTTCCTGGATGTTGACCCCTAAGGCAGTGGCGATCCTTAGAGCATAAACATTTAGGGCAGAGCCTGTATCGACCAAACATAATAGCACCTGCTGCCCCTTGTATGTAACAATGATGTACAGAGCCTTGTTATGCGCAGATCCTCATCGGAGAAGGTGATGATTAGATCAGGGGTGAGTGTACTTAGCAAAGCCACCATATCTTCCGGTGCATCGTCAATAGGGACCTCAATTCCAGCCAAGGCATTCAACACGCCTTATGTGTGCCTGCAAGATGTTACCATGATGTCCCACATCGAGAGATGTGCCTGAGTTTTCTTTAACTACTTTATCAATTCATTGTCCTCTTCGATGACCTCATCCATTTTTCCCATTCCCTTGTCTTTAACCAGGCTTTTCTCGATCGCTTTAGTGGTAGGCTGCGGAGGCTGATAATGACGACCTGACCTAGTTAGATGATCAATCTAGGCAGGAGTAGGCCCTTCTACAGTCCTATCTTCTTTGAACCAATCACAATCTGTTCCCATAAATGGTTTCTCCAGCTCGTTCCAGATAGAAGCATCACTTTTATTGTTGGGATCGTACCATTTGAGGTCCACTACCCCTAGATCGTGTTCTTCCTAGAAGAATAGGTCTTGTTCATCAGCGAGCTGTTGCTACCACTCATCATCCCCACCTTCAATAAGATGAATTCCCACAGAATCTGGGATGTCAATGAGGGGTAAAGGTTGACCTAAAGGGGTGATATAGGTAGCACGGTTGAAGGATATAGGGTTGGACTCAATGAGGCTGATATTTTGGTGGTTTGGTAGAAGATTTTGAGTGATATGGGGCTGCTTTGGAGGTGGTTCAATGATATTCTGGTCAATGAGGTCTTGGATATCATGGCAGAGGGGGATTTCTTATTTGGAAAAGTTGCGAGGAGGCTTCCTCGGGAAAGGGTGACTAGGGGAGTTTGCTTGGTTGAGAGGTTGGTATGGCCTAAGAGGGTAAGCTATAGGTTGACTGCTAAGGGCATTGACATCTGGAGGGTTGCGAGAGTAATTGGGCCTTTTTGATTGACTCGGAGGCTCTTATTTTTTGATCTTTCCTTCCCTTATGGCGTCTTCGATTCGAGTTCCAACTTCAAACACTTCCTCTGAGGTGGAGATGGACTGGTAAAACAATTTCTCATGGTAGAGCAGTTGCAGATTCCAGATTAGTATCCTTACCTGTTCCTTTTCAATCGGTCGGTAGGTAATTTGGGCCACTTTATTCCTCCATCTGCTCAAAAACGCGGTGAAGGATTCATTTTTGTTCTGCCGAGTTGTTTCCAAATCCATGATAGTGACATGAAGTTCTTGGTTGTAGAAATAATGATCAACGAAGACCCGGACTATATCTTCCCATGCCCGAGTTTTAGAAGCTTCCAAGGTAAGGAACCATGATAGTGCAGACTTCGCGAGAGTTTATGGGAACATCATTGCAATGTGCTCATGAGTGCAGCCAATTGATTGTAAAATGTTCATACACAGCTTTACATGGCTTTTCAGATTTCCAGTTCCATCAAAATAGTCAATGGCAGGCATCTTGAAGTTTTCTGACAACTTCAGCTTAACAGGCTCGAAAAGTCCTTCCAAGTCTAGCATGTAATCATCAACCCCTTTAGTCTTCCTCAATACGCATTCCAGCTTGTCGACTTTGTCCATTTTCTCTTGAAACGTTTTCTCATATGCGGGCAGTAGGGCCCCTTGAAACTAGTCTTCTTCCCCCTTATTCTCAGGAGGTGGTACAAACCCTGGTGGTGGCGGGAACCCAGGTGCATATTATTGCTGCTGATGTTTCAATTCTTCCATAAAACTCAAGACTTGGGCTAGGCTGTTGGACTGCTGGCTTATGGTGACTCCCAATTCGGTGACCTTATTTTCCAACTCTTCCTAAATCATGTTGAAATAATTTGTTGGGCTGATTCTGACCAAACGATTATCTGAATTTCTGACCCTGGACGAAGATCCCAGCTGTTGACTTTGAGAATCTACAGTGACCCTACAGATTTGAGAGGATCGTATCAGGTTCTGATAGTAATAACTTTAGACAGACAAATAATGGTGTTAACAGACGTGAACTGACTTGTGTACAGACTGACTGAAACAGTGCGTGAGGACCGATGGGAACAGTGCATGCAGATGAGACAAGCATGCGGATGTAAGCCCTAAACTATATGATGCCCCTATTTCTAACAGATAGCAGTTAAACAAGTAAGGTCCTAGCCATGTAGAGTGTACGAACCTTTCCTTTCAGTATGATCACCAGGGGTTAATAGGGTTTTCCAAGTCATTTTAGGAAGTCTGGATGGAGTTTCTGGGAGAAATAGGTTATATCTGGGATATCTGGATAGAGTTTTTGGGAGAAACAGGTTATATCTGGGATATCTGGACAGAGTTTTTGGGAGAAACATGTTATATCTGGGATATCTGGAAAGAGTTTCTAGGAAAAACAGGTTATATCGGGGATATCTAGACAGAGTTTCTGGGAGAAACATGTTATATCTGGGATATCTGGACAGAGTTTCTGGGAGAAATAGGTTCTATTTTGGATATCTAGATAGTGTTTCTGGGAGAAACATGTTATATTTGGGATATTTAGACAGAGTTTTTGGGAGAAACAGGTGTATATGACAGGAGCATGTGATGATGATGATCATACTGTCTAGCAAGTTTTCATACTCCTATGTCTTAGAATCGACAAACAAGGTTTACGGTGTATATCTTTGTGAGCATGGAGCAGACATCCTTGTCATGGTGCTTAGGTAGGTCAACTCAATGTGATCACATGTGAGTGATTGCCTTGGAAATTATAAGAAAGAGGTTCTGCCGCATGCCACATAAGCATCTACACCGCGCAGGGTTTAGTCAAAGAGGGTCCGTTGACGAGAGTTACAATATACCGCCAGAGAGACAGTATGGAGGTTTTTACTCTTTTTGATATAACTTGGATGGTACAGTATCAACAGTGACTTGTGCCCTGGCACAGCAAGAGCTGAACAATGTCAGCGCCGCGTTTCAGACATAGTCAGGGGGGGGGGGGGGTGGCGAATGCAGGAGTGGAATGTGGTGAACCAGACACAGTAAAAAGATGATTTTAAAGATGCTTCTTATGAGTCAAACCTCTGTAGTATTTTGTTTTTAAAATAAATTTCCCCAGCAGAGTCGCCAGATTGTGGACACGCGGGATTCCACCGCTTTGTTTGTTTGAAATTGTTTTGAAAAAGGAAAGGAAAATGTCTGTTGAAAGCAAATACAGAGTCGCCACTTGGTCTTTAAGAAATCAATAAACCCAATTTGACTTACCCAAAAGGATAAAGGGCACCGGCCTTTCAGAACCAAAGAACTTGGCTTGGGGTTTTGTTACGAGAAAGGAAGGAGTCTTTGTCACAACTAAAATGCCCTCAACTCGCCCCGTCTCTCGACTGGCCTCAATTAGCATCCAAACAATCATCTTATACTATGTATGGTTCGACAATTAATATTATGATAGTATATTACATCACATAAGAATTTTGAAATGGAAGATCAAAAGATAAGATATCATTCATAAGATCTTAGCCAAATATCATGCAATGCAAAAGTGAAAGATCACACGAATAAACCTAGGAAAAATCGTCTAATCACATATCAAGTAATCAAGTTTTCCTAATCTAAAAAAGGGGAGGACATGAGTTGTTCTCGAAACAAATAAATAAAAGAAATCAAAATATGCTTAGCAAGCTAATATGATGCATGTTAATCTTTGAGAAAAGAGGATTTTTCAATCCCCGAGACAGATGAGAAATGAAGATTAGGTCGAGGGGGAGCATGGACGTATGAGCTAGTTCAATCCTTATAATCTTCTTAGATTGGGAGTCACAAAAACCCTAAATCTTGCATGAATGCAATGCATGATCCTAGGATGTGCAAAGGTTGTTTTGTGTTTGTGTACATGCATTTTCTAAAGTGACTCATAAGTCTAAAAAGATGAATGAATTCATGGAGGAAATCATCATGGGATATGTACAAATGTAGTATGGACTACTTCCTAAGATATGAACTAATTTGAAGTGCATATAAGCATCAAATCAAAGAATGAAAGTAAAAGTGTGCTTGCTGTGAATAGTGGACAGAATAGTGACTTGATCTTGTGGAAATTGAAACGTAGGGTTAGAAATGTATTCAATGCATGATATTTTCTGGAGATCATCATTATTGTGTTTAGAACACAAATCAAAAATCCAATCCTCAAGAACTATTACAGATTCAGAGAAATCATATAAACAATAGAGGTTACTCAAAAACAAAGTTCGTGTTGTCGACTGAAATGTTGAAAAATATTAGAAAATGAAAACAAAATATCTAGAGGCCTATATTATACAAAAGCCTTTCCTAAGACACTGAAGTTCAAGGAAAAAATGAGTTGGGACCACTCCTTTTGGAAAAGGTTTCTGTAAAACAAGTTGAAAGTCAACCAAGCTGCTGTGACAGTAAAAACAGAATATCTGGAGAGAATGTTTAGATCTAAATGGACCACTTCCAAGTATTTCCAAGTGAAACCAAAAACCGTGGGTGTTCTCTAATAAGTTAAGAAGACTTTCCAAGTTGTCTGATGTTAATACCTTGAGTATTGAGTCCTAGAGAAATCTTTGAACTCAGATTGTTCACTATTTTGAAGATTTTGGGATGAACTAGGGTTTTATTCTCTGAAATCAAAATGAGGGCTTAAGAGGGGTATTAAAATAGACGTTTTAAAAGTATATTTTGAGAACTTAAACGGAGATTATGATCACTTAAAATATCAACATTTGAACCCATATCAAGAACCAGGGGCGGATGTAAAGAGGTACAAGGGGGGGCTCAAGCCCCCCCTAGATTTTGAAAAAATTGTACACTTGCACTAAAAAAAAAAAAAATTTACAATTAGCCCTCCCTAAAAAATACAATTAGCCCCCCCTAATATTATAAAATTGTCATACTAAGCCCCCTTTCTCTTTTATTTTTGTGCTAATTATAAAATCCCTCCTCCCTCCTATGTTTTTGGGTTAATTTTTTTTAGCATTAATTTATATCATCTACACAAAATATACACAAAATACGTATAAATAGGTCCAAAAAAATTTTTTTCGAGAGCGCTGCCCCCGAACCCCCGAACAAACCTCTGTTAAGCCCCCCCTGTATTAATTTTCTAGATCCGCCCCTGTCAAGAACCTCCAAGATTGTTGGAGACATTGTTTTCATATTTGATGACAACTTCAAGAATACATAGGAAAGTATTGAAGTTGAAATCATCGTCTATCAAGCATGTTTTTGAGGTCAAGAGCTACTATCCATAAGGATTCACTCACCTGAAACACCATGCCATTATCTAGATGATGATGAACTAGTAAGAAAATAAAAAGAAATGAGGTAAAGAGAGAGAAACATTTATATAGACAAGAAAATAAATAATCAATAGATGATATTCAATGATGTATTGGACTTGTCGCTTGGTGTTTCACTCATATGTGGTGACATTGGACATGGAAGAAGCTTCCTATCTCATAAATGCTCACTAAAATGGTAGTTGGGTGTATTGAATTTGAAGTAAATGGGAGTAATGAAGAAGAAAACAAAGTTTAGAACTCACTTTTTAGTTGAAAATCAAAGGAAGAAGCTCTCTTTTACTCTCCTAACCTTATCTTCTACGACTTTTCTCTCTATAATTCCTCTGAGCTTTGTATTTGCCACAACTAAATGAGAAGTCAAGGGGGATTTATATAGGCCAATTGGGGGTGGCTTTGGAGCTTAAGAAGTGTCCCCATTGGTTCCGAACATCTGTCAACATAGAACTACGTCGTTTTGGTTTCTAATTAATCAAAATGGACCCCCAAAAAAAATTGTAAAAATGGACCATTATGGGGAAGAGTGTCGCGGCGGCACTGGCCCTATGCTACAGCGGCAGTGGGAGAGGGAAGAAACAACTTTTTCAAAAGCAAAATCCTTAATTATCAAATCTAGTGGGAGAGGGACAGTAGACACCCAATTTTGACCACACTGATAGGATTTGGGGTGGACAATATCTTGGAGGATACAATGATGATAAGTACCCCTTGGAAGGTACTGGATTCCACACAATCGAAAGATCGAACTTCGAAAAGTGACTTCAAGATCAGAAAAGCCCTTTTCTATGCATAAAATCCTGGTTTTGTCCAAAAATTGTCTCTCATAATTCATATTCACTCAGGGTTATGTGAACATAAAGTGTTCTAAATGTAGTATTCTGGGTATCCAGAGATTTAATTTCAAAGAAAAATCTGAAATTGATGCACACTGGAAAGCAATTTTGGAAAAGAAGTCGTTTGATTTCCAAAAGACGACGAAAGTTCCGGAGGACTTCTGGACTTCAATTGAACTTCAATTCTCATCTCAAATCCTCTTGGAATATTTTTATACTGAAATTCAACTCGACAGTTTTCCTACGGCACATAAACGGATGATTTCGGACATTAAAAAGTATCTTTACAAAAATCTAGAAAAGCAGTGCACGAAAATTTTTAAACAGGGCTTAATGGCAACCAGGGGACCATGAATAGTAGATGGCACGTCACACATGTGGGGTGGTGGGACCTTCCTAAGCCGCTACCTACAATTTGCCCCCCCATCGAGCTTTTTGAGTTCCAGACTATAATGTTTTAAAATTTTAATTAAGGGTGTTGTAGTAATTTGGTGGTCAATGAGTGGACCCAATTTGGACTTGTACATTTTTTTAATGCCTAACTTTTGGTCTTGGGGTACCACTTTGGTAATTGAATTAACACTTGTCTGTTTATATATATGTTACATATTGGTGTTTGTGTGTGAAAGGGACAAGTGTGGGACCCATCCCACACCAACCCTTAAGCTCCCAAGAGAAGCTTCCCATTTCTCTCTCCTCCCCTCCTCACATCTGGATACTCTCTCTCTCTCCCTTTCATTTTTTTTGTTTCTCTCTCTCTCTCTATATCTCTCTTTATCTCCCTCATTTGAAAGAACTAAAAACCCCATTGTTAATAATATTTTAAGCTTCCATTTGGGCTTCTAAAATGCATTTTTGAGACAAGTCTCTTAGAAGCAAATGTGATCCTCTCAACTGGGGCTTCCTATTGGTGTTCCCATATTTGAATTTGGTGTTCTCTTGCTCAAGTTATGGTCCAGAGGAAGAAGTGGGTTTCCCAAATTTCTTGTTCTTGGAAGCTTTACCAACTTGGGTTTTCTTCTCTCTCTATTGGAGTTATATTTTGGGTGTTTCTTTTTCAAGAACACCAAAGGTAGGATTTATTATCTTGCTATATTGTGAAGTCCATGCCAAGATGTAAATTGTGTTTCTTTTCCTCTTTTATATATTTGAGATCTAGTGATTTAACTTCTAGAGATGTCTAGATGTTTATGCACCTAAATGAAATTAAATTACTTTAGCTTGCCCTAAATGTTTAATTGCTTCGTGTTTTTCAATTTGGAGGTAAAAGCATGTTAAATATAAATATACATGATGAGTTGGGAAATTAATTGCTCAAGTGCTTATGTAAATGTTGACTTGAAGTGAAAAGCATGTTTAGTGGTTAAATGCTTATATGCTTAAATATTGGGTTAGAATATGTTAAAAATGCTTGTATGTTGATTTGAAGATTTAGATGCTCAAATGATTATGTATCTATTTTAGTTAACGTAAAGAGTATGTTAAAGTATAACTTGAGTGCTCTTGAAATTCTAGAATTATGTGTTAATGATTCTTTAAAAGTTTAGAAACTACATTGAAGTATTATGAATCAATTATTTCAATATTGTTGATAAATGCCCGTTGATATTAAATCTTGATTTAGAAATATTAATGACATTCATGTGTGTGGGCATTTGGCATGTGAAATCAAGGGATTCAAAGCATTATGGTCAAATAGGCAAAACTCATAGCTCGACATGACATGTGCATGAGAAATCCCACGAGGGGATAGATCCCAAAGAGGGGACAATTGTCATAAAAATTCGAATGGGGTTATAAGGTGAGACAGGGTGGACGTACCTACGAACGTGACAAACTCCAACTTATGGCAGACTAGCTATCAAAAGGTTGGTATGCTACATTCCCAGTGGGGGGTGGCTCACAGTCCAGTACTGAAGCGAGTGATCATACTCATGGCATGCATGGCCTATAGGCTTTCTTCACTTGCATTTGTCGCGGTGGCATTCATAGCACAACATTTTATCTTTAGTTATGGAAATTGTAGTATATCTCTATAATACTTCCTACAAGCCATCGTTCTCATATAAATGACAAACCATTTTTCAGGTTTTATCAATTGGGGCAAGGCCCCAGAGTTTCTCGACACATGAAGTCGCACTTTGAAGATTTCTTTCAAGAAGGAGAATATTAGTTTTCAAAATGTTTTCAACTTCTATTTTAGTTTGAAAAGAAATTGTAATAGATTTGAATCTCCTAGTTCAATTTATTTTAAACTTGATTCGGGCACATGTTTAGCCCTTTACTTAGAACATATTAGTATTTCAGAATTAATGTAATCAAACTTGTAATTGGGACTTTGAGTAGCATATGGGCGCATGTTAACATTAAATATTTATTCATGTTGATTCGAACACTTGTTCGTCCTTTAACTTAGACCATTTTTAAATCGTCTTCATATTGATTCGGATGTTCCATTGTTCCTTTGAGTCGTTTTGGTAAGTTCAGGGCATGGCTACACATGTTCTATACTTGGAAAATTTCTAAAACTTCTAAACTTTTGAAATCTAATTTGTTTATACATTGCCTGTGGATAGTCTATGGAAAAAAATACTACTTTTGATTTCTAAGGGACCGTTTGGTTTTAAATTCTCATACCTTGATTTTATGAAAACATTCAATCAAACCTTGTCTTCTTTTTTCCCACTCTCGATACTTCTTATATCTGTCAGTTTAAAACTTCTTTAAAAACTGAGTAATGTTGAAGGATCCTATTTGACCCGTTTGGTCCTCATGGGTCAATTCTTGACTTTTGACTTTTCATTAGAATCCACGTAGGATTCCTTTGTAATTTTCTGCACTACTTGGTTGGTCTACGTAGGATCTCTCCTTCTTCTTAACCTCTTTCTTTGACTATTTGACCCATCCACATGTCGTGGATTTTTGGGCGTTATAGAATGGTATCAAAGCTAATCGGGTTCGAATACTTTGGAACTTGGGAGTTTATTTTGGTCGATGCATGGCTTTTACTAGTTGTTTCAACTATGGTCATAAGTGATCGACTAAAATTTTTAGTTCTCATTTGCAGTTGAGATATTGTTTAAGTGAGCACGTTTATTTTCCTACGGGATTACGTGCTAGCATGTTTATATGTTTAACTGATCACATGTCTAAATACTTTGTACTTATGTGATCTCGTGGTTATATGTGTTCATTGGATTGCTTTACAGATATACATGATGAATTACGTCATTGCTTACTTTAATTATAATTCTTAGCCGAGCATGTTTAGATGTTAGATGCCTCCGGGATTATGTGTTATTATGCTTAGGTGCATATGCTCCATATGTTCACAATAATGTAACATGATAATTGGTTTATTCTTTGCGCGATGCTTACTTGGGTGATTAAATAAAATTAAAGTGATATACGACATAATATTGATAGCAATGTGTAGTTACTTGTAATCTATGTATTCATATTGACTACATGTATCTTATTTGATGTTTTGAGGTATTTCTTCCCTTATTCATTATCGTGTTGCCGATTCTTGATATTTTCTTTAATTTCTTATCCATTAAAAGAATTACATAATTCCTTTGAGTTGATTACAAATTTTTTTTCTGTATGATTCGTGGATTAGTGATTCAACATTCTTGTTCTAGTGTAAATCATTCGAGTCCATTGAATAATGATTCACCTTCTTATCTTGGTATAGATTATTCGAGTCTATCAATTTCTTTGCTAGATGATAAATAAGTTTTTTCTTCTACACTAGTAAATTCTTGTAGATTCAAGTGATAGTCACTTTCCTTGAGAAATGTATGTCTCATTGTTTTGTGAAGCTTCTTTCACTATTCTGTGTTGAAATGCCTAGGCCGTTTTGATGGGTATGTTATTGTTGAGTTTGTAGGACCATTTCTTTGAATTGATTATCGGTACCTACTAGAGTTGTTGAAATTGGTTGGCTAACAATGGACCTCACTTTCAGAAACACTATTTATTTATGTGTTCCTTTTCTTGTGAGTGATCATGGCACCTCACTTTGTAGTTCTTATTTGAATTAGATCTATTGATTGATCCATGAAATCTCAGATTCTCGAAAAAAAATATTTTTTTCCCAATATTCTTAGCCTTCTTGGAAGGGACACCCCTATCACATCCTTTTTAATTTTTCTTGATGAAGAACTTGTCTTCTTGATTCTAAATATACCTCACCCTTGCATCTTATTTGAGTATTCCCTTTTTGCCATCTTTGGCATCATGATGTCCTTCCTTTAGACTTGTTTTGCTTGAAATTGATTTCAACTCTATACATTTGTTTAGTTGAGTTCTTCGATGTTTTTTTTATCGTATCGAACTCGAGAGTGTCATACTCTCCACAAGTAAGTGTTGTTCTTTGTTCTTTTTGCTGATTTGTTCTTTGTAGAAGAGGCGCCAATTGAATCGTTGAATTTATGAAATAATTAATTCTTGTTTCATAACTTGTGGTCCTACGTTGTTCGGATTTATATGTATCCTATGCCATTCTTTGGGTCAATTTTATTCGACAAGTTTGTTAAGTTGGGTTCTTCAACCTTATTATCATGTTGAACTCGAATGTACGTACTTTTGCTAATTTGTGTTGCTCCCTATCTTTCTTGGGATGTCACTTTGTGTTAACCTTACTCTTTGGCCAGTAAGAAATCGGTTGAGTTATTGAGGTTATTAAATTCTTCATTTTATTTCATAACTTGAGAGCCCTATTATTCAAACTTACTTATATCCATGTTGTTCCTTATGCCGATTTTTCTTTTTGGCAAGTCGATTTAGTTGACTTCTTTGATTTAATTATCCTGTTGAACTCGAATATGCATACTTTTTGAAAGTCAGTGTTGCTCCTCATCTTCTAGAGATGTTCCTTTGAGTTAACCTTATTCCTTGGTCAATAAGGTGTTGATTGTGTTATTGAGGTTATGAAATAATTTGTTTTCAATTCATGATTTGAGAGTTTTTCCATTGCTTGGATTAGTAGACAAGTTAACGTCTATTATTTTTACTAGATTCTATTATTAATCCCTTGTGATTATCTTGTCAGTTATTGTGGGTTGTTAACCACATTTTATTGGATCATATCATTTGATCCCATTGTTTTATTTCTTTGTCATTTAAGGGGAATAGATTGTATAATCAGATTCTTTTATCTTTGATTCCGTTGATTTATCTCACTCAGTTATCTAAATGAAAGTATCTATATGATGCCATCCACCTTATATATGTATTGGTGTTCGGAGTATGCCTAGGGCATGCCCTGTTGTTAATAGTTTTGATTACTCTGTGTGTAGAAGTGGATCATGTGAGATTCTATGCTTGTGATTTTAGACCTCCTGGGACGATTATGTTTGGATTTCGGGCTTCCAATAGCTGAACAGACCCCTAGTTTTTACTTTTATATCATCTTGATATATTACTGTTGATGTCATTGTTGACAAGTTTGATTCATGCACTTGGTGCATTCCTTGTTTTCTTTGATCAGTGAGTTCTTTTTATTTTCCTCACTCTGTCGCGAGAATATTGTAATTGTGGTTTGTTTACAATCTTTCAATTTCATCCTTGCTTTGAGCAGAGGAGGATTCCTTACTTTCAATTTCAACTTCTATAGAGTTGCTTCATTCTATTGAGAAACTTCGACCGTGTTTTCTTGAACACTTTCATTATTTGTATTCCGGTTGCGATGTGAGTTTGTTATAAATCTTGTTTTAGGCGTGTCGCCTAGTTTGATTCCATTCTTCATGCGACATGTCAGGATCACCTAGTTCAGGAATTTCTAGTTCATTTTGATGTGAATCGGGCTTTTAATAGTTGAATGTTCGTGAGCTTGATAACGTTATGACCATATGTTTCTTGTTTTGGTCAAGGCGTAATTCTTTGATATCTTATTTATTTATTTATTTTTTTTGGTTGTCACGTGCATCAATGAATGTTGGTGAACTTTTTGGTTTTTCATCTTGTTCGTTCACCCATTTTATTTAGTGTTGTCTTGTTGATGGCATCATTGTGTCTTCTTAGATACTTTTCCTTATAAGACCCTTTGACTTTTGGCACTGGCATTTCTCTGGCCGTATTGTTTTGAGATGGGATCTCTCAATAGATCCACTTATCAGTGAAATCGTTATATTTGACTATAGCGGCTTTTATACTTTGGGATATGATAATCATATTTTCTATCGGCTTCCCGTTGCCATTGTTGCAGACTTTTGTGTCTACATTGATCATTGTCTTCTTTTGAGGAACGATGAATTATGAGTAAATCTCTATGACTCGTACCTCCTATGTGGTAAAGACGTAACTTTGAGTCATTACGGTCTTTAGTACCGAGTATATCATTTGCTTTATGAAGTTTTCCATGGTTTCATTCTTGAGTATTTGGATCATTCCTTGGGAGTTGACCTAGTTATTTGGTTCATTATGGAACTTGTGTTTTGAAACATCATACTTTTGCTTCGTATGACGATTCTTTGATAGCGTGTCATTGATCCGCTTTAAGAATCTTGTGTTTAATTGTAATTTGGTTTCTGTG
Organism: Hydrangea macrophylla; assembly: GCA_033977485.1. Lineage (NCBI taxonomy): Eukaryota > Viridiplantae > Streptophyta > Magnoliopsida > Cornales > Hydrangeaceae > Hydrangea > Hydrangea macrophylla. The sequence goes on along the minus strand of CM066984.1, from coordinate 45,363,350 downwards.
TAATATTCACGCTTGTGTAATATCTTCCTCCGATTCTTTTAAATATCGATTAAAGTTTAGTAAGGGTCCTTGGAATTGAGTTTGATATTTCTTTGAATCTATCCAGTTTGGCACCCTTGTTTGTGTAGGTGCCGACCGGCAGGGTACTCAGCTATGCGCGTTAGATTTTCTACCCGTTGGAGCTTCTTGTTGAACCCATCATAGTTCTGGTGATCATATACTTTTTACGTAGTGATCGGATGTGTTTATGTGTTGGTTCCTTTTAGTAATACTCGTTGTTCTGGCACTCAACGATTTTGAGATTTGAGTTTATAAGTATAGGCCTTTGATTGGTGCTCAATTCCTTTTATTCCATTGTTGTTTTGTCTTGGAGTGACGTGGAAACTCCTTGTGAGTATTAACTATTTGATTTAGTCTTATCCCATTTATTCCTTGGGTCTTGTGAATATTTTCACCATGAGTGATGGTTAAAGAATGTTATTCCCATTCAACGTGTTACCCTCTACGCTTTGGATTAAGTTTTCGGTTGATGATTAGATCATATCTTTTGTTGGAATACATATCCTTTGTATACTTGTTGCTTATTCATTTTTGAGACAAATTTTGGGTATACAACAGCCCGTTAAATTCTTTTGATCACGTGTTCCTTTTTAAAGGTTCACTTTTGTTTTGATTTGGTGAATTTGAGACATGAGGTTATGCTTACTGACCGTTTTCTTGAGCTTTCCTTTCCTTCCTTGAATCGATGTGTGAGATGTTTTGTTTTCTCACTTTGTGCTAATGTTCACGTTGTTTTTGTAACACTATGACATTCAGTGTCACGCCCCAGAGTAAGCCAAAACTAGGGAAAAAAAAAATTTCCTTTATGGTTCCGTGGACACGTGACTAGTTTGTTAACCGTCCTATCCATCTAGCTCCGCACAATACAATCATAAGGGAAATGCTAAAGCATAAGCATGACCTAAACTTATTAGAGTATAAATACACCAGCGGAAATTAAACAAGAGTTATAATAACTTCAATCTTAATACAAGAGACCATACTAAACTATTTACATAAGCTTAAAAAAACTTGAGAATGTTATGTTCTTGAACTGTCTCTTGAGTCCATCGAGATGATCATGATAGGACTTCAACCTTTCTTCTTTCACTTTCCATTCTCCTCTAGCTTGTGATATAATGAGGTTCGAATCTCTGAAGATATCCAACTTTTGAACTCTCAGTTCTATGGCTACTTCCATCCCCAGAATGCATGCCTCGTATTCAGTAGTGTTGTTGGTGGAGTTATAATTGAGCTTGACTGCCAGTGGGGTGTGGTCCCCACTTGGTGACACTAGAATCATTCCTACTCCGTAGCCTTTCATGTTGGCTGCTCCATCAATGTACAACTTCCATTGTTCTTCTATAATTTCCATGATATTCTTGTCCGGGAATGGAAAATCTCCATTTCCTTCAGAATCAATGGCATGTTCAGCAAGAATCTATGGCATGCTAAGGTAATATATGGCTTTTTCGGAGTGGCTTTCTTCTACTTCTTGGGCTAGCATGCATCCCATGGCATTCTTGGAGACAGATAGGTAAAGAAGCAAAGGCTTATGAGGGGTAGGCGGTGAAAGGACGGGTGGTTTTTGGAGGTAAGTTTTTATTTTGTCGAAGGCGACATGGCATTGGTCATCCCATTGGAACTTTTCTCCTTTCTTTGGTAGTCGGAACAAGGGATCACATGTGGTTGTGAGCTTGGAGATGAAACAAATGATGAATTGGATTCTCCCGAGGAACCCCCGTACTTCTTTCTCATTTTGCGGTGGTGCCATTTCTAAAATTGCTTTGATTTTGGAGGGGTCCACTTCTATCCCCCATTGTGTGATGAGGAAACCCAGGAGCTTTCCAGAGGTCACACCGACAGTGCATTTCTTGGGATTTAGCCTCATCTTGTACTTACGTAATCTTTCGAAGAACTTCTCCAAGGCTGCCAAGTGTCCCTATCTATCTCTGGATTTTATAAGCATATCATCTACATGCACTTCTACCTCCTTGTAAATCATGTTATGCAGCAAAGTAGTGGCGGCTCTTTGGTAGGTTGCTCCAGCGTTCTTGAGTCCGAAAGGCATCACCCTATAACAACAAGTCCCCCCCATGGTGTGGTGAATGTTGTCTTTTCCCGGTATTCCGGAGCCATTGGACTCTGGTTGTATCCCGAGAACCCATCAATGAATGACAATAGTTCGTGTTCGGCGGTGTTATCTACCAAAACATCAATGTGGGCAATGGGAAGTCATCCTTTTGGACTTGCCTTGTTTAGATCACGGAAGTCGACGCACACGCGAACTTTTCCATCCTTCTTGGGGACTGGCATGATGTTGGCGATCCATTCCGGATACTCAGTAACAATGATGAACCCTGCCTTGAACTATTTTTCTACCTCTTCTTTGACCTTGAGTGCCCATTCTGGTCTCATGTGCCTAAGTTTTATCTTGACGGGTTTAGAATCAGGAAAGAGGGGAATATGATGTTGGACTATGTCGGGGTCGACCCCAAGCATGTCCTCGTAAGACTAAGCAAAAACATCTTTGAATTCTTTTAGCAAAAGAGTTAGTTTTTCTTTTTCTTCTTTATTAAGTGTTGAGCCAATTTGCACAGTTTGCAGATTATCTATTTCACCTAGATTAATTGATAAAGTATCTTCAGTTATTTCATAAGCAGGTGGCTTTTCAATTAGTTATTTTAGTTCAATTGGGAGATCCTCGGAGGGATTTATGCATTCACAACTATTAGACACAAAGGAGTAAGCAGAATCGTCTTTCATTTTATTCATGACAGGTGGAGCGATTACATCAAACATTGGTGGGCTCACAGCAGCTGACTCTGGTACAGACTCGATAATTGGAAGTACAGACTCTGGGGGACAGGAAATTGGGAGACATAGACAGATGACTATAGCCTGGTTGTTCAAACCCTCCTCAGTTGGAATGATCTGATCATCTTGGCTCTTGGTCCTCTTTCCTTCCTTTTCCTCAGCAAATTCTTCCCATATTTTCTCGATGGCTTCAGTGTCCAGGTACTTCAACTAGTCTTCCTCTAGGGTTTTGACGGCTTTTTCTTGATAGAACAGATCTTGATAGGGAGGCCATTTGGAGTCAGGGATGATTTCAAGCCCGGGGTGCCTTTTTCCAGTGGCCTGATGGAACCAAGGTTCAGGCAACCCAAGATAGGGGAAATCATCCCCTTCTTTGATGAATTACCCATTCAAGGTCTTGCGGTATGGTGGAAGACTCCTCATGCTCTTTTTCCATGGCCTCTGTAGCTCAACATCTTCTTCACTGGGCTTGTACCCCAACCCAAAAGTGCCTTATTGCCCTTTGATTTGAGGGAACTCGCGGATCCCTTGTTGACGTTGGCCTAATCCCATTCCAGGGAAACAGTTCATCTTACGGACGATGTTGACAACTGCAGAGTGGATTTCAAGGAACCTGTCTCCATCATAAATCATGTGGACCTATTCGATGAAGAATCCTCCGGTTTTCCCTTCTTCAAGCATATTTATTTGGATTTCAAAGATGGGAGCATAGCTTGGAAAGGCTTCATTACCCCAACTATTGCCGAGGATGATTTTCACCTTCTTCTCATGAATGTACGTGATCATTTGGTGCAAAGTGGATGACGCAGCTTTGTTGACATGCAGCCAGGGCCTCCCAATCAACAAATTCAACGAGGCAGGTTTGTCCATAACCTGAAAGATTTTAGTGCTAACTAAAGATCCTACCGATTTGGAGAGAAACAGTCACCATCATATTTCTCTTGGTGTTATCGTAGGCTCTAACGGATTGCACAGATGGAGTGATTTCCTGGATGTTGACCCCTAAGGCAGTGGCGGTCCTTAGAGCATAAACATTTAGGGCAGAGCCTGTATCGACCAAACAGAATGGCACCTGCTGCCCCTTGTATCTGACAGTGATGTACAAAGCCTTGTCATGCGCAGATCCTCATCGGAGAAGGTGATGATTAGATCAGAGGTGAGTGTACTTAGCAAAGCCACAATATCTTCCGGTGCATCGTCAATAGGGACCTCAATTCCAGCCAAGGCATTCAATACGCCTTATCTGTGCCTGCAAGATGTTACCATGATGTCCCACATCGAGAGATGTGCCTGAGTTTTCTTTAACTACTTTATCAATTCATTGTCCTCTTCGATGACCTCATCCATTTTTCCCTTCCCCTTGTCTTTAACCAGGGTTTTCTCCATCGCTTCAGTGGTAGGCTGCGGAGGCTAATAATGACGACCTGGCCTTGTTAGATGATCAATCTAGGCAGGAGTAGGCCCTTCTACAGTCCTATCTTCTTTGAACCAATCACAATCTGTTCCCACAAATGGTTTCTCCAGCTCGTTCCAGATAGAAGCATCACTTTCATTGTTGGGATCATACCATTTGAGGTCTACTGCCCCTAGATCGTATTCTTCCAAGAAGAATAGATCTTGTTCATCAGCCAGCTGTTGCTACCACTCATCATCCCCACCTTCAATAAGATGAATTCCCACAGAATTTGGGATGTCAATGAGGGGTAAAGGTTGACCTAAAGGGGTGATATAGGTAGCACGGTTGAAGGATATAGGGTTGGACTGAATGAGGCTGATATTTTGGTGGTTTGGTAGAGGATTTTGAGTGATATGGGGCTGCTTTGGAGGTGGTTCAATGATATTCTGGTCAATGAGGTCTTGGATATCATGGCAGAGGGGGATTTCTTATTTGGAAAAGTTGCGAGGAGGCTTCCTCGGGAAAGGGTGACTAGGGGAGTTTGCTTGGTTGAGAGGTTGGTATGACCTAGGAGGGTAAGCTATAGGTTGACTGCTAAGGGCATTGACATCTGGAGGGGCGAGAGTAGTTGGGCCTTTTTGATTGACTCGGAGGCTCTTATTTTTTGATCTTTCCTTCCCTTATGGCGTCTTCGATTCGAGTTCCAACTTCAAACACTTCCTCTGAGGTGGAGATGGACTGGTTAAACAATTTCTCATGGTAGAGCAGTTCCAGATTCCAGATTAGTATCCTTACCTGTTCCTTTTCCATCGGCCGGTGGGTCATTTGGGCCACTTTATTCCTCCATCTGCTCAAAAAACGCGGTGAAGGATTCATTTTTGTTCTGTCGAGTTGTTTCCAAATCCATGATAGTGACATCATGTTCTTGGTTGTAGGAATAATGATCGACGAAGACCTGGACTATATCTTCCCATGCCCGAGTTTTAGAAGCTTCCAAGGTAAGGAACCATGATAGTGCAGACTTCGCGAGAGTTTGTGGGAACAGCATTGCAATGTGCTCATGAGTGCAGCCCATTGATTGAAAAATGTTCATACACAGCTTTACATGGCTTTTCAGATTTCCAGTTCCATCAAAATAGTCAATGGCAGGCATCTTGAAGTTTTCTGACAACTTCAGCTTAACAGGCTCGAAAAGTCCTTCCAAGTCTAGCATGTAATCATCAATCCCTTTACTTTTCCTCAATACGCTTTCCAGCTTGTCGACTTTGTCCATTTTTTCTTGAAACTTTTTCTCATATGCGGGTAGCAGGGCCCCTTGAAACTAGTCTTCTTCCCCATTATTCTCAGGAGGTGGTACAAACCCTGGTGGTGGCGGGAACCCAGGTGCATATTATGGCTGCTGATGTTTCAATTCTTCCATAAAACTCAAGACTTGGGCCTGGCTGTTGGACTGCTGGCTTAAAGTGACTCCCAATTCGGTGACCTTATTTTCCAACTCTTCCTAAATCATGTTGAAATAATTTGTTGGGCTGATTCTGACCAAACGATTATCTGAATTTCTGGCCCAGGACGAAGATCCCAGCTGTTGACTTTAAGAATCTATAGTGACCCTATAGATTTGAGAGGATCGTATCAGGTTCTGATAGTAATAACTTTAGACAGACAAATAATGGTGTTAACAGAAGTGAACTGACTTGTGTATAGACTGACTGAAATAGTGCGTGCGGACCGATGGGAACAGTGCATGCAGATGAGACAAGCATGCAGATGTAAGCTCTAAACTATATGATGCCCCTATTTCTAACAGATAGCAGTTAAACAAGTAAGGTCCTAGCCATGTAGAGTGTACGAACCTTTCCTTTCAGTATGATCAGCAGGGGTTAACAGGGTTTTCCAAGTCATTTTAGGAAGTCTGGATGGAGTTTCTGGGAAAAATAGGTTATATCTGGGATATCTGGATAGAGTTTTTGGGAGAAATAGGTTATATCTGGGATATCTGGACAGAGTTTTTGGGAGAAACATGTTATATCTGGGATATCTTGACAGAGTTTCTAGGAAAAAAAGGTTATATCGGGGATATCTAGACAGAGTTTCTGGGAGAAACATGTTATATCTGGGATATCTCGATAGAGTTTCTGGGAGAAACAGGTTCTATCTTGGATATCTAGACAGTGTTTCTGGGAGAAACATGTTATATTTGGGATATTTAGACAGAGTTTCTGGGAGAAACAGGTGTATATGACAGGAGCATGTGATGATGATGATCATACTGTCTAGCAAGTTTTCATACTCCTATGTCTTAGAATCAACAAACAAGGTTTGCGATGTATATCTTTGTGAGCATGGAGCAGACATCCTTGTCATGGTGCTTAGGTAGGTCAACTCAATATGATCACATGTGAGTGATTGCCTTGGAAATCATAAGAAAGAGGTTCTGCCGCATGCCACATAAGCATCTACACCGCACAGGTAATCCCATCAGGGTATACAGTAGTTATATCACATTGTCCTATCTGAAAAGATAAATGAAGAGTCCTATGAAAGGTTCTACTTGAATCTATATGCAATGGCTGGGTTTAGTCAAAGAGGGTCCATTGACGAGAGTTACAATATACCGTCAGAGAGACAGTATGGAGGTTTTTACTCTTTTTGATATAACTTGGACGGTACAGTATCAACGGTGATTTGTGCTATGGCACAGCAAGAGCTGAACAATGTCAGCGCCGCATTTCAGACATGTGGAACACATTATGAACATGTGACAATTCTTGTGGCAACTCCAACCTGTAAGCTACCGGTCCTACTTTATTCAAAATCAGAAAAGGTCCAACATATCTCGGACTCAACTTACCTTTCTTACCAAACCGCGTAATGCCCTTCAAAGGTGAAACTTTCAAGAACACATAATCACCAACCTCGAACTCCAACGGTCTTCTACCCGTATCAGCATAACTTTTGTAGCGACTTTGTGCCACTTGCAACCGTTGCTTAATCAACTTAACTTTGTCGGTAGTAATTTGAACAATTTCCGGCCCTAGTAGTTGCTTTTCTCCCCAACCTCTGTCCAACACACGGGTGATCTACACTTTCGACCATACAATGCCTCAAAAGGCATCATACCAATGCTTGTCTGGAAACTATTGTTATAAGAAAACTCAATTAACGGCAAGTGAGTTTCCCAGTCAGCCTTGAAATCCATAACACAGACTCTAAGCATATCCTCTAGAATCTGAATAACCCGTTCTGACTGCCCGTCGGTTTGCGGGTGAAATGCCGTGCTAAAATGCAAAGTTATCCCCATTGCTCTTTGTGGCCCTTCCCAAAATCTGGATACAAAACGTGTATCACAATCCGACACAATAGATACCGGTGCTCCGTGCAATCTCACAATCTCTTTAACATAGAGTTCTGCTAACTTCATCGGGTCAGTGGTTTTAATCAGCAAAAAGTGGGCTGACTTAGTCAACCGGTCAACGATCACCCAAATACTATCATTAGATCTAGGAGACCTCGGCAATCCAGACACAAAATCCATCGTAATGTGCTCCCATTTCCATTTCGGTATTTCTAATGATTGTAGCTCTCCAGCGGGTCGTTGATGCTCAAGCTTTACTAATTGACATGTCATGCATTTGGCTACATATTCAGCAACTTCACGTTTCATACCACTCCACCAATAAACCTCTCTCAAATCTCTGTACATCTTTGTACTACCCGGGTGCACGGAATACCGAGTACCATGAGCTTCTTCCAAAATTCTTTCTTTTAAGTTGCCCACATTAGGCACACATAACCGATTGAAGTACCATAGTACCCTATCATACAGATTGAATTCAGTTCGCTTACCCTCAGGTAATTCATCTACAACTGTCTTCAAGGTTGGGTCCAAAAGTTGATTTACTTTAATCTCTCCAATCAAGTCAGGTTTGTGCTACAATTGCTGCCATCAATCCACCTTTAACTCTAGGAATAACTTCCAATTCTAGCCGTTCAAACTCTTTCACCAACCCTTCTTGTGCCGTCAAAACACATGCTAAACTTTCTGATGATTTTCGGCTCAAAGCATCGGCCACCACATTTGCTTTACCCGGATGATATTGAATTTTTAGGTCGTAGTCCTTCATTAACTCCAACCATCTTCGTTGTCGCATATTCAAATCCCTCTGAGTAAACAAATACTTTAAGCTCTTGTGGTCAGTGAAGATTTTGCAAGTTTCCCCATACAAGTAATGTCGCCAAATCTTTAAGGCAAAAATTACCGCGGCAAGTTCCAAATCGTGGGTTGGATAATTCTTCTCATGAGTCCTCAATTGCCTTGAAGCATATGCTATCACTTTGTCCCCTTGCATAAGAACACTTCCCAAGCCTTGATGGGAAGCGTCACTATAAATACTAAATTCCCCGGTACTTTTCGGAATTGAAAGTATTGGAGCAGAAGTTAACTTACTCTTCAATGTTTGAAAACATTCCTCACATTCTTTCCCCCATTCAAACGGAATATCCTTTCTCATTAATGTTGTCATCGGAGTAGCAATCATCGAGAAATCCCGAATAAACCTTCTATAATACCCGGCCAAACCCAGAAAGCTAAGAATTTCTGACACATTGGTTAGTCTCGCCCAATTCATAACAGCTTCTATTTTCTGCGGATCAACTGACACGCCATCCTTGGAAATCACATGGCCAAGGAAAGTAACACTTGTTAACCAAAATTCGCTTTTCTTCAATTTTCCGAATAACTGCTTTTCTCGAAGTCGTTGTAACACCAATCTCAAATGCTTATCATGCTCTTCTGGACACTTTGAGTAAATTAGAATATCATCAATAAAAACTATAACAAATTCATCCAAATACGTTTTAAAGACTCGATTCATTAAATCCATGAACGCAGCCGGTGCATTGGTTACCCCAAATGGCATTACAAGAAACTCGTAGTGGCCGTATTGAGTTCTGAAGGCCGTCTTCTCAACATCCTCGGCCTTTACCTTCAGTTGATGTTACCCCGACCTCAAATCAATCTTTGAAAACACCTGAGCTCCTTGTAGTTGATCAAATAAATCATCGATCTGTGGCAATGGGTACTTGTTTTTAATAGTTACTTTGTTGATCTCACAATAATCTATACACATCTGCATCGTCACATCTTTCTTATTCACAAAAAGGACTGGTGCACCCCAGGGTGATACACTTGGCCGAATGAACCCCTTATCCAACAACTCCTATAACTGAGTCTTCAACTCTTTCAACTCTACTGGAGCCATTCTATATGGTACCCGCGAAATGGGTTGTGTTCCCGGTATTACATCTATACCAAATTCAACCTCCCTTTCAATCAAAACACTCGGCAAATCTTCTGGAAATACATCAGGATATTCCCTAACTACGGGTATATCTTCTAACTTTAGTTCCGTACATCTAGTATCCGATATACTACAAAGAAAACCTTTACACCCCTTTTTCATTAAACGACAAGCCTTGATGGAGGATATAAGATAAGGTGGTGACACAACACCTACCCGTTGGAAAGAAAAGATTCTATGGGTCGGTGCCTGGAATTCTACCCTTTTCTTCTCACAATCGATAACCGCGTGATTTATTGATAACCAATCCATCCCCAATATGACATCAAAATGCTGAATTGCTAACGGTACTAGATTTGCAGTTAATATTTCATCATTGATTTTAACTTCACAATTTCTATAAACTCTCGAACTCACTAATGATCTTCCTAGCGGAACATCAACAGATAGATCATATTCTAGAAGTTCTAAGGGTACATTCATATTCCTAGCGAATTGGTGTGATACAAACGAGTGTGTAGAACCGGAATCCATCAATACATTAGCAGGTGTTGAACAGATAGAAACTTTACCTGACACGACCGTGTTAGCAACGGTGGTCTCCCCTAGGTTAAGCTAGAAATAACGACCCTGACGTTGTTCTCTTCCTTGTAGTTGTTGTTGAGGTGGTCGAGATGTTGGTACACTACTCACGGTTGCACTGGAGCCTCCTTGCCTCGGCTTAGGACAATTGCGCATTCGATGTGCAACCTCCCCACAGTTATGGCAAACCATCCCACTATCGTCGGTACGTCTCATCGGAGTGTAAGTATTTGGCCACACTCCCGGACAATTCTTTGCTACATGCCCCGTTTATCGACAATTATTGCACACTGTTGTCGGTAGATTGCACACACCCCAATGAAACTTCCCGTATGTGTTACATCGTGGCCTGTTACCTCCACTACCCGAAGAAACCCCAAAACTTTGTCTCTTCGAACTCCATTGTCCGCTATATTGGCTTGAGCTCGGCCTTTTGTATTGTTGAGTTGTTGGTGCTTGCGAACTTTGTTGATACCCCATATCTTTTTCAGCAATTGAAGCCACATCTAATGCCTCTACAACTTTATCCAACCGTTACACTGATACTTGGCGTCGAATCTCATCTCTCAGCCCCGTCACAAACTTTCTAGTTCGGTCCCCTCCATTCGGTACTATATTTTCAGCAAATCGTGCCAAACTTCATTGGGGTAGTACTCCCGAACTGTCATTCCCCCTTTGTTTCAATTCCATGAACTCTTGAACTTTCAAATCTTCAAAAGATTTCGGAAAGTACTGCTTCTTGAAGAGTATTACGAACTCCCCCCAAGTGTTCGGCCTTTCGGTTCCCAATTTTGTACACCACCAGTACTGCGCTTCTTCTTTGAAAGTATCAGCGGCAAATAGAACCTGTTGAGCCTCGGAACACGGAAGAACCCGGAATATCCTTTCCATGTCGGATAACTAAAAGTCAGCTCTCATTGGATCGGTCTCCCCTCGAAATAGTGTCGGTTTCTGCTTGTAAAATTGTGAAATAGTGGGCACCTCCTCCCTCGAATTAGGATTCAGTTGTTTACGTTTTCACTCTATTGTATGAGTTTCAACTACTTGTACCAAACCAGCTACAACCCTTTCCATTCTCTCCATTTGCATAGGCGGTGTTGAACCAGACATTTTCTCTCTGGCATTCACAATGCATTTTCACAAACACGTTATGTTTGTACTTTTCAAAGCATGCTCAACATCATTAAACATAATAAGTAAACGTGTATGCATGATTTCAACATTCATTAGTCATTTATGCTTATTACGCGTCGTAATCGTCACTCGTTCCCAAAGGCTCTAACCAATTGCTTTGATTCCAAAAATTGTCACACCCCAACCACCCCAGGCAAATTAGGACACGTGTAACAAAGCCCACACACCAAACCATACACTAATCATGAAGAAAAACATGTTTTAGACTCCATAAAAGAGTTTTCTTTGCACAAATCAGACCCAAGGGAAAAATGGTAATTCATAAGATATATCAAATTTTATACCAAAAGATAGATCTTTGAGTCCCGGTTCCAACGCAAAAAACGACACGCAAATCCGAGTTTTGTAGAGAGAGTTATGCTTGTTTCCGTAAAAGTCAGCAGCTGCCAAAAACATGGGCGGATCGATCCGCGAAAAGGGCGGATCGATCCATTTCTGGAAATTTCTAGCAGAATGTCCCCGAAAATGGGCGGATCGATCTGCGGGAAGGCCGGATCGATCCGACTTCTGTAGAACAGCTCTCTACTGCTTAAAAACATCATTTTTCAAGTCCAAACTTCCCAAAACTTTGTGACACCATTAAAACTCATTCTCAAAGCATTTCCAAATGTTCCTAAACATTAACACAACATCTTCCAAACATGGATTGAAAATCAAATACACAAATTCTTCTCATCGATCAAGATTTAGCATTAAAACTCCACCCCTTTTTCCCAACATTTGGAAGTCAGTACAACAAAGAGTATCCAAGCTTAAGTTTACAACCAAAAACTTCCTAGTACCATTCAAATTCACCCTCAATATACATAACTTACTACTTGTAAACACAACTTATGGTTTGGTGCATAAACAACCAACAATACCCAACTTAGTATATTACAAGTCTCCCGAAAACACAAGATACATTTACATTGACGACAAAAGACACATTTCAAATATAAACTAGCTAGGCATATGAACATATTCACGTGGACACCACTCCCACGCCCAACCCGTCATGCGGATCATTTTCTCTGCTCTTCCCGTGCCGTACCTGCGATGGTTATTCAATAACCACAACAGAAAAAATATTTTTGTTTAAGCTTTCGCTTAGTGAGGGAACTAATCATGCTATTGGAATGTTTAATATGAAAATGCAACAATCAATATAACATCAACCAATTGATCTCCGGAAAGCCAAGTAACTCAAGCCACCACCCCCGGGTCCTTCTCACCCCAAAATTTCTCACTCTTTTGGCGCATATAGCATAACACACACTCTCTTGTGACCCCGAAGGCGTCACCGGCATTTCATTGTGGTCGTCACCACGTCCTACTCATTGAGGACTTCCTATCCCTTACAAATGGGAACTATAAATGGAGCTCACTACTTGACTTCCCTTTGATCCACATAAGCATTTAAGCAACTTAGCATATAAGCATATAAGCATATTAATTTCATAACTTTGACATGCTTTTTACTCAATTTCAACAACACATATAAATATAAACATGGATTAAGCATTCTAAGTTAACAATTATCACACCAACATATCTAAACACCCAATTTTGGGATTAGAGCACTCACCTCTTTGATTTATACGCAACTAAGCTTAGAATCCCCAATTCCTTCCCAAGTTTAGCTCAATTTCTAGTTAATGATAATCCTACATAAGTTTTGTACCAAGAACATCGTTTATCAAAAACGGTTTCCGTAAAAACGTTGCCGAAACTGAAAATAAAAGACGTGCATGTGATTCTCTTACCACCACGAGTCCATATCCGGTCTCGGTTCATGAATTCGACGTCGGACGGCAAAGGAACGGCAAGAAACGTCGTCGAGAATTCCGTCGCCGACCCGAGCTCTCGTTCTCTCTTGAATTTCTGGAGAATCCAATTGAATTTTGTGCTTAAGACACATATGCTACATGCATACGTGTGTTGGCACAACTTTCTCCTATTCTCATTTACCTCTCCCAACTTTCTTTAAGCTTTATTATGAAACCCCCTTGTTAATTACATTAACTACCCATCTTTTCTAAAAAGATTTAATCTAAGTCCAGCGTGGGTCCCAAACGTGGTCCCACATAATTTATGAGGTTGCTATTAAACCTACCAATTATCAATTATTTTCAATTACGCCCTCACATGGGTACCCAAATTGGTCCCCTTACCTATCATAAGACATGAGACATTTAAACAAGTAATCATATAAGAACATAATGACATCAAAATGCAAATTATTTTAATTAGACCCTCGTTGGACCCCACTTTTATACCAGTCCTTCCTTTTTATAGAATTTTCATCTGTGCCCACATTTGAGCACCTTTTCACATGTGGGTTCATAACCCCACCTTTAAACATCTCATGCATTAATTCTCTTTAATTAACACACATTGATATCACATTAATCTTATTTTCCGGGTACGGGTGTTACAATAGTGCACGTAATTTTTGAAGCAGAGCTTAAGGGCAACCAGGGGACAATGAATAGTAAATGACAGTTAGACTTGTGGGGTGGCGGGTACCCCCTAAGCCACCACCGATAAGTTTCCACCTTCATTGAGCTTTTTGTGTTCTTGACCCTTCAAGAGGCTTCCACTGTGAGGAAATTGCCCAGAAACTGCGTTTAGGCACTGAAATTACCATTTTAACCCTTTTCTGATCTCTAAAATCCATGTTTTAACCCTGAATCTTAAGAGTTAAGTTTTCCAAACTCTCTATATAGATCCATATGAGATCATTTTTGACACAAGAAGATATAGAAAGAAATACAAGTGAATATACTTACAAGATATATAAGAATATACTTTGAAATTGAGAGAATTCTAGAGAGAGAATAGTGAATCATGAATTGATTTCTACTAAAATGAATCCTAAGATAATTAGATAAGATAATTAAGAAGAGTCTAGACATCAATTACCTCCCTTAAACATCTATAATGGATGAGTGCTTGAAGAACATGAAGAACACTTCAAAAAAAATCCTTCAAACCAACTTTGAATATATAATTGAGAATCCTCCAAGAGGTATACATGCCAATTAACCTCTAATTCTTAATTTTATATATAGATCTATAAGACTTGGTTCTAGTTTAGCTTTGTTTTCTTTGTTAGAACACTCATCTTCTTCCTTTTTTATTCTTCACATACTCACATAGGTAGATCCAAGTCTTCCTTGATTTTGTTGATAATTCATAATTAGAGATTGATTTTCACTTTGATTTTCAATTTTGGTTTCATTTTTCTATCTAGTTTAGGTCCATGCATACATGATTAGATATATGTATCTATTTTGAATTTTATGATGGTTTGGAAGTATAATCTATGAGAAGCATGATTCCTATGTTCATACCTTTCTCTTGATTGTTCCTATTACCTAGACTTCCTATTGAAATTCATCTCCAATATGATATTTGTAAAAGTCCCTTTGATCCATGATCTAAAGTTCTTCAAAGAACTTGAGATCTTAATTGATTGGGAATTATGATAATCAATTTGATCCATGAGTTTTATCTCTCTAGTAAACTTAAACCATCACTTAGGATGTTTTCCTCACACTTTAAAATGAATTAGTTAAAATTTAGCAAAATATATTGGTTTTGTCCAGAAGATATGGTCTATCAAAACCCATAATTTGATGGATTTCAAATTTTCTGGGTAAACTTTGATGAATCGCTTTTCATTCGATCCATTTTGAGAATCATTAGGATCTATATGCTATTTTTAGAAATTGTTGAGAAATTGGTTAACAGATTTGAACATAGTCTCTTGTGCTTTAATTTCAGATAATCCATAATAGTTATCGATGATCCTCTTTTTGAGGATGATTCCTAGCTCATATATATATGCCGATGTAAAATCGTGAGCATACGATCGAGTTAAGATCATTTTTTAAGCATTTGAAGTTGATACAACTATTCTGGTATTTTCTAAGTTTAACTACAATCATGATTATGTATACAAAATGGTCATACCTTGATCACTCAACAACAATTGATGAATAGAACTTGGTTTAGAAATCATCAAGGATAAATGGATGAGAGATTAAAAGCTTAGATCAACTTGATTAACAAGATTCATGAGTTACTATTATGTCTTGCATTCTTTTGTCAAATGATACCAAATTTCCAGAATAACAAAGTCTGGTTAAAACAATTTTTCAGAGAACTTTCTTCTTGAAATGTCTATAGGTTATTTTGATCATAAATGACAATGAAATAGCTTTCTTTTGACACCAAATAGAGCTTCATGTCATTTTTTGTAGAATTAATTATAATTTTTACAAGAAGAGTGGACAGTACTGATCCACTATTCCCAAAACTCTTTTATTTCTCAAACTTTAAAAATCCTAATGAGGTCCTAATTTTTGGAAAGGTTCCCTAAGACATGTATCTAACTTTACATAAAAGGATGTTATCCCAGCTCATGTTTAAGATCACTTTTGATAGGATTCATTAGAGGTCACTAAATCTGGAAATTTGATTGATGACATCTTCTTCTTGTTTTTCATGTATAGCTTTTGTTTTCTTGTATTTCGCAATGCTTGGGTATTCCTTGGTGTCTTAGTGTAGAGAATTGAATGCCTGGATCCGGATTTTGATTTGTGGTTTACCTTGTCTACATGTGGCTTAGTGCCCATGAATCGTGTACTATCTCTACTGTTTCTCTTTGAATTTTTATAGGTTTACAATTTTGTTTCCAATGACACGATTCCTTAGGATAGTCTCCGTTCATGTGCTTACATGTTAGAAACATCTTATCAAGGATTGTTGCATGATTGCATTGCACGTTTCCTTTCTTTTGCTTTTTGTGGCTCCGCTTGAGTCACCCATGTAAGTCTTCTTGTTCCTTCTTGTATATCATGACACGTTTCCTTTATTTCCATCGGTCTCGGGCGAGACTAGACACAATGAGTATACCTCTCTCATGCATTGCATGTGCATCCAATTGCTATTTGTTTAATCTCTTGAAATGATTTTCATTAGATGCTCTTTTTGCCATGTATATATATATTACCTAGTATGTTTATGAATTAAGAACAAGGATATTTAAATCAAGGCCTACCGTTCGGCAAGGCGAGGAGGGGGTGCTTTAGTCCTGCTCGGGCTCCGTCCCCTCTCGTACCAAGACCTTCGAACCTTGTTTCTGGTGATGAATGGCGAGTAACCTTATTCAATTTTGGGCGAGTCAAATTTGGTTTCCTAGTTACTGAAGGTGGCGACTCTTTGTCTCTAGGACTGCATGAGGAGTTGTAGTTCCTTGAAGTGTGCTCCTTGGATCTGTCTTGGGACACTGTCAAGGAACGCCAGAATGCCCACGCATGTCCATAGGGACTTATTAAAAACTCCCACGATCTTCCATTAACGATTCACTAGAAGATGAATGGAGTATTCTGTGTCACCCAACCATGGGTGATCATCCCATACAGAGGGTACAATACTTATTGATTACTAGTTGTGAACTTTCTAAGTATGGGATCAATGACATGTTAGAGGGTAACCACCACACTGGAGAGCTACTTAAGGCAGTTATCATTGGATCCTAGTTAATGGTACACACTAGCTAAGCTATGAATAAGGGATCCCACACAGGGCATTATTCAGAAACTTAGAGATCAAATAGGATCGGGAGTGTTGACCTATTTTGCAAGAGTTGCATAGCGGACAAGTTGTGATTAATGAAAAGATTGAATATCGACCGGCACAAAGGATTGTTCTTGTGTTTAAATATTCCGGTTGCTTTGTCATAAAATAAGAGTTTTGAAGATTCTGTTATTTTATACTGTCTAATTTTGATATACATATTTATTATGTCTGTTATTCTCAATAATCCCAATGCTACTACTCTCATCATTAGACACTAGAGGTAGAGCCTCATCCATGTCCATGAGTTCAATGGGTAGCTCTGGGGTGGCTTTGGTGCCTCGATGTCATGAAGCTCAAAGTCAAATCCATCTAGGACTACCTCGACACCTCCTAGATGCATAGGGGCAGTCATAGCTGCCTCGGGTACTACTGCCACTGGAGCTACAGTAGCTACAGCTGGTAGTGGAGCAGCCTGAAGTGCCAGGTGCAACTGTACCATCTTCTCCACTACAAGAACATAGAGGTTGGGGGTAAGAATCTTCCTGATCCTCTCCTCTGCTATCAATATATCTATCTGGGTCTGACACTAGACCTTAAACTGAACTCAGTGAGGGTCCACCATCCCCTCGGTGTGAATGGCTCTCTAGACACTATTTTCCTCGCTGGGCGTGGCTTGGAACTATATCATGGTATGGTAGATCTCTAGATCGTGCGACTCTATCCCGTTAGGGCCAATCACTTGTCCACCAAAATCATTAGGTATATGGGTCCATGATGATAACCTGACAAAAGCAAACTGTCTTATATCAAGGCTAATCTTAATACATCTCGATATCAGATCCTAAGTACAGAGGACACTCGACTATGCCTATCCTTTTGCTATCATAACCTGTGTCTAGCCTTATGCCTAAGTATACAACCAAGGTTTTGATACCAAAAATCCTATCACGCCCCAGCGTAGAAAAATAAGGAAAATTTTTCATTTCCATTTTGGACCAGTAGGTCATCACAGGTGATGGATCGCTTGTCCTGTACTTAGATTAATATGTACCAGAAGAACAGAGTATATAAAGCAATAGGGAAGATAATATTAGACATTATTACAACTTCAAATAATATTACATTGCCTTAAATAAAATATCCTTAAGGCACAACCGCCTTATTCAAAATAAAAACATTATCCATATCTTTATTACAACTTTATTAAATTAGAAAAGTAACACTGCAGGCCCCTCTAGCTGGCATAATCATATTGCCCTGCATAACCATTTCCTGAACATTTTGGATGCTCGGGACAAAATAAATTCATCAGCTAATGAAAGTTGAGTGAGTATAACAAACACACAAGCAATGTATATAAAAAACATTAACAGTTATTATAATTGTTCGGTACCTTAGAGTATGATTAATCCATTATTCCAATCATCGCTTGATATCAATTAATAACAGTTTAGTAATGAATAATTAAAACCGTGCATGAACAAATGAATCATCTCGTCCTACTGACTCTTTTATCTCGACTACAAAAACCAACACAAGTGGTTCTTCCAAAACTCCAGCTCAAGGTCGTTAGTTTAGAATACCTGTCGATATGTCTGCCGTATCTAGAGCAGCCTGGATGTACCTACACATTGAATGTTACAATAACCTGTGGAATACTTTAATTAATCTACCATATCTGAAGCGGCCTGGAATAATTTAAAGTTACCACTAGACTGACCTACTGTATCAAAAGCGGCCTGGGCTCAACCCTCTTAATTAATCTACCGTATCTACAGCGGCATGGAATAATTAAGGCTATCACAAGACTCTGACTGACCAACCGTATCTAAAGTGGCCTGGGCCCAATCCTTCCTATTTAACCTACCGTATGTCAAGTGGCCTGGGATAAATAAGGTTACCACAACCAAGATATCCTCTCTTGACTTTTCCAATCTCACCATCACAGACCATGTATGTTATAACTTATACCAACTCGACTATGCAAATGCTAACTTATTCTTTTTCTCGTTTATATAATGGTATCAGAGTGAGCATAGGACTTTTTCATTCTTTGTATATTTTCTTACAAAGGTATCAGAGTGATATGAATTAAATCTTTCTTTTCCCATTTTCATTATAGAAGGTATCAGAGCAGTTTCTACTCATCGTTAATATGGTATTAGATGTATTTATATTTTATTACTACAAACAGTATTCAGAGCGATGGATTCCTATTCCCATATAATGGTATCTGAGCCAATTATAAATATGATTTTTACGAATTAAACAACTTAGTCTAGAAAAGTCAACTGTTGACCTAGAATGGCAAAAACGACTAAGTATAGTCAAAAATAAGATTTTTGATTTGAGAGTTTAAAAGTCCCGCGAATAGTTCATCTAGATCCCCATATATCAAGTATGATTTTTAAGAATTTTAAAAGGAAGGGAACTTATTAAAAATAATGCCCCAGCATCATATACTGTGCAAAATTTAGCAATTTTGCTTTCGGAGGAAAAGTTGACTTTGTATCTATAAGGAATTGATTTTTAAAAGCATTTTCATTGAATTCAAATGGGGGTATTTCGTTAATTACATTAATGACTTAAGTAAATTAATAAATGGAATTAACATGCAATGAAAGCACTATTCACTAAAACTGGGAAAAGCTGCTTAGAGAAACAGATCATTCTGTCAAAGAGGCAGGGTTGGTCCTGATCTTTTAGCGTGACCGGTCATGGTCGCGACCGGTCCTGATACTTATGTGGGACCGGTCATGGTCGGGATTGCTCCTGGGATTGTTTCACGACAGTTTTAGAGCTATATACGAGTTTTATGAAATAAAATGACACAACAAGTGTAATATACCATTCTCTTCGTTTTTCCGCGTATATTACGAATGCATAAGTTTTAAGTCTTAATTCCTAACGTAGCTCTACTTATTGATAAAAATCCGAGAACTGCTGAAACTTTGTTTTGACTGTACGTCACAATCATTACAAATTAAGGCGTAAGATTTGAAATACAAGTTACTGGGACTATGATCTTCCATTCCCAATTCACAGAAATCATTTTTGTTGTGTTTGGTAAGACCACCATTTTTAAGCTTCTATAACTACATATATGTATATATATATGTGTATCTCTAAAATTGATACCCCTGGCTTGTGGGTAATGACTAATATTACATTATAATTGAGTTTGAGAGACTCACCAGTCTTTAGATTGAGCTGTGAGACTTGCCAAAGAAAGACGGAAATTCAGAAATAAAAACTCAAGCTTTAGAATCAATGGCTATGGCTACTGTGATACCATCTGCTCCTTCTAATGTGATCCTTTTATAAATTTCCAGCAGTGTATGTGTGTGCTTGTGATTCTAGTTTTGAGGGAGAGAGATCAATGGAGGCTTGAGGGTGTGGGTGTATATATTTGGCCAAGAGAGAGAGAGAGAGCGCTTATAGAGATGATCAAAAGAGAGAGCTTTGGGTGTTGAGATAAATGTTTAGGCTTCCAAATTCTATGTATGTGTAGTATGTAATGTATGTTGTGTGTTTTCATTTTTGTAAATGAACTCATATATAGAAGTTTAATCAGGTTTGCAACTTGACATAACAATGATTTTAAAGATAAGATACAGCTGGTGAGAAGTGATTGATGCGGTCACTTCAAATAATGCAGTTAGTCCATTAATCTGTTTGGTTCACTTAGTTAGTTTGAGTAGTCTAGGATTATACCCTAAATAAATATTAGGGGACCAAAAATGTAAATGACATGATTAATATCTTATTAATAGTATTAATCCCAAATTATAGGGGATCTTAGGGGCATAATCTTAAGCATAATTATACTAGCTAAAAATACTAAAGTGGTCACAAAATTAAAGTCAAGTAATTATTATAAATCAACATAAGCATTTATCATTATGAAAATAATGCTACAATTAAAAATAATACATAATAGTCAAATAAAATGGTATTGCAACATGAGCATTAATATTTATTTATCCAAATGATACCACAATTACAATTAACATATAGTAGTAAAATAAAAATTGACATTTTATTTGTTATTAGAGAAGCGAAAATATAGCTTGCTCCAAAATAAGAGTCGCCACTTAATTTTTAAAAGGAAAATTAAGAAACCATTTTAAAAGGAACTGTTCTATTGTATACCAGAGATTTGTAGGTCTGGGGATTATGGAATGAGAGGGGAAGTAGCTCGGCGGACTAAAACATCCCCTCTCATCCTATCTCGTGATAGGCCTCTACTCAACATCCTTTTTAATTGAATTATTAATCTAAGCATGCCCTCAACTAATACATATGTATATATATACATTCCAAAAGCATGTCAAAAGGGGTGCAAGATAGCTAATGATAAACGACATACAAAATCACATAATTCAACTAGCAAGCAAAAATGATATGCAAATAAGGAACAAAAGAACTTACCCGGGATCCAATCGCGAAATGGGAAACGTATAATGCATGCAAATAAATAGAAAACCTAGAAAAAAGAGTCTCTAACACATATATGCACATAAGGCAAACCCTAATCTATGGTGACACGCATGAAGTCGAAAAATCAATAAAATCAAGAAGTAAAGTAAATTAGAGAAAAGTAAAGAAACTATACCTTCACAGCGCTACAAAACAAAGGGTTAGTCCACATGCTTTGAATACAATATAATATCAAATTATACCAAACACCTAGCTTAAAATCTAACAATATGGAGAAAGTTTGGCAAAATCATGAATTCCTTCCAATTTGTTGAAACCATAATATCCCTATAGATATACAAGTCTCAACTAGGAGCCTATGTAATGTCCGTACAGGGATGATACAATCTCAACATGAGTAGAAGGAACCAATGACTAAACTCAACCAATTATAGTTTATCACAATGAAAGCAAATGTCCTAAATTACACATTTGATGATAATGAATGCATGAACATGAACAAGAACAAGCTATGAGTCATTCATTGATTTGGATCGTTTAGCCTCTTGATTTGAGTTCAATTCATCATAATCAAAACATATTTGAAGCCTTAAAATATTAAAAAAAAAACCATTTGGATCAAAGCTAGCAAGATTTAACAAATATGCCTCGGGTTCCCATATTTACTGATAAGAAACCTGAGATTAAAAAGTAGAAAAAACTTAGTTCCCATGGCTTAATTTCAATGATTTTTGCATATGTCATGCCTCTGCATGTCTAGTTTCTAACCTAAAAAGAAATCAAAGATCAAATTGTCCAATCTCTGGGAAATGGATCATGACCAGACACTACTCAGAGTTTATCAACTCTCTGTCCAGAGATTTTATGTTATTTTCTAAAAATAGTAAACAAATCTGAATCACTTCAATCTTTTTAGGATATCTTATTAACACATTTATCTTTAGGGAAACAAATATTGAAGCTCAAAATGCATGTTGAAGGCTCTGATATAATCAGTTTAAAAATATGTTACTGTTTTGACATTTTGGACAATGAACTATTGGGTTACAAAACCCATGACCAAGCCATGTTAACCATAGAATCTCATCAAAACAAAAATTGTAGTGGTATATCTATGAATTAAGAATAGATTCCATTTAGTCTCATCCAGTTTCTATGGATCACGATTTACCTAAAAATCTTTGATCACAGGTTGTCAGAGGAATCACTGCACCATTGTGGAGCCATGAAATTTGGCTCTTGTTAAGCCTAATTCCTCTCTCAAGTTGATGACCCTTGAGGAATTAAGTCTTAATTTGATTACCTCTCCTCACAAATTATTGCTCCTTGGAGACTAAATATACCCAATCCACATAAATCACATTGGAATATGGAGAGAATTCCATGAAACTTCAAGTTGGATGACCCAAATCATGAATAAAAACTTGGATCCACCTATTATGTATAAATATAACTAAGATCAACTTTAATTCCCATGTAAATAATAAATTTATCGAAAATTATAGGATCCAAATTGGAGAGTTCAAGTGAGATATTGAAGATCTCGTGAATCTCACAAAAGAATATAAACAAAAAGAATTGAAATCTAAATCAGTTGATGATCCAAAGCAAATTTTCTTTTAAGAATCTTATTTCAAAACTCAACTCATGATTAACTAGATCCAAATCAACAAATAGATGAGATTTCAATCACAATTCAAGTGGAAAATGAGTTGGGAAGAGACTTTTTGAAAATTGCGTAAAAGATCCTAGAATTCTATAAATTGTGATTGAATTTAGACTAAAACTAACGAGAATTAGAATATTATTTTAAAAAATCCTCAGCTTTTCTCTTGTTTAGATGAAGATCTTCAAAGCCTTCAAGCTCTCCTTCAAGTTCTTCAAGCTCCCTTAATGGCTTCCTTCACAAATTTTCTTTCTCAATTCTCTCCATCTCTCTAAATTGTTCTCTCCAACAATTGTCTCCCTTGTTATGGATATATATATCTCCTTATATAGACCAATATTGATTTAGTAAATTCAAGATTATCACCCCTGTGCAATCGCATCTTTGTGTGTTAAATACGTATTTTTAAAAAAATAGTCTGTTACACCGGGCAACACTTGCTGAGTTGTCCGCGGCACTCAGTGCGAGCAGGTTCGGCACTCACGGCCTGCTGGCGCGGCACTCAGTGAGTGACGTTGGCTTCGCCGTGTGCTGCCTCATCTTTACATACATATTTACTTTCTCTTTTGAATTTCTTTTTCTTTTTCGTTTTCTTTTTTCTTTTTCCTTTTGAAATTCTATTTTCTTTTTCATTTTCTTTTACAAAAATAACATCCATTTTCATTACATTTTTCAGACTAATTTTTTTTTTTTTACTTTTCTCACATGTATTCTACACCCAACAATTCCCCTGTCTCTCACTCTCTCTCTCTCTCTCTCTTTCTCTTGAAAATTTTATTGACACTAAAGAACCTTCCAAAGAGCTTGAATCACTTTAAAGATCTTCGAATTTCATTAGACATTGTTGTCATCGATTTTATAGGTAATCATCCCTTGAATTCAACAATCGATAAAAATTGGGGTGTCTATAGTTTGCCCCTCTTTGACAGAACTTGTGAAGCAACACGTATCACAAGTGAATGTCGAAGCCAGTATGAAGACAAGCCATTGACCAAACTATCGAATTCAGGTAAAAAAAAAAGTGCAACAGTCACATAGATAGTCGGTTCTAGTCATGCTCGACCATGAGCGGCATACGTATCCCAACAGGAATTAGACCAGGACGTAGTTTGGGCAAGGGACTATCTATACAAACACAAATTGCCATGTAGATGAACGCACCTGTATACACCCTGATTTTGACCAAACCATCGAATCTAGGGGATGATTACCTCTAAAACCGATGATGACAATGTCCGTCAGAATTCGAAGATCTTTAAAGTGATTCAAGCTCTTCGGAAGGCTCTTCAGTCTCGATAAAATTTTCAAAAGAAAGAAAAAGGAAAGACCGGGCATTCATGGAAATTCGGGTGTAAAATACGTCCAAGAGAAATAAAAAAACTAGTTTGGAAAATTTGATCTTGATTTAAAGTATATCAAGAAAACTCTTTGAAAAGAAAATGAAAAAGAAAAGAGAAGAAAATTTGAAAAAGGAAAGGAAAACAAAAATAAAAACAAAATAAAAATAAAAATAAAAAAGGAAATTTGTTCAAGTTGGTATGCGGCGAAGCCAGCGCCACTAACTGAGTGCTACGCCTGTAGTTAGTGAGTTCCGGACTGACACTAAGTGAGTGTCGCGGACAACTAGCCGAGTGCCGTGAACAACTAGCTGAGTGCCGCCCACTATAATAGTATATTTTTATTAAAATACGTATTGAACTCCCATGTACCATGGCACATGCATAATTACTCCAAAATTACCCAATTACCTCCCTTGTTTTGTCTGTATAAGGAGATGCTTATCTACATTATGGATGGGAATGAGGTTGGATGATATAGACAATTCAGAGAGAATTTTGAAGAGAATTCAAGAGATTGAAGAAGGATCTTGAAGAAGAGCTTGAAGATACTTAAAGGTCTCCACCAAACAAAAAAAATCTAAGGATTTTTTGGAGGTAATCCTAATTCTAATTATTTTTAGTATAAATTCAATCACAATTCATAGAATTCTAGGACATTTTATTCAAAAAGTCTCTTCCCACCTCATTGTTGGGATTGTGCCCTCAAACCATTACTTTATGCATGAGACATTGGTATTTTGATACATGGATATCAGCTTTACATTTTGTTATGTATGTATTTCATGAGATGATTGTTAATCCTTAAATATCATAGTAAGTAATTCATGTATGTATGAGGTGCATACAAGTGAGATATGTATTACTATTCTTTGATACTTAGAGCTTATCATAGTGGATGATGAAACTGGATATCTCATCAGGTTTACATTGTAGCATGATTAACTACCATTGGATGGAGTGATTAATCTCAATCACTAGAGTTTAACTCTTAGTTAACATGCTAGTGCTTATAGTGCGTTGACGGACCTGAGTTTTCATATTGACACTTAAGACTGTCAACAGTTGATAGGAACTCATAACTTGTATAAGATACATGTTCTCAATCTTGAGATGATTATGAACACAGACTATGGATCTGACTATTTTGACTTACTGATCAGTGAGGTCTATAAAAGATCAACACCTGGGTATCTTAGGTATGTTACGCTCATAGGGTTATGAACGTATATTGTCAAGATAGAATATACCCTCTCATAAAGAGTAAGCATTCCCTTGAGAATGTCACAAAGTTGATTACTGAGAACTGTAATTTTGTTGATAAGTAGTTATCAACATGTTTTATAATCATGAGGGGTGAATGGGACTCAAGGAATACAAGAAGTAATCATGATTCCGACTAACAGTAACCGTTTATCCGACTAATTGAATATGATTATGAATACTGAAGTTACAGGGAAATTAGTACACCATACAAGTCTAGTTATTGCTTTGGATATGTTCTTTTGTGTTGGAGTTCAGTTATCATTTTATAGTGGAGTAAACGTTAACTGATTAGGTAGTTAGTTTGCTGATCAAAGCGTTTGATCATGGGAATTAATAGCTGGTCTGAGCCAACAGCAAAGAGCCTAGGAGGTCCCACTCTTAGCTCCGATTAGATGCTTTGAAAGGCACAAGAGGATCTTGTCAAGACAGGTTCGATCGATCGAAGGAGTCTCGATCGATTAAAGTCAAGGCAAGTTCGATCGATCGAAGGTTCGATCGATCGAAGTCACTTCGATCGATTGAAAGTAAGGTCGGTTATGGGAATCTATAAATAGGGCAGCTACATATAGAATGTTTTTAGTCATCATTTTATTCGTTAGAGCTACAGAAACTGTTTAGGGGTTTTCCCAAACCTTCTCTATCCCACCTATTAGAGATCTCACCATCTCTAGCCTCTCCAAAAAGCACTCATAGGAGACATAAGGGTGAAGACAATCTACTGGGATTGCTGCATATTAAAGGAAGAGCACAAAATCAAAATTGGGTTCAAGACCTTTGGTATTGTATTCTATTCCGTCTCTTATACGTATCTATAGAGTTAACGAGTAGTAGATCCGGGCTACCAATTAGCTTTATAAACTATATTTTCTGCTGTGCATGATTTAAAGTTTTTCAAACCTAAATCTTACAATTGGTATTAGAGCCACACTTGTTTGGATCTATAGATGCATTTTAGGAATACTAGTTTGATTTGCATACTTAGTGCTATTTTTGAAACTGCATCGTCGTAGATCTGTTTCTGTAGTGTTTTTGCAGTAGAAAATAAATCTGTGATTGTATTAGATGCATGGCAGTTTCGATCGATCGAACTTATTTTGCTCGATTGAAACTATCGGTGTTCAATCGATTGAAATAGTTTCGATTGACCGAACAATGCAGTTTCTAGAGATCAAACTAGCTTTGATCGATCGAAATATATTATCTGACGAGATCATCTTTTCATAGTTACAAAAGTTTTAAAATTATCTACTTACTATTGTAAACTGTTCTAAAACATTTTAAATCAGTTTTTGAAAATTTGAGTTCAATAGACTAAACTTTCTTCAATCGATTGAAGTTTGACAGAGAACCAGAGATGCTATTTTTAGTTCTAATTACTTCCATAAAGTGTTTATGGTGTATGCGAATCAATTAGCAGTTCCAATGGAGGTATATATGCGTGGATGTGTGTATATCTAACCCTTTTGCAGCAAGTTAGTCCGCTATCTCCCATGGCACCAACTTCTGTTTTTAAATTTTTATATTTAAATATTTGAGATTGGTGTTTATTTTATTTTGGTTTGATTCAGGGAAAGTGTAAAGGGCACTATGACTTCATTCTATAAAAAGGAATGTCATACTAGTTTCCCAAGCCTTTAATTTCATTACTGTATTTTCTATTTGTGGATATATTGTAAGCTTCGAAAGACGCATAGTTCCAATGTAATAGAATTATGAAGCCTATGAAGATGGAGCTAGAAGCCATTGTCTATGAAGATGGAATCGGAGGCGATCAAACCAAGAAGCAGGTTCTATGGAGATAGAGCCATGGGAGATAGAGACATTATTTTGGATGTTTTGATTCCATTTTAGTTTTTATTTTATGTGCTTGGTTTGTGATTGGCATTTTATACATTGTTACTACTTGCATGCACGTAAAAACAAGTTTTCTAAAATAAAAATCAAAAACCATTTCAATGCATTAGTAAACATTAGATGTTTTATGGGTAATGTGTAGAAACAAATTTTCCAAAAACAAAATCCTTTACTAATAAATCTAGTGGGAGAGGGTCTTATTTATCACACCCACGATCTCCATTAACGGTTCACTATAAGATGAGTAGTGCATTCTGTGTAACCTCCTCAGGAGTGATCATTCCATACGGAGGGTACACTACTCATTGATTTATAGATGTGAACTTCCTATGGATAGGATCAATTAGACATGTTAGAGGGTGACCACCACACCGAGGCACTACTTGAGGCGGTTATGAATGGATCCTAGTTTATAGTGCACACTAGCTAAGCTATGGGTAAGGGATCCAAAATAGGGTATTATTCAAAAACTTAGAGATCAAATAGGTTCGGGAGTCGTAACTTGTTCGACAAGAGTCGCATAGTGGTCAAGTTATGATTAATCAAAAGATCAATTATTAACCACCACACGGAGGCTTTACTCCTTTGTTTCGATATTCTGGCAACTTTGTTTAAAAATAAGAGTTTTTAAGGATTCTTTTATTTCAAATGGCCAAATTCTGATATCCATATTTATTTTGTCTGTTTGGTTTTTTAGTAATCATATTGTCTGGATCTGCATTTAGTCCACACTATACTCACTCAGAACAAGCTAACTGTAAATAACTACACTGAATGGAAATGTAGCCTTGACATCGTTTTAACTGCGGAGGATCACATTTATGTCCTCACTACCCCATGCCCAGAAGAACCTGCTACAAATGCTTTGGCTACTGCTAGATGCGAGTTCGACAAATGGAAGAAATCAAATGGAATGGCCCGTTGTTACATTCTAGCCTCTATGGCTGGTGTGTTACAGCACCAATTCTAGTCGAATGATTCTATTTGTGCCATTATCAAATCCCTACAAGAAAAGTTTGGCGAGCATGACAGGCCTACTAGACAGGTTGCCTATAGAAGATAATGAGAACAAAGATGTCAGAAGGGACTCCAGTCAAAGGGCATGTTTTAAAAATGATTAGTTATTTGAACGAACTAGAGACCCTAGATGCCAACATCGACGCACAGACCCAAGTTGATTTGATCCTCAATTCGCTGTCACCTTCATTCACTCAATTTAAACTTAACTATAATATGAATCAAATTAATTTCTCAATGAGTGGATTAGTGAGTTCTTTATTGTCACCGGAAGGGGTGATCAAACGTAGGGGCAATGTTTTGAATATTGAGAAAAGCACTTCCTCTTCCAGATTTGTACCGAAAGGTAAGAAAGGGAAGAAGAAGGTTGGCACTAGTGGTCCAAGTATTGGACCGGTCTCGAAGATTGTAAAATCTAAGGGAAAAGGTAAGGGTAAGGAAATGGTGGGTGGACTAGGCAAAGGAAAGTGTTTCCAATGCGGTGAGAAGGGCCACTGGAAGAGGAATTTTTCAAATTTCTTAGCTATAAGAGTTCAAGGCATGATTGAATCACATCTGATTGAAGGAAGTTTTATAACGGATACTTCAAACACTTGGTGCATTGATTCGGGTGTGACAAAACATATCTATAATTCATTACAGGGGTTTAGATCAACTAGGAAATGTAGTGATGGAGAGATTGTGCTTACTCTAGGTTCTATCACAACTATTTCTACGGTTACAATAGGAGTGGTGGCTTTAGAATTTTTAGACAATAAAGTTCTGATTTTATCAGATGTGCTTTACGTCCCTTCAATGAGACGTAATTTAATTTTAGTTTCTAATTTATTGAATAATGCTTATTATTTTCATTTCAAAAATGAAGTTGTGATCAAAAGAAATGGTTCTGTTGTGTGTTCTAGTGTAAAATCAAATTGTTTGTATGTGATTACTCCAAACATTTCTAAAGAATCTTGTATGGAACTTAATAACATAGTGGTAACTGTACCATCTAAAAGAAAGGAACCTTCCACTAATCCAACAAGGCTTTGCCATATGAGGCTTGGCTATATCAATCTAAATTGAATTGGCAGACTAGTCAAAGAAGGGGCCTTAGGCAATTTGATTCTCAAACCAATGGAAGTCTATGAGTCTTGTTGAGAGGGTAAGATGACCAAAAGGCCCTTTCCTGCAAAGGGCAACGGACCAATGCATTGTTGGAGTTAGTTGATACTGATGTGTGTGGAGCAATAAATATTAGAGCACGGGGTGGTTATGAGTATTTCATTACATTTACTGATGACCACTCAAGGTATGGATATGTGTACCTAATGCAGCACAAGTCTGAAGCCTTTGAAAAGTTCAAAGAGTTTAGGGCTGAAGTGGAGAAGTAATTAGTCATACATATCAAGACCATTCGATCTGATCGAGGCGGCGAGTACTCTCTTATGAGTTTATTGATCACCTCGTACAGAATGAGATTCTATCATAATTGGCTACACCTAGTACATCTTAGTAGAATGGTTTAGTAAAGAGAAGGAATCGGACTATTTTAGACATGACTAGGTTGATGATGAGTTATTTAGAGTTGCCATTATTCCTTTGGGGTTATATCTTGGAAACCGCTACGTACATACTAAATCTAGTACTAAGCAATTTGTTCCCACGATACCACGGGAGATGTGGATTGGGCGCAAGCCTTTTATGCAACATCTCCTGATATGAGGGTGTCTGGCACATGTGCTAAAAGGAAAGATGAGCAAATTGGATTCTAGATTAGAAGACGTTACTTTGTATAGTATCTAAAGAGTACTTATGGATGGTATTTTTATGATCCAAGAAAACAGAAGGTGTTTGTTAGTACAAATGCTATTTTCTTGGAGGATGATTATATCATGAACCATAAACCTAAGGGAAGGGTAGGTCTCAGAGAAATAGATGGAGAGCCCTTAATTCCTTCAACAGTTGATAATGATGTAAGATAAGAAAATACCAATTTTTTTTACCCATTTCATCAATAGTACCTCGCCGTAGTGGGAGGATGTTCAGCCAACCTGATAGATACATGTTCTTAGGAGAAGTTTTTGAAGTAGTCTCCATAGAATCTGAATCTGATCCTACCACATACAAAAAGGCAATGGCGAATGTAGATTTAGCTCATTGGGTTAAAGCTATGAAGGCTGAATTGGAATCTATGGATTTTAATCAGGTCTAAGATCTTTTAGAACTTCCTACCAATATTAAACCCATTGACTATAAGTGGGTCTACAAGAGAAAAAAAGGATTTGATGGAAAGGTTGAAAACTTTAAGGCAAGGCTTGTAGCAAAAGGTTATACTCTGAGGGAGGGCATTGTCTATGAGGAAACCTTCTCACCGGTAGCCATGCTCAAGTCCATCAGAATACTCTTTTCTGTTGATGTATGCTTAGACTATGAGATCTGGCAGATGGACGTCAAAACTGCATTCTTAAATGGCAATCTGGAGGAGGACATCTATATGCAGTAACCAAAAGGGTTCATAGTTGGTGAGAAAGATAACTTCATATACAAGTTGCAAAAGTCCATTTATGGGATTAAGCAAGCATCCAGAAGTTGGAACATTCATTTTGACCAAGCGGTCAAGTTATTTGGTTTCATACAGAATCTAGATAAGCCTTGTGTGTATAAGAAGTGTGAAGGAAAAGTGGTGGCTTTTCTTATTATTTACGTTAACGACATTCTACTAATTAGGAATGATGCAAGGGCGTTGTCAACAATTAAGGTTTGTCTAGCTAGTACTTTCGATATTAAGGATCTATGAGAGGCGAGCTATATCCTTAGGATAACACTCTTTTAGGATCCCATGCGAAAGATAATGGGATTATCTCAAGCTGGTTATATCGAGAAGGTACTAACTAAGTTTTACATAGATAATTCGTAGAAAGGCTTGTTACCTTTCAGGAATGGTTTAGCGTTCTCCATGGACCAGTGTCCAAAGACACATGAGGAGAAGAATCATATGGCAAGAGTTCCCTATGCTTTGATAGTGGGAAGTCTCACGTATGCGATGTTATGCACTAGACCAGATATCTACTTTGCCATTGGCATGGTTAGCAGGTATTAATCGAATCTAGGTCCAGAGCACTAGACAGTCGTTAAGCACATTTTTAAGTACTTGAGAAGCACTAAAGATTACATGCTTACATATGATGGAGATGAGTTAATTCTAGTAGGATACGCTAACTCAGACTTTATGTCAGATAAATATTTAAGGAAGTCGACATCTGGACATCTTTTTACCTTGGGAGGTGGTGCTATTAGTTGATGGAGCATTAAGCATAAATGCACTGCAGACTTAACTACAAAAGCTGAGTATGTGGTTGCTTGTGAAGCCGTAAAGGATGCTTTTTGGCTCAAGAAGTTCCTCATGGAACTCGAGGTAGTACCAGCATAATTGTCACCTATTACGCTATACCGCAATAATAGTGGGGCAGTAGCTCAGTCCAAGGAGCCAAGGATCCATGGAAAGGCAAAGCACGTAGAGCAGAAATATCATTTAATTCGAGTCAGTGTTCAACGTGGAGATATGACTATCACCAAGATTGCCACCACTGACAATCTTGCAGATCCCTTCACAAAGGCCTTGCCACAGAAGGTCTTTGATCGTCATCTAGATAGTCTACATCTTAGATGTAGTCATTAATGGCTATAATTGCAAGTGAGAGTTTGTTGGGATTGTGCCCTCAAACCATTACATTATGTATGCGACATTGGCTTTTAAATATATGGATATCAGCTTTACATTTTGTTATGTGTCTTTTATGAGATGATTGTTAATCCTTAAATATCATAGTAACTAATTCGTGTATGTATGAGATGCATACAAGTGAGATATGAATTACTATTCTTTGATACTTAGAACTTGTCACAGTGGATGATGAGACTGGATATCTCATCAAGTATACACTGTAGCAGGATTAACTACCATATAATGGAGTGATTAATCTAAATCACTAGAGTATAACTCTTGGTTAATATGCTAGTTCTTATAGTACAATAACGGACCTGAGTTTTCATATTGACACTTAAGACTGTCAACAGTTGATAGGAACTCATAACTTGTATAAGAAACATGTTCTCAATCTTGAGATGATTATGAACACAGACTATGGATGTGTCTATTTTGACTTACCAATCAGTGAGGTCTATAAAAGATCAATACCTGGGTATCTTAGGTATGTCATGTTCATAGGGTTGTGAACATATATTGTCAAGATAGAATATACCCTCTCATTAAGAGTAAGCATTCCCTAGAGAATGTCCCCAAGTTAATTAGTGAGAGCTGCAGTCTTGTTGATAAGTAGTTATCAACATGTTTGGTAATCATGAGGGGTGAATGGACTAAGGAATACAAGAAGTAATCATGATCTAGTTTGACAGTAACCGTTTAACCGTTTATCCAACTACCTGATTATGATTACAAATGTTGAAGGTAGAGGGACATTAGTGCACCGTATAAGTTTAGTCTTTGCTTCAGATATGTACTTTTGCGTTGGAGTTCAGTTATGGTTTTACAGTGGAGTAAACGTTAACTGATCAGTTTGTTAATTTGCTGATCAAAGAGTTTGATCATGGGAATTAACAACTGGTTTGAGCCAAAAATAAAGAGCCTAGGAGGTCCCAATCATAGCTCCTCTATGATGCTTGGAAAGGCACAAAAGGATCTTGTCAAGACAGGTTCGATTGATCAAAGGAGTCTCGATCGATTGAAGTCAAGGCAAGTTCGATCGATCGAAGTCACTTCGATCGATTGATAGTAAGGCCGGTTCTGGGAATCTATAAATAAGGCAGTTGCCTGTAGAATGTTTTTAATCGTCATTGCAGAAACTGTTTTGGGTTTTCCTAAACCTTCTCTATCCTCCCTATTAAAGATCCCACCATCTCTAGCCTCTCCGGGAAACACTGATAAGAGACATAAGGGTGAAGACAACCTAGTGGGGATTGCTGCACATTAAAGGGAGAGCACAAAATCATAATTTGGTTCAATACCTTAGGTATTGTATTCTATCCCCTCTCTTGAATGCATCTATATAGTTAACGAGTAGTAGATCTGGGCTAACAATTAGTTTTATAAACTATATTTTCCGCTGTGCATGATTTAAAGTTTTTCGAAACCTAAATCCTACACTCATTTCATCACATACCACTTGAATTGTGATTGAATTCCTTCTGATATTTGTTTGATTTGGATCTAGATAGCTTTGGGTTTAAGATAAAATAAGTTTTTCAAAGTAAAATTCAATTTGGTTCATCAATTGCGTTTTGATTTCATCTCTTTTGTTCATGCTCTTTTCTTGGGATTCCATGGAACCTTCATGTAATACCTGTAATTTCTCTACGTGCAATAATACAAGTTTTATGAATTTCTATATCTGGTCTATTATTATATTATTATTTTATTTGTGTGACTGTATCGGTGTAATATAATTACTAATTAGACTATAATCACTGCACCGACTCGACCGTAATTAGAATTAACTTAGTCCCGTAACCGGACCCGGACATTAGAAACAACACCCGTTTGCACGTAAATTAAGACCGACACGTATATCGAGGAACTTATGCACGTAAACCGAGGAAGTGGCACACAACCCAAGGTGGGCCCCACCATGGCCGGCCACATGGCAGCCCATGCAATTCTCAAGACACATGTCACCCTCTCCCATGACACTTGTCCATCCATTGGACACTTGTCCACCACTTTGACACATGTCAATGCATGCACCCCATGCACATTGACACCTAGCACATGCAAGACTCTATATAAGCATGCATATACTCTTTCATACCATTTTCTTGGCCATTACAATCTGCATGAAGAGAGGGAGCTAGGAGAAGAACTCCATGGTGGGATGAAGGAAGTTAGAAGAAGAAGAAGTCTCCACCATTGAAGCTTGTGTTCAAGTTTCCTAAGCTCAAATCCAAAGCCCAAGCTCAATTTCAAGTTTAAGTGAGTATTATAACTCACTTTAGAACCTATATAGTATGTAGTAATGTTTATTAAGTGCTTGATGTTGATAGTTTGAGAGATCCATGCCATGCAAGATAAATTTTCAAATCTGGGAAGCAGAAACTTCCAGCAGAATGTAGTTTAGTAAAATGAGTGTTTTAAGCAGCTCCAAAATCTGAATTAAGCTAGGGTTTTTTGTGGATAAAGCTAACTCATTTATCTACAAATAACTCTTCTATAGCTCAGTCTAAAAATGACTCCTTGACAGGTGAAATGCACATGCAACGGAGTACTATAAATCTGGGACCGAGCAGTCCGAAAATATAGAAATGTCTAAGTAAAATAAATATTTGGAGTAGTGCAAAAATGTAATTGAAGCTAGATTTTTTTGTACATGAGGCTAATCTAATTATCTACAATGTTCTTGTTTTGAGTTTAATCTACAAATCAATTTATCATGCCCAAATAAATCATATCAATTCAGTCGACATAGTAAAATTAATTCCTGGCAGATTGTATAACTACTTGTATGATGTGTTTATTAATGATGCTTGCTTACCGGTACCTATCTGGTTATGGATATCTTGTGCTATTGTAGTGCTATCGAGTAGATGAGTATGTTAGGGGCTTCATCTATATATTATTGGTAATAAATCCACGAGCTACACGCTAGGTTTCCGTTGTTATGAATATAGTGTAATGACCATGGAGAGTTCATACCCAAGCTATAAGTATGTTGTATGGCACGATTATTGCGTTGATAGTGATTGGATAAGTTTCCATTGTAAGTATATTACGACATAAAACAGGATGACGGATGTATAAACGTAACTTCGAAAGTATATTCGGAAGTCCTTTAATGAACTAAATTTCAAAATGAGTGACGAATGCGCGGTCGGTAAAACGTAAGGATCGGTTGTGCTATGTTATAAGCAGATTATGATAAGGATAATTGTCGGATAGGTAATCTGGGCAGCGGAGATCAGGATAGTAAGAAAAAGGGATGTGTTGTTGAGTTGTGACGCGGTGATTCTTTGAGTAAAGACTCCTTTCGGTTCTTCGTGACGAAATGGATGTTCTTGTACTCCGTGACACTTTCGGTTCTTCGTGACGAAGCGGTGATTCTTTGAGTAAAGACTGTTGGGTTTGTGCCCTCAAACCATTACTTTTTATAGGAGACATTGACATTTTAATATATGGATATCAGCTTTACATTTTATGATGTATGTTTCTTTCATGAGATGATTGTTTAATCCATAAGTATCATAGTAAGTATTTCGTGTGTGTATGAGATACATACAATGAGATACGAATTACTATTCTTTGATACTTAAAGCTTATCACAGTGGATGATGAGACTGGATATCTCATCAGGTATACACTGTAGCATCATTAACTACCATTGGATGGAGTGATAAATCTCAATCACTAGAGTAAGACTCTTGGTTAGTATGCTAGTGCTTATAGTGCATTGACGGACCTGAGTTTCCTATTGACGCTCAAAGCTGTCAATCAGTCGATAGGAACTCATAACTTGTGTAAGGTACGTGTTCTCAATCTTGAGATGATTATGAACACAGACTGTGGATATGACTGCTTTGACTTAGCAATCAGTGCGGTCTATAGAAGATCAACACCTGGGTATCTTGGGTATGTCATATTCATAGGGTTGTGAACATATATTGTCAAGACAGAATCTACCCTCTGTTTCAGAGTAAGCATTCCCTTGAGAATGTCACCAAGTCGATTACTGAGTACTGCAGTCTTGTTGATAAGAGCTATCAACATGTTTGGTAATCATGAGAGTTGAATGGGACTCAAGGATTATAAGAAGTAATCATGATTCAGGTTGACACTAACTATTTATCCGACTACCTGAATATGATTGCGAATGCTGACGGTAGAGGGACATTAGCACAACATACAAGTCTAGTTATCGCTTCAGATATGTTCTTTTGCATTGGAGTTCAGTTATCGTTTAATAGTGGAGTAAACGTTAACTGATCAGTCGATTAATTTGCTGATCAAAGAGTTTGGTCATGGGAATTAATCAACTGATCTGAGCCAACAATAAAGAGCCTAGGAGGTCCCACTCTTAGCTCCGCTAGGATGCTTGGAAAGGCAAATGAGGATGATGTCAAGACAGGTTCGATCGATCGAAGTTGTCTCGATCGATTGAAGTATAGACAGGTTCGATCGATTGAAGATGGTTCGATCGATCGAATGTTCGATCGATCGAAACCACTTCGATCGCTCGAGAGCTAGGTCGGTTCTGGGAATCTATAAGTAGGGCAGCTGCGTTCTGGAAAAGTGGTTCATCGTTTTGAATGTCAGAAGGTGCAGAAACTATTTTGGAGCCCCAAAACCTTCTATATCCTCTCCATTAGGGTTCCCACCAACCCTAGCCCTTCCTGCGAGCATCCAGAGGAGTCATAAGAGTGAAGACCATCTAGTGGAGGCTGCTGGAAGTCAGAGATTTCAGAATTGAGTTCAAGACAGTAAGGTATAATTCTTGTCCCCTCTTGTGCGCATCTATAGAGTTGATGGGTAGTAGATCCGGGCATGCCAATTAAGTTTTATAACTTGATTTTTTCCGCTGCGCGTTTAAACTTAGAACTTAAACCGGTTTTTCCAATAATGACTCCTTTCGGTTCTTCGTGATGAAATGGATGTTCTTGTACTCCGTAACGCTTTCGGTTCTTCGTGACGAAGCGATGATTCTTTGAGTAAAGACTCCTTTCGGTTCTTCGTGACAAAATGGATGTTCTTGTACTCCGTAACGCTTTCGGTTCTTCATGACGAAGCGGTGATTCTTTGAGTAAAGACTCCTTTCGGTTCTTCGTGACGAAATGGATGTTCTTGTACTATGTAACACTTTTGGTTCTTCATGATGAAGCGGTGATTCTTTGAGTAGTGACTCCTTTCGGTTCTTCGTGACGAAATGGATGTTCTTGTACTCCGTAACGCTTTCGGTTCTTCGTGACGAAGCGGTGATTCTTTGAGTAAAGACTCCATTCGGTTCTTCATGACGAAATGGATGTTCTTGTACTCCGTAACGCTTTCGGTTCTTCGTGACGAAGCGGTGGTTCTTTGAGTAAAGACTCCTTTTGGTTCTTCGTGACAAAATGGATGTTCTTGTACTCCGTAACGCTTTCGGTTCTTCATGACGAAGCGGTGATTCTTTGAGTGAAGACTCCTTTCGGTTCTTCGTGACGAAATGGATGTTCTTGCATTCCTTAACACTTCGGTTCTTTGTGACGAAGTGGTTAATGAAAGATGAAGTGGTTGATGAAAGATGGTTTGGTTAACAAGAGACACTTTTGGTTTGTAAATGATGTCGGATGTTAGAAATGAATGGTAGTGGCATTAAGAATGTCTAGACGGGTCTCCTGAATTGTTTGTATTCCTATCGAATACGTAGTCGGGTACGCTACTAGTTATAATTCGACAGTGAGAACGTAAAGATCCTAAAAGACATGTTGAAAGGTAGTAAATGTATTCCTATTGTGTTTTACTATAAACGTTCCATTTGATTTAGCTTACTCACTCAGCTTTCATAAGCTGACGACGTTCATGTCGCTGGACATTCCCATGTCCAGCTTATCTAGGTAACGAGTACACGGGTTATGATGCTACGCAAGTGGAGAACGTGGAGGAAGAGTACACCGAAGATGGCTATGGATATACTTGTTAGAGAAAAGACTATTGGCTGTCTTTTGTAAATGTCTTTGGTAGAAAGCTCTATCAGAAGACTTATTATAGCTTTTGTAAGGCCCTAGAGCCATAAGACTCTGATGTATCCACCATGATGTAATAGTTAACTAGTATTATGGCCTTTCTTTGTAATATATCTCTGTGAGCAAATGTTGGTTTCATCCTTTTGGTTACGTTGTTTGTTATTAGTATTTGGTGATGGACAATTCGGTAATGCAACCAGTCACGTGCCTCAGGGTCCAAGATGGAAATTTTAAATTTTTTCCTATTTTGGGTACGCCGGGGCGTGACACGGATTTTTGGTATCAAAGCTTTAGGTTAAGACTTGTACACCGATTGTCCTACACACTTAAGTTATAAACTGTTAGGCCTTTTTCCATCAATAAATGCACAAACCTTGTGGTAGCTTTGTGATTAGCATGGCTCCTTATTACATCCCGGATGGATATGGAGGATCGGGTTGATGAGGTGATTGACCCAGCAGTGGGTATTGACCTAGCAGAGGATGTTGACCCAACAGAGGGTGCTGGTAAGGGGGAAGCAATGATAGTCATGGAGGCCTGAGAGCCAGAGGTTGAGGATGACTTTGAGGTTGACTCTAAGGATGCAGATATAGAGCCTTTGGATAAGGATGAAGATGAGATGGTTGATAAGTTTGACCCGTACTTGGACTGGGTTCCACCTATGGAGATTCCAATCTATGATGATGTTCTACCATATAAGTCAGATATGAAGGACTTTTGGGATAGGACTCCCAGGATCTAGAGCTTTACTTGTATTAGGACTAGTAGCCCATCGTTTTGTGTATATAGTATGTACCCAGGCATATAACACAAACTAGTGGTAGCGTGTACGCCTTTCTATGTAAATATTTTAAGTTATCTATAAAGATTTGTTTCCTCTACTTGATGAAATGTATTGATGTGATATGTACTCATATTAGAATTGTTAGCTATACCTTATATCGTTTATATATCTCGTAACTATAGTTAGGACTGGAGGGTAACCAGTAGTTATTCAGTTAGGTTCATAACACATAAACAGATGACAAGTCAGCCACCTCAGCTTAAGAACGGACCACGAGGAAGACCTTTGACTCAGTTCCAAGGAAACAAGCGCCCATGGAACAGCGGCAAGAAACCAGGACCCACACTTCCCCGGGACAAGAACGTAGTACCTCCTGCACCACAAGTATCGACCACTACTACCGAGAACAACAGGGATGGATGCTTCAAATGTGGGATCCCCGGACACATGGCTCGAGACTGCACAGTCCCCAGGGACAATTATCAAATTAATGTTGTCTGTTACAACTGTGGCAAGAGGGGACACATGAGCAGAGAATGTAAGGCACCAAAAGGAAACTATTATGGGCCTACTACTCAAGGCCAAGCTGGTAAGGCTCAACTCAACGCTATCATACCTGAGGAAGCTGGCTATGATGAAAAGGAATAGCAGAACTTGGAAGGTACACTCTCATTATATGATAGTAGAGTTAAAGTACTTTTTGATATGGGTGCTACAAATTCGTTTATTGCCTTTGAGATTGTACGACGATTGGGTTTAGTACCCCAAGCACTTGAGGTAGCCCTGAA
Organism: Hydrangea macrophylla; assembly: GCA_033977485.1. Taxonomy (NCBI): domain Eukaryota; kingdom Viridiplantae; phylum Streptophyta; class Magnoliopsida; order Cornales; family Hydrangeaceae; genus Hydrangea; species Hydrangea macrophylla. The sequence continues at coordinate 45,323,597 of CM066984.1, read as the reverse complement.
TGCGGTATCACCTTTGGGAGTGACCGTGAAGCTAGGAAAGGTGTGCAAGGACTGCACTTTGACATTGGAGGATAGGAACCTACATACAGACTTAATTGTTCTGTTAATGAAGGAATTCGACGTAATCTTAGGATTTGACTGGCTTACTAAGTATCATGCAAAGTTAGATTGTGCTGGTGGGTCGATCACATTTTCATTACCTGGAAGTACACCCTTCAGTTTTCAATACAACCCTACTAGTAATGCCTTTCTTACAAGTCGTTCAGCCGCTATGGAAACTACAGGCTCAGATTTGACGATCGCTCAGATTCCGATAGTCCGAGACTATGAGGATGTCTTTCAGGACGTTTCTGGATTACCACCAAAGCACGAGATCGACTTTTGTATTGAGTTAGTACCCAAAACGACAGCGATATCTAAGGCTCCTTATCGTATGGCCCCAATGGAAATGTTAGAGCTGAAGAAGAAAGCACAAGAGTTAGAAGATCTTGGACTCACCAGACCGAGCACGTCACCTTGGGGAGCCCCAGTACTGTTTGTTAGAAAGAAGGATGGAAACCTCTGACTCTTTATCAACTACAGAGAATTGAATAAGGTCCCCGTCAAGAATAAGTGCACCTTCCCAGGATAGATGATTTATTCGATCAACTGCAAGAAGCAACAACCTATTCAAAGATCGATTTAGTATTCAAATACCACCAGTTACTCGTTAGGCCTGAGGATATACCGAAGACGGCTTTCAGGACAAGATATGGGCATTATGAGTTTTAGTTATGCCTTTTGGATTAATTAATGCCCCAGCTGTATTCATAGATTCGATGGATAGGGTGTTTAGACCTTACTTGGATAAATTCATCATCGTGTTTATCGACGACATCCTTATTTATTCAAAGAATGATGAAGAACACGAGAAGCATGTAAAGATTTCACTTCAGACACTTAGAGAGAATCACCTTTATGCCAAGTGTAGTAAGTGTGAGTTTTGGCTAAAGGAAGTTAAGGTCTTGGGGCATGTAGTTTCATAGAATAGGATTTCTGTGGACTCAACAAAAACGGACGCAATTTCTGATTGGAATAGACTAACCAACACATCAACGTACGAAGTTTCCTCGGATTGGCTGGATACTACAGGAGATCCATGGAGGATTCTCAAAGGTTGCGTCTCCTTTAACCAAACTTACGAAAAAGGACTCGGAGTTTGAGTTGAAGGGCAAGCACGAATGCACCTTTCAGGAACTAAAGGAGAGGTTGATCTCAGGGCCAACGCTAGCTATACCCAAGAGTGGTGAATAGTACACTATCTACAGTGACGCATCATATCAAGGATTAGGATGTGTACTTATGCAGAATGGTCAGGTGATCGCTTATGGATCCAGACAATTAAAGCCACATGAGTTGGACTACCTAACGCACGATTTGGAATTGGCTGCAATTGTCTTTGCACTTAAGATTTAGAAGCACTATCTCTACAGAGAGAAGTTTGACTTGTTTTCGGATCACAAAAGCTTGAAATACTTGTTCTCTCAAAAGGAACTAAACATAAGACAACGATGCTGGATGGAGCTACTTAACGACTTCGACTTTAATTTGCAATACCACCCCAGTAAAGCAAATTTGGTCGTAGATGCTCTGAGCAGGAAACCCCGAGGGTTTATCACCCCACTTTTAATCAAGGAATGGAAAGCCTTAGAAGTTTTAACAGAATTTGACATTCAGGCAGCAAGACCAGATAAGGGACGACCATTTTGGACGTCTTATGATGCAACCAACCCTCATTCATCGAATACTCGAAGCTCAAAAGAAGGATGAAGGATTAAGAAAATGGTTTGAGAAGGCAAAAGCAAAGAATCCGACAAGTGGAATATTGGAATAGACGAAGGATTCAGATGTAAGGAAAGGTTATGTGTAACCGACACGGATGGTTTGAGGAAAGACATTCTGGATGAAGCACATAAGTCGAGAATGACCATACACCTCGGCAGAACCAAGATGTACAAAGACTTAAAAAGGAACTTTTGGTGGAAAGGCATGAATAGAGAGGTCGTAGAATATGTAGCCAAGTGCCCTACTTGTCAGCAAGTCAAGGAGAAACACCAATGACCTCTAGGATTACTACAACCGCTACCAATCCCAGAATGGAAATGGGAGCATATCACCATGGATTTTGTTGTGGGATTGCCGAGATCTCAGCAAAACCATGATGCTATTTGGGTATTTGTTGATCGGCTGACCAAATAAGCCCATTTTACTACCTACAACATGACCTATTGTATCGAGAAGATGAGTCGAGTATACCAGCGATAGGTTGTGCGATTACATGGAGTACCGGTGTCAATCGTATCAGAATGTAATTCGAGATTCACTACTAGAATTTTGGGAGAGTCTTCTGAAAGCAATGGGAACGTCTCTGACGCTAAGTTCTGCATTTCATCCACAGACTGACGGATAAAAGGAAAGGATGAAAGCAGCGCAAAGCAGATACAAGAAGCTACGCGGACAAATGACGTCGTGATCTAGAATTTAGAGTTAGAGATCATGTGCAATTGAAAGTTTCTCCGGCTCGAGGCATTGTAAGGTTTGGACAACAGAGGGGAAAGCTATCACCGCACTACATTGGACTATTTGAAATTCTAGAGGACATAAGGAAAGTCGTCTATAGATTGGCGTTACCACCGAAGATGTCGGGAGTTCATAATATTTTCCATGTAAGTATGTTGAGGAAGTGTCTTCGCAACCTGGCACATGAGATTGATTTCAAAGATATTACAATAAACAACAATGCTACACTCATCGGAGGACCTATAAGAATTATGGATCACGAAATCGAGAAGCTAAGGAACAAAGAGATTCCGCTGGAAAAGGTTCAGTGGAAGCATCATGATGAAGGAGAAGCTTCTTGGGAGCCGGAATCGGAGACGCGAGAAAAGTTTCCATCTCTGTATAGTACAAGCTCATTCTGATTTCGAGGACGAAATCCTGTAATAGGTGGTAGAAGATGTAATATCTGTAATTTCTCTACGTGCAATAATACGAGTTTTATGAATTTCTATATCTGGTCTATTGTTATATTATTATTTTATTTGTGTGACTGTATCAGTGTAATATAATTACTAATTAGACTATAATCACTGCACCAACTCGACCGTAATTAGAATTAACTTAGTCCCGTAACCGGACCCGGACATTAGAAACAACACCCGTTTGCACGTAAATTAAGACCGACACGTATATCGAGGAACTTATGCACATAAACCGAGGAAGTGGCACACAACCCAAGGTGGGCCCCACCATGGCCGGCCACATGGCAGCCCATGCAACTCACAAGACACATGTCACCCTCTCCCATGACACTTGTCCATCCATTGGACACTTGTCCACCACTTTGACACATGTCAATGCATGCACCCCATGCACATTGACACCTAGCACATGCAAGACTCTATATAAGCATGCATATACTCTTTCATACCATTTTCTTGGCCATTACAATCTGCATGAAGAGAGGGAGCTAGGAGAAGAACTCCATGGTGGGATGAAGGAAGTTAGAAGAAGAAGAAGTCTCCACCATTGAAGCTTGTGTTCAAGCTTCCTAAGCTCAAATCCAAAGCCCAAGCTCAATTTCAAGTTTAAGTGAGTATTCTAACTCACTTTAGAACCTATATAGTATGTCTTAATGTTTATTAAGTGCTTGATGTTGATAGTTTGATAGATCCATGCCATGCAAGATAAATTTTCAAATCTGGGAAGCAGAAACTTTCAGCAGAATGTTGTTTAGTAAAACAAACATTTTGAGCAGTTAAAAAATGGGAATGAGGCTAGGTTTTTTTTTGAAGCAAGCTAACGCATTTATCTACAAATAACTCTTCTATAGCTCAGTCTGAAAATCACTTCTTCTTAGGTGAAATGTAAATGTAACGAAGTACTTTAAATCAGAGAAACAGAAACCTCCAGCAGAATGTAGTTTAGTAAAATGAGTGTTTTAAGCCGCTCCGAAATTTGAATTAAACTAGATTTTTTTGTGGATAAAGCAAACTCATTTATCTACAAATAACTCTTCTATAGCTCAGTTTAAAAATGACTCCTTGATAGGTGAAATGCACATGCAACGCAGTACTATAAATCTGGGACCGAGCAGTCCGAAAATATAGAAATGTCTAAGTAAAATAAATATTTGGAGTAGTTCAAAAATGTAATTGAAGCTATATTTTTTTGTACACGAAGCTAATCCAATTTTCTACAATGTTCTAGTTTTGAGTTTGATCTACAAATCAATTTATCATGCCCAAATAAATCATATCAATTCAGTCGACATAGTAAAATTAATTCCTGGCAGATTGTATAACTACTTGTATGATGTGTTTATTAATGATACTTGCTTACCGGTACCTGTGTGGTTATGGATATCTTGTGCTATCGTAGTGCTATCGAGTAGATGAGTATGTTAGGGGCTTCATCTATATATTATTGGTAATAAATCCACGAGCTACACGCTAGGTTTTCGTTGTTTTGAATATAGTGTGATGACCATGGAGAGTTCATACCCAATCTATAAGTATGTTGTACGACACGATTATTGCGTTGATAGTGATTGGATAAGGTTCCATTGTAAGTACATTACGACATAAAACAGGATAACGGATGTATAAACTTAACTTCGAAAGTATATTCGGAAACCCTTTAATGAACTAAATTTCAAAATGAGTGACGAATGCGTGGTCGGGAAAATGTAAGGATCGGTTGTGCTATGTTATAAGCAGATTATGATAAGGATAATTGTCGGATAGGTAATCTGGGCAGCGGAGATTAGAATAGTAAGAAAAAGGGATGTGTTGTTGAGTTGTGACGTGGTGATTCTTTGAGTAAAGACTCCTTTTGGTTCTTCGTGACGAAATAGATGTTCTTGTACTCCGTAATGCTTTCGGTTCTTCGTGACGAAGCGGTGATTCTTTGAGTAAAGACTCCTTTCGGTTCTTCGTGACGAAATGGATGTTCTTGTACTCCGTAACGCTTTCGGTTCTTCGTGACGAAATGGATGTTTTTGTACTCAGTAAAGCTTTTGGTTCTTCGTGACGAAACGCTGATTCTTTGAGTAAAAGCTCCTTTCGAATCTTCGTGATGAAATGGATGTTTTTGCACTCCTTAACACTTCGGTTCTTTGTGACGAAGTGGTTGATGAAAGATGAAGTGGTTGATGAAAGATGGTTTGGTTAACAAGAGACACTTTGGGTTTGTAAATGATGTCAGATGTTAGAAATGAATGGTAGTGGCATTAAGAATGTCTAGACGGGTCTCCTGAATTGTTTGTATTCCTATCGAATATGTAGTCGGGTACGCTACTAGTTATAATTCGACGGTGAGAACGTAAACATCCTAAAATACATGTTGAAAGGTAGTAAATGTATTCCTATTGTGTTTTACTATATACGTTCCATTTGATTTAGCTTACTCACTCAGCTTTCATAAGCTGACGACGTTCATGTCGCTGGACATTCCCATGTCCAGCTTATCCAGGTAACGAGTACACGGGTTATGATGCTACGCAAGTGAAGAACGTGGAGGAAGAGTACACCAAAGATGGCTATGGATATACTTGTTAGAGAAAAGACTAGTGGCTGTCTTTTGTAAATGTCTTTGGTAGAAAGCTCTATCAGAAGACTTATTATAGCTTTTGTAAGGCCCTAGAGCCATAAGTCTCTGATGTATCTACCATGATGTAATAGTTAACTAGTACTGTGGCCTTTCTTTGTAATATATCTCTGTGAGCAAATGTTGGTTTTATCCTTTTGGTTACGTTGTTTGTTATTAGTATTTGGTGATGGACAATTCGGTAATGCAACCAGTCACGTGCCTCAGGGTCCAAGATGGAAATTTTAAATTTTTTCCTATTTTGGCTACGCCAGGGCGTGACACTTCAAGGTTCCATTTGAATTCGTTGAGTTAGATCCATTAATTTTCTATAAATTCATATTTATATGAGGAATAGAGTTGTTCTATTTTGCTACTATGAGTAATTGATGAATCTAAGCCCATATTCATGGCTTTGGTTCATTAATTTGGAGCTTAGGAAACTCTTCATGTTTTATTAAGTTCTTTGGAATTTGGATTCATAATCTCCAAGGACCATTAATTTGAGAGAAGGAATAGATGAGTTATGGTTTCAAATCCCTCAATGATCATTAACATGAGAGAGGGACATTAACGTGAGAGATGGATTAGGCTTAGGAGAAGCCAATTTACATAGCTTAGATGTCAACAATGGTGCCGTGATTCCTACAACGATCTATTATCAATGATTTTTAGTTAAATCATGAATCATTGTAATTGGATGAGACCAATTGGAATTTGTCCTTATTTTATAGATATACCCCTACCATTTTTGTTTTGTTGCGGACATCGCATGCTAACCACGGTTTAACTGCTTCAAATTCAAATACGAGTCGTCACTTAATTTTTTGAATGAAAATAAAGAAAGCATTTTAAAAGCAAACTGTTCTTTTGGAAATCAGAGATTTCTAGTTCGGGGATTATGGAATGAGATGGGAAGGAGCCCAACGGGCTAAAACACCCCCTCTCATCGTATCTCATGATAGGCCTCTACTCAATATCCTTTTTAATCAAATTATTAATCTAAGCATGCCCTCAACTAATACATAGATATAAATATGCATTCCACAAGCAGGTCGGAAGGGGTGCAAGATTGCTAGCAATAAAATGACATAAAAAACCACATAGTCAAATAGCAAGCAAAATGATATGCAATATGGAACAAAGGAACTTACCTGGGATCCAGTCACGAAGATTAAATGTGCAATGAATACAAATAAAGAAAAAACCTAGAAAAAGGGTCTCTAACACATATATACACATAAGGCGAACCCTAATCTAGGTGTCGCGCATGAAGTTGAAATTCAATAATTCAATTAAAATAAAAAAAATAAAGGGTGGTTTAAGAAGACATACCATAATACCGCTACAAAACAAAGGGTTAGTCCACAAGCTTTGAACACAATATGATATCAAATCCTAAATATTATACCAAACTCCTAGCTTAAATCTAACATACATGGAGAAAGTTGATCCAAATCATTAATTCCTTCCAATCTCTTGAAATCACAACACCTCTATAGATATACATATAATAACCTATGTTTTAATTCCAGGGTTAATCTATAACAAATTGTGAAGTGCTGACATCATTATTGGATTAATAGAACCTCGTGTGCAAATATTTTAAAATTTGGGCACAGGGGCATTTTGTTAATTTTTACCAGTTTTGTAAGTCTTGATCAAAATTTTGAAAATATTATTTTTTGGACTGGAAAATTCGTATGACAGAATAATTCACTTATGGTGTTTTGTGTTTTGTCATTTCAGGTACGGTTAGTGAGTTATATCAGTTTTGGTAAGGTGTACAATGTGATTTAGGGCTTGTACCTTATCACTTACTATATAAAGGGAAAGTTAGGAGATATTTTCATTATATCTCTTCTGCCACTCTCTCTCTCTCTCTCTCTCTCTCTTCCTCTACTCACGTCTTTCTCTCTAGTGGCCATGGAAGCTAAGTTTTCATGGGTTTCAGGCTCGGGTGGTTTCTAGCCAAAACCCCAAGTATTAAAGACGATCCTTGTTTATATGTGTTAGCTTATGTGCTTACTTGCTTATTTAACTTCTATACAAGTTTGAGAAGTCAAATTAGTGTAGAAAGTTTATAGATCTTGGCTATACTTTAAAAATTGATGAAGTGTAATTATATGTTTATATGTAACTTATGCGTTTACATGAACCTATGTGCTTACTTGAACCTTAAATGTTTAAATTCAAGTTGAGAGCATGTTTAGTTGAAATATGAAAGTATGTGTTTGAATTAAATGATCTAGGATTAGAAGAATGTAAAGTTGTGGAAATTCATATTTCTTAGTTAGTTATTGAAATTGTGGATATTGGTTATTGCTTATGAATATAACATTGCTTATATTATTGTGCAAGCATAGACACATATACTTCATATTGTCATACATGACATGTTCATGAATATAAAAAAAATGCACGAAAAGGATTTTGAGAGAAAGACCTGCTTGTGTGGGGCTTTCTATTTAAAACGAAGATGCTAACTATACTGGCTGTCATAGTAGTTTATGGTTATGCTAACTATACTGGCTGTCATGCTTAGGAGCTGTGTAAAACCCATTTTCAGGATTAGATTGGATTAGCAAGGATGATTATGTCAACTCAAGGATTCGAGGTGTGAAGGCTCCATTTGTGGAGTTTGACTATTCTAACATTTTAAAATTATGCAATTTGATTCTTTGATTCAATTTGAAATGTGTAACGGTCGCAATATGTTTGTGCAACTTACACATGATGTTTGTAAACTTTACAAACATTTTAAAACATGGACATTCATACATGTAAAATTTGGATTACAAACATTCGACTTTCTTTAACTATGAAGAACATTTTCATTAGCTCAAAATTTTAGACCTTAAGTCTCCTAATTTGTGTATTAAGAATCAAATCTTTGTTAGGACTTTTGATTTAGATGTTGGAAACAAGTGTAGTGCTGCAGAATTCTCTGCTGGTAAAATCAGTTGAATGGACGGTCTCCTAGTCGACTGGATTCAAAATCTGAGATATCAAGAATTCTCTGCTGGTAAAAACAATCGACTGGGTCCTCGACCAGTCGACTGGACCTGCAAACCTCTAGTCGACTGGACCTACAAACCTCCAGTCGACTAGATTGTGGAAGAAAAATAAGGTACTCTCTGTAATTCATGAAACAGTTGATTAACACCCCTGATCAGTCGACTGGATCTACTAGTCTTCAATTATGAACAATTTCACAGCCTAGTACCTTCACTGTATGTTAATTCCATTCATGCCATTTAAGTAAATCATTTCTTCCTTCCATTTATTTTTTTTACTTAAGTCATTAATGTAATTAACCAAAAATACAATAAAAACCCATTCGAATTCAAATGCCCCCATTTGAATTCAATAAAAATACATTAAAAACCCAATTCCTTATAAAAATAAGGTTTAATTTCCCTCTAAAGGCAAAATTATCAATTTTTGCTCAGTTTATGTTATTGGAGCATCATTTTCACTTGGTTCCTTTCCTTTTAAAAATATTTAAAAATCATACTTGATACATGGGGATCTATATGAACTATTCACGAGACTTTTAAACTCTTGAATCAAAAATTTTATATTTCACCATACTTAGCCATTTGGGCCATCTTGGGTCAACGGTTGACTTTTTTGGACTTATCCGGAATCCTCGTTGAACTTTTGTTTCCTTTTTCCTCTATAGATTGGTCTACTTTAGATCATCGAATTCTTTTTAAAATGAGTTTAAAAGAAAGTTTGTAGTTTCATTATATATGTCCGCACTAATGCCATGTTCAGAATACTGTCATAAGAGATCAAGTTCTTGTGTGGCTGCAATAAGATAGAAAGAATGTTTTCTTGCATTGTAATTGCATTAGAGTCTCATGTAGAGTTCAGATGCATAACAAAGCAAGTTTACTTGCCTTCGAGACTAAGTGCTAACATGCTAAGGTGCTTATATGCTTACGTGACAATATGCTCATGTATTTTACATGCTTATAACAACTTGTACATGCAATCTTGGGTCTTCGAACCATTTTACTTGTTGAAGTTAACATATTGAGAACTCCGAGATATAAGTGAATAAACAAGTGTGTTTGCACCTTTATATTATACTTACCTGTGATTATGTATACATATACTTTAAGTATGTTTTTGAGTTGTATAAATCGGTGTAGAACATGTCGATATGGGTAGCAGCTTGTGCTATACCTATCAAATATTTGGTTATTATTTGTCTTTAGAGTTTATGTTTATGTACTTTGATGCATAACATTGAGGTATTACATTCGTTTGACACATGTTTTGCTTACCAAGTTTTGCTAAGTCTTTTATGAGGCTCGATTGGATTATTTTGATGTGTTGCTTTTTAGGGTAGCACGAAGTGTGATGTCCCCTTTCATACTTAAACATGATTGATATGAATTGTGGCTTATGTGAAAAGCTTTGTGAGTGAGGTCTATCCTAAGTATGGTTATATGTAACCTATTACATATTATTGAAGTGATCATTTTTTCTTATGGGGCTGTCATACTCCTTAATTTGTGAGATACTATCATTGAGTTGTCAGTTGGATATAATGAGTATCCCTTTGAGTAGATTGAAATCTTTCTATCAGATAGTTTATTGATTTCTGGATCCCAACCTATTGTGATCGGATAGATTTTTCTTTGAAATCTATCAGTTGTTTTGCTATATGATTTTACATATAAGTAAATCTTATTACATAGATTTTGAACCTTAGTTCAAGTTCTTATTTGAGTATAGATTTGCTATTCGAGTCTATTAACTTCTTTACTCGGGGATACCTTTCACATGTGAGTAAATTCCGCTACTCGGGTGATCGTCTCTTTTCATGAGACTATGTATCTTGTTGATTAGTGAAGTTTTGGTTCAATAAGTTTTTGTTGTACACTTACGCAGTATTGATAAGTATGTTTGGTATCGAGTTTGTAATAGTCATTTCTTGGACTCGAGCATCGGTGTTTCATCGGTTTCTATTGCAAAATGTATTGTTAACCTATTGTGGTTAACCTCTGACTTTAGTCTGTTAAACACATTTTACTTTAGTATTTCCTTTCTAGTGGCCAAGTGTGGCTCTATATACTCGTTGCACTTCTTTGGAGTGATTTGTGGACTAACCCTCGTGGTCTTAGACTCTTGATAGAGCACAATTGTTCTTTTCTTGACAAAAACATATTCATTTTATTGTTTCAAGATTGTATTGAAATAGACTTATAGATTCAAGCCTACTTATCCATAATTGGTATTTGGATGTGTACCATTGTGGTACCGTGATGTCTATCCCTGCAAACTCACAAATTCTTGGGTCAGTTTGACCAAGTTGTCTTGCCAAATTCTTTGATGTCCTTATCATTTTGTACTCAAACGTGATTTTTTGTTATAAATTCAAGTATTTTTGTATTCCGTAAGGGATAGTTCATTGTGTTAACTTTACCTTTGGATCAGTAAAGTATCTAAAAAGTTATTGAAGAAAATGGTCCTCATTTGTGACATGAGAACCCTACATTAGCCTACTATTTTCCTGTAAGGCTGTGATTTTTCTTATAGTTATAGTTCATTTGATTATTCAATGATATCCATTTCATTTTTAGCAGAGAGTGTATTTTCTGTGAAGGTATTATTCGTGTACGTGAGTAATCACCTTTTTTATATCACTAAATTCCCCCTCTCATAGGTAAATGTGATTTTGGCAACATGAAGTCCTTCATTTGGACCAAGTGTGTCGTGATTGTGAACTTTTAAAGTTGGGTGAACCCTTACCTTTTGCTTCCATATCCCCTTTTGATATGTGAGTTTGATGTCATAGTGAAAAAGTTTGCCTTGTGCACTTTAAAGTGCTTTCAATATTTTGAAAGGAGAAACGTCTAAATGCTTAATTGATTGATTGACAACCAAGATAAGTGAGGTAACTTTTAAAAAGTTCCCATCATTTGGTTGCGAGTTCTCAGACAATTATTGAGATTTCTTTGGAAGCATCCAGTTGCCCTAGTGCTTCTCCCTGAGAATATTCATATAAGCACAAGGAGTGAGTAATTAGTGATGGATGTGCATTTGATATAATACCTTGGAATATATCCTTAAGAATGCACATGTGACACATTGGGAAATTGAAATATTTTTGATTCACAATTGATTAGATGTCATTGCATCATACTCATTATATTGCATCTCATCATCGTATTTGTTGCATTGCTCAAATTGTGTGGACAGGAGCCGTACCTTTTCACGAGATGTGGGAGACTATACTCCTGATGGGAAAAGGTATATGGGATCCTACAATGTTGGAGGGGAGTCATCCTTTATGTGTGGACATGAGCCATGGGTGACTAGACTCTTATACAGGGTCCCACACTTTATCGGAGTGTTTGGACATGAACCATGCCCTCTCATGAGCCATGAGAATCTAGTTCCTTCTTCTATGGGAAGAGGGTGTATGGGATCCAACAGTAGTGGAGGATTAAATAAATGTGTTGAGGACTTTGGTATTCTTTGGTCCTGTTGTGCATAGACTTGTTCGTCTATCCTGATTATTCCCAAGTGTTGGATAAGACATAAATTTTATTCGTTATTGTCTATAGTACTGAGTACTTTTTATTTGCCTTGTCGAGTCTTTCCTTGGCATCATTCATTGTTATTTGGGATCACCCCGGGAGAGCTAATCAAGTTGTTGGTTTATTTTGAACTTGTACGTGAAAGAATCATACCTTTATTCATATGACGATTCTTTAAATTTAATCTGTTGATTCATCTTGAGTCTGATTGTAATACAATCTCTTTAGTCTTATTCACAATATTGTGAATTCTTTCTGTAATTCTTTAGTGTCTTGAATAAAGTTTAGTGCGAATTCTAGGAACCATAATCGAAAATTCTTTGAGAATTGTCTAGTCCTTCCTTTCGACTTATTGGTTTTTGGAAAGTATCCATTCTGGATAATAGTTTTAATAGAGGTTGACACCCTCGTTGTTTAAGGTGCTCAACAATATAGATATAGTAATCTACGTACAATTATTGCTCCCTATCATATTTTAACTTCCTTCCATACTATTCTTTATTCGTATCAGAAGAACTCTGAAGCAATTTGTAGAAGTGAAATATTTGATTTTACAATACTCAATTTATTCCTTGGATCTTGTTTTTAGTTCACAGTGATTAATAGTTGTCGAATGTTATTCCATTGAATGGGTTACCCCCTGTTCTTTTGGTTAGGGGGTTTTTGTTAATGAATGGATTATATCCTTCGTTGGTGTGTATCTTCTGCAGTATACATTCAGTTTTGAGGCAAGTTTCAGATATGTAATAGTTTGTCAATGAGATTGAGCTATTTTGATCACATGTTCCTCGTGATATGGTAATAGATGCGTAGACATCTATTTGTACTTTTGACTTAGTTCGAAATATGGATGAGAATACTAATTTGTTTGAAATGCTACTTATAATACATCTTATCTATCTTTGGAGTTTAACTGTATCATTTGAGGTTTCAGATACTAATTTGTTTTGGACAGAACATAGAATGTTTGACCAATTTCTTCAATTGTTTGTTAGTGATCTCTGATAAAATTGTCCAAGGTAGCCTATGGCCTAGCCTTTCAATTCAAAACGTTGATGATGTATGGAATATTTTATATTCCTATGATGTTCTAGTATCATTGATTTTGGGATTAATATGAACTGCCAATCAAGAAGGTTTCTTTTTTCCAAAAGAAAGATGAGATTATGATATTCTTACTGTCGTTGTGTTAGAGGGTTTTTGCTACACCTTAGTGTCGTTGTGTTTGGGTTTGAAGTTTTGGATGTGATGAGATTGTGATATTCTCACTTTTTCTCCATTTGTGAATTGTTTGACCCTTACTTTGAATTCTGAGACCGAAATTTTTTTAAGGTGGGCAGACTGTAACAACTTGTATTTTAATTCTAGGGTTAACCTAGAACTAATTGTGAAGTGCTGACATCATTATTTGATTAACTGAACCTCGTGTGCAAAAATTTCAAAATTAAAGGCGCATGGGCATTTTGGTAATTTTTACTAGTTTTGTACGTCTTGACCAAAATTTTGAAAATATTTTTTTTTTACTGAAAGATGCGTATGAGAGAATAATTCACTTTTGGGGATTTAAGTTTTGTCATTTTTGGCACAGTTAGTAAGTTATATCCGTTTTGGTAAGGTGTACAACGTGCTTTAGGCTTGTACCTTATCATTTACTATATAACGGGGAAGTTAGGAGATATTTTCATTATATCTTCTTCCTCTATCTCTGTCTCTCTCTAAGTCACGTTTCTCTCTCTCTCTAGTAGCCATGGAAGCTAAGCTTCCTTGGGTTTCAATCTCAAGAGGTGGTATCATCTAGCCCAGGTGGTTTTCGCCCAAAATCCCCCGTACTGTCCTTGTGACGGGGAGCACGATTGGACACACTCAGATCATGTTTTCGATAGGTTTGTCTCTCAAATGTTTTTTTCAAACTCAAAGGTAGTTCCTATAACTTTCACGTGCTATGTAAAACATGTTAACTAGTTTTAATCTAGAAGACTACTATGTTTGGTACACGTTTGACGTACATAAAATCCAAACCTAGGTTTCTTGGAATTTTACCTAAGGACTCTATGTTTTTGGTGTTTATATGTGTTAGCATATGTGCTTACTTGCTTATTTAACTTCTATAGAAGTTTGAGAAGTATGATTAGTGTAGAAAGTATATAGATCTTGCTTATGCCTTAAAAATTGATGAAGTGTAATTACATGTTTATATGTAACTTAAGTGTATATATGAACCTATGTGCTTACTTGAACCTTAAATGTTCAAATTTTCAAGTTGAGAGCATGTTTAGTTGAAATATGAAAGTATGTCTTTGAATAAAATGCTCTATGGTTGAAAGCATGTAAAGTTGTGGAACTTCATATTTCTTAGTTAGCTATTGAATTGTACATGGATATTGGTTATTGCTTATGAAGATAACATTGCTTATATTATTGTGCAAGCATAGACACAGATAATTTATATTGTCATGCATGACATGTGCATGCACACAAAAAAAATGCACGAAAAGGATTTTGAGAGAATGACCTCCTTATGTGGTGCTTTATTTAAAAAGAAGATTCTCTCCATGTGTGAGACTTCCAAGATTTGGAAAATAAGGAAAAAACCTCCATGTGTGGGGAATTTTATAAAACAAAGGTCTACGGACAACATTTCATTGCTTCGGCAACTCTTTTGTTGCATTCATTGCACGCACGATTAGAATGCATCGTAGTTTATGGTTATGCTAACTATACTGGCTGTCATGCTTAGGAGCTGTGTAAAACCCATTTTCAGGATTAGATTGGATTAGCAAGGCCGATTATGTCAACTCAAGGAGTCGAAGTGTGAAGGCTACGTTTGTGGAGTTTGACTTGGAAATGTAATACAGCATTCTAATAATTCAAAACTATTTAATTTGATTATTTGATTGAATTTGAAATGTGTAACGGTCGTAGTATGTTTTAAGTTACTTACACATGATGTTTGTAAACTTTATAAATGTTTTAAAATTATGAACATTCATACATGCACATTTGGATTCCAAACATCCGACTTTCTTTGACCATCAAGAACATCTTCATTAGCTCAAATTTTAAGACCTTAAGTCTCTTAATTTGTGTATTAAGAATCAAATCTTTGTAAGGACTTTTGATTTAGATGTTGGAAACAAGTGTAGTGCTGCAGAATTCTCTGTTGGTAAAATCAGTTGACTGGATGGTCTCCCAATCGACTGGATTCAAAATCTGAGATATCAAGAATTCTCTGCTGGTAAAAACAGTCAACTGGGTCCCTGATCAGTCGACTGGACCTGCAAACCTCCAGTTGAATAGATTGTGGAAAAAAAATAAGGTTCCCTCTCTTATTCATGAAACAGTCAACTGACACCCTTGATCAGTCGACTGGATTAGCAGTTTTCAATTGTAAACAGTTTCACAGCATAGTGCCTTCACTGTATGCAAATCATTTCTCCCTTCCATTTATTATTTTAATTAATTCATTAATGTAATTAACGAAACACCCCCATTTAGATTCAATAAAAAGGCTTTAAAAATTCAATTCCTTATAGAAAAAAGTCAACTTTCCCTCTGAAGGCAAAATTACCGATTTTTGCACTGTTTATGATATTGTAGCATCATTTTCACTTGGTTCCTTTCCTTTTAATAATTCTTAAAAATTATATTTGATATATGGGGATTTAGATGAACTATTCGCGGGACTTTTAAAATCTTGAATAAAAATTTTTATATTTGACCATACTTAGCCATTTGGGCCATTTTGGGTCAACGGTTGACTGTTCTAGACTTATCTAGAATCCTCGTCGGAATTTTGTTTCCTTTTTCCTCTATGGATTGGTCTACCTTAGATCATCAAATTCTTTTTAAAATGAGTTCAAAAGAAAGTTTGTAGTTTCATTATATATCTGCACTAATGCCCTGTTCGGAATACGGGGCCTTACAATACAAGTTACAACTAGGAGACAATGTAATGTCCATATAGGGATGATACCGTCTCAACATGATTAAAAGGAATCCATGACTAAACTTAACCAATTGTAGCTTATCACAATGCAAACAAATGTCCTAAATTACAAGAACCAATACACATTGGATGATAATGAATGAATGAACATTAACAAGAACAAGCTATGAGTCATTCATTGATTTGGGTCATTTAGTCTCTGGTTTTAGTGTCAGGATTTGAGTTCAATTAATCATGATCAAAACATAGTTCCCATGGCTTTATTTCAAGGATTTTTGGACACAAGGTGATATAAGTCTAGTTTCTAACCCAAAAAGAAAATCAATGATCAAATGGAGATTGGTAAATCTATCTAGCTTTGATCCAAATGGTTTTCTAATGCCTTAAAGGCTTGAAATATGTTTAGATTATGATTAATTGAACTTAAATCTATAGGCTAAATGATCCAAATCAATGAATGATTCATAGATTGTTCTTGTTCATGTTCATGCATTCATTATCATCAAATGTGTATTAATTCTTGTAATTTAGGACATTTGTTTGCATTGCGATAAGCCATAATTGGTTGAGCCTAGTCATGGATTCCTTTTAATCATGTTGAGATTGTTTCATCTTGATATGGACATTACACTGGCTCCTAGTTCAAACTTGTATATCCATAGAAGTGTTGTGATTTCAACAAATTGGAAGGAATTCATGATCTTGTCAACTTTCTCCATGTTTGTTAGATTGTAAGCTAGGATTTTGGAATAATTTGATGTTATATTTTGTTCAAAGCATGTGGACTAGCCTTTGTTTTGTAGCACTTTTAAGATATAATTCCTCGACCTTTCTACCATTTATTTCATTTCTTGATTCTATTGATTTTCGACTCCATGCACGATACCTTAAACTAGTTCTTGCTTTATGTGTAATATGGGAATTAGAGACCCTTTTTTTCCTAGGGTTTTCTATTTTTGTATTCAATGCATGTTTCCTTTTCTAGCTAGATCCCGGGTAAGTTCTCTTGTTCTCTATTGCCTATCATTCGCTTGCTAGATGAATCTACTTGGGTTTGTATGCCTTTTATCGTTAGCAATCTTGCACCCTTTTAAACATGCTTGTGGAATGTGTATTTATATCTATGTATTAATTGAGGGCATGCTTAGTTTAATAATTCAATTAAAAAGGATATTGAGTAGAGACCTATCACGAGATAGGATGAGAGGGGATGTTTTAGTCCGCCGGGCCTCCCCTCTCATTCCATAATCCCTAAACCAAGAAATCTCTAGTTTCCAAAAGATCAGTTTCCTTTTTAAACGGTTTCTTAATTTTCCTTTAAAAAAAATTTAGTGGAGAACCCTGATGATTCCAAAATTTGGTTAAAGTAAATTACAGGAATTTAAGGAGAGAGAGAGTGAGAGACTAGTTTTTTGTACGTGGTTCGGCCCTGTTAATGAAGGTACCTACGTCCACGTGTGTGTCTGAGCATGTTCACTATAATATAAAAAGTCGAGAACCTGTGGTGAACCAACAACAGTTTGGAGCTACCGTAGGTCGGGCGGGCATGTTGCTGACTTCTATAGAGGTACTGTAGAGACTGAAAAGTTGGTCCCTTTGAAGGAGGGTGAGTGGTCTCTTTTATAGATGCAAGAGACCTACTCATACATGGATTAGGAAATATAATTCAATTGAGCTTGATTGACATTAATTGTTGTGGTTTCCTAATTGGATTAGGAAACAATGTCCACTTTCCACAAGTCTTCTATCTTGAGTAGGAAACTGCCTGGAATATTCTGGGGCATGTGTTGTGGGGCCCAACTAGCTTGCGCCTGTACGGACCGTGCCAGTGTGGTCTTCCCGACCTGTTGGTCTGGTCATGAATGAACCGCTCAGGATAGTGAGTCTCGGTTAGACTAGACCACTCGGGCAGATGCTTGTCCGAGGAGTTCTGAATGATTTGACCGGGACATAGACTGGCTGCTGAGTTGAACCGCTCGGTTGTAGGATAGAGCCAATTTTTGGTGTATTAGCTACCCCCCATTTACAAAGTTGGCCGGATGCTATATTGGGGCAAGATCATAGATTCCGAGCTTCTCTTGATTAAACCGGTCGGTGAATTCCTTGAGGGTCTCATTATTCGTTTGTATGACTGTCAGTAGCTGAATGTCTAGCTTTGGCCGTTCAAGCGTACCGATGAACTGGTTGATGAACTGCTTACTGAGTTGCTTGAAACTACGGACCATTCGGGGTTCTAAGGAGCAGAACCATTGAACGGCCAAGCCTTTCAAAGTGCTGGGGAAGGCTAGGCAATGTAGTTCATTGGAGTTGGTGGCTAGGGCAATCTGAGCCTTGTAGGTCTGGAAGTGGTCGACCGGGCTGCTCGAGCCGTTATAGGGATCTAGGCGAGGCTTCTTAAATTTGTGCGGGATTGCAAACCTTGTGATCTGGCTAGAGAATGGTGACACTGTCTCGGTATTAACATGATTCTGACTTAGGTTCTGGCCCAACCTTTTGGCTATTTCAAACAATATGTTTTTTCAAGTTCTTGATACGTGCCACCACACCTTCCCGGCTAGTATACGGGCCACAGGTCAGGTTAGTGTAGGAGGCTTCCTTCTCATGGCGGTGCGCTATCCCCTGGGATCAGGCTTGGCTATGACTCCGGTTCATCGTGTGCCTAGGGACACCTCGACTCTGGACCGAGCGACCCTAGACTGATTCCTGGGCCATATGCTCCTGCCTTTCTTCTCAAGCAGCACGCCTGCTGTTGATGTCTCTAGCATCATCAACATGGAACGGGTTGCCTCGGGCACGTTGTCTGGTCAAGATTGGTTCCCAACCGTACGCAACATTCCCGGGTCATTTCCCGGCCACTGGAGGATTGCGTTGCTAGGCTAATAGGGCTTCGATCTATTGCTGGATTTGACGCTGGACCTCCAAGAGTTGTGCAAGGGTTGCAGTGATCTACTCAGATGTCATGACTACCGTAGCCGGCATCGGGGTTGGCGGAACACCCTGGTTGGCCTACTATGCAGTCTTCTCACCCTTCTTCAGAGGCATGGCTATCAGCTAAGAGATTTGTTGATGAGAAACTTGTCATTTACCACAGACGGTGCCAAGCTGATGATGCCAAAATTTGGCTAAAGTAAATTAAAGCAATTTAAGGAGAGAGAGAGTGAGAGATTGGTTTTTTGTATATGGTTCGACCTTGTTAATGAAGGTACCTACGTCCATATGTGTGTCTGAGCACGTTCACTATAATGTAAAAAGTCGGGGGACCTGTAGTGAACCAACAATAGTTTGGAGCTACTACAGGTCGGCCGGACGTGTTGCTGTCTGCTATAAAGGTGCTGTAGAGACTAAAGAGTCGGTCCCTTTAAAGGAGGGTGAGTGGTCACTTTTATAGATGCAAGAGACCTACTCATACATGGATAAGGAAATATAATCCAATTGTGCTTGATTGGCATTAGTTGTGGGGGTTTCCTAATTGGATTAGGAAATAATGTCCACTTTCTATATGTCTTCTATCTTGAGTAGGAAACTGCTTGGAATATTTTGGGGAATGTGTTGTGGGCCCAGTTGGCCTGCGCTTATACGGACCGTGCCAGTATGGTCTTCCTGACCTGTTGGTCTGGTCGTGAATGAACCGCTCGGGATGGTGAGTCTCGGGTAGACTAGACTGCTCGGGCAGATGCTTGTCCGAGGAGTTGTGCAAGATTTGACCAGGACATGGACTGGCTGCTAAGTTGAACCGCTCGGTTGTAGGATAGAGCCAATTTTTGGTGTATCAAACCCTATTTTGATTTTGAAAAAGTTAAAGCGTGGTTAGCCTGCGATATCCACAATATGGCGACTCTACTGAAGATCGAACCCAAAATCTCTAGTTTCACAGACCAGGAGTTTCTGATTTTGGGTTCAATCAAGGATTAGACTTGAAAGTTTTCTTTTTATCCCGTTATTTAATTTTGTGTGCCTGTTGCATTGCACTTGCATTTGTTACTAGTCAATTGCATAGAACTATGACCTTGGAAGCTCGGGGCAACTCGGTCAGTCAAGTTATTATGGAGCCATGTCCCTTATTTGACCTAAACCCGATCTTTGCATGATAGCTTCTATAGAACCTTTCAATCTAGAAAATCAATTCTTTATTAGGATTATGTGCTATGGAGTTTTGTATGCCCAGAAGGGATCAATAGAGATGATGGCGATGCTTGCTTGATGTAGGATGTATAACTCTTTAATCTCCTTCTAGCAATTCTTTCTCATGTCTCACGACATTTAGGAAAATGCCGAATCTTGATTATAAGGTTGCGTTTATTACATCTTGTTAGCTAAGCATCATTGACCTTGTATGCATCCGAATTCATGAAAAGTACAATCATATGATCCTTCTAACCAAGGAATTTTGAATCCATCTTTGAAAACAAATAGATTTTTGCCATCTTTATTCCAGAGTATTCAATCACTCTTTCAAAAATCATTGGAGTTCACATTTTGATTGAAATTCCAAGTCAAAGTTTGGTAAAATATATTTTCACAAGATCATCTTCAAAGGAAAAATCCAAAAATCATAGAAATTGTTTTTGGGAGAAGTGCTTTTCAAATGAATTTCAAAACAAAATTTCAATCCAATCATCTTTGTTGAGGAATGTTTAACCACACTCATTTTCAAAAGAATTCTCAAGAATAGTTTTCAAAAGATTATATCATCCAAGAAATGCATTCCAAATGAATTTCAAAAAAATTTAAAATACCCAATCCTTGTGTAGCACCCAGAATTTTCTAGAAATTCCACGTAGGAATTTAGAATAGTGACGTCACCCAGGATACAATTACAGAAGAACCATTAGGAGTCCTTATTAGGATCTTTGGTAATCGTCTTGACGACGACTATGTCAATTTAAATCTAGGACTTATTAGAATAGAAGTAACCCCGACGTACATAGTTTCTAAGTTAGAAACTGTAGACGTACTGGAACTTAGGCTCGCTCACAGCACCGTTATTAGCTACGCCTATACATATCCTCATTCTTCACTGCTGTATACACAACTGAGACATTGGCACTTGCCTTAAGTACACAACCCAAGAAGTGGGACCCACACTATTCTTAGGAACCAAGTGGACCCCACCCTTGATAATCTACCCTTGGATACACACAGCATACATATACACTTACAATGGGACTCAGGAACACATCCCAGTGCATATTACCAAGTACGGGACCCACACCACCCTTGACGGTCATGTGGACCCCACCATTGATCTACCCTTGGACACACAATACACATACCTAGGTACACATTGGTGCACCCATTGCACATAACACAATCTCCCTTACTTTCCCTCTATATAATGCACCCCACCCTTACCCTCTCATTAATCACCCCCATCTCCCCACAATCTGTTCATACAGATTGTCTTAGAGAGAGAGAGCCCGAGAGAGAGAGAGCTTGAGAAGATCTAAACACCACACACACACTCTCGGCTTGTACACACTCCCACACCCCACATTGTGTACACACTACACACACAGCGTCTCTTCACTCTCTACACTGTCTCTGCCCACACACACACGCATACAACACACACTGGGACCCCTCTTTGCATAGCACACAAGCAGAGGAGGGAGAAGACGCAGATCGGAGAAGATTTTGAGAGTGTGGCAAACAGGGGTAACCTGAGGTAAACCCAACCCCTCTCACACATGCTTGAGCATCTGCATGTCCATTAGGAGACCCTAGGACCCTTGCATGCAAGCCAAACTGAGCCTGAGGCTCACTGTGAACCTCCGGCAACCATTAAAGCTTCCCTTGAAGCTCAAATCTTAAACATCAACCAAAACCTCTTCTTTTTGCACCAAACAAACCCACATGATCCCAGTTAGACCCTAATGTAGCAGTTTTTGATTTGGGGACCCTTTGATTGGCCATGCAGGCCATTATTCTTTCAAATGACCGAAAGAATAATCGCATAGTGGGAACCCTAAATGAATGATTCAGACCGTAAGTTCCTAGTATGTGATAGAGGGAGGGATTCCGGTCATTTCCCCGTTGACCTCGTGCATTTTGGTTGAGAAATGAGAGGGATATGAAGAGAGAGAGAATCTCCAGCGAGGCCCGATTTTCCGGCGCCTCAAGCTCGCCGGAGAAGAAGATGATGACCCGTTTGGGTTCGGGTTATAACACCCGGGTTTGGGTCGGGTCTTGGGCGGGTTTAGTTGTGTGTGTATAAGGGTTTGGGTAGCGGGCCGGGTTGGGTTCTTATTAACCCGTGGGCTTTTTAAGTAGGACGACGCCGTTTTGGCGTCAGGTTGGAGTTCGGGTCGGGCTGGGCAAATGGGTGGGTTAGTATGTGAGTAAGAACGGGTAAGGGTCTGGGTTAGTTTGGATCGAGTAGGACCTGTGGGTCCTTTAAATGACACGACGTCGTTTTGACGTCGGGTCTAGTTCGGGTAGTCGGGTTGGGTCGTCTTGTGTCTGTAGTTGGGTTAGGTTTGAGTCCGGGTTTTGTTAGGGTATGGGCTAGCGGGCTGGGTTAGTCTGTGTCTGTGTTTGGGTCAAGTCTAGGTTCGGGTATAGGTTAATGGGTTGGATTAGTTTGTGAGTATTAGCGGGTTAGGTGTAGGTCCGGGTCTGGTTTAGGGTTTGGGTTAACGGGTAGGATAGGTTTGTGTGTAGAAATGGATTCCCGAATGGGTTATAGGGTAGGTTTCTTTTGTGAGTATAAATGGGTAATCCATTTAGAATCTGGTCGGGTCGGGTCTGACCCATCGGATCACGTTTTGGATTTCTTTGAGTGAGTAAACGGGTTACCCGTTTAGGTCGGGTCGGTTCGGGTTTGACCCGCCGGGTCTGAAGATTTTATTATTATTATTATTATTATTATTATTATTATGATTATTAATATTATTAGTATTAATTAGTTTAAAAGGGTTTTAATTAGTTTTAATAATTATAAATTAATTTATAATTATCCCATTAAGGTTTTTAATAGTATAGAATATTATTTTAATATTCTATATATCATTATTATATTATAAATATTGTATATTTATTATTTATATTTATATGGTTAATATAAATAATAAATATTAGTTTTAAATAGTTTTTAATAGTTAATAAACACCTACGTGTATTTATAAATTCTAGAAAATTAGGGTAATGACCCAGGGACTATTTTATTACATAATGTAAGCTACAAAGCTATAACATGATAGTCCAGTATTTTTTTTAATAATTAATCAGGAGCTATTTTATAAGTATTTTAATTATTAAAAATACCAAATGAGCTCCGAAAATTATGAAATAAATACTAGTAGTGTATTTTAATATCTAGTATTTAATAAAAATACTTTTAAGTACTGATTTCTCCGTATAATTATAATTTCATATTTAAATCCCGTTTCGGGTATTTTCTGGTATATATTATCTTCAAAAATTCATAATAAATAATCTAGGACTCCGAAAATTACGCGGTCAGTTCCCAGAGTCTTAGAATAATGTCTAGAACATTCCCATAAAGTTTGGTGACTTTTTGACTCGGTCAAAAATACAGCCTGTCTTTTAGGCCCTCCATTAGTGTAGTAAGCCCTGCATATTACCTCAAAAAACGCGATGGACTCCGATTTGAGTCTAGTCAATGGCGTTGGACTTAGAATGACACGTAGATCACTACCTTGAGGTTTATGACCTCATTTGGTAAAATTACCATTTTGCCCCTATAGTTGTACTGATACATTACTTCTGTTTATTCCGTTTATTGTTGTAGAACTTGACGTTTATCTGCTTTTCGAGGAGCGGCGACTCGAGGTGAGTTTCCTAACCTCACTCTAATCCTAATAAGATGAATATAAGTTGTTTAAAAGCTACCTGTATGATATTTTGTATAAGTGATAAGCTGATTCTGATGTCAAGTGTATTTCTAATAATTATAAGATGTTTAAAAGCATGTTATGGTAGCGCTATCGCATACGTGAGCATGTCAAGGGTTTTGTCTATATGTTTATCGGTATCAATTCCATATTATACGATCCATGCTCTATATGTTACATTTCTGCTGCTAATTGATTAAATGCACGTTTTACGATATCGATGACTGGGATAGATTACGCATGCCATGTTAATAATAAAGAGAAATGAAAGTAGATTTGCATGTGCATTGATAATGGACACACGTGCATTTCATGACATGTGTCAGTATGCGATGTGCGAGAAAAGAAAGGTGTTTGGTGAGAATATGAATGAGTTGAGATATGCGAATGTAAAAAAGATATGATTTCTGGATCCTATGGATCAACGGCTGACGAGCCGGGTGGACATGAACGGTTAGGGTTCCTAGTGCGCCTCTCGCCGTTGAAGACGTCTGGTGATACGCATACGTGGTTGAAGATGTCCCATGTATCGTTGAATACGTCCGGCTAGTGCTCTAATATACTTCTCAGCCGTGTAGATGACCGGTGAGAGTATACACATGGTTGAAGACGTCCCATGTGCCAGTCTCATTGTTTACAGATAGTGTGCGCCGTGAAGACGTCCGGTGGCCTATCAAGGGACAAGTATGAATTGGCTGTGATAATATGTTGTCATCCTTGATATACCGCGTGTTGTCAAGTGAATGAGAAAGAAAATGGCGAGTGATGAAATTGAGTTGATGAGTCAAATGATTTGGTTTCGGAAAGTTTTGGTTTTAAAATGAAATGGTTTTGAAAAGTATCTGTTTTAAAAGCAAGTGTCTTTGAAAAGAGTTGGGAGTGAGTCTTATTGGTCATGCATTTGCACGCACGAGTTATAATAAGGAGAATGTATTCTATGATATTATGTTTATCTGATTTCCTGTCTTGTTGAGATATCTGCTATGTCCGTGGTGAGAATGCGTCTTTTGATAAGAGATTAACCATATTTTAAAGTATTAAACTATGACGTGAGTTGAGAGATGTTCTGTATTTATTGATTATTGTGCGGTTGAGACTCTCACTCAGCCTTGTTCCAAGGCTGACGGCATGTTACGCCCTGGGCATTCGTATGCCCAGAGTGTTGCAGGTTTGGAGATAAATAGAAGAGTTCAGGATGCTGTGCCATGGAGCCAGGGAGAATAAAGCCTTGCCCAAGACCTGATAGGCAGTTTTCCCAAGTCTTAAAATTATGTAAATTGTTTAGTATGGCCTCTTGTATTAAGATTGAAGTTATTGTAACCCTTGTTCAATTTCCGTTGCTGTATTTACACTCTGATAAGTATTAGATCATGTTTAAGCTCTAGCTTTTCCCTTATGATTGCACGGTGCGGAGTTAGAAGGACAGAACGGTTAACAAACTAGTCACGGGTCTACGGATCCATAAAGGAAAATTTTTATTTTCCCTATTTTTGGCTTACTCCGGGGCGTGACACCTTGAAGGGGTAATGAGGATTACAATGAAAGGAGAAATTAGCGCACTTGACATGGATGAGTTGCTTATGTATCTTATGTGCTAGGGTTAGGACTTGCTTTTTATTTTGGGAAATAGATTAGGCACACATGCACATGCATCTCATCTGTGTGACATTTAAATCATTCATAAACATTTCAATTCTATCAAAATTTTGAATAAAAAAAATATAACTATAGGAAAGATAGCATTGAAAACTAGGACAGATTGGGTCAGGGATTCGAGTGAAAGGGTTAGTAAGAAGAGAACCAGAGACATAAAGAGAAATGGATTAGGAACAGAAAGCTACAGCAATAGCATAGTTAAAAGAGAGAATGGATCAAATCATGGCCATATTGGAAACACCGACCTGCTAAAGGTCTGCAATTGATCCGCCAATAATTGATCCTCCTCCACCTGCTACTCGGGTTATGGAAGATGATTGGTTTGAGGATCCGAAACCACCTAGAGCAGATGTACCTATGGAGGAAAGAGAGAAGTTTGAGAAAGATGAGAAAGAGTATATTGAGATGAACGAGAAGGTGGAGAAGCTAGAGAAAGTTGTCTGCAAGTCCAATGGTGTTGATAGCTACCTACTAGAGTTAGAGGGTTTGTTTGAGGGAGCTCAGGAAAAACTATCGATCGATTTTAAGATGCCTAAAATTGATAAGTTCGATGGTTCTGGCAACCCCATAAATTGTGTGAGGATGTGTATTAGGGCCTTTTAGTCAGGTGGTTTAAGTCCTGCCATGATGACCATACTATTTCAGCAAACCCTGACTGGGGGCAACTTTTATCCTAGTATTGCACTTTGGAACCTAGCAAATTCCGAATATGGGAAAAAGTTGTGAAGGCTTTCATCACTTAGTACGAGTATAACCAAGAACTTGATCTAGCCTTAATGGATTTGGAGTGATTATGCAAGAATGTAAAGAGTCATTTGTTGAGTTGGAGGGGAAAGGCAGCAAAGATGACCCAACGGCAGTCTGAGAAGAGCATATCCAAATCATAGTAAAGAACATGCAAAGTGTCTACCAAGAGTAGCTTATTTATGAATGAATCCATACTTTTGCAGAGTCATTTAAGACCAAGACAAGATTCAAAGACGAAATCAAGAATAGAAAGATTAAGAAGGAGGAGTCACAAGAGAACAAATCTATAAGACCATTTTATGGAGGGAACACAAGAAACCAAGTAATAATTGTTGTTAATGTTTTAAGCCAGCCAGAAGTAGGGCAAAATTTGTCAAAGAGAGGGGGTGTGTCGAGACAAAAGTTAGGGGGACAGTCACATCACTTCACAGATTTAGGGATTTCATTGACCACCACTCTCAAGCGATTAATGGAAAAGGCATATCTAGAGCCACTAGACCCAAGGCCAATGCTTGATCCACTCCCACCGGGCTTCAATGCAAACCTCTACTGCGAATTTCACTAAGCTCATGGCCACACAATAGACCGGTGCATGTGACTGAGGCATCAAGTACAAGACCTAATTAATAGCAAAACCAGTTTTCCCCCATGTGTAGATTGGCCGAATGTGACCCGAAACCTAGTCCCCAACCATCATGATGTACTACCACCAAGAAACATCATCCTCTTGGATGTTAGGAAGGAAGTCTTCGACCCATCTGTGTTGATCAAAACGATAGGACAAGTCGTGAAACCCTATAAATTTCTAGAAGATCAGAGGATATGCATTATATGAATTGAGGAAGAAGAGTGGCTAGTAGGAGGAGAAGAAGAACAGGCATTCGAAGAAGATATTGATAACGAAATCATCCAAATCAGTTGGTGGGATCCGAATAACCCTGCTAATGACTCTATTTGGAGAGAGGATGAGGTGTATAATGATACAGACAGTCTGTGGTATGAGGGAAAAGAAGGTAAAAAGGAGGGAAAAGCTGCAGAAGTGATCGATCAAGCTTAGATAGATGATCTTTATGAGACAAAAGAAGAAGTCAGCCACCATACCAAATCATAGAGGCATTCCAAGCTACACAAGTTAGAGGGGGACCATTCGGGGAAAGACTTGGAAAAAGGGAAAGATAAAGTAATTAAAGAAAATGAAGAAGGAGATCAGGTGTCACATCAGATGGAGAAGATGAAGCTGTATGGATATTTCGTCAAGAAAGGAAAAAAATTCCCTTTCTATTGTTTTCCAGAATCGTGGTTGGCTCGAATGGACATGTGTCTAAAGCCAGGATTTGAGATATTCTTCGATCACGAGTTCCCAAAATATGAAGATCCATAACTGTTAGCTCCTCCGAAACTAGTCTCACTCAATGATTGGACGACCATTCTGGATAAAGGTGCTATGAAGCATCTAATGGGAGAAGAAGGTCCTAGGAAAGGGAAGAAACTAATGAAGGAAGCAGAGTAGAACACACTGGATAAGAAAAAGCAAGAATGGCGAATTTTGTATGGGTTTAGTGATAGGGTTTCCCTCTCACCTTGATTTTTTAATGGCCGATATGAGCCAAACTTGTAATTTCTGCTGATAATTAAGCTTGGATGATGCTATTAATGAAAATGTGACTTATTCTGCCTACTCAATTGCACTTAATGATCATAATGACTGTGAATCTAATATTTGAAAAAAAAAATGAACCTGCATGCAAAATAATTAAGTAAACCTTAGCAATTGACTTAGGAAATGAAGACGATCCTTAAAGTGTATTTTTTATATTGCACTCAATAAAGCTGAAAGCATAAAATTAATCTCACTGCTAAAAGAATACAAGGATGTTTTGCATGATTCTATTATGATATGCCAGGAATATATTCAGAGATTGTCCAACACCACCTGTCACACCCCGATTTTTGGAAAGCCAAATAATCAGCATAGAACTAAATCTAGACTACTATTCGACTGCCCAACTATCGGAGTGAATACCACGAAGTCCATCCTAATAAAACTTTTTAATGGAAATAGATGTTCTTAAAAACCTGGTTAAAACATTTGTAATAAATCTCCATTTATGTTTTTAAAACAAAACCACCACATTTCCATTTAAAAAAAAAAAACACTCATGCGGTTCCGAAAATACTCAAATATATTTAATTAAAGGTACAACTACTAAATCACTTATATTGAAAAGCAGAAGCTGAATAAATATTTCTCAATTCTCATTAAGAATAAAAATCTTTTCATTTACAATTAAAGCTTTGAAAGAATAACCTCTATTACAACCTTTGGTCAGAGCTACTAAACGTCCCAATACCAACTACAATAATGGCCTACAATGCCAAATAATTGAAAATAGCAAATGAACAGTAAAGGTCTTCATGCCCTCAAGCAAGTCCATGCAATCCAATAGTCATACCGGCCTACTCCTTAATCTGCAAAACGGCTGCGTTTCCCGAGAAACGCCCCCACATGATAAACATCACACGGGTCAGCATTGTATAACAACACTGGTATGAGTAAACATGCTCCAGTCTCAAGGATCACTCGTGGTCCCCTCAACTCCAACCCAACAATAATCAATTAACATAATAATACCCAATAAATTTCCCGGAGGTTGGGAATCCGCTGGACTCCCTCCCTCTCTAGACCACAAACACATACAAAGTTGTAGGCAGAATTGTAGTTCCACACGTGAGTGAGGACAAGCAGTAGTTTCCTCGAGTCACGCGGCAGTTTGTTCCACCCACAAAGTAAAAGAAACACTTACTCTTAAATGACATGGTGAGCCAAAGCCTGCATACAATGGTTAGTGGGCCCACCATCCTGCAACTCGAGAGTTAGCACAAATCCTTAGTATCATAATAAACAATTCTTCCATACTAAATCATTTAATCAATTTTCTTCGCATTATACCACGATAACCATTTCGGGTTTTCAATTTCATGTTTCGCAATAGTTTATCCATTTTTATTTGACGCACTACAATCACTGTCATATTTTTTTTCTTGCCCTAGGTTCACCACTAAGGTCACCCTAGTCATGGTCAACTTACTATTTATGAACGATTCATTATTCAATTTCCTAGCTTCACCACTTGATCACCCTCCATGGTACACCCACACATATATCCCATGTGTGGCCGGACATACTACTAACATCCACTCTGGTGCTAGTTTGGTTGGGGTATCAACCAAACCAGGTATACACACAGAAGGCCAGTCAATATGCCTAGACGTCTAACAAATAAGCCGGGCATAAGGCTTAGGCCAGCTTGATCACGAAGGCACTGGCAAATGGGTACACTCAGCAAGTCGAGCTACCAAAAAAAAACATATCACACAACGGGGAGCGGTGAACACTAAGGAACTTGAAACCACTTATTTTTTTTTACCATCTACGTTAATTCACACAGGTACCATTAATGAGGATTTAATCACATCATTAACCACTTTGGAAATTTATCATTTATTACATGGACTATCAATATCCAATTATTCACAATAAGGTCCTTGCGCCAAACTTCTTTTCACGTCTCTAACATAGTATTTCCACAATCATCATTTAATACCGCACATAGCATAAGTTATAGCATTTAAATCAGCATTCAACAACAATATTTAAAATTGTCCCAAACAAATCTTATATTAAACAGCCCCAAAACTAGCATGGGTTGAAATTGTTCTTCATAATAATACCGTACAAAGAAACATCTCTAACAATTTTCATAAACATAATTCAAAATTCGGAGTTAACATTTACTGCTACTGTAATATGAACTTTCTGCCCAAACGGTGCAGAATTGACTCTTGCGAACAGTTTTACCAAAAACAAAATGTATGAATTAATACGAATTATTTTCTAAAACAGAACTTAGAGTTTTCTTCAATTTTACCCAAATCCGAATTTGTATTAGTCTTTTTTTTTTCTCTTCAATTCCAAATAACTCATATCCAACCTTTGATATATATATATATGTATATATCACTATACATCCGTATCTATATAAACACCCATCCATACGATTTATTCAAACTATAATGAACACAAATCAAAAATCAATCAAACTACAAATCAACCCTACAAATATAAATGTTTACTCACCGAATTGGGAAAAGCAAGATGATGTTGATCATGGTGAAATCCCTTCTTTTCTCTTCTCTCTTTATCTCTTGTTCCCTCTCTCTCTCTCTCTCTCTCTCTCTCTCTCTCTCTTGATCTCTTGAGGCTGCTCTTTTTTTTTTCTCGAACCCTAGGATATATTATCTATGTATATACATATCATACACACACAATACATATATTACTCAGACAAATATTAATAATCCCGTTTTTCTTATTATGGGCTCACTAAAGTGACCCATATGAGCTCAGAATATAACACAAACCACTAAAATTACTAGCCCAAAGGATACTCATACCTAGGGGTGGCAATAATCACCCGCACCCGTGAACCCACCCGCAGCCACCCGCAAATTATGGGTGCGGGTTAGTTAATTTTTACTCGCGAGTCAGAAGTGGGTTGCTTATCTGGAATCCATTAGTTGAGCGTATTTTTCGGATTTAATACGGGTACCCAATGGATTCGATGTCTCAAGACTATTTACGGGTTGGCAGTGGTTTAACTTTCTCAGAATTCGTGAGATGTGGGGACTACAGGACAGTGTTTGCATTGAAAAAGCACTCCCAACTAAAGATAGAGACATCAGATTCACATGATGCTAATACCAGCGAAAATGGGGAACACCATAAAAGAGGGATGAGTCATCCCCAACCCCATCCCTCTGTTTCTCTCTCTCTCTAAAAGTCTCTCCTTTGTCTATTCTTCAGGATACGTGTGTATATATATATGTATAAACTGATCTTCTTTATATAGGTATGTGTACATATAGGAAACTATATATATATGAAAAAATTATATACTTCCATTTCGGATTTGTATATATGATGGGGTCAAAAAAAATCAAACAGTTTCCCCCTCACACACACACACTCACACACAACGGGTCATGGGATTCGACCCAACCCAGTTCTGACCCACCCAGATTTGACCCAAATAAATGGGTCAAATACGGGTCAATAACCCACATTCGACCTCGCCCACATCTGACCCGCCCAAAACTGACCCGACCCGCCAATTTGCCACCCCTACTCATACCCCGGGTACTTAATTTCAATACCAGATACACTATTTGACACATTCGCGGGCCCGTAAAGACTACATAAAAAAAATACATATCAACCCTTCACTTTTTTTTTTTTTTACAAATATAAATTAATAAAATATAACTCCCAAACTAAACGCGCTCACTCATGATTTAATTGATATGTCCACCAAACACTTAAATTTTTCAAACACATGTCTTACATAGGCACACTCATGTAATATTGCTAACTAAAAATAATTATTAAAATAATTATTTACACACTTAAAAATTTTAGGGTTGTTACACCACCCCCTTATGCCAAGCCTAAAAGATGAGCTCACAGTCCAAATCCATATGCTTGCTCCTTGATGGTAGCTAGATATTTTAAATGAACTTCTTCTTGAACAAAAAAAAAAGAAGAGATTTAGAAAAAAAAAAGAGAGAGTAGGAAAGTGCAAAAAAAAAAAGAAGAGAAGAAAAATGGATAAGATTGAGAATTCCTGCGCATTTCAAAGTGTATCATTGAGGTATGAATTGTCTCAATGGCTTTGAGTTTGTTTTAAATAAAGAGAAGAAATTGGAAATAATAAAAGAGATTTGGAAGTATCAATTCATCTCAAAATTTTGTGAGACGCTTAATGGTTTAGTGGGCCTAAAAATGATGCAGTAACATCTTTGAGAAAAATAATGAGAGATTTGGAGTACTCCTATTGCTTTGTAAATATGATAGAGTATGATCAAAACACGATGTATCATGAGAGGAACATAGTTGACTGGCTAGTAAAAATTTGATAAGAATCAACCGCCACACAAAAATTGGAAAAATAGTTCATTATGGTAAGGGCTACCATAAAGCGACATGCACTCACTATATCCAAATGGCAACATGGCTCAAAAAAGCCCACAAAATCATGAAGCCTTATTCTTTTAAGTCCTTCGGAGTTGATTGAACTACGTTTTGACCTGATTCCCACTCGGGGATACATAGGCAGCCTACGAGGTTTGGTCATAATCAATCATTGCTCCTCTTTCAAGCCTCAACCGAACTATTATAGGACCTGATGTCCATTTGGTGATAAGTAGGTGGACTCCCAAGGCCCTCGGTCCAAAGAAGAAACTCAACCAATTCATGAAATTGCCTTGAGAACAAGGGGCAAACTAACGTTTTCCCAGAAGCTGCACCATCACCATCAAACCAGGAGCAAACTTCGTTTGCCTAGCACTCTAAAGCCCCCTCTCAAGCTAGGCACAAACTGTCATTTTCCAAATTAGATATCTCTGCGTTTACTGGCTTTCTAAATGTGGACAAAGTTTGGACATCCTAAAAATTCATGAAGTTAAGAGATGAAGTTTCCATGCATAAATCTGAAATTGATTTAAGATGAAAAAAAACATGAAAAGAAGAATTCTTCATTATCATAAAGTCAATCGTAAAGGAAGATACAATAAAAGAATACCGTGGGATGATAACTTTCTATTAGAGCTAAACTGAGTCTCTTTCTAATAAAATTACTAATTGATTAGAAAAGCATAAAGAAAAGAAAACAAAATTGGTCACAACATTTGTGAAATGTGTGTCTCTACTCAATCTGAGTCTACCTCCTTGAATCTACAAGAGACACTCCTCAAATAGAACAACAAGAGTTGGAATTCTCAAAAAAGGGCGCAGCAATCCACATAAGCAGTGATAAAAGCTACAATAGAAGAAAAGGGAAGAATGGAACCTCTCTGCCCTAGGGTTTCCTCAAAAGCCCCCGGTATAGCGACTCGATCTGGTATAGAAAAAGGTAATGGCATGGAGGATAGGATGTCAGATCCAGCTCTGCCAGGGAAATCGAATACAGATTGAGCAATACTCCCAGAAAGAAAAATTTAGCAGATATCCTCGGCAGATCGGGCTCTGAACCGTATAGGCTAATCAATGGATGTACAAAAAAGCTGTCGAACTTGTCTCTGGTCATAAGGGAAGTCCCTGAGTGGAAAACGGAGTCGCTATGAGGAACTGGTTTGTACTTCTTCCCCTTCTTGCCTGAATCACCTAAAGCTACCTGAACTTCTGACCATGACAATCAATTTATCCAAAAAAAAAAGAAGAGAAAAAGAAAATTTGGAAAAGGATAAATCTGAATTAAGAAACGCTGAGATAGAAAATGATTTTCAAGTCAACACAACTCTAGGTCTTTAGAATAGAAATTGAATTTTCGAGCCCGCGCGACTCCAAATTTTTGAATAAAAAATGAATTTTTGAGTTCACACGACTTTGAATCTTTTGAAAATAGAAAATGAAATTTTTGAGACCGCGCGACTCCAAATTTTTTAAAATAGATAATGAATTGTTGAGTCCCCTTAACTGTTCTGAATTTGAAAAGAAAGAAGGATTTACCCCTACAACACCTAGCGTCTTTTCTGTGAATCTAGAGTCATCGAATTTGGAACGATTCTAACTTTTTTGTGAATCTAGAGCGATTATGACTTTTTTGCAAATTTGGAGTCATTGAATTTGGAACGATTTTGACTTTTCTGTGAATCTAGAGTCATTAAGTCTGGAGCAATTCTGACTTTTCGGTAAATCTGGAATCATTGAATCTGGATTCATTTAGATATTTTTTTGTGAATCTGGAGTCATTGAATATGGAGTGATTCAAACTTTTCTGCGAATCTGCAGTCATTGAATCTAGAGCGATTCCGATATTTTCTATGAATGGAGTCATTGAATATGGAGCAATTCTGACTTTTTTGCAAATCTACAGTCATTGAATCTGGAGCGATTTTGACTTTTTTGTGAATCTAGAGTCATTGAATATAGAGTGATTCTGACATTTTCTATGAATCTAGAGTCATCGAATCTGGAGCGATTCAGACTTTTATGCAAATCTAGAGTCATTGAATCTGAAGCGATTTTGACTTTTTTGCGAAACTGGAGTCACTGGATCTGGAGTGATTCTATCTTTGCTACGAATCTAGAGTCATCAACTCTAGAGCGATTCTGACTTTTCTGCGAATCTGGAGTCACTAAATCTGGAGATGAGTTTTTGGCGAATCTGGAGTCATTGAATTTGGAGCGATTCTAACTTTTCTGTGAATCTAGAGTCATTGAATCTAGAGAGATTCTAACTTATCTACTAGTATTGAATCATTAAATCAATAGTGATTTATGATTTTTCTATGATTTGAATCATTAAATCTGGAACGACTATGAACTACCGCGTCCTGGAAACATTTAAGTGTGGAGCGACTTATGATTGTTCTGCGAATTGTTGAGCTCCCGGGAGCGACTATCAACTATCGAGTTTGGACCCCAAATTTCATTGAATGGATGAACAGAGTAAGGCGTGAAACACATCTGTATTAATTATGGCTTTCCCAGAATAGGACGACATTAGGATAGAAAATTTAAGGTGTAGAATGCATTCTTGTCACTAGAGAGAGCAATATGAATCTAAATCATCGCACTTGAGAGCATAGAGCATGAGATTGCTTGAGCACGTGCATCACGATAGGATAGGTACATTCATCTATATGAGTGTTTGTGCTTCTGTGTGATCCTTCGCCCGAACTACGTCCTAGTCTGATTCCCGTTGGGATACGTAGGTAGCTCATCATCGAGCAAGACAAGCACCAATCTTTTTTGCGCCTGATTTTGTAATGCATCTTTTTTTTACCTAGATTCGACAGTTTGGTAAAAGGCATCTCTTCACATAGGCTTCAACACTCACTTGTGGCATGCGTTGCATCACAAGCTCTGCCGTAGAAGGGCAAACAATAGACACCCAGATTTTGACCAAACCATCAAATCTAGGGGATGATTACCTCTAAAACCAATGATGACAATGTTTGACAGAATTCGAAGATCTTTAAAGTGATTCAAGCTTTTCAAAGGTTCTTCAGTCTCGATAAACTTTTCGAAAGAAAGAGAAAGGAAAGACTGAGTGTTCAAGGAAATTCTAGCGTAAAATATGTATAAGAGAAATAAAAAAAAAAACCAGTTTGAAAATTTTGATCTTGATTTAAAGTATTTCAAGAAAGCTCTTTGAAAAGAAAATGAAAAAGTTAAGAAAAGAACATTTGAAAAAGAAAAGGAAAACAAAATAAAAAAAAAACAAAATAAAACAAAAAATAAAAATGGAAATCTGTTCAGGACGGCAAGCTGCGAAGTCGACGGCAATCGCTGAGTTCTACGCCAGCAGTCAGTGATTATCGCGGACAACAAGCCAAGTGCTACCCACTGTAATTCTCTGCTTTTTAAAATATGTATTAAACTCCCAAAGATGCCATGGCACATGCGTAATTACCCCAAAGTTAACCAATTAATCTCCCTTATTTTTTCTATATAAGGAGATGTTTATCTCCATTATAGGTGGGAAAGAGGTTGGATGATATAGACAATTGAAAGAAAATTTTGAAAAGAATTCAAGGGATTGAAGAAGGATCTTAAGAAGAGCTTGAGGATACTTGAACGTCTCCACCAAACAAAGAAAATCTTTGGATTTTTTGGAGGTAATCCTTTAATTCTAGTTAGTTTTAGTCTTAATCACAATTCATAGAATTTTAGTATCTTTTACACAATTTTCAAAAAGTCTCTTTCCACCTTATTTCATCACACACCACTTGAATTGTGATTGAATTTCTTCTTGCATTTGTTAGATTTGGATCTAGATAGCTTTGGGTTTAAGATAAAATAAGTTTTTCAAAATAGAATTCAATTTGGATCATCAATTGGGTTTTGATTTCATCTCTTTTGTTCATGCTATTCTCTTGGGATTCCATGGAATCTTCAATGTTCCATTTGAATTCCTTGAGTTCTATCTTTTAATTTTCTAAAAATTCATATTTGTATGAGAATTAGAGTTGATCTATGTTGATTCTATGAGAAATTGATGAATCTAAACCCATATTCATGGCTTTGGTTCATTAATTTGGAACTTATGAAACTCTTCATGTTTCGTTAAGTTCTTTGGAATTTGGATACTTAATCTCCAAGGGCCGTTAATTTGAGAGAAGGAATGGATGATTTATGGTTTCAAATCCCTCAAGGATCATTTACGTGAGAGAGGGATTAGGCTAAAGAGAAGCTAATTTACATGGCTTAGATGTCAATATTGGGGCAGTGATTCCTACGACGATCTATGATCAAAGATTTTAGTTAAATCAATAATCCATTTTAATTGGATGACACAAATTGGAATCTATCCTTAGTTCATAGATATACCACTGTAATTTTTGCTTTGATGAGATTTTATGGTTATCATGGCTTGGTCATGGGTTTCGCAACCCAATTACTCTCTGTCCAAAGTTTTAGAACGACAAGTCAGTTTTAAATTGGTTAGATCAGAGCCTTAATCAAGTATTTTGAGCTTCAAATAATTTTTTCTATGAAGTTAAATGTGTTAATAAGATCCCTTTGTTAATTATTTGTAGAAAATCATAGAAAATTTCTAGACAGAGAGTTGATAAATTTTGAGTAGTGTCTGGTCATGGTCCAATTTCTAGAGATTGAACCAATTGCTCATTGATTTTCTTTTTGGGTTAGCAACTAGACTCATAGAGGCACCTTGTGTCCAAAAAGCATTAAAATCAAGCCTTGGGAACTAAGTTTTTTTTTCTATTTTTTAATCTCAGGTTCCTTCTCTGTAAATTCTAGAAACCTGAGGCAGATTTGGTAAATCTTGCTAGCTTTGATGCAAATGGTTTTCTAATGCTTTAAGGCTTGAAAAATGTTTTGATTATGTTTAATTGAACTCAAATCCAGTGGCTAAATGATCCAAATCAGTGAATGATTCATAACTTGTTCATGTTCATACATTCATTATCATCAAATGTGTGTTGATTCTTATAATTTAGGACATTTGTTTGCATTGTGATAATCCATAATTGGCTGAGCCTAGTCAAGAATTCCTTTTAATCATGTTGAGAGTGTATCATCTCTATATGGACATTACATTGGCTCCTGGTTGAGACTTGTATATATATAAAGATGTTGTGATTTCAACAAATTGGAAGGAATTCATGATCTTGTCAACTTTCTCCATGTTTGTTGGATGCTAAGCTAGGAGTTTGGTATAATTTGATATTATATTTTGTTCAAAGCATGTGGACTAACCTTTGTTTGTAGCACTTTTAAGGTACGATTCCTAGACCTTTCTCCCATTTATTTCATTTCTTAATTTTATTGATTTTCGACTCCATGCGTGACACCTTAGACTAGGTAATATGTAATATGTGAATTAGAGACTCCATGTGTAATATGTGAATTAGAGACTCTTGCATTCCCAGGTAAGTTCTTTTGTTCTCTATTGCATATCATTCGCTTGCTAGATGAATCTACTTGGATTTTATGCCTTTTATCGATAGCATTCTTGTACCCTTTTCAACATGCTTGTGGAAGGTATATTTATATCTATTTAATAATTAAGGGTATTCTTAGATTAATAATTCGATTAAAAAGGATGTTGAGTAAAGGCCTATCATGAGATAGGATGAGAGGGGGTATTTTAGTCCGCTGGGCTTCTTCCCCTCTCATTCCATAATCGCTGGACCTAGAAATCTCTGGTTTCCAAAAGATCAGTTTACTTTGAAAATGATTTCGTAATCTTCCTTTAAAAATAATTAAGTAGCGACTCCTATTTTGATTTTGAAAAAGTTAAAACATGGTTAGCCTGCGATATCCACAGTACCTATCCAATTGTGATGCACGTGCTTATGAAATGACTGCATTAGATGCAATTTCATGCCTCATGTTATACAAACAAAATGTGATGGTTCAAAACCACACTATTTCGATGTTTACAGACACATTCCATGCCCTATGTTTGTAATGCTTGGTTTTCATTATCCGTAAGCACCTCGGTCCGTAGAATAAGGGCTTTTCCTTGTTCATGGACATCTCGGACCCTTATCTGGATAAGTGTTCTTCATTATCTGTAGCTACCTCAGCCCCCCAGATAAGTGTTTTTCATTGTTATCCGTAGCTACCTCAGACCCTGAACAGAGTCTCATCGTTATCCGTAGCTACCTCAGCCCCCTGGACATGGTCTCATTATTATCCATAGCTACCTAAATCCCCAGATGTAGTCTCATCGTCATCCGTAGCTACCTCAACCCCGTAAACATGGTCTCATTATTTTCTATAGCTACCTCAGCCCCTCGGATGTAGTCTCATTGTCATTCGTAGCTACCTAAGCCCCCCAGACATAGTTTCATCATTATCCGTAGCTACCTCAGCCCCCCAGACACAGTTTCATCTTTATCTGTAGCTACCTCAGCCCCCTGAACATGGTTTCATCGTTATCCGTGGCTACCTCAGCCCCCACACATGATTGCATTGTTATCCATAGCTCTCTCAGCCCCCTGGACACGGTTTCATCTATCAAAATGCAATTGACTAGACTATGCTTTGAGCATTACGTATCTGCAGCTGTCTGGCCTCGTCAGATATGTTTGCTCATTTCAATCTTCAAAATCGGGAATCAGTCAGACTCAATTCAATTCAATTTCCAAAATTGGGAGTCAATCAGACTCAATTCAGTTCAATATCTAAAATCAATAGTCAATCATACTCAATTCAATTTTTATTCTAAAATCAGGAGTTAATCAAACTCAATTCAATTTTTGCCAAATTAGGAGCCACTTCGACTCAATTCAAATTCAAATTCCACTATCAGGCGTCAATCAAACTCAATTTATTTTAAAATTTAGAGTTAATCAGACTCAATTCATTTCAAATTTCAAAATTCAGAGTCAGCCGGACTAGATTTAATTTATATTCTAGAATCAGAAGTTAATCAGACACAATTCAATTTAAATTTCAAAATCCGGAGTTAGTCAGACTCAATTCAGTTCACTTATTAAAATCGGGAGTCGATCAGACTCTATTCAATTCAAATTTCAAAAATCTGGAGTCTGTTAGATTCTATTAATATTCTAGAATCAGGAGTCAATCAAACTCAATTCATATTTTGCCAAATGAGGATCCACTTTGACTCAATTCAAATTCAAATTCCACTATCAAGAGTCAATTAGACTTATTTTATTTTAAAATTCGGAGTTAATCAGACTTAATTCATTTTAAATTTCAAAATTCGGAGTCAGTCAGACTCGATTTAATTTATATTCTAGAATTAGGAGTTAATTAGACACAATCCAATTTAAATTTCAAAATCCAGAGTTAGTCAGACTCAATTCAGTTCACTTTTCAAAATCAGGAGTCGATCAGAATCTATTCAATTCAAATTTCAAAAATCTGGAGTGTTAGATTCAATTTATATTCTAGAATCTGGAGTCAATCAAACTCAATTCATATTTTTCCAAATTAGGAGCCACTTTGACTCAATTCAAATTCAAATTCGACTATCAGGAGTCAATTAGACTTAATTTATTTTAAAATTCGGAGTTGATCGGACTCAATTCATTTCAAATTTCAAAATCCAGAGTCAGTCAGATTCAATTCAATTCACTTTTGAAAATCGGGAGTCGATCAGACTTAATTCAATTCAAATTTCAAAATCCTGAGTCAGTCAGACTCGATTCAGTTTAATTCCCGAAAATTTGGAGTCCTTCAGACTTAAGTCTATTCAAATTTCTAAAATTGGGAGTCCATCAGACTCAAATCAATTTAAAATTCTAAAATTGGGAGCCCGTTGTACTTCAAATATTTTCAAATTTTTACAATCAGGAGTCGATCAAACTCAAATCAATTCAGACTCAATTCAATTTTTTTACAAAATGGGAGTCCAACAGACTCAAATCTTTTTCAAATTCCTAAAACTGGGAGTTCAACAGGATCAAATTGATCAATCGAATAGTCTTCAATTGATCAAGATTCACTTTTCATCCTTTACTTGTCTTCATTAAAATTCACCACTCCCTTTTATCTGTCTCATTCAATTCTTTACACAACAATAGTAATTTGCACAAACTACAGCTAAAACAAACAACTTATCATAGTTTAATCAAATTGTGTACAAACTAGCATTGTAATTCAAATTGTAGATAAATGAAGGAATTGTGAAATAATTTAGCACATTTTCTTCTTTTAGCGCGGTTGTATTTTACAAATACCCCCGCTTGTCGCAACCCCCAACTAGCGATTTGCTAGTCCCTAGCAATAGAGCGAAAATAAAAATAAGCTAAACTACAATTATAATAGAAAAGCTAAAAATAAACTAGACCCAGATTAACTAAATTAAAATAATATGAAAGAAACTACCTAACTCACTTTCGCAGGAATCGCGGTTGCATTTAGCAAATGCAACAAGCCGTTAAACCCCTAGGTTCCCCTAGTGCACGAGTGTTGTCTCGTGAGGGTTTGCAGTGAATGTACCCACAAAATTCTCTGATTTTAAACTCAAAAAGATATAGAATAACTTTTTAAGCCCTCTCTTTTATTCAACTATTGATTTAGCTCTACAAAACACATCATCCTCATTCAAACCATGAAAGAAATGCACATGTTCCTCATATCACCAAGATAACAACAACATATGCATCACATCCCTGCATCCGTGTGTGTGTGAAATTAACAGCTATACATCGACTTTATTTAGAGTTATTTAAACTATCATACTCTCAGAACTTGCAGTTCCAACTCAATCCTCACATAGTTATTACACTCACAAATGAACATCCCACAGAAACTTGACTAATAATGATCGCACATGGTATGAAAGCTTTGATAGGAGTGATTTTTTCGGATACTAATGCTTTCATACTCGACTTTATAAAAGATGAACATTTAGAGTGTATAATCTCATGAAAGGAATACTACTTACTAGAGGAGCGAAATACCGTGGATAACTCAAATTACACTTTCATGTTTAAACTAAGTTATTGAGAATCATTAAGGCTTTGACTTTTCGATTTTTGTTTAGTAGGGTAGAAATTAAAGGGGTAAGAAATTGCACATTTCCAGCATGTGACTGAGTTCAGTAATT
This sequence comes from Hydrangea macrophylla, assembly GCA_033977485.1. NCBI lineage: Eukaryota > Viridiplantae > Streptophyta > Magnoliopsida > Cornales > Hydrangeaceae > Hydrangea > Hydrangea macrophylla. Next base: position 45,282,103 of record CM066984.1, on the reverse strand, counting down.
TCTTCACTTTATTACAACCACTCTCTCCATACATATCATTATATATATATATATATATTTTTTTGGACAGCCCTTCCCACTACTATTCCCTCCTCATACTTCAACAATTTAATCACATTGGGTGTGCAATGAGCAATATTGAGGTCAAGGTATGAAAGTAGGGATTTAGAATTTCATAATGGACTCTGCATTATTTGTTAGGTGTGGGGTTAAGAACAACACATATTCAGAGATGTCGATATAGGTAAATGGAGAAGGTAAGGAACAAATACGATGGCTTAAATCATTTTCTCAACTTCTTAATTTATACACGTCAATGTTCATTGAGTTTAGTTGGTAAATCCTAAACATTCTCCTCTACTAAGAAGCCAAAATGAAAGAATTAGAGACTACTTAACGAATTTAATCGGCATATTCAAGAAAAACAATTCGAATTTTAATGTGATAATTCCCTCAGAATTGAAGATTGGATTCAAAAGCTCACTAAGGGTAACTAGTTTTCACTACTTCATTCTTCAAAGTACGAAAGTCGTATTAACTCTTATTTTAAGTTTTCTGTATAGCTATTAACACGTGCAAATGATTTGGATACTAGAATAATCAACATATCCATTCATCCTAGCGAAACTAGAAAAACGTGTGAACTTAATTCATAAAAGGATGAGAATAAAATGGTTGTATCATTGCTTGACAACAGGTAAATAAAAGTGAATACATAGAATTATTCTACCAATTTAATCCAAAAACTTACTTAATTGTTAGAAAATTTTGCAAGGTTGTTGAATGTGAAATTTTTGTAATTTACTTTAGTTGCTAATGGAAATTGCAGAAATTGTATGACATACACAATAGATAGAATGGTCCAGATTGCTACGAACTAATGTGCATAGGTGATTATCTATCTACATCCCACCTTCAACTGAAAATTGCAATGTCCTCAGCAGGCAATTTTCAAAAATAGATAGAGAGATATCATATGATATATATCATCATAAGAATGGAAAGTGTAACAACCTGTACAGAAAGCATACAAACTCCAAGCAGCAGAGATCAAAAGAATATGAAATATAGAGCATTGGATCTATGCATAAAATGGAACCACTCACTGGAAATATAATAAAATAAAATAAAAGAACAAAATAGTGATAATATGCACCATGCAACTAAAATACAAACTATACAAAGCATCCAACAATACAAAATATCCCAACAGTATCCAAAAATATATCCAACAACCAACCAACACATCCAAATCCAACCACAATGACCAAAATATCTAAACAACCTAATAACCAAAAACAATCAACAACACCGATCCCCCAAAAACTAGACATCATCAGTGACGTCCGATAATATCTCAATAAAAACATCAGGAGCATCCCCACCGTCACCCTCAGCAACAGTCGGTGCCGCTGGGTCACTCGGGATCGTGGCAGCTAGAATAGATAAGGGTGTGTCGACCACGACAAGAGGAGGTGGAAGTGGTATCTCCATAGCAGGCGGTGATGCGAATGATGTAGAAGCTGCAGGATCAATCTGGGAAGAAGGGTTGGTAGATGATGGATCGATGGTAGGTGGTGGAACTATAGGAGCTGAAGTGGTAGGTGGGTCAGTGGAAATGGTAGGAGCAGCTGTCGGTGGATCGCTAGGTGGTGGTGTAGAAGCTGCATGAAATGCCTGGTTGACTCCGATCTATATCAAGATCGCCTCCAGCAGAGTCGTCATCTGATCAACCTTACCCTCAAGACTATTCCTGGCCTCCCTCTCCTCCAATAGCAACTCATGAATAGTCATGAGAGGCACAGAAGAAGACTCTCCCTGGGTACGAGCCTGAGACCTCTGTCTCAACTCAAATCTTGCCACCTCCTGACCAGGATCTATCTCCTACTCAGAATCATGCTCCTCAGCCTCTGTGGGCGTCCCAGAAGCAGCACCCTCCGTATCGGTGCCTCCTCTTCTCCTCCTCTTCTCTCCAACCTTTGCATTGACTTTACCCCGCCTCTTTCTCTTTTATGCCTCAGACCGGCGGGAAGCAGTCTCGTCAAAACGGCTGTGAGACTGGGCAGTCACATTACCCGCCAAGGGAAGTAGACCCTCCTGCTCAATAACCCTGTGAATAGCCAAAGCACCCTTCATGTGCTTCTTGCCCTGAATGTATCAAGTAGGGTGCCTCATGAATTCAATGTAGAGGTGAGGCAAATAGATAGGCTGCCGTGTCCCGATCGCATATAACACCTGGGCGTACCATCCTACAATCTTCTACCGATAGGATGTCACTAAAAGGCAATTGCTGAGGGCTAGGTGTAGCATATGATAATTATATTTGAGGTAGAAGTTAGGAATAAGAGCCTCACCATACGATCCCGGAAGAGCACCTCCAGTGATCTCTCTGATAATAATAGTCGGGGAGAGCAGCGGTGTGTCGGGGCAATGCGGACAAACACAATCAGGTACCTCAGGTACCCCAATAGCAGCCGACACAGTGGCTGGACTGAAGATGATCTCTCGGCCATGGAAGAATGAGCAGAGTGTGAATGGAGCAACTGGATCCCTGATCATCGTCGCACACGCCTCCCGGATCCAGGACAGATTAACGTGCTTAGGCTGGGAGAGGAGCGTGTACCACTGTGGCATGGTGCGTATCCGAGCTAGATACCAAGGCGTAGCCAGCCATGCTGTCTCAAGGGGTCGCTCAAGCATGACCTTGCGTGACTGGAAATATCGAGTGAACCATACCCGGTCTTCATCGTTTCGGAACCCGTGATCGGGTATAGGGTCAGGTATGGTTAGGTCAAATGGCTTGGATTTGTGATACCCAGTGATAGGGTTCATTGTTTAGCCCTCGAGAGACGCGCTAAGTAGAGGATGAGGGTGATGATGATGATCAGAGTGCCGAGTTGCTCCTCAATTGATGTTGTTGTATATGGGGGGGGTCCAAAATCGCATGGGTGTCGTCGTCTGTCTTCGAGCGATTGAGAGGTAGGGAGAAGAAGAAGATTCTGAACAATGCCTCGTTTAAAAACAAGTTTCGATCGCTCGAGATGGTTCGATCGATCGAAACTTCGATCGATTAAACCCTGCTGAAGCTCTCGAGGTTCAGATACTCTCAATCGATCGGGAGTTGTTTGATCGATCAAACGTAAAAATTCTACAAGATTATATAATTGATAAATTAAACACCCCCAACTAACCAACATCGGTCTGGACATACAGAATAGTGATAAACAGTTCATTGGTAAGTCATGTAAGCCAAAAACATCATCCTCATAGCACAAAATTGCAAATTTATATAAATAAATCTTTATAATAGCATCCACTTGCAAAATTATTGCCCCCAACATGGTTGTTAAAACCTTATTGAAAAAGAAAAACTAAAATAAAGCTGAAAATAACAAAACTTTGTCTAAGAATACACTCCAATTGATGAGAGAAATATGAAATGACATAAAACAATTGAAGTTAAGCACTATTCTTCAAGCATGAAGATTTCTTCTTCCACAACCTCCTTCTCTGTCGGAACTTCAAATGTAGAGTCTGAACTTGATGATTCCCTTTCCCAGAACAAGCGAAAAGCAACGAGGACATCATTGAGCAAGTTCGAACTCTCTAGGGAATTTATTTCACTGACAACAGGGGATCCAGATGGAGACAAGGATAACGGAGTATAATTGTGCATCGGACGTTCCTCTTGCAGTGGAGTTCCCGGGGACCTTATATATGGTCTAAATTCATGAAAGAGTTGATGTGGAAGGTACAACGGTGGAAATGGTGGATTCATAATGATATTCCTGACAAAGGGAAACAAAAATGAAATGGAGAAAATAAATTAACTAGAGCAAAAGAAAGATCAACCGGGAAGAATTAAATAAAGCAACAGGAAAAGAAAGATAAAGGAATGTGACTCAGAGTTAACCTCACTATTGGCCGGATATTCCCAAGTGCACTAGCAGGTAGAGGGCATTGAAGCCTGAACAAAAAGTAACTCAAATACTAATAAATGTATGGAACCACATGGATGACCAGGAAGTCGTCAACATATGTGAATACAGCATTATGGCGTTCGGGCACCACATCCTGTAAGTCCTCTTCTTCCCATGGCTCCCACATTGAGTCATTTTCCCACTGTTCCATCAAAGCGTCATCGACCTCCCACACAACATATCCTTCAGGCACTCCTTCCTCTTCAGGGAGTTCCATGTGCTCAAATGCGTTGATCTAGAGGAGAGCAGGACCGTATGGGATATATCCGTGGCTTAAGTCAACGACGTCTTCGGCTCCTGGCCCTTGGTATGGAGATAAGCAAAATGCTATTTCATCAGCAGTCCATGGTGGGTTCTGATATTCTGAATCAGCCCATGACCTTATCGAGTGAACATCGTCATCTCTCATGTTGGACAGCCTACAAGAGATAGAAATGGAATAGCAGATTATGATCAAGATCACACTAAAAAAGAAATAGATAAACAAAAGAACAAAACAAAACGAGAAACAGAAAAAGAAAAAGTGCAACAACATTGTTAAAAATGCACTTGAGCGTTCTAGGTTCAGGTATAGTCGGGCTCATCCAGTTGGATATGCTCGTCCTCTGGTTGGAAATCTTCTAAGAACGGTTTTACCCTTTGGCCGTTGACCTTGAAACTTCCATCGTTCTTAGGATTAAACAACTCGACGGCCCCATGTGGAAAAATGGATTTGACTGTGAAGGGTCCTGTCCACCGAGATTGGAGTTTTCCTGGGAAGAGATTAAGGCGCGAATCGTATAGTAAAACTTTCTATCCCGGCTCGAAAGATTTTCGAAAAATTGATCTATCATGGTGAACCTTCAACCTTTCCTTGTGAAGTTTGGCATTGTCATATGTATCTCGTCGGATTTCTTCCAATTCCGCCAACTGGTGTTTTCGGAGATGTCCTCCCTTTTTAATATCAAAATTTAATGAGCGTATTGCCCAATATGCTTTGTGCTCAATTTCAACGGGGAGGTGACATGCCTTACCATACACCAGCCTATATGGGGACATTCCCAGATTTGTCTTATAGGCAGTACGATACGCCCAAAGAGCATCAGTCAGTTTATAAGCCCAATCTTTTCTGTTGAAACTAATCGTCTTTTCTAAAATGTGCTGAATTTCAAGGTTAGCCAACTCTGCCTGCCCGTTCGTTTGTGGGTGGTAGGCTAGAGTGATCTTGTGATTCACCCCGTATTTCCGGAGTAGTGATTCCAAAGGCCTATTGCAAAAGTGCTTGTCTTGGTCACTTATTAGGGCTTTTGGGGTTTCGAAACGCGATAAGATATTTTCCTTAAGAAAGGACATTACCATTTTATGGTCATTGCGTCTCGTCGGTATCGCTTCAACCCATTTTGACATATATTGCACAGCAAGGAGTATATATTCACAGTTATTAGATTTAGGAAATAGGCCCATGAAGTTTATGCCCCAACAATCGAATATTTTAATCGTGGTGATGGGAGTTAAGGGCATCGAATTCCTTTTCGAAAGTGTACCAAGCTTTTGACATCGTTGGCACGATTTACAAAAAGCATAGGCATCTTTGAACACAGTGGGCCAATAGAAACCGCTGTGCAATACTTTGTGTGCAGTCTTTTAGGAGGCAAAATGGTCACCGCGGGCTTCAGAATGATAGAAGGCCAAAATTACAATTATGTCCTCGTTCGGGATGCAACGCCTGATGACCTGATCAGCACCATACTTAAATAAGTAAGGGTCATCAAAGAAGAAATGGCATGTGAACGAAAGGAACCTTTTCTTGTCCTGTTTTACCAATGGATCGGGGTTTCTCCTGTAACAAGGTAATTTATTATATCTGCGTACCAAGACAAACTGGAGATAGCCATCAGTTGCTCGTTTGGGAATTCATCTTTTATAGGTACAGGCTCAGTGTTGTCAGTGAATGTCAACCGAGATAAATGATCGGCGACCACATTCTCTACTCCCTTTTTATCCTTGATAGTAATATCAAATTCCTGGAGTAGGAGTATTCAGCGGATAAGCCTCTGTTTACGTCTTCTTAGATAGCAGGTACTTGAGGGCCGCGTGGTCTGTAAAATAGACAATTGGGGACCCTATTAGAAAAGACCTGAATTTGTCTAGAGCGAATACTATAGCCAGTAACTCTTTCTCAGTAGTCGTATAATTTATTTGAGTTTCGGTAAGTGTTCGGCTGGCATAGTAGATTACATAAGGCTTGTTGTCCTTCCTCTGTCCTAGAACTGCGCCAATGGCATAGTCGCTAGCATCGCACATTAACTCAAATGGCAAACTCCAATCAGGTGCCTGTATTATCGGTGCGGAGGTAAGGTGTTCTTTTAGTGAATCAAAAGATATTTGACAGTTTTCTGACCATTCGAAAGGTGCGTCTTTGACTAGGAGTTGGCACAGTGGTCGGGAGATTGCACTAAAATTTTGGATAAAGCGTCAATAGAATCCAGCATGTCCCAGAAAAGATCGAATGTCTCGCACTGTACAAGGGACCGGTAAGTTTGAGATAATATCAATATTTGCTTTATCGACTTGGATACCTTTGTCAGAAATAATGAGGCCGAGGACAATTCCCTTGGTCCCCATGAAGTGACAGTTTTCCCAGTTTAGTACTAAGTGTTTGTCCTCGCATCTCGCTAACACATTCTCAAGGTTTTCTAGACAGTTATCAAAACTATGGCCAAACACTGAGAAGTCGTCCATAAAGACCTCGAGTGTCTGTTCAACCATATCACTGAATATGCTTAACATGCATCGCTGAAAGGTAGCAGGTGCATTGCATAAGCCAAAAGGCATACGACGGTAGGCGAATGTACCGAACGGACAAGTAAAAGTCGTTTTCTCCTGATCTTCAGGAGCTATTTCGATTTGGTTATAGCCACTATATCCGTCCAAGAAGCAATAAAATTTATGACCCGCCACTCTTTCGAGCATTTGATCCATGAATGGCAATGGAAAGTGGTCTTTCCAGGTCACAGTATTTAACTTTCGGTAATCAATACACATCCTCCATCCAGTGGGGATGCGTGTTGGTACTAACTCACCATCTTTGTTCGGGATAACAGTTATACCAGCCTTTTTGGGCACCACCTGAGTTAGACTAACCCAAGAGCTGTCAGAGATAGGGTATATTATCCCAATGTCTAGAAGTTTTAAAACTTCCTTTTTTACTACTTCTTGCATATTGGGATTCAGACGCCTCTGCATTTGTCGCGAAGGTTTAGCGTCTTCCTCCAAATATATCTTATGGGTGCAAATAGATGGGCTTATACCTTTTAGGTCGGCAATAGTCCATCCCAATGCTCCCTTGTGCAGTTTGAGCATTTGAATCAACTTATCCTCTTGTTCAAAATTAATGTAGATGAGATTATCACAGGATAAGTCTTTTTAGTCCCTAGAAAAGCGTATTTGAGCTCTTTTGGAAGCTCCTTTAATTCCAAATTAGGAAACTGAAAGTTTAAAGGCATGGTTAACTTCGTTTTCGGAGGCAATGGTTCATATGGTGTGACCCACATGCATTCATCTCTATCTTCCTCCTTAGTTTCCATCATGAGGCAGGCATGATTTAGGGCAGGGTCCAATGGGGTGGAATTGTTAGGTCGATAAGTAGTGTCGAATTATGACACAACTACCTCCAAAGGATCTTTGTATTCTACAAGGTCAGCCTCTTCCTCGATGACTGTTTCGATGAAGTTAACTTCTTCTTCGTCCTCGTATTCTTCAGGTCGGGGATTTGAGAAAATCTTGACATTTAAAGTCATGTTCCCGAATACGATGGTCATGATACCACTCCTTATTTCGATTGTGGCATCAATGGTGTTGAGGAACGGACGTCCAAAAATCACTGGGATTTGCGAACATGGATTAGACACAGATTCAGTGTCCAGAATCACAAAATCGACCGGAAAGACAAATGTATCTATGTGTACCAGAACGTCTTCTAGTATTCCTCTAGGATATTTAACTGACCTTTCTGCCAATTGCAATGCAACTCGGGTGGGTTTGAGTTCACCCAACCCTAGTTGTTTATATACTAAATATGGTAGCAAGTTTACGCTAGCTCCTAGATCAAGGAGTGCATTGTCTATCCTTTGATTCCCAATTCTACACGAGACAGTTGGGGTGCTAGGGTCTTTAAGCTTTGGAGGCAACTCATTTTGAATGATTGTGCTTGCTTGGCAAGCGACATAAACATGTTTCTTTACACTTTGCCTCCTCTTGACCGTGCATAAGTCCTTTAGATACTTAGCGTAGGCTGGCACTTGTTTGATTGCATCAAGGAGCGGGAGATTAATTTTAACTTGCTTGAATAAGTCCAATAACTCCTGATTCTTTGCCTCGTGTTGGGGCTTCTTGAGCCTTTGAGGGTAAGGCGCAGGAAAAGGGCATTTAGGTAATTCGTCCTTGATGGGCTCCTTTCCAGGCCTTCTCTCAACTTCTACTTCTTTAGGAACATCCTCGTTTGATTCTAATGGATTGTCATCAGTGGACGACTCATCTTCTTGAGTAGATGGGTTGTTTTTAGTTACCACTTCTTCCTCTTCATACTCCACAGGAGTAGAATGAGGCATGTTTTTCCCTATGACTTGCTGCTTCTCAGAGTCGTCCCGGCTTTTGCCTGTTCATGATTAGGGGGACCATTGTTGTATCCCTTAGGATTTTGAAGTGGTTGAGCAGGAAATGTTCCACTCGAACCCTCTTGACGTGCATCCATCCTCTCTAATGTCGTAGACATTTCACTCATCATTTGAATTAACTATTGTGTTAAATTCGCATTAGAGAGTGGTTCTTCCTCTTGCACCTTTTTGTGAGGTGGCACGTAAACATTTGCTTGTTGATTATTAGGGGGTTGAGCGTTATTGAAGTTATTTGCTCTATTTTGATGGAATGGATGGGACTGCCTATTGTATTGCCCTTGATATTGATTATTGTTATTGTAGGGCTGTTGTTGTTGATATTGGTTTTGAGTCCCAGCATTGTTTCTCTAATCGAACCCGGGGTGATTCCATCTATTGTTATTTTGTAAATTGTCATTATTGTAGGAATTCCCCGTCCCCCTATACCCTTGCATGGCATTCATTCCCATGGGGGGTTGTTCTTGAAAATATGGCACATTCAGACAATATTGAGTAGTGTACCCCAGCATGTTGCATGTGCGGCATGGTTCTTCAGGCAAAAACTGCCTAGAACTCTCTCCTTTCATTCCCAATTCTTCCACTTTCTTAGCTAGTTCTTCATATTTATTCATCAGATGGTCCTCACTTTTTAGTTGATACAAACTTTTCTCTTCCACACAGGATATCTGTGAGCATGGGGCATCGTCTGAATTTGACCACTCATGGGCGTATTCAGCTAACCATTCAAAATGAGCTTCAGCTTCCTCCGTGTTTTTGCGAAGAAGTAGCTGATGGTTCACCATTTCTCGTACCCGTGATGTGGGCATGAGAGTAGCAAATCCTTGAAACGTTCCCATGTTTGGGTGAATGTTTCATTGCTCTTTTGTTTGTAAGAATTTATTTGTCGTTTAAGCTCGGTAGTCATGCGAGGTGGAAAGAATTTCTTCAGGAAAGCAGTGTTCATCGCATGCCAGGTGTAGATGGAGTTTGGCTTCAAGGTGAGTAACCACGCTTTTGCTTTATCCTTCAGAGTGAAAGGAAATAGCATTAGACGTGTCACTTCTACAGGACAATTCTGTGAGAATGTTTTACAAACATCCTCAAAGTCCTTGACATGTAGATACGCTTTCTCGCTCTCCATTCTATGAAAGGTAGGAAGAAGTTGAATCATTTCATTGCGAAATTAAAATTCGCCTGCATGAGGTGGAATAAGAGTACAAGATGGCGTAGGCGCGTGTTCGGGTGTCATGAGAATGCACAAAGGATGCAGTGAATCGTCAATTGGTACAACCACATTATCACCGTTTTCACTTTGATTATCAGCCATTGAATCGATCGGTGTAACTATGGGGTTAATAGAACTAGATGAACTGGACGAATGGAATGGGTGTCCGTAAATTCCTTCTATGGAATTATCGGACATAAAGGGAACGACCCTAAGTAGTTTTTTTTTTTTTTTTTTAAAAGAATGACAGAAAAAGAAAAACAGAAAGAGATAAGGGTAGATTGAGGTAATCGAAGCGTTCGATTGTCGCCTTCCCCGACAACGGCGCCAAAAACTTGACACGACTAAATAGTTGTGCGCTCTTGTGCAACACCCAAGTGCAGGTGATCGTGCAAGTAATATAGTACTGGAAGTCCAGGTCGATCCCACAGGGAAGATGTTAAACTAATTACTTAGATTAATCTCAAAAAGGGAAAGTAAAAATAAACAGCAGAACACAACGTCCCACAATTTATCAACTACTAAAGATAAAACAATTAAACTAAATTAAACTAATTACTAACTAATTAATTTAAATAATAATCTAAAACATGTTTTTCTTACTAAAAGGAAATGTTGGGATTACACAAATCCACATGGACCTAGCCATCTACCGTGCAGTTACGTTGAAGCTCAATGGAGCACACTCTCCACAGTATTCTGTATTTCTCTTAGGATAAAGAATCTATAGTCCTTTCATGACCGGGACCATATCATAACAATTAAGTTTAAAATACACAAAAGCGGTTTAAAACAATAGTTTAGACTCTCACCTACAATGGTGTTAGCACTGAGGGTGGTTTGCAAAATATATTGAAGAAAAATGACTCAAGGCTTAAAGTTTACAGACTGTTTTGACAAACTGAGCATTTGGGGACAATTTGATAACAAATCAGTAAAGCAGAAAGTTTAGGAATACTACATAGAATGTCCTCAAGCATCAGATAGTTCGATCGATCGACACGCTTTCGATCGATCGAATATCTTCGTCCCTCGATCGATTGAACAAACTTCGATCGCTCGATTGTATCGCTGTTTCGATTGATCGAGATTGTTCGATCGATCGAACACAGGAATTATTCTGCTGCATGGCAGAGGCTTGAGATCACGGTTTCATTCTGATCTCCCAACCTGGGGACTACTCAGACATCGTCTGAAGTGGCTCAGATTCATTTTTAACGTAAAGTTCCATTAAAGGTGTGTTTGTCTGTGATTTTTGCAATGAATCTATAAAAACTAATTGTATAACTATAACTAACATGCAAGACTACTAGATAACCAGATATAATACTATAAATTAAGTGCAGAACATAAAAAAAGTAACCTGGAAATGAAAACTTGTATTGAACTAAGAAGAATCTAAGAAATAATGTATATTCTTGATGAAAACCTACACAAATAGCAAAGTAAAGCTCTCTACTCTCTATAAACTGATGAAAAATGAAAGTGGGCGTCCTTTTGGACGTAAATAATATGAGTATTTATATTAAAACACCAATGCTAGGGTTATAAATTCCACTTCTGCTATGTGCACGTATAATCTGATAAAAGCCATGTTCGATCGATCGAACATCTTTCGATCGATTGAACTTCTGGGGTCTTCGAGCGCTTGAGCTTCTTTCGATCGATCGAACCCTCGATCGATCGAATAGTCTTCAATCGATAGAGGTTCACTTTTCATCCTTTACTTGTCTTCATTAAAACTCAGCACTCCCTTTTATATTTCTCATCCAATTCTTTACACAGCAATAGTAATCTGCACAAACTACAGCTAAAACAAACAACTTATCATAGTTTAATCAAATTGTGTACAAACTAACATTGTAATTCAAATTGCAGATAAATGAAGGAATTGTGAAATAATTTAGCACATTTTCTTCTTTTAGCACGGTTGTATTTTACAAATACCCTCGCTTGTCAATGGCATGTATGCGTCTAACCAAAAACCTCATTGTCCATAACCCAGATAACTCTCAGCTTCTGCCTTTTCCATGTACTATCAATGCTATCCTTCATCATCTATCCTACCCCATACCGGAGCATGAGGAGGTAAATATGGCCATTCCAGTGTTTGGTACAGCTGAGTGGCAACAGAGCCTTTTGGCTCTAGATCCCGCGGCAGCCTGAACTCATCCTGTGCAGGCCTGTCAGCCACTCTAGCCCCCTGTTGCTCATCCTCCTCTTGAATAGACCCCTTTCCATTGGACTCACATAGATTACCCATGTCTACTCGATGAGTTATTCTGTACCCAGTCTCATTCAGTCACTTTTATCTTTTTTTATTCCGGATAGGGTGCCAGATCTTAACGCGGGAAAAGATTGCATATCAAGGAGCATTTTTGCATCCTCCGAGCCCAGGTTTTGGGGAGGCTGATGATGATGCAGATGAGGAGGCAAAGACAGGAGAGGGTAATGACGATGAGGGTGATGATGATGGTGTTGCAGGCGATGTTAGTGATGATGGTGGTGATGAGGCATTTGACCTTGATGCCTTATTTGAGGATTAGTTCTTTCTGCTAGTTTGTTTTGGTTGGTTTTGGTTTTAGTTGGTTTTGGGGTTCGACATTTGGATGTTCGACCCTATGATACCCTGTTCCAGTCCAAAAAAAATTTTTCCTGTCTTTTGTAAGTTGTTATTTTTGTTATAGATTGAGTCCTTTACTTTTGTTTATTTACTTTTGTCATTAGAACAACTTTTTGACCTCCGGCTTCGATCAGAATAGTTTATTTTCTTAGTAGATGTTATTTGATTACTTTTCTTTTTATTTAGACATGTACCGGTCCACCGACCATTGACTTTGGACTCTTATTATTTTAGGATGGTGGACACTCTTTTATGTTTATTTTATAGTACATGCCTATGTTGGTCACATGATTTAGATTTGCTTTTCATTGGCTCCTCATTTTTATGTTGTATATTGTTTATGCTTATGTACCACTCTCCCTTGACTAGTTCATTGGGGACAATGAAAGTATAGGTTTGCGGATGATACGGCCAGCTAATTAATTAATGGGTAACCAATTCATGATAAGCAATCAAATTACTAAGATTTTATAATCCATTTTATTTTATGCGACTTTGTAAAAAAATGAAATAAAGTGTGGTTATCATAAATGGAAAAATCAGATAACCATCACTTTAGTTAGTTTCTATTTAGCAAATCGCTCTTTTACTTTCATTATTACAACTCGTTATATCTATTGTTAACTAATGGCATAACAATCTTTTGTACTTGATAATTTTTTATAAACCTATTAGTACAGATGTAGCACCCAGTCTCCCCACTTTTCTCACCATATAGGAGCCAGTCATTAGTGATTCAGATTTAGAGTTGGCACCTAGTCTGCGACTCGACATAGCCGAGTAGGCTACTAAGCACCTTCACGACCAACTACTCCTCAACGGGTAGTGCTTCATTCACTCGATACCGACCCCCTAGGATCATCCTAGTCCTGAGTAGTTCAGATTCTTCATCTTCAGAGTCAGGCACCCTTGCCTACTCTTCAGATGATGATAGCGTTTATGGGGACAATCCTTGGAGTTTAATGGCTTGTTGCATCCACTAAATGAAATCACAATTCCTGCGAAAGTGAGTTAGAATTGTAGTTTAGTTTATTTTATTTCATTGCTCGAGGACTAGCAAATTGATGGCTTGGGGGTGTGATAGGGGATTAAAAATACCCAATCACTAAACCTAACTTGTCTTTACTAGTCCCAAGTTTATTTTATTTGAAAGATATTATGCTTGTTTTGCTTTATTTCAGGTTATTCAAGTGTACAATCAACTTTGGAGTAATTCTGAAGATTTAAAGAGAAATTGGAGCCATTTAGGTTTTCCACCCGAGCGGACGAGCGTTATGCTGATTACGGTAATTACAAGCAAAAATGTCAAAGAACGATAAAGGAGGCTATTCCTACTGTTTTAAGGCTTTGGGAAACTTCCTAAAGTTGGAAAACATTTATATATATGATATATATTCATTGTAAACGACTTTTACTCATATATTCTGAAAACTTAGAGAGAGAAAAAAAAACAAGTAGAAGAGGAATAAGTTTAAGTACATGGACTCCTACATCAACTCCATCCATTCAACTCCCTCCATGGATAACTAATCATCTGTTCTAGGGTTTTAATGAAACCCTAGATATGTAAAAGTTTTCTTTTTATAGAGTGTTTTAGTTTTACTTGTATCCTGAGGATGATGATTATATGCTTGAAGATTTTTGTATAAAATCATACTTGAATGTTTAAATCATTGCTTTCAAAGTTTAGTCTTGTCTTAGATCTATTTTGAATGCAATGTGATCCACAGCTTATATTTTTGGTGATTGTATGAGGTGTGTGCATGCAATAGTGCTTGTGAAACTAAGGTTGTAATTATTGAATATGTCATGCTTATGTAAGATGGAGTGTACTGCAACCCTAGTTTAGTGCAAGACACTCCAATCTAACCGCAGATGGGATATGTTAATAATTAGATCTCAGTTATTTTCTTGACAGAGGAATTGGGCTGGTAGGCACGATTCCCCATAATCATCCAAATACAGTAATCTAAAAGGTTGCATGAATAGATCTTTTATATAGCTAGTGGTGGATTTGCAACCCTAGATCTCTTCCTTCCATAAGTCAATTTTATTTATTGCTTTAGTTGGTTATTTAGTTAGTAGTTAATTATTTATTTTCCAACTCTTTTATTGAAATCACCTTTCATAAATTTTGAGCACTCAATAAATTAATCAATCTAATTTTTAGGTAGATAGTTAGAATTAATATTTACAAATCTAGATAAATTCATAGCACATTCCCTAAGGAATCGACCACTGCTTTTCACTATACTCATTATTTTTAGTGGGGTAAATTTATGTTGATTTGACAACATCATTTGCCAATATTAAACTCATTGGTTGTAAGTGAGTCTACAAGAGGAAAAGAGGATCTGATGGAAAGGTTGAGACCTTTAAGGCAAGTCTTATAGCAATTATACTTAGAGAGATATGAGGAAACCTTCTCGCCAGTGGCCATGCTCAAGTCCATCAGAATACTCTTATCCATTGCAACATGCCTAGATTATGAGATCTAGCAGATAGACATCAAAATTACATTCTTGAATGGCAATCTTGATGAGGGCATCTACATGCAGCAACCAGAATGATTCATAGCTAGAGGAAAAGGTAACTTTGGTATGCTAGTTGCAAAAGTCCATTTTGTGTATACAAGAAACGTGAAGGTAAGGTGGTAGCTTTTCTTGTGCGTTATGTTTATGACATTCTACTCACTGGGAATGATATAAGGGCATTATCATCAATCGAGGTTTGGCTAGCTAGTACTTTTGATATAAAGGATATAGGAGAGGCAAGTTATATCCTTGGGATAAAGCTCTTTCGAGATCATAAGTGAAAGATAATGGGATTATCTCAAGCTGGTTATATCGAAAAGGTACTATCTGGGTTTTCCATAGATAATTCGAAGAACGATTTACTACCTTTCATGCATAGTTTAGCATTCTCCAAGGACTAGTGTCCTAGGACACAGGAGGAGAGGAATCGCATGTCAGGAAGTCTCTATGACTCGATAGTGGGAATTCTTATGTATGCGATGTTATGCACTAGACCAGATATCTGCTTTGTTATTGGCATAGTTAGCAGGCATTAGTCAAATCCTGGTCTAGAGCACTGGACAGCCATTAATTACATTCTTAAGTACTTGAGAAGGATTAAAGATTACATGCTTACATAAGGCAGCGATGAGTTGATTCTAGTAGGATACACTAACTCAGACTTTATGTCAGATAAAGATTGGAGGAGTCGACGTCCGGACATCTCTTTACCTTGGGAGGTGGTGCTGTTAGTTGGAGGAGCATCAAGCAGAAATGCATTGCAGACTTAACTACAGAAGTGTGTGGCTACTTGTGAAGCCGCAAAGGAAGCCGTTCGGCTCAAGAAGTTCCTCCTGGAACTTGGGGTGGTACTAGCATTATTGTCACCTATTACACTATATTGCGATAATAATGGGATAGTGGCTCAATCCAAGGAGCCAAGATACGCTAAAAAGGGAAAGTATGCAGAAAGGAAGTATCATCTCATTCGAGAAATAGTCCAACGTGGAAATGTGATTGTCACTAAGATTGTCACCGCTGACAATCTTGCGGACTTGTTTAAAAAGGGTTTGCCATATAAAGTCTTTGACCGTCATGTAGATGGTTTGTCTCAGATGTAGTGGGTTATGAATGCAAGTGGGAGTTTGTTAGGATTGTGCCCCCAAACTTGGTCTTTATGAATGTTATATTTGGTGTTTTATACATGGATATCATTTATGCATTTAACTATATGAGTCATAAGATGATTATTGTGATCCTTAAGTTTGATAGTAGGTAATTCATCTATGTATGAAATATATATATGTGAGATACAAATTATTATTCTTTGATACTTAGTCATTCTCACAGTGGATGTTGAGGCTGGATATTTTATCAAGTATATACTATAGCATGATTAATTACCATTGGATGGAGTGATGAATCTAAATCACTAGAGTATGACTCTTAGTTAATATGCCAGTGCTTATAGTGCATTGACAGACCATGAGCTTTCCTATTGATACCTAAAAATGTCACTAGTCAATAGGAATCCATAACTTGTATAAGGTACGTGTTCTCAATCTTGAGAAAATTATGGACACAGACTATGGATGTGGCTACTTTGACTTACCAATCAGTGAGGTCTTAAAGATCAACACCTAGGTATCTTGGGTATGTCACATTCATAGGGTTGTGAACATATATTGTCAAGATAGAGTCTACCCTTTGAAAAAGATTAAGCATTCCCTTAAGAATGTCACCAAGTTGATTACTAAGAACTACAATCTTGTTGATAAGTAGTTATCAACATGTTTGGTAATCATGAAGGGTGAATGGGACTCAAAGATTTGAAGATATAATCATCATTCAGGTTGATAGTAACAGTTGATCCGACTACCTGAATATGATTATGAATGCTGACGGTAAAGGGACATTAGTATACCATACAAGTCTAGTTATCGCCTCGGATATGTTCATTTGTGTTGGAGTGCAGTTATCATTCTATAGTGGAGTAAACGTTAACTGATAACGTGGTTAATTTTTTTATCAAAAAGTTTGGCCATGGGAATTAACAGCTAGTCTGAGCCAATATTAAAGAACCTAGGAGGTCCCACTCTTAGCTCCACTAGAATACTTTTGAAAGGAATAAGGAGATTAAACCAATTGACTGAAGTAGTTTTGATCGATTGATTGTTTGATCAATTGAACAAGTTTCAATCGAATGAACTTAGCTTCAGTTCGATCGATTGAAGAAGCTTCAATCAATCGAAAGTGGTTCTATCGATCGAACTTGGTTTGATCGATTGAAATTTATAGTCGGCTTAGAAACTTTTAAATAGGATGAGTTGCGAGACAGAATGTTTAATCATCGTTTTTCTTCTCCCATAAGTCCATATAGTTTTATAAGTCTTCTAGCATCTCCTATTGCCTCTATCAGGATTCCCACCAACCCTAGTCTCTTCGAGCAGTGTTCGAGGAGTCATAAAGGTAAAGATTTCCTTGAGGGAGTTGCTGCACACTAAAGGAAGAAGACTAATTCAGAATTAGGTTCAAGACACAAAGGTATTATTCTTGTTTTTCTCTCTTCTCTATGTATCTATGGAGTTAATAAGTAGTAGATCCAAGGTAACCAATTTTTTTTTTGAAACTTATTTTTCCACTATGCATTAATTATGTTATTCGAAACCTAAATCCATCAGTGCCATACGTTTCCTTTCTCATAAGCGTGTATAGCACTTAGAGAACATAAAAAAGGAAAGATAGTGATAAAAACGGTTTTCTTAAATCGGTACATATGGATATGCAGATTGTTTAGCAATAGCGCCAAAGAAGACCATGAGGACACCTTCTTTGATCCATCCCCAAGTTTAGAAAGATTAGTCTGAGATACCAGTACTGGGATACCTATAGCCAGTGAACAAGAGAGAATGGAACAGTTAAAGGAAAGCTTGGCCCATCATGGGCAATAGTTATAGCTTATCATAGACTGTTTTGGGCACACCACCATTGATCCGTAAGGAGTACCTGTTGTTGATCTACCCATAACACCTCCTCTACCTATTACACCTAAGAACCCTGTTGATCTACCCATACGCGGAGATTCTGAGTAAATCTGATTGATGAGTTGGACTGCCTACAAAGTATAGTCAGGAAGTACCATGGAGTTGATGATTACCTATTAGATGTATACCACTGTCCTTTGGCCTATGGGATTAGGGAATGAGCATTTGGCCAAGTTATTTTCACGTTACTTGTCCGAAGGACCCTTATAATGGTTCGTATCCTAGAATCCTCCAAGACCCATTTGGGGTAGGATATTGTGACCGAATTTGTTAAGCAATACACCTACAACACCGAGCTTGATGTCACTGTTAGGGATCTTGAGACCACTAGGCAAGACAATCGGGAGTCTTTTGCCACATTCTTGACCTAATAAAGGAAGATGGCGAATATGCCAATCAAGATGGAGTAGGTTTATATGATCAGTAAGAATTTACAACCCACTTACAATGAGCACATGTGCTTCATGCCAATTACCACCTTTGAGTAGTTTTTCAATGTGGGAACCAAGATGGAGGACACCTTGAGGGATGGAAAGATCAAGAAAGAGGAGAATAACTAAAAGAGGAGAACCACGGGAGAAAAGTGCTCAAATAGCCACACCACACCCAATGTCAATGTCCTAAGTGATAACCAAAACACTGGCCTGTCCTACCCAAGAAATAATCGCCGCTCTGAACTAATGAAATTCACAACGCTTAGCCTGCCGCTATCCTCTATACTAACTCGCCTGACACAAAAGGGCCACCTCAAACCCTTAGACCCCAGACCTCTACCTGACCCTCTCTCGCAGAATCATAACCCCTCAAAGTATTGTGCATTCCATCAAACACATGGCCACCATACCTACAATTGTATCTGACTTCTCCATGAGATTCAAGACCTCCTTGCTAACGGGGTCATGATATCCCTCTATTACCAAATGTTACTCGTAACCAATTGCCTAATCACCATGCCGTTCATCTACCACAAAGTATCAACCTCCTTGGCCTCACCCCGCTCACGTATAACCTGATTATATACATTACCGCTCTGACCAAACCCGAACTTGTGGTTATCCTTTCGGAGGAATTTTAGATTTGCTTTTGGATGGTGATGAGGAATTTTGGGTCGATGAAGACCCTGAGATTAATGACCTATTCTACTTAGAGGATTTAGACCTTGGCCTTAGAGAAGTGAAATGGTGGGATAAACAACCTTCTGATGATTCCATTTGGGATGGCATTGAGATCAAAAAGGGAGTTCTGAAATGCATATAGGGGAGAAGGAGATGTTTAACACTTGACTAGGGTAGGAAGACATTTCAAGGCACCATAATTAGAAGAAGATCACCAAGGGAGAGAGATAGACAAGGGAAAAGGAAAGACAGTGAGTGTTCCATAAGAAGAAGATGAAGTGCTCATACAGCTCAAGAAGACTCAGGCTAACACATATTTGGAGTTTGATCATGGCTTCTACAAACCATAGGTAGGCAGTGCTTGAAGTCTTGAAGTTTCGTGATGTGACTATCAACACTACTCCTGAGCAATTGGTAGCCTTGATTAAGCCAATGGTGGAGGCCTGTAGACACCCCGATTTTGACCATCTTTCAAATATAGGGGATTGTTACCTCTAAATTTGATGATGAAAGTGTCCAACAAATTTTTGGGTTTCTAAGGTGATTAAAGATCTTTGAAAGGCTCTTCAATTTCAAATCTCAAAAAGACAAAGGAAGGAAAAAGAGAGAAAAAAAAGGGAAGAATCGCAAAAACATGGCACGCTGCGAGAATAGCAGCAGTCACATAGTGACGCAACGACACTCACTGACCTTTGTACCGGTATTCAATAAGAGACGTACTGGCACTCCATGAACGCCACAGACAACTCGCAAAATGCTGCAAAAATGGAAGTAGTTTTGAAAGAAAAAGAAAGAAAGAATAAGAAATCAAATACAAGGAAAATGAGGAGAACAAAATGACAGAAATCCGCGAGTTGTCTGCGGCACTCCTTGAGTGCCGTAACGGCGATTAGTGAATGCCGTTATGGCCTTACAGAGTGCCACAGACAACTCTACTAAGTGTTGCATTATTTAATAGCCTGCTTTTAAAGTAGTACACAATGTACCATCAAAAGTACCTTCGGGATTAGGGTTTGCACCTTGAATTCACTAAAATACCCCTCAGATGTTGGTCTATAAAAGAGGATGAATACCCCCATTACAAGGGGTACTTTTTTTTTAACAACTTTGGAGAGATTTAGGAGATTATCACTTAGAAAATCTTAGAGAGAATTAATAAAATCATTTTAAGGGTTAGAAAAAGAACGTGGAGATCCTTTGAAGACGTTCAAAACACAAAGAGGTTGAGGACAATTGGAGGTAACTTCTAATCTTAATTAGGATTCGACATTATCTTTTGTTCAAAGCATGTGGGCTAACCCTTTGTGTTGTAGCACTATTAAGGAATGATTTGTCGAACTCTCTCTAGTTTATTTATTTCTTGATTTTTTTTTTTATTTTTGACTCTATGTCCAACATCTTAGAATTAGGATTTGCCTTATGTGTATATGTGAATTAAAGACTCTTCTTTTAGTTTTTTTTTTAATTTATTTTCATGCATTACACGTTTCCATTTTGTGGCTGGATCCTGCGTAAGCTCTCTTGTTCCTTATTCGCATATCATTCTTGCTTGCTAGTTGAATTTTATGGTTTTGGATGCCTTTTATCGTTAGCAATCTTGCACCCCTTTTGACATGCTTTTGTAATGTAAATATATACATATTAGTTAAGGGTATTCTTAGATTAATAATTTGATTAAAAAGGAAGTTGAGTAGAGGCCTATCATGTGCTAAGATGAGAGGATGTGTTTTAGTCTGCCAGTCTCCTTCCCCTTTCATTCCATAATCCACGGAACAAATCTCTAGTTTCTAAAAGATCAGTTTACTTTTGAAATGGTTTCTTAATTTTCCTTTAAAAATTAAGTGGCGACTTCTATTCGAATTTTGAATTTGAATTTTTTTTAAAAAACCTTGTTAAATTGCGATATCCACAATATGGCGACTCTGCTGGGAATCGAACCTAAAATCTCTGGTTTCGCAGACCAGAATTCTTGATTTTGGGTTCACTTGAGGATTAGACTTGAAAGCATCCTTTTAATCGAAGTAATTAGTGTTTTTGTACCCATTGCATTGCACTTGCATGTCTAGCCAGTCGATGACATAGAAGTATGACATTGGAGGCTCGGGGTAACCCGATCGGTCAAGCCATCATGGGACTGTGTGATTGACACGGAAATAATTTGTGTGCGCTTGTGTGCTATACCCAAGTGTAGGTAATCGTGCAAGTAGTAAACTGAATTAAGTCCAAGTCGATCCCACAGGGAAGGATGAGAATTAAATTACCTAGATTAGACTCTAATAGAAACAAAAATTCCATGTTTTAAAAGAAGTATAGATCACAAAATTCTACGATTAACAACTATTAAAATTAAAAGCAATTAAACTATCTTAAACTAATTATTAACTAGCTAAAACGAGATTTGAAAACGGTTTTTTTCTTAATAAAGGGAATGGTGGGATCACGCGAATTCACTGTGACCTAGCCGTCTACCATGCAATTGCAATTTAAGCTCAATGGAGTACATCTTCTACAGTATTCCGTACTTTTCTAAAGATATAGAATCAATAGCCCTTTCATGACCGGGACTATATCATCTCAATTAAGTTTGAAATACATGAAAGCGGTTTAATTCAATAGTTAAGACTCACACCTACAATGGTGTTAGCATTGTGGGTGGTTTGCAAAATGTATTGAAAGAAAATGCCTTAAGGCTCAAAGTTTAAAGACTGTTTTGACAAACTGAGCATTTGGGGACAGTTTGATAACAAATCATTAAAATAGAAAGTCTTGGAATACTGTATTAGGTGATCTCAAGAATCAGAGAGTTCGATCGATCGACGCGCTTTCGATCGATCGACAATCGTCATCCCTCGATCGATCTAAAATCCTTAGATCCATCGACAAAATCTATGTATCGATCAATCGAAATAACTTCGATCAATCGAACACAGATATTATCCTGGTGCATGGCAGAGGCTGGAAATCACAGTTTCATCACGATTTCCCAACCTAGGACTACTCAGACATGGTCTGGAGTGTCTCAGTGTCGTTTTTAACATAAATATCCATTAAAGGTTTGTTTGAATTTTAATTGTGAAAACGATTAAAAAGAATGGTGAAGCCTTATCTAGCATTCGAACTACGAGTTCAACAGATCACACTACTCTTAACTAAGTGCAGAACGTAAATAAACAATGATAAGGTAACCTGGAGCGATAAACTTTGATTGAACTAGAGAAGAAGTAATCCAAAACAATATCCAGGCTTGTAAACCTACAAAACAATCCAAGAAAACTCTCTTTCTCTCTAAAAACTGATAAAAGTGATAGTGGGCGTCCTTATGGACGTACACATTATGAGTATATATACTAAAAACCTAATGCTTAGGGTTAAGAGTTCATTCTGCTGCGTGCGCGTAAAAATCTGATAAAAGGCATGTTCGATGGATCGAAAACACTCGATCGATTGAACTTTTGGAATCTTAGATCGCTTGGAATATCTTAGATTGATCGAAGTCTCGATCGCTTGAGAGGAATTCGATCGCTCGAACTTCAGTTTTCAGCTTTGAGTTATCTTCATTGAAGCCAAGCACTTCCTTTTATCCTGCTCCTTCAATTATTCACACAGAGACAGTAATCTGCACAAATCACAGCTAAAAAACACAACTTATCATAGATTAATCATAATGTGTAGAAACTGGCATTGTAATCCAAACTGCAGTTATACGAGGGAATTGTGAACTAAATTAGCGTGTTTTCCTCTTTTAGCGCGGTTGTATTTTACAAATACCCCCGCTTGTCACAACCCCTAACTAGCGACTTGCTAGTCCCTAGCAATGAAGCGAAAACAAAAAAAACAAGCTAACTACTACTACAACGACTAAAATAAACAAAAATAAAACTAAAACAAACTCATATAAATAGAAAGAGAAATTGCCTAACTCACTTTCGCAGGAATCGCGGTTGAATTTAGCAAATGGAACAAGCCGTTAAACCCCTAGGTTCCCCTAGTGGACGAGTGTTGTCTCGTGAGGGTTTGCAGTGAATGTACCCACAAAATTCTCCAATTTTACGCTCAAGAAGATATAGAATAACTTTTAAACAGTCTCTTTCATTCGACTATCAATTTAGCTCTACAAAACAAATCACCCTTATACCAACCATGAAAGAAATACACATGTTCCTCATGTCACCCAGATAAATATACACATGCATTACATCCATGTATCCTTGTGTGTGTGAAGGTAACAGCTATGCATCCAACTTAATTTAGAGTTGTTTAAACTATCATACCTTTGGAATTTGTAGTTTCAACTCAATTCTCACATGGGATCACACTCAAAAATGAACATCTCACATAAACTGGTTCAATAATGATCGCACAAGGTACGAAAGCTTTGATGGGAGTGATTTTTTTGGATACTAATGCTTTCATACCCGAATCTATAAAAGACGAACATTTTAGAGTTTATAGTCTCAAGAAAAGAATACTACTTGCTACAGGAGCGAAATACCGTGGATAACTCAAATTACACATTCATATTCAAACTAAGTCATTAAAAATCATTAAGACTTTGACTTTTTGGCCTTTATTTAGCAGGATATAGATAAGAGAGGCTCGATTTGCACATCCTTAGCATGTGATGGAGACTAGTTTATTTTTTCTTTATTCCAACCATCCTCTATGTTCATGTATGTTTATTTCTCTTCACTTCTTTTTTCTTTCTTTCTTTTCTTTTCCTTTTCTCTTTTTTTTTTTTTTTTTTAAGGTAACCACTCCCACAACTACTCCTTTCTTGTCTCATACTTCAACAGTTTTAATCACATTGGATGTGAAATCGAGTTTATAGAGGTTAAAATATAAGACGAGGGGTTCCAGGTTTTCATATTGGCCATATTTAATCGGTGTGGGGTTAAAGATTCTTGGATGTTGATACATATATAGGAAAAGAAAAAAGTAAGGAGTGAATAACGATGGCTTAAATCATTTTCTTAACTTCTTAGCTTTAGCACTTCAGTGTTCATTGAGTTTAGTTGGTAAATCCTGAACGTTCTCCTCTAATAAACAGCCCAAATGAAGAATTAGAGACTATTCAACGAATTCAAAATGTGTTCAAGAAAAACAATTCAAATTAATTGTGATAAGTCCCTCAACATTGAAGATTGGGTTCAACAACTCACTAAAGGTAACTAGTTTCCGCTACTTATTCCTTAAAGCATAACAGTCGTATTAACTCTTATTTAGGTTTTCAACATAGCTATTACAACGTGCAAATGGATGTTGGATACTAGAATGGTCAACATATGCATTCATCTTAGTGAAGCTAGAAAAATGCGGGAATTTAATTCATAAACGGATGAGATTAAAATGAATGTATCATCGCTTGATAACAGCTAACAGAAAAGAGGATATTCAAAATTATTCTACCAATGAAGTTTCTAATAAAAATTTCAAAAATTTTGTGTAACATCTGTTCAATTTTAGGGAAATTTCTTGAAATTTTTGTGCCTTTATTCGCATTTGTAATTGAGATTGTAAGAACAATGAAATAAGTCAGATTGCTAAATAACATGCTCAGAGTGATATTCTATCTATATCCTACCCCCAACTGAAAATCGCGATGGCCTCAGATGTTGATTTTCGAAAATAGATAGAGAGATATCACCTGGGAAAGCAAAGCAATAACCGCAAGCAGCACAAGCGGTAAAGAAACATACAATCTCCAAGCAGCCAAGATCAAACGAAAGAGAAACAATGAATAATCACAAGCATATGATGTATATATAACAACAGAACATCACTGGAAAGATAGAACAATGAAAATAACAGAGCAGCGATAATAAAGTGCAACCAAACCAAACCATCCAACAGTCCCAAATATCCACATAGAGTACC
Source organism: Hydrangea macrophylla (assembly GCA_033977485.1). Lineage (NCBI taxonomy): Eukaryota > Viridiplantae > Streptophyta > Magnoliopsida > Cornales > Hydrangeaceae > Hydrangea > Hydrangea macrophylla. Next base: position 45,257,095 of record CM066984.1, on the reverse strand, counting down.
GCATAACCAAAATCCAAAAGACAAAAGAGGAGAGCAGAGAGATATAAATAAGAAAGAAAAGATACAACAAAACTCTCCAAACTCTCGTAAAGTCCAGACCTAAACATCATCTGCGACATCTGATAATATCTCTATCGGAACAACGGGTGCAACCACGACTCCACCCGCAGCAACAGTACGAACCGTCGCCGGGTCACTCTCAGTCACGACTGGAGGTGGTGGAAGTGGGGCCTCCGTAGAAGGTGGTGCCGCAAAAGATGATGGGGCAGAAAGATCGACAGGATCAGCAACAGATGGTGGATCAGAAGAAGACGGACCAGTGGTAGTCGGTGCAGTAGGGGCAGGTAGAGGTGTATGTAATGACTGGTCAATCCCCAACTGGATCAAGATGGCCTCTAGCAAAGTCGTCATGCGGTCCACTCGGCCCTCGAGTCTAATCCGAGTCTCTCTCTCCTCCAATAATAACGCATGAACAGTCGGGAGAGGCACAGATGAAGAAGACTCTCCCTGGGCCTGAGTTTGAGCCTGAGAGCGCTGTCTCAGCTCAAACTGTGATATCTCAACCCGAGGATCAACCTCGTCATCGGAATCAAGCTCCTCAGCCTCTGTCGGCGTCCCTAAAGCTGCACCCTCAGTATCGGTGCCATCGCCTCTCCGTCTCTTCTCCCCGACTTTTGCCTTCCCTTTACCCTTCCTCTTCCTCTTCTGAGCATCAGATCGGTGAGAAGCTGTCTCGCCAAAATGACTGCAAGCCTGAGAGGTTGCATCATCAGGTAAGGGAACGAGGCCAGCCTGCTCGATCACTCGATGAATAGCCCAAGCACCTTTCAGGTGCTTCTTGGCAGCAATGTAGCGGGTGGGGTGCCTCATGAAATCAATGTACAGGCGAGGCAAACAGACCGGCAACCCCGTCCCTATAGCATATAAAACATGGGCATACCAGGGTGCAATCTTCTCCCGGTAGGAGGTCACCAAAAGACAGTTGCTCAGAGCAAGGTGGAGCATATGATAATTATCGGTCAAGTAGGAGTCTGCAATAAGGGATGCACCATCCCAGCTCGATAACGCACCCCCGGTGAGCTCTCTGATGACAGCGGTCGGTGGAAGCACCGGTGTATCAGCACGGTGCAGGCATACACAGTCAGGCACCTCCGGGACCCTTAGAGCAGCAGAAACGATGGCTGGACTGAACATTATCTCCCGACCGCAGAAGAATGATCGTAAAGTGAATGCGGCATCTGGATCTCTAATCATCGTCGCACAAGCTGCGCGGATCCACGAAAGATTCTCTCTTTGTTTGTGAGAGAAAATCCTACCAATGTGGCATGGCTCGAAGACGGGTGAGATACCAAGGAGTAGTGAGCCATGCTGTCTCAAGTGGTCACTCAAGCATGACCTTTCTGGCGGTCGGGGGTGTTCCGGAAGCCGTGGTGCAGGACCGGGTCGGGAATAGCGAGGTCAAAGGGCTTCTCCTTATGATATCCTGTAATAGGGTTCATGGTGAGGACCCTAAAATGGAAAAGAAAAAGAAGCAATAAATAAAAACAGAAACTAAAAAGAAACTAGGAAAACTGCCACTGCCAGAGTTCGAGCGATCGAACTGTTATCGATCGATCGAACAAGGCACAGCTTGGATCGCTTGAGCCCTCTCGATTGATCGAGCACATAGATGCGGCAATGACAAGAAACACGAACGGAAAAGAAAGGAACTCAAAGAAACAAGGCACGAAACTAAAAGATAAATGGTCAAAGGACCAATGGGGGGCACCCCCATGAAATTAGAACGAAAATTGAAAGAGGGGGTGGTGGCTCGTGGCCTTACCTCGGGATATGTGTGCAGGGGGGGGGGGGTAATGGTGATGAAGATGATGATTTGGGGATGAGGGGCTCCTTGAATCTGCGTGTGTGGTAGGAGGAACAAAAATTGCCCCGAGTGCCTCTATCGCCGATCGCTCGAAGGAGGAGGGAGATGAAGAGAGACTGATGGAAGTGTACACAAGATGCCTCGTTTAAATACAAGTCTCGATCGATCGAGATAGTTTGATCGATCGAACCTTTGATCGATTGAGGTCCTTTCAAGCGATCGAGTATATGAAATCGTCGATCGATCGGGGAGTGTTCGATCGATCGAAATTGAAAATTCCAAGAAAGCACAAAATGGAAAAATTAAGTACCCCCAACTGACCCAAGTTATTCTGGACATACAGTAGAATGATAAAACAGTGCAATGACAGGACATGTAAGCCAAAAATGCATCCTCATAATAGAAAAATTACTATTTTTATATAAATAAAACTTTATAATAGCATCCATATTGCAAAATTATTGCCCCCACTTGGTACTTAAGACCTTATTTAATTAAAGAAAACTAAAATAAAACTAACACCAATAAGATTTTTGTCTAGGATTACACTTCAATTGATAATAGAAAGATCAATGACTGAATACAATTGAAGTGATCACTACTCTTCGAGCAAGAAAATTTCTTCTTCCACCATTGCTTCATTCTCCACTAAAACTTCGCATGTGGATTCCAAACTTGATGATTCCCTTTCCCAGAATAGTCGAAAAGCAGCAAGGACATCATCGAGCAAGTCTGAAGTCTCTAAGGAATTGAAAGCCCATGCAAGAGGTGATCCCGTTGGAGACAAGCATAACGGAGTGCAACAGTGCAACGGACTGTCCTCTTGCGGCGGAGTGCCCGGGGGCCATATGTAGGGCCCAAAGCCATGAACCAGTTGATGTAGAAGATAAAGAGGCAGGAGCGGTGGATTCATAGTGACAATCCTGACAAAGGGAAAAACAAAACGAAAAGAAAAGAAATTAAATAAAAACAAAAGGCAAAGACAACAGAAGAAAAAAAACTAAAATGAAGAAAACAAGAGAAAGACAAGTGACAACAAAGTAACCTCACTATTGGCATGAGACACCCATGCGCACTGGCAGGTAATGGGCATTGAAGCCGAAACAGCAAATAACTTATGTGCACATAAATGTAGGGAACCACTTCGATGACAAGGAAGTCATCAACAAAAGTGAATACAGCATTGTCGCGTTCGGGCACCACATCCTGTAGGTCTTCTTCGTCCCATGGTTCCCACATGGAGTCATTCTCCCACTGCTCTAAGAGAGAATCATCCACTTCTCTAATGAAATACCCTTCAGGTTCTCCTTCCTCTCCAGAGAGGTCCATATGCTCGAACGGGTTAATTTGGAGAAGAGCAGGATTGTAAGGGATGTATCCAAAGGTCAGATCTATTACATCATTCGCTCCCGGACCTTCATAGGGAGATAAGCAGAACGCTATCTCATCGGCAGTCCAAGGGGGATTCGGATATTCTGAATCAGCCCAAGACCCAATTGAGTGGACATCATCATCACTCATATTGAACCGCCTGCATGGGAGAGATAATATGAAATAGCAGATTAGAATCGAAATCACTTGCAGAAAAAGAAATAAAACAGAAGACAGCAAAAATAAAGGTATACAACAACAAAGGTTAACGCTTGCACCTAGGTCGAGGAGGGCGTTGTCTATTCTTTGATTCCCAATTTGACATGAGACAGTAGGCGTAACGGGGTCTTTGAGTTTCGGAGGTAATTCGTTTTGGATGATTGAGCTTGCTTGGCAAGCAACGTAAGCGTGTTTCTTTACACTTTGCCTCCTCTTGACCGTGCATAAATCTTTAAGATATTTTGCATAAGTCGGTACTTGTTTACTCGCATCAAGGAGTGGGAGGTTTATTTTTACTTGTTTAAATAATTCTATGAACTCCTGATTCTTTGTCTCATTTCTGGGTTTCTTAAGCCTTTGAGGGTAAGGCGCAGGAAAGGGGCATCTCGGTAATTCGTCATTAACGGGCTCCTTTCCGGGCCTTCTCTCAACGTAGAAAAAATGCTTAATGTTTGGGATCAAGAGTAGTTGGGTTCATCCAGTTGGATGAACTCAGCCTCTGTTTTGAAATTCTCTAAGAACGGTTTTAGCCTTTGGCCATTGACCTTGAAAACTACATCGTTCTTGGGGTTTATTAGCTCGACTGCCCCATGTGCAAAGACAGATTTGACTATGAATGGTCCTGTCCACCTAGATTAGAGTTTGCCTGGGAAAAGGTGGAGGCGAGAGTCGTACAGCAAGACTCTCTGCCCCGGCTCGAATGATTTACGACAAATAGTTCTATCGTGGTGAGCCTTCAACCTTTCCTTGTGTAATCGAGCATCGTCATATGCATCTCGACGTATTTCTTCCAATTCAGCCAATTAGAGTTTTCGAAGATGCCCTCCCTCTTTAATACCAAAGTTCAATGAGCGTGTCGCCCAATAAGCTTTGTGTTCGATTTCGACAGGGAGGTGACATGCTTTCCCGTATACTAGCCTGAATGGGGACATCCCTAGGTTCGTTTTATATGCAGTACGGTATGCCCATAGTGCATCAGTCAGTTTATATGCCCAATCATTTCTGTTGAAACTAACCGTCTTTTCGAGAATATGCTTGATTTCTTGGTTAGCCAACTTTGCTTGCCCGTTTGTTTGTGGATGGTAGGCGAGAGCGATTTTATGGTTGACCCCATATTTCCTGAGGAGTGATTCCAAAGGCCTATTGCAAAAGTGCTTGCCTTGGTCACTTATTAGGGCTTTCGGGGTTCCAAAACGTGATAGGATATGTTCCTTAAGAAAGGACATCACCGTTTTGTGGTCATTGCGTCTTGTTAATATCGCTTCTACCCACTTTGATATGTATTCCACATCGAGGAGTATATATTCGCAGTTATTTGATTTAGGAAACGGACCCATGAAGTCGATGCCCCAACAATCGAATATTTTAATCGTGATAATGGGGGTTAAGGGCATGGAGTTCCTTTTTGAAATTGTACGAAGCTGTTGACAGCGTTGGCACGTTTTGCAGAAAGCGTAGGCATCTTTAAACAAGGTGGGCCAGTAGAAACCACTATGTAGAACTTTTTGTGCGGTCTTTTGTGATGCGAAATGGCCACCGAATGCCTCAGAATGGCATGATGCTAAAATGACGGTTATATCCTCATTTGGAACGCAATGTCTGATGACCTGATCAGCACAATACTTAAATAAGTACGGGTCATCAAAGAAGAAATGACGTGCGAAAGAGAGGAACCGCTTCTTGTCTTGATTTGACCAATGTCCAGGAGTCACTCCCGTAACCAGATAGTTTACTATATCTACATACCAGGGTAGAGCGGACACAGTCATCAGTTGCTCATCTGGGAATTCGTCCTTTATCGGTATGGGTTCAGTATTGTCAACAAACGTTAACCGAGATAAATGGTCCGCAACCACATTCTCTATACCCTTTTTGTCTTTGATTGTGATATCGAACTCTTAGAGTAGGAGTATCCAACGAATCAGCCTTTGTTTCGCATCCTTCTTAGATAACAAGTATTTGAGGGCCGAGTGGTCTGTAAAACAGATGATTGGGGACCCTATCAGATATGGCCTGAATTTATCGAGAGCGAAAACTATCGGCAGTAGCTCCTTTTCGGTAGTTGTATAATTCATTTGAGCTTCATTCAGTGTACGACTGGCGTAGTAGATTACGTTAGGCTTTTTATCCTTCCTCTGTCCTAGCACTGCGCCAATGGCGTAGTCACTAGCATCGCACATTAACTCAAAAGGCAAACTCCAGTAGGGTGCCTGTATTATCAGTGCAGAGGTAAGGTGTTCTTTTAGTGCGTCAAAAGATGTTTGACAATTTTCTGACCATTCGAATGGCATGTCTTTCGCTAACAGTTGACACAGTGGCCAGGGAATTGCACTAAAATTTTGGATAAAGCGACGATAGAATCCCGCATGTCCCAGAAAGGATCGAATATCTCTGACTGTACGAGGGACAGGTAAGTTCGAGATTATATCTACTTTTGCTTTGTCGACTTGGATACCTTTATCAGAAATGATGTGTCCAAGGACAATTCCCTTGGTCACCATGAAGTGATATTTTTCCCAGTTTAGTACTAGGTGTTTGTCCTCGCATCTAGCTAGCACACGTTCCAGATTGTCTATGCAGTTTTCGAAACTATGGCCGAACACAGAGAAATCATCCATAAATACTTTGAGAATTTGCTCGACCATGTCACTAAAAATACTCAACATGCATCGCTAAAATGTAGCAGGTGCATTGCATAGCCCGAAAGGCATACGTCGGTAGGCGAAAGTATAGAACGGACACGTGAAGGTTGTTTTCTCCTGATCTTCAGGAGAAATTTCTATCTGGTTATAACCGCTATATCTGTCCAGAAAGCAGTAGTATTTATGACCCGCCACTCGTTCTAGCATTTGATCCATGAACGGCAATGGAAAATGGTCTTTTTGGGTCACAGTATTCATCTTTCGATAATCAATACACATCCGCCATCCGGTGGGGACGCGTGTTGGTACTAATTCGCCATCTTTATTTGGAATAACTGTTATACCTCCCTTTTTAGGCACCACTTGGGTCGGACTGACCCAGGGACTGTCAGAGACAGGATATATAATCCCAACATCGAGTAGTTTTAATACTTCCTTTTTGACTACTTCTTGTATGTTGGGATTCAGACGCCTTTGCATTTGTCGCGAAGGTTTAGCGTCTTCCTCCAAATAAATTTTATGGGTGCATACGGACGGGCTTATGCCTTTGAGATCGGCAATAGTCCATCCCACTGCTCCCTTATGTTGTTTTAGCATCAAAATTAACTTACCCTCTTGTTCAGCATTCAAAGTTGATGATATTATGACAGGGTAAGTCTTTTCAGTCCCTAGGAAAGCGTATTTGAGCTCTTTTGGAAGCTCTTTTAATTCCAATTCGGGGAACTAAAAATTTGATGGCATCACTAGTTTTGTCTTTGGAGGTAGCGGTTCATATGGTGTTACCCATATGCATACAGCTCTATCCTCCTTTTTCGTTTCCATCATGAGGCACGTGTGATTTAAAGCAGAATCCAATGGAGTAGAGTCTTTAGGTTGATAGATAGCGTCAAATTGTGACACAACTACCTCCAAAGGATCTTTGTAGTCAATAACATATGCCTCATCCTCGATGACTGTCTCAATGTAATTAACTTCTTCCTCATCTTCGTATTCTTCAGGTCTAGAATTGGAGAAGATTTTTATGGTTGTAGTCATGTTTCCGAACACAATAGTCATTGTACTACTTCTTATTTTTATTGAGGCATTAATTGTATTTAGAAATGGACGTCCAAATATCACCGGGATTTGTGTACCTGGGTTAGACACAGGTTCGGTGTCTAAAATTACAAAATTGACCGGGAAGACAAATAAGTCTATCTGCACAAGGACGTCTTCTAACACTCCTCTCGGGTATTTGACCGACCTATCTGCCAATTGTAATGCAACTCGGGTGGGTTTGTATTCGCCTAGCCCTAGTTATTTATAGACTGAATATGGCAGAAGGTTGACGCTTGCTCCTAGGTCAAGGAGGGCGTTGTCTATTCTTTGATTCCCAATTTGACATAAGACAGTAGGCGTAACGGGGTCATTGAGTTTCGGAGGCAATTTATTTTGGATGATTGAGCTTGCTTGGCAAGCAACGTAAGCGTGTTTCTTCACACTTTGCCTCCTCTTGACCGTGCATAAATCTTTAAGATATTTTGCATAAGCCGGTACTTGTTTACTCGCATCAAGGAGTGGGAGGTTTATTTTTACTTGTTTAAATAATTCTATGAACTCCTGATTCTTTGTCTCATTTCTGGGTTTCTTAAGCCTTTGAGGGTAAGGCGCAGGGAAGGGGCATCTCGGTAATTCGTCATTAACGGGCTCCTTTCCGGGCCTTCTCTCAACTTCTTCCACTTTTTCAAGAGCTTCAGTGTTTGTTCCTAAAGGTTCATTACTAGTAGTTGGCTCCTCTTCTTGAGTAGAAGGTTTGTTTCCATTGACCACTTCGTCCTCCTCGTACTCTTCGGGAGTAGAGGGAGGCATGTTTATCCCTATAATGTTGTCGCTCCTTAGGGTAGTTATGGCTTTAGCTTGTTCATGATTAGGGGGACCGTTGTTGTATCCCTTAGGGTTTTGAAGTGGTTGGGCAGGAAATGTTCCACCCAATCCCTCTTGTCGCGCATCCATCCTATCTAACGTCGCAGACATTTTACTCATCATTTGAATTAATTGTTTAAGTTGACGTTAGAGAGAGGATCTTCCTCTTGCACCTTTTTGTGCGGTGGCACGTATACATTAGCCTGTTGATTAATAGAAGGTTGCACTTGGTTGTAATTATTAGGTCTATTTTGATTGTACGGCTGGGACTGCTTATTGTATTGCCCTTGATATTGGTTATTATTGTAGGGCTGTTGTTGATGATGTTGATTTTGGGTCCCAGCATCATTTTTCCAATCAAAACCAGGGTGATTCCATCGATTGTTATTGTTTTGTAAATTATTGTTGTTATAGGAATTTCCTGTCCCCCTATACCCATGCATGGCATTCATTTCCATGGGGGGTTGTTCTTGAAAATACGGCACATTAGGATAATATTGAGTGGTATGTCCCAACATATTGCATGTGCCGCATGGTTCTTCAAGCAAATTTTGCCTCGAACTTCCTCCTTTCACGCCTAACTCCTCTACTTTCTTTGCTAGTTCTTCGTATTTAGTCATAAGGTGATCTTCACTGTTTAGTTGGTATAGGCTTTTCTCTTCTACATAGGATATCTGTGAGCGTGAGACATCATCAGAATTCGACCATTCATGAGCGTATTCGGCCAACCAATCGAAATGGGCTTCAGCCTCTTTGGTGTTTTTACGGAGAAATGGGCATGAACTCATGGTTTCCACCAACTTTTTCGTTTCACCATTCAACCCATGATAAAAGAAGCTGATAGTTCGCTATTTCTCAAACCCATGGTGTGGGCACGAGAGAAGAAGATATTTGAAACATTCCCAAGTTTGAGTGAAGGTTTCATTGCTCTTTTGTTTATAGGAATTAATTTGGCGTTGAAGGTCAGTGGTCATGCGAGTTGGATAGAATTTCTTTAGAAATGCAGTGTTCATCGCTTGCCAGGTGAAGATTGAATTGGGTTTTAAGGTGAGTAACCACGCCTTTGCTTTATCCTTCAAGGTGAAAGGAAATAGCATTAGACGTGTCACATCCACAGGACAATTCTGTGAGAATGTTTTGCAAACATCCTCGAAGTCCTTGACATGTAAGTACGCCTTCTCACTTTCCATCCCATGAAAGGTGGGAAGAAGTTGGATCATCCCATTGGGAAATTGAAATTCGCCAGCGTGTGGTGGGATTAGAATGCAAGAGGGCGTAGGTGCGTGTTCTGGTTGCATGAGATCGCACAAAGGTCGTAGCGCCTCATCAAGTGGTGCAACCACATTATCACCATGTTCACTTTGATTATCACCCATTGATTCAGTAGGAGTAGCTACAGGGTTAACAGAACTAGAGGAATCTGATAAGTAGAGTGGATTTTTGAAAATTCCTTCAATGGAATTGTTGGACATGAACTAAGAGAGTTCCTAAGGAGAGTGTTTTACCTAAGGAACTAAAAGAAAAAGAAATTAAAAATAGAAATAGATGAAGAGAGATTGAGGTAACCTAAGTATTAACTCGTCGCCTTCCCCGACAACGGCGCCAAAAACTTGACAAGGAAATAATTTGTGTGCGCTTGTGTGCTATACCCAAGTGTAGGTAATCGTGCAAGTAGTAAACTGGATTAAGTCCAGGTCGATCCCACAGGGAAGGATGAGAATTAAATTACCTAGATTAGACTCTAACAGAAATGAAAATTAAATGTTTGAAAAGAAGTATAGATCACAAAATTCTACGATTAACAATTATTAAAATAAAAAGCAATTAAACTATCTTAAACTAATGATTAACTAGCTAAAACGAGATTTGAAAATGGTTTTTTTCTTAATAAAGGGAATGGTGGGATCACGCGAATTCACTGTGACCTAGCCGTCTACCATGCAATTGCAATTTAAGCTCAATGGAGTACATCTTCTACAGTATTCTGTACTTTTCTAAAGATATCGAATCAATAGCCCTTTCATGACAGGGACTATATCATCACAATTAAGTTTGAAATACATGAAAGCGGTTTAATTCAATATTTAAGACTCGCACCTACAATGGTGTTAGCATTGTGGGTGGTTTGCAAAATGTATTGAAAGAAAATGCCTTAAGGCTCAAAGTTTAAAGACTGTTTTGACAAACTGAGCATTTGGGGACAGTTTGATAATAAATCATTAAAACAGAAAGTCTTGGAATACTGTATTAGGTGATCTCAAGAATCAGAGAGTTCGATCGATCGACGCGCTTTCGATCGATCGACAATCTTCATCCCTCGATAGATCTAAAATCCTTAGATCGATCGACAAAATCTATGTATCGATCGATCAAAATAACTCCGATCGATCGAACACAGATATTATCCCGGTGCATGGCAGAGGTTGGAAATCACAGTTTCATCGCGATTTCCCAACCTAGGACTACTCAGACATGGTCTGGAGTGTCTCAGTGTCATTTTTAACATAAATATCCATTGAAGGTTTGTTTGTTTGCATTTTAATTGTGAAAACGATTAAAAAGAATGGTGAAGACTTATCTAGCATTCGAACTACGAGTTTAACAGATCACACTACTCTTAACTAAGTGCAGAATGTAAATAAACAATGATAAGGTAACCTGGAGAGATAAACTTTGATTAAACTAGAGAAGACGCAATCCAAAACAATATCCAAGATTGTAAACCTACAAAACAATCCAAGAAAACTCTCTTTCTCTCTAAAAACTGATAAAAGTGATAGTGGGCGTCCTTATGGACGTACACATTACGAGTATATATACTAAAAACCTAATGCTTAGGGTTAAGAGTTCATTCTGCTGCGTGCGCATAAAAATCTGATAAAAGGCATGTTCGATCGATCTAAAACACTCGATCGATTGAACTTTTGGAATCTTAGATCGCTTGAAATATCTTAGATCGATCGAAGTCTCGATCGCTTGAGAGGAATTCGATCGCTCGAACTTCAGTTTTCAGCTTTGAGTTATCTTCATTAAAGCCAAGCACTTCCTTTTATCCTGCTCCTTCAATTATTCACACAGAGACAGTAATCTGCACAAATCACAGCTAAAACATACAACTTATCATAGATTAATCATAATGTGTAGAAACTGGCATTGTAATCTAGACTACAGATATACGAGGGAATTGTGAACTAAATTAGCGTGTTTTCCTCTTTTAGCGCGGTTGTATTTTACAAATACCCCCGCTTGTCAGTGATCACCCTTGATCTCATACCATGTGTTGGTATATGAAGCATCCTATCGAATGTATGTCAAGGGTCCCTTATTTTACTAAAACCCTGTCTTTGCATGGTAGCTTTTATAGAACCTTTCAAAACTAGGAAATCAATTCTTGATTAGGGTTATGTGTTATGGAGTTTTTGTATGCCCGGAAGGGTTTAGTTGAGATGATTATGATGCTCGCTTGATGTAAGATGTGTACCCTTTTAATCATCTTTTAGCAACCCCTCTTCATGTCCGATGACATTTCAGAACATACCGAATCTTGATTATAAGATTACATCTCTTATATCATATTTAGCTAAGCATCATTGACCTTGTATGTATCCGAATTTATAAAAAGTACTGTGATAATCCAATTATGTGATCATTCAACCCAAAAACTTTAAATCCATCTTTGAAAATAAACGGATTTTTGCCATCTTTATTCCAAAGTTTTCAATAGCTCTTTTAAAAATCTTTGGAGTTCAATTTTTGATTAAAGCTGCAAACTAATCTTTGTTAAAATATATTTTCACATGATCATCTTCAAAGAAAAAAACCAAAAATTTTGGAAATTGGTTTTGGGAGAAATGCTTTTCAAATGAATTTCAGAGCAAAATTTCAATCCAATCATCTTTGTTGAGGAATGTTTAACAAATTCGTTCTTAAAAGAATTATCAAAAATTATTTTCAAAAGATTTTATTATTCAAGATATGCTTCCTAAAGGAATGTCCAACCTTCGAAAGGGTAACGAGGGTCACAATGAAAGGAGAAGTTGGCTCACTTGACATGGGTGAGGATTTTTATGTGCTTATGTGATAGGATTAGGATTTTCTTTTCTTTGGCATATAGAGTAGGCGTCACATACATGCATTGCTTCCGTGTAACATATGAACCATTCATGAATGTTTTACAAAGTATTTGTAAAAATGAAATCAAATAAAGGGATATTGATAAAGGAAAAGAAGCAAAAAAAAAAAAAAACTCTTTTGTAACCATTAAAATTCTTTTGTAGGGCAAAAATAAGAACATGAAAGGAATACTGGGAAAGTAGCAGAATCGAGGGAAATAGTAAAAAGGTAGAAAGAGCACATGAGAGGACAGGATAAGAACATGAACCGCATGATGAACATGATAAAAGCAATGACTCGTCAGCCGTCACCCGCAGATCCGCAATCTGTCGACCCACCCCCTCCAACAGCAAGAGAAGAAGATTGGTATGATGATCAATAGGCATAGAGAGCTAATGTATTATGGGCTGAAAGAGAAAGAGAAAAGGCTGAGAAAGAAAGGGTAATGGCCAAAAATGTAGAGAAGCTTGAGAAAGTGGTACGCAAGGCTTAAGGAGTTGATACCTATTTGCTAGAATTAGAAGGGTTATGCGATGGGGTCCATGAGACGCTGCCTGTCAGTTTTAAAATACGTCTTTGACAAGTTTGATGGGATAGGGAATCCTCGTAGCCATATGAAGATGTGTATCGGAGCTTTCCAGCCTAGTGGATTGAGCACCACCATGATGGCTGTTCTATTTCAGTAGACTTTAACTGGGGCTACCCTGGCCTGGTATCCCATGCTCGAACCAAGCAAGACTAGAGTCTGTGAAGAGGTAGTTAAATCATTTGTAGCATAGTACCAGTACAATCAAGACTTGGATGTCACAGTCTAGGATTAGGAAACCACCAGGCAAGGGAATAAGGAATCATTCGTTGAATACTTGAGTCGATGGAGGGGAAAGGCAGCTAAAATGGTCTAAATGCCATCTTTGACGTGAGGTTCCAAAGAAAAAATGAGGTTCCAATCAATCAACACTTTGCCGAAGTGTTCAACGTAGGAACCAGGATAGAGGCTGGAATCCAAGAAGGGTAATCAAGAAGGAGGAGTTGCCAAACAAGTACATGATGCCAAATCATGGGACAAATGGAGGACATTTCAGAGGTCACTCGGACCCCACCAATGTAAATGCATTAATCGAGCCCGAGAAGAAGTTTGACATAACATGAGGTCGACCAGAGGCAGATAAGCCATAAAGGTAGTTTTCTAATTTGGGAGTTTCACTATCAACCGCCCTTGTTAGGCTAATAACAAAGGGGCACCTTCGTTCGTTGGAACCTCGATCCTTACCAAATCCGCTTCTTTTGAGCTTTCGGGATGATCTTCATTGCAAATTTCACCAACAAAAGGGTCATGCTATAAATCGATGCACGAGGTTAATGCTTGAAATTTAAGTCTCATCAATAATAAGGTAATATTTGAGTTGCCCGTCAAAGCCCCCAACGTTACCAGAAATCTGTTGCTAAATCATCATGCTGTACTGTTAGCCCCAAGGGTTTTACCCTAAGTAATTTTGATGATTAACAAACTATCAAGTTGAGTACTTATGACTTCATCAAGTGTGTTGTCCAAACAAAGCTCAATAATAGTGATGGATATTCTACGGAAGTCTTACGGAAGAGTATTTGTTTCATATATTGTTCTTATAGGAAGTTATGTAAAGTTCGTTAGGTTGAATCTCAAAAACAAGGGCTTAAAACTGAACAAAACATTCAAAACTGTCAAACTGTTTTTCTCAAGAAAAACAGTCGACTGAACATTCGTCCAGTCAATTGGACCCTGTATTTTTCAGTCAACTGGTTTCTGCATCAAAAACAAGCATTCTGCTTGAAACATTTTAGTCGACTAGACCACTTTTTCATCGACTGTTTTTTATGGCGCAAACCTTCAGTTCAAAAGTTCAGTCGACTGAACCGCGAGCCTAGTCAACTGGATTACTACGCAGAAACAGTAATAGCTATTTTCCTCTATTTTGGTTTATGCATTCAATGCTCCCACCTACCTTAAACGTTCAGATTTTCTTGGGAGAGTATATATATTCAATTCAATTTGGTTTGTGGGACATCCATTACTCTTATTCAATACTCACTTGTTGTAATCAAAGATTTAAGCCCTAAATCGTAAGATTTAATCTTCTAGCTCTAGATTTCATTTGTAAAAACCTTGAGAGCTTTTATTGTGAGCATTTATTGTTTCTATCTACTCTACATAGAGAGTGTTATTCAGTTGTAATCCAACATTTATTAAACCCTTGAAGTTGTAAGAGGGCTGGTGTAACCCTTGTTCCAAGTGAAGGGCTTATTTATTGGAGGTGTAACTAGAAGTTCAAGAAGAATTTGTAAGGAGTGGTTTAATCTTCACCCAAAGAAGATTGGTTAATGGAATCCTCAAGAGGTGTCCTTGAGGGGTGGACGTAGGCTCCGGGTTGCGGATTGCCGAACCACTTGAAAACTTGGTTTGCAAGTGCCTCTTTCCCTTCTCCCTTTAATTATTGTTTTAATTAAGTTTTGTGTTTACTTTTAGTTTCAATTTGCCATTAATGGTTAGTAATCTTATTCATCCCCCCTCTAAGGATTACTTTTTGGCCAACAATTGGTATCAGAGTGAGGTCACGGGTTTGAGTCCCTTGTGTGTCGCTGGGGGATATTGTTGGCTTTATGGGGGCCAACGATCAACCTATGGACTCGCTACTATGTGTATGTATGGCATCGGTGATTGACAGCCCATCCCGTTGGCGCTTTAACTAGCGCAACCCCTCATGCCCACCTAGCACTCAGTACAGGGCTTCGCGCTATCATGAATAGAAGGAAATAAAGTTGCGCCTTTACTAACAATAATTGCTTTTGGCCTAGTGGTAAGCGCTTGATCCTAACATGTACCACTACCACAGGGCCTCTATTTCTTGGGATTAGAGGAGATGACATTCAATCCATCTTGATTGATCCATAAAATTGGAGAACCAAGGAAGCCTTACCAGCTGCCAAAAGAGTCCGAGATATGCACTCTTAGGAATCAATTAGAGGCATGTAGAGAGGAAATGACGAAGCAAATGGCCATGGTGGATTGGTGGGTTTAGGAAACTAATAACTCCACCAGGTATGTAGAAGCTAATAGTCGAGATATAGATCAGGTGGAAGATAATTTGTGGTACGAAAATGATGAAGAGACAAGAGTAGGGAAAGAAAATATAGAAATCGACAACTTGTGGCCAAGAGAGGAGGTCAGTCATCTAACTCAATCAGGATGACATTTTAAACCATATGATCTAGAGGAAGATCTCCCAGGGAGAGAGTTAAACAAGGGAAAAGAAAAGATGAATGAAGAAGAGGAGGAGGATAGGGTTTTGAAACAATTGCAGAAGACACAAGCTAATATCACCATCTGGGTGGTTACTGATCGCTTCTGAACGTTAGAGGTAGGCATCCTAGATGCCTTGAATCAGTCTGATATTTCTATTGACACAGAACTAGAGGATCTCATGAGATTGATCGGCAAAATTATGACTCTAGCCATCACCTTATCCTCAGATGATTTACCCCCTGGAGGGCATATTCACAATAAGCCGCTATACGTCACTATTGAATGCTTGGGAAATGCCGTACCTACTTGTGTCATGGACAACGGGTTTACCGTAAATGTATGTCCATTCTGAACAATGAAACGAATGGGTCTGGATGAGTCAACTTTTATACGATCCCAGTAGAAGGTAAGAGCATATGACAATACCTAAAGGACGGTCATGGGTATAATATTCCTCAATCTCACTATCAGATCTTTGGAAAAGAAGCTGAGTTTTAGATCATCAACATCCCTGCCTCTTTCAACTTGTTGGGTAGACCATGGCTAGACAGTCTCGGTGCCATACCACCAACAAATCATCAGAAAGTCAAGTGTGTTTGGGGAAACAAGGTGTGCGATATTCTCGAGGATAGCTGGGTCGGCCTGTCTGAAGCTTCGTCGAGTGCACCAATTTTAGAGGTACAGTTGCAAGAGTAGGAAATAAGTCTAGGAGGGTTTGAGTTCATCAATATGTTGGAAGGAGTAAAGCCGAGGGAGTTCTTGCCACTATATTTTAATCAGTATACGAGCCCGCTAGTCACTGAAATTATGAAAAAGATGGGTTTCTTCAAAGAAATGGACTTGGGTAAAAGCCATCAAGGTTTGTCCGAGTTTCTAAGAATACCCACACATACCCATACTAATGGTCTGGGTTATCAGTCATCAAAGAATGAATTGAAGGATAAGAATAAAGCAACTGATGCACCGATGGTCCCGTATCAGAAAACGCTCAATTAGTACTTTGTGAAGGGAGAAGAAGATTTACCCTTCTGTGGCTTTCCGGAGCCATGGGTGGATCAGAAAGACAATTGCTTGAAGCCAGGGTTTGTAATCTTCTTCCCCCATGAATTTTCCAAATATGAAGACCCGTATTTATAAGTGCACAGGAAGTCTTCCACTGTTAAAGTTTGGATCTATATACTAGATGGTCCAGCTATATAGAATCTGTTGGGCAAAAGAAGTGTCAAAACTGAAGAAAAAGGCCAAGAAGATATTATAGAAGCCGAGATAGGGGAAGAGTATGTTGAGGATATGGTGGATTAGGTGCTAGAAAAGATAAGGGAAATGACAAAGAAGAACCAGAAGGAGTAATGACAGAAGGAGGGGATGAAAAGGGAACGCTGCCCGACTGCGACACCATAGAGCTCAAGCAAGGAGTCACCAAAGAGTGGGTCTTTAAGTCTACTAATAAGTACACTCCCCGAAGTCTGTAATTACCCATGGGAGGCGTTTTACTATTTCTATGTCTGTTGTAATCACCTCGAACAATGTTAATGAAAGTGTGACTAATTCTGCCTACTCGAATGTGCTTAATGAATGTGATGACCATGTAATACCAATCGAATTGCAAAAACTAATTAAAAAAAAAAAAGAATCTGCATGTAAAATCATTGAGGACACTCTAACAATTAATGTAGGAAATCAAGATAATCCATAAAATGTTTTTATTAGCTCTGCATTTAGTAATGAAAAGCATAGGATTGATCAATCTATTAAATGAATTCAAAGATATTTTTGCATGATATAGTGATATGCCAGGAATCGATCCAGAGATAGTCTGACATCATATCCCCCTCTTTCCAAATTAAAACCAACAAAACAAAAATTGAGGCGAATGAGGCCTGAATGGGCACTCAAAGTAGAAGAGGAAATTAAAAAGCATTTAAGAGCCAGATTCTTGATGGTCAGCGAGTATCCCGAATGGATTGCCAACATTGTGCCAGTCCTGAAGAAGGATGGTCATGTTAGGGTGTGCATTGATTTTTGAGATTTAAACAAAGCAAGCCCTAAAGACGACTTCTATTTACCTCATATCGATGTGCTAGTTGATAATACCGTAGGACACAAGCTGCTATCTTTTATGGACATATTTTTAGGGTATAATCAGATTCTCATGGCATCAAAGGATAGGGAGAAAACCACTTTCATTATGCCTTGGGGTATATACTGCTATAAGGTAATGTCATTTGGACTCAGGAACACAGGGGCATCGTATCAATGGGCAGCCACCACATTGTTACATGACATGAATCATAAAGAGGTGGAGGTATATGTAGATGATATGATCACTATAGAAGAAAGAAGGACACATGGAGGCATTACAGAAGTTCTTCTAGAGGTTGAGAAAGTTAAGAATAAGGCTGAATCCACAAAAGTGCACTTTCGGAGTTACTACCGGGAAGTTGTTAGGATTTCTTATCACCCAAAGGGGAATAAAGGTTGACACGACCAAAAATAAAGCCATAGTTGAGATGTAGTCATCGAAAAATGATAAGGGAAGGTAAGGGGATTCTTGGGTAGGACACAATTTATTAGCCGCTTCATCTCAAAGCTCACCTTAACCTATGACCCACTATTTAGATCGCTTAAAAAAAGAGATAAGTTTGAGTGGGATACCCTAAGCCAACAAGGCTTCGATAGAATCAAAACCCATCTTCAAAACCTACATATGTTATCTCCACCCGCACCCGGAAGGCCTTTGTTACTATATCTTTCTGTGTCCTAAGATTCAATGGGGTGTATGTTGGCCCAAGAAGGAGAAGAGGGGCATGTAGAGAAGGCCATTTAATAATTGAGCAAAAGGATGACCGGATATGAGCTGAAATATTGACCCTTAGAGAAAGCTTGTTAGGCCTTAGTCTAGTGTACCTATAACCTTAGACACTACATGTTAGCCTTCCTAGTAACTCTGATATCCTGAATAGACCCACTTAAATAACTATTTGAAAAGCCCGCTTTGACTAGTAGGATTTCTCGATGCACTATGATGCTTACTGAATTCGAAATTAAGTATGTCACTGCCAAATCCATAAAAACGGAAAGCTGTCACTAAGTACCTGCCCGATCTTATGATACAATCCAAGGAGAAGGGTGAGTTTTGATTCCTAGATGAAGGAGTGATGGGAATAGAGGAAAATTCTATAGAAGATGTATTTCGATGAAGAAGCTAACCAATTAGGCTATGGGGTCGGAATCATCCTTGTAGCACCTAACGGAACTCCTACCCCGTTAGTCGTCAAGCTTAAGTACAACTCAACCAATAATACGGCAGAATATGAAGCATGCATAATTAAAAAGGCCTTAGCCCTAAAAGTTAAAAGGATTGATGTTTTCAGAGATTCTAACCTGATTATATCCTTAGTTTGAGATGATTGGAGGGTAAAGCATGACAAGTTGAGGAGAATCAGCTAGCCACAGCCATAGAGGAAGAGGGTGAAATGCCTTAGTATAAGGATGTTTGGAATTTCATTAAGAAAGGAGAATACCTTGAAGGAGCTTCAGAGAAGGACAGGAAGGTGATTGAAAGATTTTTCGCTAAATTTGTGATCTATGCGGATAAGTTATGGAAGAAGTCTTACACTGTGTATAATCTGGAGTGTCTATATGGAAAAGAAGCTAAGAGAATGATGGAGGAAATACACGAAGGATTTTGTGGGCCCTACATAAATTGGCATATGTTAGCAAAGAAGATAATTCGGTAAGGGTATTACTGGACGACCTTAGACAAAAATTGCTATGAATTTGTCAGAAGATACCATAAGTGTCAGATCTATGCAAATCTGATGCATACCCTGCCATCCCAGCTCTATAGAATGACCACACCTTGGCCATTTTCCGTATGGGATATAGATATTATTGGTGAAATAGTTCCAAAGGCCTCGAATGGACAGTGGTACATAATTGTGGCAATTGATTACATTACTAAGTGGGTAGAGGCAGCGTCATATGCAACTTTAAAGGCTAAAGATGTGGTGAGCTTCATTGAGAAAAATATAATTTGTAGATATGGGGTTCCAAATGAGTTCATTTCGGATCATGGCAGTCATTTCCAAGGCAAAGTCATTCCGCTCTTAGAGAAATATAAGATCACCCGCTACCAATCATCCACGTATAGACCATAAACGAATTGGGTAGTGGAAGCAACAAATAAAAGTGTCAAAGCGATCCTAGGGAAAATGATAGATACATATAAGCATTGGCACAAGAAGCTGCCGTATGTACTATGGGGATGCCACACCTCCGTTAGAACCTCTACAGGGGCTACGCTATATTCATTGGTTTATGGGATGGAAGTTATCCTTTCGGTAGAAGTAGAAATACCCTCTCTTAGGGTTTTGGTAGAATGTGAAGTGACCGAGCTAGAGTGGATACAGGGAAGATATGAGGAGTTGATGTTGCTTGATGAGAAAAGGTTGGCCACAATAAACCATACTCGGGGATATTAGAAAAGGATATCTCGTGCTTTCAACAAAAAGGTTTGCACAAGGATGCTTGCTGAAGGTGACCTGGTCGTCAAACAACTTAAAGTGTCTGTTATGACCCCAGAGGAAAATTCAAACCCAACTGGGTCAGACCATACATCATTAAGACTCTTTTCTCTGGGGTGGCTACTTATCTTATGGACCTAGATGGGGTTGAATTTAAACAACCAATTAACCTCGATCGCCTAAAAAAATATTTGGTTGAAACCTTTCTTTAATTTCAAAACCTCCTACATCGATGAACTATGCTTGACCTGATTCCCAGTAGGGGATACGTAGGCAACTTGCTCGGTTCGGTCATTACAAAATTGCGTGTGTGGCACCTTCCTTCAAGCCTTAAAATTGAACTACTTTGGACCTGATACCCACTCGGGGATAAGTAGGTGGGCTCTCGAATAGCCTTCGATCCATTTAAACCCAAAAATCCCTATGCAAAACTTGCGGCAAACTTACGTTTGCTCAAAATCAAGTCAAAACCCCATAATTAGGGCCAAACTTGGTTTTCTATCGAAAGAACCCATATATTTACCCTAACCCATCCATGGATCCCCTGGCTATCAAAATGAGCACTATAAAGGAAACAAATAATAATTCATGGCATAGAACGATTAAAGCACTAAGCAAAACTCAAAGAAATGTAATAAAAAGCCAAGAAAAGACATTGAAAGGAAGATTTTCATAACTTAAAGATGGATCGAAAGAGTGAACACTTTGATTAAATATGTTAGAACAATTTCTAAATAGAAGAACATTCTTTGAGAATAAAGAAATAAATCACATTCAAAAAGTGTAAAAGAGTAGACAGGTTTGTCAGATGTTTTGTAAAATAAAGCTTTGCACTGGGTTTATTTTACTTTCATCTATGTCTGTCTATGAAGTCTGTCTCTCAACCAGAGTCTGGATTATCAAAAGATACTCAGTAGTAGGCATGACTATAACAGGAACTCTCCGACACTCTATCATGCCAAGCCTCAATGAAAGCCTTCATGATAGAAGGGCGCATGGCAGAACTCCTCGTAAAGTCTACAGTAATGTTCTCAGGAACATCTTGAAGAAGTCCGTACTGACAAACCGCTCGACCAAGGACATAAAAGGTGGTAGCATGTAAGCCATGTAACCAGACGACAGGTCATCCAGGGAGTCGTACCTAAATTAGAAACCAAAAATAAGGATTAGAATGTCTGAAAGAACGCAAAGAGACAAAATATGGTTTTTGAGAAAATTACCCTCCACTCTCGCCCATGAACCCAATGCCTCATGCTATGGGCATAAAGCAGGCCTCCTCGGCATAGCCCCTGGGGATGTGATCATGCTAGAGTGGGATAGTGGGAGAACCATGGTAGTGTTGAGGATCTTGGTCATGCCCTTATTGCCCTGGAACACCATCTGGAGGCTCCAATCCCACTGTGGTAGAGCAGGAGGTCAGGCAGCGGCATGAGCAGGCTGCAGAAGAAGAAGAGATAATTCTATAAAAAGCAAAAAATACTAAAAGAGAGATAAAAAAAGCTATAAATGAAACTTAGTCGTGTTACTTCCATCAGAGGGAAGTTCTTCATCATCTTAGCAGCGTGCAAAGCTGCGTACCAATCGGGAGGCTCCAAGTAATCCTGAATGAAAAGACCATTCAGGGCAGTTGTAAAGGCACTACCATGAAGAGTCTCAACAATCCTCATAGAACTGGGAAGAGGATGTGGCACATGAAAAATGGGAGCCATTAATGACTTCATCTGTATGACTATTTGTACTTGTGTATTTATCCCTTGTATAAACTATGTCCTAGTCTGATTCTCGTAGGGATACGTAGGTAGCTCACCATCGAGCACGACCAACATGGAAAATTCACGCGACTATTTTTGCAATGCATTTTGTTTTTACCTGAATCTGACAGTTTGGTCAAAGGCTTGTCTTCACACACACTTCGACAATCACTTGTGAAACAAATTACTCCACAAGCTCTGTCAAACACGGGAAAACTATAGACATCCCAATTTTGATAAACTGTCGAATCAGGAGATTGTTACCTACAAAATAGATGATGACAATGTCTGACAAATTTTTGGGTTTCCAAGGTGATTAAAGCTCTTCAAAAGGCTCTTCAATTTCAAATCTCAAAAAGAAGAAGGAAGGAATAAGAGAGAAAAAGGGAAGAACAGCACAAAACGGCACGCGGCGAGGATTGCGGCAATCATATAGTGCCGCAAAGGCATTCACTGATCTCCATGCAAGCATTCAATAAGAGCTGCACTGGCACTCGCTGAACACCATAGACAACTCACCAAATGTCAAAAAAATGGAAGCAGTTTTGAAAGCAAAAAGAAAGAAAAAGAATAAGAAAGAAAGAAAAAGAAATCAAAAACAAAACAAATTTAGGAAAACAAAAAGACGACAGTCCGCGAGTTGTCTGCTGCATTCATTGAGTGCCATAACGGCGATTTGTGAATGCCGTTACGGCCTTAACTAAGTGCCTGCTTTTAAAATTGTATGCATTATACCATCAAAAGTACCTTCGGGATTAGGGTTTGCACCTTAAATTTACTAAATACCACTCAGAAGTTGGTCTATTTAAGGGGATGAATACCCACACCATATACAAGGGGTCCTTGTTTTTGAACAACTTTGGAGATATTTAAGAGATTATCATTTAGCAAATCTTAGAGAGAATTAAGAAAATCATTGTAAGGGTTAGAAGAAGAGCGTGGAGATCCTTTGAAGACATTCAAAACACAAAGAGGTTAAGGATAATTGGAGATAACTTCTAATCTTAATTAGTTCTTAGTTTAAGTCCAATCACAATTCGTAGAGCTCCTAAGGATCTTTTGCACATTTTATAAAAGTCTATTCTAACCTCATTTCATCACACACCACTAGAATTGTGATTGGACTTTCATTTTATGCTTATTGGTTTGGATCTGAACAACCGTAGATTTGATACAAAATAAGTCTCCTAAAAGAAACTTAACTTGGACCATCATTTATGTTTGGTTTTTTAACTCTTTTTGTTTATGCTTTTCATTTGAGATTCGTAAGATCTTCAATATCTCACTTGAGTCTTTTAACTTGGATCCCTTAATATTCTATAAATTTATGATTTACATGAAGATTAAGGTTGATATCAATTATCCTTTTATATGGTTGATGAGCCTAAATCCATCTTCATGATTTAGGTTCATTAGTTTGCGATTTCATGAAGTTCTCCCATACTTTATTGAAATCTATAAGGATGATGTCTTCAATCTCCAATGACCATCAATGCAGAGGAGAATTAGATTTAATATAAGCCAATCTCTATGGCTTGGTCAATAAATTTAACAATTAGATAGTGAACTTAACATTGGTGCAATGAATTCATAAACCAACTTTGATCAAGGATTTTTAATTAAATCATGATCCATTGGAATTGAATGAGACCAAATGGAAAATGTTCGTAACACAAATATCTTCCATTGCAAAATTTTTTTTCATTAGATTTTATTGTTAATGTGGTGTGACCTTAGGATTTGTGAACTAGCTACTCTCTGTCCAAAATTTTAGAATAGTAAGTCAGTATTGATTTGAACTGATCAGAGCCTTAAGCAAACATTTTTGACTTTGAATAAATATTTCTATGTGTAATGTGTTAATAAGATCCCCTAAAAACAATGAAGCAATTCAGATTAATTTACTATTTTTAGAAAATCATGAAATATCCTGGATAGAGAGTTGTTAAATTCTGAGTGATGTCTGGTTTTGATCTAATTCCTAGAGCTTGAATTGTTGGATCTTTGATTTTCTTTTTGGGATAGCAACTAGACTCACAGAGGAACCTTGTGTCCAAAAATCATTAACATCAAACCATGGGAAGTATGTGTTTCCAATTTTTGAAAGTCTGGTCGGCTCTCTGTATTTTTAGATTTATGTGACAGATTTGATAAACTTTGCAAATTATGTTCCAAATGACATTTTCGTGACCTAAGGCTTGAAATATGTTGAGATTATGATTAATTTTAAATACAGAGGTCAGATGATCCAAATCAATGAATAATTTATAGCTTGTTCTCATTCATGTTCATGCATTCATCCATGTATGTTGATACTTGTAATTATGACTTATTTTGGGCTAAGTTGCATTTAATTGAACTTCGTTGTGAGTTCCTTGTGACCATGTTGGGATTATACCATCTCTATATGGATATTACATTAGTTCCTAGTTGAGACTTGTAGATCTACAGAAATATTGTAACTTCAACTAGTTAGAAGGATTTCATGATTATGTCAATTCTTTCATGCTTGATAGATTTAAGCTACAAATTTGGGAATGTTATTTTAGATTTGACATTACATTTTGTTTAAAGCTCTATTGAGGTATGATTTTTCAACCCCTCTCTAGTTTATTTATTTCTCGATTTGTTATTGATTCTCGACTCTATGTGTGACACCTTAGAATTAGGATTTGCCATATGTGCATATGTGAATTAGAGACTCTTCCTTTTTGTTTTTTTGTTTATTTATTTACATGCATTACATGTTTCCATTTCGTGACTGGATCCCGGGTAAGCTATCTTGTTCCTTATTCGCATATCATTCTTGCTTGCTAGTTGAATTATATGGTTTTGTATGCCTTTTATCGTTAGCAATCTTGCACCCCTTTTGACATGGCTTTTTAATGTATATACGTATGTATTAGTTGAGAGCATGATTAGATTAATAATTAGATTAAAAAGGATGTTGAGTAGAGGCCTATCATGAGATATGATGAGAGGGGGTGTTTTAGTCTATCGGGCGCCTTCCCCTCTCATTCCATAATCCCCGGACCTAGAAATCTCTACTTTCTAAAAGATCAGTTTGCTTTCAAAATAGTTTCTTAACATTTTTTTTTAAAATTAAGTGGCGACTCATATTTGAATTTTGAATTTGAAAAAGTTTTGAAAAAGCATGGTTAAACTGCGATATCCACAAAACCCCGATCATATCCTTCACTGAATTTTATTTGGAGATTCTGGGATCTGTACTACTCAAGACAGAGTTGCATTAGAGATATAGTTGCCCGAGTAAGATCCTACTCTTAGTGGGTTCGAGCTCGATATGATCAATGGTTTGGAAGTGGAAGAATCATTAGGGAAAGTTGCACCATACCTCGATGATTATGCAAATCCTATGGTAGCTCCTATCATGAATAAGATGAAATTCTTCCTGGGTATAGGTCTAGGATGAAGGTAGCAAGGGATAGCCAAATTTCTAAATTTTGGTTGGCAAAACAACAAGAATTGTCTAGGGTATACACTGAAGAAAGGGGAAATAAGCAACTCCAAGAGTGTTGAATCTTCTAAGAAGACTCTCAATGGTTGTTTCATCAAGGGAGGGGATAATTTCTACTACTATGGCTTCCCGGAGCCCAGGTACAACTATGATATGAAGAACAGGATCCCCCATTTTGAAATTTTATTTGATTATGAGCTGTTGGGAGTGAAACAATGGTGCAAAGCTATGGGAGAGGGACAAGTCAAGAAAACTGTTCAAGAAGACTGGGCTAAGAATATGGACCAAAGACCTATGAAGTTGTTGTTGGGGGATAGACCTAAAGAAGAGGAAGACGAGGACCAAGAGGTGATGGCATTGCAAAGTGGGAAGGTGGATGTCTCCAAATTCATCGGGAAAGCCGAGGAAGAGCTCAAGAATTGGAAGTATGAGGATGCACCGCACCCAACAGGGTACTTTCTAAGTTTCTCAAATCTGTAATCGGATCCACACTTGTTAGTGGACCGGAGTAGTTTTTCATTCTGTTGTTGAGTCAATTACTAGGGATAAGAAGTCTGGTAAGTCTAGTAAGTCTGGTGGCAAGTCTTCTATCAAGTCTGTTAAAGATTTCCTAGTTATTAATAAAATGAACTCTAAATCTACTTACTCCGATGTCTCTAATTCTGAATTCATAGATCCTAATGAAAATGATGAAATTCCCAATAATTTAAAATACTTAATTGAAAAGGATGAAATTGAACCAGCTCAAAAAGTGGTAGAAGACACTTTGTCAATAAATCTGGGTACTGAGGAGGATCCCCAAAAGGTCCAAATTGGTTCAACACTTAATCAATGTGAAAGCCAAGAATTGACTAATTTACTTAAAGAATTTAAAGACATTTTTGCTTGGTCCGATGACAACATGCCTGGAATCAACCCTGAAATTATCTAACACAAAATCCCGCTTCTTCCTAAATCCAAGCCCATAAAATAGAAGTTGAGGAGAATGAGACCCGAGCTAGCGCTAAAGATTAAAGAAGAGGTTGAAAAATAGTTGCAAGTGGGTTTCCTAATAGTGACCGAGTATTCGAAGTAGGTAGACTTTCGAGATCTAAACAAGGCAAGTCCCAAAGATGATTTCTCACTCCTATATATAGACATCCTAGTTGACAATACTGTTAGGCATGCAATGCTATCGTTTATGGATGGGTCTTAGGAGTATAATCAGATACTCATGGCACCGGATGATAGAGAAAAGACCACCTTTATCACACACTGGGGTACATTCTGCTATAGAGTAATGCCATCTAGGCTCGACAATTTTGGGGCTTCATATTAAAGAGTTGCAACCGTGCTATTGTATAATATGATCCACAAGAAGGTGGATGTGTATGTGGATGACATGATAGTGAAAGATAAAGAGAAAGAGAAAGAGGATTACCTAGGAGTCCTGAGGAAATATTTTGAATGGTTGAGGGAGTATAGGATGAGGTTGAAACCAAAGAAGTACGTATTCGGAGTAATTGCAGGGAAGCCGTTAAGATTCTTGATCACCAAGAGAGGCATAGTGTCACGCCCCGGAGTAAGCCAAAAATAGGGAAAATAAAAATTTTCTTTTATGGGTCCGTAGATATGTGACTAGTTTGTTAACCGTCCTGTCCTTCTAACTCCGCACCAAGCAATCATAAGGGAAATGCTGGAGCATAAGCATGATCTAAACTTATCAGAGTATAAATACAGCAGCGGAAATTAAACAAGGGTTACAATAACTTCATTCCTAATACAAGAGGCCATACTAAACAATTTACATAAGCTTAAAACTTGAGAAACTGTCTATCAGATCTTTGGCAAGGCTTTATTCTCCTTGGCTCCACGGTACTGCATCCTGAACTCTTCTATCTATCTCTAAACCTGCAATACTCTGGGCATACGAATGCCCAGGGCGTAACATGCCGTCAGCCTTGGAACAAGGCTGAGTGAGAGTCTCAACCGCACAATAATCAATAATTACAGAACATCTCTCAACTCATGTTATAGTTTAGTACTTTAAGGTATGGTTAATCTCTTATCAAAAGACGCATTCTTACCACGGGCATAACTGAGGTCTCAACAAGACAGGTAAACAGATAAGCATAACATCATAGAATACATTCTCCTTATTATATCCTCATGCGTGCAAATGCATGACCTATGTGACTTACTCCCAAGTCTTTTCAAAGACACTTGCTTTTCAAAACAGATACTTTTCAAAACCATTTCATTTCAAAACCAAAACTTTCCAAAACCAAATCATTTGAACTAAACCCTTTTTGCTCATCAATTCAATCTCATCATTCACTTTCTCTTTCTCATCCACTTTACAACACGCGGTATATCAAGGATGACAACATGCTATCACAGCCAATTCATGCTCATCCCTTGATAGGCCACCAGACATCTTCACGGCGCACACTATCTGTAAACAATGAAACTGGCACATGGGACGTCTTCAACCATGTGTATACTCTCACATTTTCATCAAACACCTCTCTTTCTCATACAATGCATGCTAACACATGTCATGAAATGCAAGTGAGTCCACTACCGATACCCATATGCAAAACCACTTTCATTCTCTTTATTATTAACATAGCATGCGTTATCTATTCCAATCAACGACATCGTAAAACGTGCATTTAACAGTTAGTAGCAGAAACGTAACATATAGAGCATGGATCACATGACATGGATTTGATACTGATAATCATATAGATAAAACCCTTGACATGTTCACGTATGTGATAGCACTACCATAACATGCTTTGCATAGTCTTACAATTATTGGAAATACACGTGACATCATAAATCAGCATTTCACTTATACAAAATATCATACAGGTAGCTTTTAAACCTCTTATATTAATCTTATTAGGATTAGAGTGAGGTTAGGAAACTCACCTCGAGTCACCGATCCTCGAAAAGCAGATAACCGTCAAGTTCTACAACAATAAACGGAATAAATAGTAATAATGTATGAGTACCATTATAGGGGCAAAATGATAATTTTACCAAATGAAGTCATAAACCTCAAGGTAGTGATCAACGTGTCATTCTAAGCCCAACGCCATTGACTAGACTCAAATCGAAGTCTGTCGCGTTTTACGAGGTAAAAGGTAGGGCTTACTATATAATACGAGCCCTAAAAGACAGGCTGTATTTTCGCCCGAGTCAAAAAGTCACCAAACTTTAAGGGAATGTTCTAAACATTATTTTAAGGCTCTGGGAACTGACCGCGTAATTTTCGGAGTCCTAGATTATTTATTATAAATTATTGAAGATAATATATACCAGAAAATACCCGAAACGGGATTTAAATACATAATTATAATTATACAAAGAAATCAGTTCTTGGAAATATTTTTATTAAATACTAGATATTAAAATACACTACCAGTATTTATCTCATAATTTTCGGAGCTCGTTTGGTATTTTTAATAATTAACATACTCATAAAATAGCTCCTTATTAATTATTAAAAATATTGGACTATAATATTATAACTTTATAACTTACCTTATGTAATAAAATAGTCCCAGGGTCATTACCCTAATTTTTTAGAATTTATAAATACATATAGGTATTTATTAACTATTTAAAACTATTTAAAACTGGTATTTATTATTTATATTAACCATATAAATAATAAATATATGATGTATAAAATATAATAATGATATATAATATTTAAAATAATATCATATAATATAAAATATTAATGGTATTAATTATAACCCACTTACAATTATTAAAACAATTTAAATCATTTTAAACTAATTAAAGTAATAATACTACTAATAATAATATTAATAATATTAATATTCTCATACCCGACGGGTCAACCCGAAGCGACCCGAGCCCCTACGGGTTACCCGTATATACTCACAAGAAAACCCAAACGCGTGGCCTGATGGGTCAGACCCGACCCAACCGAATCCTAAACGGACTACCCATTTATATAAACAAAGAAACCCAAACCAAAAACCCATTCGGGTTGATCCTATGCCAACCCGGGAACCACTTCAACTCACAATCTAACCCAACCCATAGACCCACACCCGAACCAAACCCTGAACTCATCTCCACTCACACGCCGACCAGAACCATACCCAACCAAACCCGCGACCCGGACCGTGGCGTCAAAACGACGCCGTTGGACTTAAAAGGTCCATGGGTCCTATTTGACCCAACCCGAGCCCACGACCCTAACCACTCATACTCACAGCCTGGCCCGCCCCAATAAGCCGTATCCAACCCGACATCAAAACGACGTCGTCCCACTTAAACGAGACCCATGGGTTTTTAAACCCGACCCTAACCCGTGACCCTAATCCACAAACACACTCATCCTAACCCGACCCATGAGTGCCACTATGGCTCTTAAATACTCTAGATGTATTCTGGACCCTTGATTTGACCACAATCTATGTGAAAACACCCAAAAATGTGCAAATTTGTGTTTTTTTTTATCCCACATCGCTTAGCTAATAAATTTTTTCACCCAAATCTTCAATTATAAAAGGGGGTTCTCCCCTCCCCATCCAACACACCTAAAAATCCTAAGGATTAGAGAGCTAAGGAAACCACTCTAGAGGATTCTGAAGCACTCCTAGAAGATCCTTAGGAATGCATAAGTTTTCTTTAGAGTTAAGATTGAGTCTTGGAGTCTGCGGTGCCAGCGAAGCTCTGCCGGAGGAATATTCTGAGGTAAGATCTTGGGATAAGTTTTCTTATCCTTCTTTTCTTTTTTGCTTTCTTTGTTTTTCATAGCTTAGATATTCGTAGTTTATAGTTTAGATTTGTTTTATTGTTTGTTCATAGTAGTTCTTATTTTCTTAGTAGTTTAGATCTTCTAGGCTTCTAGGTTAGCCTTCTATCCCATTTGTGGATAGGTGATACCTAGTGGTCCATATTCCAACTATGAAATAGCCACCACTAGTAGGATTAGTAGCCAAGCCATGGCTATTCCAATGTCACTAGGGAATATGAAACCCTAATTATTATATTCTAGCATTGCTTTTTCCTAGTTGAACCTAGTATAGCTTATCCATGCCTATCCATGCATACACATACACACTGTCCACACATAGATTAGTAGGATATCTCAATTAAGTGTTATACATGCACGCATGCACATAGTGTTCATGTTTGGTTGTTATGCTTGTACTATCCTAATCATGGTTAATTAGGAAGCTATAATTGTAATGTTGTGCTATCCCGGGTAAGTTCTAAAACCTCACTTATTCATTGCTTTCCTAGATCACCTAGAAGCATGATTAAGTGGATAAAATTGGTTAAATTTCCTTATATGATATTTGTGCATTAAATTTATGTTTTTCTAGGGTTTTGAGTGCGATTTGCATGTTTAATTCATTTTATTTCCTTTCGTATGCATAGAGGAGCATAGTAATACATTTAGTCCATGATTTACTGCTTTAGCCCATGCATTGTGCGGTATATATATAGTCTCTTACACAATTTTATTTCTTTATCTGTTTATAACTTGAATTAGGATTGCATTAGTGTAATTGAGATGGTCTTCATAATCTGTAGTCAAACACATCGAAAGATGAGTAAAGGCCCATCTCATGATAAGACGAGTGGGGATGCTTTAGCATGATCTAGCTCCTTCCTCTCTCGTACCTTAACCCTCAAATCGAGTTCTTTGGTGACAACGGGGCAGTGCTCTCTATCAATTGGACTTAATAGATTTAGTTTTCTTTGTTTCATTTATCAATCCAAGTGGCGACTCTATTGGTGAGGATATCTCTGGATTTAGCCTTGTGGGATATACACACATGGATTACTCACTTGTGTAACCTCGGATATGGATCATGGGCATCGATTGTTGCCTCGGGTTGGATAAAAGGCCCCACGGAATCCAAAATACGAGTAATCCAAATCTGTCAGATCGGATAAAGGCTAATGAAGGGTGGTGAACCTCAGTCGTTGCTATTGACATGAGATTTTAAATGGGACAATCAAGTGGGCTTAATCCTTCTAATCCCCCAAGCTTGGTTTGGGTCCCCACAATTGGCGACTCTGCTGGGGACTGAACTAAGAGGGTTAGACTCCAAAACTTTCAAGGTTCTTTGACTTTAGCTTATGAGGATCGCATGTGCCTTAGTATGATGAAGCATGGGAGGACCAAAGTGGAGGGCCTGCAGCCTGCCAAAACCCCTCCATAGAGGACTTCCCTGCCCTAGCAAGTACCTAATGGTATAAAAAGTAGTCCACGTACCACACCGAACCCTGAAATTGGGGGCAAAAGGACTCTCGTTGGGGGACCCTTTTTGACTCTTTCCACCTTGATGTATATAAAAGCCATAGAGCTGATCCTTTTAGGGTTTGACCTGTTAGGACAATGTGCGCACACACGCCTTAATTGTCCTTTGGGATTACTTGACATAATAAGGAAGCCTACACGATACATGACACATAGCCCTATCTAACACCCAAGGCATTCTATCCATGTGAAATGCTCGCCACATGACATAGGGATGGTTATATGTTATACTAGGAATATGAAACACGAGTTTGTAGGACTATGAATCATAACCTGATTAAACCGACGCAATCATAAACCCTATCACACATGAGATTCAAAGCATGGAATGGCTAGCATGACATTGATTATGGTGGCCAGCGAAATAAGAAGGAATACTTAATTATGCAATTAGGAATCATATGGCTAAATGTTGATAAAATGGTAACCAGATCTGTTCTCTTCGAATGAGCATATATGAATATGCATAGCATTGAGAGAACCTAAAATGAACTAAAAAGTAACGGTTTCTTAAATCGAGCACGTGTGGATATGCAAAATGTCTAGAGATAGCTTCAAGTAATACTGTGAGCACACCTTCTTGGGTCTGTCCCCCTCGTTTAAGGAGATTAGTTCAAACTACTATTATTGGGATACCTATGGCTAAGGAACAAGAGAGAATGGAACAGTTAGAGAATACCTTGGCCCGTCCAGGGCAACAGTTGTATCTTTTTTATAGACCGATTGGGGCAAGCTACCATGAACCCGCAGGGCCTGCCTACTTTTGATCCACTCATGTCACCTCCACCTCCTTTGCCTATTGCACCTAAAAACCCTATTAATCCAAATCCTACCAATGAGGAAGATTGATTCAATGATGGTGTATGCAGAGACTCTAGAAAGATAATGAAGGATAAGTTAGACCATCTAGAGAGCGTGATGAGGAAATCCCATAGTGTCGATGATTACCTGTTAGACATCAAGGGTTTCTTAAGAAGACAAACATCAAATACCTTGAGAAGTTTAAAATGCTTAACCTAAAAAGTTTTAAGGGACCGGGAACCCCAAAAGCCACTTGAAGATGTATGTCACTACCTTAAGACCTATGGGATTGGGTAATGAGCACTTCGCTTAGTTGTTTTCTTGTTACCTATCTGGAGGAGCCCTGCAATGGTTCCTAGCTCTTGAGTCCTTCAAGACCCATGAATAGTAAGATATTATGAGTGAGTTTGTGAAGCAGTATGCCTACAATACTGAGCATGATGTCACCATTCAAGACCTCGAAACCACTAGGCAAGACAACTGGGAGTCTTTTGCCATATTTCTAACCCGTTGGAGAAAGAAGGCTACCGAAATGGCAAATAGGCCAATTGAAAAAGAACAAGTCCACATGATTATAAAGAACCTACAGCCTACCTATAATGAGCGCATGTATTTCATGCCTATTACCACTTTCGAGTAGCTGTTTGATGTGGGGACTAAGATAGAGGATTCCTTGAGGGATGGGAAGATTAAGAAATAAGAAAATAACCCAAGGAAGAGAAACACCGGGGGCAACTACTCAAGCAACCATGCTATGACTGATGTCAATGTCTTACATGACAACCCCGACCAAAGTGCCAACCGATCCTACCCAAGAAATAATTATCATTTTGAACCAGGAAAATTCACTTCCCTTAGATTGCCATTAGCCTATATATTGACTCGCCTGAACCAAAAAGGCTACCTCAAACCCTTGAACCCAAGACCTATACCTGACCATCTTTTGCCAAACCATGAACCCTCTAAATACTGTGCCTTCTACCAAGAACATGGCCATGATACCAACCGTTGTATGCAACATCGCCATGAGATCCAGGACCTCCTCAATAATGGGACATCATACCCCTACCTCCACTAATTTTTACATGTAACCCATTCCCAATTCACCATGCTGTTCCCCTACCATATAACATAAACCTCCTTAGCCATACCCCATTCTCCTATAACCCGATCATATTTAAAACCTCCATAACCAAACATGAACATGTGGTCATCCTCCCAGAGGAATTTGGGATTTTCTTTTTGGGTGATGATGAGGAATTTTGGGTAGATGAAGACCTTAAAATGGAAGACCTCTTCTACCAAGAAGAATTATACCTTGGCTTAGGAGAATTGAAATGGTGGGATGGGCAGCCTTCTGATGATTCCATATGGGATGGTATTGAGATCAATGAAGGAGTTCCAGAGTGCATTTGGGGAGAAGGAGATGTGCAACACTTAACTTGGGCAGGCAGGCAGGCACTTCAAGCTGCCATATATAAAAGAAGATCACCTGGGGAAAGAACTAGATAATGGAAAGAGAAAAGTAGTCAGTGTTCCGTAAAAAGAGGATGAAGTACTCAAGCAACTTAAGAAGGCATATGCCACTCCCAAGGGACTTTGTCATAATAGGCCACTCCATATTACTATTTAGACTTTGGTAATGAGGGTTCTGATTATTTTGGTTGATAAAGATTCTATTCTCAATTTCTATCTTGTGCAAACCTTACAGGTCTTAGGTATTGCAATGAATAAGCTACGAGTCTCATACCAGTCTGTTTGTTCTTCTGATAATACTCAGAGGAAGGTGGTCGGGGTGTTGAATTTGTAAATTGTTGTTGGGCCCGTAAGTGGGAATATGGAGTTTCAAGTGATCGACGTAGGGGCCTCTTTCAACATGCTGTTGGGAAGACCGTGATTACATTATATATGGGCTGTACCCTCAACCCTTCACCAAAAGATCAAGATGGTAGTGGAAAATTAGATAGTAGTTCTATTTGGGGATTCTTGGATCCGTACTGCTCGAGATGGAGTCACGTTGGAGATACAATTATTCGAGCAAGGTCCTACTCTTAGTGGGTTCGAGCTCGATGAGATTAATGCTTTGGGAATGGAAGAGCCGTTGGGGAAGATTGCACCGTACCTTGATGATTATGAAAATCCCATGATAGCTCCTATTATGAATAAGATGAAGTTCTTCCCAGGTATGGGCTTGGGCTGTAGGCAGTAAGGTATAGCAAATTTTCCTAATTTTGCTAGATAGAAAAACAAGAGTGGTTTGGAGTATACGCTGACAAAGGGGAAAGCTAGCAAGTCCAAAGGCACCAGTCCTCTCAAGAAGACTCTTAATGCCTCTTTCATCAAGGAAGGGGAATATTTTTACTACTGTGGCTTCCCGGAGCATTTGTATGACAATGATACAAAGAAGAGAATCCCCAATTTTGAGATCTTCTTTGACTGCGAGTCATTAGGAGAGGAGCAGTGGTACAAGGTTATAGAAGAGGGACAAGCTGAAAATACCATTTAAGCAGATTAGGCTGAGAACATGGACCAAGGATCTATGAAGCTACTGTTGGGAGATGGACCTAAGGATGAGGAAGATCGGGACCAAGAGGTGATGGCAGTGTAAGGGGAAAAGATGGACATCTCCAAATTCAACACGAAAGCCGACAGTGAGTTCAAGAATTGGAAATATGAGGAAGCAACGGTCCCGAAAGGGGACTTTTCTAAAGTTTTTGAGACTGCAACCAGATCCACGCCTATTAGTGGACCAAGAGTTGTTTCCATTTTGTTTTTGAGTCTATTACTAGGGGTAAGAAGTCTGATGAGTCTAATGACAAGTCTGCTATCGAGTCTGTTAAAAATTTCCCTGCTATTAATAAAATAAACTCCGATTCTGCGTAGTTCGACGTGTCTAATTCTGAATGCATAGACCCTAACAAAAATGATGAAATCCTTACTGATTTAAAAAGGTTAATTGAAAAAAATGAAAATGAATCAATTCAAAAGGTAGTGGAAGATACTTTGTCAATAAACCTAGGAACTAAGGAGGATCCCCAAGAGGTCCAAATCGGTTCAACACTTAATCAATGTAAAAGCCAAGAATTGTCTGCTCTACTTAAAGAATTTAAAGATGTTTTTGATTTGTTCTATGAGGACATGCCTGGAATCGACCCTAAAATTGTCTAACACAAAATCCCTCTTTTTCCTAAATCCAAACCTATAAACAAAATTTGAGGCAAATGAGACCAAAGCTGGTGCTCAAAATTAAAGAAGAAGAAGAAAATAGTTGCAAGCCGGTTTCCTAATCGTAGCTAAATATTCAGAGTGGGTGGCTAATATAGTGTCGGTGCTTAAGAAAGATGGTAGAGTGCATGTGTGCGTGGACTTTTGAGATCTAAACAAAGCTAGCCCTAAAGACGACCTCCCACTCCCACATATAGATGTTCTAGTTGATAATACCTTCGAGCATGCACTATTATCATTCATGGATGGATTTTTAGGGTACAATCAGATATTCATGGCACTGAAAGATAGAGAAAAGACCAGCTTTATCATACACTGGGTACATTTTGCTATAGAGTAATGCCATTTAGTTAACATATGATGGGGCCACATACCAAAGGGCTGCTACTACACTGTTACATGGTATGATTCATAAGGAAGTAGAAGTGTATGTAGATGATATGATAGTAAAGTCAGCGAAAGAGAGAGAAGATCACTTAGGAGCCCTGAGAAAATTCTTTTAAAGGTTGAAGGAGTTTATGATGAGGTTGAATCCAAAGAAGTGTGTGTTAGGGGTGATCGCAGGAAAACTATTAAGATTGTTGATTACCAAGAGAGGTAAAGAAATTGACCCTACTAAGATCAAAGCGATTCTAGAGATAAAACCACCTAAGTAGGAGAATGAGGTAAGGAGTTACCTAAGAAAAATCCAATTCATAAGCTTCGTCATTTCAAAGTTAACCACCACCTGTGAGCCGTTGTTTAAACTATTAAAGGAGGAGAAATTTGAGTGGAGTGAACCCTGTTAGAAAGCCTTTGAGATAATCTAAACCTACTTGTAGAACCCACCTATTTTATCACCGCTCGTCGAAGGAAAACCCTTGCTTCTATATCGATCAGTAACCGAGGATTCCATGGGATGTATGCTAGCTCAAGAGAATGATGAGAGCCATATGGAGAAAGCTATATACGATCTGAGTAAGAGGATGGTCGAATATGAACTCTAGTACACATAGTTAGAGAAAACCCGTTGGGCCTTAGTTTGCACATCACACCGACTTAGGCACTACATGTTATCTTTCCCTGTGTTGCTTGTAGCCCAAATTGACCTGCTAAAGTAATTGAAAAAAGCCCGCACTGATAGGAAGGATGGCCCATTGGACGCTGATGGTTCCAGAATTTGATCTAAAGTATGTCATGAGGAAATCCGTCAAAGGGAGGGTGATAGTAGAATTCCTAGTTGACTAGGCAATAGAGGGTCATGAGGTTATAGAATTCTCATTTCCTGATGAGGACCTCATGGTCATTAGTCAAGAGACGTGGAAGATATACTTCGATGGAGCTGTTAATTAGAAGAGATGTGGAGACGGGGATAGTGCTAGTATCTCTAGATGGTGCTCATGCACCATTCACCGTCAAGCTAAACTTTGCTGTAACTAACAATGTCAGTGAATATGTGGCTTGCACAATTGGACTTGAGATAGCCCTATGACTAGGGACAAAGAGGGTTGAAGTGTTTGGGGATTGTAATTTGATAATTTCACAAGCTAGAGGAGACTGGAAAGTAAAAGAGGAGAAGTTAAAACCCTATTATGAGTACTTAGAGAGTCTGCCGGCAAGATTTGAGGAGATCACATTCTTTTACCTACCTTGGGATGAGAACCAATTCGCAGATGCTTTATCCACCCTAGCTTTGATGACAGAAATACCTGTTGAAATAACCATGAGACCCTTGATCATAGAAAGAAGAGAGAACCCATCACATTATTACATTACTAACCTAGAGGATGAAGAGAGTACCTTGGTATATAGTGACATCTGGAAGTTCAGAAGTGAGCGAAGATACACTAAGGGAGCCACGAAGAAGGATAAGAGATCAATAAGGAGGTTATCAGCCCAATTTATCATACTTAGAGGGGAATTGTACCGATGATCACACATAGGAAAGAACCTCCTGTGTTTAGATGAACATAAAACTGAAAGGATGATGGAAGAAATTCACGTAAGGGTGTGTGGCCCTAACATGAATGGGCACGTGTTAGCAAAGAAAATAGGGAGGCAGGGGTACTACTGGTCCACCATGGAACATGGCTATTGTAAGTACGTAAGGAGATGTCACCACTGTCAGATCCATGCGAATCTTATGCACACTGAGCTGTCAGAACTCTATAGCCTCACTACACCTTGGCCATTCTCAGTATGGGGGATAGATATAATTGGAGAAGTGGTACCGAAGTCGTTGAACGGGAATAGATACATCGTTGTAGCTATCCATTACTTTACGAAGTGGATGGAAGCGGCATCCTATACGAAGTTAGAAACTAAAGACATGGCAAGATTTATTAAGCATAATATTATCATTCGATATAGGGTCCCCCATGAGATCATATCCGTTATTGGATCATATTTCAAGGCTGAGGAACTAGCACTATTAGAAGAGTATAAGATCACCCACCATAAGTTATCACGCTATGTAGACCATAGACCAATGGGGCAGTAGAAGCTATAAAGAAGAACATGAAGGCAATTTTACAAAAAATGGCAGATACGTATAAGGACTTGCATGAGAAGCTATCGTTTGCCTTATGGGGATGTAGGACATCTGTGAGGACATCCACAAGAGCCACGCCATACTCGTTGGTGTATGGGATGGAGTCTGTATTACCGATAGAATTAGAGATAGCATCTTTCAGGGTAATGGCCCAATGTGAGGTGGTACAAAG
The DNA here is from genome assembly GCA_033977485.1 of Hydrangea macrophylla. Classification (NCBI taxonomy): domain Eukaryota; kingdom Viridiplantae; phylum Streptophyta; class Magnoliopsida; order Cornales; family Hydrangeaceae; genus Hydrangea; species Hydrangea macrophylla. The sequence goes on along the minus strand of CM066984.1, from coordinate 45,218,920 downwards.
AGCTAGCATTGATAGATGAGAAATGATTGGAAGCACTAAACCATGTCTGCGAATATCAACAAAGGATAGCTAGAGTTTATAACATATAGGTTCTCCTCAGAAAGATTGCTGTGGGTGACCTAGTCATAAAGGAATTGAGAGAACAAGTATTCAATCAAAGAGGGAAGTTAAAGCCCAATTGGGTTGGACCCTACCTAGTTAAAACCATTATCAAAGGGGGGAGCAGCCTATCTAATAGACCTAGATGGCCTTGAATTCAAAGAACCTACTAATCTCGATCGCCTCAAGAAGTACTATGCTTAGCCCACCCATGCACATCTCACTAAAACTACGTCAATGGACCTAATTCCTGCTAGGGGATATGTAGGCAGCCTGGAAATAGGTTCGGTCCAAGTCCTTAACCAATTCCCATTCATTTGTTATACTAGAGGCAAGCCCTTCCCAATCTTGATCTCCTTTACCTGTCCCTATACTAGGGGCAGCCCCCGTCTTGAAGCCTAACCCTTCTTTTAAAAGGGCTAGCCCCATTCTTGAACGAAACATTAATGTAAATTTCAAGGAAAAGATTCAGGCATGCATTCAAAAGATTAAAATAAAACAGTTTTGAATCGATAAGTTAAGCATGAATAGATTGGCAAAACAAGGAATTAGTGAAAGGCTGAAAGTAGACTAAGTATGGAAAATCCTTATGACCAAATTTATTGACTAAAGTTTTATTCCACTACCAAAAGCTACTAAAAATAAAAGATGGATATATGATATTTTAAAGACTAGTCTTGAAAAATGGAGTTTCATTCCCTTGGTCACTTTTTGTTTTGTCTCTTCTCTTTCTTCATGGCCTTAATTACATCTTTCGATGGAGCAAGAGTGAAGGATCCCTTGTTATGCTCGAAGGAATGGCGCAGTTCCTAACGCTTCTTGAAATGAGGTATGTCCAAGGCTTTATGAGCAACTTTCTTAAGAATACCGAGCAGATGGATAGGAACGTCTTGAATGTGATTGAATTGATGGAGAATCTAACTGGGAAGATAAAAGGACCACATATGGAGACCCAGATTAGTGACACCAGAAATTGAGTTTGTAATAAAGGTAGATGTCCTGATCTCCCACCAGTCAATTTTTCATTAAATATCCCCATGAGTAAAGCCGTGGAACCAAATAGTCGAATCTTGTAGAGATTCATGGGGGCGAGAAAATTCCTGAGTGTGATAGAGGGTAGAAAAGGTGGATAATTGCTTGGGAGGGCCCAGAAGTTTAGTTCTTTCAAGAAGCCATGCCTGCAGTAAGATCATTGACCCATGGAAGCTTTCTATGGAACTTGCGAAAGCCTTGTTCAGTTCAGTTATAGTTTCAGCTAAGCAGATCATTAGTGGATTCTTTCCCTTGCTTACCTCTAAGGCTATGTTAACAAGCTTCACATCCTCCATGGTAGTACCATCATTGAAAAGGAAGCGGGCAAGCATACATAATGCAAGAACACCCCGTTTATGTTTATGGGCAATGGTAGGATCATCTAATGAGAAGAGCTTGATGAGAGGGAGAAATAAGACATAACCCCCTACAATGAGATCTTCGCATTCGGGAAGAGTCAGCCCACTTAAGGAAGACAATAAGGGAGAATACCTAGAATGATAAAAAGGAAACACGAGTTCGGATTCGTAGTCTTAGCCTAGCATCACGTAGAATTCTTCAAGGGTTGGGCATAGCTCCTTATAATTGAATTAGAAAACATGACATTTAGGATCTTTACAAGAGATCACAGCTTCCAGAAAGTTTCTTTGAGGCCTCAGGTAACGAAGAGAGAATAGGCTTTCCAAACCAAAAGGTTCAAAGTAAACGCAATCAAGACCTTAGAATGTATCCATCCATTTGAAGAAAGCATGAACCATGATAGGTGCCATTGAAAAGAGATTTTTGGGAGGAATATGAATGAAAAGAGGGGAGTTTCTAGGCCTTCTATATAGTATCAAGTTAAATTTGGGAAGAATTGGGAGTCAAGGTCTGAAAGAAGTCCAAAAATTGCCAAAATTTGTCAAAAGTCACAAATTATTCTGAGAGCCATGGTGTCAGTCATGTGAGTTCCGCAAGGCACTCTTGAGTGTTGTGTGGGTCCTCTAAGTGCTGCGTAGTAGCCTTGAGTGCCACAATGGCCCTCCTTCCACCTCTCCTTTGTGTAGACGCATCCTTGTGTGTGTTTCGTTGGTTTTAGGCCTCTGTTTTGAGTCCGAATGGATGTTTTTGTTTGTTCAAAGTCTTGTTATATGTGTAAAAAGGTCCTACTGTGTGTTCTAAATCATTCATTCCTATTCATGGAAGAGTAATAAGAGTCTTAGTAGGACCCCAAGGGTGTATATGATGGAAAAACCAGTTTAAGTTAAAAGTTTAAACGCGAAGCGGAAAAGTCAAGTTATAAAAACTTAATGGTAGCCCAGGATCTACTACTCGTTAATTCCATAGATGCGCACAAGAGGGGACAAGAGTTATACCTTAGTGTCTTGAACCCAATTCTGATTTTCTTCTTCTTCCTTGGTGATGCAGCAGCCTCCACTAGGTTCTCTTCACCCTTATGTCTCTTGCGAATGCTTGTCGGAGAGACTAGAGATGGTGGGATCTCTAATAGAGAGGAAAAAGAAGGTTTGGGGCTCTAAAAATAGTTTTTGCAGCTTCTGACGTTCTAAAACGACGAACTCCTTTTCCAGAACGCAGCTGCCCTATTTATAGATTTCCAGAACCGACCTAGACTTCGGGCGATCGAAGATCTTCGATCGATCAAACCTTCGATCGATCGAACCATTCTTGATCGATCGAGACTGCCAAGACTTCAATCGATCGAACATACTTCAATCGATCGAACTTGTCTTGAAAACTTCCTCATGTGTCTTTCCAAGTATCCTGGAGGAGCTAAGAGTAGGACCTCCTAGGCTCTTTATTGTTGGCTCAGACCAGTTTGTTAATTACCGTGACCAAACTCTTTGATCAGCAAACTAACTAACTGATCAGTTAACGTTTACTCCACTATAAAACGATAACTGAACTCCAACGCAAAAGAACATATCCGAAGCGATAACTAGACTTGTATGTTGTACTAATATCCCTCTACCTTCAGCATTCGTAATCATATTTAGGTAGTCGGATAACTGTTACCGTCAACCTGAATCATGATTACTTCTTGTATTCCTTGTGTCCCATTCACCTCTCATGATTACCAAACATGTTGATAACTCTAATCAACATGACTACAGTACTCAGTAATCGACTTGGTGACATTCTCAAGGGAATGCTTACTCTGAAACAAAGGGTAGATTCTGTCTTGACAATATATGTTCACAACCCTATGAATATGACATACCCAAGATACCCAGGTGTTGATCTTCTATAGACTTCACTGATTGGTAAGTCAAAGCAGCCATATCCACAGTCTGTGTTCATAATCTTCTCAAGATTAAGAACACGTACCTTATACAAGTTATGAGTTCCTATCGACTGATTGACAGTCTTGAGTGTCAATAGGAAACCTCAGGTCCGTCAACGCACTATAAGCACTAGTATGTTAACTAAGAGTTAAACTCTAGTGATTGAGATTAATCACTCCATCCAATGGTAGTTAATCATGCTACAGTGTAAACCTGATGAGATATCCAGTCTCATCATCCACTGTGACACATTCTATGTAACAAAGAATAAAAATTCGTATCTCACTTGTATGTATCTCATACATACACGAATTACTTACTATGATACTTAAGGATAACAATCATCTCATAGAAGAAACATACATAACTAAATGTAAAGCTGATATCCATATATTAAAATTTCAATGTCTCATATATAAAGTAATGGTTTGAGTGCACAAACCCAACAAACTCCCACTTGCACTCATAACCATTCAGAACTACATCTAAGACCTAGACTATCTAGATGACGATCAGAGACCTTCTGTGGCAAGGCCTTTGTAAACGGATTAGCAAGATTGTCCGCAGTGGCAATCTTGGTGATAGTCACATCTCCACGTTGAACAATATCTCGGATAAGATGATATTTTCGGTCTACGTGCTTTCCCTTCCCGTGGTTCCTTGGCTCCTTGGACTGAGCCACTGCCCCACTATTATCACTGTAAAGCGTAATTGGTGACAATGATGCTAGTACCACCTCGAGCTCCATAAGGAACTTCTTGAGCCAAACAGCTTCCTTTGCGGCTTCACAAGCAGCCACATACTCAACTTCTGTAGTTGACTCTGCAATGCATTTCTACTTAATGCTCCTCCAACTAACAGCACCACTTTCCAAGGTAAAGAGATGTCCGGATGTTGACTTCCTCGAATCTGTATCTGACATAAAGTCTGAGTCAGTATATCCTACTGGAATTAACTCACTACCGCTATACATAAGCATGTAATCTTTAGTCCTTCTCAAGTACTTAAGAATGTGCTTAACGGCTGTCCAATGCTCTGGACCTGGATTCAATTGATATCTGCTAACCATGCCAATGGCAAAACAGATATCTGGTCTAGTGCATAACATTGCATACATGAGACTTCCAACTGCCGAAGCATATAGAATTCCTTCCATGCGATTCCTCTCCTCCTGTGTCTTAGGACACTGGTCCTTGGAGAACGCTAAACCATGCCTGAAAGTTAACAAACCTTTCTTCGAATTATCCATTGAAAACCTAGTTAGCACTTTATCGATATAACCAACTTGAGATAATCCCATTATCTTTCGCTTACGATCCCGAAAGAGCTTTATCCCTATAATATAGCTCGCCTCTCCTAGATCCTTCATATTGAAAGTACTAGCTAGCCAAACCTTGACCGTTGACAATGCCGCTACATCATTTCCAATGAGTAGAATGTCGTCAACGTAAAGCACAAGAAAAGCCACCACTTTTCCTTCACACTTCTTGTATACACAAGGTTCATCCAGATTTTGTATAAAACCAAACGACTTGACCGCTTGGTCAAATCGGATGTTCCAACTTCTAGATGCCTGCTTAAGCCCATAAATGGACTTTTACAACTTGCATACCAAGTTACCTTTCCGACCAGCTATGAACCCTTCTGGTTGTTGCATATAGATGTCCTCCTCAAGATTGCCATTCAAGAATGCAGTCTTGATGTCCATCTGCCAGATCTCATAATCTAGGCATGCAGCAATGGATAGGAGTATCCTGATGGACTTGAGCATGGCCACCGGCGAGAAGGTTTCCTCATAGTCAATGCCCTCCCTCTAAGGATAACCTTTCGCTACAAGCCTAGCCTTATAGGTCTCAACCTTTCCATCAGATGCTCTTTTCCTCTTGTAGACCCACTTACAACCAATGGGTTTAATATTGGCTGGAAGTTCTACAAGATCCCCGACCTGATTAGAATCCATAGATTCTAATCCAGCCTTCATAGCTTTAACCCAATGATCTGAATCAACATCAGCCATTGCCTCTTCATATGTGGCAGGATCAGATTCAGATTCTATGGAGACAACTTCAAAAACTTCTCCTAAGAACATGTATCTATCAGGCTGGCTGATAATCCTCACACTACGACGAGGTACCGGTGCAGAAATGGGTGAAGAAGTGGTATTTTCTTGATTTACATCGTTATTAACTGCGGGTTGGACTGAGGGCTCTCCTTCTATTTCTCTCAGATCTATCCTTCCCTTAGGTTTATGGTTCATGATATAATCATCCTCTAAAAAAACAACATTTGTACTAACAAACACTTTCTGTTCTCTTGGATCATAAAAATACCATCCATAAGTGTCACACCCCGATTTTTGGACAACCAAATATTCAATCCAGAGCCTGTATCCGGACTAATATTCAATTACCAAAAATCACCAGAGTGACACCCTCACACAAGCTGAATGATAATTTATTGAAAACAGTATTTAATACTCCTTAAATAAAGACATGTGATCTTGTGTTTTAAAAAAAAACTCTTTATTAATAAACCTGTATTCCCAAACATCCATTTCATTATAAAAGAACTAAAGTTCCATTATAAATATTATATCACTTTTCAATTTTTAAAAAAATATATCATTTTCATAAATAAAATGTCCACATACAGAGTTCAGCGGAAAAAAAAATAAATATAAAATCTATACATCCTTTGGTCAGAGTAACTAAAACGTTCCCAGTACTCAATATACAATACATGTTATAATAATCCAAATACGGCCCACAATGCCTAAAATAAATAAATAAATAAAAATACAACCAAATACAAACTACACTTCTACACAACTGCAACTCCAAGACATCAAAAGCTCCACAGGAAATGTCCAAATACTAAACCTGCACAAGTGCATTCAACTACGTTTCATATAGAAACGCCCCCGAATGCATAACACACTTGGGTCAGTCACATGACTGGTATGAGTTAAACAAAACAACAAGTCTTAGGGATCCAACTTGAACCCGTAGACAACAAATTACACTACAACACTCTTGGGTCAAGACAGGTAGTTCCACACACATATCTGGACAATAGAGTAGTTTCCATTTATGTGGTGGCAAGTAGTTTCTTGCCCAAAATCCAAAGTTACTACGAATTTCATACTTACCCATTACTTATGGTGAGCCAAACCTGTAATACGTTAGTGGGCCCACCATCCTGCAAATTGAATGATCATAAACCAAGCAAACAATTCCGTATACAAACCGTCCACATTCTAACTCAAACGTCGCATTCATTTTTCCACGCTTATCAGTCTTATGAAATAATCCATGTTCATTACTTATTAACTTTAAATTTATCTTTGCATTCCCTAGCTTCACCACTTGGCCACCCTCCATGGTACAGCCCACACATATATCCCATGTGTGCCCGGACATACTACCAACATCCACTCCGGTGCCAGTTTGGTTGGGGTATCAACCAAACCAGGTATACACAACGGACGACTGGTCAATATGTCAAGACGTCTATACAATATAAGCCGAGCATAAGGCTTAGGCCAGCTTGATCACTAAGCCACTGGCAAAAAGGTACACTCAGCAAGTCGAGCTACCAAAAACAAAACATATCACACAACGGGGAGCGGTGAACACTAAGGAATTATGTTGCAATTATTGTTTATCGTTCGTATTATCCCAATAATTAAGAATTTTACGCTTATCACAAAGTTCTGTCTCATCATAGTCCAATCACATCTCTAACTTTTAGATGCATTCCAATTTCTTACAATAAAGGGCTTTATCAATTAACTCATAACAATCTTCCCTCAATAATTTCCAATCAAATTACAAGATCTTTAATATACTATTCAACGTATCTAATTTACTCATTTTTATCAAAATGACCACAAAATAAGGTCAGTTATTTCAGGTACAAATACCTCAACTAAATATTCAATATTAGTATACAAAAAGCATCTAATAAGAAATCACATTCTCCAATTTTGCACGTTGAACTATATTGAAAACTGCTACTGTAATCTTAAATTTCTGCCCAAACGGTGCAGAATCAGGAAAAACTTAAAACACGAAAAGTGTGCAGAATCATATTTTACATAAGACTCGCGGACAGAATGTTCAAATTCAAAGCCATGATTTTCTAATAATTTTCTGAAGTTTCTGCAACTGATAAAATAAAATAAAAACGAATTTTCTTATTATTTATTCATTATCAAAATTATTCCCCTTTGTGTATTCATCAAATTAACTATCCACATGATCTATCCAAGTACACCGAGATCACAATCATAAAATCACACGAAGAAAATAAATATTTATATCATTCAAAAATAACGAATGGGGATCCACACACAATTTAACACCAACCACAAAATTAATAAGAACTATTTGGATTCTCTTGCACACACACACACACACATATATATATATATACATACGTGCATATATATATATATACCCAAATATAAATTTTAACTCACCTAGTTTGATCCAAAATTGACAACCACGAATGCTCCGCGATTCCCCACGTGCCCATGAACCCGAGACTATTCTCCTTTCTTCTTCTTCTTCTTCTTCTTCTTCTTCTTCTTCTTCTTCTCTCTCTCTCTCTCTCTCTCTCCCCCACACACACACACACACACACACACACACACACGTCTGTTCTCTCTTCTTCTCTCTTTTCTTCTCTTCCCTTTTTGTTTTAATATGGGGGCTAGGGTTTTTAACATAAGTAGATATGTACACTACACACACAACACATGCCAATAAACACACATAAATATATAAATCCCGTTTTTCTTTTTATGGGCTCACAAAAGAGACTCATGTGAGCCCAAAATGCAGTACAAAGTGTTAAAATGAGTAGCCCAATGGGTACCTATGACCCGGGTACTAAGTTTTAATGTTAATTACATTATTTAACACATTCGCGGGCCTGTAAACACTATATAACAAAAATACATATCAACCCTTCATTTTATTTTTTTTAACAAATATAAATTAATAAAATATAACTTCCAAACTAAACGCGCTCACTCATGATTTAATTTATATGTCCACCAAACACTTAAAATTTTCCAAACACATGTCTTACATAGGCACACTCATATAATATTGCTAACTGAAAATAATAATTAAAATAATTATTTACATAGAAATTTTAGAGTTGTTACAATAAGTACCCTTTGGATACCCTACAAAATAATATACTTCTAATCTAGAATCCAACTTGCTCATCTTTCCTTCCAGCACATGTGCCGGGGCACCCATATCCGGAGATGTTGCAAAGAAGGCTTGCGCCCAATCCACATCTGGCGAGGTAACACAGAATGCACTACTCATCTTACAGTGAACCGTTATTGGAAGATCGTGGGTGTCAATAAATAAGACCCTCTCCTACTAGATTTGGTAAATTAAGGATTTTGCTTTTAAAGAAAAATTTGTTTTTATACATTACCTATAAACATCCAATGTTTATTAATGCGTTAAAAATGGTTTTTGAATTTTATTTTAGAAAACTTGTTTTACGTGCATGTAAGTAGTAACAATATAATTAAATGCCAATGACAAAACAAGCACATAAAACAAACAACTAAAATAAAAATAAAGACATCCAAACAATGCCTCTATCTCCCATGGCTCTATCTCCATAGAACCTCCTCTTGGTTTGGTCGCCTCCAGCTCCATCTTCATGGACAACTGCTTGCTCTTCCTTCTTTATGGATTTTTTAATTTTATTGCATTGGTCCTATGCTTCTTTCGAAGCTTACAATTTATCTAGAAATAGAAAATGCAACAGTAACAATAAAATAAAAAGGCTAGGGAAACCAGAGAGACTTTCTTTTTCGTAGGATTGAAATCGCAGCGCCCTTTACATATGCCTTAAAACCAAAACAATAATAAACATGATATACACCAATCTCAAAACATTCAAATACCAAAATTTAAATAGATCTTGGTGCCATGGGAGATAGCGACTAAACTTGCTGCAAAAGGGTTAGTCGTACATGCATCCACACATATATAACAAATATATCTAACTATTGGAACCCCCTCTTACTGTGTCCCGCACAACACTTCATCGGGATATCCAATACTTACTTACCGCTCCAACCACATCTGAGAAATATTTACTGACACTGAAGATAAATATATCCTTGTCTGGTAATAATCAGAGTAATAATCAGAAATCAAGAAAATCCGTAATAATAGACGGTTGTACAGAACACCCATAGAGAATATGGCAGATTCGCCGATAGTATAAGAAGTCCAAATGCCCAATAAATGAAGTCCAATAATCAACTCAGTAAATAATAAAAGGGACAATAGAAATCCTGCTGATAAAATAATAAGTCTTCTGAGAATAAGAGAATCCCGATACTCCAATAGAATAATACCCTTCTGAATGTTAAGTTGATACTGCCAGATAATAATAACTCGAAGAAGATATTCCAGTACTACTCCTGAACTCAACCGCCTGAAGAAGAAAATTACATCTCCCCTCTACCATTTCATCCCATGACAATTAAAATGATGCATGCTCTACTAGTCAATATTAAATAACGTTACCAATGCTCCTAATATGGTATACATTTAAAATCAACTAAATTTATATATATATATATATTTTTTAATAATAGGTACACATCTGTAGTTAACTTTTACATAAGTAAACACATAGACACACATGACCCAAACCCAATAAATCGCAAACCTATAACTCTGACCAACTCCTTACTCCACATTCCGAGGATCACCTAGACTCACTAAGCTAACCTTAAGCTCTGATACCAAACTGTCACACCCCGATTTTTGGACAACCAAATATTCAATCCAGAGCCTGTATCCGGACTAATATTCAATTACCAAAAATCACCAGAGTGACACCCTCACACAAGCTAAATGATAATTTATTGAAAACAGTATTTAATACTCCTTAAATAAAGACATGTGATCTTGTGTTTTAAAAAAAAACTCTTTATTAATAAACCTGTATTCCCAAACATCCATTTCATTATAAAAGAACTAAAGTTCCATTATAAATATTATATCACTTTTCAATTTTTAAAAAAATATATCATTTTCATAAATAAAATGTCCACATACAGGGTTCAGCGGAAAAAAAAATAAATATAAAATCTATACATCCTTTGGTCAGAGTAACTAAAACGTTCCCAGTACTCAATATACAATACATGTTATAATAATCCAAATACGGCCCACAATGCCTAAAATAAATAAATAAATAAAAATACAACCAAATACAAACTACACTTCTACACAACTGCAACTCCAAGACATCAAAAGCTCCACAGGAAATGTCCAAATACTAAACCTGCACAAGTGCATTCAACTACGTTTCATATAGAAACGCCCCCGAATGCATAACACACTCGGGTCAGTCACATGACTGGTATGAGTTAAACAGAACAACAAGTCTTAGGGATCCAACTTGAACCCGTAGACAACAAATTACACTACAACACTCTTGGGTCAAGACAGGTAGTTCCACACACATATCTGGACAATAGAGTAGTTTCCATTTATGTGGTGGCAAGTAGTTTCTTGCCCAAAATCCAAAGTTACTACGAATTTCATACTTACCCATTACTTATGGTGAGCCAAACCTGTAATACGTTAGTGGGCCCACCATCCTGCAAATTGAATGATCATAAACCAAGCAAACAATTCCGTATACAAACCGTCCACATTCTAACTCAAACGTCGCATTCATTTTTCCACGCTTATCAGTCTTATGAAATAATCCATGTTCATTACTTATTAACTTTAAATTTATCTTTGCATTCCCTAGCTTCACCACTTGGCCACCCTCCATGGTACAGCCCACACATATATCCCATGTGTGCCCGGACATACTACCAACATCCACTCCGGTGCCAGTTTGGTTGGGGTATCAACCAAACCAGGTATACACAACGGACGACTGGTCAATATGTCAAGACGTCTATACAATATAAGCCGAGCATAAGGCTTAGGCCAGCTTGATCACGAAGCCACTGGCAAAAAGGTACACTCAGCAAGTCGAGCTACCAAAAACAAAACATATCACACAACGGGGAGCGGTGAACACTAAGGAATTATGTTGCAATTATTGTTTATCGTTCGTATTATCCCAATAATTAAGAATTTTACGCTTATCACAAAGTTCTGTCTCATCATAGTCCAATCACATCTCTAACTTTTAGATGCATTCCAATTTCTTACAATAAAGGGCTTTATCAATTAACTCATAACAATCTTCCCTCAATAATTTCCAATCAAATTACAAGATCTTTAATATACTATTCAACGTATCTAATTTACTCATTTTTATCAAAATGACCACAAAATAAGGTCAGTTATTTCAGGTACAAATACCTCAACTAAATATTCAATATTAGTATACAAAAAGCATCTAATAAGAAATCACATTCTCCAATTTTGCACGTTGAACTATATTGAAAACTGCTACTGTAATCTTAAATTTCTGCCCAAACAGTGCAGAATCAGGAAAAACTTAAAACACGAAAAGTGTGCAGAATCATATTTTACATAAGACACGCGGACAGAATGTTCAAATTCAAAGCCATGATTTTCTAATAATTTTCTGAAGTTTCTGCAACTGATAAAATAAAATAAAAACGAATTTTCTTATTATTTATTCATTATCAAAATTATTCCCCTTTGTGTATTCATCAAATTAACTATCCACATGATCTATCCAAGTACACCGAGATCACAATCATAAAATCACACGAAGAAAATAAATATTTATATCATTCAAAAATAACGAATGGGGATCCACACACAATTTAACACCAACCACAAAATTAATAAGAACTATTTGGATTCTCTTGCACACACACACACACACACACATATATATATACATACGTGCATATATATATATATACCCAAATATAAATTTTAACTCACCTAGTTTGATCCAAAATTGACAACCACGAATGCTCCGCGATTCCCCACGTGCCCATGAACCCGAGACTATTCTCCTTTCTTCTTCTTCTTCTTCTTCTTCTTCTTCTTCTTCTTCTTCTCTCTCTCTCTCTCTCTCTCTCTCTCCCACACACACACACACACACACACACACACACACACACGTCTGTTCTCTCTTCTTCTCTCTTTTCTTCTCTTCCCTTTTTGTTTTAATATGGGGGCTAGGGTTTTTAACATAAGTAGATATGTACACTACACACACAACACATGCCAATAAACACACATAAATATATAAATCCCGTTTTTCTTTTTATGGGCTCACAAAAGAGACTCATGTGAGCCCAAAATGCAGTACAAAGTGTTAAAATGAGTAGCCCAATGGGTACCTATGACCCGGGTACTAAGTTTTAATGTTAATTACATTATTTAACACATTCGCGGGCCTGTAAACACTATATAACAAAAATACAAATCAACCCTTCATTTTATTTTTTTTAACAAATATAAATTAATAAAATATAACTTCCAAACTAAACGCGCTCACTCATGATTTAATTTATATGTCCACCAAACACTTAAAATTTTCCAAACACATGTCTTACATAGGCACACTCATATAATATTGCTAACTGAAAATAATAATTAAAATAATTATTTACATAGAAATTTTAGAGTTGTTACAATAAGTACCCTTTGGATACCCTACAAAATAATATACTTCTAATCTAGAATCCAACTTGCTCATCTTTCCTTCCAGCACATGTGCCGGGGCACCCATATCCGGAGATGTTGCAAAGAAGGCTTGCGCCCAATCCACATCTGGCGAGGTAACACAGAATGCACTACTCATCTTACAGTGAACCGTTATTGGAAGATCGTGGGTGTCAATAAATAAAGACCCTCTCCTACTAGATTTGGTAAATTAAGGATTTTGCTTTTAAAGAAAAATTTGTTTTTATACATTACCTATAAACATCCAATGTTTATTAATGCGTTAAAAATGGTTTTTGAATTTTATTTTAGAAAACTTGTTTTACGTGCATGTAAGTAGTAACAATATAATTAAATGCCAATGACAAAACAAGCACATAAAACAAACAACTAAAATAAAAATAAAGACATCCAAACAATGCCTCTATCTCCCATGGCTCTATCTCCATAGAACCTCCTCTTGGTTTGGTCGCCTCCAGCTCCATCTTCATGGACAACTGCTTGCTCTTCCTTCTTTATGGATTTTTTAATTTTATTGCATTGGTCCTATGCTTCTTTCGAAGCTTACAATTTATCTAGAAATAGAAAATGCAACAGTAACAATAAAATAAAAAGGCTAGGGAAACCAGAGAGACTTTCTTTTTCGTAGGATTGAAATCGCAGCGCCCTTTACATATGCCTTAAAACCAAAACAATAATAAACATGATATACACCAATCTCAAAACATTCAAATACCAAAATTTAAATAGATCTTGGTGCCATGGGAGATAGCGACTAAACTTGCTGCAAAAGGGTTAGTCGTACATGCATCCACACATATATAACAAATATATCTAACTATTGGAACCCCCAATTGATTCACACAGTGTATAAACCCTTTACGTAATGAATTAGAACTTAAAACAACATCTTTCTTCTCTGTCACTGTTCGATCGATCGAAGACCGTTCGATCGCTTAAACCTTCGATCGATTGAACTCTATTCAATCGCTTGAACTTTCTGTTCACAGAATGATTTTTAAAATTTGCATAATACTTTAAAAATAAAGCTTTTAATTTCAAAACTCCTTAAAACTGTGAAACAGAGAGCCTGACAAAGAATCTGTCTCGATCGATCTAACTTCATTCGATCGATCGAACACCAGAAGGTTTCGATCGCTCGAAGACTGTTCGATCGCTCGAGTATAGAGGATGTTCAATCGATCGAAACATGTTCGATCGATCGAACCCGCCTTGCATCCTATGCAATCACAGATTTGTACTCTGCTGTGATAACACTCCAGAAATAGATCTATGACAATACCATTTCGAAAACAGTTCTAAAATCAACATGCAAATCAAAACTAGTGTTACAAAACGCATCTATAGATCCAAACAAGCGTGGCTCTAATACCAATTGATGGAAAAACCGGTTTAAGTTCAAAGTTTAAACGCGCAGCGGAAAAGTCAAGTTATAAAAACTTAATGGTAGCCCAGAATCCCAGGATCTACTACTCGTTAATTCCATAGATGCGCACAAGAGGGGACAAGAGTTATACCTTAGTGTCTTGAACCCAATTCTGATTTTCTTCTTCTTCCTTGGTGATGCAGCAGCCTCCACTAGGTTGTCTTCACCCTTATGTCTCCTGTGGATGCTTGTCGGAGAGACTAGAGATGGTGGGATCTCTAATAGAAAGGAAAAAGAAGGTTTGGGGCTCTAAAAACTGTTTCTGCAGCTTTTGACGTTCTAAAATGACGAAATCCTTTTCCAGAACGCAGCTGCCCTATTTATAGATTTCCAGAACCGACCTAGACTTCGAGCGATCGAAGATCTTCGATCGATCGAACCATTCTCGATCGATCGAGACTGCCAAGACTTCAATCGATCGAACATACTTCAATCGATCGAACTTGTCTTGAAAACTTCCTCATGTGTCTTTCTAAGTATCCTGGCGGAGCTAAGAGTGTGACCTCCTAGGCTCTTTATTGTTGGCTCAGACCAGTTTGTTAATTACCGTGACCAAACTATTTGATCAGCAAACTAACTAACTGATCAGTTAACGTTTACTCCACTATAAAATGATAACTGAACTCCAACGCAAAAGAACATATCCGAAGCGATAACTAGACTTGTACGTTGTACTAATGTCCCTCTACCTTCAGCATTCGTAATCATATTCAGGTAGTCGGATAACTGTTACTGTCAACCTGAATCATGATTACTTCTTGTATTCCTTGAGTCCCATTCACCTCTCATGATTACCAAACATGTTGATAACTCTTATCAACAAGACTACAGTACTCAGTAATCGACTTGGTGACATTCTCAAGGGAATGCTTACTCTAAAATAGAGGGTAGATTCTGTCTTGACAATATATGTTCACAACCCTATGAATATGACATACCCAAGATACCCAGGTGTTGATCTTCTATAGACCTCACTGATTGGTAAGTCAAAGCAGCCATATCCACAGTTTGTGTTCATAAGCGTCTCAAGATTAAGAATACGTACCTTATACAAGTTATGAGTTCCTATCGACTGATGGACAGTCTTGAGTGTCAATAGGAAAGCTCAGGTCCGTGAGCGCACTATAAGCACTAGCATGTTAACTAAGAGTCAAACTCTAGTCATTGAGATTAATCACTCCATCCAATGGTAGTTAATCATGCTACAGTGTAAACCTGATGAGATATGTATCATCATCCACTGTGACACATTCTAAGTAACAAAGAATAGCAATTCGTATTTCACTTATATGTATCTCATACATACACGAATTACATACTATGATACTTAAGGATAACAATCATCTCATGAAAGAAACATACATAACTAAATGTAAAGCTGATATCCATATATTAAAATGTCAATGTCTCATATATAAAGTAATGGTTTGAGGGCACAAACCCAACAGTATACCACTCATACAATTCAAGCAATAGTTCAAATGGAAATGCAAGAAAGTAATCCATGAATATAATCATAAATCAGATACAATCATCGATAGTAGTGCAAGAAAAGTAAAGATAGAGCGTGTATCTAGTCTCGAGGGCATCTCTTTCCCGCATTTGCCCTTCTTGGCCAAACTTGTGGAAGTTTTTCCTCTTCCTCTTCATTGGCTTCAATGATGACACAACGATGAGAGGTGGTATGCCTAACCAGCTCCAGCATAGGCCTAGAGGGAGATTGGTGTGATGGGGATTCCCTTAATCGCATCTCCAACTCTACTCTGTGCCTCTGCCTAGCATAGATTTCATTACGCTGAAAGAAAAAGAAACCGTTCATGAAATAAAAAAAAAAGGGAGAGTGAGAATAAGAGAGCAATATCCATTGATTAGATTAAAAGAATAACTTGCACTAGTTTATAGATATCCTCTACTCACCATGCTCATATTTTCAACATCAAACTAGGTGGAACAAGATTCTAGAGAGTGCTTAGCCGCTTTAAGTTGTTAAGAAGAGAGAGAAGAAAGAAAGGTTAGAAAGAAGTCATGAAACCAGGGGCAAGGCTTGAGAATTTTACCTTGTATTCTAGTTGGTAGATCCATGATCTCAAGCTAGCAACTAAGCTCTGGTGTTTTTCCACATAGGGTGTTGGGATGAAGGCCACATTTGAGGAGATACATTGGAAGTCTAGAGGAATCACCTCTGAAATGCAATAGGGAACCTCGTGATCATTGTCATCTAAGGTAGGAATGGTCCAGTCAATGATAGGGAGGTCAGAAGTAGAATACCACGAGGGTGCTCCCTCATATGAAGATCCTGTCTCTTGAACTCTAGTGCTAGATCTCCCCGCTCCTCTGATAGAAGGCCATCTCTGCAATCAAAGAGAGTATAGAAAACCGAGCAAGTAAAATAAGGAAAAGAAAAGTCTAGAAGGATTCATACCTTGACGCGACTAGTCATAGGAAAATTAGACATAAGATGGGAAACCTGAAAATCCTCGTAGCCCCTCCTATCAACCACTAGATGCATCCCATCCACTCCTATGAGAGCCTCTTCGAGGTCATCACCCCGATGCTTATGAGTGTCTAGCATGTTAGGAGGAGGGACGTCAGGTACAACAAAGTGATCAAGGAGGCATGCTTGTTTTAGGACCCTCTCTCCCAAGTACCAAGTGGCGGTGTAAGGGCCCATGAATAGGATGCATTGCTTTGATAATTGAATCAATGATGCATAGGGAGCCTTCTTAGCATGAGGAATTCTAGCCCAAGGATCCCACTTTACCGAGTCTCTGGTAAGACGAGTTGAGAATTCCTGGCATTTCTTAAGATCGTGAGCTCAAACTTTTACACCCTCCTTCTCCTTCACCCATTTAAGGCCTCTTGGGAATAGACTAGCACTCATATCTATAGGCTTAGGAGGAAGCATCCCAAGATAATTGAAGCTCCATAACTGTCAAGAAAGAAGAGAGAAAAAACCATTGAAAAAAAGAGACAAAATGAGTTAAGTGATACCTCCCAGACCATCTAAAACCTCCAACCGAGGGTGAGCACATCTGAGAAATTTCTCCCATTTACCTATAGAGAACAGCCAAGCTAACACCACCCTAATCGTATGTATGGATTCGGTCAACATTAGCTAGGCTTCCCAGGATATATAGATGGAACTGATCTGCTTTGGTGCTGAAGAGAGAACACCCTAGAATATACATGATAAAAGCTCGAGTAACTTGGTCGGTAGTAAATTTGTTGTATCTTTGGAAGGTCTTGACATGGAAATAATCTGCGTGCGCTTGTATGCTATACCTAAGTGTAGGTAGACATGCAAGTAATATAGTACTGGAAATCCAGGTCAATCCCACAGGGAAGGTGTTCAACTAAAAACTTAGATTAAACTCTAAAGGTAAAGGAAAATTCAAGATTTAAAACAAAGTGTAGAACACGAAGTTCTACAGACTCTAACTACTAGAGCAATTAAAGTAAACTAATGATTAACTAATTAACGAAAGTAATATTTTAAATGCGGTTTTCTTTATATAAAGGGAATGTTGGGATCACAAGAATCCACAGCGATCATACCATCTACCATGCAGTTACATTTAAGCTCTAAGCAGTGTATCTATCTACAGTATTCCGTATTTTCTAAAGATAAAGAATCAATAGTCCGTTCATAGCCAGGACTACGTCATCACATTTAAATCGAAACAAATGAAAGCAGTTGAAATCCTTGCATTCTTAATGGTGTTAGCATTCAAAATGGTTTGCAAAGGCTATTGAAGAAAAATGCCTTAAGGCTTAAAGAAATGAAATTGTTTTGACAAATTGATCATTTGGGGACAGTTTGATAACAAATCTCAAAAGCAGAAAGTCTTGGAATACTGCAAAAAGACTTCTCAAGAATCTGACAGTTCGATCGATCGACGCACTTTTGATCGATCGAAAATCATCATCTCTCTAGCAATCGAAATGTCTTCGATCGCTTGACTACGCGTCTGCTTCGATCGATCAAAATAATTCGATCGATCGAATGCAGGTTTTATACTGCTGCATGGCAGAGGCTGGAGATTACTATTTCATCGTGATCTCCCAACCTGGGGACTACTCAGACATTGCCTGGAATATCACAGATTCATTTTCAACGTAAAAATCCATTAAAGCTTTGTTTGGTTGTGATTTAAACATAAAAATTACAAAAACTATTGATAATAGCGAACCAACAAGCAAAACTATGAGTTATTCAAATTTTAAACTACTAAAACTACTAGCGGAATATAAATAAACCTAATATGAAAACCTAGAATGCAAACACTTGTATTAATCGCTGAAATCTTCAAAACAACCAAGCAATAATCCAAAGTTTAGCCTACAAAAGCAAAGTAAGACTCTTTTTCTCTCTATCTAAACTGATGAAAAGCAAAAGAGGCATCCGTTTGGACGTAAATACGAGTATATGTACATAAACCTAAAACTAGGGTTAAACACTTTCTCTCTGCTGCGTGCACGTAAGTTCTGATGAAAGCCATGTTCGATCGATTGAACATCACTCGATCGATCGAACTTTTGGAATCTTAGAGCACTTTAACTATCTTTGATCGATTAAACTCTCGATCACTTGAGGGATCTTCAATCACTTGAGACTCAGTTTTCATGTTTGATTTGTCTTCCTTAAAATCTAGCAACCCTTTTATCCTGCTTATTCATTTCTTCACACAGCAAGCAGTGATCTGCACAAATTCTGGCTAAAATAATACAACCTATCATAGATTAATCATATTATGTAAAAGCTGGCATTGTAATCTAAATTGCAGATATATAAAAGAAAACTAGACTAATACTACAACTACTAAACTAAAACAAGATAAACTAAAGCAACTAATCTAAACAAAAAAAGAAACTAATTAACTCACTTTCGCAGGTATCGCGGTTGCATCTAGCAAATGCAACATTCCGTTAAACCCCTAGGTTCCCCCTAGTGGACGAGTGTTGTCTCGTGAGGGTTTACAGTGAATATACCCACAAAATTCTCAATTTTAAATTCAAAAATGGATGAATAACTTGTAAACATTCCCTCCCATACAACTGTCAATTTAGCTCTACAAAACATATCACCCTCATTCAAACCATGAAAGAAATTCACACGCTCCTCATATCATCAAGAAAACTACAACATATGCATCATATCCATGTATCCATGTGTGTGTGAAATTAGCAGCTATGCATCGAACCTTGTTTACAGTTGTTTAGACTATTATTCTCTCAGAACTTGTAGTTTCAACTCAATTCTCACATGGGTTTACACTCAAAAATAAACGTCTCACAGAAACTGGCTTTAATAATGATCGCACGTAGTATGAAAGCTTTGATAAGAATGAATTTTTGGATACTAAATGCTTTCATACTCGACTTCACAGAAGACGGATATTTGGAGTGTATAGTCTCATAAAAAGGATGCTACTTACTAGAGGAGCGAAATAACGTGGATAACTCAAATTACACATTCATATTCAAACTAAGTTGTTAAAAATCATTAAGGCTTTGACTTTTCAATTTTTTTATATAGTGGGACAGAAATGAGAGGGGTACAAAACCGCACATCTTTAGCATGTGATTGAGTTTAGTAATTTTTCTCTTCACTTCCTTCCAACCATCCTCTATTCTCATATATATATATATATTTAGGTAGACTCCTTCTTTCCTTTTCTTTTTTATGCGGTCCCCCCCACATTTACTCCCTCTTTGTCACATACTTCAACAATTTAATCACATTAGATGTGCAATGGGGTTCATTGAGGTCAAAGTGTAAGATTAAGGATTTTGATTTTCATAATAGACTTGGTAGATTTACTAGGTGTGGGGTTGAGAACAACGCAGATTCTGGAATGTTGATACAAGTAGATAAAAAGGTTAAAGAGCAGATAACGATGGCTTAAATCATTTTCTTAACTCCTTAACTTTAGTACTTCAGTGTTCATTGAGTTTAGTTGGTAAATCCTGAAGGTTCTCCTCTAATACACAGTCTAAATGAAGAATTAGAAACTATTCAACGAATTTAATATGCTTATGTAAGAAAAACAATTCGAATAATGTGATGATTCCCTCAGAATTGAAGATTGGATTCCAAAGCTCACTAAGGGTAACTAGTTTCCACTACTCATTCCTTAGAGCATAAAAGTCATATTAACTCTGTTGTAGGTTTTCTACATAGCTATTTACATGTACATATAGATGTTGGAAACATAAAAAGTCAACAAATGCAATCATCCTAGTGAAACTAGAAAAACACGTAACTTAATTCATAAAAAGATGAAAATAACATGAATGTATCATTGCTTGATAACAACTAAATCAAAGTGAATATTCAAAGTTGTTCTACCAATAAAGTTCAGAAAATTTATTTAATTAAATATGTATATTTTTTAAATTATGTGAGTTTTATTCAATTCTAATAGAGATTGTACAATGTGTGCAATAAAGTTATCCAGATTGCTAAGTAAAAACATGTGCAGGTGCTATGTGCAGGTGATTATCTATCTATATCCCACCCCCAACTGGAAATTGCGATGATCTCAGAAGTTTGATTTTCAAAATAAATAGAGAGATATCACCTGATAAAGTAAAGCAATAACTGCAAGCATAGCAATCTGTAAGGAGAACATACAAACTCTAAGCAGCCAAGATGAATAAAAAGTAAATATGACTTGAAAGAACATGATATCCATCTATAACATAAAAACTGGTCACTGGGATGATAAAACAATAAAATCCGAACAGTGATCAAAAAATCTAATCATAAGCACATAATCCAAAAATATCCACAAGCCCACAAAAAAAACTACAAGAAAAGAGATAAGAGAAGTAAGCAAAATACCTCTCCTTCCCTGGCCTTGAAGGATAGATGGTGGTGAGTATACCTTATTGGTTATTTGAGAGGGAAGTTATTGGAGGAAGGCTTGTAAGAGCGTCTCCTTTCGTGAAGGTTAAGAGGAAGTGGACCCACACTCTCAATGTTGAAATATAAACCGAAAGAAGAAGAAGAAGACATATTTTAATTGGTTGTAAGAACTTGTGATTTGATGATTTGGAAATGGGTTTGAATGAGTGAATGTTTAATTTTAAAAAGTTTACATGGGATTTTGATTTTGAAAAACCAATGTGAGGATGAAAGAACTTGGATCTAGAAGTTGAGAATAGACAGAAAATCGAAAAAAAGGAACAACTTGGGAGAGAAAATGAGCAAATTTTGAAATAGGTAGCAAATGAGAAGCAAAAGGCCTAAAAGGGGCTGAGAGCAATGGTGGCTCTCTTAGAGTGCTGGGCGGCACTATCCTAGTGCCACCATGGCACTCAGCCCAGTTTTCCTAGATTTCTGTATTTATGCCCCCGTTTGATCCCCTGACCCCATTTTGGCTCCAATTTGACTATTTTGATGCATTTTTTATCAATTTTTTATGATGCTAAGTACTTGGAAACATTCATAGAATATCATTTACATGCTCATGAATCCTAGTAGAGCATTTAATCTCATTTAGCATTGCATGGCATTAATTGCTAGAAGTCCCACATTGTTGCATTCATCCGATCAAGTAAGTTTTGAATTAAGCATGGTGAACCTCGAGGGCTCCAAAAGTAATTTCCCTAGTAGAGTAGTGTCGCATATAATCCCCAGCGGAGTATTTAACCTTATCTTTGTAATCTCCTAAATTGTTGCACTAGTCGAATAGAATGAACATTGAATCCCAGTTGCACAACATTGCCTTCTGCACTGTCTCACTAGTCGAATAGAATGAACATTGAATCCCAGTTGCACAACATTGCCTTCTGCACTGTCTTACCAGTCGAATTGAGTGAAGTCTTAAATAAAGTGTAGTGCTCCTGGTTTACCTTAACAGCTCCACAAGCATCTTTTCCCCAGCAAAGTTATATCGCATTACATTGTATCCCATGGTTTGCCTTAAATAGCTCTATGAATTTGAATTCCCAATTGAGTTTTACTTCTTTCTTAGCTCGAGCAAAGAGCTACGCATGGAAATGTCGCAAAGCCCTTGATGAGGCACCCCATAGTCACAGTCACAAATGCTCATGATGTTTGCCGTAACTGGCTCATCATTGCGTAGTTTAGGTCCAGTTCTCCTCAAGTGGCTCTGGAGACGTTTTTGTCTCCACCTAGCTTGTGCAAAGAGCTATGCATGGAGATGTCACAACGACCTCGATGAGGTACCCTTACATTATCCATGATAGGACAGCCATTGTTACACCGTCCGCGCTAAGGACACACCTCATTGTAGCATTGTCCGCGCTAAGGACACCTCATTATTGGATCGTCCATGCTAAGGACACCTTTCATGAAAAATGAAATCCTACGTATGTTACATGTTAACAGTAGTTCGATTCTCATTCATTGTGCCTTACTTTATTTATTGCTTGTATGTTGTGTGCTCATTGAACTACGGTTGGTCTGATTTCCTGTGAAGGAATACATAGGCAGCTCTTTCGAGCGCGACCACTTGATTTTTGAGGTTTTCTTTGTGTGCATGCTTATATGTTTTAATTTTCATGATTTTTTTTCCTAAAGTCTTCTGGACCGACTAAAAGGTTATCAGGTATGCTTTAACATTCCCTTATGATGTGTGTTTCTTGCAAAGCTCTATCAAAGAGGGGCAAACTATAGACGCCCTATTTTTGTTCGTCTGTCCGACAAAAGGGACCCTGCCTCAAGAACAACCCGATGACTAGAATTAGGATTTATCGGTTATAAACTAGAACTCCGTGAAGCCCTGTGGTCTCTGAGATACATTAGAATAACCTTTAGGAAAACTTAGGTACGTTAGAAACTCAATTCAGAGACATGAAAATGACAAAAAATTACCTTTCACCAAGCAATATTTGGACCTCGGGGTGGGATCCTGAGAATTACCTTTACAACATATTCCTAAAATAGACTAAACTAGTGACCCAAGCCTTCGAATTGGCCAAAAACCACATAAGAGAATTTCAACCCTTTTTGGACCTTATAGGTTTGCTCCTTCTTGGAGTCAGCCTCACTCTTTCGACCATAACACAAAATCTACAAACTCTTTTTGAATGAGACAAATACATCTTAAGATAGACTTCCATACCTTTCCAATGGTATATCACAAGCCCAAAAAGGATAATCGAGGTGAGAGACTACAGTCCGAGAAGTCCGGAGTAAGAACATAACTTCTAAACTGAGAGCCATGGTGGCTCTCAAGCCGATTGTTGTACGGTACTCTTAGACTTCCATTTGGCACCTCTAAGTGCCACTATGGCTCTCAGATACTCCAGATGTGTTTTGGACCCATGATTTGACCCCAATCAGTGTTAAAATGCCCAAAAATGTGAAAATTTGTGGTTTTTTGTCCCATATTGCTTAGCTATAGAGTTTTTCACCCAACTCTTCAACTATAAAAGAGGGTTCTCTGCTCCCCATCCAACACACCTAAAAATCCTATGGATTAGAGATCCAAGGAAACCCCTCTGGAGGATTCTGAAGCATTCCTAGAAGATCCTTAGGAAAAGTATAAGTTTTTTTGGAGTTTGGATTGAGTCTTGGAATCTGCAGTGCCAGTGAAGCTCTGCCAGAGGAATATTGTAAGGGGAGTTCTTGGGGTAATTTTTTTTCTCCTTCTTTTCTTTTTTGCTTTCTGTGTCTTTCATAGCTTAGATATTCGTAGTTCATAGTTTAGATTTGTTTGATTATTTGGTCATAGTAGCATTTATTTTCTTAGTAGTTTAGATCTTCTACGCTTCTAAGTTAGCCTTCTATCCTATTTGTGGATAGGCAATTTGTAGTGGACCTTAGTCCGACCATGGATAGACACCACTAGTGGGATTAGTACCCAAGCCATGGCTATTCCAATCTTATTAGGGACCATAAAACCTAATTATTATATTCTGGCATTGCTTATTCCTAGTTCAACCTAGTATAGCTTATTCATGCTTATCCATACATCCATACATACACATAACACTATCCACACGTAGATTAATAGGATATCTCGATTAATTATTATACATGCATACATGCAAAGAGTGTTCATGTTTGGTTGTTATGCTTGTACTATCCTAACCATGGTTAATTAGCAAGTTATAATTCGAATGATGTGCTATCTCGGGTAAGTCTTAATACCTTCCTTATTTATTTCTTTCCTAGATCACCTAGAAGCATGATTAGGTGGATAAAATTGGTTTAATTTCCTTATATGATATTTGTGCATAAAAGTTATGTTTTTCTAGGGTTTTGAGTGCGATTTTCATGTTTAATTCATTTTATTTCCTTTCGCATGCATAGAGGAGTGTAGTAATACATTTAGTCCATGATTTACTACTTTAGCGCATGCACTGTGTTGTATATTACAGTCTCTTCCACGATTTTATATCTTTAGCTCTTTAACTTGAATTAGAATTGCATTAGTGTAATTAAAACGGTCTTCATAATCTCTAGTCAAACACCTTGAAAACTGAGTAGAGGCCCATCTCACGATGGGTCGAGAGGGGGTATTTTGGCACGATCTAGCTCCTTCTTCTCTCGTACCTTAACCCTCGAACAGAGTTCTTTGGTGAGAAGGGGTAGTGCTCTCTATCCATTGGACTTAATAGATTTAGTTTTCTTGGTTTTCTTTATCAAACCAAGTGGCGACTTTATTGGTAAGGATCTCACCAAATTTAGGCTTATGATATGCATACATGGATTACTCACTGGTGTCGACAGAGCTATGGACCATGGGTATCAATTGTTGCCTCGGGTTTGATGAAAAGCCCCATGGAATCTAAAATAGGAGTAATCCAAATTGGTCGGATCGGATTAAGGCTAATGAAGGGTGGTAAACCTTACTCATGGCTCTTGGCATGAGATTTAAAATGGGACAATCATGCAGGCTTAATCCTTGTAGTCCCCCGAGCTTGGTTCGGGTACCCACAACAAACTAGAGGAGATTGGAAGGTAAAAGAGGAGAAGTTGAAGTCTTACCATGAATATTTGGAAAGCTTACAAGCAAAATTAGAGGAGATCACCTTCTTCTACTTACCATGGGATGAGAATCAATTCACTTACACCTTAGCCACCCTGGCCTCAATGATTGAGATACCTACAGGAATGGCCATGAGACCCCTGGTCATAGAAAGAAGAAAAAAGCCTTCGCACTGTTACACGATTTCCAATCTTTCGAATGAAGAAGAGTTACCTTGGTAGAATGATATTTGGAAATTTATGAGGGAGCAGAAGTAGAGGTAAATGAAATTGACTCTGGTGGAGAGAACAGAAGCAGCTGAGAAAATGCCATTTTCTACATTGAAAACTTCAAATTTAGAAGATATTCTAAGAATTATAAAATGTAGATCTACAAGTTATGGTCACGTGGCCGAAAATCGGGGGTCAATCTGAGGTCGGAGTGAAGAGATATGGCAATTCTCCTATCGGTGCGCAGAGTTGTCAAAAGTAGAGAAGTTCAAGCCCTTGAAGACACTTCAATCGATTGAAAGTTCAAGCCCTTGAAGAAAGTTCGATTGATCGAACTTTTTTTTCTAAAAAGTTGCGTACAGTCTGTAGGAACCCTATAAACAAGCTATTTCGACAGCAGATGAGAGGAAAACGCTCCAGAACACGAAAAATAACAGTTTTAGGGTTAGTTTTAGGGTAGATTAGGTTGGTTTTATGTAATTCATCTCCCTCCCTTCATTTTCTGTAATCAAGACTCAAGATTTCAAGTTTATTACAAGTTGTTTTCAAATTTATTGCAGGTTTTTCTTTTACTTTATCTTTATTTGATTGTTTGTTAGTTTATAAGTTATGATTGCTCTAGTTTACTATTCCTACATTAGTTTTTTCATATTTTCGTAGTTTAGAAGTTAGGAATATGTGATGAAACATTGATTCCCAGCCTCTTCCATGTATTATATAGAAAACCTGTGCTCGATCGATCAAAGTTATTTCGTTCGATCGATCGAACTAGAGACATAGTTGATTAGACGTAGAAGGTGCATATTCATATCCTGATATATGGTATTTATGCATACATTTATCCCCAAGTCCCTAGAATTACACACATTTCAATAGCATTGCACTTCTATGATGTTAATGTTAAAACATGTGTATTTGTACGGTCTTATATGCTATTGGGTGCATTTGGATCAAGTGAATCTTGAAGCTTGGCAATGAATGCCTCACTTTTTGTTATACAACCCTTATATATATCATTTACATCATTTATACAAGGTTTGTTAGTGTTTTGTAGGTCAAAGGAAGCATCGTTGCCTAAAAGGTGATTCTGGTGGAAGAGAATGACAGCAGCAGCTGAGAAAAGAGCATTTTTGACATTTAATACTTTGGAATTGTGAATTTTTTCTAGAGATAAAAGTTGTAGTTTGTTAAGTTACGGTCGCGTGGCCACAAACCGAGCGTCAATTCGGGGTCCGAGAAAGGAGATATCATAATTCTCCTATTGGTGCATAGAGTTGTCAACTGCAGAAGATCAAGATCGATCCTGAAACATATGCGGGACTAGTCCTTGTAGTGTAGTGGGACTGGTCCCACTCAGCAGATTCGCCCCAGCAGCTTCTTTTTTGGTCTAGAACTCCTATATTGATATATACTAGGTATAACCCGTGGCTAAAGCCACTACAGAACAATTCTAACCATGCACGCGTTTTGCTAGTAACGATTTCCACATGCCTTCGGCACTTAACACAATTCCACATCTATTTTAAAAACAAAAAAGAAGACATCATCCACTAAAATTAAAATATTCCACAACTGAAAATGCAACAAAAACAAAACATCACACTCACATGCAAGCATATTAAAAAGGCTCACAGGAATGGCATAATACATTAAGGTCATCCAGTATGTATTCAAACTTCAAAATAGCTCCCTGTGAAGACTCTAATCTCAAAGATAGACTTAAATGCTACTGAACCTGTAGCTAGTTTGGCTTTGAAAGTTGCTCTATCTTGCTTAGCTATGGATTCAGTCAAATAAAAAACAAAGGAACCAAATCCAAAATATCGAAATCAGCAGTTCAGCGATATAAAAAGAAACAAAATTCCCTTACATGTTTCTTGTTTTTCAACTATTCTTGAGAAGCATATAGTTCATGATATAATCATAACAATCATAAGATTGCAACGATTATTCAAAACCTGGGAAGCTCAAAATTAATGCCTTAAATGAAGACCGATTAAAAAACAACTCACTTTTTGAGTGAGAGAAAATTAGTATAGGACAACTATTACAAACGTAACATGATTATAATCGCATCATAAGACTTGCATCCACAACTTCAAAGATCGTGAAAACTAAGGCATTAATGGGCAAAAAAAGGGCTTGCATAAAAATATTGTCATTTGAGATTTAACTCTTGAGATTTCAACATAAAAATATTAGGAATACAAATTTAGGAATGGGATCGAAAATTACCTCAAAGCCTTGGGCCATGGAGCACCTCAAGACTTGTACATGAAAAGGGACAAACGATAGCTTTTAGGAAAACTAAGAAAAAACAACCAAATTAGACAAATAAACTATTGTTTTCACAAATGGAAAGCAAGAAATGAGCTGAATTGGGCACAAGTATGTAACTGTTAGTAGCTAAATTGGGCTAAAGTAAATGAGTTGAAAACTTGAAGGGATTGATCAGGCAATATTACAAACAAAGGCCAATTACTATTGACCTCAAGTAAATTAGTTTGTAACTGTTTGTTTGTTTACACATTTTAACTTACCTAAGAAAAAGAGCTACGCAAATTGTTTAAGAAAAGTTCCAAAACAGTAGCTAAATTAGTTTGCAACTGTTACTGTTATTAGCTAATTTAGGCTCAAGTAAATGAGTTGAAAAACTTGAAGGAATTGTTTGTTTACACATTTTAACTTACCTAAAAAAAAGAGCTACGCATATTGTTTAAGAAAAGTTCCAAGTTGTAAGCGTCAATCACTGCTCGTCGCTTAAAGTTCCAGCATGTTTGTTTACCATTTCCATTAATAGGAAAATTTAGTATACATTCGATTTTCTTGTTTGAAACAACTAATTAACTACTACAAACAAAAAATTAGAAGCTAAACCAATATTTAATGAAGAGGAATTAAAACAGAGATCTTAAAATTTTGATGCTGTTTAGTCAAACAAATACTAATTAAACAAAATTGATTTGTTGTAGATTAATTATTTGATCTTGAAACAAATGCAGTCAAACAAACTTCATTATTGAGTGTACACTTTCAATATCTCTGTTAACAATCTATCAGAAACTTCTAGAAGCTTTGGCAATTAGTCAAGTTAATACTTGATTGGTTGTTATGAGACTCAAGTTGTTAGGAAGTTGTGGCTTTACTACTGAACAAACAATTTCTTTTATACACGTGTACATTAGATTTGTGAACTTGCTATCAACTTGTAATGAAGAGGAAATCATTTCTCGATTTGGGACTTACCTTGTGCCCATTAGAATCATTTGTTGATTTGAGACTTTCCGTCTAATTATCACCAAAGCTAGCCGAATAAAAATAGAGTTTGCAAACAAAGCCAAAGAAAATGAACCAAAATCATTAATCAATAACAAATACTAAATGGAAGGAATGAAAATAAACACCTAGCACTGAAAAAGGGGAAAAAATGGAAGATGAACACTGATTAAAAAGAGAAAAAATGGAAGATGAACACTGGAAAATAAAATGGAAGATGAATAGTTTTACCAAGCGTTTGATCTCTTGGAAGCTACAAAAGGGAGGGTAGATAAACTTAAGCCAAAGAACAAAACCAAGAGACGTGGAGACATTGAAAATAATGTCTGTGACACTATGGAATCATAAGACCCAAAAATAAGGTATGTAGTTTGTGAGCCTGTGACACTACGGAATCATAAGACCCAAAGCACGCATTCAATACCTGTTTGAAGCTCCAAAACTCCGTCAAAGTCTTTCCCCAGACCCAAAATCGCCAATCGAAGGTGGACCTGTTTTGTGTTAAAACCTGAAACCCTTGGATATAGAACCTGTTTTGATCAATTTTGTGTTAGAAGAAGAAGAAATCAGAAGAAAAAAATGTTAGGGCTTTCGAATCATACCTGGCTACAGAGAGAGAGAGAGAGAGAGAGGGCTTTTGGAGGAGGCGCCGCTGTTGGTGGTGGGGAGGGTTGGAGCCGGGGGGAAGGGAGAGAGAGAGAGTATAAAGACGTTGAAAGAGAGGATTTGTGGACAGAAATTGATTTTGAAATTCAAATACACACAATCCAGACCACTTTTTTTCTCCAATCCGGACCGTTGAATGCTTAAGTTGAGATTCAATCCTGACCACTCTTTGTCTTCTCCTCGATTGGAGACAAACACCTTCCCGATTTATTATACAGATATACAACTTGTAAACGTATTATAGGTAACTTTTATCATATTTTACATATAGTAAGTGTTAGAGAGGCTATTAGAGCTCTCCAAAACCCTAGTTTATGATCTCTAAGGCCATGTTTGAATGCTATTTCAAGATTTCAAGTTAGTAAAGTAGTTTTTCTTTATTCCAGGTTATGTTTCTCTCTATTATTTATATTTTTAGTCCATTAATTACTGTTTAATCATGGTTTTCATTATTCTTATGCTATCTATGATTGCTAGATTCAATTTTACCATGTTAGGCTAAATCCCTAGTTAGGGAAGAGTAATGAAACGGTGAATAACTTAATTTCCATGCGTGTTTTCAACAGACAGCCCTAAATCCAAGGATCAATGGCTGTTCAAGTATGGAATCATAGAATTTCATGTTTTCTAATATGGGCAATGTTAACAATCATGATGTTAATGACTTTCAACTTGAATTTTCAATGGTTTGTGAACTTACTTCATGCTTTTAGTTTAGATAATTTATTTTCAAGCACTGCAGATTAGTTTTGACAATGATTCATGGTCACAAGCAATCTGCCCGTACTTCATAAAAGGGGATTAATAGTTCTATATCTTTGTGCTGGCTAAAGGGTATTTTATTATTTTAATGAAACCTACACGTTAGAGGCAGGATCTTGGATGACTAGGAGTGTCATATCTTTTCATAAGCATGGGAGTGAAGAACATTACCGTGGATTTGTGATTTCTTAATATTTTTCTCTTCTTTAGAAGTATTTTCATTTCATTCGCTGTTTTAATTAATTCTTAGTTAGTTGTTAATTCACTTCGTTAAATCACTCTAGAACTTAAATTATAGTTATAACTAATTAGTAATTGTACTTAGTTAGTAAATTTCATTAGTTTAATACTATTTGAATCAATTTAATATTCACAAAATCTTTTAGTTAATAGTTTCACTTTCATAAAAAAGAGTAGTTAAAATTATTTTCCAAAGAAATCATCTTTTCATTATTTTTAATATTAATAAATTGGGTAAAGTTAATCAATTGAAATTAAAACTCTCTCTTGTGTTCAACCTAGACTTACAAGAAAGTATATTACTTGAACGATCACATATACTTGGGTGTAGCATTTAGAGCACACAATTTTATTCGTGTCAAGTTTTTGCCGCCATTGCCGGGGAGAGGCAATTTGCTTAATTTTATCTACTTTGTTAATTAGTGTATTTTTTTATTTTTTTTATTTTATCTTCTTATTTGTTTTTCATACTATTACACATTTACTTTGTAATGCTTCATGTCATATAATTCCAACAAAGGTTTATTTCAAAAAATACAAATTTTTAACGATTCCTCTAATTCTTCTGTTAATCCAATAGTTACACCTCAACATTCTGACCCAATGGCTGGCTTTTTGCACCTAACCTTAATGCCCTTAACAAGAACAATGAGAATAATGGAGAGAATAACCTAGGTTTACATGATGATAGTGAAAGTCAACATAACTTCAACCCCTAGAAAAAGGATAGATAACTATACACATCCATTACGGGAATTATTAGCCCCTGATAGGAACACGATCCCTTCGTGCATAACTATTCTACCACATCAAGGGACGTTTCATTTTAGAAATGGTATGATAATACAACTCTTACCTACTTTCCATGGGATGGAGAATGAGAGGGCATATTATAGACACCCTATTTTGTCGGCTATCAGATTTAGGAGACCCATAGCTTGGTGGTTCACATTGATCGAAACGACTCAAAAAGGTCTCCTGGAAGTTAGTTCTATCTCTCGAAATGCTCAAAAAGTGGTAAATATGACCAAAATGCCCTTGAAAACCAAAACACTCGCAAATTTGGACCGAAAGTTCTAGAAACATGCTATGTCATAAGGAAAGTCATAAAATGAGTTTTCAAGTAAAATCAGATGA
This sequence comes from Hydrangea macrophylla, assembly GCA_033977485.1. Taxonomy (NCBI): domain Eukaryota; kingdom Viridiplantae; phylum Streptophyta; class Magnoliopsida; order Cornales; family Hydrangeaceae; genus Hydrangea; species Hydrangea macrophylla. The sequence goes on along the minus strand of CM066984.1, from coordinate 45,187,141 downwards.
AATCGTCAGCTCCCAGAGACCCCCGAAAGTCCCGGAAGTTCCCGGAAAGTCCCTGTTGATCGGTTTGACCGAAATCATCCAAATTCACTGAAAAGTTTTGGGATCATTCTAGATCATGTGGAAAGTACAAAAATGAGTTTTAAAAGAAAATTGGAGGAAAACATCAGCTCCTTGGAGCTCCCAGAGGTTCCAAGAACTTCCCAGGAATCCCAGGTTTTACCAGTTTGACCAAAAGTTGACATTAAAATCGAAGCACTGTATTATTTTTCAAACATTTTTCATGGAAACTAGAGGTCAAGAGCTTTCCAACAGTATATTGCACATATTTCTCGGATTTAAAGCGAATTTATTATAAATTTCCGAAGGTGAAAAGGCTATCAAATCTACTTTTATCGCGAATACCGAAATACTTTTCAAAGTGATCAATCATTGAACTATTTTTTATGTAAAAGTAGACTCCATTACCTTTCCAACGGTATATCATAACCTCAGTTTGGAGTTCATACGCATTTTCTGTGAATTTTGAACAAAATAGTGCCTTTTCTCGAATACCGGAACCTCTGGGGGCCTATATGGAATTATCTGGACATCAGAGGAGCAGTGCCGCCGCAGCACTAGCCCACTGCTGCCATGGCACAGGCCCAGTTCCGTCGCAGTATTCTCATCCAGCACTAGCCCACTGCCGCCATTTATTTTGGGGGTCCATTTTGATTAATTAGAAACTAAAACGACGTAGTTCCTTGTTCAGAGACATTTGGAGCCAATGGGAGCATTCTTTTAATCCCAAAACCACCCCAAATTAGCCTATATAAATCTTTCTTGACTTCTCATTTGGAGGGAGTAAATACAAAGCTTAGAGAAGTTATAGAGAGAAAAGTTATAGAAGATAAGGTTAGGAGAGTGAAAGTGAGCTTCTTCCTTTGATTTTTCAACTAAAAAGTGAGTTCTAAACTTTGTTTTCTACTTCATTACTCCCATTTACTTCACATTCAATACACCCAACCACCATTTTAGTGAGCATTTTTGAGATGAGAAGCTTTTTCCATGTCTAAAGTCACCATATATGAGTGAAACACTAAGCTACAAGTCCAAAATAATCATGAATATCATCTGTTGATTACATACTTGCTTGTTTACAAATTTTGCTCATCTCTCCTTAATCTCATTTTTTTTTATCTACTTACTAGTCTATCATCATCTAGATGATGACATGAAGTTTGAGGTGAGTGAATCCTTATGGATAGTAGCTATTGACCTCAAAAACATGTTTGATAGATGATGATTTCAACTTCAATACATTCCTATGTATTCTTGAAGTTGTCTTCAGAAATGAAAACAATGTCTCCAACAATCTTGGAGGTTCTTGATATGAGTTCAATATTGATATTTCAAGTGGTCATAATCTCCATTTAAGTGCTAAAAATATACTTTCAAAACCTTTAATTCAAAACCCCTCTTAAACCTCTCATTTAGATTTTAAAGAATAAAACCCTAATTCTTTCCAAAATCTTCAAAAGAGTGAACAATCTGAGTTCAAAGATTTCTCTAGGACTCAATACTCAAAGTATTAATATGAGACCACTTGGGAAGTCTTTCTAACTCATTGGAGAACACCCATGATTTTTGGCTTGACTTGGAAATACTTAAAAGGATTCCATTTTGGTCCAAACATTCTCTCCAGATATTCTGCCTTTACTGTCACAACAGCTTGGTTGACTTTCAACTTGTTTTACAGAAAACCTTTCCAAAAGGAGTGATTGTAGACACCGCAATTGTGACCAAACGTCGAATTAAGGGGAGTGTTTCCTCCAAGTCCGATGATGACAATGTTTAAACAAAACTAATGCTTCCAATGTGATTCAAGCTCTTCAAAAGACTCTTCAATTCAAACAAAAAAAGAAAGACAAAAAAAAGGAACAGAACGGCACATGGTGTGGCTGTGGCAGTCATGCAGTGCCACAGCGACACTCTGTGTTTGCCAGACCGACAGTCCGTAACTGCCGCAAAAACACATCAAGTGCCGCAAAAATAAGAATTTAAAAAAAGACGGCAGTATATGGAGTTGTCCGCGACATTCATTGAGTGCTGTATCGGCATTCATTGAATGCCACGCCGGAAATTATTGAGTGTTGTTCTGGCACTCAGTGAGTGCCGCTTCCATCTCCACTGAGTGCTGCGTTTTCCTACAGCCAGCTATAATATATCACGTTTTGTACCTTCAAAAGTGCAACCAAAGTTAGGATTTTTGGCTTGAAATACTGAAATACCATTCAGAAAATTTTCCTATAAATAGAGGGTGAATATTCCATTACAAAGGATGATCTTTTTTTGGGGGGGACTATTACACATTTTTGGGAGAGGGGAATTTCAAAGAGAAAACAAAAAGAATTTAGGAAAAAGAGACTTTTCGAGAGGTTGAAGAAGAACTTGGAAGATCTTCAAAATATCGAAGTTTGAGGATAGTCTTGGAGGTGACCCTCTAATCTTAGATGTGTTTTCTTTCTTTTGAGCCTCTAATCTTCAAGTAACTTAGTTTTTCTTGATTAAGTTTTAGAGTTTTGTTAGCAAACTTGGAATCCGTTGCTTCTTAGTTCTTTGATTCTTCTTTTATTATTCTTGTTTATGTTTTTCTCTTGAGATTCTTGGGGATGTTCCATATCTCACTTGAATCTCATGAGTTTGATCTTTTAGTCTCATCTAAGCTTATGGTTCACATGAGATTTAAAGTTGATCATCATTCTATTAGAAACAAGTAGATGAATCCGAACCCCTACCATGGTTTGGATCTTCTAATTAATCTTGTTTAAGTTTTCATTCTCTTTAGTTTCTTCTTAGCTTGGTTTGAAAGCATCTATGAATTTGAAGTAAACAAGTTTTACCAAAAGATTCTTTGATGGATTTAGAGCATTCGCTCTCTTAGTCTTCTTTATTTCATTTCTTCTTTTTGTTCATACTTTTCTTTTGAGATTCTTAGAGATCTTCAATATCTTTCTTGAAAGATCTTGAGTTAGATATTTTGAATCTCATGTAAGATTATGCTTCACATGGGAGTCAAAGTTTGATCACTATCTCATTAAGAACAAGTAGATGAATCCAAACCCCTACCATGGTTTGGATTCTCTAGCTTGGAGTTTGCATGGGATCTTTTTTATATTTCTTGAAAACTCATGAGTACTAGTCATGTATTGATCTACAATGACCCTCAATGGAAAGGAGAATTAGGTTTAGGATAAGCCAATACCCATGGCTTTGTTGATAGATGTAACAAAATTGTGATAAACCCAATAGTGGAGCAGTGAGTTCACAAACTGTTTTTGATCATAAATTTTTAGTTAGTAATCTAACCGTTGAAATTAAGTAAAACCAACGGGAAAGTGTCTATAACTCAAAGTTCTACCACTACAATTTTTTTAAAGGAGATTTCATGTTTAAAGTGGTTTGGTCATGAGTGTTGTGAAGTCACTACAATCTGTCCAGAGTTTCAGAACAGTAACACTCTTTTGAAATAAGCAAATCAGAAACTTAATCAAGTATTCTTGGCTCCAAATAATTTTTTATAAGGAGTTTAATGTGGTAATAAGATCTCCTAAAAATATTAGGGTCTTTCTTGTTTTTTTACTATTTTTAAAAAAAATCAAACAAAATCTCTTGACAGAGAGTTGTACTTCTCTGAGTGATGTCTGGTTTTCGTCCTTTTCCCAGAGATCTGATCGTTGAAACTTTGATTTTCTTTTTGGGTTAGAAACTAGACACACAGAGGCATCTTGTGTCCAAATATCATCAAGATCAAACCACGGTAAGCATCCCTTTTATTTCCTTGAAGTTCTGATCTGGTCTCTGCAATTTTTAGAATATTTTGACAGATTTGACCAACTTTGTAAATGATTGTCCAAATGACTTTTCTATGACCTAGGGCTCAAACCATGTTTTAATAATGATTAGTTAAGCTTGAATTCAAAGTTTAAGTGATCTAAATCACTGAGTATTTTATAATTTATTCTTGTTCATGTACATATTCATCCATGTGGCTTGATACTTGTAATTAGGACTTATTTGCTTTAGATTTAATTAGACTTTATAGATTTAAGCTAGAAGTCTAGGATTGTTATTTAAGATCCAACTTTATATTTTGTATATCATGTGGACTAACCCTTTGTTTTGTAGCGCTATTAAGGTATGATTTCTTGAACTCCTCTTTAGTTTATTTTAATTTCTTGATTTTATCGATTTTTTGAGTTAATGCGCGACACCTTAGAATTAAGTTTTGCCTTATCTGTATATGTGATTAGAGACCTTTTCTTAGGATCTTCATTTTTGTATGCATTGCACGTTTAATACCATGGGTGGATCCCGGGTAAGTTCTCTTGTCCTTTGTTGCATATCATCTTGCTTGCTAATTTAACTACTTGATTTTTAATGATATTTTATTGTTAGTAATCTTGCACGCTTTTAGATATGCTTTTGTGATGTATATCTATATATATGTATTAGTTGAGAACATGCTTAGATAATTAATTCGATTAAAAGGATTTTGAGTAGAGGCCTATCGCGAGATAGGATGAGAAGGGGTGTTTTAGTCCGATGGGCTCCTTCCCTTCTCATTCCATAATCCCCGGACCTAGTTTAATCTATGGTTTTGCAAGAGATCAGTTTCTTTAAAATGGTTTCTTAATTTTCCTTTCAAAGCTTAAGTGGCGACTCATTTGTTTTGAATTTGAAATTTTAAAAGAATTTTAAAAGAAAAGCTGTGGGTAAAGGAGAAAATTGCGATATCCACAATCTGGCGACTCTGTTGGGGATCGAACCCAGAATCTCTGGTTTCGCAGACCAGAATTTGTGATTTTGTGTTCACTCGAGGATTAGACTTGAAAACATCCTTTTAATTAGATTAATCAATCTTTGTGTGTCTGTTGCATTTCATTTGCATGTCTAGCCAGTGGATTGCACGGAACTATGACCTTGGAGGCTCGGGGCAACCCGGTCGGTCAAGCCATCATGGGACTGTGTGATCACCCTTGATCTCGTACCATGTGTTGGTATATGAAGCATCCTATCGGGTGTGTGTCAAGGGTCCCTTATTTGACCAAAACCTAGCTTTTGCATAGTAGCTTCCATAGAACCTTTCAAATCTTAGGAAATCAATTCTTGATTAGGATTTATGTGCAAGGAAGTTTTGTATGCCCGGAAGGGATTACTTGAGATTATGACGATACTTGCTTGATGAAATATCTAAAACCTCTTAATCACTTTTGAGAAATTCATCTTCATGTCCTATGACATTTGAGAACATGCAGAATCTTGATTATAAGATTACAATTCTTATATCATGTTTAGCTATAATATTTGTAATTTCTCTACGTACAATAATATGAGTTTTATGAATTTCCATGTCTGGTTTATTATTATATTATTTTATCTGTATGACTATATCAGTGTAATGTAATTACTAATTAGACTCTAAGTACCGAACCGACTCGACCGTAATAAGATTAACTTAGTCCCGTACCCGGACCTAGACATTAGAAGCAATATACATTTGCATGTAAATCGAAACCGGCGCGAATAACGAGGAACTTTTACATACAAACCGAGGTAGTGTTAAAAAACCCAAGGTGGACCCCACATGGCCGGCCACATGGCAGCCACATGTCACCACCTTGGACACATGTCCACTTTTTGGACACATGGCATGGCATGGCATATAACCATGCAAATGACACCTAGCACTTGGGTTTTTTCTATATATACATGCATATAGCATGCATTACCCTCTCTTACTCTTCATAATCTACATTGAGAGAGGCAGTTAGGAGGCTTGCATGTCCATGAGAAAAATAAAAGAGAAGTAAGAGGATTAGAAAAGGAGGAAGAAGAAGATTCCATCACTTCAAGCTTGAGTCCAAGCTTCTTTACGCTCAAATCCAAAGCCCAAGCTCAATTTGAAGACTTGGTGAGTATTCTAACTCACTTTAGAACCTAAATAGTATGTAGTAATGTTTAGCAGGTGTTTGCTGTTGTATTTTGAGATTCTATGCAACATGCAAGTCAAATCTTCAAATCTGGAAAGCAGAAACTTCCAGCAGAATGTTGTTTAGTAAAACGAACATTTTGAGTAGTTCAAAAATGGGAATGAGGCTAGTTTTTTTTTTGGTGAAATATAACTCATTTATCTACAAATAACTCTTCTATAACTCAGTCTAAAAATCAGTCGTTGATGGGTGAAATGGATGTACAACGCAGTGTTATGAATCTGGGAAACAGAAACTTTTAGCAGAACAAAGTTTAGTAAAATGAACGTTTAGAACAGCTCAAAAATCATGAAGAAGCTAGGTTTTTTTATGGATAAAGCTGACTCATTTATCTATAAATAACGCTTCTATAGCCTGGTCTAAAAAGGAATCCTTCATAGGTGAAATGCACATGCAAAGCAGTACTATGAATTTTGGACAGAGCAGTCCCAAAATATAGAAATGTTTAAGTAAAATAAATATTTTGAGCAGCTCAAAAATGTAATTGTAGCTAGATATTTATGAACACAAAACTAATCCAATTATCTACAATGTTCTAGTTTTGAGTTTGATCTACAAATCAATTTATCATGCCCAAATAAATCATATCAATTCAGTTGACATAGTAAAAATAATTCTTGGCAGATTGTACAACTACTTGTATAATGTGTTTATTGATGATGCTTGTTCTCCGATACCTGTGTGGTTATGAATATCTTGTGCTATGGTAGTGCTATCGAGTAGATGAGTATGTTAAGGGTCAGTGTAGTTTTGTTAGTTTTATAGAGATGATAATGAACCCATGCATGTATTTTACAAGTATAACCAACATGATGCTTTGAAATCTTAACATAAGCTTGAATTAGTTGTACATAGACCCGTGCTTGGATATATATGGAGTTTCTACACTACTGTAGACATGTTATACTACTCATAAGAGTATATAATTTGCGTACCTTGAGCTTAAATGATTGTACATTGCATAAAAATAGAGGATTTAAGAATCTGGCGCTAGAAACAGATTTATGGGAGAAATCGGTTTTTGGGAAGTTTTTTCGGGAAAAGTTTCTTTAAAGAACTATTAAAGTCGTAAGTTGAACGACGACGTTAATTCTGACTTCATGGGTATATTATGACATAAATAGAACAACGGACGTAGGAACGTAACCTTGTCTGTGTAAATGAAATTTATTAACAAATTAAACCACGGATATGTAAGGATTGATTGTGCTTGGTTAAGAGCAGCGTATGTCAAGGATAAGTGTTGGATAGGTAAACCAATCCACAGAGGCCGGGATAGTGAGTAAAGGATGTGTGTGATCGGTTGTGAAGTGATGACTATTGTGTATCCTTTGGGGTCTTCGTGATGAAAGGGGTACGTTTAATGATTCGGTTCTTCGTGATGGCGAAGTGGTGGTTCTTAGAGTGAAGACTCCTTTTGGTTCTTAGTGATGGAATGGATGTTCTTGCACTGTGTAAACACTTCAGTTCTTCATGATGGTGAAGTCGTGTTTCTTAGAGTGAAGACTCCTTTCAGTTCTTAGTGATCGAATGGATGTCCTTGCACTCCGTAAATGCTTCGGTTCCTCGTAAAGGTGAAGTGGTGTTTCTTACAGTGAAGACTCCTTCTGATTCTTAGTGATGGAATGGATGTTCTTGCACTCCGTAAACACTTCGGTTCTTCGTGATGGCGAAGCGGTGTTTCTTAGAGTGAAGACTCCGTTTGGTTCTTTGTGATGGAATGGATATTCTTGCGCTCCCTAACTCTTCGGTTCTTCATAACGAGGTGGTTTTTAAAAGATCTTTCGGTTGGTGGAAGGTGTTTTGGTAAATGAAAGATGGTTTAGTTAGTAAGAGATGTTTTGGGTTAGTAAATGATGTCAGATGTTGGCAACAGATGATAGTGGCGTTAAGAATGTCGAGATGAGTTTTCTCAGTTGGACGTTTTCTTTTTGAATACGTGGTCGGGTATATTGGTAGTTAAAACTCGACGGTGAGAACGCAAAGATCTTAAAAGATGTGTTAAAAATTAATAAGGGTATCTCTGTTGTGCATTACTATATACGTTCCATTTGATTTAGTTTTCTCACTCAGCTTTCATAAGCTGACGACGTTCATGTCGCTGGACATTTCAATATCCAGCTTATCCAGGTCACAAGAACACAAGCTATGGAGCTACTCAAGAATATAACGTGGAAGAAGATTATACTAAAGAGGATTATGGTTATGCGAGTTAGGAAGAAGACCAGTAGCTTCCCTTTGTAATATTTGTATTGTAATTAGAAGACTTATCATATTTTTGTAATAGTTTTTGTTAGGTCGAGAGCCATAAGACTCTTATGTATTTAATTAGCCAGTACCGTTGTAGCCTTTCATTGTAACATATTCCAGTAGTATATGTTGCTTTTACCCTTTTGTCATAGCATTTAGTTATTATTATTTTGGTCATGGACAATTCGGTACTTCCACCAGTCACGTGCCTCAGGGTCCAAGATGAAAATTTTAAAATTTTGCATATTTTGGCAACGCCGGGGCGTGACAGGTATTTTTGGTATCAGAGCTTTAGGTTAAGAAGTGTGCACTGATTGTCCTACACACTTAAGATACGAACCTTAAGATAGTCTTGTGATTAGCATTGTTCCTTATTACATCCTCGATGGATATGGAGGACTTTTGGGATAGGATTCCCAATATCTAGAGCTTTAACTGTAATAGGGCTATTAGCTCATCTTCTGTGTATATAGCTGTATTTAGGCTTGTGACACATGTTAGTAGACTTGTACGCCTTTTCTATGTATATATTTTTGGTACCGTTGGCCCTACTATGTATTTTTAGCATGCGCGCTTTCTTATGTAAATATTTAGAGTTATTAACGAAGACTAGTTTCTTTTATATGATAATATGAATTCTTGATTTGTTATGTGTTGGTATTTATAACCCCGTTGTTCATATATCTTGTACCTATGGTTAGGATTGGCGAGTAACCAATAGATATTCATGTAGGTACATAAGCACGCTAGCACAATGGCAGGATGACCAAGAAGAAAATTGTAACGGAGGGCCACCAGATCCCATTCCTAAAGGAATCGATCCTACTGGAATCTTTAGCGCATTTTTGCAGTGTCTGGACCATATAGGCAACAACCACGGCAACGAAAGTGGCAACAACAACGACAATCGCCAAAGACCACCACCCCAGACACGCGACAGACTAATGGATGGATTCAGAGCTTTACGTCCTGATAGGTTCGACGGCACCGGTGACTCCTGGCAAGCAGAGCAATGGCTAAGAGATATGGATTGTATTTTTGAGTTGATCGAATGCTCTGAGACAGAGAAGCGTCGCCTCGCCACTTTTCAACTCACTTATGCGGCAGCCGATTGGTGGGAAGCTGAGAAAGCAACTATTGGAGTAGAAGCTTCAAGGAGGATGACCTGGACTGCCTTCCGGGAGAAGTTTTTGGAGAACTATTTCCCCAATGATGAGAAGGATCAGAAAGAAAAGGAATTCATCGATTTAGCAAGTGTTTGATGTTGTATTTTGAGGTTCTATGCAACATGCAAGTCAAATCTTCAAATCTGGGAAGAATGTTCTTTAGTAAAATGAACATTTTGAGCAGTTCAAAAATGGGAATGAGGCTAGGTTTTTTTAAGAGAAAGCTAACTCATTTATCTACAAATACCTCTTCTATGGCTCGGTCTGAAAATCAATCCTTGATGGGTGAAATGCATGTACAACGCAGTGTTATAAATCTGGGAAACAAAAACTTTCAGTAGAACATAGTTTAGTAAAATGAACGTTTGGAGCAGCTCAAAAATCATAAATAAGCTAGGATTTTTTGTGGAGAAATCTGACTCATTTATCTATAAATAACTCTTCTATAGCCTGGTCTAAAAATGATTCCTTCATAGGTGAAATGCATATGCAACGCAGTACTGTAAATCTGGGATAGAGCAGTCCGAAAATATAGAAATGTCTAAGTAAAATAAGTATTTTGAGCAGCTCAAAAATGTAATTGAAGCTAGGTTTTTTTTGTACAGGAAGCTAATCTACAATGTTCTAGTTTTGAGTTTGATCTGCAAATCAATTTATCATGCCCAAATAAATCATATCATTTCAGTCGACATAATAAAATTAATTCCTGGCAAATTGTACAACTACTTGTATGATGTGTTTATTGATGATGCTTGTTCTTCGATACCTATGTGGTTATGAATATCTTGTGCTATGGTAGTGCTGTCGAGTAGACGAGTATGTTAAGGGTCTGTGTAGTTTTGTTAGTTTTATAGACATGATAATGAACACATGCATATATTTTACAAGTATAACCAAGATGATGCCTTGAAATCTTAACATAAGCTTGAATTAGTTGTACATAGACTCGGGCTTGGATATATATGGAGTATCTACACTACTGTAGACATGTTATACTACTCGTAGGACTATATAATTTGCGTAACCTGAGCTTAAATGATTGTACATTGCATAAAAATAGAGGATTTGAGAATCTGGAACCAGAAACCGGTTTCTGAAACCGATTTATGGGAGAAACCGGTTTCTGGGAAGTTTTTCTGGGAAAAGTTTCTTTATGGAACTATTAAAGCCGTACGCTGAATGACGACGTTAATTCTGACATCATGGGTATATTATGACATAAACAGAACAACGGTCGTAGGAACGCAACTTTGTATGTGTAAATGAAAGTTATCAACAAATTAAACCACAGAACGAGTGACGCGAATGCATTCAGGTATATGTAAGGATTGACTGTGCTTCGTTAGGAGCAGCGTATGTCAAGGATAAGTGTTGGATAGGTAAACCAATCCGCGGAGGCTGGGATAGTGAGTAAAGGATGTGTGTGATGGTTTGTGAAGTGATGACTATTGTGTATCCTTCCGGGTCTTCGTGACGAAAGGGGTACGGTTAACGCTTCGGTTCTTCGTGATGGCGAAGTGGTGGTTCTTAGAGTGAAGACTCCTTTCGGTTCTTAGTGATGGAATGGATGTTCTTGCACTCAGTAAACGCTTCGGTTCTTCGTGCTGGCAAAGTGGTGTTTCTTATAGTGAAGACTCCTTTCAGTTCTTAGTGATGGAATGGATGTCCTTGCACTTCATAAATGCTTCGGTTCTTCGTGATGGTGAAGTGGTATTTCTTACAATGAATACTCCTTTTCGGTTCTTAGTGATCGAATGGATGTTCTTGCACTCCGTAAACGCTTCGGTTCTTCGTGATGGCGAAATGGTGTTTCTTAGAGTGAAGACTCCTTTCGGTTCTTTGTGATGGAATGGATATTCTTGTACTCCCTAACACTTTGGTTCTTCGTGATGAGGTGGTTGCTAAAAGATGTTTCGATTGGTGGAAGGTGTTTTGGTAAATGAAAGATGGTTTAGTTAATAAGAGATGTTTTGGGTTAGTAAATGATGTCGGATGTTGGCAACAGGTGATAGTGGCGTTAAGAATGTCGAGACGAGTTTTCTCAGTTGGACGTTTTATTTTTGAATACGTGATCGGGTATATTGGTAGTTATAACTCGACAATGAGAATGCAAAAATCTTAAAAGACGTGTTAAAAAGTAATATGGGTATCGCTGTTGTGCATTACTATATACATTCCATTTGATTTAGTTTTCTCACTCAGCTTTCATAAGCTGACGACATTCATGTCGCTGGACATTCCCATGTCCAGCTTATCCAGGTCACAAGAACACAGGCTATGGAGCTACTCAAGAATATAACATGGAAGAAGATTATACTGAAGAGGATTATGGTTATGCGAGCTAGGAAGAAGACCAGTAGCTTTCCTTTGTAAATTTTTTTGTTGTAATCAGAAGACTTATCATATTTTTGTAATAGTTTTTGTAAGGCCGAGAGCCATAAGACTCTTATGTATTTAAATAGCCAGTACCGTTGTAGCCTTTCATTACAACATATTCCAGTAGTAGATGTTGCTTTTACCCTTTTGTCATACCATTTAGTTATTATTATTTTATTTATGGACAATTCGGTACTTCCACCAGTCACGTGCCTCAGGGTCCAAGATAAAAATTTTTAATTTTTCCATATTTTGGCTACGCCGGGGCGTGATATCAGCTAATCATCATTGACCTTGTATGTATCCAAATTCATGAAAAGTACGGTGATAATCCGATCATGTGATCCTTCTACCCAAAGAATTTTAAATCCGTCTTTAAAAGCAAAATAGATTTTTGCCATATTTTTTTAAAGTTTTCAATCGCTCTTTCAAAAATCTTTTGGAGTTTAGCTTATTAAGATTCCAAGTCAACCTTTGTTGAGGTATATTTTCACATTCTCATCTTCGAAGGGAGAACCCAAAATTCTCGAGAGTTATGTTTGAAAAGTTTCGCCAACTAAAGAAATGTTTTTTTTTATATTAATTTCAAAGCAAAGTTTCAACCCAATCATCTTTTGTTGAGAAATGTTTTTTTTTGCCTTCAAAGGTAAAATTTAAAGTTCTTGAGAATTTGAAAGATCCCATCATCTAGAGAAATGCTTTTCAAATGAATTTAGAAAATTTTAAAAATTTTCAATCTTTGAAGGGGTAATGAGGATCACAATGAAAAGAGAAATCGGCACACTTAACATGAATGAGGATTTTATGTGCTTATGTGCCTTATGTGTTAGGATTAGGATTTTCTCTTCTTTTTGCATATAGAATAGGCACACATACACACACACACACACATGCATTGGATCTGTGTGACATATGAACCATTCATGAACATTTGACTATGCATTTTCAAAAGAAAATGTGAAAATAATAACAAAATGAAAATTCTTTTGAAATCAATCAAAATTGATTAAAAATGAAACATGACTGTAGGCGAGATAGCATCAAACCCAGAACAGTTTGGGTTAGTGGTGCAAGCATGAGATTAGTTAGAAGAGAAAAGATAATGAAAGGGATTATGTTGAGGTTGATTACTGATTGGAAGAAGGGCCACTTAACTGAGAAATTGGTCATAGGGACGGATAATGTTTCCGTAAACATGGGTGGCGAACCCGAAGGTTCAAATGGTGCTAGTGAGGTGATAATGTTTGTGAATACTACTGAAGCGATTGTGCATGCTCTTGGAAATAATAAATTAAAAATCATCCGTGACACTCCAATTGAGACCAAATCAAGTCTAGTCCATGATCTAGTCATGTTAGGTTGGAGTCAAGTGTCAATGTCAAGTTGTATTTTGTCAGTCTTCCATCGAGTATTATTGTCAAGTATTTATCGAGTCAATCGAGTTAGGCGGTATAATCCACTACTAGTTGAATAAAATCTCTTTCTGCTTGATTCAGTGTGCCAAGTCATGAATGTATGGATCATTAAGCCAAGAAAAAGGGAAAGAAGAAACAAAAAACAAAAAAAAATCACTTTTTCAAATAATCATGGAAACACTCTGTTAACAAATCTTTGCATTGAAAAGGATCCCCAAGTGATCAAAGCAAATTTTGTGCCAAAACCAAGGAGTAGAGAATTGATTAGATTTACTTTAAGAATTTAAAGATACTCTTGCTCAATCTTGAAAAGAGGTACTTGGAAAATCATGAGGCTTGCGCACCACCCTCTTTTTTTTTCTCAAATACCAAGCCTAAAAGATGAGCCCAACTAGTCCATAGCCATAAACTTTGTCCTTGATGTTAGCTAGAAATTTTAAATGAACTTCTTCTTCCAAACAAAAAAGAGAAAGAAAAAAAAAAAAAAAAAGAAGGAAGCTCGCTAGGATAAAAACCCGAAAGGACGCCTAGGCAAAAGTTAGAGCACAAAAAAGAAGAAGAAAAAGAAAAGGAAAAAGGAGCTCGCTAGGATGAAAACCCGAAAGGGCGCCTAGGCAAAAGTTAGAGCAAAAATAAGATGCGTGTTGATTTCAAAAATCCTAATCCTAGCCAGTCAAAATCATAGAGAGGATAAGAGATAGTAAGGAAGAGAAAGGAAAGGAAAGAGAAAAGAAAAGGCAGAAAATAGATAAGATTGAGAATTCTTGAGCACTTCAAAGTAGATCATTGGCATATGAACTATCTCAAGACTTTGTGTTGTTCTAAAGAAATTGGAAATGAAAAGAGAGATTTGAATTTATCAATTAAGCTCACAATTTTGTGAGAGGCTCAGTGGCTAAGAGGGCATAAAATAATGCAAAGATATCTTTGAGAAAAATAAAGAGTGATTTGGAGGGCTGATATTGCTTTGTGAATATGATAGAGTATGAATAAAACATGATGAGAGTTGTAAAGATTAACTAGCTAGTGAAAAGGTTAAAGAATCAACCGTCAAATAAAAAAAGAAGAAAAGAGAAAAGAGAAAATAGAATAAAGGAAAAAGTAGTTCATCATGCTACATAAGGGCTACCACAAGTGACATACACTCCCTAGACCTATATGAAAACATGGCTCGAAAAGCCCACCAATTCTTGAAGCCTAATTCTTTCAAGACCTCCAGAGTACTTGAACTACGCTCGATATGATTCCCACTCGGGGATACGTAGGCAACCTATCTGGTTCGGTCACCATCATCGTCATAATATGGTGTGCTCTTTTAGGCCTTGGCCATATTACCTTAGACCTGATTCCTATTCGAGGATAAGTTGAATCCTTTGCTCATATGGTTATGATCTTTTAAACTAGGAGCAAACTTGCATTTTCCTAAGACCACATATGTATTGCCGAACTAGGGGCATACAAAGTTTGCCAATTAGCATTAGGACATCTCCCTTCAGCCCATCACATTCATGATGATTACCTCTAGATTGGGAGTAAATGCACTGTAAGCATTCTGTACCAACATATTCTCAAGGCCCTTGCGATGAGCCCGTTTACCCTTAAGACTAGGGGCAAACTTCGTTTGCTAAAAGCCCTATTTTTGAAGCAAGCCCCTGAGTCTCTTTCAAACTAGGGACAAACTTTGTTTTCCAAAATCCTCTATGATAAAGACAAGTTCTCAAGTATTTGAGTTTATTTTGAATGGACTGAAATAGAGTGTCTTTTATTCTATTAGCTAAAGCACTAATTCAAAGTACACTCTAGACAGGCAAAGAATCAGCTAAATCGAAAAGGAGAAGTTTTCAAAGTTTAGATTTATGAACAAAGCACTACCATTGTAAAATGATGAATAAATGAAAGAGGTAAGTTGATACATGCATTCATGACGAAAGCACATCAATTTAGAGTATGATTCAATCACCTTGTGTTTGTTGAGTCTGTCCTCGTCGGATGAGTTAATAATGATCTCAAATGTGTGGGTTTAAGATGATGAATAAAAAATTTAAAAGTCGCCATAAGCATCCCACGAGCAATGTATGCAGGAGTTTTAAACAATTTCACAACACAATGCTAAAAGTTGAAATATGAGAATGGTCCAAGACTAGGGGCAAAGTTGACTTCCCTCTTTTGACACAATCATTATGCTTCTTCCAAATGGTATGCAAGTGTAGAAAATGATGCTTTCAAAAGACTACTAGGGCAACACAAACCCTGTTAACTCCGTTCAAATTCTTTGAGTCCGAGGACTCCCCATTTTTGTAAAATCAATTCTTTTAGTCCTAAAACTACCCATTTTTGTAAAACCAATTCTTTGAGTCTGAGGGCTTTCCATCTTTGTAAAACTAATTCTTTGAGTCTGTGTGACTCTATTTGTATAAAAGTAAAGACTATTGGGCCTGTACGACGCCATTTGTGTAAAAACTGAATTTGTTGAGTCCGTGTGACTTTGTTCGAATAAAGAAATGAAATCTTGAGTCCACGTAACTCTGTCTTAGAAATTTTGAGTTCGCATGACTCCGTATATAAATTTTGAGTCCGCGTGACTCTGTTTGTTTAAAATATGAATTCTTGAGTCCACTTGGCTCCGTTAGTATGAAATATAAGCTTTGAGTTTGCATGACTCTGATTATATAAAAGGATGTTTAAGCTTTGAGTTCGCATGACTCCGATTATATGAAAGGATGTTTTTAGTCCGCATGACTCCATTTATGTAAAATATGAACTCTTGAGTCTGCATGAGTTCGTTTGGGTAAAATGTGAATTTATTGAGTCAGTGTGACTCCGTTTGTGGGAAATGTGAATTTGTAGGGTCCGTGGGACTCCATTTATGTAAAATACTGAGTTCTTGAGTCCGCGTGACTCTGTCTTTATAAAATATGAATTTTTTGAGTCCATGTGACTTCGTGTTTGGGAAATGTGAACTTTCAAGATTATATGACTCTCCTTTTGTAAAATGTGAATTATTTGAGTCAGTGCAACTCCCCTTTGGAAATAGGAATTACTTTATGTCGAATCGACACTCGACTTAGAAATGGGAATTGAGTTGATTTCAACCGACTCCAGACTCTGGATTTTGAGAATTTGAATTTGTTTGGGTCTAATTAACTCCTGATTCATGAGTTTGAAATAAATTTAGTCTGATTGACTCCCAGTTTTGTGAAGAAGAAATCCTTTGGGTCCGATTGACTCCCAATTTCGTGAAATAGAAATTCTTTGAGTCTGATTAACTCCTGATTTTGAAAATTAGAATTTTTGTTGAGGCGATTTGACACTGATTTTGAGATTTAAGATTCTTGTTGAGTCAAAATTAATTCTGATTAAGAAAATTTGAAATGTTAACCCTCGATTTTGAAATAAGAAATTCGTTGAGTTCGTGTGACTCCATTTGTATAAAAAGTGAACTTTTTGAGTCCGTGTGACTCCATTCTTGTAAAAAAATAATAATAATAAAATAAATAATATGTATATACATATATACTTGTTGTGTCTGTATGACTCAATTAGTATGAAATGTGAATTTGATTGAGTCAGTGTGATTCCATTTGTATAAAAAGTGAATTTTTGTTGAGTTCATGTGACTCCATTTCGTTGAGTCCGAGCGATTCCGTTGATGAAAAATGCGAATTTTCAAGTCCGAATGACTCCTTTGTTGTGGAAATGCGGGTCAATGGGGATCTGAATGACTCTTTTGTTTTAAAAATGTGAATTTTTGGGTCCTTGTGTAAGAAAATTGTAGTTTTGAGTCCATGTGACTCCCTTTGAATTTTTAAGTCTCCGTGATTCCTTTTGTTAGAAAATTGAATTCTTGACTCCGCATGACTCCTTGCGTAAGAAAGTTGAATTTTTGGGTCCACGTGACTCCCTTTGAATTTTTGAGTCTACGTTACTCCTTTTGTCAGAAAGTTGAATGAATTTGAATTGTTGAGTCCAAGTGTCTCCGTGGATGTAAAATATGAGATTTAGGGAGCCTGAACCGCTAGCCATAGGAATAAATCTGCAAGAAAGAGTGAGAAGAATCAAGTTTTTAAAAGGCTTAAGAGGAAAACATAGCAACACAAGAAATGCTGTGGTGGTCAATCATCAATTTAACCAAGAGATAGGATCCTGATGATAGAAAGAATTCAAATTGACTCCGATTTTTGTGAAATTGAAATCTTGATTTGATTTGATTCCTAGTTTTAGAAATTTGAAATTATGTGACTCTGTTTAACTTCGAATTTTGTTGGAATTGAATTCTTCGAGTCTAACCGACTCCGAACTTTCAAAAGTTTGGGCTAAATTGGATCTAACTATTGCCAGATTTTAATCTGATTAACTCTCGATTCATGAAAGTCTAACTTAGCACCCAATTTTGAGCAAACGTCGAATTAAGGGGAGTGTTACCTCCAAGTCCGATGATGACAATGTTCGAATAAAACTAAGGCTTCCAAGGTGATTCAAGCTCTTCAAATGACTCTTCAATTCAAACAAAAAAAGAAAGAAAAGAAAAAGGAACAGAATAACACATGGTGTGGGATGCGGCAGTCACGCAATGCCACAGCGGTACTCTCGTAACTGCCGCAAAAACACATCAACTGCTGCGAAAATAAGAATTTCAAAAAAGACGATAGTCCATGGAGTTGTTCGCGGCATTCATTGAGTGTCGTATCGGCATTCATTGCATGTCGCACCGACAATCATTGAGTGTCGTTCTGGCACTCAGTGAGTGCCGCTTCTACATCCACTGAGTGCCGCGTTTTCCTTCAGCCAGCTGTAATATAACACGTTTTGTACCTTCAAAATTGCATCCGAAGTTAGGGTTTTTGGCTTGAAAAAACTGAAATACCCTTCAGAAAATTTGCCTATAAATAGGGGGTGAATACTCCACTACAAAGGATGATCTTTTTTTGGGGAAGATTATTACACATTTTTGGGAGAGAGGAATTTCAAAGAGAAAATAAAAAGAATTTTGGAGAAAGAGAGTTTTTGAGAGCTTGAAGATGAACTTGGAAGATCTTCAAAATATAGAAGTTTGAGGATAGTCTTGGAGGTGACCCTCTAATCTTAGTTGTGTTTTCTTTCTTTTGAGCCTCTAATCTTCAAGTCACTTAGTTTTTCTTGATTAAGTTTTAGAGTTTTGTTAGTAAACTTGGAATTCCTTGCTTCCTAGTTCTTTGATTCTTCTTTTATTTTTCTTATTTATGTTTTTATCCTGAGATTCTTGGAGATCTTCCATATCTCACTTGAATCTCATGAGTTTGATCTTTTAGTCTCATGTAAGCTTATGCTTCACATGAGATTTAAAGTTGATCATCATTCTATTAGAAACAAGTAGATGAATCCAAACTTCTACCATGGTTTGGATCCTCTAATCTTGTTTAAGTTTTCATTCTCTTTTGTTTCTTCTTAGCTTGGTTTGAAAGCATCTATGAATTTGAAGTAAACAAGTTTTACCAAAAGATTCTTTGATGGATTTAGAGCATTTGCTCTCTTAGTCTTCTTTATTTCATTTCTTCTTTTTGTTCATACTTTTCTTTTGAGATTCTTATAGATCTTCAATATCTCTCTTGAAAGCTCCTGAGTTTGATATTTTGAATCTCATGTAAGCTTATGCTTCACATGGGAGTCAAAGTTTGATCACCATCTCATTAAGAACAAGTAGATGAATCCAAACCCCTACCATGGTTTGGATTCTCTAGCTTGGAGTTTCCATGAGATCTTTTTTATATTTCTTGAAAACTCATGAGTACTAGTCATGTATTGATCTCCAATGACCCTCAATGGAAAGGAGAATTAGGTTTAGGATAAGACAATGCCCATGGCTTTGTTGATAGATGTAACAAAACGGTGATAAACCCAATAGTGGAGCAGTGAGTTAAAAAACTATTTTTGATCATAGATTTTTAGCTAGTAATCTAACCGTTGGAATTAAGTGAAACCAATGGGAATGTGTCTATAACTCAAAGTTCTACTTCTGTAACTTTTGTTTTAAGGAGATTTCATGCTTAAAGTGGTTTGGTCATGAGTTTTGTGAAGTCACTACAATCTGTCCAGAGTTTCAGAACAGTAACACACTTTTGAAATAAGCAAATCAGAACCTTAATCAAGCATTCTTGGCTCCAAATAATTTTTTATAAGGAGTTTAATGTGTTAGTAAGATGTCCTAAAAATATTAGGGTATTTCTAATTTTTTTACTATTTTTAAAAAATCAAACAAAATCTCTTGACAGAGAGTTGTACATCTCTAAGTGATGTCTGGTTTTTGTCCTTTTCCCCAAGATCTGACCGTTCAAACTTTGATTTTCTTTTTGTGTTAGAAACTAGACACACAGAGGCATCTTGTGTCCAAATATCATCAAGATCAAACCACGGGAAGCATCCATTTTATTTCTTTGAAGTTCTGGTCTGCTCTCTGCAATTTTCAAAATTTTATGACAGATTTGACCAACTTTGTAAATAATGGTCCAAATGACTTTTCTATGACCTAGGGCTGCAACCATATTTTAAGAATGATTAGTTAAGCTTGAATTCAAAGTTTAAGTGATCTAAATCACTGAGTATTTCATAATTTATTCTTGTTCATGTACATATTCATCCATGTGGCTTGATGCTTGTAATTATGACTTGTTTGCTTTAGATTTAGTTACACTTTATACATTTAAGCTAGAAGTCTAGGATTTATATTTAAGATCCAACTTTATATTTTGTATATCATGTGGACTAATCCTTTGTTTTGTAGCGCTATTAAGGTATGATTTTTTGAACTCCTCTTTAGTTTATTTTAATTTCTTGATTTTATCGATTTTTCGACTTAATGCGCGACACCTTAGAATTAGGTTTTGCCTTATGTATATATGTGATTAGAGACCTTTTCTTAGGATCTTCATTTTTGTATGCATTGCACATTTAATACCGCGGCTGGATCCTAGGTAAGTTCTCTTGTCCTTTGTTGCATATCATCTTGGTTGCTAATTGAACTACTTGATTTTGAATGATATTTTATCGTTAGCAATCTTTGCACCCTTTTAGACATGCTTTTGCGATGTATATCTATATATATGTATGTATAAGTTGAGAACATGCTTAGATAATTAATTCGGTTAAACGGATGTTGAGTAGAGGCCTATCGCGAGATAGGATGAGAAGGGATGTTTTAGTCCGATGGGCTCTTTCCCTTCTCATTCCATAATCCCTAGACCTAGTTTAATCTTTGGTTTTGCAAAAGATCAGTTGCTTTAAAATGGTTTCTTAATTTTCCTTTCAAAAATTAAGTGGTGACTCATTTGTTTCGAATTTGAAATTTTAAAAGAGCTGTGGGTAAAGGAGAAAATTGCGCTATCCACAATGATCCCAATTCATTTTTCCCTTGAACTGCAGAGTCTTAGGGAACTTTCTGTATATTATGGGCCTCTAGGTGTTTTGTTTTCATTTTCTAAGATTTTTTGACATTTCAGTCGACAGTACGGATTCTGTTTCTGAGTGACCTCTATTGTTTATATGATTTCTCTCAATCTGAAATAGTTATTGAGGATTGGCTTTTTGATTTGTGTTCTAGACACAATAAGGATGATCTCCAAAAGAAATCATGCATTGAAAACATTTCTAACCCTACTTTTCAATTTTCACAATACCAAGTCACTATTCTGTCCATTATTCAAAGCAAATATACTTTTACTTCCATCATTTGATATGATGGTCATATGCCTTCCAAATTAGTTCATCTCTTAGGAAGTAATTCATACTACATTTTTACATATTCTATGATGATTTCCTTCATGAATTCATGCATATTTTAGACTTTTAAGTCACTTTAGAAAGTCCGTGTACACAAACACACTACAACCTTTGCACATTCTAGGGTCATACATTGCATTCATGCAAGATTTGGAGTTTCTGTGACTCCTAATCTAAGGAGATTATAAGGAATGAACTCGATCATACATTCATGCTTTCTCCCTCAATCTAATCTTCCTTTCTTATCCGTCCCAGGGATTGAGAGATCTTCTTTTCTCAAAGATTAACATGCATCATATTAGCTTGCTAAGCATATTTTTGATTTCTTTGATTAATTTGTTTCAAGAACAATTCATGTCCCCTTTAGAGTAGGAAAACTAGATTACTTGATATGTGATTACATGATTTTTCCTAGGTTTGTTTGTGTGATCCTTTACTTTTGCATTGTATGATATTTGGCTTAGATCTTATGAATGATATCTTATCTTTTGATCTTCCATTTCAAGATTCTTATGTGATGTAATATACTATCATAGTATTAATTGTCAAACAAAACATAATATAATATGATTATTCGGATGCTAATTGAGGCCCATCGAAAGACGTGACAAATGCTCCTTCCTCTCTCGTACCAAAACCCCGAGCCAAGTTCTTTGGTTATGAACGGTCGGTGCCCTTTATCCAATTGGGTGAGTTAAATTAGGTTTCTTGGTTCCCTAAAGAGCAAGTGGTGACTCTATATATGTTTTCAAAAGACCATTTTAAAATCAATTTCAAAACAAAGGAAAATCAATTCTGAAACCCCGCCATAAGTAGAGACGAGGGTAGGCTCACGGAGGCCGCGTGTCCACAATCTGGCACTCTGCTGGGGATGTTTATTTTCAAAACAAAATAATACAGAGGTTTGACTCATAAGGACCATCCTTAAAATCAACTTTTTTTACTGTGTCTGGTTCACCGCATTACACTCCTGCATTTCCCCTCTCCGACTGTGTCTGAAATGTGGTGCTGACATTGTTTAGGACTTGCTGTGCCAGAGCATAAGTCACTGTTGATACTGTACCTTCCAAGGTATATCGAAAAGAGTAAAAACTTCCGTACTATCTCTCTGATGGTATTTTGAAACTGTCGTCGGACCCTCTTTGACTAAACCCTACCTTTGCATATAGATTCCTATAGAACCTTTCATAGGACTGTTCATTTATCTTTTCAGATAGGATAATGTGATTAACTACTGTATGCCCTGACAGGATTACCTGCGCGGTGTAGACGCTTATGTAGCATGAGGTAGAACCTCTTTCTTCTGATTCCTAAGGCAATCACTCACATGTGACCATATTGAGTTGACCTGCCTAGGCACCATGGTAAGGATGTCTACTCCATGTTCACAAAGATATACACCGCAAACCTTGTTTGTTGGTCCTAAGACATAAGAGCATGAAAACTTACCAGACAGTATGATCACCATCATATTTAACGAGTTTTCCCCAGAAACTCTATCCATCTCACCCCAGATATAACCTATTTCTCCCAAAAACTCTGTCCAGATATCCCATATATAACTTGTTTCTCCTAGAAACTCTATCCAGATATCCCAGATATAACCTGTTTCTCCCTGAAACTCTGTCCAAATATCCCAAATATAACATGTTTCTCAAACTCTGTCCAGATATCCCAGATATAACCAGTTTCTCCCAAAAAATCTGCCCAGATATCCCAAATATAACCTATTTCTCCCAGAAACTCTGTCCAGATATTCCAAAATATCCTGGAGACCCCTGTTATCCCCTAGTGATCATACTGGAAGGGAAGGTTAGCACACTCTATATGGCTAGGACGTTATTTGCTTAATTGCTATCTGCTAGAAGTAGGAGCACCATATAGATTAGGGCTTGCATCCGCATGTTTGTCTCATTTACATGCACCGTACCTGTCGGTCCGCATGCACTGTCTTAGTTAGTTTGTACACAAGTCAGTCCGCGTTGGTTAACCATCACTGTCATTTGTCTGTCCAAAGTCATGACTGTCAGAATCTTGTACGATCCTCTCAAATCATGAGGGGCACTATAGATTCTCAAAGTCAGCAGCTGGGATCTTCGTCCTGGGTCAGAAATTCAGATAATCGTTTGGTTAGAATTAGCCCAACAAGTTATTTCAACATAAATCAAGAAGAGTTGGACAACAAGGTCATCGAATTAGGAGTCACCATAAGGCATTAGTCCGACAGCCTGGCCCAAGTCTTGAGGTTTATAGAAGAATTAAACGAATCAAGAAGATTCGTTTCAAGGAGTCCCACCGCCTATATATGAAAAGAAGTTCTAGGAGAAAATGGACAAAGTTGATAAGCTAGAAAGTGAATTGAGGAAAAGCAAAGGGGTTGGTGACTACAAGCTAGACCTGGAAGGGCTCTTCGAACCTGTTAAGCTAAAACTAGCAGAAAACTTCAAGATGTCTGCCATTGATCGTTTTGATAGAACTGGAAATCCAAAAAGTCATGTGAAGTTGTGCATGAGCATCTTCCAGTCAATGGGCTGTACTGATGTTCACATTGCGATGCTGTTCCCATAAACTCTCGCAAAGTTTGCACTGTCATGGTTCCTTACCTTGGAAGCTTCCAAAACTCAGGCATGGGAAGACATCGTTCGGGCATTCGTTGATCACTATTCCTACAATCAAGAGTTGGATGCCACAATCAGGGATTTGGAAACTACATGGTAAAACAACAATTTATCCTTCACCGCTTTCTTAGGCAGATGGAGAAATAAAGTGGCCCAAATGACCCACTGACCGGTTGAGAAGGAATAGGTGAGGATGATAATCCAAAATTTGCAGCCGCTCTATCATGAGAAACTGTTCTATCAATCCATCTCCACCTTCGAAGAGATATTTAAAGTCGGGTCTCGAATTGAAGATCCTATATGGGAAGGGAAGATAAAGAAATAAGAGCCTCCAAGTCAGTTAAAAAGGCCCAGCTACTCTCGCAGCCCCCCGGATGTCAATGCTCTTAGCAGTCAACTCATGGCATACCCTCCTAAGCCATACCAACCCTCCAACCAAGCTAACTCCTCCAATTGCCCTTTCCAGAAAAAGCCCCCTCGCAATTTTGCCAAGCTACAAATCTCGCTTTCCTAAGTCTTAGACCGCCTCCTTAAAAAAGGCCACCTCCAACTCCTTCAGCCTCAAAACACCCCGCTACCACCCAATTGTGATATGTCCAAAAGATGCACCTACCACCAAGCCTCTGACCACAACACTGATGATTGCATGCGCCTTCACCATGATACCCAAGACCTCATTGATAAGAATATCATTGAGCTCCCTCCCAAGCAGCCTCATGTCACCCAAAATCCCCAACCAAACCACCAAAATATCAGCCTCATCGAATCTGACCCTGCTACTTTCGATCCTTCTACCCTCATAATCCCTATAGGACTTCCCTTATCCCGCTTTGACATCTAGGATTCTACAGAAATCCATCTGATTGAATGGGAAGAAGAGGAATGGCAGAAACAGCTAGATGATGAACGAGATTTGTTCTTCCTGGAAGAGCATGATCTAGGGGCAGCAGATCTCAAATGGTACGATCCCAACAAAGAAAGCGACGCCTCCGTATGGGATGAGCCAGAAAAATCATTTATGGGAACAGATTCCGAGTGTTTCAACGAAGATGGAACTGTAGAAGGTCCTGCTCCTGTCGAGATTGATCATCTGACTAGGTCGGGTCGTCATTATCAACCTCCAAAACTGGTCACAAAAACCATAGAGAAAGGGCCAGTCAAGGATAAGGGGAAAAGAAAAATGGATGAGGTCATCGAAGAGGACAACAAATTGATAATGTAGTTGAAGATAACTCACGCACGTCTCTCGATGTGGGACATCATGGTAACATCTTATAGGCACAGACAAGCCGTGTTGAATGCCTTGGCTGGAATTGAGGTCCCCATTGACGCCACACCAGAAGATATGGTGGCCTTCTTAAGCACACTTACCCCTGATCCAGTCATCACCTTCTCCAATGAGGATTTGCCACCGGAAGGATCTGCGCATAACAAAGCTCTGTACATCACCATCGGATGCATGGGGTAGCAGGTGCCATTCTATCTGGTCAATACAGGCTCTACCTTAAATGTTTGTGCTCTAAGAGGAATCGTTCTCAAAGGCTCCCTAGATGCAAAATCTAATGCAAGGGATGCAACGTCTAACTCTCATAGTCAAATATGTCTAAAGAGAAGTACGCTATCTGTATCTTGGATGATTCTCAGAATCTTATCGGAGTCTTTCTTCTGAGTTTGAGGCTTGTAGATGTCATCTATATCTCGGACAGCTGCTGAAGTAGCGTAGAGTATATTGGATGAATTCTGAATCATGTTAAACAACTTCTGAGAAAATATGTCCTAACCCCTAGAAGAACGCTGATGTAGAGTCATAACCTCTGGATGATTGTTGATGAAGAGTTCTAACCTCTGGACAATTGCTGATGTAGAGTCCTAACCCCTGAACGATTGCTGATGAAGAGTCCTTCTGCTGGGGACGAACTTTTCTACAGCTGGATGAATCTTTTGTAATATGTCCTTCCTCTAGGGACAAATATTCTATGACACTTATGGAGACAAATCTTTTGAAACAAGTACTTCCTCTGGGGACAAACCTTTTATTCTTCTGAAACAGGTCCTTCCTCTAGGGACAAATCTTCTGTGACAAGTCTGGAGACAAATCTTCTTAAACAGGTCCTTGCTCTGGGGACAAATCTTCTATAACAAGTCTGGAGACAAATCTTTTGAAACATGTCCTTTTTCTAGGAACAAATCTTCTGTTCTTCTAAAACTGGTCCTTCCTCTAGGGATAAATCTTCTATTCTGATGCACAAATTCTGAGAGATACACTAATTCTGAGAGAAACCCTACTTCAGGACCCTGATACATGATTTTTGATTTATACACGATTCTGAGATAAACCCTATTTTTGGAGGCAACCCTGAGGTAATTCTAATACACGATGCTAAGATATACACAATTTTGAGAGGTACCCTACATCTAGAGGTAATTCTAATACACGAATTTTGAGAGATACCAGATACACGATGCTGAGAGATACACGAATTCTGAGAGATACCCTTCTTCTGAGAGCAACGCACGGATACAAATTCTGAAAAATACCCTTCCTCTAGAGGTAGTTATAATACACGATGCTGAGATATACCCTTCCTCTAGAAGTAATTTGATAGTATTTGAAAGTTCTCTACTGGGGAGATTCTAGGATTCTAAGATGTGATAGGCTCATATTCTGGAGGCCCTGTTGGCTCAATCTGAGGCTAATATCAGTGCTTCGACCAATTCAAACATTCTTGAAACACGTCGGGCTTATTCTGACCATTTCCTGAATATCTTGACCATGGTTTTGAAGATTCTGTGGTCTGGTCCATCTTTTGTATACCCAATAATCCTTTTTGGATTTAATTCTTGAGCGATAGTAGACTCAAATGTCCATTTTCTAAGACAACACATAATAAATCCCAAAACAATAGGAGTTCGCTGCAAATCATCATTTCTTGGCTATTTTCAAGCTGTAGTGCCCTCAATTCCTCGTGTTGGGGGACTTTTATTTAACTCAGAATGGTTTTTAACCAAGATTCAAATCTCCAAGGGTCCTTTAGACCAATTCTAACAAGTTTTAAGCACTCTTAAGGCTTATATATCAAGATCAGAATAATCTAGGGTCAAAATAAGAGTTCTAGGGGCCAAAATGAGAATATAGAGCAAAATGGGGAATTGGCAGGAAGTAAATAGTAAATGGCAGTTCTCCACACCCTCTTGGGAGCCGCTAGCCGCAATTATAGGGTTTTCAACCCATTTTTCTTCTTGCTCTTCATTTATCTTATCCCAAATGCATCACCTCTGTTCTCTAAGGTGCCAAAGTCTTGTAATTTCTTGATGTTTTGAGTGATTTCATGCATTAAAACCCCTAAAAATCTTGTTGATTTCATCAACTTCTCCCTATTCTAGGAGATTCAAGTTCCAAGGGTTTCACTATTCATCATCTTCAACCTCTAAGCTTCAAGCATCAACCATGAGTTACCATAGACAACGCGAGAGTTCTAGAATGCGTAGAAATCAATTTCAAGCTAGTGGTGCTTCATCAACTCAATCCATGGAGTATTCAACTATGAAGGAGCCACTAAATCACATCTCCAAGAGGGCTTTTCGTCAAGAGGTAACCCATCCTTTAATTTCGCACTATTTCTTTGCTTCACTTATGTGTGCTTCCAAATTTCTTGCAAATACTTAGGAATCATCCTTCAATTTTCTTCTAGAATATGCTAGAGCACCTTAAAGGTCATGATAGCCACAGAAAATGCCTTGAATGGTTCAATGAATTATCGGAATCACGTCCCCAAGTAGTAGCCAATATTAAACAAGCGGGTTTTGGGTCTTTTGTAACTTTGTTGGAGAGACCTGCCAATGATTTGGCCATGATCCAAGCTCTTGCTGAGAGGCAGTGGGATTCCACAAATACTTTCCATATGCCTTTTGGGAAGATAACCATGACCCCACTTGATTTTACAATGATTACCGGCATCTCATTTGGTGGGCGTTGTCTTGCCTTTGTAAAGAACATCCATAGATAGCCCACTATTCTCGAGCGACTTCTGTGCATCATTCTGACCTAGAGAGATCTTTATGGATTGAGTGTGAGCATTACATGGTTTACCAATAGCTTCCAGCCTTCTAAAAAAGTGGCTCGATTCACTAATATGTAGCTTACCTGTGCTTTATCTTATATTTGATCGGTTTCTCTCTTCTCTCTACTCTCTACTTGAGCTGAGCGAATTACACTTAACATGCTTGATAGCCTTTGGAATCTTGAGGAGATTGCAGACTTTGACTGGGGCTCTGCTAGCTTAGCCATTCTTTATATTCATATGGGGGAGCATTCACGAGGAAATCCCCTGGATTTGGTGACTTCTGGAGAGCTTGGGAGGTACTGAAATAATTTATTTCGAGTTTTATCATTGATATTCTATATTCTAATCACTACTATATATTCTTTTGCAGGTGTAGGCCTTTGAGTATTTTTCTATGACAGCTCCATCATTCTGAGAGAAAGAGATGTACATTTTGCCACGGGCTTTGAAGTGGCGTTGCCAAGTTATAGGTGTCAAGAATGCTACTCACAATGTCATTTCTTGTCGGGATTTACTTACCCGTCTTAAGTGTGATCAAATTAAATGGAATCCTTGGGCAACAAATGGTGACATGACTGAGATCGATTTGGCTAGACAGATGACTGGAGAGAGGATTCTTCTTGAAGGTCACTCTATTCTT
Organism: Hydrangea macrophylla; assembly: GCA_033977485.1. Lineage (NCBI taxonomy): Eukaryota > Viridiplantae > Streptophyta > Magnoliopsida > Cornales > Hydrangeaceae > Hydrangea > Hydrangea macrophylla. Next base: position 45,158,831 of record CM066984.1, on the reverse strand, counting down.
GAGTGGTGTCTTGGAAAAATAGTAGCTCCTCAGACTGATTTAGAGGATCATCTCTTAGTGCCACGGGATCCACCTTCTTGCATGAGGTCGGCACAAAATTTAGAAGATGATGATCTTGTCGATGCTTTGAATGGAATTCCTTCTGCCTTATTTACTCTATTTGAGGAGAACTATGACGTATTCAAGGCCACTTATCTAATGCCTAATTTCATGCTCTTGGATGACCCGCATGTATTTCATGATTTCTTCATTTTTGATTAAATGCTTGTTTTATCTTATTTCATATTATCATTTGCAGGGGAGCTCTTTTGTGGATGGCCCTGGCCAACCTTTACCTCCCATTCCTTCTTGTGACTGGTGAGCCTCGACTATGTTACACGGAGTTATATCTTCAGTGGAGATTCCCTGTGATCTTATGGAACCTCAGCTAGTTTTGGAGAAATATGAGTTGGTTCCCCGAGCTATTTTTAATGAAGAGTGAGCTTATGCATAGAATCTGAGAGCTTAGAGCCTTGCCCGAGAGGGACATGTGAGTACTTCTAAATTCATTACTTCTGATTCTCCTGATATTTCTAATCTCATCTTTCTTCTCTTACAGTGGGATGGCATGTATCAGACTTATATAAATGGAGATGCTACTTTGGTAAATTTCTTGATCTCTCATTCTTTTCATTGCGTTTTCAACACTGTACTGATTCTTTCTTTTGACAAGTGGCTCAATTCAGACAGCTTCAATCACAGCTGGAGCGGATGAATGCAGGCCTTTCTGGTGGGGCTGTTGAGTCTAGGCAAAGGCACCAAATTGACGATGATGATAGTTCCACGACCTCAGTTATGCCTGTTCGGTACCCACAGGCTACTCGTCGTCACTGATTCCAATGATTACACCTTTTCATATGCACCCATGACTATCTTTATTGTTTTCTTGTTTTCTGTACTAAGATTGATGCTGATATATTCTATTCGAGACTTGGTGGGGTGTACACTTGACTTTGCTTGATGCTGCTTCATGCTTTGCATTCCATGTCACGAGGCTGATTTGCTTGACATTTTGCTCACTGACATACAAGACTTGGTTACAGGGAAAGGAAATTTCTGACGCTTCCCTTTCTCGACAATGTCTTTTTATTTTGATGTTTGAATTTCTAAGGATTTGCTTGTTTGAAAGGAAAATTATCTTGTATCAGGATATTGTATTGGCTTTGCATGTAATCGTGAAGCTTTGAAAAAATTTTCCACGTAATGTTTCAGTCTTGATATTAGACTCACATCTCTAGATTGCTTAAAACTTTTCAACTTAATATCAAGAATTACCATATTTTTCACTTAGGTGCTTAATTCTGATAGTCAGTTGATCCAGAGAGAATAGGTAGCAGGGTATAGGCAAATGACAATTTGCCCCTAATTGATCGGGATAAATAGAAGTTTGGGTAAATGCAGTTTGCCCCTAGTGTGGCAGTGATATCTTGAGGCACTGGGCAAACCTGAAAGCTTTGCCCCTAGTTTGCATGGTTTAGGGACTGAGAGCCCGGAAGGCTCGCCTACTTATCCCCAAGTGGGAATCAGGACCAAAGTAGTTTGACCAAGTCTTGAAAGAAGGTGTTTGAGGTGTGGTTGAGTATTTTAGGAGCAGTGATCAAACCGATTATGTTGTCTAAGTATCCCTAAGTAGGAATCAGGTCAAGCGTGATTCCTCGAAGGCTGGAGGTTCTGAAAGAAAAAATTTAAAAGAAAGGTTTTAAGCATAATATTTCTTGAGACAATCAATGTTGATTGGCTGATAGAATTCAACTCCATCTAGATCCATAAGGTATGTTGGTCCTCTAGAGAGAAGCTTCTTGATGATATATGGACCAACCCATTTGGCTTCAATTTCCCTTTAGGATCATAAACTGGTGTTTTTAATTCTTTAAGCACAAGGTCGCCTTCTTCAAGTTTTCTTGGACGGACCTTCTTATTGAATGCTCGAGCTATTCTTCTCTGATACACATGCACATAATCGATTGTAGCTAACCTCTTTTCATCAAGTAACATTAGCTATTCATATTTATTTCTTAGCTAATCAAATTCTGGAATCTCGAATTCAGCCATAATTCTTAGCGATTGTAGACACCCCATTTTGTCGGCTATCAGATTTAGGATACCCATAGCTTGGTGATTCACAATGATCGAAAAAGACTCAAAAGGACTCCTGGAAGTTAGTTCTATTTCCCAAAATGCTTAAAATGTCCAAAATGCCCCTGAAAGCCCGAAAAGATTTAGACCAAAAGTTCTGGAAACATGATATGTCGTAAGAAAAGTAAGAAAATGAGTTTTTAAGTAAAGTCAGATGAAATCGTCAGCTCCCAGAGACCCCCGGAAGTCCCGGAAGTTCCCAGAAAGTCCTCGTTGACCAGTTTGACCAAGGTTTTACCAGGTTTGACCAAAGTTTGACCAAGTTTGACAAAAATTGTGCAAATTCACCGAAATCATTCTAGATCATGTGGAAAGTATTAAAGTAAGTTTTAAAAGAAGATAGCACGAAAACGTCAGCTCCTGGGAGCTCCCAGAGGTTTTCAGAACTTCCCGGGAATCCTAGGTTTGACCAGCTTAACCAAAATTTGACTTTGAAACCGAAGCACCATAACAATTTTCAAACATTTTTCATGGATAATAGAGGACAATAGCTTTTCAACGGTATATCACACACAATTTTTGGATTTAAAACGAGTTTATTATGAGTTTCTGAAGGCAAAAAAGGCGATCAAATCGACTTGTATCGCAAATACAGCAAAACTTTTCAAAGTGACCTATCTCTGAACTATTGTTTATGTAGAATAGACTCCATTACCTTTCCAACGGTATATAACAACCTCAATTTGGAGTTTGTATGCATTTTCTGTGAATTTCGGACGAAATAGGGCCTTTTCGCGAATACAGGAACCTCTGGGGGCCTAAACAGCATTATCTGGACGAAGGAGTAGCAGTGCCGCCACGGCACAGACCCAGTGCCGCCACGGCACTCTCCCCCAGAATAGTCCATTTTTGTAATTTTGATTGGGGGTCCAATTTGATTAATTAAAAACCAAAACGATGTAGTTTGATGTTTAAAGATATTTGGGACCAATGGGAGCACTTTCTAAATCCCAAAACCACCCCAAATTAGCCTATATAAACCCCCCTATTGCTCTTCATTTTAGGGGGGCCAAGTGAAAAGCTTGATAAAGTTGTGGAGAGAAAGAGAGATAGAGATAGATTTAGAAGTGATAAAGTAGCTTCCTCCTACTATTTTTCTACAGAAAGTGAGTTTCAATCTTGTTTTCCTCCACCATTCTTCTATATATTTCATCATCAATACACCCAACCACCATTTCTCTAAGCATTTTTGAGTTAGGAAGCTGCTTCCATGTCCAAATGTCAACATCTATGAGTGAAACACCAAGTTACAAGTCCAATATCACATTGATTATCATCTATTGATTGTTATTTACTTTCTTGTTCATAATATGTTAATCTCTTCCTAACCTCATTTCTTTTTTGACATTTTTATTTACTTACTAGTTCATCATCCTCTAAATGATGACATGAAGTTTGAGGTGAGTGAATCCTTATGGATAGTAGCTCTTGACCTCAAAAACATGTTTGATAGATGATGATTATAACTTCAATACCTCCAAGGTATCCTTGAAGTTATGTTCAAAATAAAAATAAATCTCTCCAATAATATTGGGGTTTTTGATGATGGGTTTGATGTTGATATTCCAAGAGGTTATAATCTCTATTTGACGTTGAAAATATACTTTCAAAACCTCTATTTCAAAACCCCTCTCAATCCCTCCCATTTTGATTTCAAGAAAGAAAACTCAAGTTTTTCCCAAAATCTTCAAAATAGGGAGTCAAAACAGTGAGTGATCTGAGTTCAAAGATTTCTCTAGAACTCAATACTCAATGTATGGATGCAAGAACACTTGGAAAGTCTTCTAACTCATTAGAGAACACCGACGATTTTTGGTTTGACTTGGAAATACTTGAAAATGGTCCATTTGGACCCAAACATTCTCTCCAGATATTCTGTTTTTGCTGTCACAGCAGCTTGGTCTACTTTCAACTTGTTTTACAGAAAACCTTTCCAAAAGGGGTGGTGCTAACATATTTTTCCTTTGAACTTTAGTGCCTTAGGGAACTGTCTGTATAATGTAGGCCTCTAGATGTTTTGGTTGTATTTTCTAAGAATTTTTGACATTTCAGTCGACAATACGATCTCTGTTTCTGAGTAACCTCCATTGTTCATATGATTTCTCTCAATCTGCAATAGTTATTAAAGATTGGCTTTTTGGGTTGTGTTCTAGACACAATAAGAATAAGGAAGATCTCCATAAAAAATCACACATTGAAAAAATTCCTAACCCCTCTTTTCCATTTTCACAAGATCATGTTACTGTTCTGTCCACTATCCACAGCAAGCATACTTTTACTCCCATCCTTTGATTTGATGCTTACATGAATTCCAAATTAGCTCATGTCTTAGGAAGTAGTTCATACTACATTTGTACATATCCAATGATGACCTCCTTCATTCATTCATACACATTCTAGACTTCTAAGTCATTCTAGGAATCCATGAACACAAAACACACTACAACCTTAGCACATTCTAGATACATACATTGCATTCATGCAAGATTTGGGGTTTTTGTAACTCCTAATCTAAGAAGATTATAAGGAATGAATTTGATCACACGTTCATGCTTCCCCCTCGATCTAATCTTCTTTTCTCAAAGATTAACATGCATCATACTAGCTAGCTAAGCATATTTCGATTTCTTTATTTATTTGTTTCAAGAACAATTTGTGTTCCCTTAGATTAGGAAAATTTTATTACTTGATATGTGATTAGACGATTTTTCCTAGGTTTATTTGTGTGATCTTTCACTTTGCATTGTGTGATATTTGACTTAGATCTTATGAATAATATCTTATCTTTAGATCTTCCATTTCAAATTTTCTTATGTGATGTAATATACTATCATCATATTAATTGTCGAACCATACATTGTATAAGATGATTATTTGGATGCTAATTGAGGCCCGTCGAAACACGGGGCATGTTGAGGGTGTTTTAGTTGTGAGAAAGGCTCCTTTCTCTCTCGTACTGAAACCCAGAGCCAAGTTCTTTGGTTATGAAGGGCCGGTGCTCTTTATCCATTTGCGTGAGTCAAAATTAGGTTTCTTGGTTCCTTAAAGACCAAGTGGCGACTCTGTATCTGTTTTCAACAGACCTTTTCTTTTCCTTTTCAAAACAATCTCAAACAGGCAAGAGGTGGAATCCCGCGTGTCCACAATCTGGCGACTCTGCTGGGGATATTTATTTCCAAAACAAAATAATATAGAGGTTTGACTCATAAGAAGCATCCTTAAAATCATATTTTTACTGTGTCTGGTTCACCGCATTGCACTTCTGCATTTCCCCCTTCCGACTGTGTCTGAAATGCGGCGCTGAAATTGTTTAGGTCTTGCTGTGCTAGGGCAGAAGTCACCGTTGATACTGTACCTTCCAAGGTATATAAAAAAGAGTAACAACTTCCATACTGTCTCTCTGATGGTATATTGGAACTCTCGTCAATGGACCCTCTTTGACTAAACCCAGCCTTTGCATATAGATTCCTGTAGAACCTTTCATAGGGCTGTTGATTTATCTTTTCAGATAGGACAATGTGATATAACTGATGTATGCCCTGACGGGATTACCTGCGCCTGTAGACGCTTATGTGGCATGAGGCAGAACCTCTTTCTTATGATTCCTAAGGCAATCACTCATATGTGATCACATTGAGTTGACTTGCCTAGGCACCATGACAAGGATGTCTGCTCCATGTTCACAAAGATATACACCGCAAACCTTGTTTGTTGGTCCTAAGATATAGGAGTATGAAAACTTGATAGACAGTATGATCATCTTCATCCAAATCTCCCAAATTTCCCAGATATAACAATTTCTCCCAGAAACTCTATCCGATTTTCCCAGATATACTAGTTTTTCCCAGAAACTCTATCTAAATTTTCCAAAAATACCCAAAGTACCTATTTTCCCAGAAGCTCTGCCCAAATCTCCTAGATTCTCCAAAAATCACAACAGCTCTGCCCAAATCACCTAGAAATGCCCAGATATACTTGTTTTACCTAGAAACTCTATCCATATTTCTCAAAAATACCCAAAATACTAGTTTCTCCCAAAAGTTCAGTCCAATTCAACAAGAAATCCCTATTTCTCCTAGAAACTCCCATAACTTCTGGAAATTCCTCCGAATCTTCCAAATCCCTGTTTTTCCCAGAAACTCTGTCCAAACATCCCGAAATATCCCAAAAAGCCCTGTTATCTCTTGGTGATTATACTGGAAAGTAAGGTTGGCACACTCTATATGGCTAGGACCTTACTTGTTTAACTGTTATCTGTTAGAAATAGGAGAATCATATAGATTAGGGCTTACATCCGCGTGCTTGTCTCACATGCATGCACCATTCCTATCGGTCTGCACGTACTAGATCTAGAAGGCATGTTCGAACCCGTCAAAGTGAAACTGCATGAGAACTTCAAAATGCCATAAATTGATCGCTTCGATGGGACCGGGAACCCAAAAAGTCACATCAAATTGTGCATGAATATCTTCCAACCTATAGGATGTACTCATGAGCACATAGTTATGTTGTTCCCTCAAACCCACAAGAATGCCGCACTATCCTGGTTCCTAACTCTTGAAGCCTCCAAGAACCTCAAGAGTTTGATGTCACCATCCGGGACCTAGAGATGACCAGGCAAAACATCAATGAGTCCTTCGCTGCATTCTTGAGCAGATGGAGGAAAAAAGTGCCCCAAATGATCCACAGACCTGTTGAGAAAGAGCAAGTACATAGGCTAGTCAAGAACATGCAACCAGTGTACCACGACAAATTATTCTACCAGTATATCTCAACATTTGAAGAACTGTTTGAAATAGGCACCAGAATAGAGGATGCCATCAGAGAAGGAAAGTTCAAGAATGATGAACCCCATCACCAGTCCAAGAGACCCAACTATCCCCAGGCCTCCTCAGATGTCAGTGCACTTAGTAACCAACCAATGGACTAACCTCTCCGTCCATACGAGTCTATTCTTCCAAATCGCCCAAAATGCCCTCGCGATTTCTCCAAACTTGATGTTCCCCTTTCCACAACCTTGGACTACCTACTCAGAAAGGGCCACTTACAGCTCCTCCCTCACAAGCTGGTACCGGATCCCATACCCTCCCACTACAACATGAGCCTACGATGTGCTTACCACCAAAATCTAGGCCATACCACCGATCAATGCATCTGCCTCCGCCTTGACATTCAGAACCTCATAGAGGATGTACCCCATCCTAATCCTATCTACTATCTTGGCTTGGATCAACCGCTCGAGTGATCCCTTTGATGATGGCAATGAGTGTTGAAGCTATGCAGTAAAGTGATGGTGTCTGGAACTTCTGCTAAAAAGAAAAAAAATAGAATAAGAATAACAGACGAGTCATCTTGACACTCCATTTGAGACAAAGTCGAGTCTGTTCTATGTCTATTTCAAGAGTAGTCTTGTCGTCGAGTCCGTCTATTTTTAAAGTTCGGTTGAGTCTGTACCAAGAAATACAATCCTTCTTCTTTAATGGAATGAAATCTCATTTTACTTAATCTGATGTGTCTAGTCATAAATGCATGAATCATCAAACTGAAATGTCACTTTTCAAATTACCATAGATATTGCTCTTCTAATAATTTTTCTGCAACAAAACAAAAAAGAATCCTAAAAGGTCAAAGTCGAATTCATGCTGACACCGATGAAGAGCTGAGAATTGAATGGTCTTACTTTAAGAATTTGAAGATGTTCTTGCCTCAATCTTGAAAAGACATGTTTGAAACTGACTTGGGGCTTGCCCAACATCCTTTTTCCACCATTGCAAAGCCTTAAAGCCCAATCCAATAGGGAGCCATACAATCTATCTATTGAAAGTAGTGCATACTTAGTCCCTGATGGTAGCCAAACACTTTCAATGAGTTTCTTCTCCCGTTTCAAAACAAAAAACAAAACAAAACGATGAAAAAAAAAGGAAAAAGAAAGAAAAAGAAAGAAAAGAAAAGCTCGCTAGGTTGAAAACCCAAAAGGGCACCTAGGCAAAAGTTAGAGCTGAAGAGGTGTTGATTTCCAAGATCTGACCTTAGCTAGTCAAAACGATGGAGACAATGAAAGGAAGAAAACTTTGGTGATACGAAGAATTGTACACTTCAAGGTACATCATGAGAACATGTCTAGATCACACTTCAAAAGGCTTGGAACAACCACAAATAAATTTTGAGAACTGATATGCACATTCTGGAATTTTGAAATTGTGATCGAAAGATCTCACAAGAATCAACTACATGAAAAGTAAAATTGACTGGCTAGGCGAAAGTGAAAAGGATCAATCCTCAGAAAGAAATGAAAAGAAAAGAAAAGAAAGGGAGATCGAAATTGAATCCTTTTATTCAAGGCTACCACAAGTGAGCTAAGTTTTTTGACGATTGGTTTGAAAAACCCTCAACAAATTTCTTTCAAGACCTTGCCTTGAACTACGCTCGACCTGATTCCCACTCGGGGATATGTAGGCAGCCGCATCGGTTCGGTCGACACCATCATAATCAACCCCCTTTTCTTCAAGACTTTACCTTGAACTACGCTGGACCTGCTTCCCACTCGGGGATACGTAGGCAACCGCATTGGTTCGGTCGACACCATCATAATCAACCCTCTTTTCTTCAAGACTTTGGCCCAAACTATGTTGGACCTGATCCCCACTCGAGATATGTAGGCAGACATTCACAAAAAAGAAAAGAAGGATGGCTCGCTAGGATGAAAATTTGAAAGGACGCCTAGGCAAAAATTAGAGCTAAATACAAAGTGAACAATAACAAAAGAGAGAAAATAGCTCGCTAGGACACTTCACAAGTGCCTATGCAAAAGTTATGAGCATTTGAGAGATTAAAAGTCGTAGTTCTCACCTTAAGCCAGAGATCACCTTCCATACTAGGGGCAAACTTCAGCTACTCACCTCGTTTGCCTGAATTTTACTATCTACCCTTCATACAAGGGGCAAACTTCGGTCACCTACCTCATTTGACCAAAACCTCCAATAAACCATTATCCAAACTAGGGGCAAACTTCGGTTACCCACCTCGTTTGGCTATGAATTCTACTTTTTACAACTCAAACAAGGGGCAAACTCCGTTTGCCTAACACGATCCCTTCACACCAAGAGCGAGTTTTCAAGTCACCAAGTTGTGTTAAAAAAATTTTAGCATCTTTTATTCTAAAAGCTAAGGCACTAATTCAAAGCACTTCCTGGGAAAAGTAGAAAATTGATTAGATCAATTGGGAGGAATTTTCAAAAATGAGATTTATCAGCAAAGTGCTATCATATTAAGATGAGGAGTGAACATAAAAGATGAGCAGTACACCATTTATGATAGAAACACATTTAATTATGCTAATTTGGGCATTTCGTGTCGTTACTTTTGTCGAGTCAATCCTTCTTTGGTTAAGTCAGTAATAATCTAATCGAAACTATATCAGAGTTCAAGGTTCATACAAACCAATCCAATTTTCCTTGTCATCATTGTTGCTGTCAATTCCATTTATCCTAATGGTCTACAACATGATATGAGTCCCAAGAACCTCCAGCATTGGTGACACCCCTCCAATCACATTCACTTTCCTTTACAAAATAAATTCACAAGATCCACTGGCTATCTTCTACTAGCTCCTCAGCAACCAACCCAAAATCATGTCACAAATGTTCTTCATTCGCTGCTGAATTACTCTATTCGCAGTGCAACCATTCTTTTCCCAGTCGAATCTTCTCATCCCCAACAAAGTCGTTCCCAATAGAGCGAGTTCATCTCCAGAAAAGTGTCCTGAACAAATATGGTGTATCTCAGTTAAGACCACAGAAGAAACCACTTTCATCCCTAGTTGAGACACTTCACCCCCAAGAAGATTCAATTTAATCCCCAGCAGGCATATCAATTCATCAGTTCTTCTAATCAAGGTTATTCCAACCATTGATTCAATCCATGACAGTCACAGTAGTTCACTGTTAACTTGTCATCTTGATTCGTACATCATCAGTTTAATCCTGAATGTCACAGTAGTTCACTATCGATTTGTCATCCCAATTCGTACATCGTCAGTTCAATCCATGACAGTCACAGTAGTTCACTGTCAACTTGTCATCCCGATTTGTACATCATCAGTTCTTCTAATCAAGGTTAGTCCAACCATTAATTCAATCCATGACAGTCACAGTAGTTCACTGTCAACTCGTTATCTCGATTCGTACATCATCAGTTCAATCCTGACAGTCATAGTAGTTCACTATCGACTTGTCATCCCAATTCGTACATCGTCAGTTCAATCCTGACAGTCATAGTAGTTCACTGTCGACTCGTCATCTCGATTCATGAAACGTCAGTCCATTAATCATCATTATTTTACCATCACTCTCATTCAAAATATGTTGTGTTCATCATTCTCATTCAAAATCTTGGGCTTCCATGTCCATTAATGGCGCTTCCGTGTCTGTCGCTTGACATCTCTGGTTTTCATGTCCGCTTGACATCTCTGGTTTTCATGTCCATCACTAGAATTCTTAGGGTTTCTGTGTCCAAGACATCCACGTCCATCGGTTATCCGTCAAACTTCATCTTTGATTAAAGTCCACAGAGACACCACATCTGACTACATTCGCTTGCAAAGCACACTTCCCAAATTCCAGAAGTTTGCCCCTAGACCCAAAGTCTTCTAAACCTTGATGTCCTTATCCGAGTCATCCACCACATCACAGTCACAAACACTAGCACAACACCAGCCCACTCAAAGTGGCACACCCCACAGCACCTGCTCATACTAGGATCATAACACTAGACATGATAGGACTCATGACACAATTCGTATCATATCCATGCATTGCATATCATCCTCAAAGCCTAGCATCCGTATGTCTTGTTGTGCATGTCTGATTTGTTCCTTTATGCCCCGAACTACGTCCTGGTCTGATTCCCTATTGCATATCAACATCATTTTTGTTTTCATCATTGCATCTTTTTGCAATGCTTTTTATCCTGAATATATAGCCTCCAAAAGACATGCCTTTTCAGAGCTTTGGCACTCGCTTGCGACATGCGTTGCCTCACAAGTTCATGCCAAAGAGGGGCAAACTGTAGACACCCCATTTTTTTGGCTATCAGATTTAGTATACCCATAGCTTGGTTATTCACAATGATTGAAAAAGACTCAAAAGGACTCCTGGAAGTTAGTTCTATTTCCCAAAATGCTTAGAATGCCAAAATGCCCCTGAAAGCCTGAAAACTCCCAGATTTGGACCAAAAGTTCTGGAAACATGCTATGTCGTAAGAAAAGTAAGAAAATCAGTTTTTAAGTAAAGTCAGATGAAATCGTCAGCTCCCAGAGACCCCCAAAAGTCCCGGAAGTTCCCAGAAAGTCCTCGTTGACCGATTTGACCAAGGTTTGACCAGGTTTGACCAAAGTTTGACCAAGTTTGACCAAAATCATTCAAATTCACCTAAATCATTCTAGATCATGTGGAAAGTATTAAAGTAAGTTTTAAATGAAGATCGCACGAAAACGTCTGCTCTTGGGAGCTCCCAGAGGTTTCCAAAATTTTCCGGGAATCCCAAGTTTGACCAGTTTAACCCAAATTTGACATTGAAATCGGAGCACCATAATAATTTTCAAACATTTTTCTTGGATACTAGAGGTCAATAGGTTTCTAACGGTATATCATACACAATTTTCGGATTTAAAACGAGTTTATTATGAATTCCTGAAGGCGAAAAAGGAGATCAAATCGACTTTTATCACAAATACCGCAAAACTTTTCAAAGTGACCTATCTCTAAACTGTTTTTTATGTAGAATAAACTCCATTACCTTTCCAACGGTATATCACAACCTCAATTTGGAGTTCGTATGCATTTTCTGTGACTTTCGGATGAAATAGGGGCTTTTCACGAATACCGAAACCTCTGGGAGCCTAAACAGCATTATCTGGACGAAGGAGGACCAGTGCCGCCGTGGCACTGGCCCAGTGATGCCACAGCACAGGCCTAGTGCTGCCGCGGCACTCTCCCTCAGAACAGACCATTTTTGTAATTTTGATTGGGGGTCCAATTTAATTAATTAAAAATCAAAACGATGTAGTTTGATGTTCACAGATGTTTGGGACCAATGGGAGCACTTTCTAAATCCCAAAACCACCCCAAATTAGCCTATATAAACCCCCCATTGCTCTTCATTTTAGGGGGGCCAAGTGAAAAGCATGATAAAGTTGTAGAGAGAAAGAGAGATAAAGATAGAGTTAGAAGTGAGAAAGGAGCTTCCTCCTACTATTTTTCTATAGAAAGTGAGTTTCAATCTTGTTTTCCTCCACCATTCTTCTATATGTTTCATCATCAATACACCCAATCACCATTACTCTAAGCATTTTTGAGTTAGGAAGCTAGTTCCATGTCCAAATGTCAACATCTATGAGTGAAACACCAAGCTACAAGTCCAATATCACTTTGATTATCATCAATTGACTGTTATTTACTTACTTGTTCATATTATGGTCATCTCTTCCTAACCTCATTTCTTTTTTGACATTTTTATTTACTTACTAGTTCATCATCCTCTAAATGATGACATGAAGTTTGAGGTGAGTGAATCCTTATGGATAGTAGCTCTTGACCTCAAAAACATGTTTGATAGATGATGATTATAACTTCAATACCTCCAAGATATCCTTGAAGTTATGTTCAAAATAAAAATGAATCTCTCAAATAATATTGGGGGTTCTTGATGATGGGTTTGATGTTGATATTCCAAGAGGTTATAATCTCTATTTGACGTTGAAAATATATTTTCAAAACCTCTATTTCAAAACCCCTCTCAATCCCTTTCATTTTTATTTCAAGAAAGAAAACTCAAGTTTTTCCCAAAATCTTCAAAATAGGGAGTCAAAACAGTGAGTGATCTGAGTTCAAAGATTTCGCTAGAACTCAATACTCAATGTATGGATGCATGACCACTTGTAAAGTCTTCCTAACTCATTATAGAACACCCATGATTTTTATTTTGACATCGAAATACTAGAAAATGGTCCATTTGGACCCAAACATTCTCTCCAGATATTCTGTTGTTGTTGTCACAACAGCTTGGTCTAATTTCAACTTGTTTTACAGAAAACTTTTCCAAAAGGGGTGGTCCTAACTTATTTATTATTTGAACTTTAGTGTCTTGGGGAGCTTTCTGTATAATATGGGCCTCGAGATGTTTTGTTTTCATTTTCTAAGATTTTTTGACATTTCAGTCGTCAGTACAAACTCTGTTTCTGAATGACCTCCATTGTTCATATGATTTCTCTCAATCTATAATAGTTATTAAATATTTTCTTTTTAGGTTGTGTTCTAGACACAATAAGGAAGATCCCCATTACAAATCATGCATTGAAAACACTCCTAACCCCTCTTTTCCATTTTCACAAGATCATGTTACTGTTCTGTCCACTATTCACAACAAGCATACTTTTACTCCCATCCTTTGATTTGATGCTTACATGCATTCCAAATTAGCTCATGTCTTAGGAAGTAGTTCATACTACATTTTTACATATCCCATGATGACCTCCTTCATTCATTCATACACATTCTAGACTTCTAAGTCATTCTAGGAATCCATGAACACAAAACACACTACAACCTTGGCACATTCTAGAAACATACATTGCATTCATGCAAGATTTGGGGTTTTTGTAGCTCCTAATCTAAGAAGATTATAAGGAATGAATTTGATCACACGTTGATGCTTCCCCCTCGATCTAATCTTCCTTTCTTATCCATCCCGGGGATTGAGAGGTCTTCTTTTCTCAAAGATTAACATGCATCATACTAGCTTGCTAAGCATATTTCGATTTCTTTATTTATTTGTTTCATGAACAATTCATGTCCCCTTAGATTAGGAAAACTTTTTTACTTGATTTGTAATTAGACGATTTTTCCTAGGTTTATTCGTGTGATCTTTCACTTTGCATTGTGTGATATTTGACTTAAATCTTATGAATGATATCTTATCTTTAGATCTTCCATTTCAAATTTTCTTATGTGATGTAATATACTATCATCATATTAATTGTCGAACCATACATAGTATAAGATGATTATTTGGATGCTAATTGTGGCCCGTCGAAAGACAGGGCGAGTTGAGGGTGTTTTTGTCGCGACAAAGGCTCCTTCCTCTCTCGTACCGAAACCCCGAGCCAAGTTCTTTTGTTATGAAGGGCCGGTGCCCTTTATCCGTTTGGGTGAGTCAAAATTAGGTTTCTTGGTTCCTTAAAGACCAAGTGGCGACTATGTATCTGTTTTCAATCGACCTTTTCTTTTCCTTTTCAAAACAATCTCAAACAAGCAAGTGGTGGAATCCCGCGTGTCCACAGCGATGGTAGTTCTACTTCAACTGGGAGTACTGCTTCCATTCTATAAGCTAAGGAGTAAGGAGTGGCTCCTATAGATGTTCTGATTGATGTTTGGTATCCCTACAGTGCATATGGAAGTTTCTCATGCCAATCTCGGTATATATCAGTCATATTTCTTAGAATCGTCTTCAAATTCTTATTTGCTGCTTCAATTGCCCCATTTGTTTGTGGCCTATATGGTGCTAACATGTGATGCATGTTCTTGTATTCTTCTAATACATCCAAAACTTTTTCCTGGAAGTGACTGCCATGATCGGATATTAACTCATGAGAGACCCCATATCAACAAATTATATTTCTTCTGATAAATCTGGCCACATCTTTAGCCTTGAATGTCACATAGGACTCTGCTTCTACCTATTTTGTGAAATAATCAATCGCTACTAGGATGTATTGATGCCCATTAGATGCCTTTGGGGTTACTTCTCCAATAACATGTATTCCCCAAATTGAGAATGGCCAAGGGGTAGTCATGTTGTATAGTAGTGATGGTAGTACATGCTTCATATTTGCATGGTTCTGACACTTGTGACATCTTTTGACATATTTATAGCAGTGTCTGTCCATAGTAGTCCAATAATACCCCTGTTGGATGATCTTTTTGGCTAACATGTGTCCACTCATGTGAGGACCACACACCCCTTCGTAAATTTGCTCCATCATTTTCTTCACATTGTTCCCAAACAAACATGTCAAATTGAACACATTGTAAGATTTCTTTAGTAGACTTTCGTCGTAAATCATAATCTTCCTATGGCTCTCTTGTTTTTCTTGGATGCACCTTCTGGATATTTCCCATTTTTAATGAAGTTCCACACGTCAGTGTACAACAGAAGTTCTTCCGCTTCTTCTATTTTCCCGATCATCTCATAAGATGGCATTTCTCTCTAATCAATCATCAAGAAAGTTAACTTTGTCCCCACAAGAATCTCAATCATTGAGGATAAAGTAGCCAAGGAGTCTGCTAGCTGGCTTTCTTCTCAAGGTAGGTAGCAGAACGTGATATGCAAGAAACGGGTTCGTAGAGAATCATGGTACTCATGATAAGGCTTCAACTTTTCTTCTTTGACTTTCTACTCTCCTCAAACTTTTGAAATGATTAGATTGGAATCCCCGAATACATCAAGTTTTCTTATTTCCAAAGTCAGTACGGCTTCTAACCTCAAGATACAAGCTTTATACTCGGCAGTGTTGTTGGTGGAAGTATACGTCAGCTTAATAGCGAATGGGGCATGTGCTCCTTCAAGGGATACAAGGATGATCCCTACTCCATACCCTTTCTGGTTTGCAGCTCCATCAAAGTAAATTTGCCACACATCTTCTCTTAATTTCATTAGTCCTTTGTCAGGGAACATGAACTATTCTTCATTTTTCAGACTTATCGAATGTTCTGCTAAATGTTTTGCGACAGCACTTCCTTTAACAGATTTTCTCATAGCATATGTCAAGTCAAACGTAGATAGACAATGACAATATGACTTTCAACGAAGGACCAGTGTGGATTTTGAATCAAGAAGTCAGGAAGCTCAGAAATAACGAGATTCCATTGGTGAAGGTTCAATGGAAGCATCATGATGAAGGAGAAGCATCGTGGGAACTAGAGTCGAAGAGGAAAAAGAAGTTTTCGGAGTTGTTTTGATGTTTTATTATCCACTTACTTTTATTTCGGGGACAAAATCTCTAATGAGTGGTGGATAATGTAATACCCGTATTTTCAATGTAATTATTAAGTTTACAATGATTTCAAGCACACCACAATACATACACACACTTGTGAGTCCTCAAGCTCACACAATAGCTTAGTTAGACGTTTTTATGAGTTCTTGTATGAATAAAATGGATCCACAATGTTTAAATTTAGTTTTGTATAATTTTAGTACATTCACTATGAAGAAGATGAAGTACCAATCAATTAGAACTTTGTCCAATCGATTGAACTTTATCCCAATCGATTGGTGAATTTTCCCATTGGTACCTATTTTTCCCAAATTGATTGTTGAGTCAATCTAATCGATTGTACCTTGGTAAAATGTGATTTATCCATGTTTAATAGTAGTTATGTGTTCACATATCCATCAGAGCTTTCTACTATGGATATATATGTTAGAATGAAACTTCAATAAATCATTAACATAAGGATGATCGTACTAAGAAGCCGATATACAGAGTTTGAAGCATTTTTTGTCGCGGAGACTAATTGTCTGTTCATGTAGTATGAGTTAAGCAATCAAGGAGATTGCGAGTTATGTGGGTTGAGTCTTCATATCTAGATCATGATCTGTTATGGCAAGTGGTAGCCATATGATTGTGAAAAGAGAGCGGATGATTAAGATGTGTAACGGCTGGTATGGTGTTACCAAGGCATGTTGTTTATGTGTAACGGTCGGTATGTGTGACGCCCCGCAAAAATAAGCGTATTTCCATTGAAAAATTAAATAAATCACACTTGATTCTTTAAAATAAAAATACAAAATTTCTTTAAAACTCCCAGCAGGTCCATATTCTCCACGGATCTCCTATATCATCCTTAACCTTATCTCCCTTCTAGGCTTCGGTTACCGGCACTGCCTGCATCTAAAAACCATACCGGGAAGTATACAATATGACATGAATAATAAAGGCTCAAAAGGATAATGACAATCAAATACATAGAATGACATCAAATCAATTGACCAGTCTCACAACCCAACTGCTCATACTACCCAAACGCTCATACCAATAGCATCATACCAGGTTCCTCTTGATCACATAGCAAGAGACACCTCACCTCACCTCACCCGTCTCCAGTACGTCGGTCCCTGAGGCCTGTTGGACTGTTGGTAGGTGCTCCTTGCTCATGACCCTTTAGTCCCATAGCACTTAGCAATAAACACATAGTCATTGATTCCAAATGAAAACACAACATAACTGCAAAAAGAGTACAAGTAGAGATAACAAAGAAATACTCCGGAGAATTTAGAAAGCATATTGTACACAACCCGGTACCTATAAATGATGTTGAGCAACTCCCAAACACTTCTCTTCTTCTTCTTCTTCTTCTTCTAACTCGAGGTGTATGTATATCTATAATTGTGTATATATATAAATCTCTCTCTATGTGACTCTCTCAAGCTCTCTATGCTAGAAGTGTAGAATGTGTGTGTTTGAGAGAGTATGTGAGTGTATAAATAGCCAAGCTTTCACTTGGAGACATTGACCTAACAATCCACTTATTAACCACTAACTTCTAATTAATTGGTAGTTTATAAGGAATATGCAAGATGATGTAAACATACACTAATGCACATATAACTCCACTAATATTAGTGTATAAATAATCAAACATAATGGCCTAACAATCTAATTATTAATCACTAACTTCTAATTAATTGGTAGTTTATAAGGAATATGCAAGATGATGTAAACATACACTAATGCACCTATAACTCCACTAATATTAGTGTATAAATAACCAAGCATAATGGCCTAACAACCCACTAACTTCTAATTAATTGGTAGTTTATAAGGAATATGCAAGATGATGTAAACATACACTAATGCACCTATAACTCCACTAATATTAGTGTATAAATAACCAAGCATAATGGCCTAACAACCCACTAACTTCTAATTAATTGGTAGTTTATAAGGAATATGCAAGATGATGTAAACATACACTAATGCACCTATAACTCCACTAATATTAGTATATAAATAACCAAGCATAATGGCCTAACAATCTAATTATTAAAAGAGAAAATATTAGATTTAATTTCTAATATACTTTCTCATAAAAACTGCTACTGTAATCCTCGTTTTCTGCCCAAACGGTGCAGAATCTGAGAAAATTGAATAGACGAAAAGTGTGCAGAATCGAGTTTTTCTTGGGACAACGCGGGCAGAACCTTAAATTTCCTTCGTTTTCCTAACAAAAATCTGAAAACAAAATTCTGCTACTGTTAAAATTAAAAGAGAAAATATTAGATTTAATATGACTCGAAAAAATCTTAACTTCCAACACGAATACCAAATCATTTAATCTCACGCAACTTTTCCCAAAAAAAATATATTTTTAGTTCATGATTTATAAAATTGAAAAAATGACCAAAATACCCCTGTGACCAATTTTCGCTAAAATCGCACACAAAGTCTAAATCGTCAATTTAAACATGAAAACACGGGTTACTACAGTATGTGTTGGGTTTATGCCCTCGAACCATTACTTTATGCATGATATTAGCATTTTAATATATGGATATCAGTTTTACATTTCATTATGTATGTTTCTTTCATGAGATGATTTTCAATCCTTAAGTATCATAGTAGGTAATTCATGTGTGTATGAGATACATACAAGTGAGATTTGAATTACCATCCTTTGATACTTAAAGCATGTCACAGTGGATGATGAGACTGGATATCTCATCAGGTATACACTGTAGCATAATTAACTACCATTGGATGGAGTGATTTATCTCAATCACTAAAGTGTCACTCTTATTTAATATGCTAGTGCTTATAGTGCATTGACGGACCTGAGCTTTCCCATTGACACTTAATGCTGTCAAACACTCAATAGGAACTCATAACTTATATAAGGTACGTGTTCTCGATCTTGCGATGATTATGAACACAGGCTGTGGATATGGCTGCTTTGACTTACCAATCAGTGAAGTCTATAGAAGATCAACACCTGGGTATCTTGGGTATGTCATGTTCACAGGGTTGTGAACATATATTGTCAAGACAGAATCTACCCTCTGTTTCAGAGTAAGGATTCCCTTGAGAATGTCACCAAGTTGATTACTGAGTACTGTAGTCTTGTTGATAAGAGTTATCAACATGTTTGGTAATTATGAGAGGTGAATGGGACTCAAGGAATATAAGAAGTAATCATGATCCAGGTTGACAGTGACAGTTATCCGTCTACCTGAATATGATTACAAATACTGAAGATAGAGGGACATTAGTACAACATACAAGTCTAGTTATCGATTCGGGTATGTTCTTTTGCATTGGAGTTCAATTTTTGTTTTATAGCGGAGTAAACATTAACTGATCAGTCGATCAATTTGCTGATCAAAGAGTTTGGTCATGGGAATTAATCAACTGATCTGAGCTAACAAAAAAGATCCTAGGAGGTCCCACTCTTAGCTCCGCTAGGATACTTAGAAAGACTCTTGAGGAAGCTGTCAAGACAGGTTCGATCAATTGAAGCTAGTTCGATCGATTGAAGTCATGGCAGGTTTGATCGATCGAGAATGGTTTGATCGATTGAATGTTTAATCGATCAAAATCCTTCGATCGACTGAAGTTTAGGTTGGTTTTGGGAATCAATAAATAGGGCAGCTGCGTTTTGGAAAAGGAGTTTGTCGATTTTATTAACCAGAAGCTGCAGAAACTATTTTAGAGCCCCAAACCTTCTCCTTCCTCTCTATTAGAGATCCCACCATCTCTAGTCTCTCTGGGAAGCATCCACCGGAGTCATAAGGGTGAAGACAACCTAGTGGAGGCTGCTGCATCACCAAGGAAGAAGAATATTAGAATTAGGTTCAAGATATGAGGTATAATTCATGCCCCCTCGAGTAGTACGCATCTATGGAATTGACGAGTAGTAGATCTTGGGCTACCAACAAGTTTTTGGAACATTATCTTTCCGCTGCACATTCAAACTTTTAATTTAAATCGGTTTTTTTCCATCAATTGGTATCGGAGCCATGCTCGTTTGGATCCACAGATGCATTTTTGGAACACTATTTTGATTTGCATGTTGATTTTAGAACTACTTTTGAAACTGCATCATCACATATCTGTTTCTACAGTGTTATCGCAGTAGTATACAAATCTGTGATTGCATTGGATGCAAGATGGATTTGATCGATCGAAGTAGTCTCGATCTATCGAACATCTTCTGTTCTCAAGCGATCGAACAAGTTTCGATCGATCGAACTTTGGTTTGTTCGATCGATTGAATAGGGTTCGATCGATCGAGATTGATTCTCTGTCTAGCTGTCCTTTTCACAGTTTTGAATGTTTAAAAATTATTTGCTTTAATTTCAAATTATTCTGTAAATTTTTCAAACTTTTATGTGAAATTGAAAGTTCAATCGATTGAACATTGTTCAATCGATCGAAGGTTCGTTCGATCGAACCTTTGTCGATCAATCAAAGTGTGACAGAGAATTGAGGTGCTATTTTGAGTTCTAATACAGTGCATAAAGAGTTTACGCACTATGTGAATCAATTAGGGGTTCCAATAGATATATATATGTTTGTTATATATGCATAGATGTGTGTTCGACTAACCTTCTTGTAGCTAGTTTAGTCGCTATCTCCCATGGCACCAAGACTTTTAAATTTTGTATTTAATTATTGAGATTGGTGTATATTATGTTTTATTATTGGTTTGGTTTAAGGCATATGTAAAGGGCGCTGCGACTTCAATCCTACAAAAAGGAAAGTCACACCGGTTCCCTAACCTTTTATATTATAGTTATTTTTCTATTTTTAGATAAATTGTAAGCTTCGAAAGAAGCATAGGACCAATGTGTTAGAATTAGAAATTCCATAGAGATGGAACAAGCTGTTGTCCATGAAGATGGAGGTGGAGGCGACCAAACCAAGAAGGAGGTTCTATGGAGATAGAGCCATGGGAGATAGAGGCATATGAATGCCTTTGTTTCATTTTAGTTTTTTGTTTTATGTGCTTGGTTTGTGATTGGCGTTTTACATTGTTACTACTTGCATTCAGGTAAAACAAGTTTTCTAAAATAAAATTCAAAAACTATTTCAACGCATTAGTAAACATTGGATGTTTATGGGTAATGTGTGGAAATATTTTTTCAAAAAGCAAAATCCTTATTTACTAAATCTAGTGGGAGAGGATCTTATTAATAAACACCCACGATCTTCCATTAACGGTTCACTGTAAGATGAATGGTGCATTCTGTGTCACCTCGCCAGGGCTGATCATTCCATACGGAGGGTGCATTACTCATTGGTTACTAGATGTGAACTTCCTTTAATAGGATCAATCAGACTTGTTAGAGGGTGACCACCACACAGAGGCGCTACTTGAGACGGTTGTGATTGGATCCTAGTTAATGGTACACACTAGCTAAGCTATGGATAAGGGATCCCACACGAGGCATTATTTAGAAACTTAGAGATCAAAAGGGATCGGGAGTCATAATTTGTTTTCCAAGAGTTGCATAACGGACAAGTCATGATTAATCGAAAGATCGAATATTGACCACCACACGGAGGCTTTATTTTTTCGTTTCGATATTTCGGCAACTTTGTTTTTAAAATAAGAGTTTTAAGGATTCTTTTATTTCAAAATTGTCAAATTCTGATATCCACATTTATTTTGTTTGTTTGATTTTACAATAAATCATAATGTCTAGATCTACATTTAGTCCACTTGCCACCATACTCACTCAAAACAAGTTAACTGGAAATAACTGCACTGAATGGAAACAAAACCTTGACATCGTATTAACTGTAGAGGATCACATATATGTCCTCACCACCCCATGCCCCGAAGAGCCCGCAGCAAATGCTTCGGCAGCTGCCAAACACGAGTTCGATAAATGGAAGAAGTCGAATGGAATGACTCGTTGCTACATTCCGGCCTCAATGGCTGGTGTGTTGCAACACTAATTCCAGTCGAACAATTCCATCAGTGACATTATCGAATCCCTGAAGAAGATGTTTGGGAGCATGGCAGGCCTGCTAGACAGGTAGCTATGTAGACGATAATGAGTGTTAAGATGTCAGAAGGGACTCCAGTCAAAGAACATGTTTTAAAAATGATTGGTTATTTGAATGAGCTGGAGACCCTAGGGGCCAACATCGATGCACAGACCCAAGTTGATATGATCCTCAACACGTTGTCACCGTCATTCGTTCAATTTAAACTAAACTATAATATGAATAAAATGGATTTTTCAATGAGCAAATTAATAAGTTCTTTACTGGCAGCAAAAGGGGTGATCAAACCTGGGGTCAACATTCTGAACATTGAGAAAAGCGCTTCTTCTTCCCGATCTATGCCGAAAGGAAAGAAAGGGAAGAAGAAAGCTGGCACTGGTGGTTCAAGTGTTGGACCGGTTCCTAGGATTGCAAAATCTAAGGAAAAAGGTAAGCGCAAAGGAAAGGTGGGTGGTCAAGGCAAAGGAAAGTGTTTCCAATGCGATGAGAAGGGCCACTGGAAGAGGAACTGTCCAGAATTCTTAGCTAGAAGAGTTCAAGGTATTATTGAGTCACATGTGATTGAAGTAAGTTTTATTACGGATACCTCAAACACTTGGTGCGTTGATTCTGGTGCGACTAACCATATCTATAATTCGTTGCAAGGGTTTAGTTCAACCAGGAAATGCAGCGATGGGGAAATCGTGCTGACTCTGGGTTCTAGCACAACCGTTTGTACGGTTGCTATAGGAGTAGTAGTTTTAGAGTTTTTGGACAATAAGATAATAGTTTTATCAGATGTTCTTTCTCAAAGGGACGTAATTTAATTTTAGTTTCAAATTTATCAAATAATGGTTATTCTTTTCATTTTGGAACAGAAGTTATTATTAAAAGAAATAGTTCTTTTATATGTTCTGGTGTTAAAACTAATGGCTTGTATGTGATTACTCCCAATATCTCTAAAGACTCTTGTATGGAACGTAATAACTCAATGATAATTGTACCATCTAAAAGAAAGGAACCTTCCACTAATCCAACAAGGCTTTGGCACATGAAGCTTGGCCATATTAATCTGAAAAGGATCGGCAGACTAGTCAAAGAAGGGGTCTTAGGCGATTTGGTTCTCGAACCAATAGAAGTCTGCGAGTCTTGTTTGAAGGGCAATAGAACCAATCCATTATTGGAATTAGTTCATACTGATGTGTGTGGACCAATAAATATTAGAGCAACGGGTGGTTATGAGTATTTAATAACATTTACTGATGACCAATCTAGGTATGGATATGTGTACCTAATGTAGCATAAGTTTGAAGCCTTTGAAAAGTTTAAAGAGTTTAGGGTAGAAGTGGAGAAGCAATTGGGCACATATATCAAGGCCATTCGATCTGATCGAGGTAGCGAGTACCTCTCTAATGAGTTTATTGATCACCTCGTACAGAATGAGATCCTGTCACAGTTGACTGCACCTGGTACACCTCAACAGAACGGTGTAGCAGAGAGAAAGAATCAGACTCTTTTAGACATGACTAGGTCGATGATGAGTTATTCTGAGTTGCCATTATTCCTTTGGGGTTATGCTTTGGAAACCGCTGCATACATAATAAATCTAGTACCAAGCAAATCTGTTCCCAGGACACCACGAGAGATGTGGATTGGGCGCAAGCCTTCTTTGCAACATCTTCGGATATAGTGTTGTTGGCACATGTACTGAAAGGAAAGATGAGCAAGTTGGATTCTAGATCAGAAGTATGTTACTTCACAGGGTATCCAAAGGGTACTTATGGATGGTATTTTTATGATCCAAGAGAATAGAAAGTGTTTGTTAGTACAAATGTTGTTTTCTTGGAAGATGATTATATCATGAACCATAAACCTAAGGGAAGGATAGATCTTAGAGAGATAGAAGGAGAGCCCTTAGTCCAACCCGCAGTTAATAACGATGTAAATCAAGAAAACACCACTTCTTCACCCATTTCTGTACTAGTACCTCAGCGTAGTGGGAGGATTATCAGTCAACCTGGTAGATACATGTTCTTAGGAGAAGTTTTTGAAGCTGCCTCCATAGAATCTAAATCTGATCCTGCCACATATGAAGAGGCAATGGCTGATGTTGATTCAGTTCATTGGGTTAATGCTATGAAGGCTGAATTGGAATCTATGGATTCTAATCAGGACTGGGATCTTGTAGAACTTCCAGCCAATATTAAACCCATTGGTTGCAAGTAGGTCTATAAGAGGAAAAGAGGATCTGATGGAAAGGTTGAGACCTTTAAGGCTAGGCTTGTAGTGAAATGTTATACTCAGAGGGAGGGCATTGACTATGAGGAAACCTTCTCACCGGTAGCTATGCTCAAGTCCATCAGAATACTCTTATCCATTGCTGCATGCCTAGATTATGAGATCTGGCAAATGGACGTCAAGACTGCATTCTTGAATGGCAATCTTGAGGAGGACATCTATATGTAGCAACCAGAAGGGTTCATAGCTGGTTGGAATGGTAACTTGGTATGCAAGTTGCAAAAGTCCATTTATGGGCTTAAGCAGGCATCTAGAAGTTGGAATATTCATTTTGACCAAGCGGTCAAATCATTTGGTTTCATTCAAAATCTGGATGAACCTTGTGTATACAAGAAGTGTGAGGAGAAAATGGTGGCTTTCTTATGCTTTACGTTGACGACATTCTACTCATTGGGAGATGTAGCGGCATTGTCAATGGTCAAGGTTTGGATAGCTAGTACATTCGATATGAACGATCTAAGAGAGATGAGCTATATTCTTGGGATAAAGATATTTTGGGATCACAAGCAAAAGATAATGGGATTATCTAATGCTGGTTATATCGATAAGGTACTAACTAAGTTTTCAATGGATAATTCGAAGAAAGGTTTGTTACCTTTCAGGCATGGTTTAGTGTTCTCCAAGGACCAGTGTCCAAAGACACTAGAGGAGAGGAATCGCATGACAGGAATTCCCTATGCTTCGACAGTGGGAAGTCTCATGTATGGGATGTTATGCACGAGACCAGATATTTGTTTTGCCATTGGCATGGTTAGTAGATATCAGTCGAATCCAGGTCCAGAGCACTGGACAGGTGTTAAGCACATTCTTAAGTACTTGAGAAGAAGTAAAGATTACATGCTTACGTACGGTGGTAGTGAGTTAATTCCAGTGGGATACACTGACTCGGATTTTATGTCAGATAAGGATTCGAGGAAGTCGTCATCTGGTCATCTCTTTACCTTGGGAGGTGGTGCTGTTAGTTGGAGGAGCATTAAGCAGAAATGTATTGTAGACTCAACTACAGAAGCGGAGTATGTGGCTGCTTACGAAGCCGCAAAGGAAGCTGTTTGGCTCAAGAAGTTCCTTATCGAACTCGAGGTGGTACCAGCGTCGGTGCCACCTATTATGCTTTATTGTGATAGTAGTGGGGCAGTGGCTCAGTCCAAGGAGCCAAGGAACCACAGAAAGGGAAAGCACATAGAGCGGAAATATCATTTTATCCGAGATATTGTTCAATGTGGAGATGTGACTGTCACCAAGATTGCCTCCGTCGACAATCTTGCTGATCCGTTTACAAAGGCCTTGCCGCAGAACGTCTTTGATCGTCATCTAGATAGTGTAGGTCTCAGATGTAGTCCTGTATGGTTGTGAGTGCAAGTGGGAGTTTGTTGGGTTTATGCCCTCAAACCATTACTTTATGTATGACATTAGCATTTTAATATATAGAAATCAGTTTTACATTTCATTATGTATGTTTCTTTCAAGAGATGATTTTCAATCCTTAAGTATCATAGTAGGTAATTCGTGTGTGTATGAGATACATATAAGTGAGATATCAATTACCATCCTTTGATACTTAAAGCATGTCATAGTGGATAATGAGACTGGATATCTCATTAGGTTTACACTGTAGCATAATTAACTACCATTGGATGGAGTGATTAATCTCAATCACTAGAGTGTCACTCTTAGTTAATATGCTAGTGCTTATGGTGCATTGACGGACCTGAGCTTTCCTATTGACACTTAATGCTGTCAAACAGTCAATAGGAACTCATAACTTGTATAAGGTACGTGTTCTTAATCTTGCGATGATTATGAACATAGACTGTGGATATGGCTGCTTTGACTTACCAATCAGTGAGGTCTACAGAAGATCAACACCTGGGTGTCTTGGGTATGTCATGTTCATAGGGTTGTGAACATATATTGTCAAGACAGAATCTACCCTCTGTTTCAGAGTAAGCATTCCCTTGAGAATGTCACCAAGTCGATTACTGAGTACTGCATTCTTGTTGATAAGAGTTATCAACATGTTTGGTAATCATGAGATGTAAATGGGACTCAAGGAATACAAGAAGTAATCATGATCCTGGTTGGCAGTAACAGTTATCCGACTACCTGAATATGATTACGAATGCTGAAGGTAGAGGGACATTAGTACAACATACAAGTCTAGTTATCGCTTCGGATATGTTATTTTGCGTTGGAGTTCAGCTATCATTTTATAGTAGAATAAACGTTAACTGATCAGTCGATCAATTTGCTAATCAAAGAGTTTGGTCATGGGAATTAATCAAATGATCTGAGCTAACAATAAAGAGCCTAGGAGGTCCTACTCTTAGCTCCGCTAAAATACTTGGAAAGACACTTGAGGAAGCTGTCAAGATAGATTCGATCAATTGAAGCTAGTTCGATCGATTGAAGACATGGCAGGTTCGATCGATCGAGAATGGTTCGATCGATCGAATGTTCGATTGATCAAAATCCTTTGATCGATTGAAGTTTAGGTCGGTTCTGGGAATCTATAAATAGGGCAGCTGCATTCTGGAAAAGGAGTTCGTCGATTTTATTAACCAAAAGCTGCATAAATGGTTTTAGAGCCCCGTACCTTCTCCTTCCTCTCTATTAGAGATCCCACCATCTCTAGTCTCTTTGGGAAGCATCCACAGGAGTCACAAGGGTGAAGACAACCTAGTAGAGGCTGCTGCATCACCAAGGAAGAAGAATATCATAAATGGGTTCAAGACTTGAGGTATAATTCATGTCCCCTCTAGTAGTATGCATCTATGGAATTGACAAGTAGTAGATCTTGGGCTACCAACAAGTTTTTGGAACATTATCTTTCCACTGCGCGTTTAAACTTTTAATTTAAACTGGTTTTTCCATCAGTATGATGATACCAAGGCACGTTATTTACGTGTAATGACCAGTATGATGATACTAAGGCACGTTGTGAAAATGTAATGACCGGTACTCCGTACCAGGAAATGTCGTGGAAAATGGAATAGTTGAGGTTTCGTACTAGGCTGACCATTATGTTACGAGGATGGGATAGCTAAAGTTTCGTACCAGGCTGACCATTACTATGATATCGAAAAGTGAATCAAGATCTTGGGAAGGGAGTTTCCGTCCAAACAATATATGATTGGACATGCATGGGAGAATGAGTCATAGAGATGATAACAGAATAGAGTCAAGTCATTAAGTCGCATATAGCATATCAGAACAATGTTAGAATGAGAATGTTTAGAGAACTATTTCTTAATGCAAATGCTATTAAAGACTTCTTATTTTGATACTCTGTTAGTTTATTACTCACTCGGCTTTCCCAAGCTGATGGCATTTATGCCACTAGATATACCCATATCCAGCTTTCCAGACTTATGGTTGTACATGAGAGATGCCCATTGATGAGAACTACTAACAGGAATACCCAGGAGAAAACTATGGCTGGGATGGTTACACTGAAGAATGGATCAAAGGGGATTCCACCAAGCTAATGGCAACACCTATGCCACTTGAAGCTTAGGGCTAGATTAGTTGTTCTTTATATTATGTTTTGACTATGTACTTTTTAGTTGGCAAGTGTGCCTTGAGACTTGGATTTAAGTTTACTTCTATGGTTGAGTTTTGTAATAAGATCCTTTATGTTTTAGTTATTATATTCAGCTTAGCATTTCACTAACTGCATTCTTATCTCTGATGTAGAACTATGTGTGGAAAATTAAGTAATATTCACCAGTCACGACCTACGGGTCCAAAAATGAAATTTATTTTCCCTATTTTTGCTACATCGGGGTGTGACAGGATTTTTGGTATTAGAGCCAGGTTTTGCTTGTGCTCACTGATTATCCGACACCTTTAGCATTTAAGATTTATTTTAAGATATGAGTCTCAGAGTTTAGTCCTGATATTAGATAGTTTGTGTTTTCAGGAAGCATGGCGCCTATATTTGTCCCAGATGTGTATGGAGGGAATTGGATATATGAGGGTCATGTAGAGCCAGCAGACCCAGCATATTACACTAGGATGATCCATCAGAGAGCTATGTCAACTGTAGAGATGGACTTATAACACGATTATCACATCTTGAGGACTGAGTATCTGAAAAGCTTTGAGTTGAGGCGATCTATCGTGCGGATACATTGAGACATATTGTGGAGGAGTCACTAGTAATATTGTATGATCCCAGGATTTATTCGTATCTTTTTAGGAATGTTAGATGTATGCCGCCACCACTTCCAGAAGAGCCACCTCCACAGATACCAAAAGCACTTCCACAGAAGGATGCTGAGTCGATAATATGAGATATTGTTAAGATTAATGATGATGATTCAGATCGTGATGGTGATGACCTAGACGGTGATGACGAGGACTTAGATGGCCATGACGAGGCTAAGATGGAACTAGAGAAGCCAGTACCTCTGCTAGTTATTGTAATTTTTGATGATGATGATGAGGATCTAGAGGAGGATATTATGCCTAAGGGAGGTTTATTAGTTGATGAGGAGCTGGTGGTTGAGGATATGATACCAGATGAGATGCTACTAGCTGGTGAGGTGTTTAAGGATGAGGATGATGAGGAGGAGAATCCCGAGGAGATGGATCTATCAGTAGGGGAGATATTTTAGTTGCTGAGGAGGACATTATAGATGATGTTATTGTTCCTCAGGTAACTCTAAGAGGCGCAGTTGATGTAGTGCAGGTTGTAGCACAATGGGCAGACTTGATGGTAGCACATCCCCATGGATTTGTGATTGGAGAGTTAGGGTTGGCAGAGGCCATGGCACAGGCTGTAGAGGGTGATGTTGAGAACCTAGAGGATGGACTTATAGTAGAGGATCTGGAGGAGCCCTTCGACAAGGATGAGTCGTTAGATGAGGATGTAGCTAAGGGAGAGTTGATGGCCCCAGAGGATGAGGCTTCGTTTTATGGGTCAGATGTGGATGACTTCTGAGGAGGATCATCTAAGTTTAGAGTTTTGTTTGTTTATAGGGCATGTCGCCTACTTTTAGCTTTTGGGTGTTTGGGGGGATAGTTGTATATGGTAGTCGGCTTATGCACAACCTTGTATAGTGATGGAATCTTGTAGGATAATGTCTTGATTGTGGATATATATACAGAAGACAATTTTGCTATGTATATATGAGATCTCAGTCTGCTCATTGTTTTTACTATAGTTATGTATGATATTGTTTGGGGTGAGGTCAACATCTTAATGATGGATCTTTTATCGGTACACTACACACGCAGCACTATGGCTAGAGCGGCTGGAAGTAATCATAGACATGGAGTACATATTCCGGCAGAGATAGATCCTACGGGAGTATTCAATGCTTTCATGAGATAAATGGAACATCTGAGAAGTACTCATAATTGTAACAATCCAGGTGGATCTTAGACAGGAGACAAGTTGCTGGAACATTTTCGAGCTTTGAAACCTGAGAACTTTGATGGTTTGACCGAATAGTGGCTCACGGAGATGGAGTTAATCATTGAGGATATCAATTGCAATGAATAGGAAAAACGTCGTTTGGCCACGTTTCAGCTTACATATGCCGCCGCAGATTGGTGGGAGTTTGAAAAAGGAATAATGGGATTGGAAGCTTCAAGGAGAATGTCATCGGAGTCTTTCAAGGGAAGGTTCTTAGAGAAGTATTTCCCTGATAACGAACGTGATCAACAAGAGAAGGAATTTTTAATTTTAGTCCAGGGTAGTCGAATGGTGCGAGAGTATGTTGTCATGACCCAACTCTCACTCAGTAAGATATTGTCCGTTTTGGGCCCAAACCCGCACGGATTTGTTCTTGGACCACTACCTAAAAGGCCTCTTACTAGGGAGACTTGAAACCACACATCTATAGCACATTACCCTTTCTTCCCCAGACGATGTGGGACGAACTCCACCTACAACACTCAGCACCAGGGTTGTTACATTCCATACCCCTTAGGGCCCAACGTCCACGTTGGCACACTTCTGGCTGGGTCAGGCTCTGATATCATTCTGTCATGACCCAAGTCTCGCTCAGTACGATATTGTTTGTTGTTCTGTCATGACCCAATTCTCATTCAGTAAGACATTGTTCGCTTTGGGCCCAAACCCGCACGGATTTGTTCTTGGGACACTACCCAAAAGGCCTCTTACTAGGCAGACTTGAAACCACACATATATAGCACATTACCCTTCTTTCCCTAGGTGAAGTGGGACGAACTCCCCCTACAACACTCAGCACCAGGGTTGTTACATTCCACCCCCCTTAGGGCCCAATGTCCTCATTGGCACACTTCCGGCTGGGTCAGGCTCTGATACCATTCTGTCATGACCCAAGTCTTGCTCATTAAGATATTGTCCGCTTTGGGCCCAAACCGACACGGATTTGTTCTTGGGCCACTACCCAAAAGGCTTCTTACTAGGGAGACTTAAAATCGTACATATATAGCTTAATACCCTTCCTTTCCCAGGCGATGTAGGACAAACTCCCCCTACAGCACTTGGCACCAGGGTCATTACATATGCCATGCGATTTGAGCGCCTCTCCTGTTTTGCTCCACATATTGTGGGCACGGCTCCCAAAAGGATTAAGAGGTTTAATCAAGGGCTTAGCTCGCATCTGAGGCACTTGATAGAGGGACATTTGAACCAATCGTTTTAAGGATTGGTTAAATTAGCAGCAGGTTTAGAGAAGGATGGACAACAGATCTAGAGACAAGCAATGATACGACCCCCGCCACCAAATAATTTCCAAGCCCTGCCACGAAGAATGCCAGGATGGAGACCCCAAGCAGTTGTACATGGAAATAAGCGTACTTGGGATAGAGCGAGGAAACCTCCGTTGTTGTTTCCCCGACCTCAACAACTTGGACAGTAGAGGCCACCTTTTCAAGTACCACCAGTTACACCTAGAAGAAAGATAGGTGGATGTTTTAATTATGGGATACAGGGCCACCTAGCTAGGGACTGTAGAGGTCCCAAAAACTTTGACTGATCAGGTGTTGTTTGCTACAACTATGGTAAACATGGGCACATGAGTAAGGATTGTCGAGCACCACATGGTAGATATTACAGGGTGTCAACTCAAGGACAACAAGGACCACCAGGACAAGTTTGGATGAATGCAATCATTCTGCATGGAGTAGGTTTTGATGAAAAAAGCAGCAGAATCTTGAAGGTACGCTTATACTTTTTCATCATCAAGTCAGAGCTTTGTTTGATACAAACACTTCCCATTCGTTTATTACTATTAAGGTTGTGCGTGAGTTAGGATTAATACCCTTAGCTCTTGAGAAGCCTCTTAACACTGTGTCACCATTAGGAGACCGTTAAGTTACGAAAGGTGTGTAAAGATTGTCCCCTGACCCTAGAAGGTAGGAATATTGACAAGCGGGGGTATTTGTAAAATACAACCGCGCTAAAAGAAGAAAATACACTAATTTAGTCTACAATTCCCTTGTATATCTGCAATTTGAATTACAATGCCAGCTTTTACACAATATGATTAATCTATGATAAGTGGCATTGTTTTAGTGGATATTTGTGCAGATTAATGATGCTGTGTGAGGAACTGAATGAGCAAGATAAAAGCAAGTGCTTGGTTTTATTGAAGACAATTCAAACATGAAAAGGAAGTTTCGAGCGATCGAAGAGGTCTCGAGCGATTGAGGTTTCGATCGATCGAAGTACGTTCGAGCGCTCGAAGATCCTAGAAGTTCAATCGATCGAGAGATGTTCGATCGCTCGAACATGGCTTTTATCAGATTTTACGCGCACGCAGCAGAAACGGAGTTCTTAACCCTAGCATTAGTTTTTTTGTATATATAGTCGTATTGTATACGTCCTAAAGGATGCCCACTTCACTTGTTAGCAATTTTAGAGAGAGAGATAGAGAGTTTACATGTTTTTGTAGGTTTCGAAGCTTGGATATTGCTTTGGATTGCTTTTTCTTTAGTTTAATACAAGTTCTTCTATTCCAAGTTTTGTTATCGTAGTCCATTCACATTCTTGTTGCTTAATATCTTAGTTTAATCTGTTAGTATTGGTAGTATCATAGTAGTATCTTTAAATCACTATTAGTTTTCATAGTTTTTTTTATGATAAAATCATAACCAAATAGCACCTTAATGGACTTTTACGTAAAAAATGAATCCAAGACACTACAAACCATGTCTGACTAGTCCCAAGGTTGGGAGATCACGATGAAGATGAAATCGTGATCTCATGCCTCTGCCATGCAGCAGAATAATTCGTGTGTTCGATCTCTCTTATATCTTGTTGGAATCTTATCAGAATCAAACTTATGCCGAAAACTTGGTCTGACATCATTTGGAAAGCTGCTGTTCCTCCAAAAATTTCCTTCTTCATGTGGAAGCTTTTTCATGACGCCATTCCCATTGACAGTAAAATATCTCAATGTGGAGTTCATCTGGCATCGATCAGACCAGTTGTCGAGCGATCGAAGACATTTCGATCGATCGAGAGATGAAGACATTCGAATGATCGAAAACGCGTCGATCGATTGAACCCTCTAATTCTTGAGAATATTTTATGCAGTATCCTTAGACTTTCTACTTTAGAGATTCGTTATCAAACTGTCTCCAAATGCTCAGTTTGTCAAAACAATCTCTGAACTTAGGCCTTAATGAATTTTTCTTCAATATCTTTTGGAAACCACCTTCAATGCTAACACCATTGTAGGTGCGAGTCTTAACTATTATTTTAAAGCGCTTTCATGTATTTCAAATTAACTGTGATGATATAGTCCCGGTCATGAAAGGGCTATGGATTATTTATTCTAAGAGAAATACGGAATAATGTAGAAAATGTGCTCCATTGAGGTTTAATGTAATTGCATGGTAGATGGCTAGGTCACGGTGGATTCGTGTAATCCCAGCATTCCACTTTATTAAGAAAAACATATTTTAAAACATTGCTTTAGTTAATTAGTTAATCATTAGTTTAATTTACTATAGTTGTTTTACTTTTAGTAGTTACTTCGTGGAACTTCGTGTTCTACAATCCTACATTTATTGATTTTTATTCTTCTTTTAGAGTTTAATCTAAGTATTTAGTTTAACATCTTCCATGTGGGATCGACCTAGTCTTAACCAGATTACTACTTGCACGATTACCTACACTTGGGTATAGCATACAAGCGCACGCACATTCTTTGCCGTGTCAAGTTTTTGGCGCCGTTGCCGGGGAAGCGACAAGCTAACGCTTAGATTACCTCAATCTATTCTTATCTCTTTCTATATTCTTTTGTTTTTGATTCTTTAGATTAAAACTACTTAGGATCTTTCCTTTTATGTCCGATTATTCCATCGAAGGAATCTACGGAAATCCATTCTATTTAGCCGATTCCTCCGATTCTATTAATCCCATAGCCACACCTACCGATTCAATGGCTGACAATCAAAGTGAAAATGGTGAAAATGTGGTTGTACCAATTGATGATTCGCTTCGTCCTTTGTGCAATCTCATGACACCTAAACACGCTCCAACACCTTCTTGTATTCTCATTCCACCTCATGCTGGCGAATTTCAATTTTCGCAATGAAATGATTCAACTCCTGCCAACATTCTATGGAATGGATAGCGAGAAGGCATATCTACACGTGACGGACTTCGAGGATGTTTGTAAAACATTTTCACAAAATTGCCCTGTAGATGTGACACGTCTAATGCTATTTCCTTTCACTTTGAAGGATAAAGCAAAAGCGTGGGTACTCACTCTAAAGCCAAATTCAATCTACACCTGGCATGCGATGAATACTGCATTCCTAAAGAAATTCTTTCCACCTCACATGACCACTGAGCTTAAACGACAAATAAACTCTTACAAACAAAAGAGCAATAAAACCTTTACCCAAACTTGGGAGCATTTCAAGGATTTGCTACTCTCTTGCCCATATCACGGGTACGAGAAATGGAGAACCATAAGCTACTTTTACGAAGGGTTATACGGTGAAACTAAAAAGTTGGTCGAGACCATGAGTTCAGGGCCATTTCTTCGCAAAAACACTGAAGAAGCAGAAGCCCACTTCGAGTGGCTAGCTGAACATGCCTACGAATGGTCCAATTCAGAACATACCACACGTTCCCAGATATCCTGTGTAGAGGAGAAGAGTCTATATCAATTAAAAAGTGAGGATCATCTAATGAGTAAATATGACGAACTAGTTAAGAAGGTAGAAGAGTTGGCAATGAAAGGAGAGAGTTCTAGGCAAGTTTTACCTGATGAACCATGCGGCATATGCAACATGTTGGGACACACCAATCAATACTGTCCCAATGTGTCGTACTTTCAAGAACAACCCCCCATGGAAATGAATGCCATGCAAGGGTATAGGGGGGCGGGAAATTCCTACAATAATAACAACGTTCAGAATAACAATAGATGGAATCACCCCGGGTTTGATTGGATTGGAAAAATGATGCTGGGATCCAAAATCAATACTAACAACAGCCCTACAATAACAATAATCAATATCAAGGGCAATACAATAGGCAGTCCTAGCCATTCAATCAAAATAGATCAAATAACTATATCCAAGCTCAACCCCCTAATAATCAACAAGCAAATGTTTACGTGCCACCTCACAAAAAGGTGCAAGAGGAAGATCCAATCTCTAATGCGAATTTAACATAACAGTTAATTCAAATAATGAGTAAAATGTCCGCAAATTAGAGAGAATGGATGCACGACAAGAGGGGTCGAGTGGAACGTTTCCTGCTCAACCACTTCAAAACCCTAAGGGATACAACAATGTTCCCACTAATCATGAACATGCAAAAGCCGTGACTACACTGAGAAGCGGCAAGATTATAGAGTGCAATTTACCTCTTTCTACCCCTAAAGAGTACGAAGAGGATGAAGTGGTAAATAAAAGCAAACCATCCACTCAAGAAAAGGAGATGTCCACTAATGACAAACCAGAAGAATCAAATGATGACGCTCCTAAAGAAATAGAAGACGTTGAGAGAAGGCCCAGAAAGGAGCCTGTCATTGATGAATTACCTAAATGCCCTTTCACTGCGCCTTACCCTCAAAGGCTTAAGAAACCCAAAAATGAGGCAAAGAATCAGGAGTTCTTGGAATTATTTAAACAAGTTAAAATAAATCTCCCACTCCTTGATGCAATCCAACAAGTGCCAGCCTACGCTAAGTATCTAAAAGACTTATGTACGGTCAAAAGGAGGCAAAGTGTAAAGAAACACGCTTATGTCGCTTGCCAAACAAGTGCAATCATTCAAAATGAATTGCCTCCGAAACTCAAAGACCCCAGCACTCCAACTGTCTCGTGCCGAATTGGAAATCAAAGGATAGACAACGCACTCCTTGATCTAGGAGCGAGCATAAACCTGTTTCCATACTCAGTCTATAAACAACTAGGGTTGGGTGAACTCAAATCTACCCGAGTTGTGTTACAACTGGCACATAGGTCAGTCAAATATCCTAGAGGAATACTGGATGATGTTCTAGTGTAGATAGATTCATTTGTCTTCCCGGTCGATTTCGTGATCTTCGACACTGAACCGGTGTCTAATCCAGGTGCACAAATCCCGATAATTTTTGGACGTCCATTCCTCAACACCATAGATGCCATGGTTAAAATAAGAAGTGGTATAATGACCATCGTTTTTAGCAACATGACTCTAAATGTCAAGATTTTTTCAAATCCCCGACCTAAAGAATACGAGGATAAGGAAGAAGTCAACTACATGGAAACAGTCATTGAAGACGAGGCTAATTTTGTTGATTACAAAGATCCCTTGGAGGTAATTGTGTCAAAATTCGATGCTATCTATCAACCTAATGATTCTACCCCATTGTATGCTACCTTAAATCACACGTGCCTCATGATGGAAACGAAAGAGGAGGACAGAGCTGAATGCATGTGGGTAACATCATATGAACCACTACCTCCAAAAATGAAATTAGTCATGCCATCTAATTTTTAGTTTCTCGATTTAGAGCTAAAGGAGCTCCCAATAGAGCTCAAATACGCCTTCCTAGGGACTGAATAGACTTACCCTGCCATAATTTCATCTACATTAAATCCCAAACAAGTGGGTAAGTTAATCCAACTGTTAAAACAATATAAGGGAGCATTAGGATGTACGATTGCCGACCTCAAAGGCATAAGCCCATCCGTGTGCACTCATAAAATATACTTGGAGGAAGACGCTAAGCCTTCATAACAAATGCAAAGGCGTCTGAATCCCAACATGTAAGAGGTAGTTAAAAAGGAAATGTTGAAATGACTTGATGTTGGGATCATATATCCCATTTCTGATAGCCCTTGGGTTAGTCCAACCTATGTGGTGCCCAAAAAGGCAGGCATAACGGTAATCTCAAATAAAGATGGCAAATTGGTACCGACACGCGTCCCCACTGGATGGCGGATGTGTATTGATTACTAAAAACTGAATACTGTGACCCGAAAAGACAACTTTCCATTACTATTCGTGGATCAAATCATAGAAAGAGTGGCGGGTCATAAATATTATTGCTTCTTGGACGGATATAGTGGTTATAATCAAATCAAAATTGCCCCTGAGGATCAGGAGAAAACAACTTTCACTTGTCCGTTCGGTACATTCGCCTATCATCGTATGCCCTTTGGCTTATATAACGCACCTGCTACCTTTCAGCGGTGCATGTTGAGCATATTCAGTGATATGACTGAACAAATACTTGAGGTTTTTATGGATGACTTCTTATTGTTTGGCCATAGTTTTGATAACTGCCTGGAAAATCTTGAGAAAGTGTTAGCAAGATGCAAGGACAGACACCTAGTACTCAACTGGGAAAAATGTCACTTCATGGTGACCAAGGGAATTGTCCTCGGCCACATTATTTTCGATAAAGGTATCCATGTCGATAAAGCGAAAATCGATATTATCTCAAACCTACCTGTCCCCCGTACAGTTAAAGACATCCGCTCTTTTCTGGGACACGCAGGATTTTATCGTCGCTTTATCCAAAACTTTAGTGCAATCTCCCGACCACTATGCCAACTCTTAGTCAAAGACACACCATTTGACTGGTCAGATAACTGTCAAACATCTTTTGACGAGCTAAAAGAACACCTTACCTCCACACCGATAATACAGGCACCCGATTGGAGTTTGCCATTTGAACTGATGTGTGATGCTAGCGACTATGCCATTGGTGTAGTCCTAGGACAAAGGAAGGATAATAAGCCCTATGTAATATACTATGCCAGCTGAACACTTAATGAATCTCAAATAAACTATACAACTACTGAAAAAGAGCTACTGGCAATAGTCTTCGCTCTATATAAATTCAGGCCATATTTGATAGGGTCCCAAATCGTCTATTTTACAGACCATTCGGCCCTCAAGTACCTGTTATCTAAGAAGGATGCGAAGCAAAGGCTTATCGGTTGGATACCCCTACTCCAAGAATTCGATATCACAATTAAGGATAAAAAAGGAGTAGAGAGAGTGGTCGTTGACCATTTATCTCGATTGACATTTACTGACAACACTGAACCCATACCAATCAAAGATGAATTCCTAGACGAGCAACTGATGGCTATTTCCAATTTTCCTTGGTATGCGGATATAATAAATTACCTTGTTACAGGAGAAACCCCGAGTCATTGGTCAAATGAGGACAAGAAAAGGTTCCTTTCATTCGCACGTCATTTTTTTTTCAATGACCCTTACTTGTTCAAGTATTGTGCTGATCAGGTCATCAGACGTTGCATCCCAAATGAGGATATAACCATGATTCTAGCCTCATGTCATTCTGAAGCCTGTGGAGGTCATTTTGCTTCGCAAAAGACTACACAAAAAGTACTACATAGCGGATTCTATTGGCCCATTGTGTTTAAGGATGCCTACTCGTTTTGCAAATTGTGCCAACGCTGTCAAAAGCTAGCCACAATTTCGAAAAGGAAGTCTATGCCCTTAACTCCCATTATCATAATTGAAATATTCGATTGTTGGGGCATAGACTTCATGGGCCCGTTTCAAAAATCTAATAACTGTGAATACATACTCCAAGCTGTGGAGTATGTATCAAAATGGGTGGAAGCGATACCGACGAGACGCAATGACCACAAAATAGTAATGTCCTTTCTCAAGGATAATATTCTGTCGTGTTTCGAAACCCATAAAGCATTAATAAGTGACCAAGGCAAACATTTCTGTAACAGGCCTTTGGAAGCACTTCTCAAGAAATTTGGGGTAAACCATAAGATCGCTCTAGCTTACCACCCACAAACTAACGGGCAGGTAGAGATGGCTAACCGTGAAATCAAACATATACTTGAAAAGACGGTTAGTTTCAACAGAAAAGACTGGGCTTATAAACTGGCTGATGCCCTATGGGCATACCGCACTGCTTTTAAGACAAATCTGGGGATGTCGCCATATAGGTTAGTGTATGGCAAGGCATATCACATTACTGTCGAAATCGAGCACAAAGCATATTGGGCGATACGCTCATTGAACTTCGACATTAAAGAGGGAGGTCATCTCCGGAAACTCCAGTTGGCTGAACTGGAAGAGATACGTCGAGATGCATACGATAATGCTAAACTATACAAGGAAAGGTTGAAGGCTCGCCACGATAGAACAATTTTTTGAAAATCTTTCGCCTTCACCTTTTTCCAAGTAAGCTCCGATCCTGGTGGACAGGTCCATTCCTTGTCAAATCTATTTTTCCATATGGGGTTGTTGAGCTCGTAAATCCCAAGAACGATGATTGTTTCAAAGTTTACGGCCAAAGGTTAAAATCGTTCTTGGAGAACTTCATACCAGAAGCTGAGCACATCGAGCTAGATGAGCCCAGCTATCCCTCCACCTAAAACACCAAAGCGTGTTTACATATTGTTGTTGTATTCTGTCCTTGAATGCATTTTGTTTTGTTTCATTTATTTCTCTCTCTTTTTGAATGTGACTTCGATTATAATCTGCTATCATCTATCTCTCCCTTGCAGGCTGTCCAAATACGAGGGATGACGATGTCCACTCAATCGGGTCATGGGCTAACTCTGAATATCCTAATCCTCCATGGACTACTGAGGAGATTGCATTCTGCTTGTCTCCTTATCAAGGGCCCAGAGCGGACGATGTCATTGACTTAACCCAAGGGTATATCCCTTACGATTTTGCACTTCTCCAAATAAATCCCTTCGAGCATATGGACTTCCCTAAAGAGGAAGGTGAACCAGAGGGATATTTTGTTGGGGAAGTCGACGATGCCCTCTTGGCACAATGGGATAATGATTCAATGTGGGAACCATGGGAAGAAGAAGATTTACAGGATGTGGTGCCTGAACGCCATAACGTTGTCTTCACTTATGTTGATGACTTCCTTGTCATCGAATTGGTTCCCTACATTTACGTGCCCATGAGTTATTTGTTGTTCCGGCTTCAATGCCCTCTACCTGCTAGTGCACATTGTTGTTCGACACCTATAGTGAGGTTAATTCTTGGCCACATTTCTTTCCCTTTTCATCTTGCTCTATTTATCCCTTTCTATTAGTTCTTTCATTTCTTTTATTTAATTTCTTTCTTTCTTGTATGTTCTCTTTTGGTTTCCTTTGTCAGGATTTTCACTATGAATCATATGTTTCCACCATTGTTCCTTCCGCATTAGCTGTTCCATGGATTTGGACCATACATAGTGCCCCCGGGTACTCC
The DNA here is from genome assembly GCA_033977485.1 of Hydrangea macrophylla. Lineage (NCBI taxonomy): Eukaryota > Viridiplantae > Streptophyta > Magnoliopsida > Cornales > Hydrangeaceae > Hydrangea > Hydrangea macrophylla. The sequence continues at coordinate 45,118,650 of CM066984.1, read as the reverse complement.
GCCACAAGACGAAAATCTGTTGCGAGATTACACTCCATTATCTTTGTCTCCATCCGGATCACCTCTTGCGTGTGCAATCAATTCTTCAAAGATTTTAGCCTCACTTGATGATATCCTTGCTGCTTTTCGACTGTTCTGGGAAAGGATATCATCAGGTTTATAATCTAGACTCGAAGATGTGGCAGAGAAAGAAGCAGTTGCGAAAGATGAATTATTCATGCTTGAAGATTAGTGCTTCACTTCAATAGTGCTTTTTTTTTTAATCATTATTTTATCAATTGAAGTGTACTCCTAGACAAAGTTTTATTAATTTCAGTTTTCGTTTGTTTTTCTTTATTAATAAGGTCTTAGATACCATTATCAATCGAAATGAGTTCGATTGATCGAGACTTGTATTTAAACGAGGTGTCCGGTGTACACTTCATCAGTCTCTCTTCATCCCCCTTATCCTCGAGCGCTCGGAGACAGAGAAGGCTCACGCGATTTGTGACCCTCTCCTTACAACCACGTGAATTGAAGCATTTCTGATCATCCCGCTGGTCATCCTCATCATCACCCTCATTCCCTCTCTGCACGCATACCCGAGGTACGGCCCGAGAACACCTTTTTTTTCATTTTTGTCAAATTCCTTTGGGGGTGCCCCCATTGTTCCTAAGATCACTTAGTATTAGCCTTAGTTATCTATTTCTGGTTTTCTTTCCCTTTCCATTCTCGTTGCTTGTCACTGTCATTTTTCTGTGCTCGATCGATTGAGCTGGGCTCAAGCGATCGAAGATGAACCCCGTTCACGTGATCGAGCCAAGTTCGATCGATCGAAGCTTAGCCAAGTTCAATCGATCGAGACAGGCTCGAGCGATCGAACCTTACACCTTTTCAATTGATCGAACATTCGTCGATCGATCGAAAAGAAGCAGTGGCAGTTTCTTTTCCTTTCTCCCCTGTTTTGATTTGTTTTCTGTTTTTTCTTCCATTTTAGGGCTTTTGCAATGAATCCTATCATAGGGTATCATAAGTCTAAGCCACTCTACTTCACTATACCCGACCCTGTACCAGCTCATGGGCTCAGAAATGAGGAGGAACGAGTATGGTTTACTAGGTGGTTTCAGACGCGTAAGGTCATATTGGAGCGGCCACTGGAGTCCATCTGGCTTTCAGCCCCGTCATTCCTAGGACAGATCAGAGACATGCTATTGTGGTATAATATGTTGATCCAGACCAAAACGATCAACATCCACTGTGTTCGTGAAGCCTGCTCCTCTATGATCAAGGATCCCGGGGCCCAGTTCACATACAGATCATTCTTCCGTGGGCATGAGATCCTATTCAGTCCTGCCATCGTTTCTACTGCCCTAGGGGCACCTAAGGTACCAAATTGTTTCTATCCTCGCCTACTAGGAGCCCAGAGATGACTCTAGCCACCATTATCCGAGAGCTTACAGGCGGCGCTGTTTAATTTTGGAACGACGTAGCTCTCATCGAGGATAAGCTTCTCATTGAGAACTATCACCTCCTCCCTCTGACGCTGGTGAACTGTATTTTTATGACATCTTATCATGAGAAGTTTGCCCCGTGGTATGCCCACGCTCAGTATGCTATTGGGACAGGACAACGAGTCTGTCTGTCTCGCCTTTATATATACTTTTTTGTTCAGCCCACGCGGTACATTGCCGCCAAGCGCCATCTGAAGGGCGCTTGGCCTAGACATCGGGTCATTGAGCAGGCTGGACTAGTTGCATTGGCCATAGATTCAATTCTTCAAGCCTCTAGTCGATTTGGTGAGACGACAGCCCGCCGTTTTGATGCTCAGAAGAAGAGAAAAGCAAAAGGAAAGGCGAAGGTCAGGGCAAAGAGGAGGAGGGGAGGAGGCACCGATACTGAGGGTGCAGCTTCAGGGACACCCACAGAGGTTGAGGAGCTAGATTTTGATGACGAGGTTGATCCTCGTATTGAGGTTGCATAGTTCGAACTAAGACAGAGGTCTCAGGCTCCCTCCCAAGGAGAGCCTTCTTCATATGTGCCTCTCCTTACTATTTATGAGTCACTATTAGAGGAAAGAGAGGCCCAGATCAGACTCGAGGGGAAGATGGACCGCATGACGACTCTACTTGAGGCTATATTGATTCAGATAGGGGTTGACCAGTCTTTACATACACCTCCACCACCCACTATTGGTCCTTCATCCTCAGCTCCACCTCCACAGGTTGATCGTTCAGCTCCATCTACACCGGAGGCACCATCTATTACTGATCCTACTCCTTCTGTACCACCTACTACTGCTATTACTCCACCACCTACTGATCCCTCTGCACCATCATCATCATTTCCACCACCTCCAGTCGTGGCTGACCCATTACTATCTACACCAGCTACCCTGACTGTGAGTGACCTGGCGACGATTCCCGCTGTTGCTGAGGGTGCGGGTGAGGATGATCCTGCCACACTGATTGTGATTTTATCTGATATAGGGGATGAGTAGGGTTTGTCTTGTGCAAGGGAGAGTTCCTTTGTATTTTTTTTATTACTGTGTCTCTCTCGTTGTTTATTTTGGTGGTTTGGTTATGATTGGACATTTGTGTCACTGTTTTGTACTTATATTGTTATATCATGCCAATGATTGGATGTTTGTATTCCAGATAGCCTTTGTTTTATCCGTAATTGTGATTTTTTTGTGCTATTGGCTGCTTGGAGTTTGTATGTTTTCTTTAACAGATTGCTATGCACGTGGTTATGGCTTTGGTGTTATCAGGTTCTATCTCTCTACTTATCTTGAAAATTAACTTCTAAGGACATTGCAATTTTCAGTTTGGGGTGGAATGTAGATAGCTAATCACTGGCACATGTTTTTATTTCGCAGTCTGGATAATTTTATTGCACACAGCGTACAATCTCTGTTAAAAAATATATATATATAAAACAAAATATTAAATTACAAACTTTTAAGGATTGTTGAATTGAATTGGTAGAATAACTTTGAATATTCACTTCTATTTAGCTGTTATCAAACAATAACACAACCATTTTATTCTCATCATTTTATGAATTAAGTTCACGTGTTTTCTAGTTTCAATAAGATAAATGCATATGTTGGCCATTCGTGTATCCAAAATCCATATGCACATGTTAATAGCTATGCAGAAAACCTAAAATAAGAGTTAATACGACTTTTGTGCTGTAAGGAATAAGTAGTGGAAAATAGTCACCCTTAGTGAGCTTTTGAATCCAATCTTCAATTCTGAGGGAAGTATCACATTAAATTCGAATTATTTTTCTCTAATAAGCGTATTAAATTCATTGAATAGTCTCTAATTCTTCATTTTGGCTGCGTATTAGAGGAGAACGTTCAGGATTTGCCAACTAAACTCAAATGAACATTGAAGTGTTAAAACTAAGAAGTTGAGAAAATGATTTAAGCCATCGTTATTTGCTTGTTACCTTTCCATATACCTGTATCAACATTCCAGAATATGCATTGTTCTCAACCCCATACCTAGTAAATACTGCCAAGTCTATTATGAAAATCTACATCCCTAATCTTTTACTTTGACTTCAACGAACCCGATTGCACATCTAAGCTGATTAAATTATTGAAGTATGTGATGAGGAGGGAGTAGTTGTGGGAGGGACCGCATAAAAGAGAAAAGGAAATAAGATGGAGTCCACGTTTAAAAAAAAAATTTAATATGAGAATAGAGGATGGTTGGAATGAAGTGAAGTAAAATTACTAAACTCAATCACATTCTAAAGATGTGCAATTTCTTACTCCCCTCATTTCTGTCCTACTATATAAAATTAAACCGAAAAGTCAAAGCCTTAATGATTTTTAACAACTTAGTTTGAATATGAACATGTAATTTGAGTTATCCACGGTATTTCGCTCCTTTAGTAAGTAGTATTCCTTTCTTGAGACTTTGCACTCTAAATGTTCGTCTTTTATAGAGTCGAGTATGAAAGCATTAGTATCCAAAAAATCACTCCTATCAAAGCTTTCACACCATGTGCGATCATTATTAACCAAGTTTCTGTGAGATGTTCATTCTTGAGTGTAAAACCATGTGAGAATTGAGTTGAAACTACAAGTTCTGAGAGTATGATAGTCAAAACAACTCTAAATAAGGTTCTATGCATAGCTGTTAACCTCACACACACACACAGATACATGGATGTGATGCACATGTTATTTTTATCTTGGTGACATGAGGAACGTGTGTATTTCTTTCATGGTTTGAACGAGGATTGTATGTTTTGTGGAGGTAAGTTTACAGTTGTATGGGAGAGAGTGTTTACAAATTCTATATCTTTTTGAGCTTAAAATCAGAGAATTTTGTGGGTACATTCACTGCAAACCCTCACGAGACAACACTCGTCCACTAGGGGGAACCTAGGGGTTTAACGACTTGTTGCATTTTCTAAATGCAACCGCGATTCCTGCGAAAGTGAGTTAGGTAGTCTCTTTCTTTTTAATTTAGTTTAGATTACCTTAATTTAATTTATTTTATTTTAGTCGTTGTAGTAATAGCTAGCTTGTTTTATTTTCGCTTTATTGCTAGGGACTAGCAAATCGCTAGTTGGGCGTTGTGACAAGCGGGGGTATTTGTAAAATACAACCGTGCTAAAAGAAGAAAATACACTGATTTAGTCTACAATTCCCTTGTATATCTGTAAATTGAATTACAATGCCAGTTTTTACACAATATGATTAATCTATGATAAGTGGTATTGTTTTAGTGGATATTTGTGCAGATTACTAATGTTGTGTGAGGAACTGAAAGAGAAAGATAAAAGGAAGTGCTTGGTTTTAATGAAGACAATTCAAACATGAAAAGGAAGTTTCGAGCGATCGAAGAGGTCTCGAGCGATCGAGATCGATCGAAGTATGTTCAAGCGCTCGAAGATCCCAGAAGTTCAATCGATCGAGAGATGTTCGATTGATCGAACATGGATTTTATCAGATTTTACGCGCACGCAGTAGAAACGGAGTTCTTAACCCTAGCATTAGTTTTTTTGTATATATAGTCATATTGTACACGTCCTAAAGGACGCCCACTTCACTTTTAGCAGTTTTAGAGAGAGAGATAGAGAGTTTACATGCTTTTTTACGTTTCGAAGCTTGGATATTGCTTTGGATTGCTTTTTCTTTAGTTTTATACAAGTTCTTCTATTCCAGGTTTTGTTATCATAGCCCATTCACATTCTTGTTGCTTAATATCATAGTTTAATTTGTTAGTATTGGTAGTATCATAGTAGTATCTTTAAATCACTATTAGTTTTCATAGTTTTTTTTATGATAAAATCACAACCAAACAACACCTTAATGGACCTTTACGTAAAAAAACGAATCCAAGACACTCTAAACCATGTCTGAGTAGTCCGTAGGTTGGGAGATCATGATGAAAGCCTCTGCCATGCAGCAGAATAATTCCTGTGTTCGATCGATCAAAGTTCGTTCGATCGATCGGACCAGTTGTTGAGCGATCGAAGACAATTCGATCGATCGAGAGATGAAGACATTCGATCGATCGAAAGCGCGTCGATCGATTGAACCCTCTGATTCTTGAGAACATTTTATACAGTATCCCTTGACTTTCTGCTTTAGAGATTCGTTATCAAACTGTCCCCAAATGCTCAGTTTGTCAAAATAGTCTCTGAACGTAAGGCTTTAAGGCATTTTTCTTCATTATCTTTTGCAAACCTCCTTCAATGCTAACGCCATTGTAGGTGCAAGTCTTAACTATTGTTTTAAACCGCTTTCATGTGTTTTAAATTAACTGTGATGATATAGTCCTAGTCATGAAAGGGCTATGGATTCTTTATTCTAAGAGAAATACAGAATACTGTAGAAAATATGCTCCATTGAGCTTCAATGTAATTGCATGGTAGATGGCAAGTTCGCGGTGGATTTGTGTAATCCCAACATTCCCCTTTATTTAGAAAAACACATTTTAAAACATCGCTTTAGTTAATTAGTTAATCGTTAGTTTAATTTACTATAGTTGTTTTACTTTTAGTAGTTACTTCGTGGAACTTCATGTTCTATAATCCTGCATTTTTTGGTTTTTATTCTTCTTTTAGAGTTTAATCTAAGTATTTAGTTTAAAAACATCCCTGTGGGATCGACCTGGTCTTAACCAGATTACTACTTGCATGATTACCTACACTTGGGTATAGCACATGAGCGTACATACATTCTTAGTCGTGTCAAATATTTTGGCAAATCTGATAGTTATGTTAATGTCTGAAGTTTATGTGATTTTAGGATTTGATTGGCTTACCCAATACGGTGCCAATTTGAATTGTGTAAGTAGAACAATTTCTCTTCGTTATCGGGAAAATCATCTATCAAATTCTAGTGTAATTCTTTGAGCGATGCGTTTCTTACAAACCGGCTAGCTGTAATTGGAAACACAAGTTCAGAAATCACTGTTACTCAGATTCCTACTATGCAAGATTTTGAAGATGTATTTCAGAATACATTTGGACTTCTGTCGAAGAGAGAAATAGACTTCTATATTGAATTGGTAAATGGAACGCTACAAATTTCTAACACTCCGTATAGGATGGCGCCAAGCGAGATGTTGGAACTGAAGAAGCAAGTGCAAGAATTGGAAGACTTAGGTTTCGTTCGACCTAGCACATCACCCTAGGGAGCACCAGTGCTTTTCATGAAAAAGAAGGATGGGACTTTCTGACTTTGTGATCTTGTCAGAATCAAGATATAAAAAGTGTACTTTACTTTTCTAAAGATTTGTAGTGTGAAAGCAAAGGTCGAACCCACAGGGATTGGTTAACTACAGCGACTTAATTTTAAAACCTAACTTTAGTTAATTATGAAGACGAATTTTGATTTGATTTTAATTAAACTAATAACAATAAAACTAAATCTAAACTATGAAAGCAATTAAAGTTGTTTTAAATAATGTTTAAGGGAACCTAGGATTGCAAATCCACCACTAGCTTCATAATAGGAATATTTATGAATTACTTTAGCTTATTAAGTTGGATGATAATGGGAAATTGTAGCTACAAGCCCAATTCCTCCGACAAGAAGATATTCATGGTTCAAGCACCAACATAATCCATCTTCGGTTAGCACGAATTATCCCACACTAAACTAGGGTTGCGATCTAATCCGTCTAACCTAGGCATGGACTATTCGGATACTTGATAGCACAAATCAATAAAGCACCATCACATGTAAACAATCTAAACAAGCACAGTAAGCATAGATCGTTGAGCACATCACAGTCAAAATAGATCTAAGACAAGAATAAATTCTAAAAGTAATGATTTAATCACTAGAAGTACGATTTATTTATAAAAATCCTCGGAACATGTGACTGTCATCCATACATAATAAAACTAAAATAAAAACATAAATAAAACCCTATTACTCGTCTAGGGCTTCATTGAAACCCTAGATCTATGATCTAGCCGTCCATGGAAGTGATGGATGGCAAGTAGTTGATGGAGGAGGCCATGGAAACCCTTAGTCTTCTTCTTCTTCTCCTTGCTTCCCTCCCTTCAATGGCTGGAAGTATGGTTGTAGAATGTGTGTATATTAATTTCCAACAATGTCTAACCCTTTAATTGTAATAAAATAGGGTATATATAGATTTACAACAAGTTTTGGAAGCCTTCCTAACCCGAAACGGACTGAAACTGATGTAATTTACAGTCTAGACGCCGTTCAACAGTTTCGTTTGCACAGGAGTCTTCAGTATACTGAAATACGCATAATTGGTTTTTACACATATCGCGCGAGCGGTCCGTGCGAGCGCGACAATTGGTACCTCGCGCGAACGAATCGCATGAGCGATTTTTGAACTTCCGCGCGAGCGGGTCGCGCGAGCGGGTCGCGCGAGCGATATCTGGGTTTTCGCGTGAGCGGATCGCGCGAGCGATGTGGATTTTTTAGCTTCTTCTCTTCTGTTTTTTACCCTGTTTAGCCTGGTTTAGGTGATTTCTTCCAAATCCTGTCAAAAACTAGAAAACGAAGTAAAAATATACAAAAACAGGATAAAAAGTACTAACAAATGTGAATTAAGGCGTATAATTAGGATTAGTTCTCTCCCGATCACTTTGTATTCATTATAGAGAATTAAACAAAGTCATGATCAAGAAATGATATCCACTTCCCTGGATAGATGATTTGTTCGATCAATTGCAAGGATCAACAATCTTTTCAAAGATAGATCTATGTTCGGTTTATCATCAACTCTTAGTTTGATCAAAAGATGTGTCAAAGACTGCATTTAGGACACGACATCGACACTAAGAGTTTCTTGTTATGCTTTTTGGATTAACCAATGCTCATTGAGTATTCATTGATTTGATGCATTGAGTATTCAGGCCTTATTTGGACCAGTTCATCATTGTGTTCATTTATGATATCCTGATATACTTTAACACAGAAGAGGAACATAAGGAACATTTACAGATTGCTTTGTAAACATTGCAAGATAATCATTTTAAGTAAAGTTTAGTAAATGTAATTTTGGCTACAAGAATTCAAGTTCTTAGGACATGTTGTTTCAAAGGATGGAATAACCGTGGACTTATCCAATATTGATGCAGTCTTAAAGTGGAATCGACCGACCAGTGCCACGAAAGTCAGGAGTTTTCTAGGTTTAGTCAGTTATTATCGAAGATTCGTAGAAGGACTCTCTAAGGTTACAGGGCCTTTAACCCAATTGATAAGAAAGGAAGCGAAGTATGAATAGACGGACAAATAGCATTCCAAGAATTGAAAGAGAGGTTGACCACAGTGCCAATTTTGGCTGTACCTAAGAGCAGAGAAAAGTTTACTATTTATAGTGACGCTTCGCATCAAGGACTTGGATGCATGCTGATGCAAGATGGTAATGTAATTTTGTATGGATCAAGGCAACTGAAATCGCAGGAAAAGAATTACCCTATGCATGACCTAGAGTTGGCCACGATAATAGTTACTCTTAAGATTTGTAGGCATTACTTGTATGGGTAAAATTTTGATTTATTTTCAGATCACAAAAGTTTGAGGTATCTATTCTCTCAGAAAGAGTTGAACATGAGGCAGTGAAGATGGATGGAATTACTTAAAGAATATGAATTCTCTTTGCAATACCACCCAGGTAAAACAAATGTAGTGCCTGATGCGTTAAGACGGAGACCTCGTGATATAGTTGCTTCCTGGATCATTAAGGAATGGCAAGCTTTAGAAACACTAGTGGAATTCGACTTCCAACCAGTAGGATCTAGAGAAGGATGACATTTTGGATGTCTCGTAGTACAACTGACCCTTATCAGTCGCATTCTCGAGGCACAGAAGAAGAATGAAGGACTTCAACAATGGTTCGCAAGTGCTGCAGTAAAGGAACCCGAGAATTGGACTATTGGTGCAAATGGAGCCCTTAGATGCAGAAATGGACTTTGTTTGCCCAATGAGGTTGATCTCAAGAAGGATATACTCGATGAAGCGCACAAATCACGAATGACAGTTCATCCTGAAAGTACAAAGATGTATAAGGACTTGAAGAGAAATTTTTGGTGGGATGGGATGAAGCGGGATGTTGTTGAATATGTATCTTAATGTCTCACATATAAGCAAGTAAAAGCAGAGCATCAGAAACCTTTTGGATTATTATAATCGCTACCAATTACTCAGTGGAAATGGGAGCATATCACTATGGATTTTGTAGTGGGTTTTCCTAGATCTCAACAAAACCACGATGCTATTTAGGTGATTGTAGATCGGCTCACCAAATCAGCACATTTCATAGCCTATAGCATGACCTATTCAGTGGAATGATTAAGCCGCTTGTATCAGCAACAAGTTGTACGACTTCATGGAGTAAGATTATATCAGATCGTGATTCGCATTTCATTGCAGAGTTTTGGCACAGTCTACAGACAGCTATGGGAACCTCATTGAACTTGAGTTCAACTTTTTATCCTCAAACTGATGGACAAACGGAATGCGTAAATCAAGTAATGGAAGATACACTGCGAGCTTATGGTATCGATTTCAAGAGTTTGTGGGAGACACACTTGCCACTGGTCGAGTTCACATACAACAACAGCTATCACTCGAGTATAGGGATGGCGCCGTTTGAAGCCTTATACAGGAGACCTTGCAGATCACCGTTATACTGGGCCAAAGTTGAAGAAAATCAATTGCTTGGACCAGAGATGATACGAGAAACTAGTGAGAAGATTCAAATCGTGCGAGAAAAGATGAAGACAACACAAACCAGACACAAGAGTTATGCTGACAAACGTCGCAATGATCTACAATTTAGCATTAGAGATCACTTACTTCTCAAAGAATCTCCAGTTCGAGGCATCAGATTTGGCCAGAAGAGAGGGAAACTTTCATCGCGTTTCATGAGGCCTTTTGAGATTCTAGAATGTATGGGAAAAGTAGCCTACAAACTGAGGTTGCCGGCCAAGATGTCAGGAGTGCACAATGTTTTCCATGTAAGTATGCAGAAGAAATATGCCCACAACACAGCGCATGGATCAACTTTGAAGATATCGAGGTGAATGACAATGTGACTTTGAATGAAGAAACATTGCGGATTTAGGATCAAGAAATCAAGAAGCTCAGAAATAAAGAGATTACATTGGTAAAGGTTCAGTGGAAGCATCATGATGAAGGAGAAGCTTCGTGGGAACTAGAATTAGAGATGCGGAAGAAGTTTCTGGAGTTGTTTTGATGTTTTACTATCCACTTACTTTGATTTCGGGGATAAAATCTTTAATGAGTGGTGGATAATGTAATACCCGTATTTTCGCTGTAATTATGACATATACAATGACTTCTATGCTAATACTTGTCTTAACCTATCCTTGATAAGCTTTGAGCATCAATCGATTGACATGACATCCCAATAAATTGACACTTTTAGGATGCCAACCAATTGCTACAGATGCCAATCAATTGCTACAACCTTAGTCCCACTCGATTACCAGTCACTGAACTTGGTCTCCAAGCATTTTTTGCAAGGATGACAGCACCTGCTTGTTCATGCAATTCCTTGCCTTTATATACTGATTCAAACTCGTCCTTAGACCTGTTTGGTTAAACTCTCCTGAGCTATACACTTATATATACATATATATTCATATATACACACATTTACATACTTATACACACTCTAACACTCACACACACACACACACTTTCAAGATGTGGAGAAGGAAGACAGAATAGAGGAGAAGAAAAGAGAAGAAGAAACTGGTAAAGAAGAAGGAAGAGAGCTCCACCATTAAAGCTCAAGCTTTAAAGCTTATCAAGCACACCACCATACATACACACACTTGGGAGTCCTTAAACTCACGTAGTAGCTTAGTTAGACGTTTTTATGAGTTTTTGTATGAATCGAATGGATCCACAACGTTTATATTTAGTTTTGTATAATTTCAGTACGTTCACTGTGAAGAAGATGAGGTACCAATCGATTGGCACTTTGTCCAATTGATTGAACATGATCCCAATCGATTGGTGACTTTTCCCAATTGATTGGCATCTTTTGGATACCAATTGATTGCCATTAAGACCAATCGATTGGCACCTATTTTTCCCAAATTGATTGTTGAGTCTATCCAATCGATTGTACCTTGGTAAAATGTGATTTATCCATGTTTAATAGTAGTTATGTTCACATGTCCATCAGAGCTTTCTATTATTGATCTAATATGTTAGAATCAAACTTTAGTATGTTATGAAGCTGCGTGATTTAATAATGAACATAATGTTAGTAAATAAGTAAATCGTTAACATAAGGATGATCGTACTGAGAACCCGTTATGCAGAGTTTGATGCATTTTAGTCGTAGAGACTAATTGTCTGTTTATGTGGTATGAGTTAAGCAATCAAAGAGATTACGAGTTATGTGTGTTGAGTCTTCCTGTGTAGATCATGATCTATTGTGGCAAGTGATAGCCATGACTATGAAAAGAGAAAGGATGATTGAGATGTGTAATGGCCGATATAATGATACCAAGTTACGTTGTTTATGCGTATCGGCCGGTACGATGATGCTAAGGTATGTTGTGAATATGTAACGACCAGTACTCTGTACCAGGAAACGTCATGGAGAATGGGATAGCTGAGGTTTCGTACCAGGTTGACCATTACTATGATATCGAAAACTGAACCAAGATCTTGGGAAGGGAGTTTTCGTCCAAATAATATATGATTAGACATGCATAGGAGAATGAGTCATAGATATGGACATATAGTCAATAACATAGTAGAGTCAAGTCATTGAGTCACATATAGCATATTGGACAATGTTAGAATGAGAATATTGAGAGAACTATTTCTTAATGCAAATGCTATTAAAGACTTCTTATTTTCATACTCTGTTAGTTTATTACTCACTCGACTTTTCCCAAGCTGATGGCATTTATGCTGCTAGATATACTCATATCCAGCTTTCCAGACTTATGGCTATACAGGCGAGATGCCCATTGATGAGAACTACTATCAGGAATACCCAGGAGAAAATAATGGCTAGGATGGTTACTCTAAAGAAGGGATCGATGGGGATTTCCACCAAGCTAATGACAACACTTATGTTACTGGAAGCTTAGGCCTAGATTAGTTGTTCTTTATATTATGTTTTGACTATGTACTTTTTAGTTGGCAAGTGTGCTTTGAGACTTGGATTTAAGTTTACTTCTATGGTTGAGTTTTGAAATGAGATCCCTTATGTTTAAGTTATTATATTCAGTTCAGCATTTCAGTTACTGCATTCTTATCTCTAACCTAGAACTGTGTGTGTCAATCAAGTGATATTCACCAGTCACGGCCTATGGGTCCAAAAATGGAATTGATTTTCCCTATTTTTGCTAGGTCGGGGTATGATAGATAAGTACAATAGTAAAGGCTTCCCTGACTTCGGGGATGAAAGAACTGGTGGGTATAATAGAGAAGTCTTGATTTTGTCGAAAGCCTCTTGGCACTGATCGTCCCATTTGAATTTCTTCCCTTTTCTCAGTAAGCTAAAAACGGATCACAAGTTGTAGTGAGCTTAGATATGAAGTGACTGGTGAATTGGATTTGTCCCAGAAATCCTCTTACTTCCTTTTCATTCATTGTAGGTGGCATATCTATAATAGCCTTGATCTTTGTAGGGTAAACATCAATTCCCCTATGTTTAATGAGAAATCCTAGCAGTTTCCCAGTGGTTACTCAAAAAGTACACTTCTGTGGGTCCAATCACATACTGTATTTTTTCAATCTTTCAAAGAATTTGGTGAGGGCTGCCAAATGCCTACTCCTTTCTTTGGGTTGGACAATCAAGTCATCCACATAGACTTCTACTGCTTTATGAATCATGTCATGTAACAAAGTTGTAGGAGCTCTCTGATAGGTTCCTCCAGCATTCTTTAACCTGAACGGCATCACTCGGTAGCAGTACGTCCCCTAATGAGTTATGAATGTGGTCTTTTCTATGTCTTTGAGTGCCTTTAAAATCTTATTGTGCCCTGAGAAACCATCCATGAATGATGACAACTCATGCCCAATCGTGTTATCTACTAAGACATCTATATGTGGGAATGGGAAATCATCTTTGGGACTAGCCGTGTTCAAATCCTTGAAGTCAACACATACTCGGATCCTTCCATCCTTCTTTGGCACATAAACTATATTGGCTATCCATTCAGGGTATTGGGTTACCATCAGGAATCTAGCTTTCAACTGCTTCTCAACTTCTTCTTTAATTTTCAAAATCCATTCAGGTCTTATGCGCCTCAATTTTTGCTTAACAGGTTTTGAATTAAGAAAGAGAGGGATACGGTGTTGGACAATCTTTGGATCAATGCACGGCATATCTTCATAAGACCAAGCGAGAACATCTTTAAATTCTTTTAATAAATTGATTAGTTCATTGGTTTCTTGTGATGTGAGTGTGGTGCTAATATGAACATTTTGTTGAATATCTTCATTACCCAAGTTTATTAGCAAAGTTTCTTCAATAATCTTGCATACAGATTCATTTTCATTTTCAATTAATTTTTGCAAATCCTCAGAAATTTCAAAATCAAGATCATCAGACACAGAAGAGTAAGCAAAATTTTCATTCATTTCATTAACATTTTTGGGTACATCAAAAGCAAAAGCAGACTCAACATCATGCCTTATATTGGCCCTTAGACTTCCAGGGGATTGGGGGGAGGCGATTAGTTGACTCCTGATTCTATCACCCAATTGTTCAGAGCTCCCTCTATCAGCTTGATTTCTTTCACATTTCCTAGTGCTTCTTCGACATCCATCAACATGTTCAGTTCTTTACCCATTAGTGTGTTTAGATCATCATTCATCATCAACTCACTCTAATCCTTCCTTTCTTTCTTGACAGGGGGAGCACACAAGAACGGATCCTCATAGTCGGAGAACTCATGCTTGAAGAAAATCTCAAATCCAGGCTTGATGCTCTTGGTAGCCGGATCATACAACGATTTAGGAAAACCATAAAAGGGGAAGTCATCACCCTCTTTTACGAAGTACCCATTTAGGATTCTCAGCCCAGAAACAACCATCGGCCCTTTTCCTTTTATAATCTTCTTCAGTCAATCGATACCCAAGTCTAGATTTATCTTTTTGTTCATGGAAGTCAGGCGGTTCAGTTATTCATTGTTGATGAGGACCCAGTCCCATTTAAGGGAAATAATTCATCATTCGCACCATATGAGCTACTTTAGGATTCGCATATTGGTCAAAGTACAACAACATGACTTTAGGGATCCAATTCTGTTGTAGATCTTCGATAACTGGGTTTCCTTTCTCAAACATCTTTCTATACTTGCGTCCGGTGATGAATGACTTCTTTTTCTTGAATGGAGTGATTTCTTCGCCCCAGATAGATGCATCAGGAAGTCTATTTTCTTTTTCATATTTGAGTCGATCCTAAATAGATTTCTTTTGCTGAACCCTATCCTAGGCTCTCCAATACAGTTTCTTTCCTTCATCTAGCATTCCCATAAAGTTGAATCCTCCCAAATCATTTTCTTCTTCCTGTTTGAACTTCTAGCACAAGGCCATGGCTTGTTCCTTCTTCCTTGATCCAGCTATCCCTAAAGATCGTCACCACATCCTCATTCCATATGAACTTGACTTTCTACTGGAGAGTGAAGACGACTGCATTGTTCACATATAACCACGGATGTCTGAATAGCAAATTAAAGCTAGTTGGAATATCAATCACTTGGAATTCAACTTCTTTGGTCAATGGCCCAACTTTAATTTTCAGCTTAATCATTCCCACGATAGCCCTATTAGTATTATGATAAACCCTCACAGTCTGTGTTGATGGCAAGAGTTCTGAAACTGATGGTCCCATTCTGAGAGCTGTTTGGAGAGGACATACATTCAAAGTAGATCCATTATCTACCAAGCGAACTGGTACTCTATTCCCCAGGCAGTGTATAGTGATGTAGAGAGCCCTGTTATGGTGTGCTCCTTCTGGTGGTAAATCTTCATCTGTGAATGTGATTACAGGCTTGCGAGGTTTTGAAGAGATCATGTTCACTAGATCTTCGAGAGTAATATTGACGGAAACATCCAATCGATTGAGCGTATCGAGCATAGCCTGCTTGTGTTTGTGAGAGGTCATAAGTAATCCCCATAATGAGATCCAAGCTTTTGTTTTCTTCAACTGCTTTAGGATTTCATCTTCGTTTTCACTCATGGCTCTCTTATTAGCTTCTTTTACCTTGACGACTTCTTTCTCATTCCATATTTCTTTTCTACGATTTTCAAACTAATGTGGTTTGAAATGACGTCCAGAACGGGTCAAGTGGTTAGCTTCATTGGTGATCTAGATGGACTCAAGTTCTTTGGCTAACTTTTCAGTGCAGTAGTGACTTTCCAAACAGAATCATCAAGGATTATGGTATTATTAACAGAACCATCCTCATCATCATACCACCAGCTTTCTTCTTCTTCCATCATTACAATAAGATCATCTTTGAATTCAAGGTTTTTAACAAATTTTGCCAATTTTACTATTGGCTTAGTGCTTTCTTCCTTGGTGATTGCTTCTATGTGTTTTTCTTCTTCATACCAGATTGAGTCTTCAGTGATGGTATTAGGATCCCTCCATTCAATTGTGAGATTTTCGTTGGATATCACTTCTTCAAAAGCCAGTTCTTCTTCCACCCACTCCTCTTCTTCCATATTCCTTAAGATACAAATTGCAGTATTTTTTGGGAGCTGAACATCAACGACGGGCTGATCTAAAGACGTGATGTAGACCATCGGGTTATAAATCTGAGACCCTTCCTCTACAAGATAGACATTTGGCAAATTTCCCTTATGATTAGGGAGAGGATTCTTCTTAACATTTGGCTGAGTGGGAGGAGGGGAGATGACTCCTTTTTTAATCAAATCTTTAATCTCGTGGTGAAGTCTCCAGCATCTATCTATGCTAAGTCCACGGATTTGATGAAAGTCACAATAGAATTTAGTTTTGAAACCCGGTGGAAGCAGATTAGGCTCTAGCTTGTGTTTTAATTTCTGTAAATACCTTTTTTCTAGCATTCTCTCAAGTGCGGTGCTTAGCGACATTCCCAAATTAGAAAATTCTCTTTTCTCTTTCGACTGCCTCTGATTCTGATTTCCTCTTGCATTAGCCATGCTTCGACGCTCTTTCTAAAAAGGCTGAGAAGATAGCATATTAATGTTAGAAGACTGATGATAGACTGGCCTTTCTATCTTTCTGTACCGATTGTTCGTGTTCTCTTTCTTGATCTTTCCATCCCTGATGGCGTCCTCTATTAAAGTTCCCATGTTTTAGCTATTCAAAGCTCACAATGGACTGAAACTCTAGCCTCTCTAAGTACTCGTGTTGTAGATTTCTGATGATCATTCGGACTTGATCCTTTTCTGTCGGACTACTAGTCATCTTAGCATTAGCCCTCCAACAAGTAAGGAAACCTGCAAAGGACTCCCTATACTCCTGTCTAGTGGTTTCTAGATCTCCTGCAGTTACATCAAATGACTGGTGGTACGAATATTGAACCATAAAAGCTTTAGCCAATGCCTCCCAATCTCTGGTTATAGTTGGTTCTAGTGTCAGCTACCACGAAAGTGCTGCCCCACTTAAAACTCTTGGAAATAACAGAGCGAAGAAATTAGACCCAATGCCCATAGACTGCAAAGTTCCTACATAAAGCCTCAGGTGGCTCTTTGGATTTCCGATTCTATTGAAGAATTTAATATGCGGCATTTTAAACTTATCTAGGAGTTTGGCTTTTGGAGCATCACACAATCCCTCGACGTCGAATAAATACTCATCTACCCCTTTGCTTTTTCTGATCATGCTTTCTAGCTTGTCAATCTTAGCCAACTTGTCATGAGTTTCTTGATCTAGCTTAACCTTTGGTTGAACTGTCTCCCCAAAGTCTTCTTCCTTATGATTCACTTGAGGCAGTGGTGGTGGCAGATTAGTCAGCTGCTCAATCATTCTCATCATAGTGGCAAGTTGTTCCCGATTTTGCTCTTTGCTCTGATCCAATGCAGTTTGCATTACAGCCATCCTGGCTTTCATGTCAGCTTTGTATATTATATCCTCAACCCTAGTTGACTCGGCTGTTCCTTCTTCAAACCTTAATCTGATCAAATGACTGTTCGGAGCTCTGACCCAGGAGGGAGTACAACTATTTGGTCCTATCTTTTCTTCTCTGGTTTATTAGGGATTTTCAAATAATCAGGTATTTTTATTGTAAAAGAATTTTTAAAGAATGATATTTACAAAAATGGATTTTCCAAGATGGAAAGTCAAAGATGGAAAATCTTTTCCTTTTCAAAAAACAATTTCTAAAAATCAAAGAAATCTTTTAATTCAAGTTTCAAAATTCTGAGGAAAATAAGTATTTTCTTCTTGAAAGCATATTAAAGGTGTCGCACTCGTGACTCATATATGCAATGCTCGTGTAGTGTATGCAATGCAGATGAAATGCAATCTAATCTAAATACAATGCACCTTAGTCTAGCTTAGACCTAGCATATCATCACATAAACACATAAGATTCCTTGATTATGCTAATCACCCTACTAATCCAATCATGATCCAAGGATTTTTAGCTTTGAAATTCATGATGGCTCACTTTTACAAAATTAAATTTTTCATGAAAATCTCGAAAGAAAGGGCTGATTTGTAATTTTCAAAAGCACTTTTGAACCATTAATGCCTGAGGTGTGAAATCATGATTCTTGAAAACCAAGGTAGGAATTTTGAAATTCTCTAAAATCTAGGGAGAAATTGTTTTTCGAAAGGATTTTGTGAAAGTGAATTTCAAAGCGAATTTTCAAAAGGGATATTCCCAGAATTTTCAAGAAACTTGGGGCTTTCAAAGAAGTGCTAGTATTTAAAAAAAATTCGTCCTCATATAATGATTGGATGTTCGGATAAAGACCATACTACCCTAAAGCAATCTACCATACAAAATTTGATGATGCCTTCACATACACGTCGTCACCATCCACATAATCCCTTATGGGAAAATGCAAATAATTCATCACATCGTCCTAATCAAAGATGATTATCAAAATCCTAATTGAAGGGTTTTATAGAAACTGTATGCAAAGGCTGGGTTTTAGTCTCACAAAGAGTCCATTAGCAAGCTCAGCGGTGTGGGTGACCACCTCCCCAAGGGCGTACCGTTCACACATAGGCTCTATATACCGCACGTGGTGCAAGACTAACGGTGACTACATACTACCAAAGTCTCTCGACCAATGGAGGAAGGGGGGCCTTCTACCCTTAAGGCAATGGTCTCAAGCAGTCGCGGTGAAAGAACAATGCAAGTGAAAATGCAGGCAGAAACAACACGATTATCGAATTAATAAAAGGGATATTTATTGGCTCAAGTCAAACCCTCGAAGAACAAGAAACCATAAGTTTCATGTTCAAATCCCCAACAGAGTCACCAGATTATGGACAATGCGTGGGCGGGGTTCTGCCACTCCTCGACAATGTCCCGAGATAGATCCAAGGAGCACACTTCAAGGAACTAGAACTTCTCACGTGATCCTAGAGACAAAGAGTCACCACCTAATTTTTATTGGGAATTAGAAAACCAAATTTGACTCTCCCAAAATTGAATAAGGTTACTCATCCTTAATCACCAGAAACAAGGTTTGGGGGTCTTGGTACAAGAGGGGAAGAATCCCGAGTAGGACTAAAGCACCCCCTCCTCGCCCTACCGAACAGTAGGCCTTGATTCAAATATCCTTGTTCTTAATTCATAATAGGTGTTGTTTCCTCAATCATACTAGATAATATATACATGGCAAAAAGAACATATAATGAAAATCATTTCAAGAGATTAAATCAAGCAGCAATTGGATGCATATACAATACAAGAAAGAGGTATACTCACAGTGGCTCCGCCTGGGGCCGATGCAAATAAAGGAAACATGTCATGATATGCAAAAGAGAACAAGAAGACTTACATTGGGTTGACTTAAGTGGAGTCGCAAAAAAGTAAAAGAAAGGAAACATGTAATGCAATCATTCAACAATCCTAGATAAGATGTCTCTAACATATAATTACATAAATGGAGACTATCCTTAAGGAATCGCGTCGTTGAAAACGAAGTTGTAAAGTTAGAAAAATTCTAAGAGAAAGGGTAGAGATAGTACATGATACATGGACACTAAGCCACATGTAGATGAAGCAAACTCATAAATCAAATTCTAGATCCATGGCATTCAATTCTCTATACTACGACATCAAGGAATACCTAAGCATTGCAAAAAAAAACAAGCCAACAAATGATATGCATGAAAAACAAGAAGAAGATATCATCAATCAAATTTTTAGACTCAACAACCTCTAATGAATCCTATCAAAAGTGATCTTAAACATAAGCAGAACTAAAATCCTTTCACATAAAGTTGGATACATGTCTTAGGGAACTTTTCCAAAAAGTAGGACCTCATTAGCATTTTTGAAGTTTGAGAAATAAGAGTTTTGGGAATAGTGGATCAGGACTGTCCACTATTCTTGTAAAAATCATAATTAATTCTACAAAAATCATAGAAAGTTCTATTTGGTGTTAAAAGAAAGCTATTTCATTTTAGTTTATGACACAAATAATGCCATGGACAATTCATGAACATAAAGTCTCTAAAAAACAGTTTTAACCAGACTCTGTTATTCTGGAAATTTGGTATCATTTGACAAAGAAATGCAAGACATAATAGAAGTTCATGAATCATGTTAATCAAGTTGATCTAGGCTTTTCATATCTCATCCATTTATCCTAGATGATTTCTAAACCATGTTTTATTCATCAATTATTGTTTAGTGATCAAGGTATGACCATTTTGTATACGTAATCAAGATTGTAGTTAGAAAATTCTTGAATAGTTGTATCAAATTCAAACACTTAGAAAACAATCTTAACTCCATCATATGCTCACGATTTTACATCGGCATATAGATATGTGAGTTAGGAATCATCCCCAAAAAGCGGATCAATGATAACTATTATAGAGGTTATTAAATTCAAGCACAACGAGACTATTTTCAAATCTATCAACTGACTTCTCAACAATTTCTAAAAATCGCATATGGATCCTAATGATTCTCAAAACGGATCGAATGAAAGCTAATTCATCAAAGTTTACCCAAAAATTTTGAAATCCATCAAACCATGGGTTTTTATGGACCAATTCTTATGGACAATACCAATCTGTTTTGCTGAATTTTAACGAATTCATTTTAAAGTGTGAGAAAAACATCTTATATGTTGGTTTAGGTTTATTAGAGAGATCAAACTCATGGATCAACTTGATTATCATGATTCCCTATCAATTTGGCCCTCAAGTTCTATGAAAAACTCTAGATCATGGATCAAAGGGACTTACAAATATCCTATTGGAGATAAAATTCAATAGGAATTCTAGGTAATAGGAATAATCAAGAGATAGGTATGAACATATGAATCATCCTTCTCATAGATCATGCTTCCAAACCATCATAGAATTCAAAGTAGATTTATATATTTTATCATGTATGCATGGATCTAAAGTAGAATAGAAGAATGAAATCAAAATTGAAAATCAAAGTGAAAATTAATCTCTAATTATGAATTAGCAACAAAATCAAGGAGGATTTGGATCTAGTTATGTGTGTGTGAAGAACAAAAGGAGAAGAAGATGAGTGTTCTAACAAAGAAAATAGAACTAAACTGGATCCAATCCTTATAGATCCATATACAAAAGTAAGAATTAGAGATGAATTATTATGTTTACCTCTTGGAGGATTCTCAATTATATATTCAAAGTTGATTTGAAAGATCTTCTTTTTCAAGTGTTCTTCAAGTTCTTCAAGCACTCATCCAATGTGGAAGTTTAAGGGAGGCAATTGATGCCTAGACTCTCCTCAATTATCTTATCTAGTTATCTTAGGATTCATTTTAGAAGAAATTAATTTATGATTCACTATTCTCTCTCTAGAAATCTCTTGAATTCTAAGTGCATGTGATTGTATCTTGAAGTATATTCAAGGTGTATTCAATATGGTTCAAGATATTCCAAGATGATCTCATATGAGATGCATGGAATCTATATATAGAGTTTTGAAAACCTAACTCTTAAGTTTTAGGGTTAAAAGAGAGATTCTAGAGGTCATAAAAGGGTTAAAATGGCCATTTCAGTGCCTAAACATAGTTTCTAGGCAATTTTCTTGCAGTATGAAGCCTCTAGAAGGGTCTGGAACTCAAAAAGCTCGATGGAGGGGGCAATATATAGGTAGCTACTTAGGGGGAACCCGCCACCCCATATGTGGGACCCGCCACTTCCTTTTCTTTGTCCTCTAGTTGCCTTCATGTCCTGCTTCAAAAATTACGTTCAACGCTTTTCCAGATTTTCATAAAAATGCTTTCTCATCTCCGAAATCATCCGTTTACAAATCGTTGGAAAGTTGTCAAGTTGAATTTCAATATTAAAATATTCCCAAAAGATTTGAAATGAGAATTGAAGTTCAATTGAAATCCAAAATTCCTCCGAAACTTTCATCGTCTTTTTGAAATCAAACAACTTCTTTTTCAAAATTGCTTTTCAGTGTGCATTGATTTAAAGTTTTTCTTTGAAATAGAATCTTTGGATACATAGAGTACTGTGTTTAGAAAACTTTATGTTCATATAGCCTGATCGGCGACGAATAGTTGCCGTTTATAGTCTTAGAAATACGCTTTGTTAGCCTATTTCAAGTAGTTATTAATGATTTTTTAATAAGTATTCTAAATTTTGTAGGATTTGGAGCTTTAACTTTAAAATGCACAAAAATCCAATGATTAGTGGCTTTGAAAGTCATTTTGGGCTCAAACGGTGATTCCGGTGAAAGTTGAATGCAGTAGAAACCTTGGCAAATCGCATTTTTTGCAAGGAATACTTAAGATTTGAGAAATATCTCTAGAGATATAAAATGTAGATCTTCGAGTTACGGACGCGTGGTCGTAAACAGCGAGTCAATCCGAGTTTTGAACAAAACGTTATTGCAATTCTACGAAAGTCGCGCAGTGCAGCGACAAGGACCTCGCGCGAGCGGACCGCGCGAGCAACCTGTGACAAAACCAAAAACGTGTATTTTGTTAAATTAAAGTGCCCAGCGAATGTGGTTTGTGCATATGACATCCAGAAACGTAAATATAGCAGTTTTAGTACAATTTGGCTTAGGAAAGCTTCCTAAATCCTTCCAAACTCTATATAAATCCTATTCTAAATCAAATTTATGGTTACACATCATTACACAACATTAGATACATCCATATACAACAAAAACTTCAGCCATTGAATGGAGAAAAGCAAGGAGAAGAAGAAAAAGACCAAGGATTCCCATGGCCTCGTCCATCAACCTCTTGTTGTTCATCAATTCTATGGCCAACTAAACTCAAGATCTAGGGTTTCAATGAAACCCTAGCCAAGTAATAGGGTGTATTTTATGTTTTTATATTAGTTTTATTATGTATGGATGACAGTTACATGTTTCGAGGATTTTTATAAATAAATCTTGCTTTTATTGATTAAATCATTACTTTCAAAGTTTACTCTTGTCTTAGATCTATTTTGATGGTAGTGTGCTCAATGATCTATTCTTGCTATGCCTGTTTACATTATTTACATGCAATGGTGATTAAATTGAATTGTGCTATCAAGTATCCGAATAGTCCATGCCTAGATTAGACGGATTATACCAAAACCCTAGTTTAGTGTGGGATAATTCGTGCTAACCGAAGATGGATTATGTTGGTGCTTGAACCATAGTTATTTTCTTGACGGAGGAATTGGGCTTGTAGCTACAATTCCCCATTATCATCCAACTTAATAAGCTAAAGTAATTCGTAAATACCCTTATTATGACGCTAGTGGTGGATTTGCAATCCTAGGTTCCTTAAACTTATTATAAAAATAAATATTTAATTGCTTTCATAATTTAGATTTAATTTTATTGTTCTTAGTTTAATTCAAATAAAATCCAAAATCTGTTTTTCTTAATTAACTAAATTTAGGTTTTAAAAATTAAAGTGCGTAGTATTCAATCTCTGTGGGTTCGACCTTTACTTCCACACTACAAATCTTTTGAAAGTAAAGCACAAATAAGCATACTTTTATATCTTGATTTTGACAAGATCATAGCCCTAAGTGAATATGAATTCTGAGAGACGATTTTGACAAAATCGGGATTTTATGCATAGAAAAGGGCTTTTCTGAGCTTGAAGTCACTTTCCGAAGTTCGATCTTTTGATTGTGTGGAATCCAGTACCTTCCATGGGGTACTTTTCATCATTGAATCCTCCAAGAAATTGTCCACCCTAAATCCTATTAGTGTGGTCAAAATTGGGTGTCTACAAACCCTAGCAGTCGATTAAATTTTTTTTCCCAGTTTATATCTTAGGTATGAAATGTGTCTCTTTTGTCGATTTTAGATTTTTTTTCTTGTCTATATCTCTTGATTAAACACACTGTAATATTGTATGTTTGATTATATATACATGATTGGATGTATATATATTGAACATAAAGACAATTATGTTTGTGTTTATAGCTATCCGGGGTGGGACGGGGTGGGATCGGGGTTGTTTAAGGCGAGGTAGGGTTGGGGTTGGGAAGAAGTGTTACTTGGGACAGGGACGGGGCGGGGTCATGGGGAGTAGCAATCAAGCAGGGCGGGGGCGATGGTAGGGAAGGGTGCGGGGAAGGGCTCCCCTGTTCCATACCTGCCCCATTACCATCCCTAGCTCATCCTCTCTGTCCCCATTTATATCCTCCTCGTGCTCATACTCTGGCTTTATATTCTTAGTAGGATCCTCATCATCCCCTATCAGCTCAGGCTAGAGATCATCAGGCTGATCTTGGGGCTCTAGAATGGGTACATTGGGTACTGGAGCAGGTGGTGCTGCCTGTGCTGGTGTAGCTATAGGTGCTAGTGGAATGGGCACTCCTAGAATGGCTCATAACTCAATGGCATCCATATCCAGCTTGCTCCGGACCAAGCGAGCTATCTGACGGTATATCGCCACACCAGTCCTCGCGTAATGGTGGGCATCCTTACGCATCTTTGCCGGGTGAGTTCGTCCCTTGACATAGAGAGCTCTCGACATGTCCTCCTCTAAGTACTGGCTAGCTACACGACGATGTTCTCGGAATATAGCTCTGGGTTAGCCAGCTCTACGGTCTCCCCATGTATCACGTGTCTTCTGTAATTATCATCCACGATCTAATGGAACTTCGAATCTATGCTAACCTGCAGAGTAAACTATCTATCATCAGAAGGACGAACTTATCTTAATACTTATATATTAGGGATCTTAAAATGCTATGATTAGATGGAGTGGGACAATTTGGGAATGAAATTATCAAACCTAGGCTTTGATACCAAAAATCTTGTTATGCCCTGTAACAGCTGATCTCGTCAAAAATAAGATATAAAGTATGCTTTACTTTTCAAGGATTTGTAATGCGGATGTAAAGGTCGAACCCACAGGGATTGGTTATTTTTATCCTTTAAATAAGAAAACCTCAATCTAGTTAGTTATTGAAAATAGAAGTTTGAATAGTTTTTGATTTAATTCCTACTATTATCTGATCTATGCAATTAAAACTATAAAATTCTGGAAATAAGATTCTAAAATTACACTAATTAAATAATTGTAAGATTGAAAGTGTTTTAATATGAGTGGATGAGATCTAGGATTACAAATCTACCACTAACTGTGCATTGGGGTCTAGACTTTTTATTTTAGGTGTTATGATTGGATAGTCACGATCTGTCATAGCTACAAGCCCAATAGTATCAACAAGAGGATGTCACTAGTTTAATCTAAGCATAACTCATCTTCGATTCACAAGAGTTATCTACCTATTACTAGGGTATAGCATAACTCATCTTTCCTAAGCATGAATTATTAAAGATGTAAATATCGCAATCACATAAGCACTATTGCATGTAAATATTCCTATCAATCACAGAAAGCAAGGAATATTAGATTCAATAAGCATATAGAAAAATTTAAGACAAGAATAGATCCAAAATACTCTTGATTATTATCATTGAAAACTGATTATATATAAATAATCCTCAAACATACAATTACTATCCAATACATAAAATCCTAAAATAAGAAAGCGAAGAAATCCCCCTTCACATAGATAGGGTTTCATTGAAACCCTAGAAGAGGGGTTTAGTTGAGCATAATTGAGGAAAACATTCAGATGAAGTTGATTCTGGCCATCAGAACCTTCAAGCTAGATCTTCTTCTTTTCCCTGCCTCCAATGGATGTGAGTATTGATGTTGTGTAAAGATGTGTAACCTTCCCATAGCTTTAGATTCATCTTTATATAGTTATAAAAGGTTTAAGAGAGCTTTTGTAAACCTACTCCAACTGAAACTACTGTATTTTCCTTTCTGGACGTAATTGGGCAATTTTGTTTATGCAAGGGTCTTCAGCACTCAAAAATACGCATTTTTAGTTTTTTGTACAGATCGTGCGGGCGCGTATTTGGGAGGTCGTGCGAGCGGGCTGCGCAAGCGATATGCTGGATTGTCGCATGAGCGATATGCTTGATTGTCGCGCGAGCTTTTTTTTTGTTCTTTCTTCTTGCTTTTTCTCCTTATTTAGCCTAGAGCTCTTGATTTCTTGCAAATCCTGACAGAAAATGAAAAATAAAGTAAAAGTACACAAAAACAAGCTAAAAGCTGCTTGCAAATGTGAATTAAGACGTGTAATTAGGACTTATTCTCTCCCGACCACACCCTCAAACCTACATTTTGCTAGTCCTCGAGCAAAAAGAATAAAAAAATAAAACTGCTAATAAAAATAGAATTCCTACTCCATTTTCGTATGGATCACGATTACACTTAGCATGTGCAACAAGACTTTTAAACCTCTAGGTGTCCCTAGTCGGATGAGAGAAGCCTCGTGAGGGTTCTTGTCAACAAGTCACCCACAACCATCTTTATTAACTTTCAAAATGAAAAAAATTTATTCAGAAATTTTAATATTTGAACATTGACATCTTTCCTTGATAAAACCAAATTTCAAGTAAAAACTTTAAATTACCGAGAGTAACATAATCATACGTCCGCCTAAATCATGACAATAATATGAACATATATATCAAAAGAATCAATAGAATATATTGAAGACCCGCATGTGTGTGAATGGTAATCACGTGGATACATGATGATTATGGACTTGGAATATAACTCGGATAGGTATCTAGCGATGCTTTGACCACAAATCTCACGTTATTAGTTACACTCTAAAATGAAGTCTCTCAGAAACATGTGTAATCACTCGAATATATGCGAAGAAGATAAGTATTTGTAAAGTGAAAAGATCTCGCATATGACGCAGAATAACATATGACATGACAAAAAATAGTTTCACAAATAGATATCGATCATCAAGTAAGTATTACTACTACCATACTTTTATCTCCTTTTTCTATCGAATCCATATTCAAATCACATTTTTCTAGGATCAAATAGGACTTCACAAAGGTTATAATGTCGGTCAAGGGTTATGGCTAAGAAAAGAAGGGGAAAAGAATTCAAAAAGTCCGTAAGTAGATAGAATGGTCGTACATGTAACGTAAGGGCTTTCACTACTACGACTATTTATTTCTTCCTCTACTACTACTTTTTTTTCAATCTCTTTTTATTTCTTTTTCTCTTTTTTTTTCTATTTTTTTTTACATCTACTTTTTCTTTGTATAACTTCCTTTTTATATATATATACTACTCTATATTCTAGTTACTCTTACTCATTTATTAGCCCATTTTCTTTATGAAAAACTATTCTTCAACTACTCTTGGACATGGGTTAGGTAATTCATATATCGGCGAACTCCATATCGGAGCGATTAGGATAATAGCTAAACAAAAAAAAGACTTATTCAAAGGCTTCAAATGGCGAACAAAGGATATAAACATATTTATTGGGTAGGTCAAAGGCCAAAAAGGGTTTATATAGACAAATGGCCTAATATCCTTTCCTAGAGTCACATAATTCTTCAATGTTATGATATCAAGGGAAATAGATTTATTTTTAAATAAACGGTCTTTACAATACTAACTTGACTTTCAATAAAAATTAAGAAATATTGAGACTAAATCAACAAAATATTGCGCTTTGTCAAAGAGATTTGATAAAGGAATTAAAATCCTCAACAAAGATGAAAGGCTCTAGAACTCACCGGGTTTTAGTCTCCACACTAATGCTCTCAAGAAATCCGACGTATATTATAATTCAATATAATCATGCATCCATAGGAATACGTGCTATGAAAAAATAAATATGCAAGTGTAAGATATAAAACAATGATTCCAATGATATATACTTTCAAGACATACCTTCACAACCTTAGTAGATGTTGGATTACATACTCTCTTAACATCAAGTTTCAAAGAAATCTATTTAAAACAAGAAATAATGGAACGTTGAACAATATTAAGAACTACATAAGAAAACGTACTTTATTCTTATTACTACTACTAGAATTAATTGTTTTTTTTAACGAATGAAAGAAATAACGAATGAAAGAAAATAAAAACAACAAGTAAGATGAAATACAACTAAACAGTACTAAAACTATTAACAATTGAAAATAACAATTGAAAATAAACAAAACAAAATAAAAGACTACTCCTAAAACAAACAAAAATCCATATACTCCCCTAAACCTAGTCACTGCATATCCCTATGCAGGTGGGAACATGACAATGACATGGATGGATAGATGCCATGGTGAAGATGACCAAGATGTCCACTCCACAAAAAGCGTCTGTAGGGGGTGGCACGTCAGTTCAGATATACCAATCAATCAACTCCCACTCCGGATGCTCAGCAGGATCGAACGACAGTCCTATGTCCTCATACTCAACCTTTGCAAAAATCTCCAGAACCAGCTCTACCTCATCCTCCTCAGTGACACCTGGTCCTAAATTGACCTCATCATCCTCGGGACTGGCATAAGGAGCAAAGATCGAGGCTATATCCTCAGAAGACTAGCTAGGGTGACCCAGATGTTGTTGAACAATATCTGACACGTAATCAGGTAGGTCCCTATATGGATAGGTAACCTCAGATGAAGGGACAATGATCGATATAGGCATAACATAATGAATATAATCAAGACTCGGGAGAACTCCCTCATCATCCTCGGCCTCATCATCATCGATAGAGTAATCGATCGAATTCGATGAAGAAGAAGACTCAAAGGACGTAGGTGGGGTGCCATAAGGGCCATCGATAACTGTCGAGTCATCGCCAAAGAGATCGTCCTCATCTGAAGAATTAGAATAGACATGAATAGGACACAAGGATGACAACGGCACCAACCGGGACGACCGAATGGACCATAAGGTTTGGCTACCCTAGGACTCGGCGAAGTGTCATCAGTGGATGAACCAGAGTCGGTATGATGACTCAACAAAATCAAAGACCTATCGAGTGAAGAGGGTGGTGATAAAGGATGGTCCATAGTATCGAGGAAATAAGAGCTGAGATCGAGGTACGCTCTATGGATATGTGGAAACTATAATCCTGAAACAAAAAATAGATCACAACTGAAATCTAGCTAGATTTAGTTATTAGAACAAAAAGTCAAAATAACTGGTCATTGGATTACCAAGCATGTTTAGTACGAATGAATGAAATTATAACTTATGCAACTTATATTTAATTTCTATGAAATTTTTGCATAACTTCTCCCAAACCTGAACCATATTTATTCCTGGATAGTGCAATGGGGTTGGATTTGCTCTGTATTAATAATTGCTATGAAAGTTAAAGAAGTGAATAATTCAAAGAATTATAGGACTAACTATGAATGTGGGAGCATAACCAATCAATAGTGACGTAAACTGTGCAACTAACACAAGTTTCAGGACTATAACAAACCACAAAGAAAAGAAAAAGTGCATGAATAAATAAATACAGACCCAAAATAAAAAGAACAAAATAAAAGACAATAACTGAACTAGACCAGTCACAGTCGGGTACATCAATATCCTAATAATAAACAAAAGAAACTAAAACGTAAAAGCATAAACATAAAATAATATACAGGCCAATGTCTGAGAATTTCCATATCCACCCACCAAATACATGAAAAATATGAAAAACAAATGTCCAAACAACCAACCAAACTCAACTTAATCATTATCTCCCTCCACTAACACCAACTCCAACCCAGTACTACCCTGGCCAGTATCACCACCGCCATCACCATCACCATCGCTCCCATCACCCCCTCCTCCTCCTCCTCTTCCTCTTCCTCTTCCTCCTCCTCACCAACCACCTCAACAGCCTGCTACGCAGGTCGTGGAAATGTGGACTGGTATGTAGCCTCCACCTGAGCCAAGATGTCCTCCAGCTGATCTGGATGTATTAACTGGAAATAGGAGTGTATGTAAGACTGTTGCTAGAAGGTCTCACCATAGAAAGCACACACGTCGCCATAGGTCTAAGAATAGGGTGTGTCCTCCAGTGAAGGTGGACGTTGTGCCTCCTGCTCCAGCCTCGCCTGAGCCTAGTCCCTAGCCTTCCTAACCCCATGTCTAAATGATCTAGGCTCAACTTTCAATCGACGGAAGCGAACTCTGTGATATGGCTATCTATAAGCTCGTCGGTAGGTATAAGAAAGGCCTTGGACCGAAGGATGGCTGTGATGGTCCGAGGTTAAGCCAAGAGGAGTTTGGACTCGGCGGCGTGATCTATGGTGTGGCTGGATATATGCATGCCCTCCATAATGATAAGACCTAGGTTAAACCAGTCTCCTTGGTATACTGCGTCGAGGGTATGGTGGATTTCTTTGGTGCATTCTTGTTCATGACCAAGGGGGTAAAGGTTGCATTTGAAGACATGGTCGATAAACCACATCTGGAAAGGTATGTGAGATTGATGAATAGTTTGCCCCGAACCAGAGCAGCCACCGCACATGTCTTCGGTGATATGGGTAAAGTGGTGTAATTTAGAGAGGATTAATTTTAGGACTTGGTAGGAGTGTGAGCAGAGTTGATAGGGCGTCAGTGATGTTATCTGGGTTAATTGTGATGTTATGGCCATCTAGGGTTATACTTTGGTAAGCGTGCTGACTTAGGGATTGTTTATGGTACTTCAGGTTTTGGTAAAATAAACGTACAAGGTGTGGGTAACTGATGAGGTCTAGGTTTCAAAAAAAGAGAGGTGGGGCCAATTTTTGAGAGACTAAGGTGTTATGGCCCCACCTTGTATCGACATTAGACGCAAAGAAGTCAGCGTCATTGGCAGTCTCAAAGTTTAGGCCACGGTTGGAGTATTTAGGCGACAGCTCGTTAGGGTTAGGGTTAGGGTTAGGGTTAGGGTCAGGGTCAGGGTCAGGGTCAGGTGGGGGTCCAATCTATTTCTCTTTTCCCTTAGATTTCTTTTTGGGTGGTTGGGAGCTAGAGGCCGATTTAACTGTTCTTTTAGTCATGGGTTAGAGAGATTGGTATACAGGGTAAAAGAAAAATTTTTGAAATGTCGGCTTTAAAAATTGAATATGCCTAGAAAAGAGAAAGGGAAAAGAGGAGGGGGAAAGGGTCACCTACAAAGACAAAAATTTGGACAAGGGATAGAATCAATACATTATTTTGCAATTAAAATAAAATAGGGTCCTCAGGGTGACATCTAGCAACTATGATAAGAGACTGCCCCTTCCCAATCATCGTGTCGACAAGGGCACACACATTGTTGGAAGTCACGGGGTACTTGCCACGTGTTTATTTAACAACGTAAATAATTCTAAGAATATCATATAAACTAGATGTAATTGAGCTCAGAATAGTAATTCATTAAAAAAGGTTGGTTGGAGAATCATTTTTGAAAGAACATAATTTGGCTTCTTCGTTCTTTATTGGAAAATATTTATACACATGTTAAGGTGCTAAGAGAGAAGTAGATTCAACACCGTGCTTGGCAAATCAACTAAGAGTAATTCTGTGAAAAAACAGATTGAAAAGTGAACCAATATGTTCAGTCAAATCAAGAAAACACTATCATCAATTATTCACATTATTGAACTACTTTTAGCCTCAAATTATTGAAATTAAAATTAGTAAACTCAATTCATACTTGCAGAATAATTGATCACGAATGTGATTTAGACCAAGCATGGGTTCGGTCAAATGTTCTGTTTAGGGTTTGCTTAAATTGATTTGAGAGTCGAAACCAAATTCCACGTATGCACCTTTCAAGGTAGCTTGGATTCAAACGTAATTTGTTATTGGTCACAGGATGAAAAGTGCTTAAGGTTCGTATGTTGTCCAATTTAAAAAATAACTAAGTCAAACAATCATAAATATGTGGAAAAAGAACGTCAAGACTGGTTTAACCTAGATTCCATGATTCAATTAATACTGATGTGTGAAGTGTATTCAATTTAATACGTGGAATCTAGAATCATAAAACCCTGATTTTTTTGTTATATTCCAATTCTGTTAAATCTCCTAACCAGATGTGTAGCTTTGAAATTGTATGCATATGAGGGGCTAAGGTTCAATAATGTGCATGAGTGAGTGTCTATGTTAGTGTTTCTCCATATACATACTTACATACATATATAGGTATAGAAATCCTGAACTTACAAACCCTAAATCAATGGAGAGTCATTAAGGTTTGAGAGTATAGATTTGAATATCTATACCTGCATATATGTATATACATACAGACTTATCTATAAGTATATAGATTTAAAACTGAATGTACAAAGTCTGATAGATATGTATTCATGTATACACACCAAAGTCAAAATTTAGAAACCCTGAATGGAATTCAATGTTATATACATCAAAGCCCTAATTTACGGGCATGTATATTTAGGAGTAAAAATTTTAAGCAGTGTTTGTAGAGCTCCTATATATTTGATAGAATGTGTGTAATTAGGGTTATAGGTTTGGGGGTGTAGTATTTACAGAACTACATATATGCATGTCTATACTGGTATAGAAACCCAAGAACCCTAGACCTGAATCAGTGCGTGTTTGTGGATATATAAATACCAGTGTGTTCAAAAAGTCATTAAGTATAGAAATCCAAATCGAAATAGGTTGTTATGTATATAAGTACTGATGATGCCAAAATTTGGTTAAAGTAAATTAAAGCAATTTAAGGGGAGAAAGAGTGAGAGATTGGTTTTTTGTATGTGGTTCAGCCCTATTAATGAAGGTACCTATGTCCACGTGTGCGTTTGAGCATGTTCACTATACTGTAAAAAGTCGGGACCTGTGGTGAACCAACAATAGTTTTAAGCTCCCGTGGGTCGGTCGGGTGTGTTGGTGACTGCTATAGAGGTGTTGTAGAGACTAAAAATTTAGCCCCTTTGAAGGGAGATGAGTGGTCTCTTTTATAGATGCAAGAGACCTACTCATACATGTATAAGGAAATATAATCCAATTGAGATTGATTAGCATTAATTGTTGGGGTTTCCTAATTGGATTAGGAAACAATGTCCACTTTCCATAAGCCTTCTATCTTGAGTAGGAAACTACCTGGAATATTCTGGGGCATGTGTTGTGGGCCCAACTGGCCTGCTCCTGTAAGGACCGTGCCAGTGTGGTCTTCCCGACCTGTTGGTCTGGTTGTGAATGAACCGCTCAAGATGGTGAATCTCGGGTAGACTAGACCACTCGGGCTGATGCTTGTCCGAGGAGTTGTGCATGATTTGACCGGGACATGGACTGGCTACTAAGTTAAACCAGTCGGTTGTAGGATAAAGCCAATTTTGGGTGTATCATCTGCCTCCAATTTCCAAGGTTAGTCGAGTGCTATATCGGGGCAAGTTTGGAAATCTGTTTGATGCCACTTGCCACTGTCTGAGTGCTCAGGGAAGCTACCTTGGAGCTTCTGAGTCTTGTGAGTCCTCGGGAACTGGTGAAGAGTTGAGCCTTAGCCTAGCTTGGAGTCTTTAAGTGCTTGGGAATTGGCCAAGAGTTGAGACTCGGCCTAATTTGGAGTCTTTTGCTTGAGTTAGCTCCCAAGATGGTTATCTTCTACCCGCAAACCTTCGTCAAGGTTGTGGGCAAACGAATTTGACCATGTTGGAAAAGCCGACCTAAAGCGTATTGCTTTAGGGTCCTTTTATGTTAACTCCCCTGGATGGTTACCTTCCGCCAGGTCAGCCTTCGTCAAGACTGTTGGGAGAAGAGTTTGACCATCTTGGTTGAGCCGACCTAAATAACGTTGCTTAAGGGTCTTTTTGCTCCTCTATCGTCGGCCAACCTAAGAGATTTTAGTCACCTCTATTGTTGGTTTGGACCTAAGTGGAGTTATTTCCTCTGAGTACTGTAGGCGCCCGGGTTGTCTAAGAGTTGGACTTAGTTACCGCAAAGCTTGTAACTACTCAGTGTAATTTCCTGTTTAGTCCATCGTGCCTCTCTGCCCCCCAAGCTTTTGCTAAGACGAGGGTCTTGTGGAGGGTAGGACTGTAGGTAGCCGACCTGGAACATAGTGGTTGTAGGGTCGTCTGAAGCTTGCCATCATCAGCCACCAAGGGAGATTTGTCCCCATCGTAGGTTGGACCTGAGCGAAGCCGATGCCTCGGACGTGACCCCGAGGTCTTTTGCCTCAGGTGTGATCCTGAGGTCTTTTACCAACTGCGTAATAGTGATCTTTGGTTGCCTCAGGGTTGAACCCGATGTCTGTTTAGTGCATGGGTTCAGAGCCCGAGGTCTTTTGTGCGTGGGTTCAGAGCTCGAGGTCTTTTGATGTGCATTGGGTTTGGCCCAAGGTCTTTTTAAGAGCTCTCTGACAATCTGCAGAGCCACATTTGATGATCGGGCAAGTACCACTATAGTTGGATTGGTCGAGACTGTTAGAGAGTGGACGACAGGTCAGCATCACCAAACTCCTTATTACTCTGAGCTGGATTCAAGTTCGGGATCACTGGATCCGAACCGCTAAGAACTAGAGGTCAGGTCAGGGCTGCCGGACTTAGACCGCTGTGAACTGGAGGTCGGGTCGAAACTGCCGAACTCTGCCTGTTGTGAGCTAGAGGTTGGGTTGGGACTGCCGAACCCTGCCTGCTGCGAGCTGGAGGAACTGTCTGAACTCCTGGGCTAATTTTGCTATCGCTTACTTCTGGAAAACTCGTTGCTTACGCGCCTGGGGTTGCCTCGGGGTTTTTGGCCAGTTTCTGTGAAATGACACGGCGCACTTTGTATGTTGAACTCCTGAGCAGAAGGCTTATATAGCTAC
This sequence comes from Hydrangea macrophylla, assembly GCA_033977485.1. Lineage (NCBI taxonomy): Eukaryota > Viridiplantae > Streptophyta > Magnoliopsida > Cornales > Hydrangeaceae > Hydrangea > Hydrangea macrophylla. The sequence goes on along the minus strand of CM066984.1, from coordinate 45,083,935 downwards.
AGTTTCATCAAGATCATAGATCCCGAGCTTCTCTTAATTAAACCGATCGGTGAATTCCTTGAGGGTCTCATTGTTCCTTTGTATGACTATCAGTAGCTCCATGTTAGGCTTTGGCCGTTCATGCATACCGATGAACTGGTTGATGAACTACTTGCTGAGTTGCTTGAAACTGTGAACCTTGAAACTGCGAACCGATCGGGGCTCCAAGGAGTAGAACCATTACACGACCGGGCGTTTCAAAGTGATGGGGAAGGCCAGGCAATGTAGTTCATCAGAGTTGGTGGCTTGGGCCATCTGAGCCTTGTAGGTCCGGACGTGGTCGAGCGGGCTTCCCGAACCGTTATAGGGATCTAGGTGAGGCTGCTTAAATTTGTACGAGATTGCAAACCTCATGATCTAGCTAGAGAATGGTGGCTCTGCCTCGGTATTGGCGTAATTCTGAGCAGGGTTCTGGCCCAGGCTTTTGGCCACTCCATCAATCTGTTTCTGCAAGTCCTTGATACGTGCCACCACACCTTCCCGACCGGTATTCGGGCTACAGGTCAGGTTAGTGGAGGAGGCTTCCTTCTCATGGCGGTGCACTGTCCCTTGGGATTAGGCTTGGCTATAACTCAGGTTCATCGTGGGCCTAAGGACACCTCGACTCTTGACCGAGTGACCCTAGACTGATTCCCAAGTTATATGTTCCTGCCATTCCTCTCGGGCAGCACGCCTACTGCTGATGTCTCTGGTATAAGAAGGCTATAATAGCCACTGTTTCATCAAGATCATAGATTTTGAGCTTCTCTTGATTAAACCGGTCTGTGAATTCCTTGAGGGTCTCATTATTCCTTTGTATGACTGTCAGTAGTTACATGTCAGGCTTTGGCCGTTCATGCATACTGATGAACTTGTTGATGAACTGCTTGCTGAGTTGTTTGAAACTACGGACCAATCAGGGCTCCATGGGGTAGAACCATTGCATGGTCGAGCATTTCAAAGTGTTGGGGAAGGCCATGCAATGTAGTTCATCGGAGTTGGCGGCCAGGACCATCTGAGCCTTGTAGGTCTGGACGTGGTCGACTGGGCTTCCTAAGCCGTTATAGGGATCTAGGCGAGGCTGCTTAAATTTGCACGAGATGACAAACCTAGTGATATGGCTAGAGAATGGTGACTCTGTCTCGGTATTGGCATGATTTTGAGTAGGGTTCTGGCTCAACCTTTTGGGCACTCCATCAATCTGTTTCTGCAAGCCCTTGATACGTGTCACCACACCTTCCTGACCGGTATCTGGGCTGCAGGTCCAGTTAGTGGTGGAGGCTTCTTTCTCATGGCGGTGCGCTGTCCACTGGGATCGGGCTTGGCTATGACTCCGGTTCATCATGGGCCTAGGGAGACCTCGGCTCTTGACCGAGTGACCCTGGACTGATTCCCGGGCCATATGCTCCTGCCTTTCTTCTCGGGCAGCATGCCTACTATTGATGTCTGTGGCATCCTTAACACGGGACGGGTTGGCTCGGGCATGTTGTCTGGTCAAGATCGGTTCCCGACCGTATGCAACATTCCCGGGTCATTTCCTGGGCACAAGAGGACTGCTTTGCTAGGCCAATAGGGCTTTGATCTGTTGCTAGATTTGACGCTGGCCCTCCAAGATTTGTGCGAGGGTCGCGATGATCTGCTCAGATGTTGTGACTGCCAAAGCCGGATGGCCTGCTGTGCAGTCTTCTCACCCTTCTTCGAAGGCATGGCTATCAGCCAAGAGATTTGTTGATGAAGAACTTGTTGTTCCCATAGACGGTGCCAAGCTAATGATCCCAAAATTTGGTTAAAGTAAATTAAAGCAATTTAATGGGAGAGAGAGTGAGAGACTGGTTTTTTGTATATGGTTCAGCCCTATTAATGAAGGTACCTACGTCCACGTGTATGTCTGAGCACGTTCACTATACTGTAAAAAGCCGGGGACCTGTGATGAACCAACAATAGTTTGGAGCTACCGTAGGTCGGCTGGACGTGTTGGTGACTACAATAGAGGTGCTGTAGAGACTGAAGAGTCGGTCCCTTTGAAGGAGGGTGAGTGGTCTCTTATATAGATGCAAGAGACCTACTCATACATGGATAAGGAAATATAATCCAATTGAGCTTGATTGGCATTAACTGTGGGGGTTTCCTAATTGGATTAGGAAACAATGTCCACTTTCCATAAGTCTTCTATCTTGAGTAGGAAACTGCCTGGAATATTCTTGGGCATGTGTTGTTGGCCCAGTTGGCCGGCGCATATACAGACCGTGCCAGTGTGGTCTTCCTGACCTGTTGGTCTGGTCATGAATGAACCGCTCAGGATGGTAAGTCTCGGGTAGACTAGACCGTTCGGGCTAATGCTTGTCCGAGGAGCTGTGCATGATTTGACCGGGACATGGACTGGCTGCTGAGTTGAACCACTCAGTTGTACGATAAATGATTTCTAGACTTCCTTTTTTTAGTACATAAGTCTTTTAGAAATTTAGCGTATGGAGGTATTTGCTTAATGGCATCGAGTAATGAGATATTTATTTTTACTTCTTTAAATGTCTCTAGGATATCCTTCAATCGTGTTCCCTTCTTTGAAAAGTGAGATGAGACATCTACACTTGGAGGAAACGACATCGTAGGTACATAATTTGATAGGTTTATCACTTTAGACGTATTAGATACCGAAGGAGTAGAGTCCTTCATGACTGTATTATCATTCCCATCTTTTTCTTTACTGATTTTTTTTTCCTTATCTTTTAGAGGCGCGGGAGGAGGTACGACCTCTTTCGAATGCTCAGTTGTCCTAGTCGACACTGTATTTGCTTGGTCTCTCGTTGTACCCACCTCATACTGCCCTTTAGGGTTTTGAACCGGTTGACTCAGTAACTTTCCCTCATTATGACGATTTAATGTATTAGCTAGTTGTCCCAATTGGGATTCTAGCTTATCGATAGATTGCGTATGGTAGTTAACAAGTTGAGACTGCAATTGTGATTGGGCTTCTAAGTTTTTCAACAATGCCAACAAACCCTCTTCAAAAGTCTTATCCCTAAGAGGATTATCACGGAAGGGAGGTTGTTGGTATTGATTAGTTTGAGACCTGTATGCATTTGGAAAGTTCTTTGTCTTAGGTTTTGAATACGGTCCTTCACTATTAGATTTCTATGAGAGGTTTGGGTGAGGTCTCCATTTCGTGTCCGGTTTATAACCAACGGGGTTATAACTGGGTCTTTGGAACTATTGAAGAACATTAATATGTTGTTCCACATATTCGAAAAACTGTGAAGCAGACGGACATGCTAGTGTAGAATGAGACGGATTAGAGAATAACTGACATATTTCAACAGGAGTAGGTGGGCCCTGTATGTTGCCCATCATCATGATTTGGTCCATTTTCCTATTTAATTCTTGAATTTCAAATGAATAGCCTGACTCAACTTTAGCCTCTCTTTTTGGTTGTGGTGGAAGATAGCCCTCGGGCGTACGGACACAGCTTGGTGCATTGAGTTTTCACTTAAGGTTTCGAATATCTTCCATACTTCGTCAGCACTTTTGTGGAGGAAAGTCCCCGCATAAATAGCATCGACTGTGTTGCGGACGGTGGGAATGAGTCCCTCGTAGAAGACCTGTACTAATTGCCATTTCGGAATCTAATGATGAGGGCAGGAACGCAGAAGTTCTTTAAACTATTCCCACGTATCATAAAGGGTTTCACCATCTTGCATCTTGAAATTCGTTATAGATTTTATAATTTGATTTGTGCGAGTGATGGGAAAAAACTTTTGTAGGAACGCCGTATACAACCCATCCCATGTTCTTATAGAATTTGGTTCCAAAGATTGGATCCAATATTTTAATTTATCTATAAAGAAAAAGGGGAAGAGGTGCAATTTTAGCTCATCTGTTAAATTTTGAATTTTTAAAGTAGCCCAGATACACTAAAATTCACCTATATGATTGTAAGGATCTTCCTTGGCACGACCGTGAAAAGATGGCAGTCGTGCAATGGTTTATGACTTGATCTTAAAGTGAGCTGCAGTCACCTCCGGTAATTCTATGCATGGCGATCGCGTATAAGTAGTGGGGGTAAAATAATCTTTTAGCAGTGGAGGCGGAGGTATGTTAGGATTGCCTCCCTTATTATGATTATTTGTGCTATTACCGTTATTTCCAAAATCCACCATTGGAATAGGTTCGATTTTAATAGTCCTAGCTTTCCTTTGACGTTTAAGAGTACTTTGAATTTCATACTCTAACAAAGACGACGGTTCTGGTGTGGATTCGTCGTCTAGCATCAACCGGGCTCTAGAAGCTTGAGTTGAAGACCTAAGGACTCTAAGGGTACGTTCAAGTTCAAGATTAAGCGGATTTAACCTAGGTTTACTCGAACGAGTACCAAACTTAAACTAGAGAAATGACACTAATATAAAGACTGACTCAATAAAATAAGAAAATAAACTACACAATTAACCAAGCACGCAAGCACACAGTACTACTATGATGCATGTAGTTATCCTGTTATATAGTGATTCACGTCAAAACCCAGTACCCCGGGTTTCCTAGCGAATGTAGTGATCACTTCGCACCTAACCTAATGCAAGTAATTATGTCTCAGCGTCCTAAATTACAGTGCTTTGATGCAAAATTTAAAGCAAAGAGTTTACTTGATATTTTTATTTTATTGCAAAATTTTATTTCAGGTTCGCGTAAGCTCCGTTGACGTGCACTGCTGCTCCACTCGAACTTGATAGAATTTGACGACTTGTAATCTGCGCAAACGAGGATAATTTTAGCGACTCAAAAATTAAACTAGAAATAAAGAAAGTAAAATCTAAGCTAATATTTACTAACTATCTAAATTAAGATTCTAAAAATTGATGGCAAAAATATTGCAATCCCCGGCAACGTCACCAAAAATTGATCTCGTGAGAATCAAGTTATAAATTATGCTTTACTTTTCAAGGATTTGTAGTGCGGAGGTAAAGGTCGAACGCACAGGGATTGGTTATTTTTATCCTTTAATTAAGAAAACCTAAATCTAGTTAGTTATTGAAAACAGAAGTTTGAATAGTTGTTGATTTAATTCCTATTATTATCTAATCTATGCAATTAAAACTATAAATTCTGGAATTAAGATTCTAAAATTACACTAAATAACAATTGTAAGCTTGAAAGTTTTTTTAATATGAGTGGATGAGATCTAGGATTACAAATCCACCACTAACTACGCTTCGGGGGTCTAGACTTTTTATTTTAGGTTTTATGATTGGATAGTCACGATCTATCGTAGCTACAAGCTCAATAGTAACAACAAGAGGATATCACTAGTTTAATCTAAGCATAACTCGTCTTCGGTTCACATGAATTATCTACCTATAACTAGGGTGTAGCATAACTCATCTTTCCAAAGCATGAATTATAAAAGATGTAAACATCGCAATCACATAAGCACTATTACATGTAAATATTTCTATCAATCACAAAAATAAAGGAATATTGGGTTCAATAAGCATAAGGAAAAAATCTAAGACAAGAATAGATCCAAAATACTCTTGATTATTCTCATTGAAAACCGATTATATATAAATAATCATCAAACATACAATTACTATCCAATGCATAAAATCCTAAAATAAGAAAGCAAAGAAATCCCCCTTTACATAGCTAGGGTTTCATTGAAACCCTATAAGAGTGGTTTAGTTGCGCATAATTGAGGATAACATTGAGATGAAGTTGATTCTGGCCATCAGAACCTTCAAGCTAGATCTTCTTCTTCTCCTTGCCTCCAATGGATATGAGTATTGATGTTGTGTAAATATGTGTAACCTTCCCACAGCTTTAGATTTATCTATATATAAATTTTGTAAACCTATTCCGACTGAAATTGCTGTATTTTCCATTCTGGATGTAATTAGGCAATTTCGCTCGCTCAGGGGTCTTTAGCACTCAAAAATACGCATTTTCACTTTTTTGTACGGATAAAGCGAGTAGGCCGCATGAGCGCATTTTTGGGAGGTCATGCGAGTGGGCCACGGGACGCTCATGCGAGGAGGCTTTTTTCTTGTTCTTTCTTCTTTCTTTTTCTCCTTATTTAGCTTGGAACTGTTGCTTTCTTCCAAATCCTGACAGAAAATGGAAAACAAAATAAAAGTACACAAAAACAAGCTAAAAACTGATAGCAAATGTGAATTAAGACGTATAATTAGGACATGTTCTCTCCCGATCAACAATAAAAATCGAGAAAAATAAATTTCATTTTCGGGTCCATAGGGTATGGTTGGTGAAGTCACTGAATTGTCCACACCACATAGTTCTAGTGAACAGGTAGAAACAAGGAATAGTAATACAACTACTAATCATAATATAAACAACCTAATTAATACATTACAGTTTTAGAAACGTAAATGCAAACTCTTAAGGCAACGTATGCTCGGTTACAAAGACCTAATAACAAAGTAATAGCAGAAAATAGAATTAAAATATATTCTATTTTTCAACTGGCGTAGATGTAATCATCAGCACAGTAGCTTTCCCTAGCATAACCATCATCAGTGAGAGCACCCTCCGTGTACTCCCCTTCCAAGTAGTAGCCATCAACGTACTCTCCATCACGTACAATATTAGGAACATGGTAGTCTAGACGGGGATTGTCCAGGCAATGATAGTCGTTAGCTTACTGAGAGCTGAATGAATAGAAACTAACAAGGTACCGGTTATATGAAAGTAATACCAAGTTATGCAAAGATTAAGTCATGTTCTACCAAATAGTGTATTCTTTTTATTTAATCGTCGCCACCCAACCATTATCGTCTTGCTATCCTAAGACTGATAACTAACATACTCTTGACTAGAAAGAACAGTCTCAATCATTCAACTCTAAATATATACCATCATTCTATACACTTCATTTAAGGACATATTCACAGCCACACTATGTATCATGGACACCACGTCAGTCCATCTGTCACCACTTTTAAGGACATATGCACAGCCTACTGCGTATCAGGGATATAACATTTGAACAACAACATATAAATCTACGGCCATAACTTAGTGATGTCTACTAGTGATCCCAGCCCACTACTTTTAAGGACATATTCACAGCCCATTACTTTTAAGGATATAACATGGATCACCTCGCTATCATAGGACTACTTGGTCTAGCCCACTACTTTTAAGGACATAATCACCGCCACATTGCATTTAATAACATATCATTACCAAGTGTCCACCCACGCAAGTTTTCCAAAACTTATCAAGCCTATCTATGTTCCATACTAGGACTGATACATGACATCCCATTGTGGCCTGACTACTCTAATTGAAATGAAAATGGATAACAAACTCATTCACGAATGACATATTATCTAACGTCATAACATTAATCCATTATTCATAAATATACTACTATTTGATGTCACATTACCCATTATCACCCCCATAGTTGCATATAAGTAGTACAAATCGATATCTAAACAATCGAACCCTTTACATAATAAAAAAGAGATACAATCCATTTTCTAAAACTTCCAATCGATTAGGACAGAGGACCAATGGACCAATCGATTGGGATAGAAACCAAAACAGTCGATTGGGAAAAGGTCCATTCGATTGGATCCAAAGTGTCAATCGATTGCATCCTCTAGCAATTGATTGGGAATCAAACTATAATAACAATCGATTAGAAAAATATCCAATCAATCGGATCAACAAAGCAATCAATTAGAAATTGACCCAATTAATTGGGACATCGTCTTCTTTAGCAGAAAGACAACCCATCATATATAAACATTGGGAAGACGTTTGCTATGTCTTTCCTTCTTTAAAAGCTTGTAAAACTTCAATGTAAAGGGACCAAGTGAGTTTGGACTCACCTAGTTATGTGTGGGTGGCTATGGAGTTTGAATCTCAAGATTTCTATCTTCTCTTTCTCTTCCTCTCTTGCTCACTGCATTTTCTCTCTATTCTTCTTTGTCTCTCCTTCTCTTTCTCTTCTTCTTTCTGTTCTTCTTCCAATTCTTCTCTGCATGAGGCAGTGTGTATGTATGTATGTGTGTGGGTGTGTATATGTATGTATATATATGGAGTATATGTGTATATATATGTTATACAACCTCTCTCTCTCTCGTCAAACTATAAAAAATATCCCCAAGGCCAGAAATGAACTTTTATATATATATAAAGAAAAAAAGATTACCATGTATCAAAATACGAAGAACTATTGGAGACAAAGATCTACAATTGGAAATCGATTGGAACCAGATGGCAATTGATTGGTATTAGATGTTTTAAGATAATCGATTGGATAAGAGGCCAATTGATTGGAATGGGCCACGTTATGGATTCAGATCGGCGTGGACATGCAGCCTCCGGGGTCCACCCCCTTCCAGGTTTTGGAATTGATTTTCCTTTGAAAATGTTTCAAAATAAGAAGTGAAAAATCAATAGAAAAGTACTTGATCATGGTTTCAATCAATTGGCTATGTTTGGATGATCACTATAACTACTAATTCAATACAAAAGCACTTGATCATGGTTTCAATGCATATATAAGACTTGTAATTCCATAAAAATCACATGCAAGAAGGTAAAATCATGTTAGGACTAATCCTAAAGGTCTCTAAGTTAGAAGATATAATCACAAGTGCTTAGATGATGTTTGGATGATGAAAATATGCAAGTATGTGTTGAGAATGCTTGTGATTGTGAGGATGAGCTTTAATAGCACTTCAAATAAGTTCCAAGAGTATGATCTTCCAAAGTCCTTCTATATCCTTTCAATCTCAGTTCCAGAACTTCATTGTGCATGTAATATGTGTGTAGATGTGTAAATGAAGCCATGCAAGTGGGTTTGTCTATGAAAGTATATGATCACTCAAGGATTTCCTCTCAAAAGCTCTCTAGATTTCACAGTTGTAAACAAAGTAAGTGCACAGAAATTCTGTTTATTTATAGACTTTTGAGTCCCAAGGGCAAAATAGTCATTTCACCCTTTTAAGAGCTCGAGCGCTCACATGGCTCGAGCGGTCCAATGGTCCGAGCAATCGGGTCGACCTTTTCAACAAAGCTTCCCCAAGGTCTTAAATACAAAACCAAACATACAAAGTTCAAATTGAACAGTAAGGAATAAGAAAGAAAAAAAAAACAGATCGTATGATATATAATAGAAAGCATCACAAAGAGAAATACAGAAATAGAAATATAGAAATTTGGAAAAATAGGTAAGAAAATACAGGTGCTACATTCAGAAATTGGGTTTTGCTTTGATCTTTGATTTTTATGTTCTTGTATTTGTTTTTGTTAATCTTTATGGCGTAGTTTATGTATCATTAGCCCACCCTGATCCACCTCGACCGAAACCAAGAAAATTGAAAACGACTGCACCAATTGACTGCTGGTCAGTTTCGGACCTCGTCCCTGGCATCAGTCCTGACCACTTCGGTTCGGCCGAAATTTTGCATCAACCTCGACCAATGAACATCCCTACTCCAAACTGCCAGTTTTTGTACAATTTTCAAGTCCAAAGCAAAAATCTCAAAAAATACACAAATTGAAAAAATCATTTAAAAATGTTGGAGAGTGAAAAAGTTATGGGCATCTAAAGTTTATACTATTCAAATAATGATATTATTTGTTTGGGTTAGATTATCTATTTTCACACTTCAATTACATCATGCATGTTGATGAGGTGGTGATGGTGTGAAATAATTTCTCTATTTTTTATCCTATTTTAGCAACATACTAGCTAGGGAATTTTATAGAGATATCCAGCAAAAAGCTTCACTACACTATATGGCCCGATTTATCGAGAATAACCATCACAAAAATTATTTGTAACGGATATGCTCGTTACAAATATGGCATTGCAAAATTGTAACGGATTTTTGTAACAGATATATCTGTTAGTAATTAGTAATGGATTTTTGTAACGAATTTTTGTAATGGATGTACCCGTTACAAATATAATTTTTGTAACGATTATAAATGTTGCAAATTAGTTTAGTAACGGATAGATATCCAACTTTTTTTATTTCTTGAAAAAAAATACTAACGGTTTGTAACGAATTAGTAACGGTTATATCCGTTACTAATATCAAAAATGCATGAAATTAGTAACATATTTTGTAACTGATATACCCGTTAGAAATTTTAATTAAAAAATAATAAAAAAAGTATTTCATAAATTCCCCAAATTAAATTTTTTTTTTGCACCTAATTAACAAACATAAAAATCCATACAAACACAAAAATAACAATCTCAATCTATACCAAATATAAGCAGAATATAAAATGTTTCATCTTACAAATCGTTGTCCATACCCAAGTTCTTAGTTTAACTACATTACTTCTTGCACATGAAATTAACTCAAAAAAGATAAAATACACAAATCTCTTTGTCCATAACCAAGTTCATCAACTTAACTTTTTACAATTGCTTCATCTCTTCCTTCTTCACTGCCCTTGGATCATGACCACCCTGTTTTTCATCATAATCAATAATGGTGTTAGAAAAAGAAATCACAAAAGAATAATAATCAAATTATTTTAATAAATAAGGGAAAGTCAATGTGAAACTCACCATATTGTTAATTGGGATCACACCCAATTTAAAAATCTTGTTTGAAACACCTACAAAGTCAATGTTGAAATTTCAAATTCATAACTCAAACAATGCAATAGCCTAAATGTGCAAGTGCTAAATATTGAACATAAGAGTTGTCAAAATCTATATCATAAGCAACCTTTAAACCAAATATTTAGAGCTAAATATGTAAAAGTTTTATACATTTTCAGCTAACATGGGTGTCCCCCTCCCCCCCAATAGTCATACACGTGTCTACCTCTCTCTTGTAGTCGATTCATTCCAATCAACATATGGGTAAAAGGAGAATGAACAAATAATAAAAATCTAGGAAGGTTACATGTGAACTACAAACCACAAAAAACTTGTTTAAACTACAAAAATTCTCCTGTAACTGTTCTTCTAAACTATTAAATTGTTGTATCAAGCACTTCAAGGCAGGTTACATGTGTGCAGAACAGAAATATGTAGCACAAAAAGAATCTAGGACAAAGAATCATTCAAAACCATGTATTAGATGTTTGTATGTTGTCCTGTCAGATTTAAGCCCCATCTTCAACATTTCATCATGCATTTTCATGGCTTTTTAAGATCCTTTTCATAGTAAAGCACACCGAACATTATTGAATAATGTACCTCAATTTTTCCATCTTATTGTGCAATGCAATAGCTTAATCAATTCTAAAGTTAGATATATAATTCTCTACCAATGAGGAACTGGATGGCTATCCAGTAATAACCCTCTCTCTAGAATTTCGTGCAAAAGCTCTTCCGCATCATTCCACCGACCTTTATCACAGTGAGAAGCTATGTACTTAGAAATTTCCGAGGCACATGGACTAAACCTCTTTCTAATTATATCTCATAACAGTTCATTAATATCCTCTGATGGATCCTCTCTACAAAAAACATGAACAAATGCACTATTGCAAGTATCATTTACAACTATACCATTTTGCAATACAATGCGTTTTATCCCAATTGGTTCCTTTACTCTTCCTACATAAAAAATGCTCTCAGAATACACCCATAGGAAGCACCTTGTAACTCAATCTTCTCAGTACAAGCTCTATCTAAAAACATTTTTGCCGCATATGTGTTCCCCAAATCAGAAAGCTTCTGAATGATGGAATCATCATCAGACAATGCGAGCTGTAAAGTAATGCCTTCTTAACCATAGAACCATTACCATTTTAATCACCTCAACATCTCTGTATTTACAAGCCCTGTTAAGAATCGAGCTATACGTACTAAAACTGTATCGTTTTTTTTTGTTTTGCATTCAAGTGATCCAATGCAGCTCTAAAGTCTCCTCTTTTACTATAACAATAAACGACTAGGTTGTAAATCACTAAACTGTGTACATCTATGTCTAAAATTCTAGCAACTCTCTCCAATCACTGAACCAGTTCAAGGAAAGGAGGTTGAACATAATGGGATTAAGGTTGAGTTCCCTAGCCAGATAGGTAAGTTTTTCATTAAATTTTATACATTGGCAATTGCACAATCATATGCTTCTTTGTTTGTCATCCTGGACTTTCCACCCTCATAAAATATGCTAAGTTTTTCCCTAAGATAAGTAAGTTTTTCCTAAGTTTTCTTTATATTCAATGATCTTCTTCCAATTATAACCCCAAGCCTCAAATTCCATGTCCAAACAGAACACAACTCCAACATAGAATTCCCTTCATTCCATTACTCTCTTTTGTAAAAGTGGGATTTATGACCTAAAGATGGCACACTTATCATCTTATGAGAGCGTAACCTCTTAGGACTTGGTTTTTAACTACTTTAGTTTTGATGGCCAACTAATATTTCTTGTTGCTGTTAAATGAAGGGTTTACTTTCTTTTCAGTTGCTGCTTCTTGTTATGGTTTTTACCATTCCTTGTTCTGTTCATTCTTTAGCACTTTAATCTCAGTAATATTTCTCTTTGCAAAAATGTATTTTGACAGGGGCAACTTCTATGACTTCACCTCCTTTGGTTAGCAATATATTACTTTGACTTTATTAGCTTACAATATTTTTTATGGATATCTTTTATATTCCAACTATCTTTCTAATTAGCTGGAATATCTCTCTCTCTCTCTCTCTCTCTCTCTCTCTCTCTCTCTCTCTCTCTCTCTCTCTCTCTCTCTCTCTCTCTCTCTATGTATGTATGTATATATATTTTGTAGTTAATACATCTATTAGCAAAATGTCCTCTCTAATCTTCTTTTTTACTTTCTATAGTTCGTGAACTAAATGCTCCAGGTGAAGTGTATGAAAGAAAAACATATCCATTTGAATTTTCAACAGTTGAGATGCCATACGAGACATACAATGGGGTGAATGTGAGGCTTAGGTAACTTAATCAAGTCAAATGTTTTGAGGTGAACTTATGTTAAAAATGTTGGCATTCTTTTTGGAATTTTACATGTATCTCAACTCTTATTCACCAACTTCTATTTTGGCTTTTATCAATGAGTTAATCAGACCTGGGAGTTTTTAGCTGAACTTGTTTTAGGTCATCTATGACTATTGAACAACTTTCTAGTTCTCTAGTTCTACTACAATCGCTATGTGTTGGTGGTTACTCTATGTACCATTTGAAGATTTATCTATGAATTTGTTTGAATTTTTGGATATAGTTATTAAGATAGTCCCAATCATGTATTCTATGCAACTGGGCACGAGTGTACTTTCTTGCTTCATGACTATTTGTTAATTATGATTTTTATAGGCCAAACATATGTTGCAACTCGAATTTACCCTAGAAACTCTATCCATAGTAGGGTTCCTTATGTTATTCTATTTTCAGGTATGTCCTAAAAGTGACAATCAGTCGTGGCTATGCTGGCAGCATTATGGAATATCAAGATCTTGTGGCAATACTCACTCTCTCTCTATGATTAGGTTATAAATCACTGAACTGTATACACCTATGTCTACAATTCTAACAACTCTCACTCCACTCGATCATGGATAAACATTTTCTTCTAGCAAGTTAACTATTCAACATAGAAGATATGGCATGGTTTGTTGTGCCCCAGCGTAGCAAAATAAGGAAAAAATTTCATTTTCCTTTTGGACCTGTAGGTCTTGACAGGTGATGGATCGCTTGTCCTGTACTTAGCTTAACATGTACTAGAAAATAGAGTATATAAAGCAACAGGGAAGAAAATATAAATACTATTACAACTTCAAATAATATTACATTGTCCTTAAATTCAACTATTCTTAAGGCACAAACCTCCTTAAACAAATAAAAACATTATCCATATCCTTATTACAAGTTTATTAGATTATAAAAGTAACACTGCAGGCTCCTCTAGATGGCATAATCATATTGCCCTGCATAACCATTTCCTAAACATTTTGGATGTCCAGGGCAAAATAAAGTCATCAACTAATGAAAGTCAAGTGAGTATAATGAACACACAAATAATGTATATAAAAGTACATTAGCAGTTATGATTATTGTTCAGTACCTTAGAGTATAGTTAATCCATTATTCCAGTCATCACATAATGACAATTACTAATAGTTTGAGTAATGAATAATTAAGACCGTGCATGAACAATGAAACCATCTCATCTCACTGACTCTTTTATCTCGATCCCAATCTCTTAACTCATTCGGTTCACCTAGAACCATCCGGCACAATGCCCCGTTAGTTTAGAAGGTCTGTCGATAAGTCTGTCGTATCTCAAGCGGCCTGGACACATTCAATGTTCAATAACCTGTGGAATACTTTAATTAATCTATCGTATCTGAAGTGGCCTGGAATAATTTAAAGTTACCACCAGACTGACCTACCGTATCAAAAGCGGCCTGGGCCCAACCCTCTTAACTAATCTACCGTATCTGCAGCAGCCTAGAATAATTAAGGCTATCACAAGACTCAGACTGGCCTACCGTATCTAAAGTGGCCTGGGCTCAATCCTTCCTAATTAACCTACCGTATCTCAAGCAGCCTGGGATAATTAAGGCTACCACAACCAAGACATCCTCTCTTAACTTTTCCAATCTCACCATCACACACCATGCATGTTAACTCATACCAACTCGACTATGCAAATGTATAACTTATTCTCTTTCTCGTTTATATAAAGGTATCGGAGTGGGCGTATGACTTGTTATCTCTTTACATATTTTCGTATAAAAGTATCAAAGCGATATGACCTAAATCTTTCTTTTCGCATTTTCTTTACAGAAGGTAACAAAGCAGTTTATACTTTTCTTTAATATGATATCAGATCTATTTATATGTTGATTACTACAAATGGTATTCAGAACGATGGATTCCTATTCTCCTATAAGTGTATCAGAGCTAAGTAAAAATATGATTATTACGAATTAAACAACTTAGTCTAGAAAAGTCAACTGTTGGCCCAAAATGGTAAAAACGACTAAGTATAGTAAAAAATAATGTTTTCGATTGAAGAGTTAAAAAGTCCTGCAAATAGTTCATCTAGGTCCCCATCAAATATGATTTTTAATAATTTTTAAAGGAAGGGAACCTAGTTAAAATAATGCCCGAACGTCATGTACTGTGCAAAAATTGGTAATTTTGCCCCCATAGGGATAGTTGATTTTTTTATCTATGAGGAATTGATTTTTTAAAGGTATTTTTATTCAATCCAAATGGGGGGTATTTCGTTAATTACATTAATGACCTAAGTAAAGGGAGAAATGATAAATGATTTAATTAAATGAAAGGGAGAAATGATTTACTTAAGGTATTTCGGTATTTTATCTTAAGTAAAATAATAAATGAAAGGGAGAAATAATTTACTTAAGGTATTTCGTTATTTTACCTTAAGTAAAATAATAAATGAAAGGGAAAAATGGTTTACTTAAATGTCATGAATGGAATTAACATGCAGTAAAAGCACTATTCATTGAAAGTAGAAAAACTGCCTAGTGAAACAGATCATTCTGTGACAGAGACGTAGGACCGGTCCTGGTCTTTTAGTGAGACCAGTCATGGTCGCGACCGATCTCGATAGTCATGCAGGACCAGTCTTGGTCGGGACCGGTCCTGGGTATGTTTTGCGACCGGTCCTAGTCGTCTTCTTCCTCAGGACTGTAAAGTTGCAGAGCTATGTACGAGTTTTACAAATCCGAATGATATAGTAAGTATAATATATCATTCTCTTCGTTTTTTCACGTAGATTATGAATACATAAGTCTTGTTTTACCAATTCCTAATGTATCTCTACATATTGATGAAAATCCGAGAGATTCCAAAACAACAATTTCTCCGTACGTTGCAACCGTTACAAATTAAGGTCTAAGATTTGAAATAGAAGTTACTGGGACTATAATCTTTCATTCCCATGTTACAGAAATTGTTTTGGTTGAGTTTGGTGAGACCATCATTTTTAAGCTTCCATAATTACATATATGTATATATACGTATATCTCTAAAATTGATACCCTTGGCTTGTGTGAAATGACTAATATTACATTATAAGTGAGTTCAAGAGACTCACCGAGTGTTAGATAGAGCTATGAGACTTGTCGAAGAAAGACGTAAATTCCGTAATAAAACTCCGAGCTTAACAATGGCTATGACTATGGCCTCCTTCCCTTACTTCTAAAAAGTATGTTGATTGTGTGTGTGTGGACTGATTGATAATGTGAGAGGTGTATGTGGGTTTCTATTATGGTCGAGAGAGAGAGAGCTACTGTGAGAGGGAGCTTTGAGTTTTGAAAGCTTTGCCTTCCAAATGTGTATGTAAGTAATATGAAATATAACTATTTGTAAGTGTGTTTGCTTTTGTGTTCTTATGAGAAATGCTAATGCTTATGTGTTGATATATACACATCTTCAATCAGTGAGTTTGAATCATTGAGTTGCAAGTCGCAACGTAATGATCATCAAGATAGAATTTACAGCTAGTTTAGAAGTGACTGAAATCAGTCACACAAATACTACAGTTGGTTTGGTTATTCAGTTTGGTTCAGTTACTTCAGTTAGGTTGGTCCGGGTAGTCTAGGAAAATACCCAAATAAATATTAGGGGCAAAAAATTAAGCAAATGTGATTAATGTTTTATTAATAATTTTAATCCCAAATTTAGGGTAACTTAGGGGTACAGTCTTAAGCGTAATAATACTAATTAAAATTACTAAAGGGATCACAGAATTAAAGCCATGTAATTATAATAAATCAACATAAGTAATTTTTTTTTTCATTTATAGAAATAATGCTACAATTAAAATAATACATAATAGTAAAATAAAAATGACATTGTAGTAACAACTAATAACATGAGTATTATTTAATAAATTGAATGATACCACAACTAAAAATTATTCCATAGTAAATAAATAAAAACCGATATTTTATTTATTATTAGGGGAGCAAAATTACAGGTTGCTACATCTCTCCCCCCCCCCCCCCCCTTCATAGAGATTTTGTCCCGAAATCTAAGCTGCTAGTCTTGAAACAACTCTGGGTACTTAGTTCTCATTTCTGATTCTAACTCCCAAGACATTTCATTCTCATCGTGATACTTCCATTGAACTTTCAGTAGAGGAATATCTTTGTTCTGCAGCTTCTTCATATTGTGATCCAAAATACGTACAAGTCTCTCTCTGTATTTAACATTCGGATGGATCTCTATGTCGTTGAAATCAATAGCGTGTGAAGGATTTCCCTTGTATTCCCTTAACATACTGAAATGAAAGACATTGTGTACTCCATACATCTTTGGTGGCAACGCGAGTTAATAGGCTACCTTCCGAATGCGTTCCAGCATCTCAAATGGTCCAATGAAACGAGGTGACAACTTACCTTTCTTCTAGCCAAATCAGACTACTCCACGAATCGGTGATACCTTCAAGAGTACATGATCTCTGGTAGTGAACTCTTTATCCTTCCTATGGTTATCTGCATAGCACTTCTGTATACTCTGTGCAGCACGCATCATGTCTTTCATAATGGTTATCTTCTCATTGATTTCTCTAACCAAGTCTGGTCCTAATAGTTCTTTATCTCCAACCTCTACCCAACAAAGTGGGGATCGACACGGTCATCTATACAATGCTTTGAATGAAGCCATCCCTATGCTTGAATGGTAATTGTTGTTGTAAAAAAATTCAATCAATAGAAGATGTGTTTCCCAAGAACTTTCGAAGTCTATAACATATGCCCTGACCATATCCTCCATAACCTGATTGATGCGTTCAGTCTTTCCATCGGTCTGTGGATGAAAAGCAGTACTTAAACTCAACGAAGTTCCTAAAGCTTCTTGAAGACTTTCCCAGAATCCTGAAGTAAAATGCGAATCGCGGTCTGATACGATAGACACTGGTACTCTGTGTAGTCATACAACTTATTGAATGTACATCCTACTTATCTTCTCTACTGGATAAGTCATGTTGTAAGCAATGTAGTGAGCAGACTTCATCAAACGATCCACAATCACCCAAATAGCATCGTGGTGTTGTTGTGTTAGGGGCAATCCAATGACAAAATCCATTATGATGTGTTCCCACTTCTAACCTGGAACAGGTAGGGGTTATAGAAGTCCCAAGGGTCTTTGATGTTCGACTTTCACTTGTTGACAAGTCAAACACTTAAACACAAACTCGGTTAGATTCCTTTTCATTCCTTTCTACTAGAAATTTCTCTTCAGATCCTTATATATTTTAGTTCCTCCTGGATGAACTGTCAATCTTGACCTATGTGCTTCTTCGAGAATATCTTTCATTAGACCATTTGTGTTGGTCACACAGAATCTATATCTACACCGGAGCGCTCTGTCGGTTCCAATTTTCCATTCCTCTGGGTCCTTTGCGGACATTTTTTGAAACCGCAGTTGAAGATCTGCGTCTTTCTGTTATGCTTCCAAAATTTGATTTATAAGTGTCGGTTGCACTACAAAATATCCAAAGTGTTGCCCTTCACCGTCTGTAGAAACCTAAACATCAAATTCGGCTAGAGTTTCTAAGGCTTTCCATTCTCTAACCATTAGAGATTCAGCTATACCTAGAGGTTTTTGACTTACTACATTAGCTTTACCAGGGTGGTATTCTAATGTGAAGTCATAATCCTTAATCAATTCCATCCATCGGCGTTGCCTCATATTCAACTCTTTCTGGGTAACCAAATATTTCAAACTCTTGTGATAAGAGAACAAATCTAACTTCTCTCCACATAGATAGTGTCTATAGATCTTGAGAGCAAATACTACTACTGCCAATTCTAGATTATGAATTAAGTAGTTCACTTCGTTTAGCTTCAACTGCCTTGAACCATAAGCAATAACCTTGTTGTCTTGCATAAGTACACATCCCAACCCTTGATACGATGCATCACTGAAAATAGAGAATTTCTCGCTATCTCTCTTGGTATTGCTAATACTGGTGCTGTGGTGAGTCTTTCTTTCAATTCCTGAAAGCCTGCTCACGCTTATCATTCCATTCAAGCTTCACATCCTTCTTAGTTAAACTAGTCAGAGGAGCTGCTATCTTCAAGAATCCTTCTACAAATCTTCGATAGTAACTCGTGAGTCCAAAAAAACTCCTGACTTTTGTAGGATTGGTTAGTCGAGTCTAATTTGAAACAACATCAGTTTTTGATGAATCCACTATGATTCCTTTTTGTGAGACCACACGCCCTACAAATTTGACCTCTTGTAGCCAAAACTCACACTTACTAAACTTCGCATATAAGTGATGACTCTGAAGTGTCTGCATTGCGATTCGCAAGTGTTGTTTATATTCCTCCTAGGTCTTTAAATAAATCAAGATGTCATCAATGAAGACTATGATGAATTGATCCAAGTAAGGCCTAAACACTCTACTCATTAGATCCATGAACACTGCCGGGACATTAGTTAATCCAAATGACATTACTAAAAACCCATAGTGACCGTACCTTGTTCTAAAAGTTGTCTTTGGTACATCCTCGGGTTGTACGAGTAGCTGATGGTATCTTGATTGTAGATCTATCTTGGAAAAGATCTTAGCTCCTTGTAATTGATCAAATAGATCATCTATTCGGGGTAGAGGATACTTGTTCTTGATGGCGACTTTATTCAACTCCCTGTAGTCAATGCACAATCGAAGCGATTCGTCCTTCTTCTTTATGAACAACACTGGTGCTCCCTAGGGTGATGTACTTGGACGTATAAATCCCAGATCTTAAAGTTCTTGAACTTGTTTCTTTAGATCCAGCATTTCTGTAGGAGCCATTCTATAAGGTGCTTTGGACATTGGGATAGTGCCAGGCACTAGATCAATGCAGAATCAATCTCTCTCTTAGGTGACAACCCAGAGATATCCTGAAAAAACATCCTCAAAGTTTTTGACTATGGGTATCGATGAGATAGTCATTTCTGTACTGATAGCCTTGACGTTAGCTAAACAGTTGGTAAGGAATGTATCACTCATAGGGTCACACTGGAATTCAAAAGGTTGACCTCTAGGAATCGAAAAAGTAATACTCTTCTTAACACCATCCAAATTAGCATGATACTTAGTGAGCCAGTCGATTCCTAATATCTCATCAAATTCCTTCATTGATAGGACAACCAAATTAGCCGGGAGTTTCCAATTCTCAAGGTGTATAGGGCAATTCTTACATACATGTTTTAGTGTGACAGTAGCCCCTAACGGTGAGACAGTATTCAATGCTACGTCTAACCTCAGAGGTAATATACGTACATTTAGAAGAATTTTTGCAGCAATAAAGAGTGTATGGCACCTGTGTCAAATAAGACTTTCACACAATGATTATAAAGTGTTAAAGTACCTGCCACGACTTGCTGCTCTGGTTATTCTTCATATTGGGTTCCTTTATGATAGGAACAACAATAACAGCTCAAAGTCAACCTATGCCGCCTCAACAGGGAAATGCCGAGTCATCCTGAAGGGGCGCTTGCTGCTCAAATATTCCAGGTTGTTCGGCTGAGACCGCCCGGTCTGGGCCCACAGCTTGGGAGTACGGTACGGGCTCATCACAAGGTAAGCGCGACCCGGGCGTGTCTCGTGCCTTGCTCCACAGGAATCCAGGCAGTTTCCTATCTCAGTTGGAAGACTAATGGAAGGCAGAAATTGTTTCCTAATTTTATTATAAAAGGAACTTGATTTGTGTCAATCGTATCCTAATCAAATTATATTACCTAATCTAAATAACTTCCTTGTACGAGTAGGTCTCTTGCATTTTTAAAAGAGACCACTCACCCCCATTAGAAGGGATCGTATTCTTACTCCATAGAACAACTATTTGCATACAGAATACACATTCAACCCAGCCAATCACTAGTAGCTCCAAGTCTGTTGATTCACCACAGACCCCCGATGTAGCTTTCATAATAGTGCAAGTGCTCTGACATACCACGTAGACATAGGTTCCTTCGTTAACAGGGCCAAACCACATACAAATCCCCTTTGCCTCATTCTTCTTGTTCTTATCCAATTTTTGGCATCATCAGTTTGGCACCGTCTTTGGGAACCGACAAGTTTTCTTAAAAAAATGAATCTCTTAATTGATCGCCATGGCTCCTCGTAAAAACAAGAAGATTGCTCAGCCGACCAATCAGGAAGATGCATCGACCGACCGGTCAGCAATTTTCATGACCCCGGAGCAGGTCACTGCGATACTGGCTCAACTCCTTGAGAGCCAACATCAAACTCAGTAGTAGATTGAAGCTCTGTTGGCCCGCCATGATAAGCCTCAGCTAACTGAGGTACAGGATAGGAACGACGAGCACGCTCGGGAGCCTGAAATGACCAGACAAAGTGCCTGAACTGCATTGGCCTCCTAGGCGATTGGACAACCCGGGAATGATGAACGTGGCTGGGATCCCATAAGGACCCGACATCGTGCCCGGGCTAGTCTAAATCGTAAGGGTGATGCCAGATATATCATCAACAAGAGACGTACTGCCAGAGGGAACGGCCAAGAGCGATAGACCTAGGAATTAGCCTAGGATCGTTCAGTCAAGAGCCAGAGAGATCTTAGGCACACGATTAACCAAAGCCATAGTCAGGCCTTGTCCTTAAGGACTGCGTACTTTAAAGAAGAGGCATCTTCGTCCAACCCGACCTACCGCCAAGATTCAGAGCTCTCCTTTCGGGAGGATGTCAAGGCCCAAATTGAGGACCTGTAGAAACAATTTAAGAAACTGAGCGGCAAGCCAGGTCATGACCACATCAACACCAAAATAGAGTCTCCATTCACTGTCTGGATCACAGGATTTCCTATCCCGTAGAATTCAAACGACCGCATTTTGACTCTTACGACGGTTAGGGAAGCCCGGACTTATAAGGCTCAGATGGCTTTAGTTACCAACACCAATGAATTGCTCCGCCTGGCCTTCCCCAGCACCCTCAAAGGGCCAGCCACACAGTGGTTCCATGCTCTTAAACCCCGAACGATTGACAATTTTAAGGCGTTCAGTAAGCTCTTCATCAGCTAGTTCGTGGGGATACTAGATCGATCACAGTCGGACACTTAATTATTGGTTGTCACGTAGCACAAGGGAGAGTCCCTCAAAGATTATGTCAACTGTTTCAATAAACAAAAGCTCCAGATTCATAACCTGAATGAAACGGTCGCAATCATGGCCTTTTGCTTAGGAGTACAACACACCAAGGTCGCCATGTTATTTCATCATGACCTATCGGCCATCTTATTTAAACTCTTAGAGAGGGTTAGAAAGTACATCGAAATAGAAGAATTCCTGAAATCCAAACACACCAACTTCATAGGAGACGAATCCCCAAAATCTAAATGAAAATGCGAGGGTTCTAAAAAGGGATCGAAAAAGAAGCCGAAGCTAGATCAGCAATGAGTTGGTAAGGATCAAACCCCGATTGCCTTCACACCTCTTTTCTGGCCTATCCATAAAATCATGGCTGCTGCCAAGGCTTGGAGATTGCTCAAACAATCAACGAAGCTGAAGATCCCACCCGAGAAGAAAAATCGGGATAAGTTTTGCCAGTACCACAAAGATCATGGTCATGACATAGAGGACTACTTTAAGCTGAAGATTGCCATTAAAAAACTTATCGAGCAGGGCCACCTCACAGAGTTCGTCACCATAGGCAGACGACCCCGGTCGGATGCCCAAGCTCTCAAGTAACCTCAGCCCCTTGGCCAAATCAACGTGATCTTCGAAGGAACATCATGTGGAGAGGACTCACTGTCGGTTAGGAAGAGGCATGCTCGGGCATCCCGAGCGGATGTCCTACATGTCCAACTAGCCAGCTCTCTACTGACCGATGTGCTAACATTCTCATCTGACGATGTAAAGGATCTGCATTGCCCCCACGACGATCCACTGGTAGTGATGATCTCCTTAGCCAATTATGTTGTCAAAAGGGTGTTAGTAGACACGGGCAGCTCCTCTGTTATATTGTTCGTCTCAGCCTTCGATCAGTTTGGGATAACAAGGGATTGGCTCGGACTATTAGCCACTCCCCTAGTATGGTTCAACGGATCTAGCACACAATAGTTTGGTACGATCGAGCTTCCAGTTCTCATGGGGACCTACCGCCAACAGGTCTGTATACTTGTAAACTTTGTGCTGGTAGAAGCCTCGTCTGCCTAAAATGTCATCCTAGGGAGGCCGACACTCAACAAAGCCAAGGCAGTTGTGTCAACCTACAACCTGACAATCAAGTTCCCAACCCCCCAGGGTCTAGGAAGCTTGCGTGGGGATCAAGCAATTGCTCAGAATTATTATGTCAGCTCCCTACATAGGGAGGCAGTCATAAAAATGTTGAACGTCTAGGAGACAGAACCAAGGGACATAAAGGATGGAGTACGCCCGATAGAGGAACTAGAGGAAGTGGCGCTGGACCCTTGGCTCCCTGACTAGATCGTCAGTATTGGCACTTTCTTAGAACTAGGACTCAAAGAAAAGTTTATCGAGATCTTGAAAGATAGCTAGGATGTCTTTGCTTGGTGCCATGAAGAAATGCCAATGATTGACCCCTCGATCATGTCCGATCACCTTAACATCGATCCCAACTCCCGACCGGTCAAGAGAAAAAGAAGAGGAATGGCTCCAGAAAGGCAGGAAGCAATACGAGAGGAAGATGGGAAACTTCTCAAAGCCAAGTC
The DNA here is from genome assembly GCA_033977485.1 of Hydrangea macrophylla. Lineage (NCBI taxonomy): Eukaryota > Viridiplantae > Streptophyta > Magnoliopsida > Cornales > Hydrangeaceae > Hydrangea > Hydrangea macrophylla. The sequence goes on along the minus strand of CM066984.1, from coordinate 45,060,300 downwards.
CATTAGGGAAGTGTAGTATCCCGACTGGTTAGCAAATGTGGTGCTGGTCAAAAAGAGCAATAGAGAGTAGAGGATGTGCGTGGACTTCACCGACTTGAACAAAGCTTGTCCCAAGGACTACTATCTATTTACTTAGATAGACCTCCTTGTGGACTCCGTAACCAGCTATTCGCTCCTCTCCTTCATGGACGCCTACTCGGGATACACTCAGATCAGCATGTATCCCGGGGACGAATAGAAGATTTCTTTTATGGTGCGACCAGGGGACATACGACTATAAGTTAATGCCCTTTGGCCTAAAAAATGCAGGAGAGACTTATCAATGCCTGGTCAACCACATGTTCAAAGATTTGATCGGGAAATCAATGGAGGTATATGTTGATGATCTCCTGGTTAAAAGCCTGGACGAGTCCGACCATATCGAGCACTTGGCTGGTGTAGACATCCCATTTTTTCGGCTATCAGATTTAGGAGACCCATAGCTTGGTGGTTCACGATGATTAAAAAAGACTCAAAAAAGACTCCTGGAAGTTAGTTTCATCTCTCAAAATGCTCAAATAACTAAAATGCCCCTGAAAGCCCAAACACTCCCAGATTTGGACCAAAAGTTCTGGAAGCATACTACGTCGTAAGAAAAGTAATAAAATGAGTTTTGAAGCAAAATCAAATGAATTCGTCAGCTTCCAGAGACCCCCGAAAGTCTCGGAAGTTCCCGGAAAGTCCCCGTTGACCGAATTGACCCAGGCTTGACTAGGGTTTGACCAAAATCATCCAAAATTGCCAAAAAGTTCTGGGACCATTCTAGATCATAAGAAAAGTACTAAAAATGAGTTTTAAAATAAAATCAGACAAAAACGTCAGCTCCTGGAAGCTCCCAGAGGTTCCCAAAACTTCTTGGAGATCCCAGGTTTGACCGATTTGACCTAAAAGTTGACTTTGAAACTGGAGCGTCGCATCATTTTTCAAATATTTTTCATGGATACAAGAGGTCAATTGCTTTTCAAAAGTATATCGCACTTAATTTCTGGATTTAAAACGAATTTACTAAGAATTTATAAAGGTGAAAAAGATGATCAAATCGACTTTTATCGCGAATACCATAAAACTTTTCAAAGTGACCCATATACAAACTATTTGTTATGGAAATTAGACTCCATTACCTTTCCAACGGTATATCATAAGCTTAATTTGGAGTTCGTACGCATTTTCTGTGGATTTCGGATAAAATAGGGCATTTTTGCGAATACCGGAACCTCTAGGGGCCTAAATACAAATTTTTGGGCATCTGAGGAGCATTGCTGCGGCGGCATTGGGCCACTGCCACGATGGCAGATGGCCAGTGCTACGGCGGCACTCAACCCCCACAGAATCCATTTTTGTAATTTATTTTGGGGGCCCAAATTGAATAATTGAAAGCCAAAACGACGTAGTTTCTTGTTCACAGATGTTTGGGACCAATGGGAATACTACAAATCCAAAAATTACCCCAAATTGGCCTACAGAAATCCCCCTTGATGTCTCATTTAGGGGTGGCATATGAAAACTTAAAAAAAAATTAGTGAGAAAAGATTTAGAGATAAAGTAAGAATAGAGAGAAAAGAAGCTTCCTTCTTTGATTTTCAACTAGAAAGTGAGTCCCAAACTTTGTTTTTTTTATTACTTCCACTTACTTCACATTCAATACATCCAACCACCATTTTTGTGAGCATTTACGAGATAGGAAGCTTCTTCCATGTCCAAAGTCACCATATATGAGTGAAACATTAAGCTACAAGTCCAAAATCATCATAAATATCATCTATTGATTGCTATCTACTTGCTTGTTCAAATATTTGTTCATCTCCTCTCACCCCATTTCTTTTGATCTTTCTTTATCTACTTACTGGTTCATCATGATCTAGATGATGCCATGAAGTTTGAGGTGAGTGAATCCTAATGGATAGTAGCTCTTGATCTCAAAAACATGTTTGATAGATGATGATCAGAACCCCAATGCATTCCTATGTATTCTTGAGGTTATTTCCAAAATAAAACAAACCTTTCCAATAATCTTGGAGGCTCTAAATGAATTGGAGGCTGATGTTACAAGGGTTTTAATCCTCTTTGAGTTTTGAAAATATTCTTTCAAAACCCCTATTTCAAAGCCCTTCTAAAACCCCCAATATTTGGATTCCTAGGAATAAACTTTATTTTCTCAAAAAATCTTCAAAACAGTGAACTACTTAACTTCAAAAAATTATTCTGAGACCAATACTCAATGTATGAATACAAGCCCACTTTGAAAGTCTTCATAACTTGTTGTCAAACACCCATGATTTTTGGTTTGACTTGGAAACACTTGGAAGGGTTCCATTTTGGTTCAAACATTCCTTCCAGACATTCTGTTTTTGCTGTCACAGTAGCTCGGTTGACTTTCAACTTCTTTTCCAAAAATCTTTTCCAAAGGGGGTAGTCCCAACTCATTTTTTCCTTGAGCTTCGGTGTCTTAGGGAACTTTCTGTATAATATGGGCCTCTATTTGTTTTGTTTTCAGTTTCTAAGATTTTTTGACATTTCAGTCGACAGCACGGATTCTGTTTCCAAGTGACCTCTATTGTTTATATGATTTCTCTCAATCTGTAATAGTTATTGAAGTTTAGCTTTATGATATGTGTTCCAGACACAATAAGGATGATCTCCATAAATTATTATGCATTGAAAACAAACCTTACCCCACTTTTCAATTTTTACAATGTCAACTCACTTGTCTGTCCACTATTCACAATAGTATACTTTTACTTTTATTCTTTGATTTGATGCTTATATGTACTTCAAATTAGTTCATATCTTAGGAAGTGATCCATACTATATTTGTACATATTCCATGATGGTTTCTTTCATGCATTCATTCATATTTTAGACTTCTAAGTCACTTTATAAAAGTCCATATAACCTTTCCACATTCTAGGATCATACATTGCATCCATGCAAGATTTGGAGTTTCTATAACTCTTAATCTAAGAAGATTATAAGGAATGAACTTGATCATATGTTCATGCTATCCCTCGATCTAATCTTCCTTTCTCATCCTTCCCGGAGATTGAGAGGTCTTCTTTTCTCAAAGATTAACATGCATCATTCTAGCTTGCTAAGCATATTTTGATTTCTTTGATTATTTGTTTCAAGAACAATTCATGTCCCCTCTAGACAATAAAAACCTGATTACTTGATATGTGATTAGACGAATTTTCCTAGGTTTGTTTGTGTGATCTTTCACCTTTGCATTGTATGGTATTTGGCTTAGATCTTATGAATGATATCTTATCTTTTAATCTTCCACTTCAAAATTCTTATGCGATGTAATATCCTATCATAGTATTATTTGTTGAACCAAACATAGTATAAGATGATTATTTGGATGCTAATTGAGGCCCGTCGAAAGACGAGGCGAGTTGAGGGTGTTTTAGTCGTGGCAAAGGCTCCTTCCTCTCTCGTACCAAAACCCCGAGCCAAGTTCTTGATTATGAAGGGCTGGTGCCCTTTATCTGTTTGGGTGGGTCAAAATTAGGTTTCTTGGTTCCTTAAAAACCAAGTGGCGACTCTATATCTGTTTTCAACAGACCTTTTTTTTCAAATCAGTTTCAAACAAATGAAAGAGTGGGCGACCGGAGTCTGTACTTCCAATTATCGAGTCTGCACCAAAGTCGGCTGCTGTGAGCCCACCATTGTCTGATGTAATCACTCCACCTATTATGAATGAAATGAAAGACAGTTCTGCTTATTCCTCTATGTCTAATACTTGTGAATGCACAGATCCCTTAAGCAATTAATTGAAAAACCACCTGCTTGTGAAATAGTCGAAGATACTTTATTGATTAACCTAGGTTAAAAAGATAATCCACAAATTGTGTAAATTGGCTCAACACTTAATAAAGAAGAAAAAGAAAAATTGACACTTTTGTTAAAAGAATTCAAAGATGTTTTTTCTTGGTCTTACGAGGATATGCCTGGGTCGATCCCAACATTGTCCAACATTGCATTCCTCTTCTCCCTAATTCTAAACCTGTTAAGCAGAAACTGAGGTGCATGAGACCGGAATGGGCCCTGAAAGTCAAAGAAGAAGTAGAAAAACAGTTCAAAGCAGGGCTTATCATTGTTATAGAGTTTTCGGAATGGGTTGCAAACATCGTGCCAGTCCCCAAGAAAGATGGAAAAGTTTGCGTGTGTGTTGACTTTCGTGATCTAAACAAAGCCAGTCCAAAGGATGACTTCCCGCTTCCCCATATTGATGTTTTGGTAGATAACACTGCAGGACATGAGCTACTATCATTCATGGATGGTTTCTCAGGGTACAATCAGATTCTAATAGCATTGGAAGATCGAGAAAAGACTACATTCACCATGCCATGGGAGACCTACTGTTACAGAGTAATGCCTTTCGGACTCAAGAATGCTAGAGCAACCTACCAAAGGGCTGTCACCATTTTATTGCATGACATGATTCATAAAAAAGTAGAGGTGTACGTAGATGACATGATCATGAAATCCAAGGATAGAGAGGGACATTTGGTGGCATTGGAAATTTTTTTGGAAAGATTGCGCAAGTACAAGATGAGGCTGAATCCGAAGAAATGCACTCTCGGTGTAACTTTTGGGAAGCTACTAGGTTTTCTCATCACACAGAGGGGGATAGAGGTCGATCCCTCCAAAATTAAGGTAATTCTAGAAATGGCACCGCCGCGAAATGAGAAAGAAGTGAGAGGGTTCCTCGGGAGGATCCAATTCATCAACCGCTTTATCTCGATGCTCACAACTACATGTGATCCCTTGTTTTGATTACTGAAGAAAGGGGAGAAGTTCCAATGGAATGACCAATGCCAAGCTACATTTGACAAAATAAAAGCCTACCTTCAAAATCCTCCTGTCCTATCACCACCCACTCCTCACAAGCCCTTATTTCTTTACCTATCTGTCTCCGAAAATGCAATGGGTTGCATGCTAGCCCAGGAAGGAGAAGAAAGTCACTCCGAAAAAGTCATATATTACCTTAGCAAGAGGAAGACTTGGTATGAGCTCAATTACTCTACCCTCAAAAAAACATGTTGGGCCTTAGTTTGGTACACCTGTCGATTAAGGCATTACATGTTAGCCTTTCCAATCGTGCTCATATCCAGCATGGATCCTCTAAAATACCTCCTCGAAAAACCTACCCTGACTGGTCGTATATCCCGTTGGCTACTTCTACTATCCGAATTCGATACCAAGTATGTAACGAACAAATCGGTAAAAGGGAGAACTATAGTTGAGCATCTTGTACGATGTTGATTCCAAAGAGAATGGAGATTTTTCATTCCCAAACGAGAATATCATGGAAATCAAAGAAGAGCAGTGGAAGTTGTACTTTGAGGGGGCATCCAACATGAAAGGCTACGGAGTAGGAATGATTCTTGTATCACAAAATGGGGACCACACCCCACTAGCAGTCAAGCTCAATTATAACTCCACCAACAATACTGCTGAATACGAGGCATGCATTTTGGGGATGGAAGCGACCATAGAATTAAAAGTTAAGAAATTGGATGTCTTCGGAGATTCAAATCTCGTTGTGTCACAAGCCAAAGGAGAATGGAAGGTGAAAGAAGAAAGGTTAAAGCCATATCATGACCATCTCGATGGACTCAAGAAACAGTTCAAGAATGTGACATTCTTTTACCTACCCAGGGAAGAGAACCAATTATCAGATTCATTGTCTACCCTAGCCTTCATGATCAAAATCCCCATGGGAGTCAAAATGATGCCTCTAGTAATTGAGCAAACATACAAGCCTTCATTCAGTATGATGGCTGTAATCGAAGAAGAAGAGAATGAAACACCATGGTATCAAGATGTCTGGAACTTTATAGAAAAAGGAGTGTATCCCCAAGAATCTTTTGAGAAGGACAAAAGAGCGATTCGAAGGTTCGCCACATAGTTCATCATCTGTAAAGGAAAATTGTTAAAGAAAGGGTACAATGGTCACAACCTGACTTCATTGTTTGGGAAAAGCGCCAGAAGGATGATGGAAGAAATACACGAAAGAGTATGCGGTTCATACATGAATGGCCACATGCTGGCCAAGAAGATCGTAAGACAAGGGTACTATTGGATAGCATTGGAAAAAGACTGTTGCGAATACGTGAGAAGGTACCACAAGTGCAAGATCCACACAAATATGATGCATGTACCACCATCTCTGCTCTATAGTATGACCTCGCCGTGGCCATTCTCAACTTGGGGAATCAATATCATTGGCAAAATTGTTTCACAGGCCTCGAATGGGAATAGATACATTTTGGTGGCCATCAATTATTTCACAAAGTGGGTAGAGGCTGAATCCTATACCAAGTTGGGGACCAAGAAAGTGGCCAAGTTCATCAAGAGAAATCTCATTTGCCGCTATGGAGTCCCCCATGAGATTATTTCGGACAACGGGAGTCATTTCAAAGCAGAAGTCAGGGATCTATTTGAGGAATACAAAATCACTAATCATAAGTCATCACCATACAGGCCGCAGACCAATGGGGCGGTCGAAGCTGCAAACAAGAATGTCAAGGCCATACTGCAGAAGTCGGCCGATACTTACAAAGACTGGCACGGAAAATTACCAATCGCACTTTGGGGATACAGAACATCGATCAGGACATCTATAGGAGCGACTCCTTATTCACTGGTATATGGCATGGAAGCAATACTTCCAATCGAGATAGAACTACCATCCCTACGTATGATGGCGGAATGTAAAATTTCAGAATCCGACTAGTTAAGGGAAAGGTACAAAGAATTGGCTCTCAAAGATGAAAAGCGCCTAGCGGCAGTCGACCACTACTGAATCTATCAAAAGAGGATAGCCTGTGCTTTTAACAAGAAAGCTCGTCCGAGGAAAATTGTCAAGGGTGACCTTGTCCTAAAGGAACTACGAGCTCCGACCTTTGATCCATGTGGGAGGTTCAAACCTAATTGGGTTGGCCCTTACATTGTCAAAACTATCCTTTCCAGAGGATCAACCTATCTCATGGACCTCGATGGTGTCGAATTCAAAGAACCAATCAGCATGGATCGCCTCAAAAAGTACTATACCTAGCCTTTTTACCAATTTCTTTCTTACCATGCCCTAAACTACGCTCGACCTGATTCTTGCTCGGGGATACGTAGGCAACCATATCGATTCGTTCATTCCACCTACCTAAAAATCAACCAACTTCTTTCCGACCACGGCCCTAAACTACGTTGGACCTGATCACCACTCGGGAGTACGTAGGCAGACTTTCAAAAGAGAAGAAGGATAGCTTGCTAGGTCAAAAATCCAAAAGGACACCTAGGCAAAAATAAGAGCTAAATCCAAAGTGAGCAATAACAAAAGAGAGAAAATAGCTCGCTAGGTCACTCCACCGGTGCCCAGACAAAAATTATGAGCATATGAGAGAATAAAGTTGCGGTCCTTACCATAACCCAGAAACCACACTTCACACTAGGGGCAAACTTCGGCCACCCAGCTCGTTTGCCTGAATATCTTCTAAACTAGGGGAAAACTTCGGCCACCTACCTCGTTTGCCTTACCACCACCCATGCCCCAAACTAGGGGGCAAACTTCGGTTACTCACCTCTTTTGCCTCTAAATGCCCCAGCATGCCCAAGCAAGTACCAAAAGCAAACATCTGACCAAAATCATGCTACAAATATTTTTAGAAAGCCAAATGCATCAAATAAGGTTCTCAAAAGTAACCAAGGCTCACCAACAAACAAACTTCGAATATTACATATGCAGGAATAAATGAAAACATAAAAGTTCTTTCAGAAAGCAATCACAAATATCAAAGACACTTGGAGGAAGAAGCAGAATCAGTCGAGTCTAGTTTTATTTTGTGTCTTTTATTTCTTCAAAGGTCTTTAGAAATAGGCTTTTACTCGGTAGGCCTAGCCACTGATAAAAGCAGCAATAGTGACAGCCCTGACTTTGGAAGCACCCTCTCAGTAAATCCCAGGGGGACCTCCTGAACTCGAGTGTACTGCCTGGCTAATCGGAGAGAATGATAAAAAGAAGTCTCTCTTAGACCCATCAACCATACTCTCGGGTGATCTCCAAGGCTTGTGGTCATAGCGTGAAGGCCCAAACGCCCCACAATCCAGCGAATGGTTGCCTTAGAAAGTGCACCCATCAGGCTAACCCAATCGGCAAAAGTATAGTAGGGATAAAGCACGGACCTGTGAAAGTAAACTGGAGGCATACTACCTGTCCATAATTGAAGGCGCTCATAGAGCCAAGCCTGTAACACCAAAGGCGCCCCAGAAAGAAGAAGAGTTCCTTGGTTGAAAGCGTTATCCAAACCATTTAGGGTTTCAGCTAGAACCATGGCCATGGGGTTCTTACTCAATTTCAGTCCAAGGCACACATGTACCAAGTCACTAGAAGTACTCAAGAATAGGAAGTGCGAAATCATACACAATATCAGAGCGACCACACGGGTAGCATCATATAGGCTGGGATTTCCAGGACTAGCGTACCGGGCAATGATGGAAGCAATGTCGAGAACCTCACAATGAATTAGTCGGTGGGAGAAAATAGCGGAATAGTTCAGGTATTCAGCCAAGCCTCGCGTGGGACTGGGGGTATCAGTAGAGGGAAGGATCAAGTCTGAATTCGGATCAAAACCAAGGATAGCACAGAACTCCTCAAACAGGGGGCATATCTCCAGGCCATTGAAATTGAAGACATCATTTACCGAGTCCCAGTGGCAATAACAGCATGCATGAACTCAGCATTCAAGGCCATCTGGCGAAGGGAGAATAGTTCGGTTAAGCCATAACTGAAAAGGTTGATCTATTCCACGCCATCTATGATGTTCAACTAAGCTGTGAGTTGAGCAGGATCATACAATGCCATATTTTCTATCGCGACTCTAGCAAAAATTCAAAATTTTGGCAGCACCTCCCCATTTCATAGACTATCCCACCAGCAAGGAAAACACACTCACTATCACAAGACTGCTCATCGCAGTAGCATCAATAATCACCAAATCATAGGGCACATATATCATCACACGATCACCAACTAAAACAAGCACACAATCGCTCCTTCAAATCAGAAGATGTCCAGCCTAAAAGGTAAAACATCATAATACTCTGTCAAAGGTGACAAATCATCCTACACATCATCCTACACATAGTCCAACATTCACTAGTACAACCCAATCGATAACATGAAATGGAGATAAAACAAAAGTCCCTGCTTAGGAGGCCTGAGTCCTCCTCTTCTTCGTCCTCTGTCGGGCCACCCGGAGTGTACGTCGGCGATGGCCTCCTCCCGCCACCCCTGCACCTTGGCCTGGTCCTTGACTAGCCAGCACTGCCTCCGCGACACTGCACACACAGAATAAAGTCAATCAATCTAGAAGTAACAAAAGTACCAAAAAATAGAGTCGAGTTAGAAACTTACCAAGGACGCCATCTGACTGGTGGTGAACTGCCGCACACCATCCATCTGTCAAGGGTAAAATATAGGGTTAGCGCTTCATAACCTTAAGGAGCACAAAAATTAGAGATGTACCCGGTGGTCTTGTGTGTGAACCAAAGACCGTAAGCTAGCTGCCAAGGCGTGACCCTCCTCGGCATAACTCCAAGGGACGTTGAGGATGCTTGCTGGCTAGGTGGGGTACCCGCACGTGACTCATGGCACCTCCATGACCTGTGGAGAGCCATCGACACCCAAAACATTGACGGTCCAATCCCAAGAAGGGATAGGATCAGAAGCTGGGGGAGCCTATCTCCTATACATCTCGCGAATCTGTAGGCACAAGACAAGTTAGTAAAAGATGTGTCCAAAAATATAAGTGACGAATAGAGACAAAAATGTAAAAGAAACTTACATCCAGAAGTGGGAAGTTGGGCATCAGGAATCGGCCACGGTAGGTCTCATAGCCAGTCTCAAAACAAAAATGGTCCCAACGTCAGTATCGGCCAAAGCCCCCAGCAAAGTAGCACCAAAAAGGTCTTCAGTATCCATCACGAGAGGAGTATGGGGATCGCGGTACCTCAGACCACCAATTACCTGCCAAGACACCCGCTCGCCAAGATACCACTGCCTACATTCGGTACTCTCCATCAGAAGTCGGCAAGAAGCAAGAGGCCTGACCGCCTGTATCTCCGCCGGGGCAGCATAGGAAACATGCTCCCAAGGTGTCCAATCAACACTGGCGACCGTTAGCTCGGATAAGAAATTTCTCAGGAGGATAATCTGATGGGCCCCGCTTTTGACCCCAATAACATTCCTCCTCCACCTCAAGCCCTGAGGGAACAGAGGCACAAGAGCCATGCCATCCTTATCTTCACCTAACTCATCGGCGTGGGTAGGAGCCAACATTTTTAGGTACTCAAAGCTCCAAAGCTGCACAGAAAAGGAAAGTCAAAAAACAGAAAATAGAAACAAGAAGGGGCCAAAAGAAAAGGAAAAGTCACAGAACATACCTCCCAAGCTTGCCAGAACCCTCATCTTTTACTAACTTCACCTGTTGGTCATTGAAAGTATGTCATCCTCTGCCATAAGCCCGATAAAGCCAGTCGCAAGGGAACCAATGCCCCTCCTGAATAGGAGGAACAACCCCAATCAGCATCTCAAAAGCTCAGGATTGATCTCGTAAAAATAATCCAGGTTCGAAGGGCATCATTGTCATTTCAACGAACGGCAGATGGAAAGTATTTTTCGTGTCCCACCATCTCTCTGCCAGAGCATAGCAGTGGGACAAGCCATTGGTACTTTTTGAAACCAGGTGGACAAAGCTGCCAAACCTGGCATCATCTACCATCTACTGTACGACAGGCGAAATTTGGGTATACCATAAGAAAGCATGGACAAGACTATCGTGGCCCTTAAAGGTCACCTTAGACACCTGCACACATCGAAGACAACAAAACCAGGCACAATGTCACTATTCATGACCCGAAGTCTAACTTTACAAAATCAACAAATTAGCATAAAACAAACTTCCAACGACCTCTAGGCGCACACTATAGTTCACAAAACTAGCACAATGCACATAAATAGTCCTGAACTACCGAAAGTTTCACAAACTTGATTCGCTAGAGCCGTGGTCGAAAGTTGAAGTTGAGGGTCACTCAAAATCAACTCCGGGGGTTGGCTCTCGACCCTTACCCACTCCTTGGCCTTCTTAGAGAGCCTCCCTGAGCTTGAAGCCATGGATCTACAAAGAAAATGGAAGTTAAAGCCAAACTTTCTTCTTGAAAAATTAGAAGAAGCTAAAATACCAATTGAAATTCCAATTATGGGGAAAGATTACTCACCTGAGCGTTAACTAGCTACGTTTTGACAGATTTTAGCTCCAAAAACACCTCAAAATGGCCAAAAATGAGCATTTAGAGGTCAAAAACCCAAGATATACAAACATGGAGTCCGGCCACCCAGTGCCACTGCAGCACTGGCCAACTGTCACTGCGGTAGTAGCCCAATGCCGCCGCGGCACTGCACCCCGCAGGCCTTGTTTTGCTCTATTTCGCTCTATTTCAACTTGTTTTGGCCCATTTTGGCCTTTTTCTGCCCATTTCTGGCCCTGATTAGCGCCAATGGCCCATTTCAGTTAAGATTTACAAGGTTCTACCCCCAAAAATCCAAAAGTTGTCAGGGCTACCCCAGTTAGCAAAGATTGGAAGAAATCAGCTCCCGATAGTCCAGTTCAGTCTTTTCGAATCAACCGTCACAAAATTTGATCAACCATGATAGCTTCACTAACGAATCTTGGTTCTCGATCACAATACGAAGAAAAATAGTTAGGAGAGATTCTCAGAGAATCCCATGAACAAAAATAGCTCACGAAGGCCATAATAGGCCCTTTTTAGATTGAGCGTCGCAAGATTTGATCAAATGTGAGAGATTCAGAGATGGGTCCTGGTTCTTGGTCAGCAATATTTGATCAACCATGAGAGATTCAAAGATGGGTCCTAGTTCTCGGTCAACAGTTAAAGGAAAATCTCAAAAAGTCCCTTATCACCCCCAGCAAAAGAGAATAGGGAACAATGGCGCTCAGAAACCAGAACTGGCTTTCCGAATTGGACAAGGATCAGCAGTTGATCAGAATATCATCAACGGTCTAAGTTCCTAGCCCCCAGGACAGGCATTGGCTAGTTACAACCATACTACTCTATGGTATCCAGAATTCCGCGTCCGTCGGTTACTGCCATCACTTGTCTTTTGTGAGCTTACTCATCTATTAGTTGCCGTGAGCTTCCTTACTTACCAATTATCGTGAGCTTTCTCACCCGTCAGCCATCGGGAAAACCTTCCTCTTTTGATAATCTTGAACCATCGCTTAGTGTCCAGGACTTCCATATCCATCAGTTAACTTTGGTTGTCACCCTCAAGGACCTCATATCCGATTCTACCCGTAAAGCGCACTTCCCGAAGCTTTAAAAAGTTTGCCGCGAGGCCCAGAGTCTTCAAATACTTGGATATCTTTATCAGAATAGACCGCTGCATAAGAGTCAGATGAACTCTAGGACAACACCAGCCTACTAGGAGTGGCACAACTCACAGCACCTGCTCATACTAGGATCAGAACACTAGACATGATAGGACTCATGACACAACTCATATCACATCCATGCATGATATGTCATAGCATAGCATCCGCCTATTCTAAATGGAACATTTGCATGAACGCTCTGTCCCTTGTCCCCCCGAACTATGTCCTAGTCTGATTCCCTTTGGGATATGTAGGTAGCTCACGCGGAGCATGACTAGCACTAACCTAAACATCATGTTTGCATCCTTTGCAATGCTTTTATCCTAAATCTATAGCCTCAAAAAGACCTGTCTCTTCAAATATTTGGCACTCGCTTGCGACATGCGTTACCTCACAAGTTCATGCCAAAGAGGAGCAAACTGTAGAGACCCCATTTTGTTGGCTATCAGATTTAGGAGACCCATAGCTTGGTGGTTCAGGATGATAGAAAAAGACTCAAAAAGGACTCTTGGAAGTTAGTTTCATCTCTCAAAATGCTCAGAATGACCAAAATACCCCTAAAAGCCCAAACACTCCCAGATTTGGAAGAGAAGTAATAAAATAAGTATTGAAGCAAAATTAGATGAAATTGTAAGCTCCAAGAGACCCCCATAAGTCCTGAAAGTTCCCGAAAAGTCCCTATTGACCGGATTGACCCAGGTTTGACCAGGGTTTGACCGAAATCATCCAAAATTGCCAAAAAGTTCTGGGACCATTATAGATCTTAAGAAAAGTAGTAAAATGAGTTTTAAAAGAAAATCAGATGAAAACGTCAGCTCTTGGAAGCTTCTAGGGGTTCCCAGAACTTCCTGAAGATCCTAGGTTTGACTGATTTGACCTAAAAGTTGACTTTAAAACTGGAGCGCTGTATCATTTTTTAAATATTTTTCATGGATACTAGAGGTCAATATCTTTCCAACGGTATATCAGACTTAATTTTTGGATTTAAAACGAATTTACTATGAATTTTTGAAGGTGAAAAAGAAAATCAAATCGATTTTTATCGTGAATATCACAAAACTTTTCAAAGTGATCTTCAAATAATTTTTTTATGGAACGTAAACTCTATTACCTTTCCAATAGTATATCACAAGCTCAATTTGGAGTTCGTACGCATTTTCTGTGAATTTCGGACAAAATAGGGTCTTTTCGCGAATACCGGAACCTCTGGGGGCCTAAATACAAATTTTTGGGTGTCTAAGGAGCAGTGCCGCAGTGACACATTGCTAGTGCCGCGGCGGCATTCAACCCCCACAGAATCAATTTTTGTAATTTATTTTGGGGGTCCAAATTGAATCATTGAAAGCCAAAACGACATAGTTTCTTGTTCACAAATGTTTGCGACCAATGAGAACACTTTCTAAATCCCAAAACCATCCCAAATTGGCCTATATAAACCCCCCTTGACTTCTCATTTAGGGGTGGCATATGAAAACTTAGAAAAGTTTAAGAGAGAAAAGAAGCCTCCTTTGATTTTCAACTAGAAATTGAGTTCCAAACTTTGTTTTTTTATTACTGCCACTTACTTCACATTCAATACATCCACCCACCATTTTTGTGAGCAGTTATGAGATAGAAAGCTTCTTCCATGGCAGAGAATTATTCTGAGGCCAATACTCAATATATTAATATAAGACCACTTGGAAAGTCTTCCTAACTTGTTGGAGAACACCTATGATTTTTTGGTTTGACTTGGAAACACTTGGAAGGCTTCCATTTTTGGTTCAAACATTCCTTCCAGACATTCTGTTTTTGCTATCACAGCAGCTTGATTGAATTTCAACTTGTTTTCCAGATATCTTTTGAAAAAGGGGTGGTCCTAACTCATTTTTCCCTTGAACTTCAATGTCTTAGGGAACTTTCTGTATAATATGTGCCTCTACATGTTTTGTTCTCATTTTCTAATATTTTTTGACATTTCAGTCGATAGTACGGATTCTGTTTCTGAGTGACCTCTATCATTTATATGATTTCTCTTAATCGTAATAGTTATTGAAGTTTGGCTTTTTGATATATGTTCTATACACAACAAGGATGATCTCCATAAATAATCATGCATTGAAAACATTCCTTACCCTACTTTTCAATTTCTATAAGGTCAACTCACTGTTCTGTCCACTATTCACAGCAAGTATACATTTACTTTCATTCTTTGATTTGATACTTATATGTACTTCAAATTAGTTCATATCTTAGGAAGTGGTCCATACTATATTTGTACATATCCCATGATGGTTTCCTCCATGCATTCATTCATATTTTAGACTTCTAAGTCACTTTAAAAAAGTCCATGTACATAAACACACTACAACCTTTCCACATTCTAGGATCATACATTGCATCCATGCAAGATTTGGAGTTTTTGTGACTCTTAATCTAAGAAGATTATAAGGAATGAACTTGATCATACGTTCATGCTTTCCCTCGATCTAATCTTCCTATCTCATCCGTCCCGAGGATTGAGAGGTTTCATTTTCTCAAAGATTAATACGCATCATTCTAGCTTGCTAAGCATATTTTGATTTATTTGATTATTTGTTTCAAGAAAAATTCATGTCCCCTCTAGACTAGAAAAACTTGATTACTTGATATGTGATTATACGATTTTTCATAGGCTTGTTTGTGTGATCTTTCTCCTTTGCATTGTGTTGTATTTGGCTTAGATCTTGTAAATGATATCTTATCTTTGTCCACTTCAAAATTCTTATGTGATGTAATATACTATCATCGTATTATTTATCGAACCAAACATAGTATAAGATGATTATTTGGATGCTAATTGAGCCCCGTCGAAAGTCAGGGCGAGTTGAGGGAGTTTTAGTCGTGGCAAAGGCTCCTTCCTCTCTCGTACCAAAATCTTGAGCCAAGTTCTTTGGTTATGAAGGGTCGGTGCCCTTTATCCGTTTGGGTGGGTCAAAATTAGGTTTCTTGGTTCATTAAAGACCAAGTGACGACTCTGTATTTGTTTTTAACAGAACTTTTTTTTTCAAGTCAATTTCAAACAAACGAAAGAGTGGGCGACCGATTTCGCGTGTCCACAGCTGGGGCCTTCAGCATCTTAAGAAAATTTTGAATGAGGTTGAACCCAGCCAAATGCACATTTGGGGTCTCATCCGGCGAATTCCTGGGGCACCTAGTCAACAGACGGGGAGTTGAGGCGAACCCCAAAAAAATTCAAGCACTCATCAACATGCGGTCACCCTGGTCGACGAAGGAAGTTCAAAGCCTGGCTGGACGGGTGGCGGTACTGAATAGATTTGTATCCCGAGCTACCGACTGGTGCCTGCCATTCTTTAAAATCCTTTGGAAAGTTTCAGGACCTCAAAAAATACCTGACATCACCTCCTCTGCTCTTGACGCACGTACCAAAGGAGGAGCTATTCCTATACTTGGCAGTGTCACCTTCGGTAGTTAGCTCAGCATTGATCAGAGAGGAGCACGGGATATATTTTTTGGTCTATTACACAAGCCAGGCACTCCAAGGTGCAGAAAACTGGTACTCCCGCATTGAAAAGCTCGCCTTCGCCTTGTAACCTCTACGAGGAGACTCTGCCCTTTTTCAGGCCCATGTTATAGTGGTCCTCACCGATCAGCCTCTTCGATGGATCCTGTCCCGACCTGAAAAATCTGGAAATCAAGTGAGCGTTGGAGTTGGAGGAATTTAAAGTTGTCTATAGACCCTAAACGGCGATCAAGGGACAGACTGTAGCAGATTTTCTCGTAGAATTAATATACCCAGAAGATTTGGTCAAGGAGCTTGCCCTGCCCGAATTACCACCCGGCGTACAACATGGAACCCCGACTTACTTACTCTATATGGATGTGTCCTCCAACGAGGAGGGTAGTGGGGTAGGATTCATCCTAACCACACCTGATGGGATCCAACTAGAGTACACACTAAGGTTCGGCTTCCAGCCCTCAAATAACCAAGCCGAGTATGAAGCTTTGTCGGTCGGATTGCAGCTAGCCAGCTCAATGGACGCGCAGCAAATCTAAGGATACAACGACTCCCAACTCGTGATCAACGAAGTTAACAAGGAGTATGAAGCATGGGAAGATAATATGGTGGCCTATCTGGCCCTCGTCCATACAATTACAAGAAACCTTACGGGGTTCTCCATCACTCAAATCCCGAGAGAGTAAAATACAAGGGTCGACCAGTTAGCCCGCCTCGCCTCATCTTCTGAGTCGGACCTACCTAGGATAAGGGTAGAATACTTACCCGAGTCCAACGTGGCCGACTCAGGAGGCATGGAGATCGACCCAGTCACTTTAGGGCCCAACTGGATAGATCCGATCACGACATTCCTCATAACTGGTGGCCTACCGAACAAAAAAGATGAAGCCTGTCGGGTCAAATACCGGGCATCTCGGTACCACCTCGTTGACGGCATCCTCTACAAAAGGGGGTTCTCTATCCCTTACCTCCAGTGCATCCACCCTACTTAGGTCCAAGGAATACTGTGTGAAATCCAAGAGGATGTGTGTGGAAACTATGTTGGAGGTCGGGCACTATCTCGCAAAGCTCTGTGACAAGTGTACTACTGGCCAACAATGGCCCGAGACTCTCGGGAGTATGTCAAAATGTGTGACAAGTGCCAAAGGCATGCTAAAATGATCAACCCCCTAGCGCAGCTCCAAACTCCAACCCCTAGCCGTTTGCTCAGTGGGGCATTGATATCGTAGATCGCATTCCAATGGCTAAGGGCTAAGTCAAATTCGCCATCATCACTGTGGACTATTTTACCAAGTGGGCAGAAGCCGAGCCCTTGGAAACAATCACCGAGAAAAAGATAGAGAGTTTTGGTTGAAAGGAACATCCTCAGCAGGTTCGGCATACCCCGGGTACTGATCAGCGACAATGGAAGGCAGTTTGACACACTAGTATTTAGACAGTTCTGTTCAGGCTATGGGATATCGAATCACTACTCTTCTCCCGAGCATCCTCAAGTCAATGGCCAAGCCAAAGTAACAAATCGAACAATTTTGCAGTCCATTAAAACCAGGCTTGAAAATGCCAATGCGCTCTGGGCAGAAGAGCTACCGTCCCTTCTATGGGCTTACCGTAATACACCCCGAGCGACAACAGGGGAGACTCCATTCTTACTTACCTACGGCTTCGAGGCAATGGTCCCCATAGAAATTGGACTGCCAACATACCGAGTGGCCAACTTTGGCGAGCAAAGAAACAAGGAAGCTCTTAGAGCGGAGATCGACTTGATAGAAGAAAGAAGGGAGTAGGCATATCTGAAGGTGGCAGCCTATCTACAGTAGGTCTCTCGGTATTTTAATAGCAAAGTCAAGCACAGTAGTTTCCAGGTGGGAGACTTAGTCCTCAAGGTAGTAAACCAGTCTACCTAGATCCCGAGTCATGGGAAGTTGGGGCCAAAATGGAAAGGACCCTACAGGATTACCCGAGTCAACCGCCCGGGGACCTATTGGTTGCAAACCCTAGACGGGCAGGACCTATCTCACCCCTAGAACGTGCAGCACCTCCGTAAATATTTTCAATAATGCATGGACTAGTTTTGGTTAGAAACTTTGTAGCTCCTTTTATTTACATGTTGAATAAAATTATTTTTACAAAACAATTCTTCATCCAGCGATCAATTGGTGCACAAAAAGACCTTGGGATCGTACCCGAGGCATAAAAAGACCTCGGGATCATGCTCGGGGCACCAGTTTAGCTTAGTTCCTGAACCTATGATGGGGGCAAATACCCCTAGGTGGCTAATGATATTAAGCTTAAAAAAGACCCTGGAACCACCAACGTTCTTGGTCGGTTCCCTACGGTCACCCCCCCCCCCCCCCCCCCCACTAACGTTTGCTTTACCAAAAGCTTGGGGAGCAGGGAGATGTTGGACTAGAATAGGAAATCACACTGAGTACTCACAGGACTTGGAATTAATTCCAAAACATTCCTAAGTACCTATAGTGCCCAGAGAAACTATCCGGGCGGTAACAGGACCAAAATCCTAATCTATACCAGACGGGACCTTCAAACCCAAGTTTGTAAACACAGGTCCCCAGAAGACCAAGTGTTATCCACTGGTCACATTCCTAAAACTTTTGGTAAGGAAGGGTTTGGGTATGACTAACAACCGATCGGGCACGGGCAATTACAAAATAGGCAGGTACAAAAATATAAACAGTCTATGTAAAGGGCGGCCTCAGAGGGCATTTTCATTAACAACAAAGTATGTATAATGCCTGTGGGGCAGTTGTAGTGGCCTCCCAAAAAAAAACTGTAATACATATAAAAGATAGACACAAGGACTAAGGGTCTTCCACAACGACCACCTCCTCAGTCTCTCCATCCTCTCCTCCCAGGGCAGCATCACTGCTCGGAGCAATGTCCTCGGCCGGTTCAACTTCATCAGTAGTACCTTTAGCAGTGGAGGGTCCTACGTCCCAGTAGTCCGAGTCCATCCCTTTGTAAGACAAGATGTCCCACTCGGGATGGTCTCGGGCCAACCTTCTCTTCAGGTCTTCGTAGCCCGGAAAGAAGCCATCATCAAAGGCCTCCTCAATGGAACCTGCCACTGCCGTCTCGGAGAGAGCTTTTCCCCGAGCCTCCGTCGCCACCAGGTTTGCCCGAGCAGCCTCTAGATCTGCCAAGGCAACCACCAACTCCGCCTGTATTATACCAAGGCCCAGAACTAAGTCATTGACCTTGTCGTACTCCACGGGCAGGGCAGTCTCCTTAGCCTCCAAGGTTATAGTCGACCTATAAAAAAAAAAAGCAAAAACCGATCAGTAAATGAAGCAAACAGAATAAACAAAGAACGAACGAGGCGGTAGAATCACTTACAAAGTGGGAGAGGTTATACAACCACCCTTGGAAATCCTAAAGAGACATGTTGGCTTACATCTCTACCTGGCTCGGGAGAAGGTCAAGCCTGACCCTCTCCCGGATCCTCACTGACTCTCCCAGTGGCATCTCGGACGGTGGATCCACCCTAGGAGCAGTGTCCTCTACCACTACTACTCGGGGAACTGACATCTCCCCCAATTCCTAGTGAGCCGCTGTCCTATGCCTTATCCGTCAGAGTGGGTGATCGCTATCTGCGACCTCGGCGATCGATCTTTTCCCCCTTGCCACCATCCGAGACGTAGCGGCAGCTTGCTTGGCCCTCAATACCTCTGAATCTCTCCTGGGACCCATCTTTGCAAAAGAAAAAAATAAAGGAGCAAGGGATCAGTGACCTGGAACGCAACAGATGAATAACCAAGGCAGAGAAGTTCACCCGGGCGGAGAATACTCACCAGGAATGATTGGAGGAAAAATAGGGGCTTCAATGGGCTGATCTTGATCGTAAGTCACCTTCCTATCTCTCGATCGGGTCAGCACATTCCAAACATTTGTAGGCAGGTTTTCCAAGCGCCTGATCCTATTCTGAGACTCCTCGGGGATGCTCGGTGGATCAGCTGACCCCACTGCAAAACAAAGCACAAAACAGTTAGTCCCATGGTTATAGTAAAAGCGAAGGAAAGCAAAAAGAGATACAGGATGGGCTTACTCCTCAGCTCCCTAGCCCAGGAAGTCCTCAGCTGGATTCCTGGGGCCTCCTCACAGATCCCGGAGGTGGACACTTGGAACAACTTGTTCTTCTACCCCTTGTTGTTGCTCGGGCAATTGATGATGATTTTTTTCCCTACTAGGCCCCTAGAGAGAAGAATCTGACCTCCCCGTGTATAGGGAATAGTCAGTGGGTCTACAAGAACTCTTGAAGGGTGAGTTCGTACCCGAAGACTTGGGACCAGAGAGAGATGGACCCCATTAGGATCCTCCAACCATTTGGGGATAACTGCCCAGGAACGATCCCTAGGTAGATCAGAACATCTCGGGCGACCAGATGGAGGGGGATGCGAGCCATGAGCATCCTCATAGAGAGTAACAAAGCCCATTTGGTGGAGATGTACCCCGCCAGCCTGTACGGCCAAGGAACAGTGGTCGGGAATGGTATACCTATCCCTAATCAAACTAAGGTCTTGGGTACGTAAGCTGGAAGGAATAAACTCACACGCGAAGGCCACTTCAGGACTGCTCAGGATCGGTGCTTCGTCGCGTGAGCCCCAAGAGACGGAGGCAATTGGGGTCTCTTGACCCTCCTCATCATCCGACACCCGGATGGGGATCCTACCCTCGCTGTACTGGTCAGACGGGGTCACAGATGGTGGGCCTAAACTTATGTCAGGGGTCTAACAGCGATTATTTGTCCTCCGACCAGGAAGACGAGTCAAAGCCGGAATGACACATCTCTAAGGCTCTTGTGACTGGATGAGGAAGGAACCGGTGACCTAGGTAGGGTCGGGGTCTGCAAGTCTGAGATACAAAGGAGGCAAAGTTACAAGCCTAAAAGGCAAAGTTTACAAGGCCTTTAGAGTAAGGTAACACTCGGTCAGAACTACCTCCGGACAAGCCGACCGGTCTAGTTGCCTTATTATACTACCTAGTCTGAAGATGAAGATGAACCTAAGGAATAAAAAGTCCCACTTCCTCATGAGCCCTAACAGGTTCCTATTCTCCAGCCTCACCTGGGAATGAAAAGAAGAGAAGGACAGAAAATGCAAAGAATTACAAGGCTGAAGAGGTGAAGACTTATAAGAATTAAGCACAGAAAAGAGCTTGGGAAGCTTGACCAGGTGATTTTTTCTCCTAAACCGCTCGGTAATCTCTATCTCTAGACAGTAGGAATGGAAGAAATGAACAAGTATCCCTTATATAGGAAGCATGAATGGTCTAGATTAGATCAAATCCAACGCCCAGGAAATCATCCTGCCCAAAGCGTCCGATAACTGTCACCTCGGGCACGTGAAGCGATGCCTTAAAAGGTGCGCGCATTAAATGTAAGACGTGATAGTCTGATTATGACGTGACTATTCGATTATGCTTGCACCGGCCTCGTTGGATCCTGACCAGCCCAATCACTCCTTCACACGTGGCAACCATCAACCCCAGGTTCTTGAGGATACCTGCCGATCCAACCAACGGTTGACCATGGCGGCGGGTCTGGCCCCGAGTATCATCCCGGATAGGGTCCCGAACAGTTTACTAGGTTACGTAAATTTTCAATCCTTATCTGATAGAGCATCACATTAGCCTAAAAAATGGGGAGGGGGGAAGGGGGGGTAGCTGATAGGTACAAAAATATCAGCTCAAAGTCAACCTTTGCCGCCTCAGTAGGGAAATGCCGAGTCATCCTAAAGCGGCACTTACTGCTCAAATATCCCGGGTAGTTCTGCTGAGACCGCCCAGTCTGGTCCCATAACTCTAGAGTACAGTACAGGCTTATAACATGGTAAGCACAGCTCGGGCGTGTCTTGTGCCTTGCTCCATAAGAATCCACGCAGTTTTCTATCTCAGTTGGAAGACTAATGGAAGGCAAAAATTATTTCCTAATTGTATTAGGAAACTCATTTGATTTGTGTCAATCGCATCCTAATAAAATTGTATTACCTAATCTAAATAACTTTGTTATACGGGTAGGTCTCTTGCATCTATAAAAGAGACCACTTACCCCATTAGAGGGGATCGCATTCTTGCTCCATAGAACCGCTATTTGTATACAGAATACACATTCAGCCCGACCGGTCACTGGTAGCTCCAAGCCTGTTGGTTTACCACAGACCCCCGTTGCTGCTTATATAATAGTACAAGTGCTCTGACATACCACATGGATGTAGGTTCCTTCGTTAACATGGCCGAATCACATACAAATCCCCTATGCCTTATTCGTCTTGTTCTTATCCAATTTTTAGCATCATCACTTCATACCTAGTTTCATCATAACCACCTTATTTATAACCTGCAGCCTCAGGAATGATTGCATTTAGTTGGGCCTAAACCTATTGACCATAGCTTCCTTCTTTGGGGGCACGACAACGTTGGCTGACGTGACCAGTCTTGACACAATTATAGCACACCATATCCTGACAACCATTGTGCCTTAGTGCCTTATAGTCTCGAGATATGTGATCAGGTATACCAATTAAAATAATTATTGGTACTCCTTTCTGCACCCGATTATGGCTGAGTTTAATATAGAGTTTTCCATTAAAAGTCCTCTTCTGACCTTGATTGCGATATGGCTATCTGTTTCCAGAATTACTCTTTTGTGGTGGGCAGAAGTCAAACTTCTTGCGATTTGATCGCATGTCTTCTTCTACCTCGGTGGCCAGTTCCTTAAGAAATTCGAATCTTTTGTCCAAGTACCGAATAGTCATATGACGAATCGACGGTGCCAACCCTTGATTATATTTTTGGATTTTCCTTTCCTCCGTATCCAGCATATGTGGGGCAAATCAGGATAGCCTCTCAAACTGAGTCGTGTTCTCTTACACAGACTTGTTCCCACCATGTCCATAAATTCACTTTCAGGCTTGTGCCTCTCTGTTTCTAGGAAATACTTCTCCAAGAATTTCTTCCTAAAAGTAAACCATGTCATGGCTTTGACAGCATCTTCTCCCATGGTGGCTTTCACTGCCTCCCACCAATCTCCAGCAGCATAGGTCAATTGGAATGTTGCCAGTCTCTTCTTCTCTTGATCAGTACAATCCATTATTTTGAAGATATGAACCATCTGCCTTAGCCATTGTTCGGCTTTCCATGATTCAGCAGTGCTAGCAAATTGCTCTGGTTGTGAGGCACGGAACCTCTCCAATCGTTTATCCCCTATTTGACGGACTGGGACTTCATTTCTCTGATTGTTGCCATTTCTATTGTTGGCGGCATTTAGGTCTCCAATACGTTTGATCCTCCGAACAAATGCCTCAAACATGCCGGACGGATCAACTGCTGGTGGTGTTCCCTCAATCACATCGCGGTTTCTGGGACTCCTTCTTGCTATAGTTACAACTTAACTCCTGATAGTACAATAAGGTTAGCAATTAAGCAATTTATAAGAAGGAATACAAGTATCAATACGAGGTTTCAAAAATATTCTATATATATCTTTTTAAGCAGTTACATATACCATGTCAAGTTAATGCTTCTATCTAGCCAAAAGATGAGATTTTTGGGACTAACAGTCCGATGTACAAAATGTGGGAGTCATTGTCCCGTATGCATTCTAATGCTAACTTATAATATCCAATAAGTCAAAAAGTGGGGATACTTAGTCAAATATTTACAACATGCTCATAAACATAAATCTAAACATGCCTACTGGGAGCCACTGGGCCTATGGCGCCATACTCCAGAACAGTGCATCGGGTGATCGTAATCCTAATGCTACTACTCTCAGCATCAGACACTGGAGGTGGAGCACCATCCATGTCCATGAGCTCTACGGGTAGCTCTGAGGGTGGCTCAGGCATCTCGTCTTCATGAAGCTCGAGCTTAAACTCGCCTATGAATACCACAACACCTGCTAACATTGCAGGTATAACCACAGAGACCTCGGGTGTAGCTGCTACTAGAGCTACAGCTGGTAGTGAAGTAGCCTGAAGTGCCAAAAGCAACTATACCATCTCTATCTCTATAGGTAGACAGAGGTCGGGGGTAAGAATCCTCCTGATCCTCTCCTCTACTATCAATCTGTTGATAGAAGGCCTCCAACTGAACGGTGAAGGTCCACCATCCCCTCTGTGTGAATGGCCCTCCAGATACTATTTTCTATGCTGACTGTAGCCTAGAACTGAATCATAGTAAGATAGATCTCTAAGTCGTGCGGCTCTATCCCACCGGGGTCAATCACATGTCCGCCAAAATCATCAGGTACATTACATGGGTCCATGATGATAACTTGACAAAAGCAAACTATCTTATATTAGGGCTAATCTTAATATATCTGGATGTCGGATCCTAAGTACTGAGGACACTCGACTACGCCTATCCTTTTGCTATCATAACATGTGTCTAGGCTTAAGCCTAATTATACAACCAAGGCTCTAATACCAAAAATCCTATCACGCCCCAGCGTAGCAAAATAAGGAAAATTTTTCATTTCCATTTTGGATCAATAGGTCATGACAGGTGATGGATCACTTGTCCTGTACTTTAGCTTAACATGTACTAGAAAACAGAGTATATAAAGCAACAGGGAAGAAAACATAAATACTATTACAACTTCAAATAATATTACATTGTCCTTAAATTCAAATATCCTGAAGGCACAAACCGCATTAAACAAATAAAAACATTATCCATATCCTTATTACAACTTTATTAAATTATAAAAGTAACACTGCAAGCTCCTCTATCTAGCTTAATCATATTGCCTTGCATAACCATTTCCTGAACATTTGGATGTCGAGGACAAAATAAAGTCATCAACAAATGAAAGTCGAGTAAGTATAACGAATACACAAACAATGTATATAAAAGTACATTAGCACGTATGATTACGGTTCAGTATCTTAGAGTACAGTTAATCCATTATTACAGTCATCACATAATAATAATTAGTAATAGTTTGAGTAGTTTGAGTAATGAATAATTAAGACCGTGCATGAATAATGAAACCATCTCATCTCACTGACTCTTTTATCTCGATCCCAATCTCTTAACTCATTAGGTTCACCTTGAACGATCCAGCACAGTACCGTTAGTTTAGAAGGTCTATCGATGTGTCTGCCGTATCTCAAGCGGCCTGGAAGTACCTAGATATTTAAGGTTACAATAACCTGTGGAATACTTCAATTAATTTACCGCATCTGAAGCGGCCTGGAATAATTTAAAGTTACCACCAGACTGACCTACCGTATCAAAAGCAGCCTGGGCTCAGCCCTCTTAATTAATCTACCGTATCAAAAGCAGCCTGGGCTCAGCCCTCTTGTGATAGCCTTAAATAATTAAGGCTATCACAAGACTCTAACTCGCTACCATATCTAAAGTAGCCTGGGCTCAATCCTTCCTAATTAACCTACTGTGTCTCAAGCGGCCTGGGATAGTTAAGGTTACCACAACCAAGACATCTCCTCTTGACTTTTCCAATCTCACCATCACACACCATGCATGTTAACTCATACCAACTCGACTATGCAAATGTATAACTTATTCTTTTTCTCGTTTATATAAAGGTATCGGAACACGCGTACTACTTGCTATCTCTTTACATATTTTCTTACAAAAGTATCAAAGCGATATGACCTAAATCTTTCTTTTCGCATTTTCTTTATAGAAGGTATCAGAGCGGTTTCTACTTTTCTTTAATATGGTATCAGATCTATTTATATTTTGATTACTACGAATGGTATTCTAAACGATGGATTCCTATTCTCGTATAAGTGTATCAGAGCTAAATAAATGGAATTAACATGTAATGAAAGCACTATTCAGTAAAACTAGAAAAACTGCCTGGTGAAACAGATCATTCTTTCACAGAGAGGCAGGACCGGTCCTAGTCGTTTAGCGAAAATGGTCATGGTCGTGACTGGTCCTGATAGTCATGCGGGACCGGCCATGGTCAGGACCAGTCCTGGGTATGTTTTGCAACCAGTCCTGGTCGTCTTCTTCCTCAGGACTGTACAGTTGCAGAGCTATATACGAGTTTTACAAATCTCAATGATACAGTAAGTATAATATATCATTCTCTTCATTTTTCTGTGTAGATTATGAATATATAAGTCTTGTTTGCCAATTCCTATTGTATCTTTACTTATTGATGAAAATCCGAGAGACGCTGAAAATACGATTTCACTGTACGTTGCAATCGTTACAAATTAAGGTGTAAGATTTGAAATAGAAGTTACTGGGACTATGATCTTTCATCCCTTTTTATAGAAATTGTTTTGGTTGAGTTTGGTGAGACCACCATTTTTAAGCTTCCATAATTACATGTATGTATATATATGAATATCTCTAAAATTAATACCCCTGGCTTGTGTGCAATGACTAATATTACATTATAAGTGAGTTCGAGAGACTTGCCGAAGAAAGATGTAAATTCCGTAATAAAGCTACGAGCTTAACAATGGCTATGGCTATGGCCTCTTGAGTCCACTATGACTTCTAAGTGCTGTATTTCCTTCCTTTACTTCCAGAAAGTATGTTGATTGTGTGTGTGTGGACTGATTGAGAATGTGAGAGGTGTTTATGGGTGTGTATTATGGCTGAGAGAGAGAGAGAGCTACTGTGAGAGGGAGCTTTGAGTTTTGAAAGCTTTGGCTTCCAAATGTGTGTGTTATAAGTAATATGAAATAAAACTTTATGTAAGTGTGTTTGCTTTTGTGTTCTTGTGAGAAATGTCAATGCATGTGTGTTGATATATACACAACTTTAATCAATGAGTTTGAATCATTGAGTTGCAAGTTGCAACGTAATGATCATCAAGATAGAATTTATAGCTAGTTTAGAAGTGATTACAATCAGTCACGCAAATAATACAGTTGGTTTGGTTAATCAGTTTGGTTCAGTTAGTCCAGTTAGGTTGGTCCTGGTAGTCTAGAAAAATACCCAAATAAATATTAGGGACCAAAAAGTAAAGAAATGTGATTAATGTTTTATTACTAATTTTAATCCCAAATTATAGGATAACTTAGGGGCACAGTCTTAAGCGTAATAATACTAATTAAAATTACTAAAGGTGTCACAAAATTAAAGCCATGTAAATTTAACAAATCAACTTAAGTAATTTTTTTTTTCATTTATGGAGATAATACTACAATTAAAATAATGCGTAACAGTAATATAAAAATGACATTGTAATAACAACTAATAACATAGGTATTATTTAATAAATAGAATAATACCAAAACTAAAAATTAATCCATATTAAATAAATAAAAATCGACATTTTATTTATTATTAGGGGAGCGAAATTACAGGTTGCTACATGGTTCAACCCAATTTTTTCAAAGATTAAGGAGGTTAAAGCCTACTACACAACTTGCCTTTTTCCCTTTAATCTCAAAAAAGATTTGAGTGAATATGGAAGAAGTGCTAAACATTTATTATAATCATTCCCGAACATGCCAAAAGCCTACCACTCTCTCTCCCTCTCTCTCTCTCTCCCTCTCTCTCACATCCAAGCATGCCATAAGCCTAGCACACACACACATATACACTCTCTTTCTCGCTCTGTTAAGCCTAGCACACACTCTCTATCTATCTCTCTCTATGTCATCTCTATTCCATTCTTTAACAACAAAATCAAAAGAATCAGGCCTTGCTTGTGTGTGAATGTGAAAACCAAGAGACTAAAAATCCATGTGAAGACCCAATTTGCAATACCTACGGTAAATGAAGCATAAACTAGTATAAATATATATATATATATGCACTCTCTCTATGTCATCTCTAATCCATTATTTAACAACAAAATCAAGAGAATTGGGCCTTGCTTGTGTGTGAATGTGAAGAACAAGAGACTAAAAATTCATGTGAAGATCCAATTCATTCAACTACCTTAAATGAAACATAAACTAGTATAAATGTATATATATATATATGTCTAAAGCAAAGAGGGTTTATGTGTATAAAGCAGAGACGGTTTACGCTCACCTAGAGAAAAGTCATTGAGCGAAGGTAATTTTCTGGGGGACAACCTCTTGAAATAAGAGCCAACCAAAAGTAGAATCTTTGGCTCCAAGGTAATGGAAAGTTCACTACAAAGCTTATCACCTGCATAGGAACATTTAGTGTAATTAGCACACTACAACTCAAAAGACATGATAACAAGATAACAATTGGGATCACAAGCCTACTTTGTGAACCATTCAAATCCAACACTATTATTAAAACATAATAATGTCATTTTATAACTGATAAATTAGGAGTAATGTAGATCTTTTTAATCGTTTACATCAGAGATTGTGAAAGAAAAGTAAGATATGATGAAGAGGGTGCTAGCTGATGATGAGTTTTCTAGTGGACAGCCTCTTTTTAATTTTTTTTTAAATTTTTTTTTATTTATGGACTAATTAGAGATTTGCACTCCATAGCCTAGCTACACTGGTCAATTTTCCTTATTTTTTTCCCCAAAGAACTCCAAACCAAAGGTTTGGGCCACTATGAGCCCATTTTGAATGCAAGTTTGGCTGCTAGCCATTCTCTCATTCTCATCCTAATCTTTCTCCTCATTTCCCTTAAGTCCCTTGAGTATTTCATTATAGGCTTGGTGACCACATGGAAACGCGGAGAATAGTAATTGTTTAAACAACAAAAAGAACAGATAGATAGAGATAGACAACTTAGCAATGAAAGTGAATTAATGTATCAAAAAGCTATTTACATACATGCTTATGCAGTGTGCTAATTAATTCTAGAAAAGTTTAGGTCTACAGTTATGTTCAAGTGGAGTGAGAACACCTTGTGAAAATCTACATAGAATTTTTCAAGAAACCATAAAAGAAAAAGAAAAAAGATTAAATCAGCATCATAATATTACATAAAACCACACAACTAGAAAAACAAAAAAATTATCACCTTGATGAATTTCTAGTCACAAAGTAAGAGAAACTATATATGGGAGCAAACTCAAACCACGCTTCTTACAATATGCAAATGATTCCTATCCATCTTGCAATTACATAAGTGAGTAGCATATGTTGTTGGACTCCAAGACAATCATTTCATCCATAGATGAACAAGCTGTAACGGTAACTATATAAAGAAAAACAAAAATTAGTAATGTGACAAAAAACTGATCTTTGAGAAGTAAGCCCAGAATAAACCATTTCAAGCTAATCCATTTTCCTTACTATCATTCTTGATTTCCATTAAACATTTGACTATTAGCCTAGAAAAATAAGTTTACATTCTTGTACCATAAGTTGCAACTTGTTATAGTAAGTAATATGTCCTACCACTTATTGTAATTTGTTGCCAAAATTTACAATTACACATCATATATTGTGATACACATATCGCATGTACCTTCCCTAAATCAAGAAGATGCAAGTATAAGATGCTGCTGATTAGGGATCAAGAGAGAGAGAAAATATACTTTGAAATCGCGATAGTGATGATGTGGTGTTACGAACCAAAAGAAAATTCTGAATATTTTAATATTTTCATATACAACATAGGATAGTTATGAAAGATACAAGCTTGGTAATTGAGAAGTATGATTACCTGAGGTCCTGGATAACCTCCCATTGGCCACTTGAGCGGCCATTTTACATCTTTCTGCAACAATGTATATTCCTACTCTATACTGTACATGTTTTTCAATTTGTAGTTAGGTTAACAGTTGATTCATAAAAGATTAATGACTGTAATAGAAAAAGGAAAGGATGAATATGAATATTTATTTTGCTTTTGAGTAAACACTCAAATAAAATATTAAGATCATACCAAGGTTCCTCGACAACAACATCGGCATGGCTGAATATCTTAGCAACATTATATCTCTTGTTCGTTGGAATTGGCTCTCCAGCCGGAGTGTAAGTATCGCACATAACCTTTAAAATTTTAAATATCAACAAAAGATGGTATTTTCAATACATATTAATAAAAGAGCAAAAACAAAACTTGATCAAATCAACTAATTGCTAAACAACACTTAAAAGAATGTGGTTGCCTCTTCTGATAGGTCCTTGAATATTGCCTGAGGGCTATTATTATGTAAAACACAAACAAATGTTACTCTATCCATTAAACAGAGAGAGAGAGGGGGGGGGGGGGGGATTAAAACATAGAATTGTGTGATTACAACTTGAAATAAATGTACTATAAAATGACTTCACTGTCTTCACTGGGAGCTTGATCACATGTGCTTGAACCATCGTAGTTCCACTTTAGAAATTTTGAAAGGTTAATGACTGGTCCATGAAGGGTGTAATTGGCAGAAAAGTTAGATCAATACCGAACTTCACAAATAAAAACCTCGAAATTTGATAAGGCAATTAAACAATGAAATTAGGTATTACCACCATTTTTTCAAGAAACAAAATTCTACTAGAAATTTCATACAGGAATTTATTCAAGCACATAATAAACAAGTATCCATCTAAGAATATCAAAGATTGCAATCATCATCAACATTCAACAACAACAACAACAAACAAGGTATGGGATGAATGTTTACCCACTTGCTCGGTCTAAATAGCCAGCAGGGCCACAGGATCATCCATGGGCTAGTCACCCAAATTCCAAAGAATCTGTGCATAAGTTTCTTGAAGTTTTATGTAGAAGAACTAATTTCTAGAGGGTTTCACTTGGCCACTTCTATAGGAAAAAATTGACTGTTATAGGCACCATTATAGAGAAGGCAAAAGGGGATTGTGAACTGCACATCTACATTCGTTGCAATGAATGACTCTGGAAGTACTGTGCAGGGACATACATAGGGTTCTAATCATGAACGAATCCATTTCAGCTCAGGATTTTATCAAGGTAAGGGATGGCTATTTGCAAATCAGAGGATGAGTAAATTAAGTGAAAAAATATAAATCACATACGAGCAGTGAAAAGGGGGTTAAGAGCAAATCCCTATTATATGTTCTGTGAAGATTAGTTCCAAAATAGTTAATCAACCAACATATATAGATTTGGCTTTGATTTGCCTTCTAGGGTTTGAATCAATCAGCCAACATACATTTGTTCATTTTAGGGTTTGTTTCTGTTTGAACAAAAAGAAGAAGAAGAAGATCTAGGGATCTAGGGTTCGAATCAATCTAGAAGAAGAAGAAGAAGAAGATCTAGGGATTGAATCAATCTAGAAGAAGAAGAAGAAGAAGAAGAAGAGGAATTGTAACCTGCGAACGACGGCACAGAGGACGACAACGGCGGCGACATAGTGGAGGACGGCGGCACAGAGGACGACAACGCTGGCATAGTGGATTCGACGGTGACGGCACAGTGGAGGCCCTTTCTCTCTTTTTCTCCCTCTCAATATCTCTCTCTCTCTCTCTCTCTCTCTCTTTCCTTTCAAAGATTTCTCTTTTCATCAAGCCAGCCCGATACCTTTTATTTTAACATACATATAAATTTTTCTTAAAAATTTCAGCTAATTATTTGCAACGGATATAACCATTACAAAGATTTATACAATTGTTACTAAAATTAAAAGAGCAGAATATGGGATATTTGTAACGCTTATTCATGATTTGTAATGGATATTATCATTACTAATTACTAACGGGAATACGCGTTACAAATCGGAAAACCTGTCCGTTACAAATTCGTCCATATGGTATAGTGCTTATTCTCTAGCCATAAAATCAAACATACATTACTCACAGAAATATAGTTCATTAACTAACCAAACATTGCACCATCAATAAAACAAACAATAACACAAACTCAGAAGTTGAAACAATCAGTTTTACCAAATTCGGTCTAATTAAGGCAATGAACAAGACTTAACAACTACTAATTTCTCTAGTACTCTTCAGCTTCCTGGTACTTTTGAAGCACTTGGGCACAATCAGGTAAAGGCTTTTTCCTGAGGAATCCCATGGAATTTGCATGGCGATGATCGTCAATGCACCCATTGTACCGGGTTAGGATCACACGGGCACGGTTACGTCCTGGATCGGCAGTGGCACAGTCGGTTTGCGGGCTGCTAACAAGCACCACATCACACATCTGGTCCCCACGGTCACCGATGACCGTAATGTTGTAATTTCCGTATGAGTCAGTTAAGTCCTCAATGGTGTATTTAAGGGCCAGAGACACTCGGTCTACGCACTCGATCCTAACCCTTGCGCCTGCCAAAATATCGAACAATTAATATGATATTAATGATGTCTTCACATTGTTTGATCGAATGTTACATGCCCTTGTCGGATACTCAACTCTCGGACACATTTATGTGACATATGTCCGACACTTCTGGTTGCAAACGCACCAAGAAGCACGTTAGTTACTTATTTAATAGCATGTCAAAGTCTCCACATACATTTTTCTGCTACAAAATTATTTCAATATAGACGAAGTGCTCATATGTGAAAGTCTCCTTATTACATATAACATTACTTTCTCTTAGACATATAAAGAAAGTACAGATTCATTGTCGTATCCCTAGATCTAGGGCTGCACAAAAAACCCGTTACCCGAAGACCCGAACCGACCCGAACCGATTGGGTCGGGTCTGAAATGAAATGGGTCGGGTCTGGTTCGGGTCCAGGCATAAGATAAATATTTCGGGTCGGTTCTGGTCTGGTCTGGTCCGGTTAATAGACAAACTGTTTTTGCTAATTAATTGTTTATTTTGGTGACAAAGTACTCATTTTTCTTTTCATTATATCCATGAGTATATAAAACATAACCACCTTATTAATTTGAACTTTTATAGCTTGCACATCATTATATCCATGAATATATAAAACATTATATTCACTTTCTAATGGTGGGAAATAATTTTTATGATTCTCCACCCTCATCAATCTTTTTAATGGATATATTATACATAGAAGAATAGGTATCCACTAATGAATATAAATATAAATAATAATAAATTAAAATATAAGAAAAAATATATATATATTAAAAAAAAAAAAAAAAACTGGCTTGTGGCCCAGACCCGACCCGACCCGACCCGAACCGAACCAAATTTACTGGGTCGGGTCGGTCCGTGTCCAAACCTCATCGATTCGGGTCTGAATCTCAAAACATGGAACCATTCATAATCGGGTCGATTCCGGTTCTGTAGAGACCCAACCCGACCCGACCCATGTGCAGCCCTACCTAGATCTATAGATTTGTGTAACCAAAATTTCCATTGCATCCCATTTACGTTCCAATCCGTAAAGATATTGAATCTACAATGAAGATGAAACAGTTCATTGAGTGATAAATACTTGTTGCTATTGCGAGTATGATGCGAGAGATTGGAATATAAGAGCATCTCTTATTGTTACTAGCCAATCTAAGGAAACAAAAATTGTGAAGTATTTGACTACTCGTATAGTGTTTTACATATCAAATATCAAACATAGTACTCCTACTAAAAAGTAGTAGCCATTTTACATATGTTGAGTTATGGATTTGATGCATTTTACATATAGTGTACGGGTCACAGTCAGGGCATTCTGTATAAGTTTGACTATATATCTTTGTTTTCTCGAGAGCATTTTTGCTCATTTAAAAAATATTTTATAAATGCTTACCCAAATATCTTATTAGTATTAGTGAACTATTTTTTTGTTTAATCCTGAGTCCCACTGCATTGGCCAATGCGATACTTGAGTAAACATTGGTGAACAATTTTTTGGATGAGCAAAAATATTTTCTTTTTTCTCTCCATCACCTACATGTTAGTCTACAAACTAGTAAGTCATGTTGGCTCCTTTAGTCACACCATTGAATTGCACAGAGTAGTGTTACACATCTTTTGACACATTTTTGACACAGTTTTAAATGTATGTACCATGCACAACGTAATTGGTGCACATAAAAGTGTAAAAAATTCAAACAGCACAAAGTACAAATGTTTAAAGTATAATGTATCAAAAAAATATGTGTGCCAAACATTTCCCATCGCACAAATATAAGATCAAGAGGAGCGAAATGATTGCAAACAGTTTTAGTATAGCTTTCAGAGTTATATTAGAGCTCCAAAGTCAATTTTAAAACAGAACTTAAATACTTCACATAAAAATTAGAGCTCCAAAGTCAATTTAAAAACAGAACTTTCAGAGTATAGCTTTCAGAGTTCATTTTCAACCTGTGTTTTCTACATTCTTAAGTTGCACTTTTTTTTTTTTTCATATTTGTTATTTTTCTTGGTAACAAAACAAACAAAAACATTTTCCTCACTGCTTGTTTAATTTTCTAACTAAACTCATCAACCAAGCATCCCATAATTGACAAATTTATTGGTATTATAATATTATTTGCCTCGAATTTGTGATTGAGGCATAAAATAGGTAACAAATAATGTATGTATGTTAAGATATATATATATATATATATATGGTCATACTTTTGAGTGAGTGAACATAACCAGTGAATATTAATTTTTGCATAAAAGAGTCAGCGGGTCGATCCGCTCACCTGCGGATTCTTTTAAGGGAAAAAACAATATTCACTGATTATGTTCACTCGATCTTATTTACTTAAGACACTGACTCTATATATATATATATATGTATGTGATGGTGAGCAAATTGGGAGGAGGAGTGAGTGTGGATATATACCTGAGATGTATTTGGTGGCGTAGGTCTCGAATCCGCAGCGGCAAGTGTCGCAGTAGACGCAGCCTTGGACGTAGAATGGGTTCCCTACGTAGTATGCGCGAATGAGTGCAGGGAACACACACATCATACCTAACATCACCATTACCATTGATCTTCCCATTTTTAATTTTTTTATTTGTTTTTGGTTTTTACTACTCAAGGAGGGCCCTGCCCTTCTTCTTCCTCTGTTTCTAATCTTCCACTAGAGAGAGAGAGAGAGATGAGATGAGGAAGGCCAAGTGTGAACTGATATAGGGAGAGAGGGATATAGAGAGATCACATGTAATGAGCAGTATCATCGCGATTCGCTCCGTGCGGCACTCCCTAATTACATTAATTGGGGTTGGTGGGTTCCCGCCAGCTCCTTTCCTTTCTCTTTACGCGGAGATCCATGTTGGTAGGTATTTTTTAATGAGTTATATTTTGGGTACTAACAATATTCATTAATATTTATTAACACACTTTATCTCTCTCTTAGTGGTATTGTGGGGTCCGCAGTAGACTAGAGTGTGTTAGTAAGTGTTAGTGAATTTTGTTACTGCCCATAGCATTGCCCTTTTTTAATTCAGTAACTCTTAGCCTTTAACCACAAAAGAATCTCACAAAAATAAAATATATAAAAATCACAATATCTATCTGTCTTTTAACAGGGTCTATTGACACTGTAGGGGTCACAGTAAAAGGGAGAGATAAACACATAATGTTTATGTATCTTATTTTGTGGGATTCTTTTCTGCGCAAAAAGTTACTCTTTTCAATTCAAAACAATGGGTTGTAAATCAATTGTGTGATTAGTAATTACTATGCTTGTAAGAATTTTTTATTTTTTTTAATAAAATTAAGTACTCCGTATATATAATGAGAACTTTGATCAATTATTCGTTTTTTGGTGTATTTGATATTACTACATTCGTCTCATTTTTTGTGTTCATCTGTTTTTTCTTTGAACATATCAAAATTGTTGTCTACTAAAAATATCTAACAAGCAGTCAAAGGAAAAGAAAACAACTAAGGGCCTTCTCAAACATTTGCATTATTTTCATGTCATGTGAATGACAATCATTATGCCCCTCCCCCTTAAAATGAACACATAAAATAGAACGGAGGAAGTAAAGGCTTACCTATTTAGCAAAAAAAAAAGTTTCACGGCTTAACCTAAAAAGCAATTAAATACCTGCTGAAGATTAATGTAAGTGAAAAATTTATTGAACAATACCTTTGAAAATTTAGAGTAACATTATTTTTAATAATGTAAACTCAATATTTTAAAATTTTCAGCGCTAAAAATCAATTTTAATTTTATTTTATTAAACCGAGTCTTAAGTACATTACCTTAGGTACTCTTCTATTATTATAGAGTAAACTGATTCAAGTGTACATGTTTGTCGATGTGAAAATAGCATTTAAGAAATGTTGTCATTTCAGTTGGATGATCCTACTTTATTTAGATTTAATTTTTTCGAAAAATGTCAAATTATCATTTGAGTAATACTTGAGATAATTAAAATACACAACCTTGGGACACAACCTCTATTTTGTGTTTATCTCTCTCCTCGTGAGTACTGTGGAGTCCACTGGCACTGTGGGATCCGTCAGGACAGAGATAGACACAAAATGGGAGTTGTTTCCGAAGGTTGTGTCTTTTGATTGTGTCCCAAGTATTACTCTTATCATTTACCTTCATAAAGCATTAACGAAGTTGTTTTCTAGTTTCAACACTTTTAAGAATAGGAAGAATAAAAAGGAAAAAAGGAAAATTAATAAGAAAGGGTTATGATTAATTATATTTTTTAATTTTGTGAGCTTTCGATCTTCTTTTTGGTTTTTGTTAATTTATAGGAAAAACACGACAAAATTAGGTTTTCTTTTCATTTCTTCATTTCTTTCTACGCACAGACAGCACACAAAAGGATCCCAAATCATTCCATCATATACATTTTATCTCGATAGAATATATGTATTTTTGTCTTTATTTGACGTTCCAACAAACATAATGTTCTTAGGCTTAGTTTGGCTCTATTTCCGTGCTTCTCTTTTTTTTAAAGCACAATTTCATGTTAATTCATTTGTTTACTAGTTTGTGAGCTTTACAAAAATTAAGGGTCTGTTTGATAACCATTTCATTTTGGTTTTTTTTGTTTTTGTTTTCATTTTTTTGAAAATGGCAATAAAAAAAACGTTTGGTAAACTTAATTTTGTTTTTATTTTTCAAAATCAATTTCAAAAAAGGTACCAAAAATGAAAACAAAAATTAGTAGCTTCAAAAAAAAGCAAAATCGATTTTGGTATCCAATATTACTACTTTTGCTCTTACCAAGTTAAAAAGCTATAACTATTTAACATTAAACCAAAATTAAACGTCGTCAGATTCATACATTTTTTTGTTGGGACCAAAAAAGTATATAATCGCAAAATGACCAAATTGCCCTTAAATATTACATTTAGTAAATTAAAAAAATTAAGTCTTCAAATAACACAAGGTGACATACTCAAAAGTTATTCGAGGTTTTGGATTTAATGGCGGGGTCCATTTGGTCTAAATCTATTTGTAAAATGACTATTTTGCCCTTTATTCTTCAAAATGCCATACCTAGTTAAGATTAAACTAGAATTGAACATCGTCAGAGCCTATGAACTCATTCTAATATTAAGACCATTTAGAGTGCTAAAAAGCATATATTATAAAATGACCAAATTGCCCTTGGAGCTTACATATAAGAAGTTAACATTGTTAAAATCTTCAATTAATACGGAATGACCTGTCCCTAAGTTTTTCGACGTTCTGAATCTAATGGTAGGGTCCATTTGACCTGAATATATTTGTAAAATGACGATTTTGACCTTCAAATTTCAAAATGTCATAGCTTGTTAAGACTAAGCTAGAATTGAACGCGGTCAAAGCCTTTGAGCTCATATTTAAGATAAAAAATATTTGGAACCTAAAATGTACATATATGGTAAAATGACAAAATTGCCCTTGGGATTTACATATACGAAGTTAACATTGTTAAAGTCTTCAAATAATACAGAGTGGCCTACCCTGAGGTTTTTCGTCGTTCTGAATCCAATGGTATGGTACATTTGGCTTGAATATATTTGTAAAATGACTATTTTGCCTTTAAAATTTAAAATGCCATAACTTAATAAAATAAAATCAGAATTTAACACCGTCAAAGCCTGTGAACTCATATTATTTTGAAGAACATTTTGAAACCTAAAAAGTATATAGATCGTAAAATGACCAAATTACCCGTGGGGCTTACATATAAGAAGTTAACATTGTTAAAGTCGTCAAATAATACGGAATGACCTATCTCGAGGTTTTTCGACATTCTGGATCCAATGGTAAGGTCCATTTGATCTGAATATATTTTTAAAATGACTATTTTGCCCTTCAAACTTTAAAATGCCATAACTTGTTAAGACTAAACTATAATTAAACACCGTCAGAGCTTGTGAGCTCATATTTAAGATGAAGAACATTTGTGACCTAAAAAGTATATAGACTGTAAAATGACCAAATTGCCCGTGGGGCTTAAATCTAAGAAGTTAACATTGTTAAAGTCTTCAAATAATACAGAGTGACCTAGCCCGAGATTTTTCTACGTTCTAAATCTATTAGCGGAGTATATTTGTAAAATGACTATTTTGCCCTTATAAGTTTAAAAATCCACAACTTGTTAAGATTTAACCAGAGTTAATCATTTTATGATGTATATACTTTTTAGGCATTTTGATTTAATCTTAACAAGTTATGGCATTTTGAATTTTTAAGAATAAAATAATCATTTTTCCCTTATGTATTCAGGCCAAATAGACCCCTCCATTGGATTTAGAATGTCGAATAACCTTAGTGTAACTGTGTAAGTCACCCCGCATTATTTTAATACTTTAACAATGTTAACTTATTACAAGTAAACCCCAAGGGTAATTTGGTCATTTTACCATATATATATACATCCTTGTACGTTCCCAAATGTTCATCTTAATATGAGTTCACAAGCTCTGACGACGTTCCATTCTAGTTTAGTCTTAATACGTTATGTTATTTTGAAGTTTGAAGGAAAAATACTAATTTTACAAATATATTCAGGCCAAATGGATCCTAGCATTGGATCCAGAACTTAAAAAACCTAAGGTTAGGTCACTACGTATTATTTGACGACTTTAACAATGTTAACTTCTTATATATAAGCCGCTAGGGTAATTTGGTCATTTTACCATATATGTACTTTTTGGGTTCAAAAATGTTCTTGATAATAATGAGTTCGTAGGTTTTGACGACGTTAAATTCTGATTTTAGTTTAACAAGTTATGGCATTTTAAAGTTTTAAGGGCATAATGGTCATTTTACAAATATATTCAGGCCAAGTGGATCCTACCATTAGATCCAGAATGCCAAAAATTCTTAGGGTAGGTCACTCTGTATTATTTGAAGACTTTAATAATGTTAACTTTGTATATGTAAACCCCAAGGGTAATTTGGTCATTTTACCATATATGTACTGATGATGCCGAAAATTGGTAAGAGTAATTTGGACAGAAAATAAAACCAAAGAAGACTTGTATGTGGTTCGGTCCCGTTAATGAGGTGACCTACGTCCACGTGTGCGTCTATGCGCTTCTTACTAGCAAATCACCGGCGGGCCTGGTGAGCCAACAAAGATGGGCAGCACTACCAATAATACCGGCCGGGTGTATGCGTGTAAGTGGTGAGTTCTCTTCGTAAGTGCTTGTGTACTCCGAGAGATTCTTTTCGGATCCCTCTAAGGAGGATAGGTGGGCTCTTTTATAGATGTAAGAGTCCACCCTTACACGGTAAGTTTATTAGATTAGGAAGCCTAATCTAATCGCAATAGATTTGTACAATGTTAGGAGAGTTTCCTAAGTGGTTTAGGCAACCACTGATTCTTTCTTGATAGAGTCATGACCGTATAAGGAAACGATGAGAGACGCCATCTACTCCGCGCTTACCGGGGAGTCACTACGCCTCGTTCCCGAGCTGCCGAGCATCCCGGACGGTTATAGCTGAACACCTCGGAAGTGTGGGCTCCATTCTCCCACTCCGGACTAATCGGGCTATCCGCTGACCACGTGGCGGTGGGACAGTTACAGAATATTTCTGGACGTATCAGCTGCCCCCCATTTTCAAAGTTGAGATAACGCCTTGCAAGATGAAATTTGGAAATTAAGAATGTCTTCCAGATATCGACCGGAAAATGACTGGGACCCCCATCGAAATCGGGCCGGTTTGTAATGACTTGTCGGTATATCGACCGAGCGGTGGCCCTGCAGGACCGGGCCCCCCGGTGCCACGTGTCCACTGGTTACTGGTCTGGTTCGGATCCAAAGCTGCTAGTTTAGAAGTAACCAAATCGTCCAGGTGGCAAACGAACCATCACGTCGTGCATTCAATGCTCACGCTTTTTGAAACGACGCCCCACGTGCCCGAAATGACAGTTTCGGCGGGAGAGCATGTCAGCCATCCGATCAAATTTGATCCTAACCGTTCGCGGCGCTTATATAAGGAGCACTCTGTTCAATCTGTTTCTCACTGCAAATTATCAACTGAATCGCCCAAGCAAACACTCCGAGCTCCTTCTCCTCTGCTATTCTTAACCTTCAAGCTTTCATCTCCATCAAATGGCTTCCCATATCAATCTGTCGTCTGATGAAGGGCTTAGAGCCTTCCGAGAGGACTGTCAAATTCTGGACGATGTCGTGGTCCGTCCGTATGCTGAGGGGGAGGAAGTAACCTTCCCTTTAGTCCTCATCAGTAGCTACTTGTTGCTTATTGTGGGATTACGCTTCCCCCTTCCGGTCTCCTTCTGCGACCTGCTTCAGGGGTTGTGCATTCCGCTCTCCGAGTGCCGCCCAAATGTCGCCCGCCTCCTTTGGGGAATATCAGTGATGAACGAGCGGCTTATGTTGCTCCTTCGTCCCGTCGACGTCGTCAGGTGTTATATTCTGGGCATCGACCACGGGGGTCCTTACTTCCGCCCCAGGACCGAGGGAAGGGACCTTGTCCAAGGTTTGGACTTCCCGAACAAGAACTGGCGGCGGTACCCTTGGGTAGTTGATGTTGTCAGAATCAAGATATAAAAGTATTCTTTACTTTTCAATAGATTTGCAGTGTGGAAGTAAAGGTCGAACCCACAGAGATTGATTACTACAGTGATTTAATTTTAAAACCTAAGTCTAATTAATTAGGGAAAA
Source organism: Hydrangea macrophylla (assembly GCA_033977485.1). Classification (NCBI taxonomy): domain Eukaryota; kingdom Viridiplantae; phylum Streptophyta; class Magnoliopsida; order Cornales; family Hydrangeaceae; genus Hydrangea; species Hydrangea macrophylla. Next base: position 45,019,492 of record CM066984.1, on the reverse strand, counting down.
CGGATTTTGATTTGGATTTAATTAAACTAATAACAATAAAAGTAAATCTAGACTATGGAAGCAATTAAAAGTTGTTTTTAATTAATGTTTAAGGGAACCTAGGATTGCAAATCCACCACTAGATTCATAATAGGAATATCTATGAATTACTTTAGCTTATTACGTTGGATGAATATGGGGAATTGTAGCTACAAGCCCAATTCCTCCGACAAGAAGATAATCATGGTTCAAGCACCAACATAATCCATCTGCGGATAGCACGAATCATCTCACACTAAACTAGGGTTGTGATCTAATCCGTCTAACCTAGGCATGGACTATTCGGATACTTGATAGCACGAATCACTAAAGCACCATCACATGTAAACAATCTAAACAAGCACAGCAAGAATAGATCGTTGAGCACATCACAGTCAAAATAGATCTAAGACAAGAATAAATTCCGAAAGCAATGATTTAATCAATGTAAGTACGATTTATTTATAAAATCCTCTAAACATGTGACTGTCATCCATACACAATAAAACTAAAATAAAAGCATAAATAAAACCCTATTACTCATCTAGGGCTTCATTGAAACCCTAGATCAATGATCTAGCCGTCCATGGAAGTAGTAGATAGCAAGAGGTTGATGGAGGAGGCCATGGAAATCCTTGGTCTTCTTCTTCTTCTCCTTGCTTCTCCCTCTTCAAGGGCTGGAAGTATATGTGTATATTAATTGCCAACCCTCTAATTGAAGAAAAATAGGGTTTATATAGATTTACAACATGTTTTGGAAGCCTTTACAACTCGAAACGGACTGAAACGCATGTAATTTACAGTCTGGACGTCGTTTAGCAGTCTCGTTTGCACAGGAGTCTTCAGTATACTGAAATACGCAACTTTGATTTTTGGGCATATCGCGCGAGCGGGTCGCGCGAGCGCGACATTGGGTACCTCGCGCGCGCGGATCGCGCGAGCGAGCTCTTGGGGGTCTCGCGCGAGCGGATCGCGCGAGCGGTTTCTGGATTCTCGCGCGAGCGGATCGCGCGCGCGATTCTTGGATTTCCGCGCCCGCGGGTCGCGCGCGCGAAGTGTCTTTTTCAGCTTCCTTCTTCCTGCTTTTTCACCTTGTTTAGCCTGGTTCAGTTGATTTCTTCCAAAACCTGTCAGAAACTAGAAAACAGAGTAAAAATATACAAAAACAGGATAAAAAGGTACTAACAAATGCTCGTTAAAGCGTATAATTAGGATTAGTTCTCTCCCGATCAGTAGTGGTCGTCGGCAACTGGCTGGAGGATGCCGTTCTCTGCCCTCCTGCAACTTTTGATCCCAACCTCTGCAAACAAGCTTTTGCCGCCTTCCGCAGCGTCGCCCCTACTGCTAATGAAACGGAGGCGATTGACCGAGCCATCGAGGCCGGCTTGTCGTTCTCTGATCTGGTCGGGGGACCTGCGGATGGTGCGGGCGCCGAACCCTTCTCCGCTGCTCCTGCCGCTGCGGCTTCGGGGTCACGCCGCTACACCCGGTCCATGGCCACCGGCCCGCGCGCCACAAATAGGGCTGGTGCACCCAAGGGGCCAATTTCTCTTCCCACCAGCAGTGACTCCTCCTCGTCCGGGGATGCAAGCCCGCCACCTGGACCGTCCAGGAAGGGAAAAGAGAAAGAAGTTGGTGAGGGGTCTCCACCTCCACCAAAGAAAAGTCGGGTGGATCCCCCGGTCGTGCCTAGCTCTTGGACCGGCCTTTCCCTTGCTAACCTGGAGGTTCGTCTCCAGGAGATGGAAAAACAGACCGCTCATCTGCAGACAGGCTCGGTGATACGGGAAGTGGATATCCACACCCTTGAGCTTACAGTGAAGGAGCTGCTAGCGAGGTTGGCGGCCTTGGAGGAGGAGGTCAAGGCTTTGAAGGACAGAGGGACTTGAAGGCCTTGATACATATATATTTTTTCTTCTCTTTTTTTTTTTTTTTTTTTTAAGGGAGGCTATTATAAATGCCCCCGATCTCTGTACAGATCACCCTTTATAGCAATAAAAAGGTCCTTGAGGCCACGTTTTACCTTTTAATATGCTTCTTCAACTGTTTACTGATTCTGTGCTACGCTGGGCAGCTAATGCCCGGCCGGTGTATGAATGTGCCCGGGCTGCGGCAACTCGGGTTCGGATCACCGCTGGTCTGTACCAACCAATCATTAGTCAAGTTAGAAATTGACAATGGTAATGTGATCGTAACCGAACCGATTGCGGGCTAACTAAACCGTCGTGTCACCCAATTAATGCGCGCACCTTTTGAGGCGACTCTTCACGTGATCGAAGCGACAGTTTGGGCGGGAAATCTCCTGGACCGCTGGATCCGCTCTGATCTTGGCCGTTCAGGGCCTTTATATAAGGAGTACTTGCCTCATTTCTCGCATCCCTTATCTTCTACTTCCTGCCTTCTTTTCTTTTCCCCCGTCCTTTTTCACTTCGGAGTGAGGCTGGAAAGAACGAATCTGGTGAGGTTCGAGCGGGAGTGGGATTTCTTTCTCCTTAGATTTTGTGTGTTCTTTGAGTCGGGTGGAACTGTAACTCATCTGATCCGAGCAGGTGTTCCTTGTGCTGTCTTGGGAGAGTGTTACCTAGTGCTGAGGAGTGCCTACTCATTACCATTCAGGTTAGTGACTGCTGCCCCCCCTGTATATCAGGCTTGGGGTTCCCGATCCATACGCAGGTCGTAGTTTGCGTCCGTTCCTTTCCGTCGGAGTGCCAGAGATGGAACACTCCGGCTTCAACTCTACGTCGAGATCGGAGAGTGAACAGTATCAGTCAGCATCCCCCGGTGCCAGTCGGGACCGGCTTTCTGAGTCCCTGACCGATCATCAAAGCGGGGACAGTGAGTCTACTCAGGAGGCCCCTGTTGCCTCCGTCTCGAGGGGCTCGGGCGACGAGTTGCCCAGGGAAACTGATCATATAGTGTTTGCCTGTGAGTCCACCCTTTCTACGCTGCGTTCCCAAGACCTTCTCCGGATCAGAGAGAGGTACTCTCTTCCTGACGGTTGTGCCCTAGCCGTAAACCCCGGCGGCGCGCACCTCTATCAGCCTGGGTTCGTCACCCTGTTTGAGGATGCCATGATGGCGGGCCTCCGACTACCCCTCCACCGCGTTGCCCGGGATGTCCTAATCTATCTCGATATCGCTCCCGGGCAATTGGCCCCCAACGGGTGGAGGTTCCTGATGGGGTGTATATCATTGTGGCCTAAGATGTTCGGGTACGAGCTTACCCTCCACGAGTTTCTTTGGGCCCACTGACCATTCCCTGTGCACCGGGAAGTGGGGTTTTTCTCATTTTCTGCCCGTCCGGGAAGGAAAATTATCGACAGATGCCCTAGCAACAACAAGGGGTGGAAGGGCAAGTTCTTCCAAGTGTCCACCCTTCGCCTTTGTGACATGGCCCCAAGGACCCAGCTGAGGACATCATGGGCTGGGGAGTTGAGGGGTAAGACCACCCTTCCGTGTTCGTCCGTTCTTTCGGTTTTTAGGAACGCAATGGCTTGCTAACTGACTTCATTTCTCTGTGCACAGCTGGCTCGACAGAACCTCCCAAAATCTCCAAACGGTGCCATGCGAGGATCTGGAACCTAGCAGAGTTTCCCACTAGTGTTTGGAACGTATTATCCCGAACAGGGGACTTTGTTGAGACCTATTCCCCTGAGGAACCCGTTCCAGCCCCCAGCTTTTCGCCCATCATTCCTGGTGAGTATCCTGGCTACATTATGCGTTAACCATGCATTTTTTCATTTCTTGCACTTCTGACCGTGCGACCTTGGTTTCTGCAGAAATGGCCCCCAAGCGCAATTTGGACCAGCTGCGAGAGAGACAGGCTGCCGCCGCTGCCACTACTACCGCTCGGGCGGCAATCGCCCAAGGAAAGAGGCCAGCAGCCGAGGCCCTGGGCGGCGAGCGCCCGCTCAGGCATATTCGCCACGGGACGACTAACCGTCCCGACCCTGTGGGGACGTCGGCTCCCCATAGGCCGGCTGCTGACGAGCCCGTGCCCAGGTCTGATATTCTGTCAGGTCTGCCCCTGGACAGGCCTGATGAGGTCTGGGAAAGGCTGAAATCCATCCTTGTCCCAAGCCAGGTGGAAGCATGCGCCGGGCTATCTCCCCAAGGCTTTCAAGGGTGGCTGTATAGTATATCCCATCTGGTAAGTATTCTGTCCCCCTTCAAACATTGGCTTGCTCCCCTTTTTACTTGCCTAACTGATTTTCATCCTCTTGCCATAGGTTGGCTGCATGGCCGCGGGATCCGAGTCCATCCTGTCCTCTCTGGCCGAGAAAGTCAACGCTGCTGAAGCCGCCCTTTCGAAGGAGCGGAAAGAGTTGTAAGTAGCGAAAGCTGCCTTGGCCGTTGAGACGAGCAAGACAAAGTCATTGGCCTTGAGTTTGGGTGCGGCTCAAGCGGACCTGGCAGCGGCTTTGGCCGAACTGGAGGTTTCCAGGGCCCTCACTGCGGCAGCTGAAGCCCGGGCGAAGGCGGCGGCCGAGACACCAGCTGCAGGGACCTTGGAGGGCGCTTTTGATGACGGCTTCTTCCAGGGCTATGACGATCTGAAGCGGCGGGTCGCCCGGGATCACCCCGAATGGGCCCTTTTGGCCTAAGAGGGGATTGACTCGGATTACTGGGATGTCGGTGAAGATCCCATAGCTAGTGATGCTCCTGCGGTTGGTGAAGACCCTGAGGCCATTGCTGAAGCCACAGAATTCGCCCCGGGCGGGGACATAGGGGACGAAGGACTTGCCGTGCCAAGGGAGCAGATCGGGGAGACCGAGGATGTGGTCAATGTGGAAGACTGACTCCCCGGTCTCTTCTTGTTGTTTTTATTTTATTGCTTGTAGTTTTTGCTTTGTTTGTTATCATTGTAGTTCTTTTTGTATTTTTCGGGGAGGCCACTACAACTGCCCCCCAAGCTTTGTACATTTGTTTTAATTAATGAAAAGGCGCCTGAGGTCATCCTTCCATTAATTTTGTTGTACTGTGCTTTAACTTTTGCTAGTATCCGTATGGCTTTGGCCAACCTAACATCTGCCTTAGCAAATGCTTTAGGACCGTAACCCACAGAACACCTAGTCGAACGATACAATTCCCTGTTTTAGCCTCAATTGTTTTAGCCTCAATTCCCTTTACCCCCTACCCCCCAAGCATTTTGCTAAGGCGGGATTATGGGAGTGCGGGAGTAAGTAGCCGTAGGGAACCGACCTGGAACATGGGTGGTTGCAGGAGCTTTTGAATCTTGCCATCGTCGGCCACCTAGGGGCTTGGCCCCGTCGTCGGCTGGACCTAGGCAAAACTTAATTAATTTCCTGTTTATAGGTCTAGTACCCTTTTGTCCCCGGCTTTCTTGCGAAGGCGGGGGCATGCAGAGGGGCGACCATAGGAAACTGACCTGGAACATGGGTGGTTGCAGGAGCTTTTGAATCTTGCCATCGTCGGCCACCTAGGGGCTTGGCCCCGTCGTCGGCTGGACCTAGGCAAAACTTAGTTAATTTCCTGTTTGTAGGTCTAGTACCCTTTTGTCCCTGACTTTCTTGCGAAGGCGGGGGCATGCAGAGGACCGACCATAGGAAACTAACCTGGAACATGGGTGGTTGCAGGGTCCTTTAATGCCTGAGTTCGGAGCCCGAGGTCCTTTTTTTCTCGGGGTATTGCCCGAGGTCTTGTCTGCCTCGGGGTTAGGCCCGAGGTCTTTGTTTTGTGCCTGAGCTCGGAGCCCGAGGTCTTTCACGATTTGCACAGTGTATTGGCCGGGGTGAATTTTCGAAGCAAACTTTATCAATTTTATTTGAAAAAGTAACAATCTGTAACAGTTGCTCGATCAGGGCTACATGAAAAGAACTTGTCATATAGTACTAGATTCCCATAGCCAAATGCTACTGATAATACTTGCGGAGGTGTTGCACGTTCCAGGGATGACTGAGATCGTGCCCGTCCATGTTCTATAGCCAGTAGGTTCCCGGTCGGTTGACCCGAGTCACGATATACGGTCCTTCCCAGTTTGCTCCCAACTTCCCATGGCTTGGAACTCGGGTAGACTGGTTCACTGCCTTAAGGACAAGGTCCTCGACTTGAAAGCTACGATGCTTCACCTTGCTATTATAATACCTCGAGACCCTTTGCTTGTAAGCTGCCACCCTGAGATAGGCCTGGTCTCTTCTTTCTTCGACCAGGTCTAGTTCCGTCCTGAGGGCTTTTCCATTGTCTTGGTCATTAAAGGTAGCGACCCGGTATGATGGCAGCCCAAGCTCGGTGGGGACTACCGCCTCAAAACCATAAGTTAAAGAAAATGGGGTTTCGCCCGTAGCTGCCCGGGGTGTGGTGCGGTAGGCCCACAGGAGGGCTGGGAGTTCTTCAGCCCACAAGCCTTTGGCACCTTCAAGCCTTGTCTTAATCGACTGCAGGATCGTGCGATTGGACACCTCAGCCTGACCATTAGCTTGTGGATGCTCGGGAGAAGAGTAACGATTCAGTATCCCATAGCCCGAGCAGAACTATCTAAAGATGAGTGTATCAAATTATCTTCCATTGTCGCTGATCAGGACTCGTGGAATACCGAACCTGCTAAGGATATTTCTCTCCACAAAATGTTCCATTTTTTGCTCGGTTATCGTTGCCAGGGGCTCGGCCTCCGCCCACTTGGTGAAGTAGTCAACGGCTATCACAGCAAACTTAACCTGCCCTTTTCCCGTTGGTAAGGGACCAACGATGTCGATCCCCCATTGGGCGAATGGCCAAGGACTATGGACCGGGGTCTGAAGTTCTCCCGGTTGGTTCATCATGGGAGAGTACCGTTGGCACTTGTCACACCTTCGAACGTACTCCTGCGAATCCCGGGCCATGGTTGGCCAATAATATCCTTGTAGTAGGGCCTTTCTCGAGAGTGCCCGACCCCCTACGTGGTTCTCGCACACGCCTTCATGAATTTTATACAGTATTGCTTGAACTTGCGTAGGATGAACACAGCGGAGGTATGGAATGGTGAACCCCCTCTTATAAAGGACACCGTCGAGAACATCATATCGTGCCGCCCGGTACTTGATCCGCCTTGCTTCCTCTTTTTTATCCGGCAGCCTTCCTGTTGTCAAGAAAGTCACGATTGGATCCATCCAACTAGGTCCCAGAGTGACCGGGTCAACCTCCATGCCCTCTGAGTTGATCACACTTGGCTCGGGTAAGAATTGTATCCTTATCCCGGGTAAGTCTGACTCAGCCGACGAAGCGAGGCGAGCTAGCCTGTCAGCTCGAGTGTTTTCCTCTCTAGGTATCCGATTGATGGAGAATCCTCGGAGCTGATTGGAAATTGCCCGGACTAGGGCCAAGTAGGCGACCATGCTATCTTCCCGTGCTTCGTATTCTTGGTTTACTTGATTGACCACGAGCTGGGAGTCGCTGTAGCCCTGGACCTGCTGTGCACTCATTGAGACGGCCATCTGTAACCCGACCAAGAGGGCTTCGTACTCGGCCTCGTTGTTGGAGGCACGAAACCCAAACCTTAAAGCATATTCGAGCTGGATGCCATCGGGGGTAGTCAGGATGATTCCGGGTCCACTACCTTGCTGGTTTGAAGAGCCATCGACATGTAATACCCAAGTGGGGATGCCGGCGAGCAATCCGGGCGGTAATGACGGAGGCTCAGGTTCCTCGACCGGATCTTCTGGATACGTAAACTCGACGAGAAAATCCGCGACGGCTTGTCCTTTGATTGTCGTCCGGGGTCGATAAGTTACCTCAAACTCTTCCAGTTCCAAAGCCCACTTGACGAGCCTCCCGGATGTGTCTGGCCAAGAGAGAATTTTGCGGAGAGGCTGATCGGTCAGTACTACAATGGCATGGGCCTGGAAGTACGGTCGGAGCCTTCGGGCTGAGGTAATGAGGGCGAAGGCCAACTTCTCGATACGGGAATATCGGCTTTCCGCACCTTGCAACGCCCGACTTGTGTAGTACACTGGGAACTGTATCCCGTGCTCTTCCCGGATGAGTGCCGAGCTAACCGCCGATGGTGACACCGCTAGGTACAGGAAAGGTTCCTCTCCGGCTGTAGGTGTCGACAATAGAGGAGGAGAGGCCAGGTATTTCTTGAGTTCCTGGAATGCCTCCTCGCACTCCTCTGACCATTGAAAAGCTTTGCGGAGAATTTTGAAGAACGGCAGGCACCGATCAGTTGCTCTGGACACGAATCTGTTCAGTGCGGCCACCCATCCGGCTAAGTTCTGAACTTCTTTTGTTGATTTAGGTGACCGCATGTTGATGATAGCTTGGATTTTGTCAGGGTTTGCTTCGATTCCCCGTCTGCTGACTAGATGACCGAGGAATTTCCCGGACGAGACCCCAAAGGTGCATTTGGTCGGGTTCAACCTCATCCTGAATTTTCTCAAAATGCTGAAGGCCCCGGCCAGATGCTCAAGGTGATCGGGTTCATCCCGGCTCTTGACCAGGAGATCGTCCACGTACACTTCCATGGACTTTCCGATGAGGTCTCTGAACATGAAGTTGACCAGGTGCTGGTATGTAGCCCCGGCATTCTTGAGGCCAAAGGGCATAACTCTGTAACAGTACGTGCCTTGGTCGGTGATGAACGCCGTCTTCTCTTCATCCCCGGGGTACATGCTGATCTGATTATACCCCGAGTAGGCGTCCATGAACGAGAGGAGTGAGTGGCCTGCCGTCGAGTCGACAAGGAGGTCTGTCCTAGGCAACGGATAACAGTCCTTGGGACAGGCCTTGTTGAGGTCGGTGAAGTCCACACACATCCTCCACTTGCCATTGCTCTTCTTGACCAGGACAACATTGGCCAGCCAATCTGGGTAGTGGACCTCCCGGATGGAGTTAGCTTTTAGGAGCTTCTCGACCTCCTCGCTTACTGCCGCTTGTCTCTCGGAGGCCATGCCCCTCCATTTCTGCTTCACCGGGCGGCAGTCCGGGCTGACGTTGAGACGATGGGACATCACTCGGGGATCAATCCCGGGCATGCCCTCATGACTCCAAGCGAAAACGTCCTGATTTTGCCTCAGGAATTGGGTCAATTTTTCCTTCAAGGTAGGCTCCAGTAGTGGGCCTATGTTGACCGTGCGATCTGGGTGTGCTGGATCCAGCACAACTTGCTCCAATTCCTCCATAGGTCCTATTACGTCCCTATGGTCCCGGGGGTCCATTTCTTGGATATTCAGTATTTCGGTGATTTCCCCCCGGCGCAACGAGCTAACATAAAAACTTTGAGCCGTGGTCTGGTCTCCTCGCAAACATCCGGGTCCCTGGGCAGTCGGGAACTTCACGGTTAAGCTGTATGTGGAGACAACTGCTCGGGCCCTGTTGAGGGTCGGCCTCCCGAGGATGACGTTATAGGCCGAGGGGGCCTCCACTATCACGAAATTGGCCAGTATGGAAACCTGTTGCGGGTAGGTCCCCATGAGAACTGGAAGCTCGATCGTGCCGAGCGGTTGGGTGCTGGAGCCGTTGAATCCGACCAGGGGAGTAGCAACCGGCCGGAGCCGATCCCGGGAGATCCCGAGTTGGTCGAAAGCCGCTGTAAACATTATGTCGGACGAGCTGCCTGTGTCAACCAGTACCCTCTGGACCATATAGTTAGCTATTGAAAGCGTTACTACTAGCGGGTCGTCATGGGGGCAGTGGAGGCCCTGCATATCGTCGGACGAGAAGGTCAGAACGTCAGTTGGTGAGGAGCCGGTGGATTGGACCTGCCATATATCCGCTTGGGATGCTCGGGCATGCCTCTTCCGTGCCGACTGAGAATCACCTCCGCCTGATGTCCCACCAGAGATCACGTTAATGTTGCCGAGCGGTGGAGGCGGCTGACCAGGAGCTTGGGCTTCCTGTCGGGGCCGTCTGTCCGCTGCGACATACTCGGCTAGATGTCCCTGCTCAATCAGCTTCTCGATTGCTATCTTCAATTTGAAGCAATCCTCCGTTTCGTGGCCGTGATCCCTGTGGTAACGGCAAAACTTCTCCCGGTTTCGTTTGTCGAGCGGGGCTCTGAGCTTGGCTGGCTGCGGAAGCAGCCTCTGTGCCTCTGCGGCGGCCATCACCTCATGTATAGGCCGGGAAAGGGGTGTGAAAGCCGCTGGGGGTTGGCCCCTAGCGTCCCTCTGATCTTGCTTCAGCTTCTTTCCTGGGCCCTTCTCTGATCCCTCGCGCTTGCGCTTGGCTTTTGGGGATTCATCTCCCGCCTGGCTGGCGCGTTTTGCCTTCAAAAACTCTTCGGTGTCTATATACTTCCCAACTCTTTCCGAGAGTTCCACCAGGGTTGCCGGTCGGTTGCAATGAAAAGACGTGGCCACCTTGGTGTGTTGAACTCCTGAACAGAAGGCCATGATTGCAGCCGTCTCATTGAGGTTGCGGATCAGGAGCCTCTACTGGTTGAAACGATCCACATACTCCCTTAAAGATTCACCCTTTTGCTTCTTGACGGCTAGCAGCTGGGTGTCTGGTTGGGATCGGTCTAGCATCCCGACAAACTGGCTGATGAAGAGTTTGCTGAGGGCTTTGAAGTTGTCAACCGTCCGGGGCTTCAGGTCATGGAACCACTGTGCGGCTGATCCCTTGAGGGTACTAGGGAAGGCCAGACACAGCAGCTCGTCTATCGTAGTGTCCAGTGCCATCTGCGCATTATAAGTGCGGATGTGGTCCACCGGACTCCCCGTGCCATCATATGAGCTGAGGTGAGGGGGTTTGAACTTCCGCGGAATTGAAAATTGCGTCACCCGGATAGTGTAGGGCGACTCTGTTTCTGTATTTGTGAGGTCGTGGCCGGATTTGCGGTTCAGCCTCTCGATCTGCTGCTGCAACTCCTCGACCTAGGCTTTGACGTCAATGTGCCCGGTCCTCCTTTCTGTGTCAGAGTGGTAGGTAGGGTCGGATGATGAGGCCTCATCCTCAAAGCGCGTCAACCTCGGGGATAACACTCGGTTGTGGGTCCGGGATAGTCTATGCCTAAGATCCCCCCTGCTCAGGACGGGTGGATCATCGACCGACTCCCGGGCTTCTCCCCTCGCAGCTCACCGCCGTTCAATGAGGATCCTGGCGTCCTCCACTCGGCGCGCTTGGCGAGGAACGTACCGAGGTCCTCTCTGCGGGCGCTTGGTAGCCTGGCTACGTTCTCCCTCCAGATAACGTTCGCGATCTGGTTGGGACACTGGAGCAGATCGGGTTTTTCCGCGTGTTCGAGCTGGCCCTTGGCTGGGAGCGCTCTTTTCAGGCCGCTTCTCCGACGAAAGGCCTTTCTCATGGTCCCCAACTGCCTTTTCATGCTGGGCCATAAGCGCCTCTATTTGCTGTTGTGTCTGGAGCTGACCTTCCAAGAGCTGTTCCAGCGCCGCTCTAACCTGTTCGGTGGTCATGGAGGTTGCTCGAGGCTCGATCTGCAGGTCCTCCTGACCGGCTGAATCGGCGGTCTTCTTGCCCTTCTTCGGCGGCATGTCGATAAGTCAAAGATTTTTGTTGATGAGGAAACTGTGTCGATTTCCCACAGACGGCGCCAAACTGATGATGCCGAAAATTGGTAAGACTAATTTGGACAGAAAATAAAACCAAAGAAGACTTGTATGTGGTTCGGTCCCGTTAATGAGGTGACCTACGTCCACGTGTGCGTCTATGCGCTTCTTACTAGCAGATCACCGGCGGGCCTGGTGAGCCAACAAAGATGGGCAACACTACCAGTTATACCGGCTGGGTGTATGCGTGTAAGTGGTGAGTTCTCTTCGTAAGTGCTTGTGTACTCCGAGAGATTCTTTTCGGATCCCTCTAAGGAGGATAGGTGGGCTCTTTTATAGATGCAAGAGTCCACCCTTACATGGTAAGTTTATTAGATTAGGAAGCCTAATCTAATCGCAATAGATTTGTACAATGTTAGGAGAGTTTCCTAAGTGGTTTAGGCAACCACTGATTCTTTCTTGATAGAGTCATGGCCGTATAAGGAAACGATGAGAGACGCCATCTACTCCGCGCTTACCGGGGAGTCACTACGCCTCGTTCCCGAGCTGCCGAGCATCCCGGACGGTTATAGCTGAACACCTCGAAAGTGTGGGCTCCATGCTCCCACTCCGGACTAACCGGGCTATCCGCTGACCACGTGGCGGTGGGACAGTTACAGAATATTTCTGGACGTATCATGTACTTTTTAGATCCCAAATGTTCTTATCTTAAATATGAGCCCACAGGATCTGACGACGTTCAATTCTAGTTTACTCTTAACAAGTTATGGCATTTTGAAATTTGAAGGGCAAAATAGTCATTTTACAAATATGTTCAGGTCAAATGGACTCTACCATTGAATCTAGAATGTTGAAAAAATTTAGGGTAGGTCAATCCATATTATTTGAAGATTTTAACAATGTTAACTTCTTATATATAAGCCCCAAGGGCAATTTGGTCATTTTACAACGTATTTTTATTTTAGGTTCTAAAATGGTTTTTATAATAATATGAGCGTATATAAATTCTAATTTTTTTTACCAAGTCATGTCATTTTGAAGTTTTAAGGGCAAAATAGTCATTTTACTAAATAGTTTACCAAACACATTTTTTTGTTTTTGTTCTCTCTTTTTAAAAAACAAAACAAAGTTACCAAACGTATTTTTTATTTTCTTTTTTTTAAAATGAACACAAAAATTTTTAACACAAAAACTAAAAAAAGAAAACAAAAAAATGAAATGGTTATCAAACGGGGCCTAAACTTAGGGTTTCTTTTGGGGAGCTTTTAAAACCTCCAGAATGGAGCTTTTAAAAGCTCAAAGTTGTTTTTTGGTTTTATGATATCTTTTTAAAGAGTAGTGTGTTATTTGTATAAAATTATCAAACAATTTAGTAATAAATTTCATAAGCTCCACGTGGAGGCCAAACTAAGCCTTAGTGTTATTGGTCTTTCTTAATTCTTTTTGAAAAATATTTTCAAACAAAGTATAAAAAATGAGATGCTTAGGAAAACCCAGAAGCACTGGGTAGTACGTAAACTCGTTGTACATATATCTAGTGTTATATATATATATATTTTAGAGTGTAGGTGTACGCACCAGATCTAAAATCATTTTTAAGGTTTTTTTTCCTCAAATTAACATGATGCCGTTTTAAAAGAAAATGATCGAAATGGAGACGAATTATATGTGAGGCTATTTAATTTATGCAGTCTTAAAATAGGTAACACTTCAATAAGATATTAAGATATGACACGCCCAATCATGGCCCTACTCTGTGACCAAGCGGTTATACTCCGCGACCGACCTCTATCCAGATCTCCCGAGCGGTACATGCAATGTCAACGGGTCCCAACCAACAGGTCGGGAGTGCAATACGAGCTCGGTTCGTACAGGCTCAGTCCAGCCAGGTCCGCGAGACACGCCCCAGAATATTCCACACAGTTTTTTACTCAAGTTAGAAGACTAATGGCACGTATGGAAAGTTTCCTAACACAAATAGGAAACTGACTTGATTTATATCAATCACATCCTAATCAGGGTTGGATAACTTAGTCAGTCTAATTTTCTTGTACGAGTAGATCTCTTGCATCTATAAAAGAGACCACTCACCCACATAGAGAGGGATCAACTCTCAGTCTATATAGCACAACTATAGCAGTCATCATCGCGCCCGGCAGACCTACGGTTGTCACGCCCCGGAGTAAGCCAAAAATAGGGAAAATAAAAGTTTTCCTTTATGGGTCCGTAGACACGTGACTAGTTTGATAACCGTTCTGTCCTTCTAACTCCGCACCGTGCAATCATAAGGGAAAAGCTAGAGCTTAGACATGATCTAATACTTATCAGAGTATAATTACAACAACGGAAATTAAACAAGGGTTACAATAACTTCACTTCTAATACAAGAGGCCATACTAAACAATTTACATAATCTTAAAACTTGAGAAACTGCCTATCAGGTCTTGAGCAAGGCTTAAATCTCCTTGGCTCCACGGTACTGCATCCTGAACTCTTCTATCTATCTCCAAACCTACAACACTCTGGGCATACGAATGCCCAGGGCGTAACATGCCGTCAGCCTTGGAACAAGGCTGAATGAGAGTCTGAACCGCACAATAATCAGTAAATACAAGATATCTCTCAACTCACGTCATAGTTTAATATATTAAGATATGGTTATTCTCTTATCAAAAGACGCATTCTCACCAAGGGCATAGCAGAGGTCTCAACAAGAAAGGTAAACAGATAATCATAACATCATAGAATACATTCTCATTATTATAAACTCGTGCGTGCAAATGCATGATCAATAAGATGCGTTCCCAACTCTTTTCAAAGACACTTGCTTTTAAAACGGATATTTTCAAAACCATTTTATTTTAAAACCAAAGCTTTCCAAAACCAAATCATTTGAACCAAATCATTTTCTCATCAACTCAATCTCATCATCCGCTTTCTCTTTCTCATCCACTTGACAACACGCGGTATATCAAGGATGCTAACATACTATCACAGCCAATTCATACTCATTCCCTTGATAGGCCACCGGACGTCTTCACGGCGCACACTATCTGTAAACAATGAGACTGGCACATGGGACGTCTTCAACCATGTGTATATTCTCACCGGTCGTCTACACGGCTGAGAAGTATATTAGAGCACTAGCCGGATGTATTCAACGATACATGGGACGTCTTCAACCACGTATGCGCATCACCGGACGTCTTCAACGGCGAGAGGCGCGCTAGGAACCCTAACCGTTCATGTCCACCCGGCTCGTCAGCCGTTGATCCATAGGATCCAGAAATCACATCTCATCTCGTTACATTCTCATCAAACACCCCTCTTCCTCACACAACGCATGCTAACACATGTCATGAAATGCACGTGTATCCATTATCAGTATGCACATGCAAAACCACTTTCCTTTTCTCTTTATTATTAACATAGCATGCATATTTATTCAGTCAACAACATCGTAAAACGTGCTTTTAACAATTAACAGCAGAAACGTAACATATAGCGCATGGATCATATGACATGGATTTGATATCGATAAACATATAGATAAAACCCTTGACATGCTCACGTATGCGATAGCACTACCATAACATGCTTTTAAACATCTTATAATTAATGGAAATATACTTGACATCATAAATCAGCTTATCACATATCATACATGTGACTTTAATCATCTTATATTAGTCTTAATAGGATTAGAGTAAGGTTAGGAAACTCACCTCGAGTCGCTGCTCCTCGAAACGCAGATAAACGTCAAGTTCTACAACAATAAACGGAATAAACAGAAGTAATGTATGAGTACAACTATAGGGCAAAATGGTAATTTCACCAAATGAGGTCATAAACCTCAAGGTAGTGATCTACGTGTCGTTCTAAGTCCAACGCCATTGACTAGACTCAAATCGGAGTCCGTCGCGTTTTTCGAGGTAATATGTGGGGCTTACTATACTAATGCAGGCCCTAAAAGACAGGCTGTATTTTCGATCGAGTCGAAAAGTCACCAAACTTTACAGAAATGTTCTAGACATTATTCTAAGACTCTGGGAACTGACCGCATAATTTTCGGAGTCCTAGATTATTTATTATGAATTTTTGAAGATAATATATACCAGAAAATACCCGAAACGGGATTTAAATATGTAATTATAATTATACAGAGGAATCAGTACTTAGAAGTATTTTTATTAAATACTAGATATTAAAATACACTACCAGTATTTATTTCATAATTTTCAGAGCTCGTTTGGAATTTTTAATAATTAATATACTTATAAAATAGCTCCTTTTTAATTATTAAAAATACTGGACTATAATATTATGGCTTTATAACTTACACTATATAATAAAATAGTCACAGGGTCATTACCCTAATTTTCTAGAATTTATAAATACACATAGGTATTTATTAACTATTTAAAACCATTTAAAACTAATATTTATTATTTATATAAACCATATAAATAATAAACATATATAATATATATAATATAATAATGATATGTAGAATATTAAAATAATATTCTATAATATAAAAACATTAATGGTATTAATTATAATCCATATGCAATTATTAAAATAATTTAAATCAATTTAAACTACTTAATATTAATAATTCTAATAATAACAATAATAATAACAATAATAATAATAATATTATTATAAATCTCATACCCGACGGGTCAAACCCGAACCGACCCGATCTAAACGGGTTACCCGAATAGACTCACAAGATAACCCAAAGGCGCAACCCGATGGGTCAGACCCGACCCGACCGAAACCCAAACGGGCTACCCATATTAACACACAATGAAACCCAAGCTAAAACCCATTCGGGTTGACCCTAACCCGAACCCAAAACCCAGATACACTCACAAACTAAACCTACCCGATAACCCAAACCCGGACTGAGCCCGACCCAAGGCCTAACCCGCTAACACTCACAAACCAACCCAGCCCACTAACCTAAACCCTAACCAAACCCGAACCTAACCCTAACCATTCCTAGACACAACACGACCCGAACTAAAACCCGAAACCCTACCCGAACTAGACCCGACGTCAAATCGACGTCGTGTCCTTTAAAGAACCCACGGGTCCTACCAAATCTAAACCCTAACCCGTTCTTACTCACATACTAACCCACCCATTCGCCCAGCCCGACCCGAACTCCAACCCGACGCCAAAACGGCGTCGTCCTACTTAAGTTAACCCACGGGTTAACTTAACCCGGCCCAAACCCATATCCTAACCCTTTTACACACTCAGACTAACCCTACCCAAACCCGAACCTAACCCGGTTGTTATAACCCGAAACTAAACGGGTCATCACCTTCTTCTCCGGCGAGCTTGAGCCGCCGGAAAATCGGGCCTCGCCGGCTATTCTCTCTCTCCTCAGATCTCTCTCATTTCTAAACCAAAACGCACGAGGTCAACGGGGAAATGACCGGAATGAAGTCCTCTGTCACATACTAGGAGCTGGAGAGACGGTTTATTCATTTAGGGCTCCCACATTGAGGTTATTCTTTCGGTCATTTGAAAGAATAATGGCCTGCATGGCCATGTAAGTGACTCCCAAATCACAAACTGTTCAATGGGGGGTCTATCTGGGACTAAGGGGGTCAGTTTGGTGTAGGAAAAAGGGGCTTTGGTCAACTTTGAGAAAATCAAGCTCAAGCTTGAGCTTTAATGGTGGCCGGAGCTCACAGTGAGCCTTAGGCTCTGTTTGGGAGCTTGCATGTGGGTCTAGGGCCTCCTATGTGACATGCAGGGGCTGAAAATGAAATGAGGGGGTGGGGTTTTACCTTCGGTTGTCTCAATCTTCTCTGATCCTCTTCCTTCTTCGTTTTCTTCTTCTTTCTGTGTGTCTCTGTGTGTGTGCACCGTGGGAGATGGGGAGAGCACAGTGAGGGAGTGTGATGTGTGTTCTGGGAAGGAAATTGACAGAGGTGGTGGTGGTAGTGTATACAATGCAGGGGGGTGTGTATAAACCGAGGGTGGGGGGGTGTGTTCTCTCTTTCTCAAACTCTCTCTCTCTCTCTCTCTCTCGGTCACTCTCTCTCTAACCCATCTGTAAAGACAGATTTGTGTGGGTGAAATGGTAGTGAGGGGAGGTGCTTTTATAGAGGAGATGGTGAGGGGGTTTGGTTGTGTATAGTGATGCACAATGTGTAATCACATGTGTAAGTGGGTGTGTGTGTGTCTAAGGGTAGATTGGGTGGGGTCCACGTGATTGCCAAGTGACAGTGTGGGTCCCATCCTAGGTAATATGCACTGAGATGTGTTCCTAAGTCCCAATGTAAGTGTATGTGTATGCTGTGTGTATCCAGGGGTAGATTATCAGGGGTGGGGTCCACTTGGTTCCTAAGTATAGTGTGGGTCCCACTTCTATTCTAATAAGTCTTAGATTTAAACTGACATAGTTGTCGTCAAGACGATTACCAAGGATCCTAGTAAGGACTCCTAATGGATCTTCTGTAATCATATCCTGGGGTGACGTCACAATTCTAAATTCCTACGTGGAATTTCTAGAAAATTCTGGGTGCTACATCTCTACCCACCTTATTTGAGGATTTCGTCCTCGAAATCTAGAGCTTGCTAGATCTTAAATGGACAAAGTCTTACTCACAAGGTTTGTCGTTCTATACCAACTCAGGCGCTCTTATCAATCTAAATGGTCTACCTGACCATAAGTTGTTGTTCACTGTTCCGGGGTCCGAATTTCCTGGAAATACCTCAATTCCTCCTCATAATTTCTCTCAAATGTCCCCAAACATCTTATATACTATCCCCTTATAAGATTCAAAGTCCTGGCAGTGGGTATGGTACCTTCAGTCTTCCATTTTATTCAGTGCTGAGATTGATTCCCTGATCTACGTGCTCTCTTTCTGGATCTCTGTGGTGGTGGAGCATTGTTCTGAACTTCTTGTTCGGGGCATTCTTTACGTATATGACCAGTCTTTCCACAATTAAAACACCGTACTTGTTTCCCGGTGAGTTGTCTCGGTGCTGTGCATTCTTTGGAGTGGTGTCCAAGTGTTCCGCAGTTGTAGCAGATGTCTCGTTGCTTTGCATGTTTTTGAACAGCTGTCTGACTAACTCTTCTGTCATTGTTTCTCTGTCCTTTGTGATGGTTCTGGAGGTGTCCAGAGTTTCTTCTAGTGATTACAGACTGCATTTGAGTAGTTGCCCGGGACACTTGATTGTTCCTTCGACTTCCTCCTGGGTTGTTTGCCTGAAACCAGTTATCTTTTCTTCCTTGTGGTTGGCTTTCTAGTTTCTTGCTGTTCAGAGCTATGTTCTCTAGTTGTGTGGCTAATTTGACCATTTCTTTGAATGGTTGGTCGAGGTATACTGCTGCTGTCTTCTGGATATCTGGATTGAGTCCTTTGTAATATTGCAGTGTCTTGTTTCGCTGGGTATCTACCATGTAGGGAGCAAATCGTGATAGTCTCTCAAATTTCGCCGTGTATTCTTGTACTGTCATGTTGCCTTGAACTAGCTCTATGAATTCCTTTTTCTTCTTGTTTCTTTCTGTTCTTGGGAAGTACTTTGCCAAGAATTTCGTCTTGAATGCTTCCCACGTCATCTTCCTTGCAATATCCTCGCCCACTGTAGCTTCAACAGATTCCGACCAATCAGCTGCCGAATATGACAATTGGAAAACAGTCAAGCGTCTTTTCTCCGTCTCGTTGCATTCGAGGGCTTGAAACATTCGTTCCATATCACGAAGCCATTGTTCAGCTTCCCATGCTTCCGTCATTCCAGTGAACGTTCCTGGTTTAAGTGCACGAAATCTCTCAAGCAGTTTATCTCCTGTCTGACAAGTATCCTTGCCGTTGATGATGCGGTCCAAGTGATCACTTGCTTGTTCCACGCGTCGGACAAGAGCTCCTATCAATCCTGTTGGATCCACTGCTGGAGGTATCACATTTGTTGTTCCGTGGGATGAATTCTGAGTATTCTGTTTTCTCTTAACCATGGTGTACGTTAGCAAGGGTCATACCTACGAGTTAACACCTATTTGGTCAATACCTTATCTTATCTTGTCTGATCATATGACAAGTAACAGTATTGAGTTAACAGGGATTTCTAGCATATAATGGTTGTCACAGCTACTATTGGGATCAAGGGTAAGGCGTTCCTATCCTTCGATCATCCGGGTCCTAGATCTTCGACTTTCCCTTCCCAGCTATGTCTTTCTTGGGTGGCTTCTTGCTCGCATTCTTAGTTGGGTCAGCATTGACTGAGGAATCAGCATCCTCCACAGAATTGGTCTCCTTTGCTGGAACTTCTCCATCATCATCCTTCTCCCTATCAGTCCCCATGACTGACTCACCAGTCAAGGGTGTATCAGCTATGGACTCCTCTGGTACTGGAGGTGGTATAGCAGAAGATGGTCCTACGCGTCCTGGTGGGGGTGTCAGCTTAACTCGAAAAGTCATGACTCGGAGGGTATAGCTGTCATGAGTCATCTCAGCAGCTTCCTGATGAACAAGTCTAAGGGTGTTTTCTCGATAATATGCCTCTCTCTGCAGAATCTCTGGGTCCTCAATCCCCAACACATGTACATCATGCCACATATTTTCCTCCAAATGTAGCTGAGCACTCCGTCGGATCCTTTGTCGGTACAATACTGGGTATGCAGGCTCTATACGATCTGGATAAACCCAATGTCCTCCAAACCCGTCGTGGACATAGAATGGTTCCATGCTAACGTATCCAATATAAACTATCATAGGGTTAGTATCTTCATAATTGGGGAAAAGATCTAATGGTTTATAACTTAAAGTGCATAGGACAAACGGTAAATGCCTAACCTAGGCTCTGATACCACTAAAAACCCTGTCACGCCCCGGAGTAAGCCAAAAATAGGGAAAATAAAAGTTTTCCTTTATGGGTCCGTAGACACGTGACTAGTTTGATAACCGTTCTGTCCTTCTAACTCCGCACCGTGCAATCATAAGGGAAAAGCTAGAGCTTAGACATGATCTAATACTTATCAGAGTATAAATACAGCAACGGAAATTAAACAAGGGTTACAATAACTTCAATTCTAATACAAGAGGCCATACTAAACAATTTACATAATCTTAAAACTTGAGAAACTGCCTATCAGGTCTTGAGCAAGGCTTAAATCTCCTTGGCTCCACAGTACTGCATCCTGAACTCTTCAATCTATCTCCAAACCTGCAACACTCTGGGCATACGAATGCCCAGGGCGTAACATGCCGTCAGCCTTGGAACAAGGCTGAGTGAGAGTCTCAACCGCACAATAATCAGTAAATACAAGATATCTCTCAACTCACGTCATAGTTTAATATATTAAGATATGGTTATTCTCTTATCAAAAGACGCATTCTCACCACGGGCATAGCAGAGGTCTCAACAAGAAAGGTAAACAGATAATCATAACATCATAGAATACATTCTCATTATTATAAACTCGTGCGTGCAAATGCATGATCAATAAGATGCGTTCCCAACTCTTTTCAAAGACACTTGCTTTTAAAACGGATATTTTCAAAACCATTTTATTTTAAAACCAAAGCTTTCCAAAACCAAATCATTTGAACCAAATCATTTTCTCATCAACTCAATCTCATCATCCGCTTTCTCTTTCTCATCCACTTGACAACACGCGGTATATCAAGGATGCTAACATACTATCACAGCCAATTCATACTCATTCCCTTGATAGGCCACCGGACGTCTTCACGGCGCACACTATCTGTAAACAATGAGACTGGCACATGGGACGTCTTCAACCATGTGTATATTCTCACCGGTCGTCTACACGGCTGAGAAGTATATTAGAGCACTAGCCGGATGTATTCAACGATACATGGGACGTCTTCAACCACGTATGCGCATCACCGGACGTCTTCAACGGCGAGAGGCGCGCTAGGAACCCTAACCGTTCATGTCCACCCGGCTCGTCAGCCGTTGATCCATAGGATCCAGAAATCACATCTCATCTCGTTACATTCTCATCAAACACCCCTCTTCCTCACACAACGCATGCTAACACATGTCATGAAATGCACGTGTATCCATTATCAGTATGCACATGCAAAACCACTTTCCTTTTCTCTTTATTATTAACATAGCATGCGTATTTATTCAGTCAACAACATCGTAAAACGTGCTTTTAACAATTAACAGCTGAAACGTAACATATAGGGCATGGATCATATGACATGGATTTGATATCGATAAACATATAGATAAAACCCTTGACATGCTCACGTATGCGATAGCACTACCATAACATGCTTTTAAACATCTTATAATTAATGGAAATATACTTGACATCATAAATCAGCTTATCACATATCATACATGTGACTTTAATCATCTTATATTAGTCTTAATAGGACTAGAGTGAGGTTAGGAAACTCACCTCGAGTCGCTGCTCCTCGAAACGCAGATAAACGTCAAGTTCTACAACAATAAACGGAATAAACAGAAGTAATGTATGAGTACAACTATAGGGCAAAATGGTAATTTCACCAAATGAGGTCATAAACCTCAAGGTAGTGATCTACGTGTCGTTCTAAGTCCAACGCCATTGACTAGACTCAAATCGGAGTCCGTCGCGTTTTTCGAGGTAATATGTGGGGTTTACTATACTAATGCAGGCCCTAAAAGACAGGCTGTATTTTCGACCGAGTCGAAAAGTCACCAAACTTTACGGAAATGTTCTAGACATTATTCTAAGACTCTGGGAACTGACCGCATAATTTTCGGAGTCCTAGATTATTTATTATGAATTTTTGAAGATAATATATACCAGAAAATACCCGAAACGGGATTTAAATATGTAATTATAATTATACAGAGGAATCAGTACTTAGAAGTATTTTTATTAAATACTAGATATTAAAATACACTACCAGTATTTATTTCATAATTTTCGGAGCTCGTTTGGAATTTTTAATAATTAATATACTTATAAAATAGCTCCTTTTTAATTATTAAAAATACTGGACTATAATATTATGGCTTTATAACTTACACTATATAATAAAATAGTCACAGGGTCATTACCCTAATTTTCTAGAATTTATAAATACACATAGGTATTTATTAACTATTTAAAACCATTTAAAACTAATATTTATTATTTATATAAACCATATAAATAATAAACATATATAATATATAATATAATAATGATAAATAGAATATTAAAATAATATTCTATTATATAAAAACATTAATGGTATTAATTATAATCCATATGCAATTATTAAAATAATTTAAATCAATTTAAACTGCTTAATATTAATAATTCTAATAATAAGAATAATAATAACAATAATAATAATAATATTAATATTATTATAAATCTCATACCCGACGGGTCAAACCCGAACCGACCCGATCTAAACGGGTTACCCGAATAGACTCACAAGATAACCCAAAGGCGCAACCCGATGGGTCAGACCCGACCCGACCGAAACCCAAACGGGCTACCCATATTAACACACAATGAAACCCAAGCTAAAACCCATTCGGGTTGACCCTAACCCGAACCCAAAACCCAGATACACTCACAAACTAAACCTACCCGATAACCCAAACCCGGACTGAGCCCGACCCAAGGCCTAACCCGCTAACACTCACAAACCAACCCAGCCCACTAACCTAAACCCTAACCAAACCCGAACCTAACCCTAACCATTCCTAGACACAACACGACCCGAACTAAAACCCGAAACCCTACCCGAACTAGACCCGACGTCAAAACGACGTCGTGTCCTTTAAAGAACCCACGGGTCCTACCAAATCCAAACCCTAACCCGTTCTTACTCACATACTAACCCACCCATTCGCCCAGCCCGACCCGAACTCCAACCCGACGCCAAAACGGCGTCGTCCTACTTAAGTTAACCCACGGGTTAACTTAACCCGACCCAAACCCATATCCTAACCCTTTTACACACTCAGACTAACCCTACCCAAACCCGACCCTAACCCGGTTGTTATAGCCCGAAACTAAACGTGTCATCACCTTCTTCTCCGGCGAGCTTGAGCCGCCGGAAAATCGGGCCTCGCCGGCGATTCTCTCTCTCCTCAGATCTCTCTCATTTCTAAACCAAAACGCACGAGGTCAACGGGGAAATGACTGGAATGAAGTCCTCTGTCACATACTAGGAGCTGGAGAGACGGTTTATTCATTTAGGGCTCCCACATTGAGGTTATTCTTTCGGTCATTTGAAAGAATAATGGCCTGCATGGCCATGTAAGTGACTCCCAAATCACAAACTGTTCAATGGGGGGTCTATCTGGGACTAAGGGGGTCAGTATAGTGAACGTGCTCAGACACACACGTGGACGTAGGTTCCTTCATTAATAGGGCCGAACCACATATCGGTCTCCCACTGTCTCTCTCTCCTTAAGCTACTTTAAATTATCTTACCAAATTTTGGCATCATCAGCTTGGCGTCGTCTATGGAAATCGACAGATTTCTCGAAAAACAAATTTCTTAACCGATAACCATGCCGCCGAAGATGAGCAAGAAGGCAGCTCACCAAACTAGCCAGGCGAACCCTCCGGATCTGACGCCGGTAGCAGCCGTCCTCTCCCCATAGCAAATTACTGCAATTCTTACACAGCTCTTGGAAGACCAACGCCAAATCTAGCAGCAGATCGAAGCCTTGCTAGCCCAACAAAGCAATCCACCACCGATTGGGTATGGCCCGGGAGCGCAGTACAAGGTATTTGGACCCGACAGCGTACCCTGAAGAACCTGAACCGTGTTGAAGGTGCAGGAGAAATCAACGAAAGGTATACTGTTCTAGCGGAGAGGCAGGAGCATATGACTCGGGGATTGGTCCAGGAATGCTCGGTCAAGAGCCGAAGTGGTCCTAGGTATACGATCAACCAGACTCATAGTCGAGCCTGATTCAGGAGATAGCACACCGCGAGGAGGCCTCTTCCACAGACGCGACCTACGTCCCGGATACCCGTCGGGAAAGTGTGGTGGCCCGTATCTAGGATTTGGAGAAACATATCGATGGGTTGGCCGAAGACGTGGGCCAGAATCCTACTCAGGGCTGTGTTGATACCGAGAGAAAGTAACTGTTCTCTAGTCGAATCATGAGGTTTGCCATCCCATGAAAATTTAAACAGCCTCACCTGGATTCATACAAGGACTTGAGTAGCCTGGTAGACCACGTCCGGACCTACAAGGCCCAGATAGCTCTTGCCACCAATGCCGACGAACTATACTGCCTGGCCTTTCCCGGCACTCTGAAGGGCTCAGCCGCTCAATGGTTTCACTCCCTGAAATCTCGATCGGTTAAAGACTTCAAGGAGCTCAACAAGCAGTTTGTCAGCCAGTTTATAGGCATGCTCAACCGACCACAGCCTAACACCCAACAACTCATTGTCAGACAATTCAGGGGAGAGCCGCTGAAGGATTACACTGATCGGTTTAACCAACAGAGGCTCCAGATCCGCAACCTAAACGAGACAGTCGCTATTACAGCCATCTACTCGGGAGTTCAACACACCAAGTGTGCCAGGTTGTTTCATCGAAATGGACCGGAAACCTTGGTTGAACTCACAGAGAGGGTTGCAAAATACATTGACACTGAAGAATTTCTAAAGACCAAAGACTCCGGGCAAGAAGTCAACGAGCCTGCAGGAAGTAAGGGGAAGCAAGATCAGCTCGAGAGGAGCAATGCAAAGAAACCCGATAGTTCTGGCAGTTCCTTCAGTTCACAATGGTCCGGGTCTGGCAGCCCCGACTCGGCCTCCAGTTCACAACGGTCCAGGTCCGACAGCCCTGGCCCGACCTCTAGTTTACAGTGGTCTGGATCTGGTAGCCCTGACCTGGCCTCCAGTTTGTAGTAGTCAGTGTCCAGTTATTCCGACCTTGCCTCCAGCCCAAAATAATCAGGAGCCCTGTGATCCTGACCCGAACTCCTGTCTCCAACAGAGCAGACGAGTCCAACTGCAATGGTACTTTTTCCCAACCACAGCACAAAGCTCAGGCTGCCAAAGGGTTGCTACAAAGATTCGGATCACCTATCAACTCCTCGTCGATCCCTGGAGCACACGAAAAAGACCTCGGGTTCAACTCCTGAGGTGCTAAAAAGACCTCGGGCTCAACCTCGAGGCAACCAAAGACTTACTTACGCAGTTTACAAAAGACCTCGGGATCACACCTGAGACGCCCAAAAGACCTCGGGATCACACCCGAGACACCGAAAGAACTCGAGATCATACCCGAAGCACCGAAAGACCCTGAAACTGCCAACATTCGAGGTCGACTGTGAAGGAAAAATAGGCTTAAAAAATATTTTTAAACGCACAGCAGAAGTATTTAGTTACAAAAAGTTAATGGTAGCCTAGGATCTACTACTTGTCAATTCTATAGATGCGTGCTAACCAGTGGGGACAAGAAATATACCACAGGTCTTGAACCCAATTTTGGTTTTCTTCTTCCTTGGTGATACAGCAGCCTCCACTAGGTTGTCTTAACCATTATGTCACGTGCGAATGCTTCTCGGAGAGACTAGAGATGGTGGGATCTCTAATAGAGAGGAAGGAGAAGGTTTGGGACTCTTAAACAGTATCTGCAGCTTCTGGTTAATAAAGACAATGAACTCCTTTTCCAGAACATAGCTGCCCTAATTATAGATTCCCAAAACCGACCTAACATTCGATCGATTGAAGTGTCATCGATCGATCGAACCTTCAATCGTTCGAATCACGTTCAAGCGATCGAACCTGCCATGACTTTGATCGATCGAACTAACTTCGATCGATCAAAATAATTTTGATCGATCAAACCTGCCTTGACAAGATCCTCATGTGCCTTTCCATGTATCCTAGCGGAGCTAAGAGTGGGACCTCCTTGGCTCTTTATTGTTGGCTCAGACCAGTAGTTAATTACCATGATCAAGCTCTTTGATCAACAAACTAACCAACAGGTCAGTTATCGTTTACTCCACTATAAAACAATAACTGAACTCCAACGTAAAAGAATATATCCGAAGCGATAAATAGAATTGTATAGTGTACTAATGTCCCTCTACCGTCAACATTCATAATCATATTCAAGTAGTCGGATAATTGTTACTGTCAACCTGAATCATGATTACTTCTTGTATTCCTTGAGTCCCATTTATCTCTCCTGATTTCCAAACATATTGATAACTACTTATCAACAAGACTGTAATTCTCAATAATCAACTTGGTGACATTCTCAAGGGAATGCTTACTCTTTATCAGAGGGTAGATTCTATCTTGACAATATATGTTCACAACCCTATGAGCATGACATACCCAAGATACCCCCAAGTGTTGATCTTCTATAGACGTCACTGCAAGTAAGTCAAAGCAGCCATATCCACAGTCTGTGTTCACAATCGTCTCAAGATTGAGAACACGTACCTTATACAAGTTGTGAGTTCCTATTGACTGTTGATAGTGTTGAGTGTCAATAGGAAAGCTCAGGTTCGTCAATGAACTATAAGCACTAGCATATTAACTACGAGCTAAACTCTAGTGATTGAGATTCATCATTCCATCCAATGATAGTTAAGCATGCTATAGTGTAAACCTGATGAGATATCCAGTCTCAGCATCCACTGTGACAAGTTCTAAGTATCAAAGAATAGTAATTCATATCTCACTTGTATGTATCTTATACATACACGAATTACTTACTATGATACTTAAGGATTAACAATCATCTCATGAAAGAAACATACACAATAAAATGTAAAGCTGATATCCATATATTAAAATGTCAGTGTCTCGTACATAAAGTAATGGTTTGAGGGCACAAACCCAATAAGCTGCCTACAGTAATTGTTCCTACAACGCCCACCTTAACAAAAGCTTGGGGGGCAAGAGAGAATGAAAGCTACAGGAAGTCATACCGGGTATTTACAGGCCTTGGAGTTTACTAAGTCAAACTCTTAGACAACCCGAACGCCTACAATACGCAGAGGCACCGACTCTGCTTAGGTCCAAATCGACGATAAAGGAAATACTCTTAGGCTGACCCATGATAGAGGAGTGAAAGAAATCCCTAAAATTCATACATTTTTAGGTCTCCGCTTAGGTCCAAACCGATGATAGAGGTAACCAAAACCTCTTAGGTTGGCCCACGATGGAGGACCTAAAGGATCTTGATGATGCCAGGAATTGGTAAGAGTAAAGTAGAGCAATTTTAGGAGAGAGAGAGAGAGAGAGAGAGAGAGAGAGAGAGAGAGAGAGAGAGAGAGAGAGAGAGAGAGAGAGAGAGACTATTTTTTGTATGTGGTTCGGCCCTATTAATGAAGGTACCTACGTCCACGAGTGTCTCTGAGCAGGTTTACTAGTAGATCACTAGCAGGCCTGGTGAGCCAACAAAGAGGGGCAGCACTACCAGTAATACCGACTGGGTGTATGCGTATAATGGTGAATTTTATAGAGGTCCTGTGTAGACTAAAGAGTTGGCGGCCCCCCCCAATGGGGGGTGAGAGGTCTCTTTTATAGATGCAAGAGACCTACTCATACATGGATAAGGAAATATAATCCTATTGATATAGATTGGCATTAATTATGGGGATTTCCTAATTGGATTAGGAAATAGTGTGCACTTTCCTTTAGTCCTCTAGCTTGAGTAGGAAACTGCCCGTAATGCTCGGGATCATGCCTGTGGGCCCGGATTAGTTGTTCCTGCGGTGGGATGTGCCTGTGCGGTTTTCCCGACCTGTTGGCCGGGTCGTAGATGAACCGCTCAGGATAATGAGTAGCCTAAAACTGCTCGGGCTAATGCTTCTGAGGAGTTGTGCATGATTTGCCCGGGGCATGGACTAGCTGCTGATTTTGAACCGCTCGGTCATAAGATAGAGCCAATTTTGGGCGTATCAGCTGCCCCCCATTTCCAAGATTGGCCAGATGCTATATCGGGGTAAGTTTGGAAATCAATTTGATGTTACTTGCCGCTATCTGAGTGCTTGTGGAAGCTGCCTCGGGGCTTCTGAGCCTGGTGAGTCCTCGGGAACTGGCTAAGAGTTGAGACCCAGCCTAGCTTGGGACCTTTAGGTGCTTGGGAACTGGCCGGGAGTTGAGACCCGGCCTAATTCGGAGTCTTTGAATGCTCGGGAAGTGACCGAGAGTTGAGACTCAGCCTACTTCGGAGTCTTTTTTGCTTGAGTTAGCTCCTAAGATGGTTATCTTCTACCCATAAACCTTCATCAAGGTTGTGGGTGGAAGAATTTGACCATATTGGAGAAGCTGACCTAAAGCGTATTACTTTAGGGTCCTTTTTTTATGTTAACTCCCCATGATGGTTGTCTTCCGCCCGGCCAGCCTTCGTCAAGACTGTTGGGAGAAGAGCTTGACCATGTTGGTGGAGCCGACCTAAATCACGTGGCTTTAGGGTCCTTTTGCTCCTCTATCGTCGGCCAACCTAAGAGATTTTAGTCACCTCTATCGTCGGTCTGGACCTGAGTGGAGTTAATGCCTCTGAGTACTGTAGGTGCTCGGGTTGTCCAAGATTTTGACTTGGTTATCCGCGAGGCCTGTAGGTACCCGATGTGATTATATGTTTAGTTCACTACGCCGTCTTGCCCCCCAAGCTTTCGCTAAGACGAGGGTCTTATAGAGGATATTATATGTAGGTAACCGACCTGGAATATGGTGGTTGTAGGGTCTTTTGAAGCTTTCCATCATCAGCCACCTAAGGGGTTTGCCCCCATCGCAGGTTGGACCTAAGCGAAGCCGGTGCCTCTGGCGTGACCCCGAGGTCTTTGATGCCTGGGTTTGGAGCCCATGGTCTTTTCTGCCTGGGTTCGGAGCCCGAGGTCTTTTTAGTGCCTGAGTTCAGAGCTCGAGGTCTTTTTATGCCTCGGGGTTAGGCCCGAGGTCTTTGTATGCCTCGGGGTTAGGCCCGAGGTCTTTGTATGAGTTCTCTGAAAATTGGTGGAGCCTCATGTGGTGATCAAGCAAGTACCACTGTAGTCGGGCTCTTCTAGACCGATGGAGACAGGAGGTCAGATCAGGATCGTCGGGCTCCTGACTTTTCTGTGCTGGAGGCAAAGTCAGAACTGCTTGATCCTGACCGATGTGAACTGGAGGTCAGGTCGGGGCTGCCTGACCCGGACTGCTGTGAACTGGAAGAACTGTCAGAACTCCCGGACTGATCTCGCTTTCGCTTGCTTCTGGAAGACTTGATGCTTTCTTGCCCGGGGTCTTTGATCTTTAGAAATTCTTCAGTGTCGATGTATTTTCCAACCCTCTCTGCGAGTTCGACCAAGGTTACCGGTTGGTTTCTATGGAACGACGCGGCGCACTTAGTATGTTGAACTCCCGAGCAGAAGGCTATGATGGCGATTGTCTCGTTCAGATTGCGGATTTGAAGCTTCTGTTGGTTGAACCGGTCAGTGAACTCCTTGAGGGACTCATTATTCCGTTGTCTAACTGTCAGTAGCTGCATATCTGGTTTTGGCCGCTCATGCATACCGGCGAACTGGTTGATGAACTGCTTGCTGAGTTGTTTGAAACTGCAGACCGATTGGGGCTCCAAGGAGTAGAACTACTGAATGGCCGGGCCTTTCAAAGTGCTGGGGAAGGCTATGCAGTGTAGTTCATCGGAGTAGGTGGCTAAGGCCATCTGAGCCTTGTAGGTCCGGACGTGGTCGACCGGGCTTTCCGAGCCGTTGTAGAGATCTAGGCGAGGTTGCTTGAATTTGTGCGGGATGGCAAACCCCGTGATCTGGCTGGAGAATGGTGACTCTGTCTCGGTATTGGCCTGATTCGAAACACGATTTTGACCAAGCTTCTTGGCCACTCCATCAATCTGCTTCTGCAAGTCCTTGATTTGGGCTTCCACTCCTTCCCGACCGGTACCCGAGGGGTTGGTCAGGTCGGTGGAAGAGGCTTTTTCTTCATGGCGGGATGCTATCCTTTGGGATCGGGCTCGGCTATGACTCTGGGTAACCGTGTGCCCAGGGACGACTCGGCTCTCAACCGAGGGACCTTGGACTGATACCCGGGCCATATGATCATGCCTTTCCTCTCGGGCAGCAAGCCCACTATTGATGTCTTTGGCAACCCCAACACGGGACAGGTTGAGTCGGGCACGTTGTTTGGTAAAGATCGGTTCCCGACCGTACGCAACGTTCCCGGGTCGTTTCCTGGCCCCTGGAGGATTGCTTTGCCGGGCTAGCAGGGCTTCGATCTGTTGCTGGATTTGACGCTGGCCCTCCAAGAGTTGTGTGAGGGTCGCGGTACTCTGCTCAGATGTCATGACTGCCGCAGCCGCAGTCGGGGCCAGAGGAACATCCCGGTCGGACTGCTGATCAGCCTTCTTACCCTTCTTCGGTGGTATGACGATTAGTCAAGAGATTTGTTGATGAGAAGACTTGTCGTTTCCCACAGAACGGCGCCAAACTGATGATGCCAAAAATTGGTAAGAGTAAAGTAGAGCAATTTTAGGAGACAGAGAGAGAGACTATTTTTTGTATGTGGTTCGGCCCTGTTAATGAAGGTACCTACGTCCACGGGTGTGTCTGAGCACGTTCACTAGCAGATCACCGGCAGGCCTGGTGAGCCAACAAAGAGGGGCGACACTACCAGTAATACCGACCGGGTGTATGCGTATAATGGTGAATTTAATAGAGGTGCTGTGTAGACTAAAGAGTTGGCGGCCCCCCCCAATGGGGGGGGGGGGGGGTAAGAGGTCTCTTTTATAGATGCAAGAGACCTACTCATACATGGATAAGGAAATATGATCCTATTGATATAGATTGACATTAATTATGGGGATTTCCTAATTGGATTAGGAAATAGTGTGCACTTTCCATTAGTCTTCTAGCTTGAGTAGGAAACTGCCCGTAATGCTCGGGATCATGCCTGTGGGCCCGGATGAGCTGTTCCCGCGGTGGGATGTGCCTGTGCGATTTTCCCGACCTGTTGGCAGGGTCGTAGATGAACCGCTCGGGATGATGAATAGACTAAAACCGCTCGGGCTGATGCTTCTGAGGAGTTGTGCATGATTTGCCTAAGGCATGGACTAGCTACTGATTTTGAACCGCTCGGTCATAAGATAAAGCCAATTTTGGGAGTATCAGATCTTAAAGCAATACGCTTTAGGTGGCTCTGCCAACATGGTCAAGCTCTTCTACCAATAATCTTGACAAAGGTTGGTTGGGCGGAAGATAACCATGTTGGGTTTGTGCCCTCAAACCATTACTTTCTGTATGAGACATTGACATTTTAATATATGGATATCAGCTTTACATTTTATTGTGTATGTTCTTTTCATGAGATGATTGTTAATCCTTAAGTATTATAGTAAGTAATTCGTGTGTGTATGAGATGCACACAAGTGAGATACGAATTACTATTCTTTAATACTTAGAATGTGTCACAGTGGATGATGAGACTGGATACCTCATCAAGTCTACACTGTAGCATAATTAACTACCATTGGATGGAGTGATTAATCTCAATCACTAGAGTGTAGCTCTTAGTTGATCTGCTAGTGCTTATAGTGCATTGACGGACCTGAGTTTCCTATTGACGCTTAAGACTGTCAAACAGTCAATAGGAACTCATAACTTGTATAAGGTACGTGTTCTCAATCTTGAGACGATTATGAACACAGACTGTGGATATGACTGCTTTGATTTACCAATCAGTGAGGTCTATAAAAGATCAACACCTGGGTATCTTGGGTATGTCATGTTCATAGGGTTGTGAACATGCATTGTCAAGATAGAATCTACCCTCTGTTTCAGAGTAAGCATTCCCTTGAGAATGTCACCAAGTCGATTACTGAGTACTGCAGTCTTGTTGATAAGAGTTATCAACATGTTTGGTAATCATGAGAGGTGAATGGGACTCAAGGAATACAAGAAGTAATCATGATTCAGGTTGACAGTAACAGTTATCCGATTACCTGAATATGATTACGAATGCTGACGGTAGAGGGACATTAGTACACCATACAAGTCTAGTTATCGCTTCGGATATGTTCTTTTGCGTTGGAGTTCAGTTATCGTTTTATAGTGGAGTAAACTTTAACTGACCAGTTAGTTAGTTTGCTGATCAAAGAGTTTGGTCATGGTAATTAACAAACTGGTCTGAGCCAACAATAAAGAGCCTAGGAGGTCCCACTCTTAGCTCCGCCAGGATGCTTGGAAAGATGCTTGAGGATGTTGTCCAGACAGGTTCGATCGATCGAAGATGTCTCGATCGATTGAAGTCTGAAGGTTCGATCGATCGAAGATGGTTCGATCGATCGAATGTTCGATCGATCGAAGGAACTTCGATCGCTCGAAGTCTAGGTCGGTTCTGGGAATCTATAAATAGGGCAGCTGCGTTCTGGAAAAGGTTGTTCGTCGTTTTGAACGTCAGAAGCTGCAGAAACTGTTTTGGAGTCCCAAAACCTTCTCTATCCTCTCCATTAGGGTTCCCACCAACCCTAGTCTTTCTGGCAGGCATCCGCAGGAGTCATAAGGGTGAAGATCATCTAGTGGAGGCTGCTGGAAGTTGAAGATCAGAATTGGGTTCAAGACACTAAGGTATAACTCGTGTCCCCTCTTGTGCGTATCTGTAGAATTGACGAGTAGTAGATCCAGGCATGCCAATAAAGTTTCATAACTTGATTTTTCCGCTGCGCGTTTAAACTTTCCATTTAAACCTGTTTTTCCAACAAACCATCCTCGAGAGTTAACATAAAAGGACCCTAAAGCCATACGCTTTAGGTCGGCTTTTTCGAACATGGTCAAATTTTTCTACCAACAACCTTGACGAAGGATTACGGGCAGAAGATAACCATCCGAGGAGCTAACTTAAACAAAAGACTCCGAATTAGGCCAAGTCTCAGCTCTTAGCGAATTCCCGAGCACTCAGACAATGGCAAGCGACATCAAACAAATTTTCAAACTTGCCCCGATATAGTATCTGGCCAACCTTGGAATTGGGGGGCAACTGATACGCCTAAACTTGGCCATACTCTATGATCGAGTAGTTATACTCAGTGACCGACCTCTATCCTGATCTCCTGAGCGGTACACGTAATGTCAATTGGTCCCGACCAATAGTTCGGGAGTGCAATATGGGCTTGGTTCGTACAGGCGCAGTTCAGCCAAGCCCGCGAGACACGTCCCAGAATATTCCAGGTAGTTTCCTACTCAAGTTAGAAGACTAATGGGACGTATGGACAATTTCCTAATACAAATAGGAAACTCACTTAGATTTATATCAATCACGTCCTAATCAGGGTTAGATTACCTAATCTGTCTAATTTCCTTATACGAGTAGGCCTCTTGCATATATAAAAGAGACCACTCACCCCCATAGAGAGGGATCAACTCTCAGTCTATATAGCACCTCTATAGCAGTAATCATCACGCTTGGTCGACCTGCGGTAGCTCTAAACTATTGTTGGTTCACCGTAGGTCCCCGACTTTTTACAGTATAGTGAACGTGCTCAGACAAACACGTGGACATAGGTTCCTTAAATAACAGGGCCGAACCACATACAAAAAATTGGTCTCCCACTGTCTCTCTCTCCTTAAGCTGCTTTAATTTATCTTACCAAATTTTGGCATCATGAAGATATATTACAGTCCTAATTTTGTTTTTTTATCTAGTTTTTGCAATATGTATAGGTTTTGATTTGACAAATAATTACCTTATAAAAGTGGTCGGCTTGTAAACTATAAAATCATTTTTTGTCTTTTGAAATGGGGCCATTGTCACACCAAATGTCCCCATTTCAAATCCTTCTATCTCATACGTGTGTGTACGTTTGTAAGGATGAAGCGGTGGGTTTAATGCTCAAAACTAGTTTTTCGTGCTCACTAAACAACGTATGATCTCAAGCGTTTGATAAAATTTAAAATAAGTTATATATTTAGCAAAGCTTGGTGTTGTTGATTTTGTATATAAAAATAAACAAAAATCAAATAACAATATAAAAAGAGTAATGTTAGAGTCACAAAAGTGTCATAAAAAGATGCTAACAAAAGGGTGTGGCATCCCATGTGACACCCATTAACTCTGCCACATGGGTACCACATGGGATGCCACATCCTTTTGTGAGCATCACTTTGTGACTCTTTTTTAACTCTAGCATTATTCATATAAAAATGACTGAACACGATCATATTCTATACATTCCTAGTAATAGAGATTCAAACTTATGCTCCCGAATATGTAAAAGCCATTCCTCTTCAGTTTACATAGTTAAACCAAATTGGGCCAAAAAATAAAACCAAATAGTTTGAAAACAGAGGATTAAGCACAGTAAAAAATGGGGTGAAGATAAATAATTTATATTCATTTGACACACGACTTATAATATCCCTTTTTGCCACGAGGGTAATTTTTTAATTTTATATTTAATATTTTTTATTTTTAAATCATTTTGCAAAGCTACTGATTATACTGTCTGAAAAAAAATTATTCAAAATGATAATGAAAAAAAAATGCAATGATTCAAAATGATGGTGGAAAACCCGTCCATATCTTCTAGGGATAATTAAGTTTCAGTACACTTATTGTAGAAAATTTAAAAGTCAGTCTACTGCTTTTTCAAAATTAATGAAATGTTAACTTTCCATCAGATGCTCTTTTCCTCTTGTAGACCCACTTACAACCAATGGGTTTAATATTGGCTAGAAGTTCTACAAGATCCCAGACCTGATTAGAATCCATAGATTCTAATTCAGCCTTCATAGCTTTAACCCAATGATCTGAATCAACATCAGTCATTGCCTCTTCATATGTGGCAGGATTAGATTTAGATTCTATGGAGACAGCTTCTAAAACTTCTCCTAAGAACATGTATCTATCAGGCTGGCTGATAATCCTCCCACTACGACGAGGTACCGGTGTGGAAATGGGTGAAGAAGTGGTATTTTCTTGATTTACATCGTTATTAACTGCGGGTTGGACTGAGGGCTCTCCTTCTATTTCTCTCAGATCTATCCTTCCCTTAGGTTTATGGTTCATGATATAATCATCCTCTAAGAAAACAGCATTTGTACTAACAAACACTTTCTGTTCTCTTGGATCATAAAAATATCATCCATAAGTACCCTTTGGATACCCTACAAAATAACATACATCTGATCTAGAATCCAACTTGCTCATCTTTCCTTTCAGCACATGTGCCGGACACCCCCATATCCGGAGATGTTGCAAAGAAGGCTTACGCCCAATCCACATCTCCCGTGGTGTCCTGGGAATAGATTTGCTTGGTACTAGATTTAGTATATATGCAGCGGTTTCCAAAGCATAACCCCAAAGGAATAATGGAAACTCTGAATAACTCATCATTGACCTAGTCATGTCTAAAAGAGTCCGGTTCCTTCTCTCCGCTACACCATTCTGTTGAGGCGTGCCAGGTGCAGTCAACTGTGACAGAATCCCATTATGTATGAGGTGATTAATAAACTCATTAGAGAGGTACTCGCTACCTCGATCAGATCGAATGGCCTTGATATGTGAGCCCAATTGCTTCTCCACTTCAGCCCTAAACTCTTTGAACTTTTCAAAGGCTTCAGACTTGTGCTGCATTAGGTACACATATCCATACCTAGAGTGGTCATCAGTAAATGTTATTAAATACTCATAACCACCCCTTGCTCTAATATTTATTGGTCCACACACATCAGTATGAACTAATTCCAACAATGCATTGGTTCTATTGCCCTTTGTAGGAAAGGGCCTTTTGGTCATCTTACCCTCTAAACAAGACTCGCAGACTTCCATTGGTTCGAGAACCAAATTGCCTAAGATCCCTTCTTTGACTAGTCTGCCTATCCTATTTAGATTGATAAGGCCAAGCCACATATGCCAAAGCCTTGTTGGATTAGTGGAAGGTTATTTTCTTTTAGATGGTATAGTTACCATTGAGTTATTAAGTTCCAAGCAAGAATCTTTAGAAATATTGAGAGTGATCACATATAAACCATTTGATTTAACACCAGAACATATAAAAGAACTATTTCTTGTAATAACAACTTCAGTTCCAAAATGAAAAGAATAACCATTATTCGATAAATTAGAAACTGAAATTAAATTACGTCTCATTGAAGGGACGTAAAGTACATCTGATAAAATCAAAACTTTATTGTCTAGAAATTCTAAAACTACGACTCCTATAACAACCGCAGAAACGGTTGCACTAGAACCTAGAGTAAGTATGATTTCCCCATCACTGCACCTCCTGGTTGACTTGAACCCATGCAATGAATTACAGATATGGTTAGTTGCACCAGAATCAATGCACCAAGTGTTTGAAGTATCCGTAATAAAACTTACTTCAATCGCATGTGATTCAATCATACCTTAAACTCTTGTAGCTAAGAATTCTGGACAGTTCCTCTTCCAGTGGCCCTTCTCACCGCATTGGAAACACTTTCCTTTGCCTTGGCCACCCACCTTCCCTTTGCCCTTACCTTTTCCCTTAGATTTTGCAATCTTAGGGACCGGTCCAACACTTGGACCACCAGTGCCAGCCTTCTTCTTCTTCCCTTTCTTTCCTTTCAGTGTTGATCGGGAAGAGGAAGCGCTTTTCTCAACGTTCAAGACGTTGACCCCAGGTTTGATCACCCCTTCCGCTGCCAAAAGAGAACTCATCAATTCGCTCATTGAAAAATTCATTTGATTCATATTATAGTTAAGTTTAAATTAATCGAATGAAGGTGACAGCGAATTGAGGATCATATCAACTTGGGCCTGTGCATCGATGTTGGCACCTAGGGTCTCCAGCTCGTTTAAATAACAATCATTTTTAAAACATGTTCCTTGAC
This sequence comes from Hydrangea macrophylla, assembly GCA_033977485.1. Lineage (NCBI taxonomy): Eukaryota > Viridiplantae > Streptophyta > Magnoliopsida > Cornales > Hydrangeaceae > Hydrangea > Hydrangea macrophylla. The sequence continues at coordinate 44,982,246 of CM066984.1, read as the reverse complement.
TCGAGTCCCTTCCGACATCTTTGCACTCATTATCTTTTGCATGGCTACCTGTCTAGCAGGCCTGCCATGCTCCCCGAACATCTTTTTCAGGGATGTGATAATGTCACTGGCATAATCATTCGATTGGAATTGGTGTTGCAACACACTAGCCATTGAGGCCAGAATATAGCAACGAGCCATTCCATTCGACTTCTTCCATTTGTCGAACTCGCGTCTGGCAGCTGCCGAAGCATTTACCGCGTGTTCTTCGGGGCATGGGGTGGTGAGGACATATATGTGATCCTCCGCAGTTTATACAATGTCAAGGTTTTGTTTCCATTCAGTTGTAGTTATTTCCAGTTAACTTGTTTTGAGTGAGTATGGTGGCAAGTGGACTAAATGTAGATCCAGACATTATGATTTACTGTAAAATCAAAAGACAAAATAAATATGAATATCAGATTTGACAGTTTGAAATAAAAGAATCCTTAAAACTCTTATTTTAAAACAAAGTCGCCGGAATATCGAAACAAAAGAATAAAGCCACCGTGTGGTGGTCAATTTTCGATTTTTCGATTAATCAAGACTTGTCCTCTATGCAACTCTTGCAAAACAAGTTATGACTCCCGATCCCTTTTGATCTCTAAGTTTCTGAATAATGTCCCGTGTGGGATCCCTTATCCATAGCTTGTGTACTATTAACTAAGATCCAATCACAACCGTCTCAAGTAGCGCCTCCGTGTGGTGGTCACCATCTAACACGTCTGATTGATCCTATCAAAAGAAGTTCACATCTAGTAACCAATGAGTAATGCACCCTCCGTATGGAATGATCACCCCTGGCGAGGTGACACAGAATGCACTACTCATCTTACAGTGAACTGTTAATGGAAGATCGTGGGTGTCAATAAATAAGACCCTCTCCCACTAGATTTGTTAAATTAAGGATTTTGCTTTTAAAGAAAAATTTGTTTTTATACATTACCCATAAACATCCAATGTTTATTAATGCGTTAAAAACGGTTTTTGAATTTTATTTTAGAAAAATTATTTTACGTGCATGTAAGTAGTAACAATATAATTAAATGACAATGACAAAACAAGCACATAAAACAAAAAACTAAAATGAAAATAAAGACATCCAAAAGATGCCTCTATCTCCCATGGCTCTATCTCCATAGAACCTCCTCTTGGTTTGGTCGCCTCCAGCTCCATCTTCATGGACAACGACTTGCTCTTCCTTCTTTATGGATTTTCTAATTCTATTACATTGGTCCTATGCTTCTTTCGAAGCTTACAATTTATCTAGAAATAGAAAATGCAACAGTTACAATAAAATAAAAAGGCTAGGGAAACCGGTGCGACTTTCCTTTTCATAGGATTGAAATCGCAACGCCCTTTATATATGCCTTAAAACCAAAACAATAATAAACATGATATACACCAATCTCAAAACATTCAAATACCAAAATTTAAATAGATCTTGGTGCCATTGGAGATAGCGACTAAACTTGCTGTAAAAGGGTTAGTCGTAGATGCATCCACACATATATAACAAATATATCTAACTATTGGAACCCCCAAATTGATCCACACAGTGTATAAACCCTTTACGCACTGAATTAGAACTTAAAACAACATCCTTCTTCTCTGTCACTATTCGATCAATCGAAGACCGTTCGATCGCTCGAACCTTCGATCGATTGAACTCTGTTCAATCGCTTGAACTTTTTGTTCACAGAATGATTTTAAAAATTTGCATAATACTTTAAAAATAAAGCTTTAAATTTCAAAACTCCTTAAAACTGTTAAATAGAGAGACTGACAAAGAATCTGTCTCGATCAATCTAACTTCATTTGATCGATCGAACACCAGAAGGTTTCGATTGATCAAAGACTGATCGATCGCTCGAGTACGGATGTTTGATCAATTGAAACATGTTCGATCGATCGAACCCGCCTTGCATCCTATGCAATCACAAATTTGTACTCTGCTGCGATAACACTGTAGAAACAGATCTATGACAATGCCGTTTTGAAAACAGTTCTAAAATCAACATGCAAATCAAAACTTGTGTTCCAAAACGCATCTATAGATCCAAACAAGCGTGGCTCTGATACCAATTAATGGAAAAACCGGTTTAAGTTAAAGGTTTAAACGCTCAACAGAAAAGTCAAGTTATAAAAACTTAATGGTAGCCCAGGATCTACTACTCGTTAATTCCATAGATGCGCACAAGAGGGGACAAGAGTTATACCTTAGTGTCTTGAACCCAATTCTGATTTTCTTCTTCTTCCTTGGTGATGCAGCAGCCTCCACTAGGTTGTCTTCACCCTTATGTCTCCTATGAATGCTTGCCTGAGAGACTAGAGATGGTGGGATCTCCAATAGAGAGGAAAAAGAAGGTTTGGGGCTCTAAAAATAGTTTCTGCAGCTTCTGATGTTCTAAAATGACAAACTCATTTTCCAGAATGCAGCTGCCTTATTTATAGATTTCCAGAACCGACCTAGACTTTGAGCGATTGAAGATCTTCGAACGATCGAACCATTCTCGATCGATCGAGACTGCCAAGACTTCAATCGATCGAACATACTTCAATCGATCGAACTTGTCTTGACAACTTCCTCATGTGTCTTTCCAAGTATCCTGACGGAGCTAAGAGTGGGACCTCCTAGGCTCTTTGTTGTTGGCTCATACAAGTTTGTTAATTACCGTGACCAAACTCTTTTATCAGCAAACTAACTAACTGATCAGTTAACGTTTACTCCACTATAAAACGATAACTGAACTCCAACACAAAAGAACATATCCGAAGCGATAACTAGACTTGTATATTGTACTAATGTCCCTCTACCTTCTGTTGGGTTTGTGCCCTCAAACCATTAATTTATATATGAGACATTGACATTTTAATATATGGATATCAGCTTTACATTTAGTTATGTATGTTTCTTTCATGAGATGATTGTTATCCTTAAATATCATAGTAAGTAATTCGTGTATGTATGAGATACATACAAGTGAGATACGAATTACTATTCTTTGTTACTTAGAATGTGTCACAGTGGATGATGAGACTAGATATCTCATCAGGTTTACATTGTAGCATGATTAACTACCATTGGATGGAGTGATTAATTTCAATCACTAGAGTTTAACTCTTAGTTAACATGCTAGTGCTTATAGTGCATTGACGGACCTGAGCTTTCCTATTGACACTCAAGACTGTCAATCAGTCGATACGAACTCATAACTTGTAAAAGGTACGTGTTCTTAATCTTGAGAGGATTATGAACACAGATTGTGGATATGGCTGCTTTGACTTACCAATCAGTGAGGTCTATAGAAGATCAACACTTGGGTATCTTGGGTATGTCATATTCATAGGGTTGTGAACATATATTATCAAGACAGAATCTACCCTCTGTTTCAGAGTAAGCATTCCCTTGAGAATGTCACCAAGTCGATTACTGAGTACTGCAGTCTTGTTGATAAGAGTTATCAACATGTTTGCTAATCATGAGAGGTGAATGGGACTCAAGGTATAGAAGAAGTAATCATGATTCAGGTTGACAGTAACAGGTTATCCGGCTACCTGAATATGATTACGAATGCTGAAGGTAGAGGGACATTAGTACAACATACAAGTCTAGTTATCGCTTCGGATATGTTCTTTTGCGTTGGAGTTCAGTTATCGTTTTATAGTGGAGTAAACGTTAACTGACCAGTTAGTCAGTTTGCTGATCAAAGAGTTTGGTCATGGTAATTAACAAACTGGTCTGAGCCAACAATAAAGAGCCTAGGAGGTCCCACTCTTAGCTCTGCCAGGATACTTGGAAAGACACATGAGGAAGTTGTCAAGACAAGTTCGATCGATTAAAGTCTTGGCAGTCTCGATCGATCGAGAATGGTTCGATCGATCGAAGGCTCGATCGATCGAAGATCTTCGATCGCTCGTAGTCTAGGTCGGTTCTGGAAATCTATAAATAGGGCAGCTGCATTCTGGAAAAGTTAGTTCATCATTTTAGAACGTCAGAAGCTGCAGAAACTATTTTTAGAGCCCCAAACCTTCTTTTTCCTCTCTATTAGAGATCCCACCATCTCTAATCTCTGCGGCAAGCATCCACAGGAGACATAAGGGTGAAGACAACCTAGTGGAGGCTACTGCATCACCAAGGAAGAAGAAGAAAATCAGAATTGGGTTCAAGACACTAAGGTATAACTCTTGTCCCCTCTTGTGCGCATCTATGGAATTAACGAGTAGTAGATCCTGGGCTACCATTAAGTTTTTATAACTTGACTTTTCCGCTGCGCGTTTAAACTTTTAACTTAAACCAGTTTTTCCATCAATTGGTATCAGAGCCACGCTCGTTTGGATCTATAGATGCGTTTTTGGAACACTATTTTGATTGGCATGTTAATTTTAGAACTGTTTTCGAAACTGCATCGTCACAGATCTGTTTCTGCAGTGTAATTGCAGCAGAGTACAAATCTGTGATTGCATAGGATGCAAGGCGGGTTCGATCGATCGAACATGTTTCGATCGATCGAACATCCTCTGTACTCGAGCGATCGAACAGTCTTCGATCGATCGAAACCTTCTGGTGTTCGATCGATCGAATGAAGTTAGATCGATCGAGATAGATTCTTTGTCAGGCTCTCTGTTTCACAGTTTTAAGGAGTTTTGAAATTAAAAGTTTTATTTTTAAAGTATTATGCAAATTTTTAAAATCATTCTGTGAACAGAAAGTTCAAGCGATTGAACAGAGTTCAATCGATCGAAGGTTCGAGCAATCGAACGGTCTTCAATCGATCAAACAGTGACAAAGAAGTAAGATGCTATTTTAAATTCTAATTCAGTCTGTAAAGAGTTTATATACTGTGTGAATCAATTAAGTGTTCCAATAGTTACATATATTTGTTATGTATGTATGGATGCGTGTACGACTAACCCTTTTGTAACTAGATTAGTCGCTATCTCCCATGGCACCAAGTCATTTGAATATTTTGTATTTAAATTGTTTGAGATTGGTGCATGTTGTAATGTAAGTTTGGTTTGGTTTTAAGGCATATGTAAAGGGCGCTGCGACTTCAATCCTACGAAAAGGAAAGTCGTACCGGTTTCCCTAGCCTTTTTATTTTATTGTTACTATTGCATTTTTCTATTTCTAGATAAATTGTAAGCTTCGAAAGAAGCATAGGACCAATGTAATAGAATTAGAAAATCCATAAAGAAGGAAGAGCAAGCCGTTGTCCATGAAGATGGAGCTGGAGGCGATCAAACCAAAAGGAGGTTCTATGGAGATAGAGCCATGGGAGATAGAGACATTGTTTGGATGTCTTTATTTTCAATTTTAGTTTTTTGTTTTATGTGCTTTGTTTGTGATTGGCATTTAATTATATTGTTACTGGTTGCATGCATGTAAAACAAGTTTTCTAAAATAAAATTCAAAAACCATTTAAACGCATTAGTAAACATTGGATGTTTATGGGTAATGTGTGGAAACATTTTTTAAAAGCAAAATCCTTAATTTCTGAATCTTGTGGGAGAGGGTCTTATTAATAAACACCCACGATCTTCCATTAACGGTTCACTGTAAGATGAGTGGTGCATTCTATGTCACCTCGTCAGGGGTGATCATTCCATACGGAGGGTGCATTACTCATTGGTTACTAGATGTGAACTTCCTTTGATAGGATCAATCAGACGTGTTAGAGGGTGACCACCACACGGAGGCGCTACTTGAGACGGTTGTGATTGGATCCTAGTTAATGGTACACACTAGCTAAACTATGGATAAGGGATCCCACACAGGGCATTATTCAGAAGCTTAGAGATTAAATAGGTTCGGGAGTATAACTTATTTTGCAAGAGTTGCATAGCGGACAAGTCATGATTAATCGAAAGATCGAACATTGACCACCACACGGAGGCTTTATTCTTTCATTTCGATATTCCGGCGACTTTGTTTTAAAATAAGAGTTTTAAGGATTCTTTTATTTCAAACTGTCAAATCTGATATTCATATTTATTTTGGTTTTTTTTATTTTTACAGTAAATCATAATGTCTGGATCTACATTTAGTCCACTTGCCACCACACTCACTCAAAAGAAAGTTAACTGGAAATAACTACACTGAATGGAAACAAAACCTTGACATTGTATTAACTGCGGAGGATCACATATATGTCCTCACCACCCCATGCCCCGAAGAACCCGCGGCAAATGCTTCGGCAGCTGCCAGACGCGAGTTCGACAAATGGAAGAAGTCGAATGGAATGACTCGTTGCTATATTCTGGCCTCAATGGCTGGTGTGTTGCAACACCAATTCCAATCGAATGATTATGCCAGTGACATTATCACATCCCTAAAAAAGATGTTCGGGGAGCATGGCAGGCCTGCTAGACAAGTAGCCATGCAAAAGATAATGAGTGCAAAGATGTCAGAAGGGACTCCAGTCAAGGAATATATTTTAAAAATGATTGGTTATTTAAACGAGCTGGAGACCCTAGGTGCCAACATCGATGCACAGACCCAAGTTGATTTGATCCTCAATTCGTTGTCGCCTTCATTCGCTCAATTTAAACTTAACTATAATATGAATCAAATGAATTTTTCAATGAGCGAATTGATGAGTTCTCTTTTGGCAGCGAAAGGGGTGGTCAAACCTGTGGTCAACGTCTTGAACGTTGAGAAAAGTGCTTCCTATTCCCGATCTACACCGAAAGGAAAGAAAGGGAAGAAGAAGGCTGGCACTGGTGGTCCAAGTGTTGGACCGGTCCCTAAGATTGCAAAATCTAAGGGAAAAGGTAAGGGAAAAGGGAAGGTGGGTGGCCAAGGCAAAGGAAAGTGTTTCCAATGCAGTGAGAAGGGCCACTGGAAGAGGAACTGTCCAGAATTCTTAGCTACAAGAGTTCAAGGTATGATTGAATCATATGTGATTGAAGTAAGTTTTATTACGGATACTTCAAACACTTAGTGCATTGATTCTAGTGCGACTAACCATATCTGTAATTCATTGCAGGGGTTCAGATCAACCAGGAGGTGCAGTGATGGGGAAATCATATTTACTCTAGGTTCTAGTGCAACCGTTTCTGCGGTTGTTATAGGAGTCGTAGTTTTAGAATTTCTAGACAATAAAGTTTTGATTTTATCAGATGTACTTTACGTCCCTTCAATGAGACGTAATTTAATTTCAGTTTCTAATTTATCGAATAATGGTTATTCTTTTCATTTTGGAACTGAAGTTGTTATTAAAAGAAATAGTTCTTTTACATGTTCTGGTGTTAAATCAAATGGTTTGTATGTGATCACTCCCAATATTTCTAAAGATTCTTGCTTGGAACATAATAACTCAATGGTAACTATACCATCTAAAAGAAAAGAACCTTCCACTGATCCAAAAAGGCTTTGGCATATGAGGCTTGGCCATATCAATCTAAATAGGATTGGCAGACTAGTCAAAGAAGGGGTCTTAGGTGATTTGGTTCTCGAACCAATGGAAGTCTGCGAGTCTTGTTTAGAGGGTAAGATGACCAAAAGGCCCTTTCCTGCAAAGGGCAATAGAACCAATACATTGTTGGAATTAGTTCATATTGATGTGTGTGGACCAATAAATATTAGAGCAAGGGGTGGTTATGAGTATTTCATAACATTTACTGATAACAACTCTAGGTATGGATATGTGTACCTAATGCAGCACAAGTCTGAAGCCTTTGAAAAGTTCAAAGAGTTTAGGGCTGAAGTGGAGAAGCAATTGGGCTCACATATCAAGGCCATTCAATCTGATCGAGGTGGCGAGTACCTCTCTAATGAGTTTATTGATCACCTCGTACAGAATAAGATTCTGTCACAATTGACTGCACCTGGCACGCCTCAGCAGAATGGTGTAGCGGAGAGAAGGAACCGGACTCTTTTAGACATGACCAGGTCAATGATGATTTATTCAGAGTTGCCATTATTCCTTTGGGTTATGCTTTGGAAACCGTTGCATACATACTAAATCTAGTACCAAGCAAATCTATTCCCAGGACACCACGGGAGATGTGGATTGGGTGCAAGCCTTCTTTGCAACATCTCCGGATATGGGGGTGTCCGGCACATGTGCTGAAAGGAAAGATGAGCAAGTTGGATTCTAGATCAGAAGTATGTTATTTTGTAGGGTATCCAAAGGGTACTTATGGATGGCATTTTTATGATCCAAGAGAACAGAATGTGTTTGTTAGTACAAATGCTATTTTCTTAGAGGATGATTATATCATGAACCATAAACCTAAGGGAAGGATAGATCTGAGAGAAATAGAAGGAGAGCCTTCAGTCCAACCCGCAGTTAATAACGATGTAAATCAAGAAAATACCACTTCTTCACCCATTTCCACACCGGTACCTCATCGTAGTGGGAGGATTATCATCCAGCCTGATAGATACATGTTCTTAGGAGAAGTTTTTGAAGCTGTCTCCATAGAATCTGAATCTGATCCTGCCATATATGAAGAGGCAATGGATGATGTTGATTCAGATCATTGGGTTAAAGCTATGAAGGCTAAATTAGAATCTATGGATTCTAATCAGGTCTGGGATCTTGTAGAACTTTCAGCCAATATTAAACCCATTGGTTGTAAGTGGGTCTATAAGAGGAAAAGAGCATCTGATGGAAAGGTTGAGACCTATAAGGCTAGGCTTGTAGCGAAAGGTTATATTCAGAGGGAGGGCATTGACTATGAGGAAACCTTCTCGCCGGTGGCCATGCTCAAGTCCATCAGGATACTCCTATCCATTGCTGCATGCCTAGATTATGAGATCTGGCAGATGGACGTCAAGACTGCATTCTTGAATGGCAATCTTGAGGAGGACATCTATATGCAACAACCAGAAGGGTTCATAGCTGGTCGAAAAGGTAACTTGGTATGCAAGTTGTAAAAGTCCATTTATGGGCTTAAGCAGGCATCTAGAAGTTGGAACATCCGATTTGACCAAGTGGTCAAGTTGTTTGGTTTTATACAAAATCTGGATGAACCTTGTGTATACAAGATGTGTGAAGGAAAAGTGGTGGCTTTTCTTGTCCTTTACGTTGACGACATTCTACTCATTGGAAATGATGTAGCGGCATTGTCAACGGTCAAGGTTTGGCTAGCTAGTACTTTCGATATGAAGGATCTAGGAGAGGCGAGCTATATTCTAGGGATAAAGCTCTTTCAGGATCGTAAGCAAAAGATAATGGGATTATCTCAAGCTGGTTATATCGATAAAGTGCTAACTAGGTTTTCAATGGATAATTCGAAGAACGGTTTGTTACCTTTCAGGCATGGTTTAGCGTTCTCCAAGGACCAGTGTCCTAAGACACAGGAGGAGAGGAATCGCATGGCAGGAATTCCATATGCTTCGACAGTTAGAAGTCTCATGTATACGATGTTATGTACTAGACCAGATATCTGTTTTGCCGTTGGCATGGTTAGCAGATATCAATCAAATCCAGGTCCAGAGCACTGGACAGCCGTTAAGCACATTCTTAAGTACTTGAGAAGGACTAAAGCTTACATGCTTATGTACGGCGGTAGTGAGTTAATTCCAGTAGGATATACTAACTCAGACTTTATGTCAGATAAAGATTCGAGGAAGTCAACATCCAGACATCTCTTTACCTTGGGAGGTGGTGCTGTTAGTTGGAGGAGCATTAAGCAGAAATGCATTACAGACTCAACTACAGAAGCTGAGTATGTGGCTACTTGTGAAGCCGCAAAGGAAGTTGTTTGGCTCAAGAAGTTCCTTACAGAGCTCGAGGTGGTACAAACGTCATTGTCACCTATTACGCTTTACTGTGATAATAGTGGGGCAGTGGCTCAGTCCAAGGAGCCAAGGAACCACGGGAAGGGAAAGCACGTAGAACGGAAATATCATCTTATCCGAGATATTGTTCAATGTGGAGATGTGACTTTCACCAAGATTGCCACTGCTGACAATCTTGCTGATCCGTTTACAAAGGCCTTGCCACAGAAGGTCTTTGATCGTTATCTAGATAGTCTAGGTCTTAGATGTAGTTCTGAAAGGTTATGAGTGCAAGTGGGAGTTTGTTGGGTTTGTGTCTTCAAACCATTACTTTATATATGAGACATTGACATTTTAATATATGGATATCAACTTTACATTTAGTTATGTATGTTTCTTTCATGAGATGATTGTTATCCTTAAGTATCATAGTAAGTAATTCGTGTATGTATGAGATACATACAAGTGAGATACGAATTATATTCTTTGTTACTTAGAATGTGTCACAGTGGATGATGAGACTGGATATCTCATCAGGTTTACACTGTAGCATGATTACTACCATTGGATGGAGTGATTAATCTCAATCACTAGAGTTTAACTCTTAGTTAACATGCTAGTGCTTATAGTGCATTGACGGACCTGAGCTTTCCTAATGACACTCAAGACTGTCAATCAGTCGATAGGAACTCATAACTTGTATAAGGTACGTGTTCTTAATCTTGAGACGATTATGAACACAGACTGTGGATATGCCTGCTTTGACTTACCAATCAGTGAGGTCTATAGAAGATCAACACCTGGGTATCTTGGGTATGTTATATTCATAGGGTTGTGAAAATATATTGTCAAGACAAAATCTACCCTCTGTTTCAGAGTAAGCATTCCCTTGAGAATGTCACCAAGTCTATTACTGAGTGCTGCAGTCTTGTTGATAAAAGTTATCAACATGTTTGGTAATCATGAGAGGTGAATGGGACTCAAGGAATATAAGAAGTTATCATGATTCAGGTTGACAGTAACAGTTATCCGACTACCTGAATATGATTACGAATGCACAGGTATCCGACTTACTATGATACTTAAGGATAACAATAATCTCATGAAAGAAACATACATAACTAAATGTAAAGCTGATATCCATATATTAAAATGTCAATGTCTCATATATAAAGTAATGGTTTGAGGGCACAAACCCAACACTCAAAACCAAGGCACAAAGACCTCGGCCTAACAACCAAGGCAGAAGACCTTGGCTCAAAGCCAAGGCATCCATACCTCGAGAACATACCCGTGGCATAAAAGACCTCGGGCCTAACCCCGAGGCACCAGCTTCACTTAGGCCCAACCAGCGATGGGGGCAAACCCCCTAGGTGGTTGATGACGGCAAGCCTCAAATGACCTTGTAACCACCCACGTTCCAGGTCGGTTTCGTACGGCCATTCAATCCCGCACACCCGCCTTAGCAAAATGCTTGGGGGGGAAGGGACTGGGCTAAAATAGGAAATCACACCGGTAAAGGAATCGGAATCCTAACATTTCTAATTACTTACAGTGATCAGAGATAACCGGACGGTGAAACAGGATTTTCCTATAACACCCCCGGGCCATCTTGGAAAGTAAGCAGGATAAGTTCCTATGATACACCAGGCGGTCACCATCAAAATAGGTCGGTAAGACCAGCTGTTCTACCAGTTAAAGTCCTAAACCATTTGCTAAGGCAGGGATTGGTCAAAACTAGGTGGACACTGGCAATCACAAACAGGCACACAAGTAAAAAAATAGTAGACAGTTTATGGAAAGTTGGTCTCAAGGACCTTTATATAAATTAAAAACTATTTGTACAGGGCCTGGGGGGCAATTATAGTAGCCTCCCAAAAAAAAATTATTACAATACAGAAGAAAATGGGTTGGGACCTCAGTCGTCCACCTCGACCACGTCTTCGGTCTCCCCAGCCTCCTCTCCCGGGTCAGGTCCTCCTCCCGGTGCAGAGCCTCCACCCGGGGCAGCCTCCTCAGTAGGGCCGGCATCACCAGCGGGGCCCTCGCCCGCAGCAGGACCAACATCCCAGAAGTCTGAATCAATCCTCTCATAGGATGATATGTCCCATTCGGGGTGATCCCCGGATATACTGCGCTTCAAGTCTTCGTAGCCCTAGAAGAAGCCATCATCAAAAGCTTCCTCCCAGGCCCCCGTCACTGCAGCCTTCTGTAGTTCCTTCTCCCGTGCCTCCGCTGCTGCTGCGCTGGCCAGAGCAGCATCTAGGTCGGCCTGGGTGGTAGCCAGCTCGGCTTGAGTTGCTCCGAGGCTCAAGGCCAAACCCTTCACCTTGTCCTTCTCTACGGTCAGAGTGGTGCCCCTAGCCTCTGAGATCGCCCGCTCCTCAGACAAACCAGCTTCAGCAGCAGCGGCCCTCCTGGCCAGGGATGGTAGGAAGGAATCAGCCCCGGCGGCCATGCATCCAACCTGTGAAAAGTTAAAACCGACCCGTCAGAGAACCAGCATAGTTGACAAAATAGTTAAAGAAAAGGAAATAAAGGCAGGAGAACTCACCATGTGAGAGAGGCTATACAGCCAGCTCTGGAAGACCTCGGGAGACATGTTTTCACATGTCTCCACTTGGTTGGAAAACAGACCAAGTCTTATCTGCTCCCTAATCTCAGTTGAGGCAGTTATCGGTGCTACGACCGGCACCCCCGCCCAGGGGGCAGTCTCTTCAACTACTACCACGCGGGGCGTTGAGGTCCCCACTAGCTCAAGACGGACACCATGCCGGATCCGCCTCAGCTGGCGATCTCTACTGGGGGCCTCAGTGGCAGGCCTTTTTCCTTGGGTCACTGCCATCCGGGCTGCAGCAGTGGAAGGACAGCGGCCTGTCTCTCCCTCAGTTGCTCTATATTTCTCTTCGGAGCCATCTCTGCAAAAAAAAAGAAAGAATTGAACAGTTAATAATCAGTGTGGAAGACGGGGAAGGAGTACTACGGGAGGCAGCAGAGTCTGAGCACTTACCAGGAATAATAGCAGGGAATACCAGAGCTTCTGTGGGCTGAACCGGGTCGTCAGTGGCTCGGAAGTCGCCCGTCCGGGCCAACACATTCCAAATGTTCACCGGCCGGTATGCCAAACTCCTGATCCTGGTTTGGCACTCGTCAGGAATGCTCGGCGGACTGGTTGATCCCGCTGTAAAGCCAAATACAAAATGGTTAGTCTCAAAAATTTGAAGCGAAGCAAAAAGTGAAACCGAACGGGCTTACCCCTCAACTCTCCCGCCCAGGAAGTCCTCATCTGGATCCCGAGGGCTGTTTCGCAGAGCCCGAGGGTGGACACTTGGAAGAACATATTCTTTCATCCTTTGCAATTACTCGGGTAGGTTACCAAGATCTTTGTCCCCTAATGAGCCCTGAGAGAAAAGAACTCGGTCTCTCCATGTACGGGGAACAGTCGGTGCATCCAGAGGAATTCCTAGACGGAGAGTTCATATTCGAAGACCTGGGGCCACAGAGAGATAGGCCCCATCAAGAATCTCTAACCGTTCGGGGCTAGCTGGCCCGGGGCAATCACCAGGTATATCAGGACGTCCCGAGCGACCGGATGGAGGGGGAAGAGAAACCCAGCCATGACGGTGTCCTCATATAGGGTAGTGAAACCCCGCTGATAAATTTGGTCCCTATCTACAATCACCGCCAAGGAGCAGTAGTCAAGAAGGCAGTATCTATCCCTAATACGCCCGAGATCCTTAGTACGCAATATGGATGGGATGAATTCTCTAGAGAAGGCCACCTCGGGGTCGGGTTCCCCTGGTGTTTCATCGCCTGAATCCCTGGACACGGAAGCAACGGGGGCTTCTTGGTCCGATTCATCCTCAGAGAGACAGATCGGGATTCTGCCTTCACTGTGCTGGTCAGAAGGGGACGCGGATGGCAGACTCAGACTTGTGTCTGGCTCCTCTGACCTGGACCGTTCGTCCTGCGACCGGGAGGATGAGTTAAAACTGGAGTGACACATTCTTGGGGTTTCAGTTTTTGGAGCGGGAAGAAGATGACGACCAAGGTATGGGTCAGGAACCTCGAGCCTGGCATACAAGGGGGGCAAGGTCACTAACCTAAAAGGCAGAGAGTAGATGGTCCTAAACACAAGATGGCATTCTCTCAAGACTACCCCGAAAACACCTGCTCGGTTCAATCGCCCTAATGTGCCACCTAAATTGAAGAAAAAATAGAAACTAAGGAGGAAATAATACCACTCCCACTTAAAGCCTACCGTGCTCGCTCCCTCCTGCCTTACCGCGGAAAGAAAAGAGAAATGGAAAGAGAAGGAAAAGAGTGACAAATTGAAACTCGGAAAGGAAAGGGACTTACAGAAATCAACGCAAGTACAGGGCTCAGGAATCTGGCTCGGAAACTTGCTCGGACTCAACTGCTCGGGAATATGTGTCTTTGTAGCAAAGAGTTGAAGAAATGAACAAGTATCCTTTATATAGGAACTGCGGACGGTTCAGATCAAAATAAATCCAACGGCTCATACGTTTTCCCGCCCAAAGTGACTGACAACTGTCACCTCGGGCATGTGAAGCGTCGCCTCAAAAGGTGCACGCATTAAATACACGCCGAGACGGTTTGGTTACCACAAGAATAGTCTAGTTACATCCACGCTGACATCGTTCTATCCTGACTAGGCCATTCACAAGCTGACACGTGGCAGAGGAAGGACCCAGGCCCACGGTGCCACCGCTCGGTCCATACCCCGGCTGACCGTTACGACCGGTCCCGCCCCGGGTAGGGTCCCGACTTCATACTGGACGGTTCCTCGAAAGCAGTCTTAATTTTCAAACTTCATCTAATGGGACATCACATCAACTCCGAAAATGGGGGTTAGCTGATATGCCCAGAAATATTCTGCTATGAGTCAAACCTCCACGTCAGCAGCTAAGCACCCGGATTATCCGGCAAGGGAGCCTATGGCCCACTGAACCCGGGATCTTTCGAGTGCTACCGCTCGGGACGTACCAACAGCCCGAGAATGCGGCCCAGCAGCTCTTCATGAAGGTACAAATTGACAGCCAAGCTGCTCAGCAGTTTCCTAAATTAGTCAGAAGACTAATGGAAGATGTAGACAGTTTCCTAAGCCATTTAGGAAACCTCCCATGATTTGTGCTCATCAACTTGTAATTAGATTAGGTTTTCTTATCTAATTAATTGCCTATTAGGGGTGGTCTCTTGCACCTATAAAAGAGGCCACTCACCCCCATTGAAGGGGATCGCATTCTCAACAAACAGAATAGCATATACATTCATCTCATACACATACACCCGGCCGGTATTACTGGTAATGCCGCCCCAATTGTTGGCTCACCAGGCCCGCCGGTGATCTGCTAGTGAAGCGGACTGACGCACCCGTGGACGTAGGTCACCTTATTAACAGGGCCGAACCACATACAGTTATTTATGTTACAATATCTCTCTCTCCATCTCTCTTACCAAATTTTGGCATCATCACCATCTAACCTTGTAATGAGGGCAATATCAGATGTCAGTCAAGGGTCCCTTTTATTTGACCAAAACCTGGCCTTTGCATGATAACTTCTGTAGAACCATTCGATCTTGGGAAATCAATTCTTGATTAGGATTTATGTGCTAGGGAGTTTTGTATGCCTAGAAGGGATTAGTTGAGATGATGATGATGCTCACTTGTTGTAAGACCTGTAACCATTTAATCACCTTTTACCAACCTCTCTTTATGTCCCATGACATTTGGGGAACATGCCGTATATTAGTTATAAGATTACATCTCTTATATCATGTCAGCCAAACATTATTGACCTTGTATGCATCCAAATTCATGAAAAGTGCAATAATTAGCCAATCATGTGATACTCCTACCCAAGAATTCAAAGTTCACTACTTATGACAGATTTTGATTATTCATCATCTTTTATCCAAAAATGTTTTGAAAAATTACTCTTTCAACGAAAGGTCCAAGGTTTACCTATTAATCAAGTAAAGGTGAAACACAATCATCTTTTATTGAGAAATGTTTTCACATCCTCATTTTCAAAGAAAAGATTCAAAATTCTTGAGAATTGTTTTCAAAATTCTTGGTAAAAAAATGCTTTTCAAATGAATTTCAAAAAATTTTAAATACCCGACCTTTGAAAGGGTAGTGAGGATTGCAATGAGAGGTGAAATTGGCACATTTGACATGGGTTAGGATTTTATGTGCTTATGTGTTGTATGTTCTAGGAGACTAGAATTTTCCTTTCTTTTGCATGTAGAATAGGCATACACACACGCACACGCACTTGCATTTTATCTGTGTGCCATGCGTGCGGTGCATGCATTTAGCCACATCAAATCATCAAAGCATATATATTTTTGAACTCTCATCATATCAATCAATATTATTGCATGCATGTAGAATACAAATTCACAACATTCTCTTTCTAGTCAAGATCAAAGTAATCCAATAGTTTCTCAAAATTCTTTGCCTCCCGAAAACAATTCTGCATCAGGACCTTTTACGTATCTATTTTGTTGGATTTGTAGAAAGAATGGAACAACTAGATCCACTAGTGAGGACACTTCTAACCTTCTTGGGTTTGTCTTTCTTGATTTAGAGGAGAATATGTTTTTGCACACATACTGCTGGGGAGTGGCGAACTCGAAGGTTCAAATGATGCTAGTGAGGTGATATGATTTGGAAATACTATTGTTGAAGTGAATGTGGATGCTCTTGGGGACCCAATAAATTAAAAATCATCTGTGACACTCTAGTTGAGAGCAAGCGAAGTCTAGTCCGGTAATCGAATCATATCAGAGTTAGAGTCAAGTGTCAAAGTTGTGTTTGTTTTGTCGGTTTTCCATCGAGTCTATTGTCAAGTCTTTATCAATTCCATCGAGTTAAATAATGTAATCAACAACTGGTCAAATAAAATGTCATTTTGCTTAAATAAATTTTCCTAGTTGTGAATAAATTGATCGTTAAACCAAGAAAGGAAGAAAACCAAAATAAGTTACTTTTCAAATGATGATGGAAGATATTTTTTTGATAAATCTTTGCATTGAAAACAGATCCCCATAGAACAAAGCAAATTTTGTTCCAAATTCACAAAGGAGTAGAGAATTGATTGGCTTTACTTTAAGAATTCAAAGATGCTCTCACTCAATCTTGGAAAGATAAAATTAGGACTTGAAGGTTGCCGACCATTCCTTTTTTCCTCAAACACCAAGCCTAAAAGATGAACCCAACCAGTCCAAAGCCATAAACTTGGTCCTTGATGATAGCCAGACATTTTAAATGAGCTTCTTCTTCCAAAAAAAAAAGAGTAGAAAAAGAAAAAGAAAAAGAAAAAGGAGCTCTCTAGGATGAAAACTCAAAAGGGCGCCTACGCAAAAGTTAGATCACAAAAAAAGGAGAGAAGAAATAGAAAGAAAAAGAAGAAAAAAAAAGAGGGAGAGAGAGCTCGCCAGGATGAAAACCCGAATGGGTGCCTAGGTAAAAGTTAGAGCAAAAATAAGATGCTTGTTGATTTCAATACCCCGAATCCTAGCCATTCAAAATCGTGAAGAAAATAAGAGATAGTGAGATAAACAAAAGAAAAAATAGGATTGAGAATTCTTGAGCACTTCAAAGTACATCATTGGCACATGAATTATCTCAAGGCTTTGTGTTGTTCTAAACGAAGAAAAGAAATTGGAAATCAAAAGAGAGATTTGAAAGTATCAATTAGTCTCAAAATTTTGTGAGAGGCTCAATAGCTAAGTGGGCATAAAACAATGCAGAGATATCTTTGAGAAAATCAAAGAGAGATTTAGAGGGTTGATATTGCTTTGTGAGTATGTGAGAGTGCGATTAAAGCATGATACATTATGAGAATTGCAAATTTGACTAACTAGTGAAAAGGTCAAAAGAATCACCGTCAAATAAAGAAAAGAAGAGAAGAAAAAAAGGAGTAAATGAAAGGGAGAAGTAGTTCATGTTCTCATCATCTTGTTCAAAGGCTACCACGAGCGACCCATTTTAGAAAGAGCACTTGATCTCGTCAAAATCAAGATATAAAAGTATGCTTTACTTGTGCTTTACTTTCAAAAGATTTGCAGTGTGGAAGTAAATGTCGAACCCACAGAGATTGAATACTACGCACTTTAATTTTTAAAACCTAAATTTAGTTAATTAAGAAAAATGAATTTTGGATTTAATTTGAATTAAACTAATAACAATAAAAGTAAATCTAAATTATGAGAGCAATTAAATATTTGTTTTCATAATAAGTTTAAGGAATTTAGGATTGCAAATCCACTACTAGCTTCATAATAAGGGTATTTACAAATTAATTTAGCTTACTAAGTTGGATGATAATGGGGAATTGTAACTACAAGCCCAATTCCTCTGTCAAGGAAAAAACTATAGTTCAACCACCAACATAATCCAACTTCAGTTAGCACGAATTATTCCACACTAAACTAGGGTTATGGTATAATCCGTCTAATCTAGGCATGGACTATTCGGATACTTGATAGCATAATTCAATTTAAGCACCATTACATGTAAATAATCTAAACAAGCACAGCAAGCATAGATCATTGAGCACACTACCATCAAAATAGATCTAAGACAAGAGTAAACTTTGAAAGTAACGATTTAATCAATAAAAGCACGATTTATTTATAAAAATCCTCGGAACATGTAATTGTTATCCATACATAATAAAACTAAAATAAAAACATAAAATACACCCTATTACTTGGCTAGGGTTTCATTGAAACCCTAGATCTTGAGTTTAGTTGGCCATAAAATTGATGAACGACAAGAGGTTGATGGAGGAGGCCATGGGAATCCTTGGTCTTCTTCTTCTTCTCCTTACTTTCCTCTATTCAATGGCTGAAAGTATGGTTGTATATTGTGTGTATAATAATTGCCAACCTAAGAATTGAATTAAAATTGAGTATTTATAGATTTGGAGCAAGTTTGGGAGTTTTCCTAACCCCATTCGCACTAAAACTGCTATATTTAGATTTCCAGATGTAATTAGGCAGTTTCGTTAGCGTAGGAGTCTTTAACTCTTCGAAATACGTGTTTTATATTTTTCGTACGGATCGCGCGAGCGCGTCAAAATGGGAGGTTGCGCGAGAGATTTCCTGGGTTTCGCGCGAGCGGACCGCGCACGTGAGGTGGCTTTTTCAGCTTCTTTCTTGGTGCTTTTTCACCCCATTTAACCTGGAATCCTTACTTTACTCCAAATCCTGACAGAAAATAGAAAACAAAGTAAAAATACAATAAAACATGATAAAAACGGCTAACAAATGTAAATTAAGGCATATAATTAGGATTTGTTCTCTCCTGATCACACCCCCAATCCTACATTTTGCTAGTCCTCGAGCAAAAAGAATAGAAAACTAAAAATAATAATAAAAATGCTACTCCATTTTCACATGGATCACGATTGCATTTAGCTTATGCAACAAGCCTTTTAAACCTCTAGGTGTCCCTAGTCGGACAAGTGAAGTCTCGTGAGGGTTCTCGTCAACAAGTCACCCACAATCATCTTTATTAACTTATAAATTTAAAAGTTTTATTCAAATGAAAAACAAAACAATCAATCCTCATCATAGAAAGATGATTTGAAATAAAATAACGAACATAAAGAAACATAATGAAACATCCACCTAAGTCATGAAAAACAATCCCAAGCACATGCATCGTATAATAAATCAATAGAGTTTCTCATAAAATTGCACGTGTGTGATATGGTAGTCAAATGAACACGTGCATGTCATTAACTTGGAATATAACTCGGATGACCATCTAACTATGCTTCGACTACGAATCTCACAATGAATTACACTCTCAAATGAAACACTCAGAA
This sequence comes from Hydrangea macrophylla, assembly GCA_033977485.1. Taxonomy (NCBI): domain Eukaryota; kingdom Viridiplantae; phylum Streptophyta; class Magnoliopsida; order Cornales; family Hydrangeaceae; genus Hydrangea; species Hydrangea macrophylla. Next base: position 44,962,635 of record CM066984.1, on the reverse strand, counting down.
CATGTGTAATTTATCCGATATATGGGAGCAAAGGAAATATGTTTTCAAAATGAGAAATGCTCACATATGACTCAAAAAAGACGTATGACACGAAAGAACATTAGTCTCATGGATAGGATGCTAATAGCCAACAAAAATTCATCGTTACCATATTTTAATCTCCCTCCCATCGTTTTCATATCCAAACCATGTTTCCTAGGATCAAATAGGACTTTTCAACAGTTGTAATGCGGCTCGGGCAATGAAAAATGGTAGAAAGGATTAATTAGGTTGTTTTAGAATGGCATTGTAAGACATGTTTGATTTCTTTCATTCGTCTCTTCTACCAACTTCATCTTTTCATACTTTTTTCTATATATTTTTTATTTAATTTCTTTTTTTTTCTTTCTTTTCTATTCTTCTTTCTACTTTCTACTTTTTTTTCAATCTTTATCTTTTTTCTTTCCTTCTTGAAACAAATATTCAATAAATAACAAGGCAACCACCCCAAACATCATCTGATTTTCTTTTTCTTCTTCTTCTGAATCACACATCTCCTTAACACCACTAAAAGTTGATCAATCTTTCAGTAGTGAACTCCAAGTTGGCCAAATTGGAGCAAAAACATGATAATGGTGTTTAAAGAAAAAAGGGCATTTTAACGGCTCAAAGGGCAAACTAAGGAAATTTTTATCATTTTTCTCGATAGTGGTAAACAAATAGGGCTTATCATCATCTCCCATAGTCATATGGTTCTTCAATGTTTATGATGGAAGATTATTTAGCATGGTAACAAATATTTTAACTTGACTTATCAACCAAAACAAGAATAATGAGACTAAACAACCAGTTAATGCGCTATTTCAATGAAATTCGACAAACACAAAATGTGTTCATAACTCTCTAAAAAGAAAAGATAGGATCAAAAGCTCACCGGGTTTAGTCTCCACCATGTGTTATCTAGAAATCTGAATCATATTATAGTTCATATCAAACATGTATTCAAGCGACTACGTGTAGTGCATAGGTTTGTGTGCAAATCTATGATATAAAACTACGATTCGAACGATATATGACCTAAATCGTCATATCATGACTTCAGCAAATGTTTAATTACATCTTCTCTTGTTTACCATTCTATAACGAATCACGTTACAATACTAAGAAGGATCGAATTCGAGATTACAAAAACATCGGTAACATCATTTATTTAAGCACAAGTATCAAAAAATTTTGAAAATTTTGAAAATTTAGTGTAATAATGTGCATGTGTGTGCATACCCCCAAACCTAAACCTTTCATTATCCCCAATGAAACAATAAAATGAAAGAAAGGAGAGTAGGTAAGAAAGGAATGATAATACCTCGATCTCGGCACTCACAAACAGGTGAACATATAATAATATGGAATCAAAGTTCAACTACTCCAAACAGAGCACTATTTCACCTGTTAATACTTAACAAAAGAAAATTAAACAAATAAATAAATAATAAAAACTAATATAGAATACATATGTTTTTTTTTCTTTTTATTTTGTTATCTATTTATTTATTTTTTTGTAAACAGTAGAAACTAAACTAGAATTAAAAGAATGTAAAGGAAATAGAGAAAAAACAAAACTAGAACTATGGAAACAAAGATAAACTTAAACGAAAAGAACTGAAAAGAACAAACAGAAATGAAAAACAACTAGATAGGTTGGGGAAACAGAAGGTCAAAGAACAATGAGAAAAATTGAGAAATCCCCACCTCGTGCGAGCGAACCGCGCGAGTGACCCTTGCTCGCGCGAATCCCTCCTTGAGGTAAACCTGAGGCCTGTTATTAATTTTATTTGGAAAAATTTCTAAGTGCCAGAATTGCGCAAGCGGGCTGCGCGAGCAAACCCCTCGCACGTGCGATTCTAGGCGAGAGATGTAACAGAGAGCTCATATAATAAAAAGTTGAAAATATTTTGTCTAAGAGAAAATATCGCGCGGTCGGGCCGCGCGAGCGATGCATCACACGAGCGGGCCGCGCGCTTTATATGGTGTTTTTCCCTTGTTTCTTTATTTCAAGGTAAATAAGTTCAAAATAAGTTTATCCCAACCCCTAAACCTGTCCAGAATGTCGAAAAGGACTAAAAATGACTAAAAATAAGGAAAACGAACGAAATAAAGCTTGGGTTGCTTCCCAAGAAGCGCTATCTTTTACGTCTTTAGCTAGACCGTTCTAGCTCAAGATTTATGGAGGTTGAAAATCAGACTTTGTACCCCTTAGGATATCAGGAAGAGCCCGGTGATAAGCAGAAAGAACGTCACTTTGAATTAATTCGACCGACGGTTATCCCGAATTATGTTCAAATTGATTTCTTACCTTTCGAGTGAATTCATCATTCGGGTCTTGGTTGTCAGGATTCATCCGCTCATTACGAATTATATTATTTTCCTCACCCATATTCAGTTCTTTGTTAGGCTCAATATTCCGTCTTACCTCACATTCCGCCTCACATAGGTAATCGTCGTCTTCAGGAGGTTGATCCATAGCATTAAAAATGCTTAATTAATTTTATGTTCATGTTCCCAAATGACACCTTCATTACCCCCGTCCGACAGTTAACACGAGCGTTAGCGGTTGCTAACACGAGTGTGTTTCCTAGCATCTGGCACGGGTTCAGTGTCAAGGACCATGAAGTCGACAAAATAATAGCATTTATCAACTTTAACCAAGACGTCCTCGACGAATCCTCTAGGTGTTTTAATAGAACGATCTGCTAATTGTATGGTAGCGGCCGTAGGCTTAAGTTCACCTAGTCCTAGTTGTTTATAGACGTAATAAGGTAAGAGATTAATGCTAGCTCCTAAGTCAAGGAGAGCCCGATGAATGATAGTGTCACCTATGACACATGAAATCGTAGGCATACCTGGATCTTTATATTTTGGAGTAGCATGTTGGAATATAGAGCTTACTTTTTCCGTGAGGAAGACCTTTTTCGGAATATTAATTTTTACTTGTTTGAATACCTCGAGTATATCTTCCATTTTTGACCCTTTCTTAGACAAATGTGACGGTCCCTCAATGTTTGGGGGATATGGCATTCCCGGAATATAATTCGTTGGGACCAGTTTACTCTCTTTCCTAACTCTATCCATGTCCTCACCCTTTTCTTTATTCAAATTTATATTTTTATTTTTCTCACCCTCATCCGGAATTACAACAATCTCCTCATCTCGAATAGTCTCATCTCGAATAGTCGTCCTAGTCGAAACGGCATTCACTTGCTCACTTGACCCCCCATTCTCGTATTGTCCCTTAGGATTTTGAATAATTTGTGCAGGCAACTTTCCTTCATTTCTACTGACAAGCGGGGGTATTTGTAAAATACAACCGCGCTAAAAGAAGAAAATATACTAATTTAGTTTACAATTCCCTCGTTTATCTGTCGTTTGAATTACAATGCCAGTTTTCACATTATGATTAATCTGTGATAAGTTGTGTGTTTTAGCTGTAAATTGTGCAGACTATGGTTGCTGTGTGGAGAATTGGAAGATAACAATAAAAGGAAGTGCTGGGTTTCAAAGAAGACATTTCAAAGCTAAAACACAGAGTTTGAGCGATCGAAGAGGTTTCGATCGATCGAGGTTTCGATCGATCGAACAGAGTTCAAGTGCTCGAAGATCCCAGATGTTCAATCGATCGAGAGATGTTCGATCGATCGAACATGGCTTTTATCAGAACATACGCGCACGCTGTGGGGACATGGGTTGAAACCCTAGCTTCAGGTTTTTCTATATATATCAGTTGTATTCACAGAAAAGAGGACGCCCACATTACTTTTCATCAGTTTTATATAGAGAGAGAGATTTTCTTTTGTTTTGTAGGTTTTTGTAAAGGATTTCTAGTGTTTCGATTGGATTCTTTAACGTTTAATAACAGTTCTTCATCCCAGGTTACTCCTTTATTGTTTATTTGCATTCTGCACGTAGTTTAGAGTAGTATAATCAGTTATCACATAGTTTTGCATGCTAGATAAATTTTCACCATTAGTTTTTATAATTTTCTTGATTAAAACGCAAACAAACGCATCCTTAACAAATATTTACGTTAAAAACAACTCTGTGCTACTCCAGACTATGTCTGAGTAGTTCCCAGCTTTGGAGATCACGATGAAACCGTGATCTTAAGCCTCTGCCATGCAGTAGAATAATTCCTGTGTTCAATCGATCAAAGTTAGTTCGATCGATCGGAACAGAGACATTGTCAATCGATCGAAGTCAGTTCGATCGATGGAGGGATGAAGATGTTCGATCGATCGAAAGCGCGTTGATTGATCGAACTCTCTGATTCTTGAGAACATTCTATATAGTACTCCTAGACTTTCTGTTTTACTGATATGTTATCAAACTGTCCCCAAATGCTCAGTTTGTCAAAGCAGGCTGTAAACTTAAAGCCTTGAGGCATTTTTCTTCAATACATTTTGCAAACCACCCTCAATGCTAACACCATTGTAGGTGCAAGTCTTAACTATTATTTTAAACCGCTTTCATGTATTTCAAACTTAATTATGATGACATAGTCCCGATCATGAAAGGACTATGGATTCTTTACCTTTAGATAAATACGGAATACTATAGAGAATGTGCTCCATTGAGCTTCAACGTAACTGCATGGTAGATGGCTAGGTCGCGGTGGATTGGTGTAATCCCAACATTCCCTTTTATTAAGAAAGAAACACATTTTAAAATATCGCTTTAATATGTTCGTTAGTGGTTAGATTAACTTAGTTTAATTGCTTTATCTTTAGTAGTTGATAAACTGTGGAACTTTGTGTTCTACATCCCTTTAAAGTATTGATTTTTTTGTTTTCTTTTTAGATTTTAATCTAGGTATTTAGTTCAACACCTTCCCTGTGGGATCGACCTAGTTTTAACCAATTTACTACTTGCACAATTACCTACACTTGGGTATAGCAAACAAGCGCACACAGAAAAATTCTCGTGTCAAGTTTTTGGCGCCGTTGCCGGGGAACGCAACGAGCTAACGCTTAGATTACCTCAATCTATCCTTGTCTCTTTCTGTTTTTCTTTTTCTTTCATCCTTTAGATTTAAAACTACTTAGGGTCTTTCCCTTTATGTCTGATAATTCCATTGAAGGAATTTACGGAAACCCATTCAATTCATCCGATTCATCTAGTTCTATTAACCCCATAGTTACACCTATTGACTCAATAGCCGATAATCAAAGTGAAAACGATGATAATGTGGTTGTACCAATCGATGATTCGCTTCATCATTTGTGCAATCTCATGACACCTGAACACGCGCCTACACCTTCTTGTATTCTCATTCCACCCCATACAGGCGAATTTCAATTTCGCAATGGAATGATTCAACTCCTTCCTACCTTCCATGGAATGGAGAGCGAGAAGGTGTATCTACATGTCAAGGACTTTGAGGATGTTTGTAAAACTTTCTCACAGAATTGTCTTGTAGACGTGACACGTCTAATGCTATTTACTTTCACCCTGAAGGATAAAGCAAAAGCGTGGTTACTTACCTTAAAGCCAAATTCAATCTACACCTAGCATGCGATGAACACCGCTTTCTTAAAGAAATTCTTTCCACCTCGCATGACCACCGAGCTTAAAAGACAAATAAACTCTTATAAACAAAAGAGCAATGAAACCTTCACCCAAACTTGGGAGCGTTTCAAGGATTTGCTTCTATCATGCCCACATCATGGGTATGAGAAATGGTGAACCATATGCTACTTTTATGAAGGGTTAAATGGAGAAACTAAAAAGTTGGTCGAGACCATGAGTTCAGGGCCAATTCTTTGTAAAAACACTGAAGAAGCTGAAAATCACTTCGAGTGGTTAGCTGAACACGCTCATGAGTGGTCGAATTTAGAAGATGTCCCACGCTCACAGATATCCTGTGTGGAAGAGAAAAGTTTATACCAACTAAAAAGTGAGGATCATCTGATGAATAAATATGAAGAACTAGTGAAGAAAGTGGAAGAGTTGGGAATGATAGCAGAGAGTTCTAGGCAAGTTTTGCCTGAAGAACCATGCGGCACATGCAACATGCTGGGTTACACTAATCAATACTATCCTAATGTGTCGTATTTTCAAGAACAAACCCCCATGAAAATCAATGCCATGCAAGGGTATAGGGGGGTGGGGAATTCCTACAATAACTACAATTCACAACATAATAATAATAGATGGAATGACCCCGGGTTTGATTGGAAAAACAATGTTGGGACCCAAAATCAATACCAACAACAGCCCTATAATAACAATAACCAATATCAAGGGCAATCCAATAGGCAACCCCAGCCATTCAATCAAATTAGACCAAACAACTATAATCAAGCTCAACCCTCTAATAATCAACAGCCAAAACGTATACGTTCCCCCACATAAGAAGTCGCAGGAGGAATATCCTCTTTCTAACGTGAATCTAACGCAGCAGTTAATTCAAATGATGAGCAAGATGTCTACAACATTAGAGAGGATGGATGCACGACAAGAGGGATTAGGAGGAACGTTTACTGCTCAACCTCTTCCAAACCCTAAGGGATTCGACAATGGTCCCAATAACCATGAGCATGCCAAAGCCGTGACAACTCTGAGAAGCGGTAAGGTCATAGGGCAAAGCATGCCTCATTCTACTCCCGAGGAGTATGAAGAGGAGGAAGTGGTGACTAAGAGCAAATTAACTCAGGAAGAGGAGCAACTCAATAATAACAAACCATTGGTTGAAAAACATGAATCTCCTAAACGAGTAGAAGAAATTTAGAGAAGGTCCGGAAAGGAGCTTGCTAGTGATGAATTACGTAAATGCCCTTTCCCTGCGCCTTACCCTCAAAGGCTTAAGAAACCCCAAAATGAGGCAAGGAATCAGGAGTTCTTGGAACTGTTCAAATAAGTCAAAATCAATCTTCTACTCCTTGATGCAATCAAACAAGTGCCAGCCTATGCTAAGTACCTCAAAGACTTATGTACAGTTAAGAGGAGGAAAAGTGTGAAGAAACATGCTTATGTAGCCTGCCAAGCAAGCATAATCATTCAAAATGAATTGCCTCCAAAGCTTAAAGACCCTTGCACCCTAACTGTCTCGTGTCAGATTGGGAATCAAAGGATAGACAATGCACTCCTTGATCTAGGAGCAAGTGTAAACCTGTTGCCATACTCAGTCTATATACAACTAGGGTTGGGGGAACTCAAACCCACCCGAGTTGCGTTGCAACTGGCAGATCGGTCAATCAAATATCTTAGAGGAATACTGGAGGACGTTTTAGTGCAGATAGACACTTTTGTCTTCTCGGTTGATTTTGTGATATTGGATATTAAACTCGTGTCTAATCCATGTACACATATCCCAGTGATTTTTGGACGTCCATTCCTCAACACCATTGATGCCATAATCAAAATAAGAAGTGGTATCATGACCATCATATTCGGGAATATGACCTTAAATGTCAAGATATTTTTAAATCCCCGACCTGAAGAATACGAGGACAAAGAAGAGGCTGATTTTGTTGACAATAAAGATCCTTTGGAAGTAGTAGTGTCACAATTTGACGCAGTCTACAAACCTAACGATTCAACTCTATTGGATACTGCCCTAAATCATGCCTGCCTCATAATGGATATGCGAGAGGAGGATAGAGTTGAATGCATGTGGGTCATACCATATGAACCCTTGCCTCCAAAAACGAAGTTAACTATGCCTTCAAACTTTTAATTTCCCGATTTAGAATTAAAGGAGCTTCCAAAAGAGCTCAAATACGCTTTTCTAGGGACTGAAAAGACTTATCCTGTGATAATCTCATCCACGTTGAACTTTGAACAAGAGGATAAGTTAATTCAAACGCTCAAACAGCATAAGGGAGCATTGGGATGGACTATTGCCGACCTAAAAGGCATAAGCCCATCTATTTGCACCCATAAGATATATCTAGAGGAAGATGCCAAACCTTTGGGACAAATGCAGAGGCGTCTGAATCCCAATATGCAAGAAGTCGTGAAAAAGGAAGTCCTAAAACTTCTAGACATTGGAATTATATATCCTATCTCTGACAGCTCTTGGGTGAGTCCAACCCAGGTGGTGCCCAAAAAGGCTGGTATAACAGTTATCCCAAACAAAGACGGCGAGTTAGTAACAATACCCGTCCCCACTGGATGGCGGATGTGTATTGATTATCGAAAGTTAAATACTGTGACCCAGAAAGACCACTTTCCGTTGCCATTAATGGATCAAATGCCAGAAAGAGTGGCGGGTCATAAATTCTATTGTTTCTTGGATGGATATAGTGGCTATATCCAAATCAAAATTGCTCCTGAAGATCAGGAGAAGATGACTTTCACTTGTCCATTCGGTACATTCGCCTACCGTCGTATGCCCTTCGGCTTATGCAATGCACCTGCCACCTTTTAGCGATGCATGTTAAGCATATTCAGTGATATGGTCGAACAGACACTCGAGGTCTTTATGGACGACTTCTCAGTGTTTGGACATAGTTTTGATAACTGCCTGGAAAACCTTGAGAATGTGTTAGAGAGATGCGAAGACAAACACTTAGTACTAAACTGGGAAAAGTGTCACTTCATGGTGACCAAGGGAATTATCCTCAGCCACATTATTTTTGATAAGGGTATCCAAGTCAATAAAGCAAAAATCGATATAATTTCAAATCTACATGTCCCTCGTACAGTCCGAGACATCCGATCTTTTCTGGGACATGCGGGATTCTACCGTCGCTTTATCAAAAATTTTAGTGTAATCTCCCGACCACTGTGTCAACTGTTGGCTAAAGACATGCCATTCGAATGGTCAAAAAACTGTCAAACATCTTTTGACGCACTAAAAGAACACCTTACCTCCGCACCGATAATACAGTCACCTGACTGGAGTTTGCCTTTTGAGTTAATGTACGATGCTAGCGACTATGCCATTGGCGCAGTTCTAGGACAAAGGAAGGACAATAAGCCTTATGTAATATACTATGCTAGCCGAACACTCAACGAAGCTCAAATGAACTATACGACTACTGAGAAAGAGCTACTAGCAATAGTCTTCGCTCTAGATAAGTTCAAGTCATATCTAATAGGGTCCCCAATCATCTGTTTTACAGACCTCTCGGCCCTCAAGTACCTGTTATCTAAGAAAGATGTGAAATAGAGGCTCATCCGCTGGATACTCCTACTCCAAGAATTTGATATCACTATCAAGGATAAAAAAGGAGTAGATAATGTGGTTGCCGACCATTTATCTCGGTTGACATTTACTGACAACACTGAGCCCGTACCAATAAAAGATGAATTCCCAGACGAGCAACTGATGGCTATCTCGAGTTTGCCTTGGTACGCGGATATAATAAATTACCTTATTACAGGAGAGACCCCAAGTCATTGGTCAAATCAGGACAAGAAAAGGTTCCTTTCGTTCGCACGTCATTTCTTTTTCGATGACCCTTACTTATTTAAGTATTGTGCTGATTAGGTCATCAGACGTTGCATTCCGAATAACGACATAACTGTAATTTTGGCCTCCTGTCATTCTGAAGCCTGCGGTGGCCATTTTTGCCTCCCAAAAGACCGCACATAAAGTCCTACACAGCGGCTTCTATTGGCCCACCGTGTTCAAAGATGCCTATACTTTTTGTAAATCGTGCCAACGATGTCAAAAGCTTGGTACAATTTCGAAAAGGAATTCTATGCCCTTAACTACCATCATCACAATTGAAATATTTGATTGTTGGGGCGTAGACTCTATGGGCCCGTTTCCTAAATCTAACAACTATGAATATATACTCTTGGCTATGGAATATATATCAAAATGGGTATAAGCGATACCGACGAGATGCAATGACCACAAAACGGTAATGTCCTTCCTTAAGGAAAACATCATATCGCATTTTGGAACCCCAAAAGCATTAATAAGTGACCAAGGCAAGCACTTTTGCAACAGGCCTTTGGAGTCACTACTCAAGAAATACGGGGTGAACCACAAGATCGCTCTGGCCTACCACCCACAAACAAACGGGCAGGCAGAGTTGGCTAACTGTGAAATCAAGTATATATTAGAAAAGACGGTTAGTTTCAACATAAAAGACTGGGCTTATAAACTGATTGATGCTCTTTGGGCATACCGTACTGCCTACAAGACAAATCTGGGGATGTCCCCGTATAGGTTAGTGTATGGCAAGGCATGTCACATTCCCGTCGAAATCGAGCACAGAGCATATCGGGCAACACGCTCATTAAACTTTGACATTAAAAAGGGAGGTCATCTTCGGAAACTCCAGTTGGCTGAACTGGAAGAAATCCGTCGAGATGCATACGACAATGCTAAACTCCACAAGGAAAGGTTGAAGGCTCGCCATGATAGAATGATTTTTCGAAAATCTTTCGAGCCGGGGTAGAAAGTTTTATTATACGATTCACGCCTTCATCTCTTCCCAGGAAAACTCCGATCTCGGTGGACAGGACGTTTCATAGTCAAATCTGTCTTTCCACATGGGGCCGTTGAGTTATTTAATCCTAAGAACGACGAAAGTTTCAAGGTTAATGGCCAAAGGTTAAAACCGTTCTTAGAGGATTTCCAACCGGAGGTCGAGCACATCTAATTGGATGAGCCCGACTATGATTCAACCTAGAACGCTCAAGTGCATTTTCACAATGTTGTTGTACTCTTTCTTTTACTGTTTTTCATTTTGTTTTTTTCTTTCGCTTATTTATTTTTGAGTGTGACCTCGATCGTAATCTGGTATTCCATTTTTTATCTATCTCCTGCAGGCTGTTCAACATGAGAGATGATGATGTTCACTCAATTGGGTCTTGGGCTGATTCAGAATATCATAACCCGCCTTGGACTGCAGATGAAATAGCATTCTGCTTTTCTCCCTATCAAGGGCCAGGGACAGAAGATGCCGTTGACTTAACCCAAGGATACATCCTATACAACCCTATACTCCTTCAGATCAATCCTTTTGAGCACATGGAATTTCCTGAAGAGGAGGAAGAACCAGAGGGATATGTTGTTTGGGAAGTCGATGATGCTCTGATGGAGCAGTGGGAGAATGATTCAATGTGGGAACCATGGGAAGAAGAGGACTTACAGGGTGTGGTGCCAGAATGCCATAATGTTGTATTCACATATGTTGACGACTTCTTTGTCATCCAAGTGGTTCCCTACATTTTTGTGCACTTGAGTTATTTGTTGTTCCGGCTTCAATGCCCTCTACCTGGTAGTGCATCTAGTGATATCAGGCCAATAGTGAGGTTATTTCTTGGTCACATTTTTAGTTTTGTATATTCCTTTAGTTCTTTCGTTTGTTTATTTAATTTCGTTCTTTCTTTTTATTCTCTTTTGTTTTTCCTTTGTCAGGGGTGTCACTATGAATCAAATGATACAGCCGTTGTTCCTTCCACATTAGTTGTTCCACGGAAATGGACCATACATAAGGTCCCCGGGTACTCCACCGTAAGAGGAAAGTCCATTGCGAACTTACACGCCGTTATCGCTATCTCTATCCGGATCACGTCATGAATGTGCGATCAATTCTTTAGAGAGTTCTGACTTGCTCGATGATGTCCTAGCTGCTTTTCGGCTATTCTAGAAAAGGGAATCATCAAATTGGGACCCCATATTCGCAGCTTTGACAGAGACGGAAGTTGTGGAAGTGGATATTTTCATGCTTGAAGAGTAGTGCTTCACTTGAATTATATTCTGTCATTTCATCTTTCTTTCAACAATTGAAGTGTATTCCTAGAAAAAGTTTTATCATGTTGGATTTATTTTTTTCTTTTTCAATAAGTTTTTAAATACCATGTTGGGGGCAATGATGTCGCAAATCGATGCTAATACATTGTTTAATATATAAAATATTTGGAATTTTCTATTTTGTTGATGACTTTTTGGCTTACATGTCCTGTCAATGAACTATTTTCATCACTTTCCTGTACGTTTAGACCAATATTGGTTAGTTGGGGGTGCATAATCTTTCATTTCAATGGTAGTGTAGGATTTCCAGGTTCGATCGATCGAACTAACGTCGATCGATCAAACTCATCCACTCTTCAAGCGCTTCAGCAATTCTCAATCGATCGAAGGTTCGATTGATCAAACCCCGCCATTCATCAATCGATCGAACAAACTGCGATCGATCAAATCCAGCCATTCTTCGATTGATCGAACCAACTGCGATCGATCGAACCTTAACAGTGGCAGTTTTCACTTTTTCCTTCCTATTTTCATTTCTTTTGTTTCTTTTCAATTTAAGGTCGCCCACTATAAATCCCACGATGGGCTATTTTCGGGAGAAATCTTTCAACCTCGCTGTAGCAGATCCGGTACCTGACCATGGGTTCCGCCATATCATTGACCAGTCAAATTACACGAGGTTCTTTAGTCATCGTAAGGTGATGATTGAGAGACCACTTGAGACGACCTGGCTTTCTGCTCCTTGGTTCTTAGCCAGAATCAAGGATATGCCACGATGGTATGAGATGTTGACCCAACCCAAACAGGTCAATGTTTCGTGGGTACAAGAGGTCTGTGCAACGATGATTAATGACCCAGCTGCACCATACACTTACCAATCTTTCTTCTGCGATCGGGAGATCATCATCAGTCCTGCCACGTTATCTGCTGCCATAGGGGTCCCCGAGGAGCTGGAGTGTGACTCTCCTCATCGTGTGGGTACTTTCGAGATCCCTTACGCCACGATTGTCAGAGAGATTATCGGAGGTGTCGTTCAGTTTTGGAATGGCTCGTCTCATATAGAGGATCAGTTCTTGATTGATAGGTACCACATGCTCCATCACGTACTCTATAACTGTATTTTTCTGACTTCTTATCACGAGAAGTTGGCAGCTTGGTATGTGCGAGCACTATTTTGTGTAGGGACAGGGAGACGGGTCTGTCTCCTGTAATTATATATAGAGTTCATGGTGCAGCCCACACGCTATATCTCGGCCAAGAAGCACCTGAAAGGAGCGTGGGGCATCCATCGCATTATGACCCAGAGCGGCCTACTCCCTCTTGCTACCGATGTCCATCAGTCTTCCAAGAGCCGCTTTGGTGAGACTGCTGCTCGCCGCTCTGACGCTCAGAAGAGAAAAAGGAAAGGAAAGGGTAAAGCTAAAGTCGGGGCAAAGAGGAGGCGAGGAGGGACAGATACTGAGGATGTAGCTTCTGGGACACCGACCAAGGCTGAGGAGCATGATTCGGAGGAAGATGGTGACCCTGTTGTAGACACCCCAATTTTAACCGGCCGTCGAATTTAGGAGAGCGTCACCTCCACGTCCAATGATGACAATGACCGAGAAATTCGAAGTATTCCAAGCTCTTCAGAAAATTCTCCAAAACGCGATAAAATTTCACAGAAAGAGGGAAATACCAGGTATTTAGGAGAATTCAGATATAAAACACAACTTTTGGAAAAGATATTCAAAAATAATTTGTTTCAAAAAGAGAAAAGACCTAAAAGGGGAATTTTAGTCAAAACCGGCACACGGCGGGCTTCCGCGTCACTCGGTGACTGCCGCACGGCAGTCACAGAGTGCCGTGCCGGCACTCACCAAGTGCCGCCGCAGGTTTCTGACTGCCGTTTGCTACTAAAGTCTGTATTTTACAGAGCAATACGTATGCGCATGCGAATAAGAACAAAAAACTGATAAAGTAAGACTGACAAAAATGCGGCAATCCATTAATTGCCACGGCATTTGGTGAATGCCGCGCGGCAGTCATGAAGTGCCGCAACGGCATTTTATGAATGCCGCAGCGGCAGTCACGGAATGCCGCGTCAGTATCTGGACTGCCGCGCTGGACAGCAGTCTGCATAATTTCAGAAAGTACACATTGTACCAACTAATGAGGGAATTACACCTGTTTTTTGCTCCGAAATTCACCAAAAATACCTGGTAATTTTGCTTATAAAAGAGAAGGGATCTTCCTAAAAGAGGAGAGACCAAGAAGAACACCAAGAAACACATTGGGAGAGAGGTCATATACAAAAAATACTTCCATTACACCAACATTTTTTAGAGAGAAAAAGAGAGTGTTTAGAGAATTAGAGAGAAGAGCTTGGAAGATCTTCAAAGAAAAGAAAACTTTGAGGATAATTTGGAGGTGATCCTCTAACCATAGATTATTGGCTTTTTCTTTCTTCTCCTAAAATCTCTAATCCTAAAGTCTTTCGTTTTTTTCTTTGTTTGTCAAGTAAACTTAGGAGTTTCCTTTGTTCTCATATTACTTTCTTCCACTTTCTTGCTTGCATTCTTCTCTTGAAGGTCTTGGAGATCCTCAATATCTCTTTTGATCTCTTGAGCATGATCTCTTGAAACCCATGTAGGCTTGTGCCTCACATAGGAGTCAAGGTTTGATCACCACTTCATAAGAGGATCCAAGTCCATACTCATGAGTTGGGTCTTCTAAGTTTGATGCCTTGAGGAATCCCTTATATGTTCCTTTAGGACTCATGGGTCATAGTCATGTTTCCCTCTCCAATGATCACCAAATGGTAGGAGAAGGTAGTTTTGAGTCTAAACCCATCTCCATGGTTTAGATTCCTTATCTTATAGATTTCATGAAGTCCATCCATATTTCATTTGAAATCTATGAAGAATAAAGGTTTATAGTCTCTAATGGCCATAAAATGGTAAGAGAAGTGGTTTGGTTCAACTCAACTTCATGGTTTAATAGTTGGAGTTACCAAATAAAAATTGAACTAGCAAAGTAAAAATAGTGAATCCACAAACTGTTTTTGATCAAAGATTTTTAGTTCGAAATCTAACCGTTGAAATCAAGTGAAACCAACGGGAAAGTGTCAATAACACAATATTCTACCACTGTGATTTTTTGTTTTAAGATGGTTTTATGTTTAGCATGGTTTGATCATGAGTTTTGTGACACAAATACAATCTGTCCAGAATTTCAGAATAGTTTCAGAATAGTGACACTCTTTTGAAACAATTAAATCAGAGTTCTAATAAAGTGTTTGTGACTCCAAATAATTTTTTCTATGAAGATTAATGTGTTAGGAAGTCACCCTAAAAAGAACAAAGCAATTCGGATTTTTTTGCTATTTTTAATAAATCGTGCAAGAATTCTGGACAGAAGGTTGTAAAGTGCTGAGTGATGTCTAGTATTTTTCATATTCCCGGAGATCCGACCGTTGGAACTTTGATTTTCTTTTTGATTTGAAAACTAGACTCACAGAGGCATATTGAGTCCAAAAATCATCAAGATCAAACCACGGGAGATATGCTTTTTATTTCTTTTAAGTCCTGGTCTGCTCTCTGCAATTTTCAGAGTTTTATGACACATTTGACTTACTTTGTAAATAAGGGTCTAAATGACTTTTCTATGATCTAGGGCTTAAACCATGCTTTAATAATGATTAGTTGAGCTTGAATTCAAAGTTTAAGAGTATTTCATAGTTTATCCTTGTCCATGTACATATTCATCTATATGATTCGACACTTGTAATTAAGACTTGTTTGCTTTGGATTTAATTACATTAGATAGATGTAAGTTAGAAATTTAGGATTGTCATTTTTTAACATTGTGTTTTGCATATCTTGTGGACTAACCCTTTGTTTTGTAGCGCTATTAAGGTACGATTTCTAGAACCCCTCTTTAGTTTATCTTAATTTCTTGTTTTTATTGATTTTTTGACTTAATGCGCGACACCTTAGAATTAGGTTTTGCCTTATGTGTATATATGATTAGAGACTCTTTTTAGGATTTTCTTTTATTCTCATGCATTGCACGTTTATTATCGCTGCTGGATCTCGGGTAAGTTCACTTTGTTCTCTATTGCATATCATATCGCTTGTTACCTGAATTACGTGGCTTTTGAATGATATTTTGTCAATTGCAATTTTACACCCTTTGGACATGCTTTTGTGATGTATATGTATATATGTATTAATTGAGGGCATGCTTAGATTAATAAATTCGATTAAAAGGATGTTGAGTAGAGGCCTATCCCAAGATAGGATGAGAGAGGGTGTTTTAGTCCGACGGGCTCCTTCCTCTCTCATTCCATAATCCCCGGACCTAGTTAATCTTTGGTTTCGCAAAAGATCAGTTTGCCTTTAAAATGGTTTCTTAATTTTCCTTTTAAAAAAAATTAAGTGGCGGCTCATTTGTTTTTAGAAATTGATTTCGAAAAGCTGTGGGTAAGTCAACCTGCGATATCCACACGTGTAGAGGAGGTTGCGAGATTTGAGTTGAGACAGCTGTCTCATGCTCTCCTAACTCTTCACGAGTTACTACAGGAGGAGAGAGAGGCCCGGATTAGACTCGAGGGCAAGGTAGATCAGATGACGACTTTGCTGGAGGCAATCTTAATCCAGATCGGAGTCGATCAGTCAGTTCACGCAGCTTCTGCACCACCCCCCAGTGATCCACCTCCAGCTGCTCCACCGTCCACCGTCCCACTTACCACTTCGGTTATTCCATCATCCACCACCGGTTCATCATCTTCAGCTCCACCTGCACCGATTGATCCTGCAGCTCCATCCACTTCTGCGGCGCTGGTTGCTACTGAGATACCACTTCCACCTCCTCATGTCATGGCTGACACATCATTATCTTCATCAGCTGCCACGATTGCGAGTGTCCCGGCGACAGCTACCACTGTTGACGAGGGTGGCGATGGAGATGCTCCGGATGTAGTGATTGAGATATTATCGGACGTCGCCGATGATGGATAGTTTCTGCTAGATCAGTGTTTGGGGTTATTTGGTTGTTTTTTTGGCCATTTTTGGATGTTTTAGTTAGTTTGGTTGGATGTATTGGACTTTTGGTTATTGTTGGTTTGTTTTGTTGGTTGGTTTGGATACGATGCTTTCAATTTGTATGGAGTATATTATCACTATTCTGTTCTTTCTCTTTATTATCTTTCCAGTGTTGAGTTATGTTTTATGTATGGATTCCATGCTCTATATTTCATATCTATTTGATCCTACCTGTTTGGAGTTTGTATGCTTTCTTTACAGGTTGTTACGCTTGCGGTTATTACTATGCTTTGATATGTGATATCTCTCTATCTTTTTTTGAAAATCACCTGCTGAGGAAATTGTAATTTTCAGTTGGGGGTGGGATGTAGATAGATAATCACCTGTGCATACTTAGCAATCTGGATCACTTTATTGCACATGTCATACAATCTCGAGTTTGAATTCGTGAATTCATGAAATTAAGGGAAATTTAAAAACGTTAAAAAATTAAAAATTTCAAACGATTAAACCAGTTTTGAATTAAATTGGTAGAATAACTCTGAATATTCACTCCTATTTAGCTATTATCAAGCAATGACACAACCATTTTATTCTCATCCCTTTATGAATTAAGTTCATGCGTTTTTCTAGTTTCTCTAGGATGAATGCATATGTCGACCATTCTTGTATCCAAATCATTTGCACATGTTAATAGCTATGCAGAAAACTTAAAATAAGAGTTAATACGACTTTCGTACTTTAAGGAATAAAGTAGTGGAAACTAGTCCCCTTAGTGAGCTTTTGAATCCAATATTCAATTTTGAGGGAATTATTGCATCAAAATTCGAATTGTTCTTATTGAATAAGCGTGTTAAATTCGTTGAATAGTCTCTGATTCTTCATTTTGGCTTCTTAGTAGAGGAGAACGTTCAGGATTTACCAACCAAACTCAATGAACATTGACGTGTGAAAATTAAGAAGTTTAGGAAATGATTTAAGCCAACGTTATTTGCTCCTTACCTTTCCATTTACCTGTATCGACACTCCAGAATATGCATTGTTCTCGACCCACACCTAGTAAATGCCAAATCTATTATGAAATTCTAAATTCCTAATCTTATACTTTGACCTCAATACACCCTATTGCACACCCAATGTGATTAAATTGTTGAAGTATGAGGAGGGAGTAGTAGTGGGAAGGGCTGCATAAAAGAAAAAAAAGGAAGGAGAAAGTCAAGGTTAAAAAAAAAAAAAAAAAAAAAAAAAAATTATAATAATAAAAGATACATATGTATATTTCTTCGTTGATGTGCGAGAATAGAGGATGGTTGGAATAAAGTGAAGAAGGAATTACTAAACTCAATCACATGCTGAAAATGTGCAATTTCTTACCCCTCTAATTGCTACCCTATTAAATAAAAACCGTCAAGTCAAAGCCTTAATGATTTTCAACAACATAGTTTAAACACGAACGTGTAATTTGGGTTATCCACAGTATTTCGCTCCTCTAGTAAGTAGTATTCCGTTCGTGAGACTATACACCCTAACTGTTCGTCTTCTATAGAGTCGAGTATGAAAGCATTAGTATCCGAAAAATCACTCTTATCAAAGCTTTCATACCATGTGCGATCATTATTAACCAGGTTTCTGTGAGATGTTAGTAACCATGTGAGAATTGAGTTGAAACTACAAGTTCTGAGAGCATTATAGTGTAAACAACTCTAAATAAAGTTTGATGTATAGCTGTTAATTTCACACACACACAGATACATGGATGTGATGCATTTGTTATTTTTATCTTGGTGACATGAGGAACATGTGTATTTCTTTCATGATTTGGATGAGGATGATATGTTTTGTAGAGCTAAATTAATAGTTGAATAAAAGAAAGAGTTTACAAGTTATTTTATATCTTTTTTATCTTAAAATCAGAGAATTTTGTTGGTAGATTCACTGCAAACCCTCACGAGACAACACTCGTCCACTTGGGGTAACCTAAGGGTTTAACGGCTTGTTGCATTTGCTAAATGCAACCGCGATTCTTGCGAAAGTGAGTTAGGTAGTTTCTTTCTTGTTACTTTAGTTGACTTGAGTTCTATTTATTTTAGTTTAGTCGTCATAGTAGTAGTTTGCTTGTTTTATTTTCGCTCTATTGCTAGGGACTAGCAAATCACTAGTTGGGGGTTGTGACAAGCAGGGGTATTTGTAAAATACAACCGCGCTAAAAGAAGAAAATATACTAATTCAGTTTACAATTCCCTCGTTTATTTGCAGTTTGAATTACAATGCCAATTTTTACACATTATGATTAATCTGTGATAAGTTGTGTGTTTTAGCTGTAATTTGTGCAGACTATGGTTGCTGTGTGGAGAATTGAATGAGAACGATAAAAGGAAGTGTTGGGTTTCAAAGAAGAC
Source organism: Hydrangea macrophylla (assembly GCA_033977485.1). Lineage (NCBI taxonomy): Eukaryota > Viridiplantae > Streptophyta > Magnoliopsida > Cornales > Hydrangeaceae > Hydrangea > Hydrangea macrophylla. Next base: position 44,943,523 of record CM066984.1, on the reverse strand, counting down.
ATTTCAAAGTTGAAACACAGAGTTCGAGCGATCGAGGTTTCGATCGATCGAACAGAGTTCAAGCGCTCGAAGATCCCAGATGTTCAATCGATCGAGAGATGTTCAATCGATCGAACATGGATTTTATCATAACATACACACACACTGCGGGGACATGGGTTGAAACCCTAGCTTTAGCTTTTTCTATATAAATCAGTTGTATTCACGAAAAAGAGGACGCCCACATTACTTTTCATCAGTTTTATATAGAGAGAGAGTTTCTTTTGTTTTGTAGGTTTTTGTAAAGGATTTCTAGTGTTTCGGTTGGATTCTTTAACGTTTAATAACAGTTCTTCATTCCAGGTTACTCCTTTATTGTTTATTTGCATTCTGCACGTAGTTTAGAGTACTATAATCAGTTATCACATAGTTTTCCATGCTAGATAAATTTTCACCATTCGCTTTTATAATTTTCATGATTAAAACGCAAACAAATGCATCCTTAACGAATATTTACGTTAAAAATAACTCTGTGCTACTCCAGACTATGTCTGAGTAGTTCCCAGGTTGGGAGATCACGATGAAACCGTGATCTTAGGCCTCTGCTATGCAGCAGAATAATTCCTGTGTTCGATCGATCGAAGTTAGTTCGATCTATCGGAACAGAGACATTGTCAATCGATCGAAGTCAGTTCGATCGATCGAGGGATGAAGATGTTCGATCAATCAAAAGCGCGTTGATCGATCGAACTCTCTGGTTCTTGAGAACATTCTATGCAGTACTCCTAGAGTTTCTGTTTTACTGATTTGTTATCAAACTGTCCCCAAATGCTCAGTTTGTCAAAGCAGGCTGTAAACTTAAAGCCTTGAGGCATTTTTTATTCAATACATTTTGCAAACCACCCTCAATGCTAACACCATTGTAGGTGCAAGTCTTAACTATTGTTTTAAACCACTTTCATATATTTCAAACTTAATTTTGATGACATAGTCCCAGTTATGAAAGGACTATAGATTCTTTACCTTTAGATAAATACGGAATACTGTAGAGAATGTGCTCCATTGAGCTTCAACGTAATAGAATGGTAGATGGCTAGGTCGCGGTGGATTCGTGTAATCCCAACATTCCCTTTTATTAAGAAAAAAATACATTTTAAAATATCTCTTTAATGTGTTAGTTAGTGGTTAGATTAACTTAGTTTAATTGATTTATCTTTAGTAGTTGATAAACTGTGGAACTTTGTGTTCTACATCCCTTTAAAGTATTGATTTTTGTTTTCTTTTTAGATTTTAATCTAGGTATTTAGTTCAACACCTTCCCTGTGGAATCGACCTGGTCTTAACCACTGTACTACTTGCACGATTACCTACACTTGGGTATAGCACACAAGCGCACACAGAAAAATTCTCGTGTCATCTATGATTCACCGCAGTAGCTATTTATCCCATTTGGGATTCAAGTTTTGCAATGGATTATGTATGAGAGTGCACTATTTATGCTTGTGGTTGGACTTGTGTTTCTATGTTTTTAAGGGAAGACAACACCTTCTCCTCGAAAGCGTTAACTCGTGGAGGGTTAGGATTAGGAGGGGGTTGTTGGTATTGACTTTGTTGATATTGGGGTCGATAAGTATTAGGAAAATTGTTCGACATAGGATTATAGTTATTTTGTGGGAATGGTTGCATAGAATTAACGTGTTGCTCAATAAATTTCGGATATTGAGATGCAAAAGGACATGCAAAGATATTATGAGACAGTTCAGAACATAATGCACATACTTCAGAAGAGTGTGGACTCGACGTTTTGTTCATTTGCATAAGTCGGTCAAGTTTTCTAGATAAGTCTTGTATTTCAATTGATTGACTCGACTCAACTTTCACCTCTCGCTTAGGTTGAAGGTACCCCTCAAGACGGACAGACACCGCTTGGTGCATCGAATTCTCGCTCAAAGTTTCAAAAAATTTCCAGGCCTCGTCGGCACTTTTGTGTAGGAAGGTACCCGCACAAACAACATCGATGGTATTATGAAGTGAGGGAACTAGTCTCTCGTAGAAGACCTGAACTAATTGCCACTTGGGAACTTGATGATGTGGGCATGAGCGTAACAATTCTTTAAATTGTTCTCAAGTGTCGTAAAGCGTTTCCCCATCTTGCATCACAAAGTTTGTTATTGATTTTCTTATCTGATTAGTTCTTGTGATTGGGAAAAGCTTTTGTAAAAACGCCGTAATGTAATGCTTCCTATGTTTTTATAGTGTTTGGCTCCAAAGATTGGAGCCAATACTTAGCTTTGTCTTTTAACGAAAACGGGAAGAGGCACAATTTTAACTCATCATCAGTTAGGTGTTGGATTTTTAAAGTAGAGCAAATATCTTGAAAATCACCTAAGTGCTGATAAGGGTCTTCTTTAATACGACCATGGAAAGAAGGTAGTAGCGCGATGGTAGATGACTTTATCTCAAAGTGAGATTCTATCACCTCCGGTAATTCGATACTCGCCTGTGGTGTATAGGTCGTAGGGATGAAATAGTCTTTAAGTGGAGGGGGTTGAGGTATGTTAAGATTGTAATTATTTCCGTTATTTCCATTGTTTTTGCAGTCGGCTATTGGAAGAGATTTTATGTTAATAAATCGAGTTTTTCTTAACCTTTTAAGTGTACTTTGAATTTCGGCCTGAAACAACGACGATGGTTGAGGAGTCCGATTAACTCTAAGGGTACGTTCAAGTTTAGGATCGATAGAAAATAATTCCAGTTTACTAGAATGTGTACCAAACATAAACTAAAAAGAAAATAAGCGACACTAAGACAAAAACTGACTCCACAAATATAAGACAAAATCACGTAAATAAGGCAACAGGCACACAACTACTATGATGCATGAATATTATCCTGTAATGCAATGACCACGTCAAGCCTAGCGCCCCGGGTTTCCTAACTAATGCACGTGAACAATCACTCATAAACTAATGCAAATAGTCCGTCTCAGTGCCCTGACTTACAGTGGTTGGAAGCAAATTTCAAAGGAAGCGATTTAGTTTATTTATTATTTTTTATTTTTGAGTAAGCTTCTTTGACGTGCACAGCTGCTCCTCTCACAACGCTAGAATTTGATTGCTTTGAGAAACTACAAAACAAAAAGAAAAGTTAGTAACTTAAAACAAAAATGAAAAATAAGAAAAAAAAAAGGTAATCTAGTATTTACGAATTAACTAAACTAAGATTCTAAAACTAAAGGTAGTAATGCAATCCCCGGCAACGGCGCCAAAAATTGATCTCGTCAAAATCAAGATATAAAAGTATGCTTACCTATGCTTTACTTTCAAAAGATTTACAGTGTGGAAGTAAAGGTCGAACCCACAGAGATTGAATACTACGCACTTTAATTTTTAAAACCTAAATTTAGTTAATTAAGAAAAACGGATTTTGGATTTAATTTGAATTAAACTAATAACAATAAAAGTAAATCTAAATCATGAAATCAATTAAATATTTGTTTTTATAATAAGTTTAAGGAACCTAGGATTACAAATCCACCACTAGCTTCATAATAAGGGTATTTATGAATTACTTTAGCTTACTAAGTTGGACGATAATGGAGAATTGTAGCTACAAGCCCAATTCCTCCGTCAAGAAAATAACTATGGTTCAAGCATCAATATAATCCATCTTCAGTTAGCATGGATTATCCCACACTAAACTAGGGTTGTGGTATAATTCGTCTAATCTAGGCATGGACTTTTTGGATACTTGATAGCACAATTCAATTTAAGCACCATTACATGTAAATAATCTAAATAAGCACAGTAACCATAGATCATTGAGCACACTACCATCAAAATAGATCTAAGACAAGAGTAAACTTTGAAAGTAACGATTTAATCAATAAAAGCACGATTTATTTATAAAACGCCTCAGAACATGTAACTGTCATCCATACATAATAAAACTAAAATAAAAATATAAAATACACCCTATTACTTGGCTAGGGTTTCATTGAAACCCTAGATCTTGAGTTTAGTTGGCCATAGAATTGATGAACGGCAAGAGGTTGATGGAGGAGGCCATGGGAATCCTTGGTCTTCTTCTTCTTCTCCTTGCTTTCCTCTCTTCAATGGTTGAATGTATGGTTGTATATTGTGTGTATAATAATTGCTAACCTAAGAATTGAATTATAATTGAGTATTTATAGATTTGGAGCAAGTTTGGGAGCTTTCCTAACCTAATTCGCACTAAAACTGCTGTATTTAGCTTTCTAGACGTAATTAGGCAGTTTCGTTTGCGTAGGAGTCTTTAGCTCTTCAAAATATGCATTTTATATTTTTCGTACAGATTGCGCGAGTGGGCTGCACGAGCATGTAAAATGGGAGGTCGTGCGAGCGGGTCGCACGAGTGATTTCCAAGGCTTCGCTTGAGCCGACTGCGCGTGCGAGGTGGTTTTTTCAGCTTCTTTCTTGGTGCTTTTTCTCCCCATTTAACCTGGAATCCTTACTTTTCTCCAAATCTTGATAGAAAACAGAAAACAAAGTAAAAATACAATAAAACAAGATAAAAATGGCTAACAAATGTGAATTAAGGCGTATAATTAGGATTTGTTCTCTCCCGATCAGCACTCATTAGACCAGAATGAAAACATGGCTCAGAAAGCCCACCATTTCTTAAAGCCTTAATCTTTCAGATTCTCCAGAATACTTGAACTACGTTTGGCCTGATTTCCACTCGGGGATACATAGGCGACCCGCTCGGTTCGATCATCACCCTCACCATCTCATGGCATCTTTCCTTCAAGTCTTGGCCGAACTACTTTGGACCTAATTTCCACTCGGGGATAAGTAGGCGAACTTCCCAAGGTTCTCGGCCCATAACCATCTCTAAACTGTAAGCATCATCCTTTGCACCTTTAGTTTCCTTCTTTCAGACTAGGAGTAAACTTGCATTTACCTCGAGCCATATATATATATCACCAAACTAAGGGCAAACTTTGTTTGCTCATCAGCATTGGGACACCTAGCCTCATCCCACTCTATTCATTGAAATTGCATCCAGGCTAGGAAAAATACACATCAGTCTTTCATGTGCCATCATCTTCTTAAAATCTATTGCAATAAGCCTACATGCTCTCTATTACATCTCCAAACTATGGGCAAACTTCATTTACTGAACACCCTATTTAATCCCAGAAGCAAAGCCCCTAAGTCCTACTCAAGCTAGGGGCAAACTTCGTTTGCCAAAATTTCCATATGCTAGAGGCAAGTTCTCAAGTAATTGAGTTTGTTTTGAAAGGATTGAAATAGTGTGTCTTTTATACTATAAGCTAAAGCACTAATTTGAAACACACTCTAGATGGGCAATGAATCAGCTAAATCAACAAGGGAGAGATCTTCAAAGTTTAGATTTATCAGCAAAGTACTATCATGATATGATGATGAATATATAAAAGGTGAGATGATACATTATTCACAATGAAAGCATATTGATTCATAATAATGCCGAGTTTGAGTAGTCATCTTGTGTAACTACTTTTGTTAAGTCAGTCCTCCTTTGATGAGTCAATAATGGTCTCAAATGTGTGGGTTTTAGATGATGAATAAAGATTTGAAAAGTCTCCATAAGCATCCCAAGAGCAATGCGAGCAAAAGTTTCCAACACCATCACAACACAATGCTAAAGTGGTAATATAAGAATAGTCCAAGACTAGGGGCAAAGGTGACTTCCCTCTTTTTGACAAAATTGATATGTTTCTTCCAAAGGTCTGCAAATGCAGAAAATCATTCTTTCCATCAGCTCTGTTCAAATTCTTTGAGTCTGAGGACTCCCCAAATTTTGAAAAATCAACTCTTTGAGTCTGCGGACTCCCGAACTTTTGTTAAATCAATTCTTTAATCCGAAGTGACTCCGAATATTAAAATTTGGATCTTAAATTCAAAGGATACTCCCGAACATGCATTAGTCCTCAATGGCAGCTTCCTTTAATAAGTGTTAGTCCTCAATGGTAACTTCTCTACATCAGCGTTAGTCCTTAATGGCAGCTTTCATTCAATCAGCGTTAGTCCTCAATGTCAGCTTCTTTTATAAGCATTAGTCATCAATGGCAGCTTTTCTACGTCAGAATTAGTCCTCAATGGCAGCTTCTATTCAATCAGTGTAAGTCCTCAATGGTAAGTTTTTTCATAAGCATTAGCCCTCAATGGCAGCTTCCCTACGTCAGCATTAGTCCTCAATGGCAGCTTCTATTCAATAAGCATTAGTCCTCAATGGCAGCCTTTTTCATAAGCATTAGTCATCCATGGCAGCTTCTCTACATTAGCGTTAGTCCTCAAACGTAGCTTCCTTCAATCTGTTAATCCTCTAAGGCAATTTGTTAATCCTCAATGACAATTGTTTTGTCGTCAATGGCAATAATCTTCAATGGCAATCCCCATTAGTCTTCTAAGGCAATCTTTGTTACTCCTCAATGGTAATTTATGTAAGTCCTCTAAGGCAATCTCTATTGGTCTTCAATGATGATTTGTTAGTCCTCAATGACAATCCTCATTAGTCCTCAATGGAAATGTTTGTTAATCGTCTATTTCTTCTGACATTTTGAATTTGATTCTTTGAGTCTAAGAGACTCCAATTCAAGTTCATTGAGTCTAAGCGACTTCAATTCAATTCTTTGAGTCCAAGCGACTCCCATCTTATAAAGTTCTAATTCTTCGAGTCTAAGAGACTCCAATTCAAGTTCTTTGAGTCTAAGAGACTTCAATTCAATTCTTTGAGTCAAAGTGACTCACATCTTATAAAATTCAAAATTCTTTGAGTCTAAGAGACTCCAATTCAAGTTCTTTGAGTTTAAACGACTCCGATTCAATTCTTTGACTTCAAGCGACTCCCATCTTATAAAATTCAAAATCTTTGAGTCCAAGCAACTCCACATTTGTAAACATTCAATTCATAGAGTCGAATTGACTCCAATTTCTGTGAAAGATTCAATCCTCTAAGTCGAATTGACTCCGATTTTGTGAAATTTCATTCTTTCTAGTCAAAATTACTCCAATTCTCATGCATATTGAATTTCTTCGAGTCAAATTGACTCCAGTCTTTGAAATTTGAATTCGTTCCAGTTGAATTGACTCTGATATTTGAAGTTCTAAATTCTTTGCGAGTCGAATTGATTCTGATTTTTAAATTTGAATTCGTTTGAGTCGAATTGACTCTGATTTTGAAATTTGATTTCTTTGTAAGGCGAATTGACTCCATGCTTTTTAAAAAAATGAACTTTTGAGTCCACGTGACTCCATGTTTGTAAAATATGAATTTTTGAGTCCACATGACTCCATGTTAGTAAAATATCCGCGTGACTCCGTGTTTGTGAAAAATAAATTTTTGAGCTCACGTGACTCCGTGTTATTAAAATATGAATTTTTGAGTCTGTGTGACTCCATGTTTGTGAAACATGAATTCTTAAGTCCGTGTGACTCCATGTTTATAAAAAATGAATTTTTGAGTCTACATGACTCTGTGATTGTAAAAAATGAATTTTTGAGTCCGAGTGACTCCATGTTTGTAAAATTTGAATTTTTGAGTTCTTGTGACTCCATGAAAATTTGTCATGAACTTGAATGAGTCAATGTGACCCACGTTTTAAAAAAGAAAAAAAAACAAGAAATTCATTGAGTCAATGTGACTCCCATTTTTGAAAAAACTCAAGAACCTGTTTGAGTCGACATGGCTCCCATCTTTGAAAGAAAAAAATCAAGAAATTCATTGAGTCGACATAGCTCCCACTTTTGAATGAAAAAAAATCAAGAAATTCATTGAGCCGATATGGCTTCAATTTTTTCGAAAAGAAAAAAAAATCAAGAAATCCATCCAGTCAATGTGACTCCCATTTTTGAAAAGAAAAGAAAAAATGGTAATAATAAATTTTTGGGCGTGGTCTCGACACAAAATCAATGAAACCGTGACAACAAGAGCAAGCAATACAGGGTGCACAAGATTAGAGTCATGTTCATACATGCATTTGGCATCATACATTGCATCTATCATCAAGAGAAGTAAAGAATTGAAGTAAAGTCTGAATTTTACCTCCTTGCGATAAGTGCTTGCTGAGAAATATTGCAACTCAGGATCATGAAGGAGGAATGATGGATTGTTGCCTAAAGAAGGCTTGTACTTCTTCCTCTTTGGCTCTTGAGATCCATAAAGAGCCTGAACCACTGACCATTGAATCAGATTTGCAAGAAAGAATAAGAAAAATCAAGTTTTCAAAAACTTGGAAGAAAACATCACAAAAATAGGAAAAGCTATGATTTTCAATCATGAATTAAGCAAAGATGAGATCTTGATGATGAAAAGAGTAAAACTAACCTTTGATTGAAGGATTTTTGAGTTGGAAATCAAAAGAGGATTGAAAATCTTGGAGAGAAAATCATATGAAGAGGGGAAGAGGAGAATGAGAAAAGAGGAAAGAAAACATATTTTAAAACAAATTGCTAAACTGGTCGGTAGTCGATGAAAAGTCAACTGAGTGTCGCCGCGTTTGGTTTTAGTGCCGCTGCGCTGACAGTTTGCCTTCTCCCCCAATTTTTTCATATTTGCATGGGGACCACCGAAGTTTGCATAGATACCCCTCAAAGTTTTCCCTTGTTTCGAATAAACCCCCAACATTTGAAAAGCAAGTTTCAAAGCCCTTCTCATAAGTCAAAATTGACTCCCGATTTTTGGAAATAAGAATTTCTTTGAGTCTGATTTGACTCCCAATTCCGGAGATTTGAATTCTTTGAGTCCGATTGACTCATGTTTTAGAAATAAAATTCTTTTTTTTAGTCCTGATTCAACTCTCGATTTTTTGAAATAAGAAATTCTTTGAGTCTGATTTGGCTCCCAATTATGGAAATTTGAATTCTTTGAGTCTGATTGACTTGCGTTTTAGAAATAAAATTCCTTTTTTTAGTCCTAATTCGACTCCCAATTTTAGAAATATAAAATTCTTTGAGTCTGATCAACTCTCGATTTTTGGAAATTTGAATTCTTTTGAGTTTGGTTGGCTCCCAATTTTGGTGAAATAGAAAATTGAATTGAGTCTGTTTAACTCCGAATTTTGTTGAAATTGAATTCTTTGAGTCTAATCGACTCTGGACTTTTGAAAGTTTAATTGGATCTGACCAACTCCAGATTTTAGAAATTTGAATTTGTCGAGCCTGATTGGCTCCCGATTTTGGAAATTAAATTCATTAAGTCGGATTGACTCCTGATTCTTGAAAATATATTCTTTTGAGTCTAATTGACCCCCGAGCTTAGAAATTAAAATTAAATTGAGTCTGATTGACTCTCGATTTTGGAAATTGAAGGAGATTTGAGTCCATTAGAATCCCAGCTTTAGAAATTTGAAATAATTTGAGTATGTTGAACTCCCGATTTTAGAAATTTGAAAAAGATTTGAGTCTGTTGGACTCCTATTTTGAAAATAAATTGAATTGAGTTTGTTTGACTCCCAATTTTAAAGACTTGAATTAAATTGAGTCTGATTGACTCCCGATTTTGGAAATTAAAGTGAATTTGAGTCCATTGGACTCCCGGCTTTAGAAATTTGAAATAATTTGTGTCTGTTGAACTCCCAATTTAAAAAATTTGAAAAAGATTTGAGTTTGTTGGACTCCCACTTTGAAAATAAATTGAATTGAGTTCATTTGACTCTTAATTTTAGAAACTTGAATAGAATTGAGTCTAATTGACTCCGGATTTCGGAAATTTGAACTAAATTGAGTCAGATTAACTCCCGATTTTAGAAATTGGAATTCTTTTGAGTTGAATTAGCTCCCATTTTTAACTTTTGAAATAAGAAATTCTTTGAGTCTTATCCGACTCCCAATTTTGGAAATTTGAATTCTTTTGAGTCGAATTGACTCCGGATTTCTGAAATTTTGAACTGGTTGAGTCTGATTGACACCCGATTTTGAAATTTTGAATTAAGTCTGATTGACTCACGATTTTAGAAAGTTGAATTGAATTAAGTCGGAATGACTCCCGATTTTAGAAATTTGAATTGAACTGAGTTAATTTGAGTCTAATTGACTTCCAATTTTAGAGATTGAGTTGAATTGAGTCTAATTAACTCGAAATTAATTTAAGTTGAATTGACTCTCAATTTTTTATTTTAAAAATTGAATTGAGTCTGATTAACTCCTGATTTTAGAACGATGAATTGAAATGAGTCGGATTGACTCCTGATTCTAGAAATTTCAAATTTGAATTGAACTAAGTTGATTTGAGTTTGATTGACTCTCGAATTTAGAAATTTAGTTGATTTGAGCCTGATTGACTCCTGAAGTTCTAATAAGTCAAATTGACTATGGACCTTGGAATTTTAAATTGAAAATTGAAATCGAATCCTCGGGTTAGAAATAACCATGAATATTGAGAACTTATCCGGGGGCTAAGGTAGCTACGGATACAGAAGACCACTTATCTGGGAGGCTGAAGTAGCTACAGATAAAAATATTAAAAACTTATCTGGGGGGCTAAGGTAGCTACAGATGCGGAAGACCGCTTGTCTGAGGGGCTGAGGTAGCTACAGATAAAAATATGAAAATTTATCTAGGGGGCTGAGGTAGCTACGGATGTGGAATATCGCTTGTATTGGAGGGGGGGGGGGAGGGGAGGCTGAGGTAGCTATAGGTAAAAAATATGAAAATTTATCCAAGGGGTTGAAATAGCTACGGATGCGAAAGACTGCTTATCTTGGAGGCTAAAGTAGTTACAGATAAAAAAATATAAAAATTTATCCAGGCGGCTGAGTTAGCTACGGATGTGGAAGACTGCTTGTTCGGGGGGCTGAGGTAGCTACAGATAAAAAAATGCAAATTTATCTGAGGGGCTGAGGTAGCTACAGATGTTGAATACCGCTTGTCTGGGGTGCTGAGATAGCCACAGATAAAGATATGAAAATTTATCTGAGGGACTAAGGTAGTTACAAATTCAAAAGATCGCTTGTCTAGGGGAACTGAGGTAGCTACAATTAAAAAATAAAAAGTTATCTGGTGGGGGGGGGGGGGGGGGGGGGGGGAGGAGGGGGAGGGGGGGTCGAGGTGGCTATAGATATAAAGAAAATTTATCTAATGGGCTAAAGTTGAAGGATAAACAGGTTTAAAATTAAATTTTAAATGCGCAGCGGAAAGAACAAGTTACAAAAACTTTATTCGTAGCCCGGATTTTAGTCGTTAACTCTATAGATGAGTACTAACAAGAGGGGAACAAGTATTATAACTCAGGTCTTGAACCTAATTCTGATTGTCTTCTACCTTGATGGTGTAGCAGCCTCCACTAGGTTGTCTTCACCCTTATGACTCCTGCGGATGCCTGTTGGAAGGACTATTGTTGGTGGGAACCCTAATAGAGAGGAAGGAGATGGTTTGGGAGTTCTAAAACAGTTTCTGTAGCTTCTAACGTATGAAAATGACGAACTCATTTTTATGGATGCAGCTGTCCTTTATAGATTCCCAGAACCGACCTAATGTTCAAGCGATCGAAGTGGCTTCGATTGATCGAACCTCATTCGAGCGTTCGAACCCGCAAAAGCTTCAATCGATTGAGACACCTTCGATTGATCGAACCCCCTTTGACAAGATCCTCATGTGCCCTTCTAAGCATCCTAGTGGAGCTAAGAGTGGGACCTCCTAGGCTCTTTATTATTTGCTCAAACCAATTGGCAATTCCCATATTCAAACTCTTTGATCAGCAAACTAACCAACTAGTCAGTTATTGTTTACTCCACTATAAAACGATAACTAAACTCCAATGCAAAAGAACAAGTGTGAAGCAATATATAGACTTGTATTATTGTCAACCAGAATCATGATTACTTCTTGTATTCCTTGAGTCCTATTCACCCTTCATGATTACCAAACATGTTGATAACTACTTATCAACAAGACTACAATTCTCAGTAATCAACTTGGTGACATTCTCAAGGGAATGCTTACTCTTTAATAGAGGGTAGATTCTATCTTGACAATATATGTTGATAACCCTATGAACATGACATACCCAAGATACCTAAGTGTTGATCTTTTAAATTGCGGATTGGTAAGTCAAAGCAGCCATATCCACAGTCTATGTTCAAAATCATCTCAAGATTGAGAACACGTACACAAAAGTTATGAGTTCCTATCGACTGTTGACAGTCTTAAGTGTCAATAGGAAATCTCAGGTCCCTCAATGCACTATAAGCACTAACATATTAACTAAGAGTTACACTAGTGATTAAGATTATTCACTCCATCCAATGGTAGCTAAACATGCTGTAGTGCATTCCTGTGGACCACGCGCAAAAGGGGGTCCTGGAGTTCTCCCTCAATAGTGTCTTGGGATGGATCCCAAGGAGTACACTTCAAGGAAAACTAGGACTTCTTCACGCGATTCGAGAGATAAAGAGTCGCCACCTAATTTTTATCGGGAATTAGAAAACTCAAGTCTGACTCACCCAAAATTGAATAAGGTTACTCGCCCTTACCAAAAACTAGGTTCGGGGGTCTTGGTACGAGAGGGGAAGGAGTCCAAGTAGGACTAAAGCACCCCCTCTTCGTCCTACTGAACGGTAGGCCTTGATTCAAATATCCTTGTTCTTAATTCATAATTGGTGTTATTTCCACAAACATACTAGATATATATACATGTCAAAAGGGAGCATCTAAGGAAAATCATGTCAAGAGATTAAATCAAGTAGAAGTCGGATGCAAATGCAATACAATACACTCACAGTGGCTAGTCCCACCCGAGACCAATGCAAGTAAAGGAAACATGTCATGATATGCAAAAGGGAATGAGAAGACTTACATTGGGTTTACTCAAGCGGAGTCATAAAAGAAAAAGAAAGGAAACGTGTAATGCAATCATGCAACGATCTTAGATAAGATGTCTCTAACATATAAGCTCCTAAAGGAATTGTGTCGTTGAAAACAAAGTTGTAAACCTAGAAAAAATCAAAGAGAAAGGATAGAGATAGTACACAATACATGGGCACTAAGCCACATGTAGACGAGGCAAACCCACAAATTGAAGTCTGGATCCACAACATTCAATTCTCTGCACTAAGAAACCAAGAAATACCCAAGCATTGCAAAAATACAGACAAACAAATGCTCTGCATGATAAACAAGGAAAAGATGCCATCAATTAAATTTCCAGATTCAGCAACCTCTAATGAATCCTATCAAAAGTGGTCTTAAACATGAGCTGGGTTAAAACCCTTCATAGAAAGTTAGATACATGTCTTAGGGAACTTCTCCAAAAATTAAAACCTCTTTACCATTTTTTAAGTTCGAGAAAGAAGAGTTTTGGGAACAATGGACCAGGACTGTCCACTGTTCTTGTAAATATCATAATTAATTCTACAAAAATCATGTGAAGCTCTATTTGGTGTCAAAAGAAAGCTATTTCATTGTAGTTTATGAAACAAATAATCCCATGGACATGTCATGAACGTAAGGTTTCTGAAAAATTGTTTTGAACAGATTCTGTTATTCTGGAAGTTTGATATCATTTGACGAATGAATGCAAAACACAATAGAAGTATAATAGTTCATGATTCATGTTAATCAATTTATTCTAAGCTTTTAATCTCTCGTCCATTTATCCTTGATGATTTCTAAACCAAGTTTTATTCATCAATTGTTGTTGAATGATCAAAGTATGACCATTTTTGTATACATAATCATAATTGTAGTTAAATCAAAAAAATTCTAGAATAGTTGTATCAATTTCAAACGCTTAGAAAATGGTCTTAACTCGATCGTAGACTCACGATTTTACATCGACATATAGATACATGAGTTAGGAGTGATCCCCAAAAAGTGGAACTCGATAACTATTGTATATTTTCTTAACTTTAAATACAAAGAAGCTATGTTCAAATCTGTCAACCTATTTCTCAACAATTTCTAAAAATAGCATATGGATCCTAGAGGTTCTCAAAATAGATCGAATGAAAGCTAATTCATCAAAGTTTACCCAGAAAATTTGAAATCCATCAAACTATGGGTTTTGGTGGGCCAATCTTATGGACAAAACCAATCTATTTTGCTGAATTTTATCTTGTTAATTTTAAAGTGTGAGAAAAACATCTTAGGTGATGATTGAAGTTTGTTAGAGAGATCAAACTCATAGATAAACTTAATTATTATGATTCCCAATCAATTTATCCCTCAAGTTCTGTGAAGAACTTTGGATCATGGATCAAAGAGACTTAGAATACCTAGAATACTATGTTTAGAACACTTCGTGTTCATATAACATTCATATAACCCTGAGTGAATATGAATTATGAGAGACGATTTTGACAAAATCGGGATTTTATTCATGGAAAAAGGCTTTTCTGAGCTTGAAGTCACTTTCCGAAGTTCAACCTTTCGATTATGTGGAATCTAGTACCTTCCACGGGGTACTTTTCATCATCAAATCCTCTAAGATGTTGTCCACCCTAAATCCTATCAGTGTGGTCAAAATTGGGTGTCTATAGTTTGCCCCTCTTTGGTAGAGCTTGTTGTGAACAACGTGAACTGCAAGTGAGTACCAAAGCTTGAAGGCACCCAATAACCATACTGGGAGGTTTTAGGAAAAACAAAAATCAATAAATTCAAAATCAAGGAAAATCAAGAAATCAAGAATGCAAGAATGCAATGCAATGCAATGCTGGGTAGAGGCGGCTAAATCTAAGCTGCTATTGGTCGCGCTCCGCTGGAGTTGCCTATGTATCCTTTCCATGAATCAGACCAGGGCGTATTTCAAGCGTGCAAGGAGACAGAGAACACACAAACAATAACACAGATTAAATGCTCCTATCTTAGGATGCTAATGCAACATGAAAACATAAAAGTGTAAGTGCAAGATGAATCATCCTCAAGGGTTCTCTAGATACAAAATCTAATACAAATAATGCAATGTCTCATTCTCACAATCAATTATGTCTAGAGAGAAGTATGCTATTTGTATCTTGGACAATTTTCAGAGTCCTGTCGGAGTCTTTCTTCTGAACTTGAGTTTTGTAGATGTCATCTGTATCTCAGACGACTGCTAAAATATCGGAATATCTTGGATAAATTCTGAATCATGCCCAACGACTATAAAAAGTGTTCTTAAGCCTGATCGATCTCTGAAATAATGCCTCCTTAAACTCGGATGGCTTTGATGAAGTGTCCTAACCCCTGGACGATTGCTGATGTAAAGTCTTTCTATTCTTCTAAAATAGGTCCTTATTCTAGAGATAAATCTTCTGTTCTGATGCACCAATTCTGAGAGATACCCTTTATCTGGAGGCAACCTTGATACTCAATTCTGCGATACACATGATTTTGGCAATTCTGATACATGATGCTAAGAGATACCCAATATCTAGAGGCACATTCTGATACATGATGTTGAGAGATACCCTTTATCTTGAGGCACATTCTGATACATGATGATGGGAGATACCCTATATCTGGAGGCACATTTTAATACACGATGCTGAGAGATACCCCATATCTAGAGGCATATTCTGATACACGATGCTGGTAGATACCCTATCTCTGGAGGCATATTCTGATACACGATGTTGGGAGATACCCTATGTCTAGAGGCACATTCTGATACAAGATGCTGGGAGATACACTATATCTGGAGGTAGTTCAGATTCTCGATGCTAAAAGACACCCTTTCTGCTGGAAGTAATATGAATTCTGAAAGTTCTTTACTGGGGAGCTTCTATAATTGATTTCATGAGTCTTCTAAAGTATTCCTTGCTTCTAGAGGTGATTCTGATGATATCTAAAATTTCTCTGCTTGGGGAGATATCTAAGATTTCTGAGATGTGAGCACATATTCTGGAGGCCCAGTTGATTCAATTTGAGGCTCATATTGGTGCTTCAACTAGTTCAAATATTATTGCAACACGTCAGGCTTATTCTGACCCTTTCTCGAATATCTTGCTCATGGTTTAAAGATCTTGTATTCTGATTCATCTTTTGTAAATCTATTCTAGATGTAATTCTCGAGTGACAGTAGACCTGAATGTCCAATTTCAGAGCCGATACATGATTAATCCCAAAACAATAGGAGTTCACTGTAAATCATCAATTCTTGGTTTTTTCAAGTTGCGGTTCCTTTGATTCTTCGTGTCTGGGGACTTTTCTTCAACTCTGAATGGTTTTCATCCAAGATTCAAATTCTCAAGGTTCTTTAGACCAATTCTAACAAGATTCAAGCACTCTTAAGGCTTATGTATCAAGATCGGATCAATTTAGGGTCAAAATAAGAGTTCCGGGGGTCAAAATGTGAATATAGAGTAAAATGGGGTTTTGGCAGGCTGTGAATAGTAAATGGCAGCTCTCCACACTCTCTATGGAGCCACCAGCCACAACTATGGGGTTTTAAACCCATTTTTCATCTTGTTATTCATTTAACGCATCTCACATGTATCACCTCTTTCTTTTAAGGTGCTCAAATCTTGCAATTTTTTGATGTTTTGAGTGATTTCATGCATCAAAACCTCCAAAAACCTTGTTGATTTCATCAAGTCCTCTCTATTCTAGGAGATTCAAGTGCTAAGGGTTTTACTATTCATCATATTTAACCTCTTGTCTTCAAGCTTCAAGAATCAACAACCATGAGTTCCTATGGACAAGGTGAGAGTTCTAGAACATGTAGAAGCCAATTTCAAGCCAGTGGAGCTTCATCAACTCAAACCATGGAGTATCCAACTATGAAGATGCCACAAAATCAAATTTCTAAGAGGGCCTTTTGTCAAGAGGTAACCCATTTTTCAATTTTGTACTATTTCTTTGCTTCATATATATGTGCTTCTAAATTCTTGTAAATACTTAGGAATCATCCTTCAATTTTCTTCTAGAATGTGCAAGGGCACCCCAAAGGTCATGGTAGCCATGGAAAATGTCTTGAATGGTTTAATGAATTGTCAGAATCACGTCCCTAAGTAGTAGCCAATATAAGACAAGCGGGCTTTGGGTCTTTCGTAATCTTGTTAGAGAGACTGGCCAATGACTTGGCCATGATTCAAGCTCTTGCTGAGAGGTGGTAGAATTCCACAAATACTTTCCACATGCCTTTTGGAGAGATGACCATGACCCCACTTGACTTTGCAATGATAACTGGCATCTCATTCGGTGGGCATCATCTAGCCTTTGCGAAGAACATACACAAACATCCCACTATTATTGAGCGACTTCTGGGCATTATTCCAACCCAGAGAGTTCTTCATGGATCGAGTGTGGGCATCACATGGTTTATCAACAACTTTCGGTGTAACACCCGTACTCGGGAAAAGGATTAATAAACATGTTAATATGCATTAATTTACATAATTAGTGTATAAAATGGGTTAAGGAGAGGCTTGGACTCGCCTATGGAAAAGTCCCTAGTGAGGAGGGACAGGTTTGGAAGCGGGACCCAGTGAAGGTCCTGGATAGAATATAAAATTGTTTGCATGTTAATAATTAGATGCATTTTATATGACTATTTGGAATTTGTTTAATTATTTCAATATCCAATTATTAATATGTTAGCTTTTGATATAACCTAATAAGGGCATTATTGCAAAAAGATGTATAATTAGTAGGTACGATAGCAACTTCGCAAATATTTGGGACCACGTGTGGGACCCATACGGGACTTAGACAAACACCATTTAAATAATTGGGTAGTTAATGGAATGTTTGGGGATTTCGTAATAAGAACTTAAGAAATTCCGTGGGGTGTAAACAAAATATGGCTAAAATTGAGGCTTTGACACCTCACACATGTTGCATGTGTGTTTCGTTACATGAGATGACTCTCATGTATTGAATTTAAACAAAAAGAAGAGAGCTCAGAGAGAGAAACGAGAATACGAGACACTGACGACGTCTGTCCGTCGTTCCGTCGCCGTCGTTCGTCCAATTTGCGAACTCATGCCATTTTCGGACTCGTGGAGGTGAGACGATCATTCCTATACCTTTAATTTACATTTTGATTGTCATAATTTTGGTAGCTCACACTAATCAGTGACACGTGGTTGCCGAATTCTTGTAGGAAATTACACCAGATTGAGTTTTGAGCTGGGTTTTGGAGAAATTCAGCATCTACAGGCTTAATTTTGGGTAGAATCCAAAAGGGGTGAGTTTTCTATCTTACGCTTTGATATGGATACATGTTATGTGCTTCAATTTCTTGTTAAAAGATAATAATTCTGGATCTAGTAGTTAAATTCATGTTAATACTAGAATTTTCATGTTAATTTGGTGAGAAATTATCATGTTTATATGGCTATGTGCTTATGTGTTAAGTAGTCAATGAATGATTGGGAGTAATGGTTAATTATGGTGGAATAAGGGAGGGGAAGAGGAAGAAATCCCATTTAAGAACGGATGTCCAAGGAATAGAAGTGGCCTCATGACCAAGGGGTCTTTGGGTCAGAGTGAACCATTAGCCCATGAATTCTACAATTATGTATGCTTTTATACTTAAATTATTTCATTATACATGATCATTACATCATAACTCTTAAGTTATAGTGTTAAAACAGGATTTTTAGAGAGCAGAAAATGGTTAAAATGGCCATTTCGGTGCCTAAACATAGTTTCCAGCCAATTTCCTCGTAGTGGAAGGCTTCTAGAAGGGTCTAGAACTCGAAAAGCTTGATGGAGGGGGAAATATGTGGGTGGCAGGTTAGGTGGGACGCACCACCTACTTTTCCAGTTCCCCTGGTTGCCCTCAAGCTCTGTTTAAAATATTACATTCACTACTTTTCCAGATTTTTGTAAAAATGCTTTTTGGTGTCCAAAATCGTCCGTTTACATACCGTTGGAAAGCTGTCGAATTGAATTTCAGAATGAAAATATTCTAGGAGGTTTTATGATGAAAATTGAAGTCCAGTTGAAGTTCAGAAGTCCTCCAGAACTTTTGTCGTCTTTTTGAAATCAAACGACATCTTTTCTAAAATTGCTTTCAAATGTGCATCAATTTTGAACTTTTCTTCAAAACAAAATCTCTGGATACCTAGAATACTGCGTTTAGAACACTTCGTGTTCATATACCCCTAAGTGAGTATGAATTTTGAGAGATGATTTTGACAAAACTGGGATTTTGTTCATGGAAAAAGGGCTTTTTTGAGCTTGAAGTCACTTTCCGAAGTTCGACCTTTCGATTGTGTGGAATTCAGTACCTTCCACGGGGTACTTTTCATCATCGAATCCTCCAAGATGTTGTCCACCCTAAATTCTATCAGTGTGGTCAAAATTGGGTGTCTACAATACATGATAAGATATACAGTCTCATCATCCACTGTGACGAATTCTAAGTATCAAAGAATAACAATTCGTATCTCACTTGTATGTATCTCATACATACACGAATTACTTACTATGATACTTAAGGATTAACAATCATCTCATGAAATAAACATACATAATGAAATGTAAAGCTAATTTCCATATATTAAAATGTCAATGTCTCAAACATAAAGTAATGGTTTGAGGGCACAAACCCAACAAACTCCCACTTGCACTCATAACCATTCAGGACTACATCTAAGACCTAAGCTATCTAGATGACGATCAAAGACCTTCTGCGGCAAGGCCTTTATAAACAAATTAGCAAGATTGTCAGCAGTGGCAATCTTGGTGACAGTCACATCTCCACGTTGAACAATAACTCTGATAAGATGATATTTTCACTCAACGTGCTTTCCCTTTCTGTGTTTCCTTGGCTCCTTGGACTGTGCCCCTGCCCCAATATTATCACAATAAAGTGTAATAGGTGACAGCGATGCTAGTACCTCCTCGAGCTCCATAAGGAACTTCTTGAGCCAAACAACTTCCTTTGCGGCTTCACAAGCAGCCACATAGTCAGCTTCTTTAGTTAAGTTTGTAATGCATTTCTACTTAATGCTCCTCCTACTAACTGCACCACCTCCCAAGGTAAAGAGATGTTCGGATGTCGACTTTCTCGAATCTTTATTTGACATAATGTCCGAGTTAGTGTATCCTACTAGAATTAAGTCATTACCGCCGTACATAAGCATGTAATCATTAGTCCTTCTCAAGTACTTGAGAATGTGCTTAATGGCTATCCAGTGTTCTGGACCTGGATTCGACTAATATCTGCTAACCATGCCTACGGCAAAGCAAATATCTGGTCTAGTGCATAACATCGCGTATATGAGACTTTCCACTACTGAAGCATAGGGAATTCCTACTATGCGATTCCTCTCCTCTTGTGTTTTTGGACACTGGTTCTTGGAGAACGCTAAACCATGCCTGAAAGGTAATAAACCTTTCTTCGAATTATCCATTGAAAACCTAGTTAGCACCTTATCGATATAACCAGCTTGAGATAATCCCATTACCTTTCGCTTACGATCCCGAAAGAGTTTTATCCCAAGGATATAGCTCGCCTCTCCTAGATCATTCATATTGAAAGTACTAGCTAGCCAAACCTTAACTATTGACAACGCCGCTACATCATTCCCAATTAGTAGAATGTCGTCAACGTAATGCACAAGAAAAGCCACCATTTTCCCTTCACTCTTCTTGTATACACAAGGTTCATCTAGATTCTGTATGAAACCAAACAATTTGACTGCTTGGTCAAAACAAATGTTCCAACTCCTAAATGCCTGCTTAAGCCCATAAATGGACTTAGCAACTTGCATACCAAGTTCACTTTCAGACCAACTATGAACCGTTCTAGTTGCTGCATATAGATGTCCTCCTCAAGATTGCCATTCAGGAATGCAGTCTTGACGTCCATCTTCCAGATCACATAACCTAGGCATGCAGCAATGGATAAGAGTATCTTGATGGACTTGAGCATGGCTGCCGGTGAGAAAGTTTCCTCATAGTCAATGCCCTCCCTTTGAGTATAAACTTTCGCTACAAGCCTTGCCTTAAAGGTCTCAACCTTTCCATCAGATCCTCTTTTTCGCTTGTAAATCCACTTACAGCCAATGAGTTTAATATTGGCTAGAAGCTCTACAAGATCCCAGACCTGATTAGAATCTATAGATTCCAATTCAGCCTTCATAGCTTTAACCCAATGAACTAAGTCTATATCAGCCATTGCCTCTTGATATATTGTAGGATCAGATTCAGATTCTATGGAGACATCTTCAAAACTTCTCTTAAGAACATATATCTATCAGGCTGGCTGATAATCCTCCCACTACGACGAGGTACCGTTACGGGAATGGGTGAAGAAGTCGAATTTTCTTGTGTTAGATCATTATTAACTGCGGGTAGGACTGATGGCTCTCCTTCTATCTCTCTAAGATTTATCCTTCCCTTAGGTTTATGGTTCATGATATAATCATCCTCCAAGAAAATAGCATTTGTACTAACAAACATGTTCTGTTCTCTTGGATCAAAAAAATACCACCCATAAGTTCCCTTTGGATACCCTACAACGTAACATACTTCCGATTTAGAATCCAATTTGCTCATCTTTCCTTTTAGCACATGTGCCGCACACCCCCATATCCGAAGACGTTGCAAAGAAGGCTTGCACCCAATCCAAATCTCTCATGGTGTCCTGGGAACATATTTGCTTGGTACTAGATATAGTATGTGATCTTGTCAAAATCAAGATATAAAAATATTCTTTACTTTCTAAGGATTTGTAGTGTGGAAGTAAAGGTCGAACCACAAAGATTGAAATACTAAAGCACTTTAATTTTAAAACCTAAATCTAGTTAATTAAGAAAATGGTTGTTTGATTTGAATTTTATTTAAACTAAGAACGAAAAAAGTAAATCTAAATTATGAAAGCAATTAAAAGATTGTTTTTATAATATGTTTAGAGAACCTAGGATCGCAAATCCACCACTAGCTTCATAATAGGGATATTTATGCATTCAATTAGCTTATTACATTGGATGATAATGGGGAATTGTAGCTACAAGCCCAATTCCTCCGTCAAGAAGATAACTACGATTCAAGCAGCGACATAATTCATCTTCAATTAGCACAAATTATCTTACACTAAACGAGGATTGCAACATAACCCGTCTTTCCTAGGCATGAACTATGCGGATACTTGATATCACAATTCAAATAAGCACCATTACATGTAAATAATCCATATAAGCATAGAAAATATAGATCATGGAGCACATCACATCCAAAATAGATCTAAGACAAGAATAGATTTTGAAAGCAATGATTTAATCAATAGAAGTACAATTTTATTATTAAAATCCTCTAAACATGTAATCATCATCCATACATAATAAAACTAAAAGAACAACATAAATAACACCCTATTACTTGGCTTGGGTTTCATTGAAACCCTAGATCTAGGTTTAGTTGGCCATAGAAGCGATGATTGGCAAGAGGTTGATGGGGGAGGCTATGGAAATCCTTGGTCTTCTTCTTCTTCTTCTTCTTCTTCTTCTTCTCCTTCCTTTCCCCTCTTCAATGGCTATGTATATTGTTGTATAATATGGTGTGTATATGGTGTCTAACCTCAAAATTGGTTTACAATAGGATATATATAGATTTGGAGCAAGTTTCGAAGCTTTCCTAAACCTATTCGCACTAAAACTGCTATATTTTACAATCTAGACGTAATTGGGCAGTTTCGTTAATGTGGGGATCTTCAGTACACTGAAATACACAACTTTGGTTCTTACGCAGGTTGCTCGAGTGGGCCGCCTGAGCGCGTAATTGGTAGGTCGCCCGAGCGATGTTCCTGATTGTCGCACGAGAGGGCTGCGCGTGCGAGGTGTCTTTTTCAGCTTCTTTCTTTATGCTTTTCACCCCATTTAGCCTGGAATCCTTACTTTTTTTGAAATCCTGACATAAAATAAAAAATAAAGTAAAAATACACAAAAACAGGATAAAAAGTACTAACAAATGTGAATTAAAGCGTGTAATTAGGATTTATTCTCTCCCAATCACACCCCCAAACCTACATTTTGCTAGTGCTCGAGCAAAAAGAATAGAAAAATAAAACTACTACTACAAATACTACTCCATTTTTACATGGATCACGATTGCATTTAGCATATGCAATAAGCCTTTCAAACCCCTAGGTGTCCCTAGTCAGACGAGTGAAGTCTCGTGAGGGTTCTCGTCAACAAGTCACCCACAACCATTTTATTAACTTATAAATTTAAAAAGCTTTTATTCAAAATGAAAACCAAATTAGGCAATACTCCTTATTATAAAATAATGATTTGAAATAGAATAACGAACAAGAAGAAATGGAACCATATGTCCACCTACATCATGAAAAAACAATCCCAAGCACATGCATCGTACAAATCAATAGAGTTTCTCATAAAATTGCACGTGTGTGATGTGGTAGTCAAATGAACACGCGTATGTTATGAACTTGGAATATAATTCAGATAACCATCAAACTATGCTTCGACTATGAATCTCATAATATTTATTACACTCTCAAATGAAACACTTAGAAATAGGTGTAATTTCTCTAATATATGGGAGCAAAGGAAATATGTTTTCAAAACAAGAAACACTCACATATGACTTAAAAAAGACGCATGACACGAAAGAATAGTAGTCTCATGGATAGGATGCCAATAGACAAGAAAAATTAATTGTTACCATGTTTCAATCCGCTCCCATCTTTTTCATATCCAAACCATGTTTTCCAGGATAAAATAGGACTTTTAAAGGTTGTAACGTAGCTCACGCAATGAAAAAAGGATAGAAATGATTAATTAGGTAGTTTTAGAATGGCATTGTACGGCATGTTCGATTTTTTTCATTCGTCTCTTCTACCAACTTTCATCTTTTCATTTTATTCTTTTTATATATATATTTTTTAATTTCTTTCCTCTACTTTTTTTTTTCTTTTTTTTTTCGCTTTTTCCAACCTTATTCTTTTCCTTTTCGTTGCTTTTGAAATGAATGTTCATTGAATACCAAGGCAATTGCCCCAAACGTCATATTATTTTCTTCTTCTTTTCAATCGACACACCGCCTTATCAATACTAAAAGTTGACGAATCTCTCAGTGGTGAACTCAAAGTTGGTCAAGTTGGAGAAAAAAATGGATAATGGTGATTAAAGAAAAAGGGCATTTTACGGCTGAAAAGGGCAAAGTAAGGAAATATTTTTTTTTCATTTATCTGGATAGTAAACAAAGAAGGCCTACCATCATTTCCAAGGTGGCATGGTTCTTCAATGTTTACGACGGAAGATTATTTAGCATGGTAGCAAATATTTTAACTTAACTATAAACCAAAACAAGAATAATGAGACTAAACAACGAGTTAATGCGCTATTTCAATGAAATTCGACAAACACAAAATGTATTTATAACCCTCAAAAAGAAAAGATAGGCTCAAAAGCTCACTGGGTTTAGTCTCCACCTTGTGATATCTAGAAATCTGAATCATATTATAGTTGACATCAAACATGTATTCAAGTGACTACGTGGAGTGCATAGTTTTGGGTGCAAATCTATGATATAAAACTATGATTTGAATGACATATAACCTAAAACGTCGCATCATGACTTCAGCAAATGTTTAACCACGTATTCTCATTGTTTACCATTCTATAACAATCCGACTTATCTAACAAGAAGTATTGATTCGAGATTGCAAAAATATAGGTAAAATCGTTTATTTAAGCACAAGTATTAAAATTTTTAAAAAATTGGTGCGGTGCGTGCATATGTGCTAGTGAGTGCATACCCCCCAAACATAAACCTTTCATTGTCCCCAATGAAACAATAGAATGAAAGAGAGGAGAGTATGTAAGGAAGGAACGATATTACCTCGATCTCGACAATCACAATAGGTGAACGTATATATATGAAATGAAAGTTCAAACATGCTCCAAACGGAGACACTATTGCACCTGTTAATACTTGATAACAAAATAATAACACTGATAAAGAAAAGAAATAGATATATATATAGAATATAGACTCGTCTATTCATTTATTTTACTTTTTTTTAAGGAATAGAAACTAAACGATAAGTAAAAGACTCAAAGAAAATAATTAAACAAGCATAAACGTATTATGAAAACAAAGAACTATCAAAAAGGAACCTAAGTAAACAAACAGAACATATAAAAACAACTAACCATGTTTGGGAGAAAGAGGATAAGAGAACATAGAAAAAAATTCAAACATCCCTACCTCACGAGAGCCCCTCCGCGAGGTAATACTGAGGCCTGTTTTTTAAAAATTAAAAGAAAAATCTCTAAGGCCAAAGATCGCGCGAGCGGGCAGTGCAAGCGAACCCCTCACCCGCACGATTCTAGGCGCGAGTGGATGCTGAGAGTTCATAATAAGACGTTAAAAAATTTTCTAAGGGGCATACTCGCGCGAACGACCTGCCGCGCGAGCGACTTGGTCTTTTGCTCTTTTTTTTCACTTGTTTTATGTAAATAACTTTAAAAGAACTTACCTCTGACCCCCAAACCTGTCCAAAAAACTCACAAAAGACTCAAAATCGACATAAACATTCAAAAATAAGAGAAACAGACATAATAAAGCTTGGGTTGCCTCCCAAGAAGTGTTGTCTTTTACGTCTTCAGCTAGACCATTCTAGCTCAAGATTCAAGGAGGCTGTAACTTGGATGTTGTACTATTGAATGTAATAGGGAGATTTTGGTGAAAAGCAGAAATAAGGTCTTTATGAGTTAATTCATTCGACGATTCTCCCTTATCATGTTCAAATTGATTTCTCACCTTCTGACTAAATTCGTCATTAGGGTCCTGATTATACAAATTCGTCCGCTCATTACTTATTGTCTTATTTTCCTTACTCACTTTGATATCTTTATTAAGTTCAATAGTTTGTCTAACCTCACTATCCACCACACATAGGTGATCATCGTCATTGGGAGGTTGATCAATAGCATTGAAAACTTTTAATTTCCAATTTATATTTTTGAAGGACACTTTCATTACCCCCGTTCAATAGTTAACACGAGCGTTGACCGTAGCCAAGAACGGACGGCCAAGAATGACAGGAGTGTGTATCCTAGTATCTTGCACGGGTTCAGTATCAAGGACCATGAAATCGACAAGGTAAAAACATTTATCAACTTTAACTAAAACGTCTTCGATGATTCCTCTAGGGATTTTAATAGAATGATCTACTAATTGTATGGTAGCAGCCATGGGTTTCAGTTCATCTAGACCTAGTTGTTTGTAGACGTGGTAAGGTAAGAGATTAACACTTGCTCCTAAGTCAAGGAAAGCACAATGAATAATAGTGTCACCTATAACACATAAAATCATAGGTGTACCGAGATCCTTATACTTCGGTGACGCGTGTTGGAAAATCGAACTTATTTTTTCAGTGAGGAAGACCTTTTTAGGGGTGTGACTACGTAACTTGCGCTTTTGAGTGCACAGGTCTTTAAGACATTTAGCATAAGCGGGAATTTGTTTAATAGCATCGAGGAATGGAATATTGATTTTAACTTGTTTAAATACCTCGAGTATATCTTTAGTTTTTGGCCCTTTCTTTGAAAAATGTGAAGATTCGTCGATGTTTGGTGGAAAGGACATTTTCATAATATAGTTAGTTGGGACCGTTTCATTTTCTTTCCGACTTTTACTTGTGTCCTCACCTATCTCTTTATTCGAATTGATATTTACCGCTTTCTCACTCTTATTTGGAATTTCAACAACTTCTTCCTCTTGAGTAGTCGTCCTAGTTGAAATAGCGTTCACTTGCTCATTCATTCCACCCACCTCATATTGTCCCTTAGGTTTTTGAATAGGTTGACTTAGCAACTTACTCTCGGTCAACCGATTTAGTGGATTTGCTATTTGTCCCACTTGAGACTCCAACTTTGCGATAGACTATGTGTGAGAGTGTACTGACTGAATCACCGAACCAAAATTTTGAAGTGAGGCCAACACTTTTTCCTAAAATGCATTATTGCATGGAGGTGGAGGAGGTAGCAGGTTGGGTTGTGTATATCCATATCGTTGAAATTGGGGTCGGTAAGTATTAGGAAAATTATTCAGCACAGGATTATAACTAGTTTGTGGGAACTATTGAATAGATTTTATGTGCTGTTCCACGAATTCTGGAAATTGGGAAGAGGAAGGACATGCAAGGATATTATGAGAAGGTTCAGAACATAATGCACATACTTCGTAAGAGGGTGCGCTTGTCGTTTGGTTCATTGTCATAAGTCAGTCAAGTTTTTTAAATAGTTCTTGTATTTCTATTGACTGACTCGACTCGACTCAAAACGCTCCTCACGCTTAAGTGTAGGTGGAAGACACCCCTAAGGACGTACTGACATGACTTGGTGCATCGAATTCTCACTTAACGTTTCAAAAAATTTCCATGCCTCATCGGTGCTTTTATGTTGGAAGATACCCGCACAAACAGCATCGACGGTATTCGTTAGTAAGGGAACAAGTCCCTCGTAAAAGACCTGTACCAATTGCCACTTGGGAACCTGATGATGTGGGCATGAGCTTAATAATTCTTTAAATTGTTTCCAAGTGTCATAAAGCATTTCCCCATCTTGCATCACAAAGTTTGTTATCAATTTTCTTATCTGATTAGTTCTTGTGATGGGAAAAAACTTTTGTAAAAATGCAGTGTATAAGGCTTCCCATGTTTTAATTGTGTTTGGCTCTAGAGACTGGAGCCAGTATTTAGCTTTATCTTTTAAAGAGAATAGGAAGAGTCGCAATTTTAACTCATCATCAATTAGGTTTTGTATTTTCAAAGTAGAGCATATCTCTTGGAAATCTCATAAGTGCTGATAAGGGTCTTCTTTAGACAGCCATGGAATGAAGGAAGTAGCGCGATGGTAGATGATTTTATCTCAAAGTGAGATGCCATCACCTCCGGTAATTCTATGCTTGCCTGTAGTGTGTAGGCCGTAGGAATGAAATGGTCTTTAAGTGGAGGATGCGGAGGTATATTAGGGTTATTTTCGTTATTACTGTTGTTTCCATTATTTCTGTTGTTTCCAATGTCGGCCATTGGAATAAGCTTGATGTTGATAATGACAGGTAGTTTTTTTAGTCTTTTAAGGGTACTTCGTATTTCAGACTCAAATAAAGACGATGATTCAAGGGTCGAATCATCATCTAGCATCAACCAAGCTCTAGAAGCTTGAGTTGAGGACCTAAGGACTCTAATGGTACGTTCAAGTTCAATATCGAAAGAATGTAGTTCGGGTTTACTTGAACGCGTACCAAACATAAACTAAAGGAAAAAAAACTAAAACAACGACTGACTCAATGATTACGAAAAACAACCACGCAAATAATCAAGCACACAAGCACACAATATTACTATGATGCATGTAGTTATCCTTATGTAGTGATTTACGTCAAAGCCCAGTGCCCCGGGTTTCCTAGCTGATGCAGTGTTCACTCCACACCAAACCTAATGCAAGTAATTGCGTCTCAGTTCCCTGACTTATAGTGATTTACAAAATGTAAAGGAAGCAATGTATATTTATTTTATTTTATTTTAATTGTTTTGCGTAAGTGTAATACCTGTAATTTCCTTTTCTTTAATAATAATAGTTTCTGAATTTTTAGCATTTGACTGTCTAACTTTATATTATTATTTTAATATTGAGATGATTTTTTTTCGTATCATAAGATTTCTGATTAGACTGTAGTAACCATACCGACTCGACCGTAATTAGAATTAACTTAGTCCCGTACCTGGACCCGGACATCAGAAATAATACCCGTCTGTACGTAAACCGAGATCGACACACACAATAAAGAACTTATGCACGCAAACTGAGAAAGTAGCATGAAACCCGAGGTGGGCCCCACCATGGCCGGCCACATGGCAACCCATGCAACTCTCAAGACACATGTCACCCTCTCCCATGACACTTGTCCACCCATTGGACACTTGTCCACCACTTTGACACATCTCAATGCCTGCACTCCTTGCACATTGACACCTAGCACATGCAAGACTCTATATAAGCATGCATATACTCTTCCATACCATTTTTTTGCCATTACAATATGCATGAAGAGAGGGAGCTAGGAGATGAACTCCATGGTGGGATGAAGGAAGTTAGAAGAAGAAGAAGTCTCCACCATTGAAGGTTGTGTTCAAGCTTCCTAAGCTCAAATCCAAAGCCCAAGCTCAATTTCAAGTTTAGGTGAGTATTCTAACTCACTTTAGAACATATATAGTATGTACTAATGTTTATTAAGTGCTTGATGTTGATAGTTTGAGAGATCCATGCCATGCAAGATAAATTTTCAAATCTGGGAAGTAGAAACTTCCAACAGAATGTTGTTTAGTAAAATAAACATTTCGAGCAGTTAAAAAATGGGAATGAGGCTAGGTTTTTTGGTGGAGGAAGCTAACTCATTTATTTACAAATAACTCTTCTATAGCTCAGTCTGAAAATCACTTATTCATAGGTGAAATGTACATGAAACAAAGTACTTTAAATCTGAGAAACATAAACATCCAGCAGAATGTAGTTTAGTAAAATGAGTGTTTTAAGCTGCTCCGAAATCTGAATTAAGTTGGGTTTTTTTGTGGAGAAAGGTAACTCATTTATCTACAAATAACTCTTCTATATCTTGGTCTAAAAATGACTCCTTGATAGGTGAAATGCAAATGCAACGCAGTACTATAAATCTGGGACAGAGCAGTCCGAAAATATAGAAATGTCTAAGTAAAATAATATTTTGAGCAGCTCAAAAATGTAATTGAAGCTAGATTGTTTTTGTACATGAAGCTAATCCAATTATCTGCAATGTTCTAGTTTTGAGTTTGATCTACAAATCAATTTATCATGCCCAAATAAATCATATCAATTCAGTCGACATAGTAAAATTAATGCCTGGCAGATTGTATAACTACTTGTATGATGTGTTTATTAATGATGCTTGCTTACCGGTACCTATGAGGTTATGGATATCTTGTGCTATGGTAGTGCTATCGAGTAGATGAGTATGTTAGGGGCTTCATCTATATATTATTGGTATTAAATCCACGAGCTACACGCTAGGTTTCCGTTGTTATGAATATAGTGTGATGACCATAGAGAGTTCATACCCAAGCTATAAGTATGTTGTACGGCACGATTATTGCGTTGATAGTGATTGGATAAGTTTCCATTGTAAGTATATTATGACATAAACTAGGATGACGATGTATAAACGTAACTTTGAAAGTATATTCGGAAGTCCTTTAATGAACTAAATTCCGAAATGAGTGATGAATGCGCGGTCGGGAAAACGTAAGGGTTGGTTGTACTATGTTGGAAGAAGATTGTGATAAGGATAATTGTCGGATAGGTAATCTGGGCAGCAGAGATCAGGATAGTAAGAAAAAGGGATGTGTTGTTGAGTTGCGAAGCGGTGATTCTTTGAGTAAAGACTCCTTATGGTTCTTCATGACGAAATGGATGTTCTTGTACTCCGTAAAGCTTTCGGTTCTTCGTGACGAAACGGTGATTCTTTGAGTAAAGACTCCTTTCGATTCTTCGTGATGAAATGGATGTTCTTGTACTCCGTAACGCTTTCGGTTCTTCGTGACGAAGCGGTGATTCTTTGAGTAAAGACTCCTTTCGGTTCTTCGTGATGAAATGGATATTCTTGTACTCTGTAACGCTTTCGGTTCTTCGTGACGAAGCGGTGATTCTTTGAGTAAAGACTCCTTTCGGTTCTTCGTGACGAAACGGATGTTCTTGTACTCCGTAACGCTTTCGGTTCTTCGTGACGAAGCGGTGATTCTTTGAGTAAAGACTCCTTTCGGTTCTTCGTGACGAAATAGATGTTCTTGTACTCCGTAACGCTTTCTGTTCTTCATGACGAAGCGGTGATTCTTTGAGTAGAGACTCCTTTCAGTTCTTCATGACGAAATGGATGTTTTAATACTCCGTAACACTTTCTGTTCTTCGTGACGAAGCGGTGATTCTTTGAGTAAAGACTCCTTTCGGTTCTTCGTGATGAAATGGATGTTCTTGTACTCCGTAACGCTTTTGGTTCTTCATGACGAAGCGGTGATTCTTTGAGTAAAGACTCCTTTCGGTTCTTCGTGACGAAATGGATGTTCTTGTACTCCGTAACGCTTTCGGTTCTTCGTGACGAAGCGGTGATTCTTTGAGTAAAGACTTCTTTCGGTTCTTCGTGACGAAATGGATGTTCTTGTACTTCGTAACACTGTCGGTTCTTTGTGACGAAGCGGTGATTCTTTGAGTAAAGACTCATTTTGGTTCTTCGTGACGAAATGGATGTTCTTGTACTCCGTAACGCTTTCGGTTCTTCGTGACGAAGCGGTGATTCTTTGAGTGAAGACTCCTTTCGGTTCTTCGTGACGAAATGGATGTTCTTGCACTCCTTAACACTTTGGTTCTTTGTGACGAAGTGGTTGATGAAAGATGAAGTGGTTGATGAAAGATGGTTTGGTTAGCAAGAGATACTTTGGGTTTGTAAATGATGTCGGATGTTAGAAATGAATGGTAATGGCATTAAGAATGTCTAGACAGGTCTCCTGAATTGTTTGTATTCCTATCGAATACGTAGTCGGGTACACTACTAGTTATAATTCGACGGTGAGAACGTAAAGATCCTAAAAGGTATGTGGAAAGGTAGTAAATGTATTCCTACTGTGTTTTACTATATACGTTCCATTTGATTTAGCTTACTCACTCAGCTTTCATAAGCTGACGACGTTCATGTCGCTGGACATTCCCATGTCCAGCTTATCTAGGTAACGAGTACACGGGTTATGATGCTACGCAAGCGGAGAACGTGGAGGAAGAGTACACCGAAGATGGCTATGGTTATGCTAGTTAGAGAGAAGACTAGCAGTTATCCTCTGTAAATGTTTTGATTATAACCAGAAGACTTAGCATATATTTTGTAATAGTTTTGTAAGACTGAGAGCCATAAGACTCTGATGTATTTATAATGATGTATTAACTAGCTTGGTACTTTGACTTCTCTTTGTATTATATTCCAATAAGTAAATGATGGAGTTATCCTATTATTATATCGTTTAGTTATTATTTTTGGTCATGGACAATTCGGCACTGCAACCAGTCACGCGCCTCAGGGTCCAAGATGAAAATTTTAAAAATTTTCCATATTTTGGCTACGCCGGGGCGTGACAGGGATTTTTGGTATCAGAGCTTTAGGTTAAGACGTACAAACTTAAGATATGAACCTTAAGATAGTTTTGTGATTAGCATGGTACCTTATTACATCCCGGATGGATGTGGAGGACTTTTGGGATAGGATCCCCAATATCTAGAGCTTTACTTGTAATAGGGCTAGTAGCCCATCTTTTGTGTATATAGCTGTATTTCAGGCTTGTGACACGTATAAGTAGACGTGTACGCCTTTTCTATGTATATGTTTTTGGTACCGTTGGCCGTATTATGTATTTTTAGCATGTGCACTTTCTTATGTAAATATTTAGAGTTATTAATGAAGACTAGTTTCTTTTATCTGATAATATGAATACTTGATATATTATGTACTTATATTAGAATTGCCATCTATACTTTCAGCCGTTTATATCTCGTATCCCTGTTTAGGATTGGAGAATAACCGATAGATATTCATGTAGGTACATAAGCACACAAGCACAATGGCGGGAAAACCAAGAAGAAATCGTAATGGAGGACCACCAGATCCTATTCCTGAAGGAATCGATCCTACTGGAATCTTTGGCGCATTTCTGCAGCGTCTGGACCATATAGGCAACAACCACGGGAATGGAAACGGCAACAACAACGACAATCGCCAAAGACCACCACCTCAGACACGCGACAAATTAATGGAAGGGTTCAGGGCTTTGCGTCCTGATAGGTTCGACGGCACCGGTGAATCCTGGCGAGCAGAGCAATGGCTAAGGGATATGGATTGTATCTTCGAATCAATCGAATGCTCCGAGACAGAGAAGCGCCGTCTCGCCACTTTTCAACTCACTATGCAGCAGCCGATTGGTGGGAAGCCGAGAGAGCAACTATTGGAGTAGAAGCTTCAAGGAGGATGACATGGACTACCTTCCGGGAGAAGTTTTTGGAAAAGTATTTCCCTGACAATGAAAAGGGCCATAAAGAGAAAGAATTCATCGATTTGACACAAGGAAATAGGAGTATAAGAGAGTATACGACACAATTCGAATGCCTGTCCCACTTTGCCCCTCACATGATTGACACTCCTCAAAAGAAGATCAAGAAGTTTCACCGAGGACTCAATCCGCACCTCCGGCATCTAACATTGGGACACCTGAATCAAACTTTTAAAGCTTTGGTCAGGTTGGCGGCAGGTTTGGAAAGAGATGACTGCCAAGGCCCGAAGCAAATGGTACACCGACCACCCCCGTCAAGGAACAGACCACGAGGAAGACCTTTGACTCAGTTCCAAGGAAATAAGCGCCCATGGAATAGCGGCAAAAAACCAGGACCCACACTTCCCCGGGACAAGAACATAGTACCTCCTGCACCACAAGTATCGACCACTACTACCGAGAACAACAGGGATGGATGCTTCAAATGTGGGATCCCCGGACACATGGCACGAGACTGCACAGTCCCCTGGGACAATTATCGAATTAATGTTGTCTGTTACAACTGTGGCAAAAGGGGACACATGAGCAGAGAATGTAAGGCACCAAAAGGAAACTATCATGGGCCTACTACTCAAGGCCAAGCTGGTAATGCTTGACTCAATGCTATCATACCCGAGGCAGCTGGCTATGATGAAAAGGAACAGCAGAACTTGGAAGGTGCACTCTCATTATATGCTAGTAGAGTTAAAGTACTTTTTGATACGGGTGCTACGAATTCGTTTATTACCTTTGAGATTGTACGACGATTGGGTTTAGTACCCGAAGCACTTGAGGTAGCCCTGAACGCGGTATCACCTTTGGGAGTGACCGTGAAGCTAGGAAAGGTGTGCAAGGACTGTACTTTGACATTGGAGGATAGGAACCTATATGCAGACTTAATTGTTCTGTCAATGAAGAAATTCGACGTAATCTTAGGATTTGACTGGCTTACTAAGTATCATGCAAAGTTAGATTGTGCTGGTAGGTCGATCACATTTTCAGTACCTGGAAGTGCACCCTTTAGTTTTCAATGCAACCCTACTAGTGACGCCTTTCTTACAAGTCGTTTAGCCGCTATGGAAACTACAGGCTCAGATTTGACGATCGCTCAGATTCTGATAGTCCGAGACTATGAGGATGTCTTTCAGGACGTTTCTAGATTACCACCAAAGCGTGAAATCGACTTTTGTATTGAGTTGATACCCAAACGACATCGATATCCAAGGCTTGTTATCGTATGGCCCCAATGGAAATGCTGGAGTTGAAGAAGCAAGTACAAGAGTTAGAAGATCTTGGATTTATTAGACCAAGCACGTCACCTTGGGGAGCCCCGGTTCTATTTGTTAGAAAGAAGGATGGAAATCTTTGACTCTGTATCGACTACAGAGAGTTGAATAAGGCTACTATTAAGAATAAGCACCCGCTTCCCAGGATAGACGATTTGTTCGATCAACTACAAGGAGCGACGACCTTTTCGAAGATTGACTTACGATCTGGGTACCATCAGTTACTTGTCAGGCCGGAAGATATACCGAAAACAGCTTTTAGAACAAGATATTGGCACTACGAGTTCTTAGTTATGCCTTTTGGATTTACTAATGCCCCGACGGTATTCATGGATTTGATGAATCGGGTGTTCAGACCCTTCTTGGATCAATTCATCATCGTGTTTATCGACGACATCCTTATTTATTCGAAGAGTGATGAAGAACACGAGAAGCATGTAAAGATTGCACTTCAGACACTTAGAGAAAATCGTCTCTATGCTAAGTTCAGTAAGTGTTAGTTTTGGCTGAAAGAGGTCAAATTCTTGGGACATGTAGTCTCACAGAATGGAATTTCGGTGGACTCAACCAAGACGGACGCAGTTTCTAGTTGGAATAGACCAACCAACGCATCAGAAGTACGAAGTTTCCTTGGATTGGCAGGATACTATAGGAGATTCGTGGAAGGTTTCTCAAGGATCGTGTCTCCTTTAACCGGACTAACAAAGAAGGATTCAAAGTTTGAGTGGAAGGACAAGCACAAACGCGCCTTTCAGGAATTAAAGGAGAGGTTGACCTCAGCGCCAGTGCTAGCCATACCCAAGAGTGGTGCACAGTACACTATCTACAGTGATGCTTCATATCAAGGACTAGGATGTGTACTCATGCATAATGGTCAGGTGATCGCTTACGGATCTAGGCAATTAAAGCCACATGAATTAAACTACCCTACACACGATTTGGAATTGGCTGCAATTGTCTTTGCACTCAAAATTTGGAGGCACTATCTCTACGGAGAGAAGTTCAACTTGTTTAGCGATCACAAAAGCTTGAAATACCTGTTCTCTCAAAAGGATTTAAACATGAGACAACGATGTTCGATGGAGCTACTTAAGGACTACGATTTTAATTTGCAATACCACCCCGGTAAGGCAAATGTAGTCGCAGATGCTCTAAGCAGAAAACCCCAAAGGTTAATCGCCTCATTTTTAATCAGGGAATGGAAAGCCTTCGAAGCTTTAACAGAATTTGACTTCCAGACTACAAGACCAGGTATTGGACGACCTTTTGGATGTCTTATGGTGCAGCCAACCCTCATTAATCGAATACTAGAAGCTCAAAAGAAGGACGAAGGATTGAGGAAATGGTTTAAGAAGGCGAAAGCAAAGGATCCGACAGAATGGAATATTGGAACAGACAGGGCATTCAGATGTAAGGACAGGTTATGTGTACCCAACACGGATAATTTGAGCATATCACCATGGATTTTGTCATGGGATTGCCAAGATCTCAGCAGAACCATGATGCCATTTGGGTAGTTGTTGATAGACTGACCAAATCAGCCCATTTTATTGCATATAATATGACCTATCATGTCGAGAAGATGAGTCGACTTTATTTGCAATAGGTTGTGTGGTTACATGGGGTACCGGTGTCAATAGTATCAGATTGAGATTTGAGATTCACCGCTGGATTTTGGGAGAGTCTTCAGAAAGCGATGGGAACATCTCTGAAGTTAAGTTCTGCATTTCATCCACAAACTGACGGACAAACAGAAAGGACGAATCAAGTAATGGAGGACATGCTTCGAGCCTGTGTAATCGATTTCAAAAGTTCGTGGAAAACTCACTTACCGTTGTTTGAGTTTACTTATAACAACAGTTTTCATTCGAGCATAGGGATCGCACCATTTGAAGCACTATACGGAAGGCCGTGCCGATCACCTTTGTGTTGGGCTGAAATTGGGGATGGCAAACTATTGGGACCAGACTTAGTCCAGGAGACCAATAAAGGAATCAATACAGTAAAGGAAAGAATGAAGGCAGCACAAAGTAGATACAAGAGCTACGCGGATAAACGACGTCGAGACCTAGAATTTGAAGTGGGAGATCATGTTTACCCGAAAGTTTCCCCGGTTCGAGGCGTGGTAAGGTTTGGACAGAAGAAG
The DNA here is from genome assembly GCA_033977485.1 of Hydrangea macrophylla. Taxonomy (NCBI): domain Eukaryota; kingdom Viridiplantae; phylum Streptophyta; class Magnoliopsida; order Cornales; family Hydrangeaceae; genus Hydrangea; species Hydrangea macrophylla. The sequence goes on along the minus strand of CM066984.1, from coordinate 44,907,091 downwards.
GGAAAGCTATCGCCACGCTACATTGGACCATTTGAAATTCTGGATCGCGTAGGAAAAGTCGCCTATAGATTGGCGTTACTACCCAAGATGTCGGGAGTTCATAACGTATTCCATGTAAGCATGCTAAGGAAATGTCTTCATAACCCGGCACACGAGATCGACTTCAAAGATATCGAAGTAAATGACAATGCTACATTCAGTGAAGGACCTATAAAGATTCTGGATCATGGAATCAAGAAGTTGAGAAACAAAGAGATTCCGCTGGTAAAGATTCAGTGGAAACACCATGAAGAAGGAGAAGCCACTTGGGAGCGGGAATCAGAAATGAGAGAGAAATTTCCTTTTCTTTTTAGTGCCTAGATAGCTCAGATTTCGAGGATGAAATCCTGTAATAGGTGTCGGAAGATGTAATACCTGTAATTTCCTTTTCTTTAATAATAATAGTTTCCGAATTTTTGGCATTTGACTGTCTAACTTTATATTATTATTTTAATATTGAGATGATTTTTTTTCGTATCGTAAGATTTCTGATTAGACTATAGTAACCACACCGACTCGACTGTAATTAGAATTAACTTAGTCCCGTACCTGGACCCAGACATCAGAAATAATACCTGTCTACACGTAAACCGAGATCGACACACACAACAAAGAACTTATGCATGCAAACCGAGAAAGTAACACAAAACCCGAGGTGGGCCCCACCATGGACGGCCACATGGCAGCCCATGCAACTCTCAAGACACATGTCACCCTCTCCCATGACACTTGTCCACCCATTGAACACTTGTCCACCACTTTGACACATGTCAATGCCTGCACTCCATGCACATTGACACCTAGCACATGCAAGACTTTATATAAGCATGCATATACTCTTCCATACAATTTTTTGGCCATTACAATCTGCATGAATAGAGGGAGCTAGGAGATGAACTCCATGGTGGGATGAAGGAAGTTAGAAGAAGAAAAAGTCTCCACCATTGAAGGTTGTGTTCAAGCTTCCTAAGCTCAAATCCAAAGCCCAAGCTCAATTTCAAGTTTAGGTGAGTATTCTAACTCACTTTAGAACCTATATAGTATGTACTAATGTTTATTAAGTGCTTGATATTGATAGTTTGAGAGATCCATGCCATGCAAGATAAATTTTCAAATCTGGGAAGTAGAAACTTCCAGCAGAATGTTGTTTAGTAAAACAAACATTTTGAGCAGTTAAAAAATGGGAATGAGGCTAGATTTTTTTGTGGCGAAAGCTAACTCATTTATCTAGAAATAACTCCGCTATATCCCAGTCTGAAAATCATTTCTTCATAGGTGAAATGTACATGAAACAAAGTACTTTAAATCTGAGAAACATAAACCTCCATTCGAATGTAGTTTAGTAAAATGAGTGTTTTAATCAGCTCCAAAATCTGAATTAAGCTGGGTTTTTTTTTGGAGAAAGGTAACTCATTTATCTACAAATAACTCGTCTATAGCTGGGTCTAAAAATGAGTCCTTGATAGGTGAAATGCACATGTAACGCAGTACTATAAATCTGGGACAGAGCAGTCCAAAAATATAGAAATATCTAAGTAAAATAAATATTTTGAGCAGCTCAAAAATGTAATTGAAGCTAGATTTTTTTTACATGAAGCTAATCCAATTATCTACAATGTTCTAGTTTTGAGTTTGATCTACAAATCAATTTATCATGCCGAAATAAATCATATCAATTCAGTCGACATAGTAAAATTAATTCCTGGCAGATTGTATAACTACTTGTATGATGTGTTTATTAATGATGCTTGCTTACCGGTACCTATGAGGTTATGGATATCTTGTTCTATGGTAGTTCTATCGAGTAGATGAGTATGTTAGGGGCTTCATCTATATATTACTGGTATTAAATCCACGAGCTACACGCTAGGTTTCCGTTGTTATGAATATAGTGTGATGACCATAGAGAGTTCATACCCAAGCTATAAGTATGTTGTACGGCACGATTATTGCGTTGATAGTGATTGGATAAGTTTCCATTGTAAGTATATTACGACATAAAACAGGATGATGGATGTATAAACGTAACTTTGAAAGTATATTCGGAAGTCCTTTAATGAACTAAATTCCAAAATGAGGGACGAATGCGCGGTCGGGAAAACGTAAGGGTCGGTTGTACTGTGTTAGAAGCAGATTATGATAAGGATAATTGTCGGATAGGTAACCTAGGCAGCAGAGATCGGGATAGTCAGAAAAAGGAATGTGTTGTTGAGTTGCGAAGCGGTGATTCTTTGAGTAAAGACACCTTTCGGTTCTTCGTGACGAAATGGATGTTCTTCTACTCCGTAACGCTTTCGGTTCATCGTGACGAAGCGGTGAATCTTTTAGTAAAGACTCCTTTCGGCTCTTCCTGACGAAATGGATGTTCTTGAACTCCATAACACTTTTGGTTCTTCGTGATGAAGCGGTGATTCTTTGAGTAAAGACTCCTTTCGGTTCTTCATGACGAAATAGATGTCTTGTACTCCGTAACGCTTTCGGTTCTTCGTGACGAAGCGGTGATTCTTTAAGTAAAGACTCCTTTCGGTTCTTCGTGACGAAATGGATGTTCTTGTACTCCGTAACGCTTTCGGTTCTTCGTGACGAAGCGGTGATTCTTTGAGTAAAGACTCCTTTCGGTTCTTCATGACGAAATGGATGTTCTTGTACTCCGTAAAGCTTTCGGTTCTTATGACGAAGCGGTGATTCTTTGAGTAAAGACTCCTTTCGGTTCTTTGTGATGAAATAGATGTTCTTGTACTCCGTAACACTTTCGGTTCTTCGTGACGAATCGGTGATTCTTTGAGTAAAGACTCCTTTTGGTTCTTCGTGACAAAATGGATGTTCTTGTACTCTGTAACACTTTCGGTTCTTCGTGACGAAGCGGTGATTCTTTAAGTGAAGACTCCTTTCGGTTCTTTGTGACGAAATGGATGTTCTTGCACTCCTTAACACTTCGGTTCTTCGTGACGAAGTGGTTGATGAAAGATGGTTTGGTTAGCAAGAGATACTTTGGGTTTGTAAATGATGTCGGATGTTAGAAATGAATGGTAGTGGCATTAAGAATGTCTAGACAGGTCTCCTGAATTGTTTGTATTCCTATCGAATACGTAGTCGGGTACGCTACTAGTTATAATTCGACGGTGAGAACGTAAAGATCCTAAAAGGTATGTGGAAAGGTAGTAAATGTATTCCTACTGTGTTTTACTATATACGTTCCATTTGATTTAGCTTACTCACTCAGCTTTCATAAGCTGACGACGTTCATGTCGCTGGACATTCCCATGTCCAGCTTATCCAGGTAACGAGTACACGGGTTATGATGCTACGCAAGCGGAGAACGTGGAAGAAGAGTACACCGAAGATGGCTATGGTTATGCTAGTTAGAGAGAAGACTAGTAGTTATCCTCTGTAAATGTTTTGATTATAACCAGAAGACTTAGCATATATTTTGTAATAGTTTTGTAAGACCGAGAGCCATAAGACTCTTATGTATTTATAATGATGTATTAACTCGCTTGGTCCTTTGACTTCTCTTTGTATTATATTACAATAAGTAAATGATGGAGTTATCCTATTATTATATCGTTTAGTTATTATTTTTGGTCATGGACAATTCGGCACTGCAACCAGTCACGCGCCTCAGGGTCCAAGATGAAAATTTTAAAATTTTCCCATATTTTGGCTACGCCGGGGCGTGACAGGGATTTTTGGTATCAGAGCTTTAGGTTAAGACGTGCACATCGATTGTCCTACACACTTAAGATATGAACCTTAAGATAGTTTTGTGATTAGCATGGTACCTTATTACATCCCGGATGGATGTGGAGGACTTTTGGGATAGGATCCCCAATATCTAGAGCTTTACTTGTAATAGGGCTAGTAGCCCATGTTTTGTGTATATAGCAATATTTCAGGCTTGTGACACGTATAAGTAGACGTGTACGCCTTTTCTATGTATATGTTTTTGGTACCGTTGGCCGTATTATGTATTTTTAGCATGTGCGCTTTCTTATGTAAATATTTAGAGTTATTAATGAAGACTAGTTTCTTTTATCTGATAATATGAATACTTGATATATTATGTACTTATATTAGAATTGCCATCTATACTTTCAGCCGTTTATATCTCGTATCCCTGTTTAGGATTGGAGAATAACCGATAGATATTCATGTAGGTACATAGCACACAAGCACAATGGCGGGAAGACCAAGAAGAAATCGTAATGGAGGACCACCAGATCCTATTCCTGAAGGAATCGATCCTACTGGAATCTTTGCCGCATTTATGTAGCGTCTGGACCATATAGGCAACAACCACGGGAATGGAAACGGCAACAACAACGACAATCGCCAAAGACCACCACCTCAGACACGCGACAGATTAATGGAAGGGTTCAGGGCTTTGCGTCCTGATAGGTTTGACGGCACCGGTGAATCCTGGCCAGCAGAGCAATGGCTAAGGGATATGGATCGTATCTTCGAATCAATCGACTGCTCCGAGACAGAGAAGTGCCGTCTCGCCACTTTTCAACTCACTATGCGGCAGCCGATTGGTGGGAAGCCGAGAGAGCAACTATTGGAGTAGAAGCTTCAAGGAGGATGACATGGACTACCTTTCGGGAGAAGTTTTTGGAAAAGTATTTCCCTGACAATGAAAAGGACCAGAAAGAGAAAGAATTCATGGATTTGACACAAGGAAATAGGAGTGTAAGAGAGCACGCGACACAATTCGAACGCCTGTCCCGCTTTGCCCCTCACATGATTGACACTCCTCAAAAGAAGATCAAGAAGTTTCACCGAGGACTCAATCCGCACCTCCGGCATCTAACATTGGGACACCTGAATCAAACTTTTGAAGCTTTGGTCAGGTTGGCGGCAAGTTTGGAAAGAGATGGCTGCCAAGGCCCGAAGCAAATGGTACACCGACCACCCCCATCAAGGAACGGACCACGAGGAAGACCTTTGACTCAGTTCCAAGGAAATAAGCGCCCATGGAACAGCGACAAGAAACCAGGACCCACACTTCCCCGGGACAAGAACGTAGTACCTCCTGCACCACAAGTATCGGTCATTACTACCGAGAACAATATGGATGGATGCTTCAAATGTGGGATCCCCGGATACATGGCTCGAGACTGCACAGTCCCCTAGGACAATTATCGAATTAATGTTGTCTGTTACAACTGTGGCAAAAGGGGACACATGAGCAGAGAATGTAAGGCACCAAAAGGAAACTATCATGGGCCTACTACTCAAGGCCAAGCTGGTAAGGCTCGACTCAATGCTATCATACCCGAGGCAGCTGGCTATGATGAAAAGGAACAGCAGAACTTGGAAGGTACACTCTCATTATATGCTAGTAGAGTTAAAGTACTTTTTGATACGGGTGCTACGAATTCGTTTATTACCTTTAAGATTGTACGACGATTGGGTTTAGTACCCGAAGCACTTGAGGTAGCCCTGAACGCGGTATCACCTTTGGGAGTGACCGTGAAGCTAGGAAAGGTGTGCAAGGACTGTACTTTGACATTGGAGGATAGGAACCTATATGCAGACTTAATTGTTCTATCAATGAAGGAATTCGACGTAATCTTAGGATTTGACTGGCTTACTAAGTATCATGCAAAGTTAGATTGTGCTGGTAGGTCGATCACATTTTCAGTACCTGGAAGTGCACCCTTTAGTTTTCAATGCAACCCTACTAGTGACGCCTTTCTTACAAGTCGTTTAGCCGATATGGAAACTACAGGCTCAGATTTGATGATCGCTCGGATTCCGATAGTCCGAGACTATGAGGATGTCTTTCAGGACGTTTCTGGATTACCACCAAAGCGCGAGATCGACTTTTGTATTGAGTTGATACCCGGAACGACACCGATATCCAAGGCTCCTTATCGTATGGCCCCAACGCAAATGCTGGAGTTGAAGAAGCAAGTACAAGAGTTAGAAGATCTTTGATTTATTAGACCAAGCATGTCACCTTGGGGAGCCCCGGTTCTATTTGTTAGAAAGAAGGATGAAAATCTTCGACTCTGTATCGACTACAGAGAGTTGAATAAGGTTACTATTAAGAACAAGTACCCGCTTCCCAGGATAGACGATTTGTTCAATCAACTACAAGGAGCGACGACGTTTTTGAAGATTGACTTACGATCTGGGTACCATCAGTTACTTGTCAGGCCGGACGATATACCGAAAACAGCTTTCAAAACAAGATATGGGCACTACAAGTTCTTAGTTATGCCTTTTGGATTAACTAATGCCCCGGCGGTATTCATGGATTTGATGAATCGGGTGTTCAGACCCTTCTTGGATCAATTCATCATCGTGTTTATTGATGACATCCTTGTTTATTCGAAGAGTGATGAAGAACACGAGAAGCATATAAAGATTGCACTTCAGACACTTAGAGAAAATTGTCTCTATGCTAAGTTCAGTAAGTGTGAGTTTTGGCTGAAAGAGGTCAAATTCTTGGGACATGTAGTCTCATAGAATGGAATTTTGGTGGACTCAACCAAGACGGACGCAGTTTCTAGTTGGAATAGACCAACCAACGCATCAGAAGTACGAAGTTTCCATGGATTTGCTGGATACTATAGGAGATTCGTGGAAGATTTCTCAAGGATCGCGTCTCCTTTAACCGGACTAACAAAGAAGGATTCAAAGTTTGAGTGGAAGGACAAGCACGAACGCGCCTTTCAAGAATTAAAGGAGAGGTTGACCTCAGCGCCAGTGCTAGCCATACCCAAGAGTGGTGCACAGTACACTATCTACAGTGATGCTTCATATCAAGGACTAGGATGTGTACTCATGGAGAATGGTCAGGTGATCGCTTACGGATCTAGGCAATTAAAGCCACATGAATTAAACTACCCTACGCACGATTTGGAATTGGCTGCAATTGTCTTTGCACTCAAAATTTGGAGGCACTATCTCTACGGAGAGAAGTTTAACTTGTTTAGCGATCACAAAAGCTTAAAATACCTGTTCTCTCAAAAGGATTTAAACATGAGACAACGACGTTGGATGGAGCTACTTAAGGACTACGACTTTAATTTGCAATACCACCCCGGTAAGGCAAATGTAGTCGCAGATGCTCTAAGCAGAAAACCCCAAAGGTTAATCGCCTCATTTTTAATCAGGGAATGGAAAGCCTTAGAAGCTTTAACAGAATTTGACTTCCAGACTACAAGACCAGGTATTGGATGACCTTTTGGATGTCTTATGGTGCAGCCAACCCTCATTAATCGAATACTAGAAGCTCAAAAGAAGGATGAAGGATTGAGGAAATGGTTTGAGAAGGCGAAAGCAAAGGATCCGACTGAATGGAATATTGGAACAGACAAGGCATTCAGATGTAAGGACAGGTTATGTGTACCCAACACGGATAATTTGAGGAAAGATATTCTGAATGAAGCCCACAAGTCGAGGATGACTATACACCCCGGCAGAACCAAGATGTAAAAGAACTTGAAAAGGAACTTTTGGTGGGAAGGCATGAAGAGAGAAGTCGCAGAATATGTAGCAAAATGCCTTACTTGCCAGAAAGTCAAGGCAGAACATCAACGACCTCCAGGATTACTACAACCTCTACCAGTCCCAGAATGGAAATGGGAGCATATCACCATGGATTTTGTCATGGGATTGGCAAGATCTCAGCAGAACCATGATGCCAGTTGGGTAGTTGTTGATCGACAGACCAAATCAGCCTATTTTATTGCATATAATATGACCTATCATGTCGAGAATATGAGTCGACTTTATCTGCAATAGGTTGTGCAGTTACATGGGGTGCCGGTGTCAATAGTATCATATCGAGATTCGAGATTCACCGCTGGATTTTGGGAGAGTCTTCAGAAAGCGATGGGAACATCTCTGAAGTTAAGTTCTGCATTTCATCCACAAACTGACGGACAAACAGAAAGGACGAATCAAGTAATGGAGGACATGCTTCGAGCCTGTGTAATCGATTTCGAAAGTTCGTGGAAAACTCACTTACCGTTGGTTGAGTTTGCTTATAACAACAGTTTTCATTCGAGCATAGGGATGGCATCATTTGAAGCACTATACGGAAGGCCGAGTCGATCACCTTTGTGTTGGGCTGAAATTGGGGATGGCAAACTATTGGGACCAGACTTAGTCCAGGAGACCAATAAAGGAATCAATACAGTAAAGGAAAGAATGAAGGCAGCACAAAGTAGATACAAGAGCTACGCGGATAAACGACGTCGAGACCTAGAATTTGAAGTGGGAGATCATGTTTACCCGAAAGTTTCCCCGGTTCGAGGCGTGGTAAGGTTTGGACAGAAGAAGGGAAAGCTATCGCCACGCTACATTGGACCATTTGAAATTCTGGATCGCGTAGGAAAAGTCGCCTATAGATTGGCATTACCACCCAAGATGTCGGGAGTTCATAACGTATTCCATGTAAGCATGCTAAGGAAATTTCTTCATAACCCGGCACACGAGATCGACTTCAAAGATATCGAAGTAAATGACAATGCTACATTCATTGAAGGACCTGTAAAGATTCTGGATCATGGAATCAAGAAGTTGAGAAACAAAGAGATTCCGCTGGTAAAGATTCAGTGGAAACACCATGACGAAGGAGAAGCCACTTGGGAGCTGGAATCAGAAATGAGAGAGAAATTTCCTTTTATTTTTAGTTCCTAGATAGCTCAGATTTCGAGGATGAAATCCTGTAATAGGTGGTGGAAGATGTAATAACTGTAATTTCCTTTTCTTTAATAATAATAGTTTCCGAATTTTTGGCATTTGACTGTCTAACTTTATATTATTATTTTAATATTGAGATGATTTTTTTTCGTATCATAAGATTTCTGATTAGACTGTAGTAACCATACCGACTCGACCGTAATTAGAATTAACTTAGTCCCATACCTGGAGCCGGACATCAGAAATAATACCCATCTGCACGTAAACCGAGATCGACACACACAACAAAGAACTTATGCATGCAAACCGAGAAAGTAGCACGAAACCCGAGATAGGCCCCACCATGGACGGCCACATGGCAGCCCATGCAACTCTCAAGACACATGTCACCCTCTCCCATGACACTTGTCCACCCATTGGACACTTGTCCACCACTTTGACACATGTCAATGCCTGCACTCCATGCACATTGACACCTAGCACATGCAAGACTCTATATAAGGATGCATATACTCTTCCATACCTTTTTTTGCCATTATAATCTGCATGAAGAGAGGGAGCTAGGAGATGAACTCCATGATGGGATGAAGGAAGTTAGAAGAAGAAGAAGTCTCCACCATTGAAGGTTGTGTTCAAGCTTCCTAAGCTCAAATCCAAAGCCCAAGCTCAATTTCAAGTTTAGGTGAGTATTCTAACTCACTTTAGAACCTATATAGTATGTACTAATGTTTATTAAGTGCTTGATGTTGATAGTTTGAGAGATCCATGCCATGCAAGATAAATTTTCAAATCTGGGAAGTAGAAACTTCCAGCAGATTGTTGTTTAGTAAAACAAACATTTCAAGCAGTTAAAAAATGGGAATGAGGCTAGGTTTGTTTGTGGAGAAAGCTAACTCATTTATATACAAATAACTCTTCTATAGCTCAGTCTGAAAATCACTTCTTCATAGGTGAAATGTACATGAAACAAAGTACTTTAAATCTGAGAAACATAAACCTCCAGCAGAATGTAGTTTAGTAAAATGAGTGTTTTAAGCAGCTCCAAAATTTGAATTAAGCTGGGTTGTTTTGTGAGAAAGGTAACTCATTTATCTACAAATAACTCTTCTATAGCTTGGCCTAAAAATGACTCCTTGATAGGTGAAATGCACATACAACGCAGTACTATAAATCTGGGACCGAGCAGTCCGAAAATATAGAAATGTCTAAGTAAAATAAATATTTTGAGCAGCTCAAAAATGTAATTGAAGCTAGATTGTTTTTGTACATGAAGCTAATCCAATTATCTACAATGTTCTAGTTTTGATTTTGATATACAAATCAATTTATCTTGCCCAAATAAATCATATCAATTCAGTCGACATAGTAAAATTAATTCTTGGCAGATTGTATAACTACTTGTATGATGTGTTTATTAATGATGCTTGCTTACCGGTACCTATGAGGTTATGGATATCTTATGCTATGGTAGTGCTATCGAGTAGATGAGTATTTTAGGGGCTTCATCTATATATTATTGGTATTAAATCCACGAGCTATACGCTAGGTTTCCGTTGTTATGAATATAGTGTGATGACCATAGAGAGTTCATACCCAAGCTATAAGTATGTTGTACGGCACGATTATTGCGTTGATAGTGATTGGATAAGTTTCCATTGTAAGTATATTACGACATAAAATAGGATGACGGATGTATAAACGTAACTTTGAAAGTATATTCGGAAGTCCTTTAATGAACTAAATTCCGAAATGAGTGACGAATGCGCGGTCGGGAAAATGTAAGGGTCGGTTGTACTATGTTAGAAGTAGATTATGATAAGGATAATTGTCGGATAGGTAATCTGGGCAGCAGAGATCAGGATAGTAAGAAAAAGGGATGTGTTGTTGTGTTACGAAGCGGTGATTCTTTGAGTAAAGACTCCTTTCGGTTCTTCGTGACGAAATGGACGTTCTTGCACTCAGTAACGCTTTCGGTTCTTCGTGACGAAGCGGTGATTCTTTGAGTAAAGAATCCTTTCGGTTCTTCATGACGAAATGGATGTTCTTGTACTCCGTAACGCTTTTGGCTCTTCGTGACGAAGCGGTGATTCTTTGAGTAAAGACTCCTTTCGGTTCTTCGTGACGAAATGGATGTTCTTGTACTCCGTAACGCTTTCGGTTCTTCGTGACGAAGCGGTGATTCTTTGAGTAAAGACTCCTTTCGGTTCTTCGTGACGAAATGGTTTTTCTTGTACTCCGTAATGCTTTCGATTCTTCGTGACGAAAGGGATGTTCTTGTACTCCGTAACACTTTCGGTTCTTCGTGACGAAGCGGTGATTCTTTGAGTAAAGACTCCTTTCGGTTCTTCGTGACAAAATGGATGGTCTTGTATTCTGTAATGCTTTTGGTTCTTCGTGACGAAGCGGTGATTCTTTGAGTGAAGACTCCTTTCGGTTCTTCGTGACGAAATGGATGTTCTTGCACTCCTTAACACTTCGGTTCTTTGTGACGAAGTGGTTGATGAAAGATGAAGTGGTTGATGAAAGATGGTTTGGTTAGCAAGAGATACTTTGGGTTTGTAAATGATGTCGGATGTTAGAAATGAATGGTAGTGGCATTAAGAATGTCTAAACAGGTCTCCTGAATTGTTTGTACTCCTATCGAATACGTAGTCGGGTACGCTACTAGTTATAATTCGACGGTGAGAACGTAAAGATCCTAAAAGGTATGTGGAAAGGTAGTAAATGTATTCCTACTGTGTTTTACTATATACGTTCCATTTGATTTAGCTTACTCACTCAGCTTTCATAAGCTGACGACGTTCATGTCGCTGGACATTCCCATGTCCAGCTTATCCAGGTAACGAGTACACGGGTTATGATGCTACGCAAGCGGAGAACGTGGAGGAAGAGTACACCGAAGATGGCTATGGTTATGTTAGTTAGAGAGAAGACTAGCAGTTATCCTCTGTAAATGTTTTGATTATAACCAGAAGACTTAGCATATATTTTGTAATAGTTTTGTAAGACCGAGAGCCATAAGACTCTGATGTATTTATAATGATGTATTAACTAGCTTGGTACTTTGACTTCTTTTTATATTATATTCCAATAAGTAAATGATGGAGTTATCCTATTATTATATCGTTTAGTTATTATTTTTGGTCATGCACAATTCGGCACTGCAACCAGTCACGCGCCTTAGGGTCCAAGATGAAAATTTTAAAATTTTTCCATATTTTGTCTACGCCGGGGCATGACAGTAAGCTCCTTTGGTGTGCTAAACTTTTCCTCTCCAAGACGCTAGAATTTGATAACTCAAGAAACTACAAAACAAAAAGAAAAAATTAGAAACTCAAAACAAAAATGGAAAATAAGAAAAATAAAAACTAATCTAATATTTACAAATTAACTAAACTAAGATTTTAAAGCTAAAGGTAGTGAATTGCAATCCCCGGCAACGGTGCTAAAAATTGATCTTGTCAAAATCAAGATATAAAAGTATTCTTTACTTTCTAAGGATTTGTAGTGTGGAAGTAAAGGTAGAACCCACAGAGATTTGAATACAAAAGCACTTTAATTTTAAAACTTAAATCTAGTTAATTAAGAAAACGGTAGTTTGATTTGCATTTTATTTAAACCAAGAACGATAAAAGTAAATCTAAATTATGAAAGCAATTAAAAGATTGTTTTTATAATATGTTTAGGGAACCTAGGATCGCAAATCAACCACTAGCTTCATAATAGGGATATTAATGCATTCAATTAGCTTATTATATTGGATGATAATGGGGAATTGTAGCTACAAGCCCAATTCCTCTGTCAAGAAGATAACTACGATTCAAGCAGCAACATAATTCATCTTCGGTTAGCACGAATTGTCTTGCACTAAACTAGGGTTGCAACACAGTCCGTCTTTCCTAGGCATGAACTATTCGGGTACTGGATATCACAATTCAAATAAGCACCATTACATGTAAATAATCCATATAAGCACAGCAATTATAGATCATTGAGCACATCACATCCCAAATAGATCTAAGACATGAATAGATTTTGAAAGCAATGATTTAATCAATAGAAGTACGATTTTATTATTAAAATCCTCTAAACATGTGATCATCATCCATACATAATAAAAGTAATAGAAAAATATAAATAACACCCTATTACTTGGCTAGGGTTTCATTGAAACCCTAGATCTAGGTTTAGTTGGCCATAGAAGCGATGATTGGCAAGAGATTGATGGAGGAGGCCATGGAAATCCTTGGTCTTCTTCTTCTTCTTCTCCTTGCTTTCCCCTCTTCAATGGCTGTGTATATTGTTGTATAATATGGTGTGTATATGGTGTCTAACCTCAAAATTGATTTACAATAGGATATATATAGATTTGGAGCAAGTTCGGAAGCTTTCCTAAACCGATTCGCACTAAAACTGCTATATTTTACAATCTAAACGTAATTGGGCAGTTTTGTTCATGTGGGGATCTTCAGTATACTGAAATACGCAACTTTGGTTTTTACACAGGTCGTGCGAGTGCGTAATTGGGAGGTCGCACGAGCGATGTTCCTTATTGATGCGCGAGCCTGCTGTGCGCGCGAGGTGTCTGTTTCAGCTTCTTTCTTTTTGCCTTTTCACCCCATTTAGCCTGGAATCCTTACTTTTCTCCAAATCCTGACAAAAAATAGAAAATAAAGTAAAAATACACAAAAATAGGATAAAAAGTACTAACAAATGTGAATTAAAGCGTGTAATTAGGATTTATTCTCTCCTGATCAGTATGTATGTAGTGATTTCCAAAGCATAATCCCAAAGGAATAATGGCAACTCGGAATAACTCATCATCGACCTAGTTATGTCTAAAAGTGTCCGATTGCTTCTCTCTGCTACACCGTTTTGCTAAGGCGTACCAAGTGCAGTCAACTGTGACAGAATCCCATTCTGTACTAGGTGATCAATAAACTCATTAGAGATGTACTCGCCACCTCAATCAGATCGAATGGCCTTGATATGTGTGCCTAACTGCTTCTCCACTTCAACCCAAAACTCTTTGAACTTTTCAAAGGCTTCAGACTTGTGCTGCATCAGGTACACATATCCATACCCGGAGTGGTCATCAGTAAATATATATTATGAAGTACTCATAACCATCCTATGCTCTAATATTAATTGGTCCACACACATCAGTATGAACTAATTCCAACAATGCATTGGTCCTATTGCACTTTGCAGGAAAGGCCTTTTGGTCATCTTACCCTCTAAACAAGACTCACAGACTTTCGTTGGTTGGAGAACCAAATTGCCTAAGACCCCCTCTTTGACTAGTCTACTAATCCTATTTAGATTGATATGCCCAAGCTTCATATGCCAAAGCTTTGTTGGATTAGTAGAAGGTTCCATTCTTTCAGATTGTACAATTACCATTGAGTTATTAAGTTCCATGCAAGAATCTGTAGAAAAATTGGGAGTAATCACATATAAGCCATTAGTTTTAACACCAGAACATATAAAAGAACCATTTCTTTTAATAACAACTTCTGTTCCAAAATGAAAAGAATAATTTTTATTCTATAAATTTAAAATAGAAATTAAATTACATCTCATCAAAGCGACACAAAGTACATCAGATCAAACTAAAGTCTTATTGTCTTCAAATTATAAAACTACCACTCCTATAGCAATCACAGATACGGTTGCGCTAGAACCTAGAGTAAGCATGATCTCCCCATCACTGCATCTCCTGGTTGATCTGAACCCCTATAATGAATTACAAGTATGGTTAGTCGCACCAGAATCAATGCACCAAGTGTTTAAAGTATCTGTAATAAAACTTACTTCAATCACTTGTGATTCAATCATACCTTGAATTCTTGTAGCTAAGAATTTTGGACAGTTCCACTTCCAGTGGCCCTTCTCACCGCATTGGAAATACATTCCTTTGCCTTGGCCACCCAACTTCCCTTTGCCCTTACCTTTTCCCTTAGATTTTGCAATCTTAGGGACCGGTCCAACACTTGGACCACCAGTGCCAGCCTTCTTCTTCCCTTTCTTACCTTTCATCCTAGATCGGGAGGAGGAAGAACTTTTCTCAAAGTTCAGAACATTGCCCCCAGGCTTAATCACCCCTTCCGCTGCCAATAAGGAACTCACTAATTCACTCATTGAGAAATCCATTTTATTCATATTATAATTTAGTTTAAATTGAGCGAATGACGGCGACAACGTATTGAGGATCATATCAACTTGGGTTTGTGCATCGATGTTGGCACCTAGGGTCTCCAGCTCGTTCAAATAATCAATCATTTTTAAAACATGTTCTTTGACTAGAGTCCCTTCCAACATCTTAGTACTCATTATCTTCTGCATAGCTACCTGCTTGACAGGCCTGCCATGCTCCCCAAACATCTTTTTCAGGGATTTGATAATGTCACTAGCAGAATTATTCGACTGGAATTGGTGTTGCAGCACACCAGCCATTGAGGCCAGAATGTAGCAATGAGCCATTCCAGTCGACTTCTTCCACTTATCAAACTCGCGTCTAGCAGCAACCGTAGCATTTACAGCGGGTTCTTTGGGACATGGGATGGTGCTGACATATATGTGATCCTCTGTAGTTAAAACAATGTCAAGGTCCATTCTCTATACTTATTTCTAGTTAACTTGGTCTAAGTGAGTATGTTGGCAAGTGGACTAAATGCAGATCCAGACATTATGATTTACTGTAAAATTAAAAGACAAAATACATATGGATATCAGAATTTGATAGTTTGAAATAAAAGAATCCTTAAGACTCTTATTTTAAAACAAAGTCACCAGACTATCAAAATGAAAGAGTAAAGCCTCCGTGTGGTGGTCAATACTCGATCTTTCGATTAATCATGACTTGTCCGCTATGCAACTCTTGCAAAACAAGTTATGACTCCAGAACCTATTTGATCTCTAAGTTTTTGAATAATGTCCCGTGTGGGTTCCCTTATCCATAGCTTAGCTAGTGTATACCATTAAATAGGATCCAATCACAATCGCCTCAAGTAGTGCCTCCGTGTAGTGGTCACTCTCTAACACGTCTGATTGATCTTATCCATAGAAAGTTCACGTCTAGTAACCAATGAGTAGTGTACCATCCGTATGGAATGATCACCCTCGGCGAGGTGACACAGAATGCACTACTCATCTTACAGTGAACCATTAATGGAAGATTGTGAGTGTTCTATTAAGACCCTCTCCCACTAGATTAAGTAAATAAGGATTTTGCTTTTTAGAAAAAAGTTATTTCTACACATTACCCATAAACATCTAATGTTTACTAATGCATTGAAACGGTTTTTGAATTTTATTTTAGAAAACTTGTTTTAAGTGCATGCAAGTAGTAACAATGTTTAAAATGCCAATCACAAACCAAACACACAAAACAAAACACTAAAATGAAAATAAAGGCATTCGACAATGCCCTATCTCCCATGGCTCTATCTCCATAGAACCTCCTTCTTGGTTTGATCACTTCTAGCTCCATCTTCGTGGACAACGGCTCCTTGCTCCATCTTCATGAATTTTCTAATTCTAATACATTGGTCCTATGCTTCGAAGCTTACAATTTATCTAGAAAAAAATAACAACAATTGAATAAAAGCCTAGGGAAACCGGTGCGACTTTCCTTTTCGTAGGATTGAAGTCGCAGTGCCCTTTACATATGCCTCAGATCCAAACCAAAATAAAAATACAGCATTCACCAATCTTAAACATCTAAATACAAAATAAAAACTTTCATCTCGGTGCCATAGGAGATAGAAGATTAATCTTACTACAAAAGGGTGTAGGCATATCCTCGTATATATATAAATAAATGTAACTATTGGAACCCCTAATTGATTCACACAGTACATGAACTCTTTATGTGCTGAATTAGAACTGAAAATAGCATCTCAGTTCTCTATCACACTTCGATCAATCGACACAGGTTTGATCGATCGAACCTTCGATCGATTAAATATAGTTCAATCGATTAAACTTTCAGTTTCACAAAAAGGTTTGAAAACTTTTTACAGAATAATTAAAATTAAAGTATACATTTTAAAAACTTTAAAATAGTAAACTGAACACCTGGATAGAGAAGCAGTCTCGATCAATCGAACCTTGTTCGATCACTTGAGAACAGACGAGCTTCAATTGATCGAGATGAATTTGATCGATCGAACTCACCGTGCATCCAATGCAATCACAGATTTGTATTCTTCTGCAAAAACACTACAGAAATAGATCTGTGACGATGCAGTTTCAAAAAAAGTTCTAAAAACAACATGCAAATCAAAACTAGTATTCCAAAAGGCATCTATAGATCCAAACCAACTAGGCTCGGATACCGATTGAAGGATAAACATGTTTAAAATTAATTTTTAAACGTGCAGTGGACAGAACAAGTTAAAAAACTTTATTAGTAGCCCGGATCTACTACTCATTAACTCTATAGATGCATACTAACAGGAGGGGAACAAGAATTATACCTCAGGTCTTGAACTCAATTATGATTATCTTCTACCTTGATGGTGTAGCAGCCTCCACTAGGTTGTCTTCACCCTTATGACTCTTACGGATGCCAGTCGGAAGGACTAGGGTTGGTGGGAAACCTAATAGAGAGGATGGAGAAGGTTTGGGAGCTCTAAATCAGTTTTTCCAGCTTCCAACGTATTAAAACGACAAACTCTTCTTTTTGGATGCAGCTGCCCTATTTATAGATTCTCAGAACCGACTGATGTTCAAGCGATCAAAGTGGCTTTGATCGATCGAACCTCATTCGAGCGATCGAACACGCCAAAGCTTCAATCGATTAAGACACCTTTGATTGATCGAACCCGCCTTGACAATATCCTCATGTGCCTTTCCAAGCATCCTAGCAGAGCTAAGAGTGGGACCTCCTAGGCTCTTTACTGTAGGCTCAGACCAGTTTGCAATTCCCATGATCAAAAAACTCTTTGATCAGCAAACTAACCAACTAGTCAATTATCGCTTACTCCATTATAAAATGATAACTGAACTCCAACGCAAAAGAACAAATCTGAAGCGATAACTAGACTTGTATGGTGTACTAATGTCCTTCTACCATCAGCATTCATAATCAGATTTAGGTAGTCGGATAACTGTTGCTATTAATCTGTATCATGATTATTTCTTGTATTCCTTGAGTCCCATTCACCCTTCATGATTACCAAACATGTTGATAACTACTTATCAACAAGACTGCAGTTCTCAGTAATCAACTTGGTGACATTCTTAAGGGAATGCTTACTCTTTAACAGAGGGTAGATTCTATCTTGACAATATATGTTCATAACCCTATAAACATGACATATCCAAGATACCCAAGTGTTGATCTTTTATAGACCTCACTGATTGGTAAGTCAAAGCAGCTATATCCATAGTCTATGCTCATAATCATCTCAAGATTGAGAACATGTACCTTACGTATATTATAAGTTCCTATCGACTATTGATAGTCTTAAGTATCAATAGGAAAGCTCAGGTCCGTCAATGCATTATAAGCGCCAGCATATTAACTAAGAGTTACATTCTAGTGATTGAGATTAATCACTATCACTCTATCCAATGGTAGCTAAATATGCTACAGTGTATACCTGATGAGATATCCAGTCTCATCATCCACTGTGAAATTCTAAGTATCAAAGAATAATTCGTATATCACTTGTATATATCTCATACATGCACGAATTACTTACTATGATACTTAAGATTTACAATCATCTCATGACATAAACATACACTATGAAATATAATGCTGATATCCATATATTAAAATGTCAATGTCTCAAATATAAAGTAATGGTTTGAGGGCACAAACCCAACAAAAGTAGCTATAGAACAATGAAAAAGGCATATCTGTGGGGCCGAGATGGCTACTGATGGTGAAGACCAAGCATTAGAAACATAGGATATGGAGTACACCTATGTACATTAAAACACCACGATCTCAAATCATCACCTTTGCATAGTCTGAGTGCATGAAGTGTGAAGTTGCATTGGCAGCCATCATAGCATGAGCACGTGCATCATGATAGGATAGGTGCACTCATTCGCATAACTATTTGTGTTCATGTAGGTGGTCCCTTGCCCAAACTACGCCCTGGTCTAATTCCCATGGGGAAACATAGGCTGCTCGCCATCGAGCACGACCAACACCCATCATTTGCGCGACTATTTTTGCAACACATTTTTGTACTAGGATTCAATGGTTTGGTCAAAGGCTTGTCTTCACAGAGCCTTTGACATTTACTTGTGACACGCGTTGCTTCACAAGCTCTGTCAAAGAGGGGCAAACTGTAAACACCCCAATTTTAACCAACCAGTGAATTTAGTGGATCATTACCTCCAAAATTGATGACAACAATGCCCAGCAAAATTTGAAAGAATAATTCAAGCTCTTCAAGAAGTCTCTCAGTCTCCAAAATCATGAAACAAGAAGGGAGGAAAGGTAACCAAATGCTAGGGGAATTTTTAGTGGGAAAATACGTATGGAAGAAAATTAATAAAAATATTTCAAAATATAAATATATATGTGTGTGTTTCTTTTTAGGAAACAAATTTTGTTTAGAAGGATTTCAAAAGGAAAAAAGAAAAGAAAAAGAAAGAAAATGAATTTTGTATAAAAGGATTTTAAAAGAAATTAAAAGAAAAGGAAAGAAAATTAATCTTGTTTAAAAGGATTTTAAAAGAAAAAGAAAAAGAAAAAGAAAACGAGAAAATCAAATACATATATATAAGAAGGAGGCGGCTCGAGGCAAAGCTGGCGCGCCGACATTCACTGAGTGCCACTCCAGCAGTCAATCAGTGCCAGACCAGCACTCTGTGAGTGCCACGGACAACTCAATGAGTGCCGCTTGCTTTAACAGTCTGTTTTTTAAAATACATATTTAACACCCAAAGATGCCATTGCAAATCCAAGAGATGTTTATCTCCATTGGCAAGGGTTAGACAATTGAAATACATTTGAGAGAATTCAAAGAGAGAATCAAGAGAGAATTAAGGAGGAAACCATTGAAGAGGAGCTAAGAGCTTGAAGAAGACTTGAAGACCCTTGAAAATCTTCATTAAAGTAAGAGAAACCTAAGGATATTTGGAGATTCTCTAATCATAGTGTATCTTTAGTCTAAATTCAATCACAATTCATAGAATTGCATAGGGTCTTTTACACAATTTTCAAAACATTTTCTATGCTTATTTCATCACACACCACTTTAATTGTGATTGAATTTCCATATATGTTTGTTTCTTTGGATCTAAATAGCCTCGGGTTTGAAGTAAAACAACTTTTGTAAAAGAAATTAGACTTGGATCATTAAATGGGTTTGGATTCCATCTCTTGTGTTTTGTGCTCTTCTTTTGAAAATTCATGAGATCTTCTATATCTCGTTGGGATTCCTTGAGTTTAATCTCTCAATTTTCTATAAAATTATGATTTACATGAGAATTGGTATTGATTTTGGTTTTGTGTGTGTAATTAATGTATCTAAGTCCATATTCATGACTTGGGTTCATTAAATGAAGGTTTCATGAAGCTTATCTCATGTTTCATTGAAATTTATGACGATGATGTTCTTGTATCTCCAAGGATCAATAATTTGATAGGAGATATAGATGATATAAGCCTTAATCCTTCAAGGATCATCAACTTAAGAGGGGGATTAGACTTAGGAAGTGTAATACCCTGTATTTTTGAAGTGTATAATAATATATAAGATTTTGTATAATTCCCTTGACTATACTTGAAGTTTTACTTTCAAGCAATCGAACTCTTTTTGAGCGATCGAGAAGTTCTTTATTCAAGTGATCAAACTCCTTTCGAGTGATCAAAACCCTACCGACCTGAATTTATGACGTGGTCCCCACTTCAATTGATCAAATTGGTCGCAATCGATCAAAACTAGCCGACCTGCTCTCAAGCGATCGAAGTAGGTTCGATCGATTGAACATGATAGGATTTTTATTCCAAAGTTCACATAAACACTGCCACCTTGCACCCTTCCTTTTCTATATATATGTGACCCATTGGTGTGTGGGGGGTTTCTGAACCCAGAGAATTTTGAGAGAGAGTGAGAGATTATGTTTTTTTTTATATATATATACTCACATTCCATACATATATATACTCATATAGATACTCTATATATAAATATGGTTAGAGAGAAGAGGAGGAGGAGAAGAAGAAGGAGGTGGAGACAGAGAAGGAAAAAGGAGAGAGAAGGAGGAATCTATTAAAGCATAAAGCTTGACATTTGCCAAACGCGCCCTTAATGACATTCGGTGTATCTCAAACTCACTCGGTAGATTAGTTATAATGTTTTACATGTGTTGGACGTACACAAATGACCCAAACACGCACTAAATGATTCTAGACATTCACTGCCAAAATCTAGGAAAGATGACTTTCGAGCGATTGAACTACGTTCAATCGATCGAACCTTACTTTTCTCAATCGATAAAACCTCACTTTATCAATCGATCAAAATGACTACAATCGATCGAACTTTACTCTGTTCAATCAATCAAAATGACTTCAATCGATCAAACTTAATAGAACATGGTTGCTTTTTTTGAGGTTGTTATTTCATAATGCTTAATCATTTAATGATTTTTTTCATGTTTCTAATATGCAATACTATAGGTTATAGGGATAATGGGATACGATAATGAGATTGAGATAATATGGTGAGTTACCTACTCGAGTTTGTAATATTTATAATAATAAGACGTTATATAACAAGATAAGATTTGAGGTACAATGGCGGGTATCATTGGATACCACGATAATCAAGTCAGTTGGGTATTAGTTGATGATGCCAAAATTAATATAAAGAGAATAAGTAGACAAGAGAGTTTTGAGTGTAGTTCGACCCTCTTAATTAAAGAACCTACATCCATGTGGTGTGTCGGAGCACTTGTACTAATAGATCATTGGCAGCCTTTGGTGGACCAATAAAGGTGGGCCATACTACCAGAGATTGGCCGGGTATATGTATATGAGTTGTGTATTTCTATTTTGTAGAATAAGAATGTGATCCCCACTTGAATAGAGTGATTGGGCTCTTATATAGATACAAGAGTCCACTCATACAAGGTAAGTAAGTCAATATGGCAATACAATCAGATAAGGACTGATTAGTATAAATCATGGGAGTTTCCTAATGTAGTTAGGAAACTATCTACTCTTTCCATAAGTCTTGTAACTGAGATAGGAAACTGTCTGGGATGTTCTAGGGCACGCTGTGAAGAGCTCCTAGATAACCTCTGTGATGAGGTGTGCTCGAGCAGAGTTCCCAATCCGTTGGCTGGGGATCGGTTGATACTGAGCCTTTATGGATACACAACTCGGGATAGCCACGCATCGGGTACAATTACCAGATGACCAGGCATCCCTTGCTGAAGTGTCGGAGATTAACCCTTGATGAATATTTGTGTACGTATTAGTTATTCCCCATTTCAAGGCTAATGTGCTGCATCATTAGACGAGCATTGGAAATCAGTATAATTTAGCAAACCATCTGAGACCCCGCCTGCGCCATTACTCGGTGTAGAGACAGTCACCTTGGTTATTTGGGGGTTAGACCGAGCGGTGGCCTCGGGAATTCGGGGTCAGTATCTACCACGTGTCAAGAAGTGATTGGTCAGGTAAGGACCCAATGAGGTCGGTGTGAATGTAACTGAATAGTCACATCATAATCGAACTCTCATGTCGTAAATTTTATGCGTGCAACTTTTGAGGCACCGCTTGGTCTACCCGAGGTGACTGCTGGCATAGGTTTAGGAAAGAGCTTTGCTGGGCCGTTGGATCTAAAGTGATCTGAGTCATTCGTGCATTCTATATAAAGAGCACTTAGGCATTTTTACTGCTCTTGCTGTCCACCGAGAAAGTTTACCGAACAATTGCAGAGAACGAGGGCCCAGTCAAGTTTCCCGAGCTCTTTTCTGCGCTTAATTCTTGTAAGTCTTCACCTCTCCATCCTTTTAATTCACTGTTTTTGTTTGATCTCCTTTATTTTTCTTCATTCCCGAGTGAGGCTAGAGAATATGAATCGACTAGGGCTCACAAGGGAGTGGGATTTTTTTTTTTTTTGAGGTCCTGTTCCTTCGTTAGATTGGATGGTGTAACTGAATAGTTGAACTGGTCGGGGTGTCGAGCGGTGGTTCTAACCGAGTGTTTCCTAACACTGAAAACCTTGTATCTCTTAGCACTGCCCCCTATATCTTACACTCGAAGTCCCTGATCCTTACCTTGGTCGCTAGCTACTCCTGCACCCAGTCGCAGGAGTCTTAGAGATGTTCCATTCAGGCTTTGACTCATCTTCCCAATCAGAGGATGAGTAATCGCCATCAGGAACCTCGGACACAAGTTTAGATCCTCCTTCTGCGACTCTGTCAGATCAACACAACAAGGGCAAGATTCCTATTCAGGTATCGGATGATGAGGCGGGTCAGGAGTCCCCAGTAGCCTCTGTGTCTCGTCCCTAGTAGCCTCTGTGTCTCGTGGCTTGGCGACAAGGTACCGATCCCGAGCAGTCCAGAGGTAGCGTTTGCTTGCGAGTTTACTTCTACCAGTTTACTCACCACTGACCTGGAGCAGATCAGGGGCATATACGATATTCCTGACCTTGCTCTTTAACCGCACTGGCTAGAGGAGCCCAGATATACTGATCGGGGTTCATAACCCCTTATGAAGATGTCTTCATGGCTGGCCTTCGTATCCCCCTACACCCAGTCGCCTGTGACGTCTTGATCTACCTCAAAATTGCTCCCAGTCAACTTGCCCCCAATGATTCGAGATTTTTGATGGGGTCTATTTTTCTCTGGCCCCGAGTCATTGGGTACGAACTTATCCTGCAAGTGTTTCTGCGGACCAACCGGCTATTCCTGGTACATCGGGAGGCCGAGTAGTTTTCTCTTATAGCTCGATAGGGGAGGAAGATCATAGTCAACTGCCCAAGCAACAACAAGGGGTGGATGAAGAAATTATTCCAAGTGTCCACCCCTGGGCTTTGTGAGGATGCCCCAGGGATTCAACTGAGAACTTTCTGGGCGGGGAAGTTAAGGAGTAAGCATCTCCTACATCTCTTTTCTTTTTCCTTTGCTTTTACTACAATCATGGAACTAACTTTTTCATGTTCTGTTTTGCAGTGGGGTCGTCTGACCTACGAAGCATCCCTGAGGAGTGCCGAGACAGGATCAGGGGCTTGGCGGACCTACCCACTAACATCTAGAACATACTAACTGTTGGGTTTGTGCCCTCAAAACATTCCTTTATGTAAAAAACATTGACATTTTAATATATGGATATCAGCTTTACATTTCATAGTGTATGATTCTATCATGAGATAATTGTTAATCCTTAAGTATCATAGTAAGTAATTCGTGTATGTATGAGATGCATACAATTGAGATACATACTTAGAATTTGTTATAGTGGATGATGAGACTGGATATCTCATTAGGTTTACACTAAAGCATAATTAACTACCATTGGATGGAGTGACGAATCTCAAATCACTAGAGTATAACTCTTGGTTAATATGCTGGTGCTTATAGTGCATTGATGGACCTGAGCTTTCCTGTTAACGCTTAAGGCTCTCAATAGTCGATAGGAACTCATAACTTATATAAGGTACGTGTTCTCAATCTTGAGACAATTATGAACACAGACTGTGGATATGACTGCTTTGTCTTACCAATCAATAAGGTCTTAAAGATCAACACCTGTGTATCTTGGGTATGTTATGTTCACAAGATTGTGAACATATATTGTCAAGATAGAATCTACCCTCTGTTACAGAGTAATCATTTCCTTGAGAATGTCACCAAGTTGATTACTGAGAACTGCATTCTTATTGATAAGTAGTTATCAACATGTTTGGTAATCATGAGATGTGAATGGGGCTCAAGGAATATAAGAATTAATCGTCGTTCAGGTTGACAGTAACAGTTATCCGACTACCTGAACATGATTATGAATGCTGACGGTAGAGGGACATTAGTACATCGTACAAGTCTAGTCATCGCTTCGGATATCTTCTTTTGCATTGGAGTTCAGTCATCATTTTATAGTAGAGTAAATGTTATCTGACCAGTTGGTTAGTTTGCTGATCAAAGAGTTTGATCACGGGAATTAACAACTAGTGTGAGCTAACAATAAAGAACCTGGGAAGACCCACTCTTAGCTCTTCTTGGATGCTTGGAAAGGCACTTGAGGATGTTTTCAAGACTGGTTCAATCGATTGTAGTTGATTCGATGGATTGAAGTATAGACAAGTTCGATCGATCGAATGTTTGATCAATCGAAGCCACTTTAATCGATTAAAAGTGCAGTCGATTCTGGGAATCTATAAATAGGGCAGCTGCGTCCAGGAAAAAGAGTTCATTGTTTTATTATACCAGAAGCTGCAGAAACTATTTAGAGTTCCCAAATCTACTCTATCCTCTCTATTAGGGTTTCCCACCAACCCTAGCCTCTCCTGGAGCATCCGTAGGAGTCATTAGCGTGAAGATTATCTAGTGGAGGCTGCTGGAAGTTAGAGATTTCAGAATTGGGTTCAAGAACTGAGGTATAAATCTTCTCCCTCTTGTGCATACGCATCTATAGAGTTGACGAGTAGTAGATCCAGGCTACCAATAAATTTTTTGTAACTTAATCTTTCTGCTACACATTTAAATTAAAATTTTAAACCTATTTTCCTTCAATTGGTATCCGAGCCACGCTTGTTTGGATCTATAGATGCGTTTTAGAACACTAGTTTTTATTTGTATGTTGATTTTATAATTATTTTTGAAACTGCATCGTCACAGATCTATTTATACAGTGTTTTCGCAGTAGAATGAAAATTTATGATTGCATTGGATGCATGGTTAATTCGACCAATCGAAGTAGTTTTGATCGATCTAAACTTTCTATTCTCAAGCGATCGAACTAGGTTCGATCGTTCGAGACTAATTCTCTGCCCAAATGTTCAGTTCACAGTTTTAAAGTTTTTTTTTTAAATGATATACTTTATTTTATGATATTCTGTAAAATTTTCAAATCATTCTGTGATAGAGAACTGAGGTGCTATTTTAAAGTTCTAAATAAGTACATAAAGAGTTTATGTACTATGTGAATCAATTAGGGGTTCCAATAGTTATATACATTTGATATATATCCATGGCTGGGCATATGACTAATTCTTTTGCAGCAAGATTAGTCCACTATCTCCCCATGGTAGCAAGATCTATTTAAATTTTGTATTTAAATGTTTGTGATTGGTGTATGTTGGGTTTATTTGGTTTGGTTTTAAGGCTTGTGCAAAGGGCGCTGCAACTTTACTCCTACTAATAGAAAAGTCGCACCGGTTTCCGTAGCCTTTTTATTTGATTTTAGTGCTACTTTTCTATTTCTAGATAAATTGTAAGCTTCAAAAGAAGCATAGGTCCAATGTAATAGAATTAGGAAATCCATGAAGATGGAGCCGGAAGTGATCAAACCAAGTGGGAGGTTCTATGAAGATAGAGCCATGGGAGATAAAGGCATTATTCAATGTCTTATTTTTATTTTAGTTTTTTGTTTTATGTGCTTGGTTTGTGATTGGCATTTTATACATTGTTACTACTTGCATAAACTTAAAACAAGTTTTCTAAAATAAAGATCAAAAACCGTTTCAACACATTAGTAAACATTAGAAAACATGTAATATGTGGAAACAATTTTCCAAAAGCAAAATCCTTTATTATCAAGTCTAGTGGGAGAGGTTCTTATTTATAGCACTCACGATCTTCCATCAATGGCTCATTATAAGACGATTAGTGCATTATGTGTCACCTCACTAGGGGTGATCATTCCATACGGAGGATACACTGCTTATTGGCTACTAGATGTGAATTTTCTATGGATAGGATCAATCAGACATGTTAGAGGGTGACCACCACACGGAGGCACCACTTGAGGCAGTTGTGATTGGATCCTAGTTAATGGTATACACTAGCTAAGCTATGGATAAGGGATCCCACATAGGGCATTATTCAGAAACTTAGAGCTCAAAATGGTTCTGGAGTCATGACTTATTTTGCAAGAGTTGCATAGCAGACAAGTAATGATTAATCGAAAGATCGAGCATTGACTGCCACATGGAAGCTTTACTTTTTCGTTTTGATATTTCGGCGAATTTATTTTTAAAATAAGATTTTTAAGGATTCTTTGATTTCAAACTGTCAAATTCTTATATCCATATTTATTATGTCTTTTGATTTTTTCAGTAAATAATGTATAGATCTGCATTTAGTCCACTTGCCATTATACTCACTCAGAATAAGTTAATTTGAAATATCTTCATAGAATGGAAAAGAAACCTTGACATTGTTTTAACCGTGGAGGATCACATATATGTCCTCACAACCCCATGACCCGAAGAATGAGCTGCAAATGCTACGCCTGCTGCTAGATGCGAGTTCGACAAGTGGAAGAAGTCAAATGGGATGGCTCGTTGTTACATATTAGCCTCTATGGCTAATGTGTTGCAACACCAATACCAAGCGAACGATTCTGCCAGTGCCACTATCAAATCCCTAAAAGAGATATTTGGGGATCATGGCACACCTGCCAGACAGGTTGGCATGTAGAAGATAATGAGTGCTAAGATGTCGGAAGGGACTCAAGTCAAAGAACATATTTTAAAAATGATTGGTTATTTGAACGAGCTGGAGACCCAAGGAGCCAACATTGACGCACAGACCCAAGTTGATATGATCCTCAATTCCCTGTCGCCATCATTCACTCAATTTAAACATAACTATAATATGAATTAAATGAATTTTTTAATGAGTGAATTAATGAGTTCTTTACTGGCAGCGGAAGGGGTGATCAAACCTGGGGGCAACATTCTGAACATTGAGAAAAGCTATTCCTCTTCTCGATCTGCACTGAAAGGCAAGAAAAGGAAGTAGAAGGCAGGCACTAGTGGTCCATGTGTTGGACCGATCCCTAAGATTGCAAAATCTAAGGGAAAAGGTAAGGACAAGGAAAAGGTGGGTGGCCAAGGCAAAGGAAAGTGTTTCTAATGCGATGAGAAGGGCCACTAGAAGAGGAACTATATAGAACTCTTAGCTACAAGAGTTCACGGTATGATTGAATCACATGTGACTGAAGTAAGTTTTATAACGGATACTTCAAACACTTGGTGCATTGATTCTGGTGCGACTAACCATATGTGTACTTCATTGTAGGAGTTTAGATCAACCAAAAAATGCAGTGATGGAGAGATTGTGCTTACTCTGGTTCTAGCGTAACTGATTCTGCAGTTGCAATAGGAGTAGTAGCTTTAGAATTCTTAGACAATAATGTTTTGATTTTATTAGATGTACTTTACGTCCCTTCAATAAGACGTAATTTAATTTCAATTTCAGATTTATCAAATAAAGTTTATTCTTTTCATTTCAAAACTGAAGCAGTGATAAAAAGAAATGGTTCTTTTGTGTGTTCTGGTGTCAAATCAAATGGTTTGTATGTGATTACTCATAATATTTCTAAATACTCTTGTATGGAACTTAATAACTCAATGGTAACTATACCATCTAAAAGAAAGGAACCTTCCACTAATCCAACAAGGCTTTCGCATATGAGGCTTGGCCATATCAATCTAAATAGGATTGGCAGACTAGTCAAAGAAGTGGTCTTAGGCGATTTGGTTCTTGAACCAATGAAAGTTGGCGAGTCTTGTTTAGAGGGTAAGATGACCAAAAGGCCCTTTCCCGTAAAGGGCAATAGGACCAATGCATTGTTGGAATTAGTTCATACTGATGTGTGTGGACCAATAAATGTTAGAGCACTGGGTGGTTATGAGCATTTCATAACATTTACTGATGACCACTCTAGGTATGGATATGTGTACCAGTCTGAAGCCTTTGAAAAGTTCAAAGAGTTTAGAGTTGAAGTGGAGAAGCAATTGAACATGCATATCAAGGCCATTAGATCTGATCGAGGTGGTGAGTACCTCTCTAATGATTTTATTGATCACCTCATATAGAATGGGATTCTGTCACAATTAACTACACCTGGTATGCCTCAGTAGAACGGTGTAGCAGAGAGAAGGAATTAGACTCTTTTAGACATGACTAGGTCGGTGATGAGTTATTCTGAGTTGCCATTATTCCTTTGGGTTATGCTTTGGAAACTGCTACATACATACTAAATCTAGTACCAAACAAATATGTTCACAGGATACTACGGGAGATGTGGATTGGGCGCAAGCCTTCTTTGCAACACCTCTGGTTATGGGGGTGGCCAACACATGTGCTGAAAGGAAAGATGAGCAAGTTGGACTCTAGATCGGAAGTATGTTACTTTGTGGGGTATCCAAAGTGTACTTATAGATGGTATTTTTATGATCCAAGAAAACAGAAAGTGTTTGTTAGTACAAATGTTATTTTCTTGGAGGATGATTATATCATGAACCATAAACCTAAGGGAAGGATAGATCGTAGAGAGATAGAAGGAGAGCCCTTAGTCCCACTTGTAGTTGATAATGATATAAGACAAGAAAATACCACTTCTTCACCCATTTTTGCACTGGTACCTCATCGTAGTAGGAGGATTATCAGCCAGCCTGATAGATACATGTCCTTAAGAGAAGCTTTTGAAGCTATCTACATAGAATCTAAATTTGATCCTGCCACGTATAAAGAGGCAATGGCTGATGTAGACTAAATTATTAGGTTAAAGCTATGAAGGTTGAATTGGAATCTATGGATTCCAATCAGGTCTAAGATCTTGTAGAACTTCCAGCAAATATTAAACCCATTGGTTGTAAGTGGGTCTACAAGAAGGAAAGAGGATCTGATGGAAATGTTGAGACTTTTAAGGCAAGGCTTGTAGTGAAAGGTTATACTCAGAGGGATGGCATTGAATATGAAGAAACCTTCTCACCGGCAACCATGGTCAAGTCCATCAGAATGCTCCTATCTATTACTGCATGCCTAGATTATGAGATCTGGCAGATGGACATGAAGATTGCATTCTTGAATGGCAATCTTAAGGAGGACATCTACATGAAACTACCAGATGAGTTCATAGCTAGTGGGAAAGGTAACTTGGTATACAAATTGCAAAAGTCCATTTATGGGGTGAAGCAAGCATCCAGAAGTTGGAACATTCGTCTTGACCAAGCTGTCAAGTCGTTTGGTTTCATGAAAAATCTGGATAAGCCTTGTGTATATAAGAAGTGTGAAGGGAAAGTGGTGGCTTTTCTTGTTCTTTACGTTGATGACATTCTACTCATTGGTAATGATGTAGCGGCATTGTCAATGGTTAAGTTTTGGCTAGCTAGTACTTTCGATATGAAGGATCTAGGAGAGATGAGCTAAGCTTTTTCGAGATCGTAAGCGAAAGATAATGGGATTATCTCACGCTGGTTATATTGATAAGGTGCTAGCTGGGTTATCCATGGATAATTCGAAGAAAGGTTCATTACCTTTCAGACATGGTTTAGCATTCTCCAAGGACTAGTGTCCTAAGACACAGGAGGAGAGGAATAGCATGGCAGTAGTCCCCTACCCCTCAGCAGTGGGAAGTCTCATGTATGCGATGTTCTGTACTAGAGTAGATATCAGCTTTGCCATTGGCATAGTTAGTAGGTATCAATCGAATCCAAGTCCAGAACACTAGACAGCCGTTAAGAACATTCTTAAGTACTTGAGAAGGACTAAAGATTACATGCTTATGTACGACAACAATGAGTTAATTCCAGTAGGATACATTGACTCAGACTTTATGTAAGATAAAGATTAGAAAAAGTTGACATCCGGACATATATTTATCTTGGGAGGTGGTGTTGTTAGTTAGAGGAGCATTAAGCAGAAATGCATTGCAAACTCAACTATAGAAGTTGAGTATGTGGCTGCATGTGAAGCAACAAAGGAAGCTGTTTGGCACAAGAGGTTTCCTATGGAGCTCGAGGTGGTACCAACGTCACTATCACCTATTATGCTATATTGCAATAATAGTGGGGTAGTGGCTCAGTCCAAGGAGCCAAGGAACCACGGAAAGGGAAAGCACATAGAGAAAAAATATCATTTAATTCGAGATATTGTTCAACGTGGAGATGTGATTGTCACCAAGATTGCCACCGTTGACAATCTTGCGGATCCGTTTACAAAGGCCTTGCCACAAAAGGTCTTTAATCGTTATATAGATAGTCTAGGTCTTAGATGTAGTCCTGAATGGTTATGAGTGCAAGTGGGAGTTTGTTGGGTTAGTGCCCTCAAACCATTTCTTTATGTATAAGGCATTGACATTTTAATATATGGATATCATCTTTACATTTCAATGTGTATGATTCTATCATGAGATGATTGTGAATCCTTAAGTATCATAGCAAGTAATTCGTGTATGTATGAGATGCATACATGTGAGATACGAATTACTATTCATTGATACTTAGAATTTGTCACAATGGATGATGAGGCTGGATATCTCATCAGGTTTACACTGTAGCATGATTAACTACCATTAGATGGAGTGATGAATCTCAAATCACTACAGTATAACTCTTGGTCAATATGCTATTGCTTATAGTGCATTGATGGACCCAAGCTTTCCTATTGACGCTTAAGGCTGTCAACAGTTAATAGGAACTCATAACTTATATAAGGTACGTGTTCTCAATCTTTAGACGATTATGAACACAAACTGTGGATATGACTGCTTTGACTTACCAATTAGTGAGGTCTTAAAGATCAACACCTGGGTGTCTTGGGTATGTCATGTTCACAGCGTTGTGAACATATATTGTCAAGATTGAATCTATCCTTTATTACAGAGTAAGCATTCCCTTGAGAATGCCACCAAGTTGATTACTGAGAACTGCATTCTTGTTGATTAGTAGTTATCAAGATGTTTGGTAATCATGAGAGGTGAATTGGGCTCAAGGAATACAAGAAGTAATCATCGTTCAAGTTGATAGTAACAGTTATCCGACTTCCTGGCATGATTATGAATGCTGACGGTAGAGGGACATTAGTACACCATACAAGTCTAGTCATCGCTTCAGATATGTTCCTTTACGTTGGAGTTCAGTTATCATTTTATAGTGGAGTAAACATTATCTTACCAGTTGGGTAGTTGCTTGATTCGAGGTGAAAAGTGCATATTTACAGAGCAATACATGGCCCTTTATGCATACTTTTATCCCCAAATCCCTAGATTTAGGTATACTTTAATAGCAAAGTTCTTTTTATTGTATTAATGCTAAAATATATGTTTTTGCATTGTTTTATAAGTATTAGGATGTAAATCATTGGAGTGGAGCTAAAGAAAAGTGATTCTGGTGGATAGAACAACGGAAGCATCTGAGAAAACACAAATTTTGACAATGAAGACTTAAGATTTAGAAGATTGTCCTAGAAATACAAAATGTAGATCTTTCAGTTATGATCGCGTGGCCGCAAAAAAGAGGTCAATCCGAGGTCCGAGTGAAAATTTATGGCCATCCTGCCATCCGTGCGCAGAGTTGTCAAAATTAGAGGAGTTCAAGCCCTTGAGCAGAGTTCAATCGATTGAGAGTTTGATTGATCGAACTATGCTCGATCGATCGAACTTTATTTTCATCCAAAAGTTGCGTAAACTCTGCAGGAACCCTATATATAAGTCGTTTTGACACCAGACGAGGAAAGGCCGCTCTAGAATGCGAAAAACAGCAGTTTAGGGTAGTTTTAGGGTTAGATTAGGAGTAGATTAGGTTAGATTTTTCTTTTCTTCCTCTTTTCCATTGTTATATTGAAGATTATTGAAGATTTAAGTGGATTTTATGTTTATTTCAAGTTTAATTTAGATTATTTCCAGGTTTTTCTTTCCAATCCTTATTATTTGATTGTTATTAGTTTATGTGTTGATTACTCTAGGTTATTCACTACAAGGAAATTTGCTTTTTATGTCACTTTTAAATTTCTATTTATGTCGGTTTTATTGTGAGTGACGTAAATGTTTCTCGGGTAACCTTTTTATGTCACTTTTAGACTATTTATGTCATTTTTTTGAAAAATTGACATAAATATACACATTTTTATGTCGGTTTTAACTAATTGACATAAAAAATATTAGTTTTTATGTCAATTTTTGCATAAGCGACATAAATAATTACAATTTTTATGTTACTCCAAAAAACCCGACGTAAATGATTGAAAGTAATGGCGCGGTGGCAATTTTGCAAATTCTCCAATAAAACATAAAATCTTGAAAATGTGATTCAAAAGTTTCAAACCCTAGCCTCCATGCTCCCTCTCTCTACGGATCCTCACTTCTTCTCTATCCTTTTGATCTTCTCTCTCTCTCTCCAAAAATATCCCCACTGCTCGCCACCGCCACGCCATTGCCGTCGCTTCTGAATTGGCACCATCTTATCTTCACCGAATCTAAAAAGGATTGGAACCTAGATCATGAGAGAAGATTGATGTAGAGTGGAGTATAGATTTGTTCTTACTTTTCTTTTTATTGATATTGTTCTTAGGGCTTCTATTAATTTTGAAACAATTTATACCTTTGAATCTCTCATCTTTATATATTTGATGTGTTTGCAAAGGTACGAACCATTCAATTTTATTTGCTTTTTTCATTTTTCTCTTCTTTGGTTTCTTGGGCACAGATTCTTCTCCTTCTTCTTTTTTGTCTTTTTAATTTGATTTGGGTACTAAATTTAAGATTCTGAAATAATTACACATATATATATACTCTGGAGAACAGGGTAGAGTAGAAGATTCAGTAATAATACGTATATATACGTATGTATACTAGATCGAAGAAAAGTTGAATTTGCATTTGAGGATTGAAGAAGAAGAACAGGAGGATGAAGAGATGGGGATTCTGCACGACGACGTCCATCGGGCAGTCTGAGAAAGAATAAGAGCCAAGTGTAATCACTGTGAATTGCCCTGACCAGACTGCCTTGGGTTGTGATCTTTGTCGTGTCATCCTCTTCTTTGGTCTCACCATTCTCAGAGTTGGTAATGCTTTTTTATACACGTATTTAGGGTTTCTTTTCAATCTCTTCCCACATCTCTCTGGATTTGTGAACCATGTTTTGGGTATTTTGGTACTTCAGTAATTTGTTACTCCAATTTGATTTTCATTATGTGTAGCACCCAGAATTTTCTAGAAATTTCACGTAGGAATTTAGAATAGTGACGTCACCCCAGGATATGATTACAGAAGATCCATTAGGAGTCCTTACTAGGATCCTTGGTAATCGTCTTGACGACGACTATATCAGTTTAAATCTAGGACTTATTAGAATAGAAGTAACCCCGACGCGCATAGTTTCTAAGTTAGAAACTGTAGACGTACTGGAACTTAGGCTCGCTCACAGCCCTGTTATTAGCTACGCTTATACCTATCCTCATTCTTCACTGCTGTATACAACTGAGACATTGGCACTTGCCTTACGTACACAACCCAAGAAATGGGACCCACACTATTCTTAGGAACCAAGTGGACCCCACCCTGATAATCTACCCTTAGATACACACAGCATACACATACACGTACTTTGGGACTCAGGAACACATCCATATGCACAACCTGAGTATGGGACCCACACTGCCACTTGGCGGTCATGTGGACCCCACTTAATCTACCCTTGGACACACACACACCCACTTACACATATGATTACACATTGTGCGTCACTTGTCAAGCCATGCACCAATGGCATGACACTTGTCAACATTCACCATTTCTCTCTATATATATATATGTATACTCCATGTACACACACAGCACAAAAATCTTCCCCACAATCTGCCTATGCAGATTGTATAGAGAGAGAGTGACCGAGAGAGAGCTTGAGTGAGAAAGAAAGCTAAGCCAACCTCACCCACACTCTCGGCCTGTACACACCCCCACACCCCTCACATTGTGAGCACCACACCCCTCTCTGTCCATTTCCTCTCTATACACCCACACATACACGCAGAAGACCAGAGAGGAAGATAGAGACGCAGGAGGGAGAGAGAGGAGAGTTGATCAGAGAAAGGAGAGATCAGGGACTCCCCTAAGGTAAAACCCCACCCCCTCATTTCATTTTAGCTCCTGCATGTTCCCTAGACACCCTCAGACCCACATGCAAGCTCCCAAACAGAGCCTAAGGCTCTGTATGAGCTCCGGCCTCCATTAAAGCTCAAGCTTGAACTTGATTTCCCAGAGTTAACCAAAACCCCTTTTTCCTACACCAAACAGACCCTAGTGAACCCTAGTAGACCCCCTTGTAGCAGGTTTAGTTTTGGAACTCATTTACATGGCCATGCAGGCCATTATTCTTTCGGATGACCGAAAGAATAATCACTTAGTAGGAAGCCTAAATGAATGATCCAGGTCCCGAGCTTATAGTATGATGTAGAGGGAGGGATTCCGGTCATTTTCCCGTTGACCTCGTGCGTTTTGGTTGAGAGATGAGAGAGATATGAAGAGAGAGGTGATCTCCGGCGAGCCCCGACTTTCCGGCAGCCATGCATCGCCGGAGAAGATGAAGACGACCTGTTTAGTTTCGGGTTATAACAACCGGACTCGGGTCGGGTTTGGGTAGGGTCAGTCTGAGTGTGTAGATGGGTTAGGGTAGTGGGCCGGGTTGGGTTTTTAAAACCCGTGGGTGTTCTTTAGTGGCACGACGTCGTTTTGACGTCGGGCCGGCTTTGGGTCGGGTTCGGGTAGTTGGGGCGGGCTGATGTGTGTCTGTAATTGGGTTAAGTTTGAGTCCGGGTCTGGTAAGGGTTTGCGTAATGGGTAGGGTAGGTCTGTGAGTATAAGCGGGTTAGCGGGTTGGGTCAGTTTGTGAGAGGGAATGGTTTCGGGTCCAAGTTAGGGTAGTTGGGTTAGTTTGTGAGTGTATCTGGGTTTCAGGTTCGGGTTAGGATCAACCCGAATGGGTTTTAGTTTGGGTTTTATTGTGAGCTGGTATGGGTAGTCCGGTTGGGATTCGGTCGGGTCGGGTTTGACCAATCGGGTCACGAGTTTGGATTTCTTTGTGAGTCTATATGGGTTACCCGTAGGGTTCGGGTCGGTTCGGGTTTGACCCGTTGGGTCTCAGAATATATTTAATATTATTATTATTATTATTATCATTATTATTATTATCATTATTAATATTATTAGTATTAATTAGTTTTAAAGGGTTTAATTAGTTTAATAATTATAAATTAATTTATAAATCCCACCATTAAGTTTTTTAATATTATAGAATATTATTTTAATATTCTATATATCATTAGTATATTATAAATATTGTATAATTATTATTTATATGATTAATATAAATAATAAATATTAGTTTTAAATAGTTTTAAATAGTTAATAAATACCTATGTGTATTTATAAATTCTAGAAAATTAGGGTAATGACCCTGTGACTATTTTATTATATAGTGTAAGTTACAAAGCCATAATATTATAGTCCATTATTTTTAATAATTAAAAAGGAGCTATTTTATAAGTATATTAATTATTAAAAATACCAAACGAGCTCCGAAAATTATGAAATAAATACTAGTGGTGTATTTTAATATCTAGTATTTAATAAAAATACTTCTAAGCACTGATTTCTCTATATAATTATACTTATGTATTTAAATCCCGTTTCGGGTATTTTCTGGTATATATTATCTTTAAAAATTCATAATAAATAATCTAGGACTCCGAAAATTATG
This sequence comes from Hydrangea macrophylla, assembly GCA_033977485.1. NCBI lineage: Eukaryota > Viridiplantae > Streptophyta > Magnoliopsida > Cornales > Hydrangeaceae > Hydrangea > Hydrangea macrophylla. The sequence continues at coordinate 44,870,705 of CM066984.1, read as the reverse complement.
CGGTCAGTTCCCAGAGTCTTAGAATAATGTCTAGAACATTCCCGTAAAGTTTAGTGACTTTTCGACTCGATCAAAAATACAGCCTTTCTTTTAGGGCCTGCATTAGTATAGTAAGCCCTGCATATTACCTCGTAAAACGCGACGGACTCCGATTTGAGTCTAGTCAATGGCGTTGGACTTAGAACGACACGTAGATCACTACCTTGAGGTTTATGACCTCATTTGGTGAAATTACCATTTTTCCCTATAGTTGTACTCATACATTACTTCTGTTTATTCCGTTTATTGTTGTAGAACTTGACGTTTATTTGCGCTTCGAGGAGCAGCGACTCGAGGTGAGTATCCTAACCTCACTCTAATCCTATTAAGATTAATATAAGATGATTTAAAGCTACCTGTATGATATTTTGTATAAGTGATAAGCTGATTTATGATGTCACATGTATTTCCAATGATTGTAAGATGTTTAAAAGCATGTTATGGTAGTGTTATCGCATACGTGAGCATGTCAAGGGTTTTATCTATATGTTTATCGGTATCAAATCCATGTTATATGATCCATGCCCTATATGTTACGTTTCTGCTGTTAATTGTTAAAAGCACGTTTTACGATGTTGTTGACTGAATAAATACGCATGCTATGTTAATAATAAAGAGAAAAGGAAAGTGGTTTTGCATGTGCATACTGATAATGGATACACGTGCATTTCATGACATGTGTTAGCATGCGTTGTGTGAGGAAGAGGGGTGTTTGATGAGAATGTAACGAGATGAGATGTGATTTCTGGATCCTATGGATCAACGGCTGACGAGCCGGGTGGACATGAACGGTTAGGGTTCCTAGCGCGCCTCTCGCCGTTGAAGACGTCCGGTGATGCGCATACGTGGTTGAAGACGTCCCATGTATCGTTGAATACATCCGGCTAGTGCTCTAATATACTTCTCAGCCGTGTAGACGACCGGTGAGAGTATACACATGGTCGAAGACGTCCCATGTGCCAGTCTCATTGTTTACAGATAGTGTGCGCCGTGAAGACGTCCGGTGGCCTATCAAGGGAATGAGTATGAATTGGCTGTGATAGTATGTTAGCATCCTTGATATACCGCGTGTTGTCAAGTGGATGAGAAAGAGAAAGCGGATGATGAGATTGAGTTGATGAGAAAATGATTTGGTTTTGGAAAGCTTTGGTTTTAAAATAAAATGGTTTTGAAAATATCTGTTTTAAAAGCAAGTGTCTTTGAAAAGAGTTGGGAACGCATCTTATTGATCATGCATTTGCACGCACGAGTTTATAATAATGAGAATGTATTCTATGATGTTATGATTATCTGTTTACCTTTCTTGTTGAGACCTCTGCTATGCCCGTGGTGAGAATGCGTCTTGTGATAAGAGAATAACCATATCTTAATATATTAAACTATGACATGAGTTGAGAGATATCTTGTATTTACTGATTATTGTGCGGTTGAGACTCTCACTCAGCCTTGTTCCAAGGCTGACGGCATGTTACGCCCTGGGCATTCGTATGCCCAGAGTGTTGCAGGTTTGGAGATAGATAGAAGAGTTCAGGATGCAGTACCGTGGAGCCAAGGAGATTTAAGCCTTGCTCAAGACCTGATAGGCAGTTTCTCAAGTTTTAAGATTATGTAAATTGTTTAGTATGGCCTCTTGTATTAGAATTGAAGTTATTGTAACCCTTGTTTAATTTCCGTTGCTGTATTTATACTCTGATAAGTATTAGATCATGTCTAAGCTCTAGCTTTTCCCTTATGATTGCACGGTGCGGAGTTAGAAGGACAGAACTGTTATCAAACTAGTCACATGTCTACGGACCCATAAAGGAAAACTTTTATTTTCCCTATTTTTGGCTTACTCCGGGGCGTGACAGGGTTTTAGTGGTATCAGAGCCTAGGTTAGGCATTTACCGTTTGTCCTATGCACTTTAAGTTATAAACCATTAGATCTTTTCCCCAATTATGAAGATACTAACCCTATGATAGTTTATATTGGACAGGTTAGCATGGAACCATTCTATGTCCACGACGGGTTTGGAGGACATTGGGTTTATCCAGATCGTATAGAGCCTGCATACCCAGTATTGTACCGACAAAGGATCCGACGGAGTGCTCAGCTACATCTGGAGGAAAATATGTGGCATGATGTACATGTGTTGGGGATTGAGGACCCAGAGATTCTGCAGAGAGAGGCATATTATCGAGAAAACACCCTTAGACTTGTTCATCAGGAAGCTGCTGAGATGACTCATGACAGCTATACCCTCCGAGTCATGACTTTTCGAGTTAAGCTGACACCCCCACCAGGACGCGTAGGACCATCTTCTGCTATACCACCTCCAGTACCAGAGGAGTCCATAGCTGATACGCCCTTGACTGTTGAGTCAGTCATGGGGACTGATAGGGAGAAGGATGATGATGGAGAAGTTCTAGCAAAGGAGACCAATTATGTGGAGGATGCTGATTCCTCAGTCAATGCTGACCCAACTAAGAATGCGAGCAAGAAGCCACCCAAGAAAGACATAGCTGGGAAGGGAAAGTCGAAGATCTAGGACCCGGATGATCGAAGGATTATGTAATAGGACTGTTAGTCCATCTTTTGTGTATATAGCTGTACTTAGGCATGTAACACGTAGTAGTAGTAACGTGTACGCCTTTCATGTATATGTTGTTGGCACTATTCCCTACTATGTACGTACTTAGCGTACGCACTCTCTGATGTAAATGTTTTTGTAACTATGTTGCACTATGTTTAAATCTATCTATGGATATTATCTCTAACTTGATATATATATTCTCACGTGGATGTATTGCTTGCTGTCATTAGTAATATATTTAAACATGTATACCTTTAGCCTATAAGAATGACTAATAAATCCCCGCAATAAGTTGACCCATAGAAGTCACTAGTGTAATAAATGTAGAAGCAAGAACTATTATAGGATCAGAGAGTCAGATTTGGAACAAGTAACAGTAACTCAAGGTTTAGAAAGAATTAAGAAAGATACCCCCTTGTCACTATGAAACTTTAAGATATTTCATTAATTAGCACCAGCACTAAGTTAGTTTTCTGTGTTGGGCAGGCTAGCATGGAGTACGAGATAGAGCACGATGCTGAGGATGGACAGTACAGAGTTACCTTAGAGAGACAATTTGCCCCTCGAGGATTTGGCTATGTTAGCAACACCATCAGGCATACAGTTCGCCAGAGCTTAAGGAGATGGACACGCTGTTTCTTCCGTGAGAGACCTGTTCCAGAGATAGCATATCATAGAGTGATAGCACCGCGTTTACTGTCTGCTGAGATGGAGAAGATTCCTCATGCCCTTGGAAACCTTGCCATCCATGACCAGGACGAGCCACAAGAAGATGTAGTACACTTTGTTACCCCTGCAGGTTCTGATGATGACTCAGATGATGATCCAGATGAAGACCCACTAGCGGAGCCTGAGATGATAGAGGACCCTGATTGGCCCCTAGAGCCAGCCTGGGATGCATTTGTTGGTATCCCTCCGATTGACTTTCCACCATCCAGCGATTTAGGAGAGGTGACCTCAGACTCTGATGTGGAGAGAGATGGAGGATGGGTTCTTAGCTAGTTCATCTTATGTTTTAATTGTTCCACTTCTTTTGATGTATCACAGATTTGTAGAACTAGTATTCGTACCGTTGTTGGACCTTCGTATTCTCAGATCAGTAGTAGTTTGCTTGTGTCTTAACTATATTGATTGATGAGACGAATTCTTATTAATTGCTAATCTTACCTCTTATATGTTTATTACTAATAAGAATATAGGCTTGACCAATAGTTGATAGAAGTTGTAGCCCTGACGAATTTCCTGAAATGGACCTCAGGAAATAGTCAGCTCAACCTAGAGTCTAGAAAGACCAAGGATAGGAACGCCTTACCCTTGATCCCAATAGTAGCTGTGACAACCATTATATGCTAGAAATCCCTGTTAACTCAATACTGTTACTTGTCATATGATCAGACAAGATAAGATAAGGTATTGACCAAATAGGTGTTAACTCGTAGGTATAACCCTTGCTAACGTACACCATGGTTAAGAGAAAACGGAATACTCAGAATTCATCCCACGGAACAACAAATGTGATACCTCCAGCAGTGGATCCAACAGGATTGATAGGAGCTCTTGTCCAACGCGTGGAACAAGCAAGTGATCACTTGGACCGCATCATCAACGGCAAGGATACTTGTCAGACAGGAGATAAACTGCTTGAGAGATTTCGTGCACTTAAACCAGGAACGTTCACTGGAATGACGGAAGCATGGGAAGCTGAACAATGGCTTCGTGATATGGAACGAATGTTTCAAGCCCTCGAATGCAACGAGACGGAGAAAAGATGCTTGGCTGTTTTCCAATTGTCATATTCGGCAGCTGATTGGTGGGAATCTGTCGAAGCTACAGTGGGCGAGGATATTGCAAGGAAGATGACGTGGGAAGCATTCAAGACGAAATTCTTGGCAAAGTACTTCCCAAGAACAGAAAGAAACAATAAGAAAAAGGAATTCATATAGCTAGTTCAAGGCAACATGACAGTACAAGAATACACGGCGAAATTTGAGAGACTATCACGATTTGCTCCCTACATGGTAGATACCCAGCGAAACAAGACACTGCAATATTACGAAGGACTCAATCCAGATATCCAGAAGACAGCAGCAGTATACCTCGACCAACCATTCGAAGAAATGGTCGAATTAGCCACATAACTAGAGAACATAGCTCTGAACAGCAAGAAACTAGAAAGCCAACCACAAGGAAGAAAAGATAACTGGTTTCAGGCAAACAACCCAGGAGGAATTCGAAGGAACAATCAAGTGTCCCGGGCAACCACTCAAATGCAGTCTGTAATCACTAGAAGAAACTCTGGACACCTCCAGAACCATCACAAAGGACAGAGAAACAATGACAGAAGAGTTAGTCAGACAGCTGTTCAAAAACACGCAAAGCAACGAGACATCTGCTACAACTGCGGAACACTTGGACACCACTCCAAAGAATGCACAGCACCGAGACAACTCACCGGGAAACAAGTACGGTGTTTTAATTGTGGAAAGACTGGTCATATACGTAAAGAATGCCCCGAAAAAGAAGTTCAGAACAATGCTCCACCACCACAGAGATCCAGAAAGAGAGCACGTAGATCAGGGAATCAATCTCAGCACTGAATAAAATGGAAGACTGAAGGTACCATACCCACTGCCAGGACTTTGAATCTTATAAGGGGATAGTATATAAGATGTTTGGGGACATTTGAGAGAAATTATGAGGAGGAATTGAGGTATTTCCAGGAAATTCGGACCCCGGAACAGTGAACAACAACTTATGGTCGGGTAGACCATTTAGATTGATAAGAGCGCCTGAGTTGGTATAGAACGACTAACCACATGAGTAAGACTTTGTATATCTTAAAACCTAGCAACCTCTAGATTTCGAGGACGAAATCCTCAAATAAGGTGGGTAGAGATGTAGCACCCAGAATTTTCTAGAAATTTCACGTAGGAATTTAGAATAGTGACATCACCCCAGGATATGATTACAGAAGATCCATTAGGAGTCCTTACTAGGATCCTTGGTAATCGTCTTGACGACGACTATATCAGTTTAAATCTAGGACTTATTAGAATAGAAGTAACCCCGACGCGCATAGTTTCTAAGCTAGAAACTGTAGACGTACTGGAACTTAGGCTCGCTCACAGCCCTGTTATTAGCTACGCTTATACCTATCCTCATTCTTCACTGCTATATACAACTGAGACATTGGCACTTGCCTTACGTACACAACCCAAGAAATGGGACCCACACTATTCTTAGGAACCAAGTGGACCCCACCCTGATAATCTACCCTTAGATACACACAGTATACACATGCACGTACTTTGGGACTCAGGAACACATCCATATGCACAACCTGAGTATGGGACCCACACTGCCACTTGGCGGTCATGTGGACCCCACTTAATCTACCCTTGGACACACACACACCCACTTACACATATGATTACACATTGTGCGTCACTTGTCAAGCCATGCACCAATGGCATGACACTTGTCAACATTCACCATTTCTCTATATATATATATGTATACTCCATGTACACACACAGCACAAAAATCTTCCCCACAATCTGCCTATGCAGATTGTATAGAGAGAGAGTGACCGAGAGAGAGCTTGAGTGAGAAAGAAAGCTAAGCCAACCTCACCCACACTCTCGGCCTGTGCACACCCCCACACCCCTCACATTGTGAGCACCACACCCCTCTCTGTCCATTTCCTCTCTATACACCCACACATACACGCAAAAGACCAGAGAGGAAGATAGAGACGCAGGAGGGAGAGAGAGGAGAGTTGATCAGAGAAAGGAGAGATCAGGGACTCCCCTAAGGTAAAACCCCACCCCCTCATTTCATTTTAGCTCCTGCATGTTCCCTAGACACCCTCAGACCCACATGCAAGCTCCCAAACAGAGCCTAAGGCTCTGTTTGAGCTCCGGCCTCCATTAAAGCTCAAGCTTGAACTTGATTTCCCAGAGTTAACCAAAACCCCTTTTTCCTACACCAAACAGACCCTAGTGAACCCTAGTAGACCCCCTTGTAGCAGGTTTAGTTTTGGAACTCATTTACATGGCCATGCAGGCCATTATTCTTTCGGATGACCGAAAGAATAATCACTTAGTAGGAACCCTAAATGAATGATCCAGGTCCCGAGCTTATCGTATGATGTAGAGGGAGGGATTCCGGTCATTTTCCCGTTGACCTCGTGCGTTTTGGTTGAGAGATGAGAGAGATATGAAGAGAGAGGTGATCTCCGGCGAGCCCCGACTTTTCGGCGGCCATGCATCGCCGGAGAAGATGAAGACGACCCGTTTAGTTTCGGGTTATAACAACCGGACTCGGGTCGGGTTTGGGTAGGGTCAGTCTGAGTGTGTAGATGGGTTAGGGTAGCGGGCCGGGTTGGGTTTTTAAAACCCGTGGGTGTTCTTTAGTGGCACGACGTCGTTTTGACGTCGGGCCGGCTTTGGGTCGGGTTCGGGTAGTTGGGGCGGGCTGATGTGTGTCTGTAATTGGGTTAGGTTTGAGTCCGGGTCTGGTAAGGGTTTGGGTAATGGGTAGGGTAAGTCTGTGAGTATAAGCGGGTTAGCGGGTTGGGTCAGTTTGTGAGAGGGAATGGTTTCGGGTCCAAGTTAGGGTAGTTGGGTTAGTTTGTGAGTGTATCTGGGTTTCAGGTTCGGGTTAGGATCAACCCGAATGGGTTTTAGTTTGGGTTTTATTGTGAGCTGGTATGGGTAGTCCGGTTGGGATTCGGTCGGGTCGGGTTTGACCAATCGGGTCACGAGTTTGGATTTCTTTGTGAGTCTATATGGGTTACCCGTAGGGTTCGGGTCGGTTCGGGTTTGACCCGTTGGGTCTCAGAATATATTTATTATTATTATTATTATTATTATTATCATTATTATTATTATCATTATTAATATTATTAGTATTAATTAGTTTTAAAGGGTTTAATTAGTTTAATAATTATAAATTAATTTATAAATCCCACCATTAAGGTTTTTAATATTATAGAATATTATTTTAATATTCTATATATCATTAGTATATTATAAATATTGTATAATTAATATTTATATGATTAATATAAATAATAAATATTAGTTTTAAATAGTTTTAAATAGTTAATAAATACCTATGTGTATTTATAAATTCTAGAAAATTAGGGTAATGACCCTGTGACTATTTTATTATATAGTGTAAGTTATAAAGCCATAATATTATAGTCCAGTATTTTTAATAATTAAAAAGGAGCTATTTTATAAGTATATTAATTATTAAAAATACCAAACGAGCTCCGAAAATTATGAAATAAATACTAGTGGTGTATTTTAATATCTAGTATTTAATAAAAATACTTCTAAGCACTGATTTCTCTATATAATTATACTTATGTATTTAAATCCCGTTTCGGGTATTTTCTGGTATATATTATCTTTAAAAATTCATAATAAATAATCTAGGACTCCGAAAATTATGCGGTCAGTTCCCAGAGTCTTAGAATAATGTCTAGAACATTCCCGTAAAGTTTGGTGACTTTTCGACTCGGTCGAAAATACAGCCTTTCTTTTAGGGCCTGCATTAGTATAGTAAGCCCTGCATATTACCTCGTAAAACACGACGGACTTCGATTTGAGTCTAGTCAATGGCGTTGGACTTAGAACGACACGTAGATCACTACCTTGAGGTTTATGACCTCATTTGGTGAAATTACCATTTTGCCCTATAGTTGTACTCATACATTACTTCTGTTTATTCCGTTTATTGTTGTAGAACTTGACGTTTATCTGCGCTTCGAGGAGCAGCGACTCGAGGTGAGTTTCCTAACCTCACTCTAATCCTATTAAGATTAATATAAGATGATTTAAAGCTACCTGTATGATATTTTGTATAAGTGATAAGCTGATTTATGATGTCACATGTATTTCCAATGATTGTAAGATGTTTAAAAGCATGTTATGGTAGTGTTATCGCATACGTGAGCATGTCAAGGGTTTTATCTATATGTTTATCGGTATCAAATCCATGTTATATGATCCATGCCCTATATGTTACGTTTCTGCTGTTAATTGTTAAAAGCGTGTTTTACGATGTTGTTGACTGAATAAATACGCATGCTATGTTAATAATAAAGAGAAAAGGAAAGTGGTTTTGCATGTGCATACTGATAATGGATGCACGTGCATTTCATGTCATGTGTTAGCATGCGTTGTGTGAGGAAGAGGGGTGTTTGATGAGAATGTAACGAGATGAGATGTGATTTCTAGATCTTATAGATCAACGGCTGACGAGCCGGGTAGACATGAACGGTTAGGGTTTCTAGCGTGCCTCTCGCCGTTGAAGACGTCCGGTGATGCGCATACGTGGTTGAAGACGTCCCATGTATCGTTGAATACATCCGGCTAGTGCTCTAATATACTTCTCAGCCGTGTAGACGACCGGTGAGAGTATACACATGGTCGAAGACGTCCCATGTGCCAGTCTCATTGTTTACAGATAGTGTGCGCCGTGAAGACGTCCGGTGGCCTATCAAGGGAATGAGTATGAATTGGCTGTGATAGTATGTTAGCATCCTTGATATACCGCGTGTTGTCAAGTGGATGAGAAAGAGAAAGCGGATGATGAGATTGAGTTGATGAGAAAATGATTTGGCTCAAATGATTTGGTTTTGGAAAGCTTTGGTTTTAAAATAAAATGGTTTTGAAAATATCCGTTTTAAAAGCAAGTGTCTTTGAAAAGAGTTGGGAACGCATCTTATTGATCATGCATTTGCACGCACGAGTTTACAATAATGAGAATGTATTCTATGATGTTATGATTATCTGTTTACCTTTCTTGTTGAGACCTCTGCTATGCCCGTGGTGAGAATGCGTCTTTTGATAAGAGAATAACCATATCTTAATATATTAAACTATGACGTGAGTTGAGAGATATCTTGTATTTACTGATTATTGTGCGGTTGAGACTCTCACTCAGCCTTGTTCCAAGGCTGACGGCATGTTACGCCCTGGGCATTCGTATGCCCAGAGTGTTGCAGGTTTGGAGATAGATAGAAGAGTTCAGGATGCAGTACCGTGGAGCCAAGGAGATTTAAGCCTTGCTCAAGACCTGATAGGCAGTTTCTCAAGTTTTAAGATTATGTAAATTGTTTAGTATGGCCTCTTGTATTAGAATTGAAGTTATTGTAACCCTTGTTTAATTTCTGTTGCTGTATTTATACTCTGATAAGTATTAGATCATGTCTAAGCTCTAGCTCTTCCCTTATGATTGCACGGTGCGGAGTTAGAAGGACAGAACGGTTATCAAACTAGTCACGTGTCTACGGACCCATAAAGGAAAACTTTTATTTTCCCTATTTTTGGTTTACTCCGGGGCGTGACATTATGCTCTTTCCATCTCTCTCTCTCTCTCTCTCTCTCTCTCTCTCTCTCTCTCTCTCTCTCTCTCTCTCTAAAACAGTGGATAGCTATATGGTATTTGATGTTATATTTCTTTTTATCTCTATGATTTTGTGGTTTAAAAGTGATGGGTTTTTGAGATTTTCTGTTAATTGGTTTTTTGATTGTGTTTAACAGATGTGTCTACAGATGGGAAATGGTGCTACATAATGTTCTGGGTAGTTGGAAAACCAACTACTCTGGATAATTCCCTCAGTCCTGCCCACACCCTTGTCCAAATTGTTTGCCAGGATCACAAAGATCTCCTTTTTGATATAATGCAAACTCCATGAGATTACAATATTCAGGTATATATTTTACTCATCGAATTTGATAAAAATAGTACGTTGTCATATTTGTGTTATGTAGATGAATTGCTTAGGCATTAGCTAGTTACACAACTAGAAACATCTATAGTACTGTTTGAAGAAATTTTACATTGACCTGTTCTAGCTACAACTGTTTCCACTTTCAATTAATTAAACATAGAGTAGCTAAGTCCATTATGTGTTGTCACTGTCTCATGCTTTGTCGTCCGAACTTCATTTATGGGAATATTGCGAGGATATAAATCACCCTAATTTTGGAACCACCTTGAGTGAAACCATGTAGCAGAATGTTGAGTGGAAGTAGATGTTAGTATCCCATTTTGGATAAGACTACTTTCACCCTTGGGTCTCGTTTGGCGGTATCAGTACTATAACCAATAGGTCCAGCTAATTGAAATTTTAAAACTTTTCAAATGATTGATTAAGCATGCATTCTAAAATACTTAGTCTTTTTCAAATCATATATGTATTTGGTATTTTCCTTGGGTTTGACTGGGATCCAAGTGAGATTCCCTTTGATTTCTTTGAAGCTTCCGCAGTTGGGTGTGTATCTTCTATATTTCATTGGGTTTTTTGTTGTTGTTATATTATTGGGTTGGGCTCTACAAAAGAACAATGCCACCCACATTACGGCTTACTCTCTCCGCCACCATTGGCCACTGCTCTCTCTCTCTCTCTCTAACTTCCACTCATTGTGGGTAATTGCTTATCTACTTCATCAATCTGTTACCTTGAGTCAGTTTAACTTATATTGCACCTAAGCCTCTCTACCACTAAAATAATGTCAATTGCTGTACAAACCTCAATAATTCTTAGCCTTTTCCAAGTTTAATCATCAATTTATCATATGGGTTCTTAAAATTCTATGATTTTCTCACTTGGGTTGGTGTCAGAATTGTCAATTTCCAATTTTTGATCTTATATCAAACTCTCTTATTTATATTCTTCCAGGTTTAATTAATCATCATTTTATCGTATGGGTTCTTAAAAATCTTAGATTTTCTCACTTGTGTTGGTGTCAGAAATGTTTATTTCCAATTTTGGATCTTACATCAAACTCTGTTATTGATATTTTTCTAAGTCTTTTCTACATTTTACCATATGGGTTCATAAAATTCTCACATTTTCTCATTTGGGTTGGTGTAAGAAATGCCAATTTCCAATTTTGGATCTTATCAAACTCTCATATTGTTATTCTAATCAAACATGATAAAAAAGAGGACTAGTTCAAACTACCTCTTCTTCTTCATCAATTTAAGAAGAGCATTCACTACTTGTCCTCTACCTATAGACCCACCAAGCCAAACAGTGTCATCCATCACCAATGATCACAAAACTCTCTGCCTTTCATTAGTCCTCGTTCTGAGTCTTTCATGCCCATATTTTTTCTGTGATAACTGCTGATGTTGTTTGAGCATATATTTGAGGAGTAAATAGTTCTGGGTATTTGGAAAACATATGACATCTAAACTTGGATTTATGTTTATAATCGCCTGCAAACTTTTGTAGTTCATTTTTTCGATCAGGATGATGTTAGGCACTTAATTATTTAAATTTATATTTTACAGTCTATTCGGAGTTTATTTCACATGATATTCTGTCACATGGTTTCTTTAGGATTCTTTTAGATGCATTTATCTGCTTCCCTATTTTCTACTGATTTACTACTTATTACTCAATGTTGATATGCTATATTTTTCATTAATACTTGGTGCCCTCCGCCCCCCACCCCCCCCCCCCCCCCCCCCCCCCCCGTTTGTTTGTTTGTTTTGGGTGCAAAGCTTCGAACTACGTCGTTCCGTGCCAAATGGCTTTGTGAGTGTCGTTTGGTCACTATACCAATTCAAGTGTCCCCTTTTTGTACATTAAACTTAAGCTAATTTTTCCTTAAGTTTATCCTACCCACTATGGATACTCTAATATCCTTTTCACCAATTGTCCTATATAATAATGGGGTTGGGATCGTCGGCTGCCTTTGTGAACATCATCCATGTGGTACTTATAAGACTACATGGATACTGCCCAAAGTGCTGCCCACAATGGTGCTGCAGAGAATTGTTAGGCATAATAATCACCATCAATTTCTTTTGTTAAAATCAGCAAGCCAACACGTATCACACACAGTTGCGGCGGCTGAGTTTGAATGGTTTTTTTTTATAAACAAAGATTAATTGAAATGGCATTTAGTCCCCTAAAAAAATGGTATTTAGTCATAATGTAAATGTTAATTAGAAAGGATTATAATAATACTAGCAAGTGCCAATTATTGCAGGAGCCTAAAGATTTTGAATTGATTTAGTCCAATGACCAGGGAACTATTAGGTCATTGCACCGCGAAATAAATGAAAGGAAAATTATTTAAAAGTCCATTAAAATAACATTTTTTTTGTTTAGAACCCCTAAAATAATACTTATTAATTAACCAAAGTTCATTCCAACTTTTATTAAATCCAAGAAAGAGTACTAGATATGAATTTAATTTGCTTGAAAGTGGGGCCCGTATGTTACTACGTGGCTGGACTTGTCCAGATCGGAGATTGAACTGCATAAGTTCTATTTTTGGTTTGTATGGGTTTATTTCTATTTGCTTTAGTAATGAATAATTGGGTCCTTGTTGGTATAAGATATATGTACTTATATTAGGGCTAAAATCCATAACTTAGTGATTGTCTTGCCTTTTTGGACGTTTTTTTTTTCTTTGTCCTGATTAGGAGTAACTTTTCGAAAATATATATACAATTAATGAAAGTGCCACTTTCACAAAATAAGTAACATTTTTGTCATCTAATTTTGAGCTGTAAAATAAGAAATTTTTTTTTCTTTTTTCAAAAAAAAAAAAAAAATGATAGTCAATCTTATGTTGTAGATTGTGAATGCTTGCATTGTGTATCTATTGTTAGCCGCTTAGGCTTGACATTCCCAAATGAATGCTTGCATTGTGTATCTATTGTTACATATTTCAAATATTAATGATTAAGGCCATCTCTAGTAACTAAAAAGAATAATGCTATGCTTCTTAAATTTGATTTTTAAATGTTTTAATTGTTGTACCACTTGATGTGATAGTAGATGACACCAAATATGTTGGGTGTGGCACATGTTATAATATGTCCATTACACTAGGTCCAAGAGTCAAGTGGGAGGATCATGTAGCCCATGGCGAAGCGAAACTAACGTATTTGCACTAATCTTGATTATGTATATTATATCAGTTGTACATCAAATTTATTAATTGTACTTTTCAATATTTAGTGCAATTTCACTAGTAAATTATATGGACAAAGAATTGGATTTGGTTAGATAATGTGTGATTATATAATAAACAAGAGTAAAACTTCAGGCACACCAATTTCCACAACCTCATCCCTCACAACCTGATGTGGCAATCATAGAAGGGTGTATTGGGTTAGTTGGTTGGGTTAAATGGTGGGTTCCATGGCAATCATAGAAGGGTGTATTGGGTTAGTTGGTATGACCATTAGGTATAAAAATTCCAACAACGACCATATATATATATAACACTGATGGTTCATTTTAGGTCACGAATCAAAATGAATTCATAGTTTGCTTATAGCTTTCCAACGACCATATATCTCTGTGTTTTAGATTTGCTTGCATACATTACAGTTAATTGAGACATTTGGATACTTTGATCCACACCCTCATTAATAATCTCCTTATGATATCATTCTCCAAGCTAGTAGTGTAATCATCTTTGTTCCTGGGGCTTATGGTACCCTATATTCATAGTTAGATTAATTTATGATACGGGGAGGACTCTGTTCCAAGGCCACAATAGCAATGGCTTGTACCCCATTCAACTCAGTCGCAGCTCTTCAGCTCTTCTTTCCAACACTTCCTCCCTGTCTAATCCATCAGCTCATCTTGGTCGTCAAATTTCACATGTTGTTTGGCATAACAGGTTGGGACATCCCTCAACCACAGTCCTTCAAAAAATTCTTACAACAATTTCTGTTCCTTTGCATGCAAATAGTTTGAATAAGACAGTTTGTGAACACTGCCTTATTGGCAAAATGTGTAGACTTCCATTTCCACTTCCACTACTTCATGTTGTGCTCCATTACAAATAATACATAGTGATCGATTTGTGGGGCAACGCTCCCTTTCCATCTCTCAGTGGTTTCAATTATCTATGTATCCTTTGGTGATGATTTTAGCAGATTTACATGGATTTATCCTTTGACTTACAAATCTCAGACATATCATGCTTTTACACAATTTCTAGCCTTAGTAGAAAAGCAATTTAATGATAGAATTAAGGTGTTACGCACAGATGGGGGTGGAGAACATAAAAAGAATGAATTTCAGGCCTTTCTTCGTTCTCGTGGCATTCAACACCAAAGATCATGTCCCAAGACATCTCAGCAAAATGGCATTGCTGTGCGTAAACATCGCCATATTGTTGAAACAGGCATTACTTTGTCATCTACAGCCTCTCTTCCATCCAAATTCTGGTATCATGTGTTTGCCACAGTTGTGTTCCTTATTAATAGAATGCCAAGTTCCGTTACAAATTTCAAATCTCCTTATGAACTTTTGTTTGGTTCTCTTCCTGGCTATACTCTTCTCAAGATTTTTGGATCTACTTGTTATCCCCATCTAACCCCATTTAATACCAATAAACTCCAACCAAAGACTCAGCCCTGTATTTTCTTAGGATATCCAAATGATTATAAGGGCTACCTTTGTTTTGACCCTGTCTCTACCAAAATCCATGTATCTCGACATGCTGTCTTTGATGAACAGTCATATCTGAGACCAACTCACTACCCTACAAATCCCTTCAATCTTAAAGCATGGTTGAATTCCCCCCACCCCCCACAACCTTCTCCCGTCAACTCTCCCATTAGTCCCTTCTCTTCACCCTCTCAAATTCCTATCATTCAGTCCCCACTGCCTCAGAACCTACCTGTTATATTGAAGCAGTAAAACATAAAGAATGGAGAGAGGCCATGTCTGAAGAATTTTCTTCTTTACATAAGGAACTAAACAAAGACATTGCGATTCAGTTTGTGTCTTCCAAGGATCAGTTAGCTGATGTTTTTACCAAGGGTCTTCACTCCTCTTCCTTTATTGCCTTCCGGGACAAACTAATGCTCAGTCCTCCCATCATCTTCTTCGCTGTTGTAAATCTTCAGTATGATTCTATCATATAAAACAAATGATTTACACCTCTTCTCTCTCAAAACATAGCATTAAAGTTTCTTTTTTCTTTTTCCTTGCTGGTTGGCTTAAAAAATGATTATAGTATCTCTTAATTTAGTGTCCAATAGATTTTTTGTGGGTTGGACATGCATCTTTGTGTGCAATCCAATTCTCAAATAGGTTATGCTTCTCTCTAAGCATGTTTGTTACTGGTTTCTCCTGATATTGTTCGAGTGTACAACGGTTATGCTTCTCTCTAAGCTTGTTTTACAACATTTTTTTAGTATCTTTTTTTGGTGTTTCAGTTTTTGGACTTAATAGACTGTTTTGTTTGTGAGAAAATCTTTTAACTGAATGTATAATTGCTAACTTCTTACTTCATTTCAAACACATGTTGAGTACATTTTTGTTACTGAAAAGTTATAGCAGCTAGGTGCTTATGTTAGTTGGTACTTGTTACTGAAAGCGCACCTATATATTGGAATGGTTATTCTCTTTAAATATTCAAACACTGTTATCGAGTATTATCGTCTCGCTTTTAGTAATTTTAATTAGTAAACAAGTAAAAGGAAAAATCACAAAAGAGACCACAGTCTGTGTATGCAGAAAGGGTCTATACTATGTACTAGCACAACCCTAATATGGAATGGCAAATTTGAGGACTAAACATGAACCCCTCTAAGTAGAGTAACATATCTGCATTAATTTGAGTGAAAATTGTAGAACATTATAAAAAAACACCACATGGTTTTGAGTTTTTTTTTTCTTTTGAATACGTTGAATTCTGATCAGCTTCAAAAATTAGTGAAAATTGTAGAACGTTTTTTCTTTTTTCTTTTTTCTTATTGGTGTGCATTTTGCTTGTGGTTTTAAACAGAACTTGATAGACCAGTATCAGCTTCAAAATTTAGTGGAGGCGGCTCAGCAAAAGACACAAGAGTCCATCTCAATGGTATATCGAAAAAATTGTTTATCTATCACTGGTTTAACTTTAGGCCTCATTGAATATATAAATATATTTTTTTTAAATAGGAGCAAGAAATTATCAATCAAAGGAGGGAGATAAACTATTTAATTGAGGAAAGGGAGAGGTAAGTCATACCCTTTTCCACCTTTTTTTTGTATCAATTTTTCCACTCTGTTTCTTGCATGTAATTGCACACTTATTCCTTCAAAACCAGAACTGGATGTAAGGTGGATATTCTTCTAGTCTGATTAAACAGTTTAGGATGCACGTTAGAAAAAGATAGAGAGGAATTGTAACCTGCTAAATTTTGTTTTAAAGCTTATCAAAGAACCGAACTGAATGGTTCAATGAGTTGAGATATGGCTTGTTATTGTTTTTATTGTGAAGTTGTACAAGTGTACAACCCCAGGTTTTTGGAGTACCTAATGATGAAGTGCTACCTGCATCTCCTACATTATAGATAAAGCTAGATTGTTATACTGCTCACTCTTTCTCTGGTGAAGGAAACTAATCCATCAACTGGAGCAAGTTAGCAGTAAACATCTTGCTGGCAGGTCCTACTCTTAAAGTTGTATGTGCACTTGATAAATTTGTGAAAGTTGTCTTGGACACTAGACGTATGAAGCATAATATGGATGAGTAAATTTATAAGCAAATGACCTATATTCGCTATATATTATTGATATGATCTTCGCGAATTTCTCATTCTGTAGATGCATGTCTGATATAAATAGAAGAGAGGTGGATATACTTGCTGTCCAGATGACAGTTGAACAACTACAAGAACGGGATCAGTTGCTAACAGCACGAAACGAAATGTTGAAAGTAAGGAAATTTTAACACAATTCTTATCTTTCAGCGTGCATATCTGATACTCGATGTTCTAGATTCTTTCATCGAGAAGTTCCTTTTCAACTTTGTGGCTACCTTTTTATGTTGAATGAGGAGCAATTTAAAGAGGAAAATTGCGGAATTGGATGAGATGGTGAGGAACCTTACCAACTTGCATTTTCTTGATCTCAGCTATAATTTTGGTTTGAATGTGAAAATCTTGGAGTGGCTCTCTAATCTTTCCTTAATGAAACACCTTGATCTGAGTGTGGTTGATCTTAGCATAGTAAGCAATTGGGTTGAAGCCATTACTAAGCTCCCTCTTTTAACATAATTGAGATTAGGTGTTTGTAATCTCCATGATGTCATTCCTTCCTCTATTTCCCTAATGCCACGAAACCTTACTCACACCTCAAACATGCCTAAAGAAACTTGTGGGAACTAACCGAATGCATAACGGAATCACGGTTCACAAATAATGCGAAAAAACAACTTTTTCATCACCTAGACTTGAAAAAACTTAGTTTTTGAGGTTTTGAGTAGTGAAATGGTAAAGGGTGTATCCGAATACCAAGAAACCTTACTCGCACCTCAAACATGCCTAAATAAACTTGTGGGAACTAACCGAATACATAACGGAATCACGGTTCACAAATAATGTGAAAAAAATGACATTTTCATCACACAGGCTTGAAAAAACTCAGTCTTGGGGGTTTTGAGGGTTGAAACTGTAAACCGCTTAACCAAACGTCACGAAACATTACTCACACTTCAAACATGCCTAAATAAACTTGTGGGAACAAACGGAATGCATAACGGAATCATGGTTAACAAATAATGCGAAAAAATGACTCTTTCATCATTCCGAGTCCCCGAACACATTTTGGTCTCTCAAAACCCCCAAACATAGTTTTACTCTTTTATTATTTTATATATACAACTAATTAATGAAAACTTTTTCTTTTGTAGGTACAAAATTTCACATTTTGATGGAAAGTTCTAACAAGCGAATCACTTTTTTTGTTGGGCGAATTTTTTTTTTTTGTTGCTTTCATAGTTTTGTTAGTACTTTTTGATGACTATGTAATATGTATATGTTATTAGTTTAACACTTGACTCGGATCGATTGTATATTTTTTTTGTTCAGTCCAATTAATTGGTTGATATTGAGATGAATTGATGAAATTTAGTAGTTGAAATAGATCATTGAGTTGGATTTAATTTTGTACAGGGTGGTAATATGTACAGGGTGGT
Source organism: Hydrangea macrophylla (assembly GCA_033977485.1). Taxonomy (NCBI): domain Eukaryota; kingdom Viridiplantae; phylum Streptophyta; class Magnoliopsida; order Cornales; family Hydrangeaceae; genus Hydrangea; species Hydrangea macrophylla. The sequence continues at coordinate 44,852,128 of CM066984.1, read as the reverse complement.
ATATATTGTTTTTACAGGGTGGTATTGAATCAGTATTATTTAAAACATTTATGTCATTTTTAAAAAAATTGACAACTAATTACACATTTATGTCACTTTTATAAAGTTTTTATGTCACTTTTAAAGTTTTTATGTCACTTTTACAGTATTTATGTCACTTTTAAGACTTTGATGTAATAATTTTGTTTAGTATTTATGTCACTTTTCTACTTTTATGTCACTTTAGGTTAAAAGTGACATAAATAAAATGGTATTTATGTCACTTTTAAGTATTTGTCACTTTTTATTAACAAATGTGTTGGTATTATGAAACATTTATGTCACTTTTATAAAACATTTATGTCACTTTTAAAACATTTATGTCGCCTCCATTTATGTCACTTTTTATTGGAAAAAAAAGTGACATAAATACCTATTTATGTCACTTTTTAAGTGACATAAAAGGCCTTTTTCCTTGTAGTGATTGTTTCTGTATTTGTTTATTCATGTTTCCATAGTTTAGATGTTAGGAATAGTCTAGACAGGAACCCTATATCGAACATGTTAATTTCTGCGATGATTCTTTTACGTATTCCATGACTTTCTGTTTTAGAAATCTGACATCAAATTGTCCCTAATAAGCTCAGTTTATCACAACAGTTTTTAGAACTTAAAGCCTTAAGGCATTTTCTTCAATGACTTTTGAAACCACTTTGAATGCTAACACCATTTAGAGTGCAAGTAATAACCATTGTTTTAAATCGTCTTCCAAGTATTTTAAATTAACTGTGATGATGTAGTCCCGGTCATGAAAGGCCTATTGATTCTATATCTTTAGAAAAATACGAAATGCTGAAAAGGAATGAACTCCATAGAACATTAATGAGTATGCATGGTAGATGGTTAGGATCAATATGGATTCACGTGTTTCCAACACCTTTAGTTTACTTGTTTAATTAATTATGTTTCTTTATGCTTTAGTTTGTTATCTAGTTTAATTTAATTAATTAGGATTCGTTAGAACTTCCACTCCCACATTCTTATTTTCTTTTCTTTTTCTTTAGGTTGTAACTGAGTATATATTCTTCCTGTTCCTTCCCTGTGCGATCGACCTGGACTTATCCAGTATTACTTGCACAATCACCTAGACTTGGGTGTTGCACAAGAGCGCACAACTATTTAGTCGTGTCAAGTTTTTGGCGCCGTTGCCGGGGAAGGCAACTAGGTTAGGATTTTACTAAGTTATTTCCAATTTTTTCTTACTATTCAAAAATATATATATATATATTTAAGAAAAAAATAATAATAATAAAAACTTTGGACTTTTTCTCTCACAAGTAAATAAATAAAAAATTTTATTGTTTAAATTTTTTTGGATAAACCTGTCTTATCCATATTGCCCTCCATACAACACAAGCACCAATAATAGGTACATACTTGAAAATCAAAATAGTTATCCCCCGAATTGGCAAGCACCCACATATGACGCGCATTATCAACCCGAGTGTTACCAACCACCACAATGGGAAAACAATAATTGTAGTCCCCCATATTATCAAACGTATCAAGAACCTTCACATGAAGAGTTCTATCAATCACAATGGGGATATAACCAAAATGATAATGTGGGATATAGTAGTAGCTCCCACGATTACCAAACGTACCAAGACTTTCCCTTTAGCGAGTCTTGTCCACAAACACAATGGGATGGGAATTACTATCAACCACAATGGGGCGAAACTTCGTATAGTAATAATGAGGAGAATAACCAAGTTGAGGATAATGGTATGTTAAAATTACTGCTTAGTGAAATGAAAAGGCTAGATAGTGCACTTGAAAACATTTAAACTAGAACCATTACCATGAACATGAATTTTGTGGGTAGATTCACTGCAAACCCTCACGAGACAACACTCGTCCACTAGGGGAAACCTAGGGGTTTAAAGGCTTGTTGCATATGCTAAATGCAATCGTGATTCCTGCAAAAGTGATTTAGGATTTTTACTTTCTTTTGTTTTCAATTTTTAGAGTTAATTAAACATTGTTGTAGTTCGCTTCATTGCTAGGGACTAGCAACGAGCTAGTTGGGGGGTGTGATTCGAGGAGAAAAGTGCATATTTATAGAGTAATACATTTTCCTTTATGCATACTTTTATCCCCAAGTCCCTAGATTTAGGTATATTCTTATAGCAATGTTCTTTTTATTGTATTAATGCTAAAATATATGTTTTGGTATTGTTTTATAGGTATTAGGATGTAAATCATTGGAGTGGAGCTAAAGAAAAGTGATTCTGGTGGATGGAATAACGGAAGCAGCTGAGAAAATGCCAATTTTGACAATGAAGACTTCAGATTTAGAAGATTGTCCTAGAAATACAAAATGTAGATCTTTGAGTTACAGTAACGTGGCCGTAATCGGGCGATCAATCCGAGGTCTGAGTGAAAAGTTATGGCCATTCACACATCTGTGCGCTGAGCTGTCAAAATCAGAGGAGTTCAAGCCCTTAATCAGAGTTCAATCGATTGAGAGTTCGATCGATCGAACTAAGCTCGATCGATTGAACTTTATTTTCATCCAAAAGTTGTGTAAACTCTGCAGGAACCCTATATATAAGTCATTTTGACACCAGACGAGGAGAGGATGCCTTAGAATGCGAAAAACAGCAATTTAGGGTAGTTTTAGGGTTAGATTAGGAGTAGATTAGGTTAGATTCTTATTTTTCTTCCTCTTTTCTATTGTTATATTGAAGATTATTGAAGATTTAAGTGGATTTCATGTTTATTTCAAGTTTAATTTAGATTATTTCCAGGTTTTTCTTTCCAATCCTTGTTATTTGATTGTTATTAGTTTATGTGTTATGATTACTCTAGGTTATTGTTTCGGTATTTGTTTATTCATGTTTCCATAGTTTAGACGTTAGGAATATGTGATGAAATATTGATTTCCAGCCTCTGCCATGCAATCTTTAGAAACGTTGGACTCAATCGATCGAAGGTATTTCGATCGATCGAACCCGAGCCATAGTCAAGCGATCGAAGGCATTTCGATCGATTGAAGGATAAGGCAGTCCGATCGATCGAGAGCGCTTCGATCGATCGAACATGTTAATTTCTGAGATGATTCTTTTAAGTATTCCATGACTTTCTGTTTTAGAAATCTGTCATCAAATTGTCCCTAATAAGCTCAGTTTGTCACAATAGTTTTTATAACCTAAAGCCTTAAGGCATTTTCTTCAATGACTTTTGAAAACCACTTTGAATGCTAACACCATTTTGAGTGCAAGTAATAACCATTGTTTTAAACTATCTTCCAAGTGTTTTAAATCAACTGTGATGATGTAGTCCCGTTCATGAAAGGGCTATTGATTCTTATATCTTTAGAAAAATACAGAATGCTGAAAAGGAATGAACTCCATAGAACATTAATGAGTATGCATGGTAGATGGTTAGGATCAATATGGATTCCCGTGTTTCCAACACCTTTAGTTTACTTGTTTAATTAATTATGTTTCTTTATGCTTAAGTTTGTTATCTAGTTTAATTTAATTAATTAGGATTCATTAGAACTTCCACTCCCACATTCGTATTTTCGTTTTTTTTCTTTAGGTTGTAACTGAGTATATATTCTTCATGTTCCTTCCCTGTGGGATCGACCTGGACTTATCCAGTTTTACTTGCATGATCACTTACACTTGGGTGTTGCACAAGAGTGCACAACTATTTAGTTGTGTCATTGCTGATCAAAGAGTTTGATCATGGGAATTAACTACTGGTCTAAGCTAATAATAAAGAAACTAAGAGTTCCCACTCTTAGATTTGCTAGGATGTTTGGAAAGACACTTGAGATGCTGTCAAGATTGGTTCGATCGATTGAAGTTGCTTCAATCGATTGAAGTCTAGACAGGTTCGATCAATCAAAGGTTGTTCAATCGATCTATCCAAGCCACTTCGATCGATTGAAAGTGAAGTCGGTTATGGGAATCTAAAAATAGGGCAGCTGCATCCAAAAAAAAGATTTTGTCATTTTATATACTAGAGGCTACGGAAACTGTTTTAGAGTCCCTAACCCTACTCTATCCTCTTTATTAGGGCTCCCACCAACCCTAGCCTCTCCTGGAGCATCCGCAGGAGTTATAAGAGTGAACACCATCTAATGGAGGCTACTGGAAGTCAAAGATTTCAGGATTCGGTTCAAGCCCTGAGGTATAAATCTTCTCCCTCTTGTGCATACGCATCTATAGAGTTGACGAGTAGTAGATCCGGGCTACCAATAAAGTTTTTGTAACTTAATCTTTCCGCTGCGTGTTTAAATTAAAATTTTAAACCTATCAAAGGAGTGGGTCGCTCTGGAGGCTAAGGAATCAGCCCTGGCCATGGAGAAGGATAAGAGGGCTTGGCTCTGGGATTGGAGCAGTGCAGGCAGAGTTGGCGACCGCCTTGGCGGAACTATAGGTCGCCCAGGCAAGTCTGGTGGTGGCAGAGGCTCGGGAGAAGGCTTTATCCGAGGCGGTGGTCGCAGGGTCTATTGAGGAGGCCTTTGATGATGGCTTCTTTCAGGACTATGATGACCTGAAGAGAAGGTTGGCCTAAGACCATCTCGAGTGGGACATCTCAACTTATGACGGGAAGAACTCTGACTATTGGGACGTACAACCCACCACCGATGAAGGTACTACTGCTGAGGGCACACCGGGGGAGGAAGCTATACAAAGTAGAGAGGTTGGGAAGACTGAGGGGATAGTGGTCATGGACGACCCATAGTTTTCGATCTTGTATATATATATATAATTTTTTGGGGGGAAGCTGCTATAATTGCCCCCAAGCATTGTACATATTTTTTTAACAAGTAATGAAAAGGCCCTCTGAGGTCATCTTTTGCAGAAATTATTGTCCATGTCCTTATACTTGTATGCCTGTGTTTATAATTGCCGATGCCCACTCGGTTGTTATTCATACCAAAACCCTGACTTAGCAAAAGGTTTGAATCTGTGACCAGTAGGGAACATTTGGACTTCTAGGGACCTGTACTTATAAAATTGGGTTTGATGGTCCCGTCCGGTATAGTGTAGGATTTTGGCCCTATTGCTATCCGGACGATTTCTCTGGTCACTATAGGTACTTTGGAATGTTTTTTGGAATTAATTCCAAGTCCTATTAGTGCTCGGTGTGATTTCCTATTTTAGTCCAGTACCCCCCTGCAACCCAAGCTTTGCTAAGTTGGGCCTCTGTGGAGGGAGTGATCGTAGGGAATCGACCCAAAACGTTGGTAGTTCTGGGGTATTTTTGAGTTTGCTATCATTAGCCACCTAGGGGGATTTGCCGCCGTCGTAGGTTCAGGGCCTAAGTGAAACTGGTGCCTCGGGCATGATCCCGAGGTATTTTTATGCCTCGAGTATGAACCTGATGTCTTTTTGGTGTCATGGAACACTGTTAACACTTGTTGGAAAAGAAGCTTTGTATTCAAATAGAAAAACTGCTCGAAAAGAGCTACATTTTTGTGTAAACATAAGTCCGTAACCAGTTCTATTCTATAGCTTACTGAAAATACATCCGTAGATGCTCTACGTTCTAGGGTTGTGTCAGTTACTACCCATCTAGGATTTTCAACCAGTAGGTTCCCGGACGGTTGACCGGGTCATTATGTATGAGCCTTCCCAGTTTGGTCCGAGTTGTCCGTGACTCGGGACTTTGGTTGACTGATTGACTGCGTTGAGGACAAGATCCCCGATCTGGAAACTACGGTTCTTTACCTTGCTGTTGAAATATCGTATGACCTACTGCTTGTAGGCTGCGACTTTCAGATACTCCCGGTCCCTTTTTTTCTACTATTAGGTCAAGTTCCCCTTTGGGGCTTCCTCGTTGCCATCTTCACTGAAATTTGCCACCCGATAAGTTGGCAATCTGAGCTCTGTGGGTACCATTGCCTTAATGCCAAGGTAAGTGAGAATGGTGTTTCTCCAATTGCTGCTCGGGGGGGTAGTATAGGCCTACAGAAATTTCAGTAGTTCTTTGGCCCAAAGTCCCTTGGCTTGTTCAAGCCTGGTTTTGATGGACTGCAGAATTGTCCACTTTGTCACCTCGGCTTGACCATTGGCATGAGGATTCTTGGGAGAAGAATAGTGATTCGATATACCATAGACCGAGTACAATTGCCAGAATACCGGGGTGTTGAACTACCTGCCATTGTGGCTGACTAGTACCCGAGGGATGCCGTACCTACTGAGGATGTTCTTCTCAAAACAAATCTCCATCTTCTTCTCGATTATCGTTGCCAAGGGCTAGCCCTCTGCCTACTTTGTAAAGTAGTACACTAAGATGACAGCAAACTTGACCTGCCCCCTTGCCATAAGGAGGGTTCTGACTATGTTGATGCCCCACTGAGCAAACGGCCAAGGGCTTAGGATTGGAGTTTAGAACTGCGCTGGGCAGTTGATTATGTTGGCATGCCTTTAGCATTTGTCACATCATTTCACATATTCTTGGAAATCCCAGGCCATCGTCAGCTAATAATAACCTTGCAGCATCCGGTGGGGTGGATGCACTGGAGGTAAGGGATAGATAATCCCCTTTTGTAAAGGATGTCGTCAACAAGATGGTATTGAGCCGCCCAATATTTGACCTGGCAGGCTTCATCCTTCCTGTTCGGCAGACATCCGGTGGTGAGGAACTTTATGATAGGATCAATCCAGCTGGGCCCTACATCGATTGGGTCAACGTCCATACCTTCCAAGTCAGAAATACTAGGCTCGGGCAGATGCTCTACCCTTATCCTAGGCAGATCCAACTCGGAAGACGATGCGAGATGCGCTAACTGGTCGGCCCTCGTATTTTCCTCTCTCGGGATCTCTTTGATTAAGAAACCTTTGAGCTATTAAGAAACCGGGATCTCGGAAGACGATGCGAGATGCGCTAACTGGTCGGCCCTCGTATTTTCCTCTCTCGGGATCTCTTTGATTAAGAAACCTTTGAGCTATTTGGTGATCGATCTAATGAGGGCCAGGTAGGCCACCATATTGTCTTCTCGCGCCATACACTCCTGATTGACTTGGTTGATAACTAGCCGGGAGTCGCTGTATCCTTGGATTTGCTGCGCGCCCATTGAAGTAGCTAATTGCAGCCTACCAATAGGGCCTCGTACTCAACTTTGTTGTTAGAGGTCTGAAACCCGAACCATAGTGCATACTCTAGCTGGATCCCATCAGGCGTGGTCAGGATGATCCTTGCTCCGCAGCCTTCTTTGTTAAAAAACCCATCCACATAAAGTATCCAAGTCAAGGTGTCAAGTTGTAGGCTGGGCGGTATCTCAGGTAGGTTGAGCTCTTCAACTGGATCGTTTGGATATGTGAACTCCACAATAAAGTTTGCCACTGCCTTCCCCTTAATTGCCGTCCTAGGTCTGTAGACCACATTAAATTCTTCCAACTCCAATTGCCACTTGATGAGCCTCCCATATGTTTCAGGTCTGCACAGGATCCGACAAAGGGGTTGATCCCTGAGGACCACAATGACATGGTCCTGAAAGTATGGGCAGAGTCTTCGGGCAGAGGTGATGAGGGTAAAGGTGTGCTTCTTGATGCAAGAATACCTACTTTTCGTGCCTTGGAGCATCCGACTTATGTAATAAACCTGGAACTGTATCCCGTGCTTCTCTCGAATAAGTGCCTAGCTTACCGCTGAAGGTGACACCACCAAGTATAGGAACAACTCCTCCTTTGGTACGGGCGTTGAGAGTAGAGGAGGCGACGTCAGGTACTTCTTGAGGTTCTGAAATGCCTTTTCACATTCTTCTGACCACTAAAAAGCTCTACAAAGGATCGTGAAGCACGGCAGGCACCGTTCAATAGCTTGGCAGATAAATATGTTCAGTGTTGCCACCCGTCTAGCCAAACTTTGAATTTCATTTGTTGACCTGGGCGATCGCATGTTGATGATTGCTTGGATTTTTTTGGGGTTCCCCTCAATTCACCACCTGCTAACTACGTGTCCTAAGAACTTCTCGGACAAGACTCCAAATGTGCATTTGGTCTGGTTCAACCTCATCCAAAACATTCTTAAGATGCTGAAGGCCTCAGCCAAGTGCTCGAGATGATCGAACTCATCCCGGCTTTTGACCAGGAGGTTATCAACATATACCTCTATCGTTTTTCCGATCAGGTCTTTGAAAATATGGTTGTCCAGGAGCTGATAAGTTGTCCTGGTGTTTTTGAGCCCAGAGGGCATCACCTTGTAGCAATATATCCCCTAGTCAGTGATGAAAGAGGTCTTCTCTTCGTCCCCGGGATACATGCAGATCTGCTTGTATCCTGAGTAGGCGTCCATAAATGAGAGAAGTGAGTGGCCGGTCATGGAGTCAACAAGGAGGTCTATCCTGGGTAATGGATAACAATCCTTGGGGCATGCCTTATTTAGGTCGGTGAAATCCACGCACATCCTCCACTTCCCGTTGCTTTTCTTGACTAGCACCACGTTGGCTAGCTAGTCAGGATACTATACTTCCCGGACGAATTTGGTTTTGAGAAGTTGCCCGAGTTCTTCATGCACTACTTCCTGCCTTTCGAGGGCCATACCCCTCCATTTCTTTTTGACCGAGCAGCAGCTTGGGTCAATGCTAAGTCGGTGGGATATGACCCGGGAGTCAATTTTGGGCATGTGTTCATGGCACCGGGCAAAGACGTCTTGGCTCTCTTTCAAGAACTGAATTAATCTTTCCTTAGACTCAGTTCCAAGAGAGCGCCAATGCTGACAGATCGATTGAGAAACTGTAGGTCCAACATCACCTGACTGAGCTCTTTACTTGGGCCGACCCCGTCCCTAGCTTCCCTTAGATCCATCTCCTAGACATTTAATGTTTTCGCAATGGCCTCTCTGTGCAGGGAGCTAACATAACAACTCTGGGTGGTTGCTTGATCTCCTATTAAGCTTCCCAGTCCCTCGGGGTTAGGAACTTGACAACCAGGCTGTAGGTCGACACAACTGCCTTAGCTTTATTAAGTGTTGGCCTCCCTAGGATGACAGTTTTATGCAAAATGAGCCTCCACTACCACAAAGTTTGCCATCACCGAGACTTGCTGTGGGTAGGTTCCCATCAAGACTGACAACTCGATCATCTTGAGCAGTTGTGTGCTTGAAACATTGAACCCGACCAAGGAAGCTGCCACTGGTTAGAGCATATCCCTTGATATTCCGAATTGATCAAAGGCTAAGGCGAACAGAATATCCGAGGAGCTGCCTGTATCCACTAATACCCTCTGTACCATATATTTAGTTATGGTGAGCATTATCATCAGTAGGTCATCGTGGGGACAGTGCAGGTCCTTTATATCATAGGATGAGAATGTCAGCGTATCTATTGGCGGGGAGTTAGAAGATAGGACCAGCAGGACATTTCCTCGGGATGTTTGAGCATGTCTCTTCCTTGCTGACTATGAGTCCCCTCCGCCCGAAGGTCCTCTGGAGAGTACGTTGATGATACCGAGGGTTGTGGCTGCTCGGGAGCTCGAGTGTCTGGCCGTGTTCATCTGCCTGCGGTGATAAACTCGGTGAAGTGACCCTTCTCGATGAGCTTTTTGATGGCTATCTTAAGTTTGAAGTAGTCCTTGGTATCGTGGCCATAATCCCTATGGAACTGATAAAACTTGTCTTGGTTCCTCTTATGGAGTGGTTTTTCAGCTTTGTTAGCTTCGTAAGTAGCCTATCAGCCTCGGCCATAACCATAATCTCTTGGATAGGCCTGGACTGTGGTGTGAAAGTGACCGGAGTCTGATCACGAACTCCTCGTGGCTGGTCTTGCTTCGGCTTCTTTCCCGAGCTTTACTCAGGCCCTTCGCGTTTTCGCTTTGGCCTCGGGGATCCGTCGTCTTCTTGGCTTGCACGTTTAGACTTCTAAAATTCCTCGGTATTAGTGCATTTCCTAACCCTCTCTTAGAGTTCAACCAGGGTGGCCGGCAGGTCATGGTAGAATGACGTGGCAACCTTAGTATGTTGAACCCCCGAGCAGAAGACCATGATTGTGATTGTTTCATTCAAGTTGCGGATCTGAAGCTTTTCCTGATTGAAACGGTCGACAAAATTCTTCAAGGATTCTCCCTTATGTTGCTTGACGACTGGTAATTGAGTGTCTGCTTTTGATCGTTTGAGCATCCCCATGAACTAGCTGACAAAGAGCTTGCTGAGCGCCTTGAAATCGTTGACTGTTTGGGTTTTGAGTGCGTGGAATCACTTTGTGGTTGGCCCTTTGAGGGTGAAGGAAAAGGCCAAGCAGAGCAATTCATCGGCGTTGGGAACTAACGCCACCTGAGCTTTGTAAGTCCGAACATGATCGACTGAACTCCCCGAATCGTCATAAGAATCAAGATATGGTTGCTTGAACAGCGAGGAATGGGAAATGCTACTCCCTCCGTCCCATTTTGAGAGTCCATATTTGGGAACTCAACTTATTAAGGGGACAAAAAGAATCTACACCTACTTTCCACAATTGCCCCTAATCATTACAACAACTTTTTTAGTTTTGTCTTGGTGTAGATTTCAAAGAGGGATAATTTTAGAAAGTAAGTAAAAATTGTACATCAATTTCAAGAAAGTGGACACTATTTTGGGATATCGCAAAATGGAATAATGGACTCTCAAAATGGGACGGAGGGAGTATATCCGAGTAGTAAAGGTTGACCCAGTTTCCCTATTGGTGTAGTTGCGGCCTGGCCTATGACTCAACTTCTTAATCTGTTTCTGCAAGTCGCTGATATAGGCCTTAACGTCCTCCCAATCGGTCCTCTATCCCATATCTCCGTGGTAGGCTGGGTCAGACGATGAAGCCTCTTCTTTGAAGTGCATTGGCCTCGGTGATGGGGCACAGCTTCAATTTTGGGTAATCATGTGCGTAAGAACTCCACGGCTCCTGGCCGGGCATTCTTGGGCTGATTCCCGGGCCATTTTCTCTTGCCCCTCCCTTCTGGTAGCGCTTCTTCTGTTGATGATCTCTCTGGCGTCCCCTGCCCTGTGTGGGTTGTCATGAGCATACTCCGGGTCTACTCGGGGCCACGGCTACGCTCATCGATCCTGGATCGCCCCAAAGCCAGGGGGATACTGGTGCAGTATGGGCACACTGTCGAGTCTGTACCAGCATACGATCTCGTACATCATTCCCGAGCTAATCCTCAGCTTGAGGGGGTTTGTCCTGTCGGGCCAGCAGTGCTTTGATTTGCTGTTGAGTTTGACCCTGGCCCTCCAGGAGTTGCGCAAGAGCCGCAGTAATCTGCTCAGAGGTCATGGAGGCGTCGATTGCCCGGCATGTGAGGCCTGACCTGTTGGGACAGTGGTCTTTTTACCCTTTTTTGGTGGCATATTGATCAGTCAAAGATTTGTTTTGGAAAAAACTTGTCCTTCCCACAGATGGCGCCAAACTGATGATGCCAAAATTTGGTTAAAGAGAATAAGAAGTAAACAAGAGAGATTTGAGTGTGATTCGGCCCTGTTAATTAAAGAACCTACATCCACGTGGTGTGTCAGAGCACTTGTACTAATAGATCACCAGCAGCCTTTGGTGGACCAACAATGGCGGGTCGTACTACCAGAGATCGACTGGGTATATGTGTATGAGTTATGTATTGCTATTCTGTAGAATAAGAATGTGATCCCCCCTTGAATAGGGTGAGTGGGCTCTTTTATAGATACAAGAGTCCACTCGTACAAGATAAGTAAGTCTATATGGCAATACAATCAGATAGGGATTGATTAGCACAAATCATGGGAGTTTCTTAATGTAGTTAGGAAACTATCTACTCTTTCCATAAGTTTTCTAACGGAGATAGGAAATTGTCTGGGACGTTCTAGGGCACGCCATGATGAGCTCCTAGACAACCTCTGTGATGGGGTGGGCCCAAGAAGAGTTCCTGATCCATTGACTGGGGATCGGTTGATACTGAGCGATCATGGATACATAACTCAGGATAGCCATGCATCGGGTGCAATTTACAGATGACCTGGCACCCCTTGTTAAAGTGTCAGAGATTAACCCTTGATGGATATTTTTGTACGTATCATTAGTTACTTTCGATGTAAGTATGTCAGTGTCAGGGATCGGTCGTGAACACATCTGTGTGGGATGTGAGTGTTATGTATTGTAGTCGCAAGAATTCTTAAAAGCGGTGAACAAGAGTACTAATGCATATTGATTATGAACGGACGATACTCATAAGTGTTCTTAAAAGCGGTGAACAGTAAGAGTTCGTAAAAGTGGTGAACTGGAGCACTAGTATGTGGTGATGATATAATTACATCATTTCAGCCAGTCAGGGTTGGTACAGTCAGTCTTAGGGTTGGAAGGCGATAAGAATCAGATAATGATAATTCTGAATAAAAGAGGAAAAGATATTTTTAGAATCACTACTTTATATCATGTATAACTACTAAAGACTTTATACCTATGATACTATGGGAGTTTCCATTCACTCAGCTGAAGTAAGCTGATAGCGTTTATGCCTAGACATTCCACGTCCAGACCATCTTGTCCCTATTGTTACACGTAGAGGAGCTTATGATGATGGCTATTACCCAGAGGGGGAGTATGCTGAGGGTGGCCCCACTAAGGATGGTTATGCCGGGGAAGACTATTATGCTGACGACTACATTTATGCCAGCTGAAGAACTGAAGATAGATATTAGCTTATATTCCTTCTTTACATTACTGGTGGACTTTGTAATAACGGGTACTTGGGCATTTTTTGCTTTCAGACCTTTTATATTCTTGTAGCGACTATGATGTTATTGTAATAGTTAGAAGTTTTGTAATATATTCAATTTGATATTATTATTGTTCTTGTTACTTTTGGTTGACTAGTGCTGTGTGCTGTGGACAATAAGTCACATTCATCCATTATTCCCTATGGACCCGAAAAGGAAATTTATTTTTCTCTATCTTTGCTGCTCTGGGGCGTGACAGGAAGAGTCAATCTCCGTGGCTTAATGGTTAGGATTTAAATATATCTTAAGTATCTAAGTATGTTCAGAAGATTGAGTAAATGCGTGATGGTCTTCATGGAAATCTTAGCATAATCAAGTTCATGGACCTCTTATGATGAGCTTGATTGTTGTCTTAATAGTCATAATCCTTCACTTGGCACCTTCCATTGACCTATGGTTAACCACTTCCACACTTATCAAGTAAAATTGATAATCCCTAAAATTAATAATGCATTTGAAAACAATGATTTTCTGGGACGGGTGTGACACTTTCCTTGGGATCTCATCGGGGGTCAATTTCCTGAAGCCTTGACATCTGAACGATTCTCCTCCTCCAAATCAGTAACAGATTCCAAAAACTCATCGAAGGGAAGACTAAGATGCCCTATTGCCAATCTCCGGATGGCCTGGTCCAACCCATCATGAAACTTCCGATCCTTCTTCTTAGGGGTGTCAATCAAATGATAAGCAAAACGGGAAAGCCTATCAAACTGGATTAGTTAATCTCGGACGCTAAGGTTCCCTTGAACCAATCCGTTGAACTCCTTCTCCCTATATCGTTTCTCCGACTCCGAAAAGTACTTCTTCATAAACCTCTCATGGAACATAGTCCAAGTTATATGTCTAGCTGCTTCATCTCTGACCAAGGCTCTCTCTACCTCCCACCAATCTGCTGGTGCAAAAGTGAGCTAGAAGGTAGTGAACTTCTACATGTCTATTTTTGAGCACTCGAGAGACTCAAAGATACAATCCATTTTGTAGATCCACTACTCTACTTGCCAGGCCTCGCTATACCATTGTAGTACTTGGGGCGGAGTTCCCTGAATCTTGCAAGTAACTAATCTTTGGCTTGCCTTGGGTGAGCTCCACTACACTATGGTTGGCAAGTTTCTGTATTCCTCTCTAATCTCTGATGAAAAGCTTCAAATACTTCTGGGGGCTCCATATCTCTAAGCATTGGGTTGGGAGCATAGTTCTAGTTTCGTGTGTTACAAGTAGCAATAACCATCAAGATGTTGAAATAAGATAGTCCAAATAAGCACTACATGGTTCAGGAGAAAAATCTACTCAAGATATAAATACAGATATCGTATATATGAAAATACATCAAAAAAGTAACAAGTAGTCATGTTATGACACACAATTAGAAAAGAAAATCTGCTCTTATTATTGATATAAACATTAGTACAATGTATGCATATAAGAGATGGGCTTCTAACAAAAGGTCCTAATAGCCTTGAAAACAGTTAAGTGTAACAAAAAAAAAGGGACTACTAGTCCGTTCTGATACAACAAAAGAACTGAATCTAAACACTACTGGCCTCGGAAGCATCATCATCAGACTATGCCTGGGGTGCCTCATCCTTATCCATCACCTCTGGATGAGTCGCCTCGTCCTTTTCCATCAGATCCTGGCCAGGATCAACAATCCACCCAGCTCTAGGCAGCAGGTTCTAATGTGCAGTAAATCCAGTAGGCGGCTGTGACATCTACGGAGGCACAAAATCCAAATCCATGGGCTCTCCATCCGACGGGGGTGCATGTACTACCCACTCTTGCACATGGCGGAAATAACCATCAATATCCATATGGCGAAGGGACTCAGCATAAACATGTGACCATGCGACTGCTTAGTGTACAGCTCTGCAACAAATCTCCTACTCATCAGCTCTGCCCTGAACGTGGATCGAAAGCCACACGTCCTGCTCTAGAATGCTCTAAGTTCTCCTCTGTACCTCCTGGCTATAAAAGGCATGATCGGTTGGTGACACCTAATTGGGTATAACAAGATATCCTCCAAAGCTATCTTGTACGATATAGGGCTACATCATTAACCTACCCAAAAGGAAACTATCTTAATGTTAGTAGTAACTCAAAAGGAATAAGCTTAAGGTTTGCTAACTTAAACATGTAGGACAACCGGCAAATCAAACCTATGCTCTGATACCACTTAACTACCCTTGTCACACGCCAGCGTAGCAAGATAGGGAAAAAGGAACTTTCCACTCTTGGACTCGATGAGTTGCAACAATTCGTGAGTATCCAGATTATCCAAACAACACAATAACAATAATAACAACACTAATAATCAGAGTAATAAAGCGCACGAGGATCACAAACTTAAAACATAGACATTACTAGTCATCAAAAGGGATACATAAGGTTATTACAACATAAGTCTAGAACACAAGTACTAGTATAGTCTGGAAATAACACTACGACAATTCAAAACATATAACATAATAAACTATTGGCCGAACAGGTGGCCAAACATACCATCTAGGATAAACTTAACAAAACTAAACATAACTATGAGGAGCCTCTCGACAAGGTCCTCTAGTCGAGTGTTTGGTCCCACCTCAACTAGCGAAGGGGTACCACACTCACTCTCTAGACTCTCCCTCTCGGCTCACTCACTCTCTCTCTATATCTGTGTGTATATTATTAATAGATAAATGTATATAATATGCAAAGGTGCAGATGGTTGTGATGCAAGTGATGAAGGATGATGATGGTGGTATAAGTGAGGTGACTAATGCATGGGAGGGGTATTATGAGCTTGGGGTGATGAGGAGTGTGCAAGGGGAGTTTTCAGGTGTCCACAAGTGGTTCAGTGGTGATAATGGGAGTGCAGTGGTGGGCAGATGGCTATTGCCATTTGGCAGAAAACAAAGCACAAGATCGATCCTTGTTGGATCGAACTTATATGTCTATTTCTATAAAAGACTAGGAATGTTGAACTAAGTACAAAAATGAAATCGAAATCCACAGATTCATTATAGTAAATATATTTCAAGTATTACAGCACATAATGAAAATTACATAAGGGTTTCAAAGGGTTATATTCTCGTCAGCATTGGGATGCGTCAGAGTCGCACCATCAAAGTCGGAGTCCCACCGTCATGCACTTTGTTAGTGTGAAATGGACTGGTAAACCAACTTCATGAAAGGATGGTGAAAATCTAATGATTTTGGTTTGAACTTTTGAAAATGCAAGATCGTCACCCTGATTTTGGGTATCGCCGAAATCGTCATGAGTGAGATTGATTTCGACTTTCCATATATATATATATATATATATATCTACATATACTATACACAGATTTCATTAAATAAAATTGATTTTGATTTGCCATATAAATAACCCATGTATATATATACATTAACTCGGGTAGTTATGATAAGGGGTAAGTTGGTCATAAATGAAATTAGGGTAAATTACACAAACCTCCCCTGAGGTTTGCCTTAATTACACGGACCTCCCCTCTTGTTTCAAAAATTACACAGACCTCCCTCGAGGTTTGAATTAGGTAACAAAACGCCCCCTCCCCTAATGGTCCGTTAGTTTTTTTACATTAGCCTCCCCTGAAAATTATAATTAGCCCCCCTAATATTATAAAATTGTCATACTAAAGCCCCCTTTCTCTTATATTTTTGTGCTAATTATAAAATCCCTCCTCCCTCCTATGTTTTTGGGTTAATTTTTTTAGCATTAATTTATATCTACACAAAATATACACAAAACATATATAAATAGGTCCAAATTTTTTTCCCCCCGAACAAACCTCTATCAAGCCCCCCCTGTCTTAATTTTCTAGATCCGCCCCTGTCCCTATGCTTCAAAAGTGGACACTTAACCCCCTGTGATTGTGGACTAAAATAGAACTGTTATGATTTTACTCAAAGAGCGTTAACCCCAAAATTAACATCACAAAATGGATTAAGTGTTTATATTTTTAACCAATTTTAGAATTTTTGTCAGTTTTGAGTGAAATCATAACAATTCCATTTTTGTCCACAATCACAGGGGGTTAAGTGTCCACTTTTGAAGCATAGGGACAGGGGCGGATCTAGAAAATTAATACAGGGGGGGCTTGATAGAGGTTTGTTCGGGGAAAAAAAAATTTGGACCTATTTATATATGTTTTGTGTATATTTTGTGTAGATATAAATTAATGTTAAAAAAAATTAACCC
This sequence comes from Hydrangea macrophylla, assembly GCA_033977485.1. Lineage (NCBI taxonomy): Eukaryota > Viridiplantae > Streptophyta > Magnoliopsida > Cornales > Hydrangeaceae > Hydrangea > Hydrangea macrophylla. The sequence goes on along the minus strand of CM066984.1, from coordinate 44,835,216 downwards.
AAAAACATAGAAGGGAAGAGGGATTTTACAATTAACACAAAAATATAAGAGAAATGGGGCTTTAGTATGACAATTTTATAATATTAGGGGGGCTAATTGTAATTTTCAGGGGAGGCTAATGTAAAAAAACTAACGGACCATTAGGGGAGGGGGCGTTTTGTTACCTAATTCAAACCTCGAGGGAGGTCTGTGTAATTTTTGAAACAAGAGGGGAGGTCCGTGTAATTAAGGCAAACCTCAGGTTTGTGTAATTTACCCATGAAATTATGAACCTATCACAAATTTTTTTTGTGGACTGGGTCTATTGCTACAAATATACAGTAACTAGGACTTTATACTATTTAACCCCAATCACAATTCTTAAAGAAATTGACACAGGGTTTGGATTATTGAATGTCAATTCACTAAAAAGAAGAGGAGGAAGAAGAATCTTATATTACGTGATCCGTCCCAAATCAATGATCATTTTTGAAATTTCAAATTATTTTAAGAAAATTATTTTATTGAGGTGATTTGTTTTTAAATCAAATAAAAAAATGACACATTGAGTTTAGTTAAATTACTACACTGAGTTTTTAAAGAATACTTTTAAATCTAGACATCCTCAAATAAAATAAAAGACTCGTAAATTAGGATATGATGTATGGAGTATTGCAAAAAATTTACCACCCCATTTTATACGTCAACAAAGGTACTATGGGAGAAAGTATACACATGCAAGCTAGAAATTAGGTTAAAACAGAAAAAAGTTATGTGAAAAAAAGAAGGTTATTTTTTAAAAAATATAGGGATACACACAAAATGACACACTAAACGACACATCAGCTTTAAATGCATATACTTTGTGCTGTGTAAGTGATGCACAGAAAAGTGTAAAAAATCAAACAACACAGGATACATGTACTTAAAGTACAGTGTGTCCTTTGGTGTGTATCTCTATCATTATTGTTTTATTTTTTTTTGTTGGAAAAAAGAAGGTGAAAATTTCAACGTCCACATTTCTGGGTCAGCACAACACGGATCATAAATGGTGAAAGATGGACAGTTCAAAGCCAAAAAACAAATATTTAAATTAAAAAAAAATGGACAGTGTAGATGCCTCTACAACTCTCAAGCATGTGGAAATGAGCTAACTTGACGGATGAGGAAGATGGATTGGAAGGGGTTTAGAATTTAAAGGGCAGATTTGATCCATGTAAAGTATAACATTCCGGATTGACTTTGAGTTTTTGCATTAATGATAACCATATAGTATATTAATGTTGAGATTTCATTTAATGCAGTGTTTTGAATCCTATAGACAAAATTATCGTATTGAACAATCAAAATAGTTAAGTTAAGTCAATAGTTAATTATGAATTATCAGAAATCTATTTATTTGTTACTATTTATTATTCCTTCCGTCCCATATTAAGAGTCTTTGATTCTATTATTTCAAGTCTCATTTTAAGAGTCCTATTTGAAAAGTTAATCTACTTTAATGCACATTTTTCAAGTTTGTCCTTGATTATATATAATTATTCTCTCTATTTTTTTGACATGACACTAGAATTTTGAAATTCACAATAGACAATATTAAAAAGTTGAAAATTTCATCATAAACAATGATGTCCCCTTAAATAATTAGAATTCCCAAAAGAGACTATAATATGGGACAGAGGGAGTAGTAAAAGAGAAAGCATGTGCACTGCATATGCACAAAATTTGACTTCTTTGACTGTTTGTGTTGGAAGCCAATCCAACCACTCTTACACTGAAACATTTTATCAGCCCCATTTGGTAACTTGGGTTTCGAGTTTTTTTTTTTTAAACATATAATTCTAGGAATATGGTTAAGAATACTTCAACAGCCAAACAAAAATGTCATAGGGCCAATGACCCCAAATTTTTTTATTTTTTTATTTTTCCTTTGGGCAAGGCGCCGACCAGCTTTAATAAACACACAGATGAAACCCAACGTTAATACACACACAGACGAAACCCATACTGACGGAGAGTAGGGCATGATTAGAAAGAGGCCAAAAATCCACTATTATTTAAACCTTCATGTTCATCATGCTAACTCTCCCCTTAAAAAAAAAAAAGCGACCATAATACGATTAAGCTACAAACCGCTTGGTCATGCTTTTATTTGATTATGCTATGGCATCTTGCATTTGATGCTTGGCTAGAGGCCGAGATGATTAAAAAAAAGGGACAAGTTTGTGAAAAGTGCCACAAATTTGAATTTTTTAGAAGCTCACATTTAAATAATTTTTGAATAATAAAAAAATTATCTTATATTTTAATGTATACTAGCTTAGATGATAAAATTGCCGTTGACTATCATGACTGACGACATGCTGGGTGTGAAGTTAGTTCCACCACAAAATTTTTTGTTCTTAATTTTTTTTTTTGTCAAAATTTGTAATTCTATGACTTTCAATTTTCAAATGTTGGGATTGTATGCCTTTAAAGCCACTCGTTAAGATATTTTATTATTAATAAATTAAATTTATTATTGATTGTTATTACATATTATGGTTATACCTGTATCACTTCAATACATGAGTAGTGTATTCCTGTGTTCTCAAGTTGAATTGTAGATGATTTAGGTGTATGGAAAGGATTCACACACGGGAGTTCATGATCATCAATTCCTTTCAACTTAAAACTTGGTTTATAGTTAGTATGAATTTGGGACAATTCATACGGACAACTGTAACATATAGTTGCTACATGGTGGGGTGACATAACTCTGTCATTGGAGTGGTTGAACTCACAACTTATATGTTAACGTGGTTGATGCATTCAACAGGATCGCTAAGTAGATTACGACACTAAATGACTGTCTCTTAAGTGTTTGTTTATCTACTTCATTAAATTGTAAATTACTCTTAATTCTGAGGAGATAAACGGACTCAGCACTCTTATCCTAATTACTTTGGTATACTAAATAGTGAGATCTTATGATCAATACCTCGGTATTTTGGGTGATTAGTATATGAGGTCTGTGAACGTTTATCCTAATTACTTTGATATACTAAATAGTGAGATCTTATGATCAATACCTCGGTATTTTGGGTGATTAGTATATGAGGTCTGTGAACGTGTATCTTCAATATGGAATCCATGTTGGATAACCTTTGGATAGTTTCATTCGATCACAGAAATCTGAGTACTCAGTTGGGTTTTTCCTTAAACAGGTTTTATATATATTATTTGTAGTTAAATAATAATTATTTGCAAAAGGGTAGTATGGTCTTTCCATACGTGATCGATTGTGAATAACTAGAGTTTCCAAAAGTGGTAAATAATAGGTGACCAAAAAGGTAGACAGTCAATTATTAATTTACCTTGAGTTGCTTATTTATGTGGAGGCTAGGGGTATATTTGCAGATAAATTTGGTGAGTTGGGCCTAAGTATAATTTCCATTTTCTTGGAGTGCAATTACAGCATTATAGTAGGGTGTGCCTGTAATTAATCAGTCTCAGTTAGATCTAGAGTTGATCAGATTGGCTAAGATGTGATTGGAAGCCAGGAAAAAAGATGGCCATCATATCCCATCGTTAGCTCCAAACCGTAGGGTGCATACTAAAGCTGTGTATGGTGTTTGTATATAACAGATTATATTTATATATATAAGTATATGGATAATTTATCTTTTTGTAAAGATAAATATATATTTATATATATTAAATTTAAATTAATTTTTAATTTGAATTTAAAAGAAATAAGAGATTTAGTGATACTATATCTCTATATCCATATCTTATATATACAAGCATATCAGTTAGGAAAAACTAACGTTCTGAAATATCACATACACCATATTGAGAGCTTTGAGTGGCTTGGGAGATTCCTACCATTTTTCTACGCATCTGAAGGTTGGAGAACAATGGTAAAGGTTCGGTGGTGACAAAGGCTATATACTGTATCATCTTCAATTTCAGAGTTTGAGGTAATGAATAAAAAATAAAATTGTTTTACTTAATCGTTTGATTAATCAACCACTGTGAGGATCCAGAAATTTTTAAAATCCTTCCACTATATTTTCAATATTATTTCCAACAAGTGGTATCAGAGCGGTCTCACAGATCGTTGATTGATCAAAAGGTTAAATAAAAAAAGTTCATGGATCATCATATTTAATTCTGCATTTGAATCGTTCATAGATATGTGGTTGTTGGTTGTGTGATGATCATAATTTTTTTTATTGGATTCTTTCAAAGCCTAGATGTAGATTTAATGTACTAGGTTGTTTGGCAATTGTAAAGGGGAGTTTGGATCGAATTTCCCGTGAATGGGCGATCTATATCTCTTTCGCCTATGTCAATTTTAATTTTCTTTTGATGTATATCGGATGTATAGCAACTAGTCTGTATTAGTGTAAATCCGAGAAAAAGGAGATACTTCGCCGGATTAGGCCTGTAAACGGATTGGATTTGGATCCGATCCGATCCGAATCCGACAAAAAAAAAATCCGATTAAAATATCTGAATCCGAATCCGAATCCGAACCCGACCATTTTGTTATTGGACGGATTTGGTTCGGATTTGATATATCCAACCCGGAAACCCGATAAACTAATAGATCTTAATTACAGAAGATCTCATTCTCTCAGGGCTCACGTTGAATTTTAGGGCTTTGAATACAATCTTCGCATCCTCAAGGCTCCTCAATCTCTTCTTCAGTTCTTCGCATCCTCAAGGATCCTCAATCTCTTCTTCAGTTCTTCGCATCCTCGATCTCCTCAATCTCTTCTTCAGTTCTTCGCATCATCGATCTCTGTTAAAGGTTGGATCTCTTCTTCTTTCTTCGCATTTGAGTTTGATTTCACTTTGGGAGATTATCAAGGGGTTCTCAAATAAATTTTTTTTTCCTGCTCATAGTAATTAGTGATAAAGTTAAAGTGAAAATTTTAGTTCAGCATCTGGGTATTGTTTGTTTTGTCATGATTTGGAAGATTATCAAGGGGTTCTGAATTTTTTTTTCTGCTCATAATTATTAGTGATATTCGCATGTGAATATCATAATAGGGGTTGGGCACATTTGAAGTGGTATCCCAAATTATGTGGGGTTATTTGAGTTTGATTTCACTTTGGGAGAATATCAAGGGGTTCTCAAATAAAATTTTTTTTCCTGCTCATAGTAATTAGTGATAAAGTTAAAGTGAAAATTTTAGTTCGGCATCTGGGTATTGTTTGTTTTGTCATGATTTGGAAGATTATCAAGGGGTTCTGAATTTTTTTTTCTGCTCATAATAATTAGTGATAATCGCATGTAAATATCATAATAGGGGTTCTGAATTTTTTTTTTTCTGTTAGATATGTCATTCCAAGTAGTCAAGACTCAAGTTGAAAGCAACAAACTATTCTATACTGTAAATCATTCTAGCTGTGTAGCTTTTTTTTTTTTTTTTCCAGCGTTTTATGTTCCCTTTGGCTTCTTTTTTTGAACCATTCTAGCTGTGAATAATGCAACATAAACACTTAAATACAAAAAAAAATCAGTGTTTTAAATTGCTTTGTGCCAATAGCCAAACCATTGTTCTGGTTTACATAAAAATCATACTCCCTAAGTCCTCTTGTTCTTTCATTTATCTCTTTTATTTCAGCTTAGTGAAAATGGTAGCCTTAAATTGCTTTGTGCCAAACCATTGTTATGGTTTACATAAAAATCATACTCCCTAAGTCCTCTTGTTCTTTCATTTATCTCTTTTATTTCAGCTTAGTGAAAATGGAAGCCTTAAATTGCTTTGTGCCAAACCATTGTTATGGTTTACATAAAAATCATACTCCCTAAGTCCTCTTGTTCTTTCATTTATCTCTTTTACTAGAAACTATCATCAATTTTCTACCAATTCAATTTTGATTTTTAACAAACAGTAAAAACTCTTCTTCTTTCTTTTCTCTTTCAATTATTTTCCTTTCTTTTCTCATATGCTATTTGAGTATTTTCCTTATAAACTTCTTCTCTTTATTTTCTACAAAAATTCTAGAATATCCCATTTACTTTTCCATTGGTTTTACTCTACAGCTGATCCTCCTCAACAAACTAAGGTTTAATATTTCCCTCAATCAAGCTTATTGAATATCATATTAGTTTGAATTTGTTAACCTTCATTTTGTTAGAGTAAATTTTCGTCTTGTAGATTTTGTCTTCTTCGTGTCACCTTTCTGATCTATTTGAGTGAGTGACTATAGTTGGCATAATGTTTGTGAATATATACATACACATGTGTTCCAATTTGAGCTAGGTGCTTCTTAGCCCAAGAGAGGGAGTCAACATAGTTCTTTAAACAATTAGGTCCATTTGTGATTGAGAAATTCCATCTTTTTTTAAAAGCCTAAGTTGTAATCACAGCAAGATAGAGACAGACCATGTAAATTCCATCTTTTTAGTAGTTCTCTCTAGCAATGTATGACAGTTTATTTTATTTTATTAACTAGTAATGATAGCATACTTTTCTTTCAGTACATCTTTATTTGGTGAGATGTCAATAGACCCTACCCAAGTTACCCAAAATATTGATGGTGATGATGATGAGGAGGTGGCAGAAGTGAACTCTGAGCAAACTAGAAGTTCTCCTAAGCGACGAAGATTGACATCAAGGGCATGGAAGGAGTTTACAAAATACACGGGAATAGATGGGAAAGAAAAAGCAAAGTGCGGTCGTTGTGGGAAAGATTTTGTTGGAGAGAGTAGTAAAGGTACAAGTCATTTGTTGAACCATTTACAAATATGTGAAGGAAAACAACCTAATGCTACTTCTAAGGCTTCCCCCAAAACAGACTCGTTTAAGTTTGATCAAGAGAAAAGTAGAGCTGATTTTGCTAGAATGATAATAAAACATAATTATCCCTTTAACATGGCTGAGCATGAATTCTTTGAGATTTTTTGTAATAATCTTCAGCCAATGTTCAAGATTGTCTCTCGAAACACTATTAGGGTGGATGTCATGAATGTGTATCAAGAAGAAAAGGAGAAACTGTATTGTTTTTTGGATGGACTTTCTTCTAAGATCACATTGACAACAGATATTTGGACATCGGACCATCAAAACTTTGCGTATGCTTGTTTGACAGCTCATTATATTGATGACAATTGGGAATTAAAGAAGAAAATTCTTGCATATAAGGGTATTGATTATCCGCATGATGGGGAAAGTTTATTTAGATTCATCTGTGAATTAATCTTAGAGTGGAACATTGACAAGAAACTATTTTCTATGGTAGTTGATAATGCTACTAGTAATGATGTCATGGTAAGACTTTTGAAAAATTGGCTATGTGATAAGTCGTTGTTACCTTTAGGTGGGGATTTGTTTCATGTGCGTTGCAGTTCACATATACTTAACTTGATTGTCCATGATGGGTTGAAGAAGATTAGGGGTACTCTTGAAAAAATTCGAGATAGTGTGAGATATTTGAATAAATCTCCATATGGAAAACAAAAGTTTGACAATGCGGTAAATCAAGTTAAGTTGAGAAGTAAAAAGAAAGTTCCTATGGATGTCCCAAATAGATGGAATTCTACCTTCTTAATGCTTGACTCGGCATTGTCATTGAAAGAAGCATTTTGTCGTTTGGAGCAAATAGATAGGAATTATAAACACAACCCATCTGAAGAGGAGTGGAAAGTTGCAAAAGTGATAAAACATTGTTTGAAGCTATTCTATGATGCGACATGTCATTTTTGTGGTACCAAATTTCCAACGTCTAATGTATTTTTCAAAGATATTTGTGATATTCAACTTGAGTTGATACAATGGAAGACTAATGAGAATGAAATTCTTCGTTTTATGGTCGGTCCTATAATAGAGAAGTTTGAAAAATATTGGGAACATTGTAACTTGGTTCTAGCAATAGGTGTGGTCCTTGATCCAAGATTTAAGATGGATTTGGTGGAATTTTATTATGAGCGGCTTTATGATAACGAGGCTAGTGTCTATGTCCAACGGGTCCGTAATACGATTGTTGATTTATTTAACGAGTACGGACGTGAATCTCTCAATTCTAGCGAGTTCTATATTAATGTAGTGGATGAAGGGTGTTCTAATAACAGTACTTTGTCCTATAATTCTATTCAAGATATTAGATTGAATGAGTCTGATAGTTGGCGTATGCGAGCTCATAGTACTAGTCATACTTTTCAAAAACCAGAGATTGAGCAATACTTGGAGGAACCGGTCTTTCCAAGAAAAGATGATTTTAACATTTTACATTGGTGGAAAGTTAATAGTGCAAAACTTCCAATCCTATCAAGGATGGCTCGTGATATCTTAGTTGTTCCAGCAACTACCATTGCATCGGAGTCTGCTTTTAGTATAGGTGGTAGAGTGATTGATGAGAATCGCGCATGCTTGCTTCCAGACATTGTAGAGGCTTTGGAAACAACTAATGATTGGATCGAATCAACTAGAAAGAAAAGTAAGCAAAGTTATGATACTATGTTAGTAAGTTAATTTATTTTTTTATGCTCTCATGCTTATTTGTATAATAAATTTGTTTTCTTCTGATGTAGGTGTTGAAGAATCTGTTAGTGGTGGCCTTGCAACATGAGAAGGTTTTGTATTGTTAGTGGTGGCCTTTTCAACATGAGAATCTTAATTTATACTTTTTTTTCTTGTGATTTAGGTGTTGATAAGTATACCATTCACATGATACTATCTTAATTTATACTTTTTTTTTCTTTTGATTTAGGTGTTGATGAATCTATTGGTAGAGGCCATGCAAAATGAGAAGACTATGTATTTTGTAATGGAAGGATTTGCTCAAAGAATCCCCAATGCTCATCTTTTTTTTTAGGATTTGGATATTGTAGTTGTGATTGTACTTTTTTCATTGTGTTTGGATTTTGGATTTTGTGATTGTACTCTTTTCATTGTGTTTGGATTTTGGATATTGTAGTTATGATTGTACTTTTTTCATTGTGTTTGGATTTGGATATTGTAGTTATGATTGTACTTTTTTCAATCTAGTAGTGATTGTGTGTTTGGATTTGGGTTTCATAATAATTATAAAAAAATAATAATAATAATTGGTGTTTTTTTGGTATTTAACGGATATTTGATTTTTTAAAAAAAAAACACTTTTGGTGCTTAACGGATATCCGATTAAAAAAAAAATTTCTTTTGGTACTTAACGGATATCCGATTAAAAAAATATATCTTTTAGTGCTTAACGGATATCCACAAAAATATATATGTATATATATATTGCTTGAGGGTTTTTTTTTTTAAGTGCTTAACGGATATCCGTCGGATATCCGAATCCTAACAAATTCGGATTCGGATTTTGGTTAACGGATATTTTATCGGATCGGATTCGGATTTAGTTAGCGGATTTATTATCGGATCGGATTCGGATATCACAGATCCGATCCAAATCCGATCCGTTTACAGGCCTACGCCGGATCAAAGCAATAACACGGATAGAGCTGAAGTAGTGATCGGCGTCAACATGCGTGTGAATTTTTTTTTTTGTGAGTGTGTATTGGTTTACTATATGTAAATCATGACATCACATGCTGATGTGATAAGCACACGGGCATGGGCTATCATTGCATTAGCAGATTCCATAAATTGGTATAACATACATTGCACGGATTGCTTTTGGTGACAATTCAAGTTGATCAACTTTTAAGTATGGGGTGATGTCATCTATTTTGTCATGTAGTATGATTTCATTGTCAGATTTTGATTGCCTTCCTCCAGCAAGTCATACATAAATTTGATTCTCTTGTACGCCTGCTGCTAGCATATGGACGGTCAATGCGAGGTTGCGGCTCGACTTTGGGAACAGTCTGTAGAAGATTTATTTTAAGCTGTTTTTTTTAGGCTCTGCTTGAAGGAATTCCTTCTTCTTTTTTTTTTGTTTTTTTTTTTTGGTTATCTTATTTGTTGCATGATAATTGTATCTTATATGTTAGGATCATGATATTCTGTATTTGATCCATGGACTAAAATCATGCATATTGTTGTTATCTATGCTAGTTGAAATTTGATAAGGGTCCTAAGTAAAGTAAAATTCTAATTAGATAAGAGATTTAATTTTTTATAGCTTATCTAGAATAAAGTATTTTAATAAAATCCTTTTAAATAAGACTTTCTAGAATTCATTTGTCAATATCATTTTATTTTATAAAAATATTAATCATTTTTCTAATAAAATAAAATGTGGCAAATGTGTTTTCTAGAAATTTAGTGGGAGACATTACACACAATTTATATATATATATATTAAATTATACAAGGACCTTTCCAAATAATTTGCATAGACAACTTCAAATAGATTCATATGGATTTGTTATATTCAATGTGAATTGATCTATATCATCTACAATAAAATTCAAGTGTGTGAGGGGTATAGATATAATACCCCACGACTTTCCATGACCAACTCAGGGCAAGGGATGTTGTCACCTCGTCTCTAATCATAAAGGGCTCCCCTATGGAGGGTGTAAACATACTAAGTTACTAAGCTGGGTCAAAATATTTTTTAGCTAAAATCAGGATGAGTGGGAGTGAAATTTTTCCCCAAGGAAACACTAATTCACAAAACTAATTTGAACTTAAGGTCATGGTATACACTTGACTAAAATATGATAGGTATTCTCCCCAACGAGTGACAATACTTTCATATTTTAGAAGGTTAAAGATAAATTGGACGTCACTAATATTTGACATTTATGTCTAGATGGTATGTTAGTGATGGGATTCCCGCTGACTAGTGGCAATATATGATCTCCCCAAGGAGCCGTGTAATCACAGAGTTAGCATTCTAATTTACTCAAATATGTAGTTGTGATTTTGTAGAGGGGTCACCAGATACTTATACATATTTGATGCTAATACCCATTGGCGTACATGTATTCTTATATGTTTATTTATGTTTTGATTTTCAGATAAAATGTCTTCATTCAACCCATTGTCAATTATCCTCAAGGAAAATAAATTAACTGGACCAAATTATGTGGATTGGAAACGTAATCTGGATATAGTGCTTACTGCTGAAGGGTACAAATATGTGCTCTCAACTGATTGTCCTGAACTTCCTGCCTAAGATTCTCCTAAAGAGGACCATGAGCGTTATGAGCGGTGGGCAAAGGCTGATGAGATGGCTAAGTGCTATATATTGGCATCCATGTCAAATGTCCTCCAGCACCAACATCAGTCTATGCCTACTGCTAAAGATATAATGCTCAACCTTAAGGAGATGTTTGGTGAGCATGGACGTGATGCACATCAAATTGCATTCCGCAACCTAGTTAACACTAAGATGGCTGAGGGTACTCCAGTTCGAAACCATGTTTTAAAAATGATTGCTTACTTAAACGAACTGGAGGTCTTGGGAGCAGATCTTGATGCAGAATCCCAAGTTGATTTTATTTTAGTCTCTGCCCGAGTCATTCAATCAGTTCAGGCTTAACTATAATATGAACAAGCTTGATTACACATTACCTGGACTATTGAATTCCTTACAGGTAGCAGAGACTGCTGTAAAATCCAAGGTCAGTGTTATGGTTGCTGAGGTTTCTTCTAGGTCTAAACCTAAGGGTAAAGGATTTGGAAAGAAGAAACCCACCCAACATCCCAAAGGTAAATTTAAGAAAAGTAAGGGGAAAGGCAAGAAGGTAGTTCGGGCTGAGAATCAGGCACCTCAAGGCAAGTGCTTTGAGTGTGGAGTGAAAGGACACTGGAAGGCAAACTGTCCGGTCTATTTGGCAAAGAAGCAGGCTAATGGAGGTATACTTTAGTCTTTTGTTATTGAGGCATGTTTAGTGGCAGATTCTACTAATACCCGGTGTGTAGACTCAGGCGCCACTAATCATGTTTGCAATTCATTGTAGGGGTTCCAAGTAACCAGAAAGCTTAGTAAAGATTAGATTTACCTCTTTATTGGATCTGATGTAAGAGTCGCAGTGGAAGCAGTAGGAGTCATGAGATTAGAGTTTGGTAGTGGTAGGGTATTAGTATTAGAAGACTGTTTTTATGCACCAGAAATAAGAAGAAATTTGATTTCTGTTTCATGTCTTTCAAAATTTGGATATTCAGTGTTTTTTAGTAATAAAGTTTTAATAAAGAAGGATCATTTTATTTTGTGCTCTGATGTTTTGCAAGATGGTTTATACTTGATATATCCTAATACCTACACTGTACATGACACTGAGACTGTTGATTCATCCAAGATATTACCATTAAAAAGGAAGGTTCCTTAAGTGAATTCAACGTATCTTTGGCACTTACATCTTGGTCACATTAATCCGAATAGGATCCAAAGACTAGTAGCAGATGGACTTCTCACATCTCTTTCTGTCCAACCGCTACCAGTCTGCGAATCCTGTTTGGAAGGGAAAATGACTAGACGGTCATTTTCGGCCAAAGGGTTAAGAGCCAAAGAGCCATTGGAGCTAGTTCACACGGATGTGTGTGGTCCCTTGAACATTCGAGCTAGAGGAGGCTATGAGTATTTTATCACATTCATTGATGATTACTTAAGATATAGCTATGTTTACTTAATGCATCACAAGTCTGAATCTTTTAAGAAATTCAAGGAGTTTCAGGCAGAAGTTGAGAAGTAATTAAGTAAACACATTAAGTCTCTTCAATTTGACCGAGGAGGTAAGTACCTCTTAGGAGAGTTCAAGGACTACTTAACATATCATGGGATTATATCCCAGTTAGCTGCACCTAGGACTCCCCAGCAGAATGGTGTCGCTGAACGGAGGAACAAAACTTTACTTGACATGGTAAGATCGATGACGAGTTACTCAACTTTACCATTATTTTTTTGGGGATATGCCCTAGAGACAGCAATGTACATTCTGAACTTAGTTCTTTCTAAGTCTGTTCCCATGACACCTAGAGAGTTGTGGGTAGGGCGGAAGCCAAGCTTGCAACACTTACACATTTGGGGGTGTCCTGCTTTTGTGAGGAAGGAAAAGATGGATAAGTTGGAATCAAGATCAGATGTATGTTTGTTTGTTGGGTATCCAAAAGGATGTAAGGCGGGTTTATTTTATGATCCCAGAGATCAGAAGGTGTTTGTTAGTGCAAATGCTGTATTTCTGGAAGAAGATTATATCATGAACCATACACCCAAGAGTAAAATTGTACTGCAAGAATTGTCAAATGATCCAGCAGTTGCCAGCTTGTATGAGCCTACTATACAGAGTGATATACCTGAGACTAAACAAGTAGATCCACAGCCTGATGTTACACTAGTACCTCATCGTAGCGGGAGAGAAGTAAGACTACCTAGTAGGTACACTCTACTAGGAGAGTCTTATGAGGCTGTTCCAGATGAACACGACCTAGATCCCTGCAACTACAATGAGGCTATTTCTGACCGAGATGCTGAGCAATGGCACATTACTATGAAATCCGAAATGGAGTCTATGTACTCCAATCATGTATAGGAGCTTGTAGAACCACCTGAAGGGATAAAACCCATTGGGTGCAAGTCGGTCTACAAGAGAAAGAGAGGAATGGATGGAAAGGTTGAAACCTTCAAAGCAAGGCTGGTTGCAAAAGGTTATACTCGGAAAGAAGGGATTGATTATGAGGAAACTTTTTCACCTGTTGCCATGCTTACGTCCATTAGGATTCTCTTGTCCATAACTACACATCATGACTATGAGATATGGCAGATGGATGTCAAGACGGCCTTCTTGAATGGCCATCTTGAGGAAGACATCTACATGGTGCAGCCAGAGGGATTCATGACAAGAGGCCAAGAGCACCTTGCGTGCAAATTGCATAAGTCTATTTATGGACTTAAGCAGGCTTCGCGTAGTTGGAACATTCGTTTTGATCAGGCAATCAAGTCTTTTGGTTTTGATCAAAACGTGGATGAACCGTGTGTATACAAGAGGGATGAGGGAAGTGTAATAGTATATCTAATTCTCTATGTAGATGATATACTCCTTATTGGACACAATGTAGGAGTGTTATCTACAGTGAAAATATGGCTCTCTAACCAGTTTGATATGAAAGACTTGGGTGAGGCCAGTTATGTCACGCCCCGGCATAGCCAAAATATGAAAAAAAAAAATTTAAAAATTTCATCTTGGACCCTGAGGCGCGTGACTGGTTGCAGTGCCGAATTGTTCATGACCAAATAATAATAACTAAACGATATAATAAAAGGATAACGCCATCATTTACTTACTGGAATATATTACAAAGATAAGTCAAAGTACTTAGCTAGTTATTACATCATTATAAATACATCAGAGTCTTATGGCTCTTGGCCTTACAAAACTATTACAAAAATATTTACAAAGGGAAGCTACTGGTCTTCTAGCTTCCTAACTCGCATAACCATAATCCTCCTCAGTATAATCTTCTTCCACGTTATATTCTTGAGTAGCTCCATAGCCTGTGTTCTTGTGACCTGGATAAGCTGGACATGGGAATGTCCAGCGACATGAACATTGTCAGCTTATGAAAGCTGAGTGAGAAAACTAAATCAAATGGAACGTATATTGTAAAGCACAACAAAGATACCCTTATTACTTTTTAACACGTCTTTTAAGATCCTTGCGTTCTCACCGTTGGGTTATAACTATTAGCGTACCCGACTACGTATTCGATAGGAATACAAACAATTTAGGAGACCCATCTAGACGTTCTTAATGCCACTACGATGTCAATTGCAAACCCAAAGTATCTCTTGCTAACCAAACCATCTTTCATCAACCAAAACATCTTTAATCAACCACTTCGTCACAAAGAACTGAAGTGTTAAGGAGTGCAAGATCATCCATTTCGTCATGAAGAACCGAAAGGATTCTTTACTCAAAGAATCACTGCTTTGTCACGAAGAACCGAAAGCGTTACAGAGTACAAGAACATCTATTTCGTCACGAAGAACTGAAAGGAGTCTTTACTCCAAGAATCACCGCTTCGTCACTAAGAACCGAAAGCGTTACGGAGTACAAGAACACCCATTTCGTCACGAAGAACCAAAAGTAGTCTTTACTCAAAGAATCACCGCTTCGTAACGAAGAATCGAAAGCGTTATGGAGTACAATAACATCCATTTCATCACAAAGAACCGAAAGGAGTCTTTACTCAAAGAATCACTGTTTCGTCACGAAGAACCGAAAGCGTTACGCGTATCCCTTTTGTCACGAAGTACCGAAAGTATACTTACAATAGTCACATTTTAATCATATCCCTTTCGTCATGAAGAACCGAAAGAATACTCAAGAGTCACCACTTCACAACTCAACAATACATCCCTTTTCTTACCGTCCTGGCCCCCGTGGCCTGGTTTACCTATCCAACACTTATCCTTGACATACGCTGCTCCTGATCAAGTACAACTAATCCTTACGTATCCTAGACCACATTTGCGTCACTCGTTTCGTAGTTTATTTTGTTAATTACTTTCATTTATACTTTCGAAGTTACGTTATACATCTTTCATTCATTTTGCTATAATATACTTACGATGGAAACTTACCCAATCGCTATCGACGCAATAATCGTGTCGCACAATATACTAAAAACATGGGTATGAACTTTTAATGATCAACACACTAAATTCGCGACAATGGAAAAACATAGCTTGCAGCTCATAGATCTATAACATGGATTTGATATCAATAACCATATAGACGAAAGCCTTAACATAGTCATCTACGGGATAACACAAGATATCCATAACCACACAGGTACCGAAAAGCAAGCATCATCAATAAACACATCATACAAGTAGTTATACAATCTGCCAGGAATTAATTTTACTCTATCGACTGAATTGATATGATTTATTTGGGCATGATAAATTGATTTGTAGGTCAAACTCAAAACTAGAACATTGTATATAATTGGATTATCTTCATGTCCAACAAATTCTTTCTTAAATTACATTTTTGAACTACTTAAAATATTTATTTTACTTAGACATTTCTATATTTTCGGACTGCTCTGTCCCAGATTTATAGTACTGTGTTGCATGTGCATTTCACCTATGAAGGATTCATTTTTAGACCAGGCTATTGAAGAGTTAATGTAGATAAATAAGTTAGCTTTCTCCACAAAAAAACCTAGCCTCATTCCCATTTTTGAACTGCTCAAAATGTTCATTTTTCTGAACAACATTCTGTTGGAAGTTTCAGCTTCCCAGATTTGAAATTTTGTCTTGCATGTTGCATAGAACCCCAAAATACAACATCAAACACTTGCTAAACATTACTACATACTATATAGGTTCTAAAGTGAGTTAGAATACTTACCAAATCTTGAAATTGAGCTTGGGCTTTGGATTTTAGCTTAGGAAGCTTGAACACAAGCTTCAATGGTGGAGACTTCTTTTTCTCTAACTTCCTTCATCCCACCATGGAGTTCATCTCCTAGCTTCCTATCTTCATGCAGATTGTAATGGCCAAGAAAAATTGTATGGAAGAGTATATGCATGCTTATATAGAGTCTTTCATGTGCTAGGTGTCAATGTGTATGGGGTGCATGCATTGACATGTGTCAAAGTGGTGGACAAGTGTCAAAAGGATGGACAAGTGTCATGGGAGAGGGTGACATGTGTCTTGAAAGTTGCATGGGCTGCCATGTGGCCGGCCATGGTGGGGCCCACCTCGAGTTTTGTGCCACTTCCTTGGTTTGCATACATAAGTCCTCGTATGCCTATCGGTCTCGATTTACGTACAAACGGGTATTGTTTCCAATGTCAGGGTCCAGGTACGAGAGTAAGTTAAGTCTACTTACGGTTGAGACGGTGCGATACTTATAGTCTAATTAGTAATTACATTATACTGATACGGTCACACAAAATAATAATATAATAATATACCAGATATGGAAATTTATAATACTATTGAACGTAGAAATTACAGGTATTACACCTTCTACCACCTATTATAGGATTTCGTCCTCGAAATCAGAACTAGTTAGTACTAAATAGAAATGGAAATTTCTATTGCATTTTCGATTCCAGCTCCCAAGAAGCTTCTCTTTCGTCATGGTGCTTTTACTGAATCTTTACCAGCGGAGTCTCTTTGTTTCTCAGCTTCTTGATTCCATGATCCAGAATCTTTACAGGTCCTTCAATGAATGTGGCATTGTCATTTACTTCGATATCTTCGAAATCAATTTCGTGCGCTGGGTTATGAAGGAATTTCATCAGCTTACTCACATGGAGTATGAACTCTCGACATCTTTGGTGGTAACGCCCTTCTATAGGCTACTTCCCCACGCGTTCCAGAATTTCAAATAGTCCGTTGTAGAGCAGTGATAGCTTTTCCCTCTTTTGTCCAAACATTGCAATGCCTCGAACCTGGGAAACTTTCGAATACACATGATTCCAAACTTCGAATTCTATATCTCGACGTTGTTTGTCTGCATAGCTTCTTATATCTGCTTTGCGCTGCTTTCATCCTTTCCTTTTATTCATCAGTCTATGGATAAAATGCAAAACTCAACGTCAGAGGCATTCCCATTGCTTTCTGAAGACACTCCCAAAATACTGCGGTAAATCTTGAATCTCAATCTGATACGATTGATACCTGTACTCCATGCGACCGCACAACCTGTTGCAAGTATAGTCGACTCATTTTCTCAACTGGATAGGTCATGTTGTAGGCATTTAAATGGGCTAATTTGATCAATCGATCAACAACTACCCAAATAGTGTCATGGTTATGCTGAGATCTTGGTAATCCCACAACAAAACCCATGGTGGTATGCTCCTATTTCCATTCTTGGACTGGTAGAGGTTTTGTAGTAATCCTAGGGTCATTGGTATTCCGCCTTGACTTGCGGGCAAGTAGGGCACTTCGCTACATACTCAACGACTTCTTTCTTCATGCCTTCCCACCAGAAGTTCCTTTTTAGTTCTTTCTACATCTTGGTTCTGGCGGGGTGTATAATCATCCTGGACCTATGTGCTTCATCCGAAATCTCTTTTCTCAAACTATCCGTGTCGGTACACTTAACATGGCCCTACATCTGAGTCCTTCATCTAATCCAATATTCCATTCGGTCGGATCCTTTGCTTTGGCCTTCTCGAACCATTTCCTCAATCCTTCGCCTTTCTTTTGAACTTTGAGTATTCATTTCATGAGGGTTAGCTACACCATAAGACATCCAAAAATGTCGTCAATCACCTGATCTCTCTGCATAAGTACACATCCTAGTCCTGGATATGAAGCGTCACTATAGATAGTGTATTGTTCACCACTCTTGGGTATGGCTAGAACTGGCGCTGAGGTCAACCTCTCCTTTAATTCCTGAAAGGCGCGTTCGTGCTTGTCCTTTCACTCAAACTTTGAATCCTTCTTTGTTAGTCCGGTTAAAGGAGACGCGATCCTTGAGAAACCCTCCACGAATCTCCTGTAGTATCCAGCCAATCCAAGGAAACTTTGTACTTCCGATGCGTTGGTTGGTCTATTCCAACTAGAAACTGCGTCCGTCTTGGTTGAGTCCACTGAAATTCCATTCTGTGAGACTACATGTCCCAAGAATTTGACTTTTTTCAGCCAAAACTCACACTTACTGAACTTAGCATAGAGACGATTTTCTCTAAGTGTCTGAAGTGCAATCTTTACATAGTTATCGTGTTCTTCATCATTCTTCAAATAAATAAGGATGTCGTCGATAAACACGATGATGAATTGATCTAAGAAGGGTCTGAACACCCGATTAATCAAATCCATGAATACCGCCGTGGCACTAGTTAATCCAAAAGGCATAACTAAGAACTCGTAGTGCCCATATCTTGTTTTAAAAGGCATCACTAGTGGGGTTGCATTGGAAACCAAAGGGTGTACTCCCAGGTACTAAAAACGTGATCGTGTCACTAGCACAGTCTAACTCCGCATAATACTTAGTGATCGAGCCAATCAATTCCTAGGATCACATCAAACTCCTTCATTAACAGAATAATTAAGTCTGCTGGTAGGTTCATATCCTCCAATGTTAAAGTGTAGTCCTTGCACACTTTTCCTAGCTTTACGGTCACTCCCAAGGGTGTTGCCGTGTTCACAGCTACCTCGGGTGTTGCCGTACAATCTCAAAGGCAGTACATGAATTTATAGCACCAATATCAAAAGTACTTTATCTTAACTAGCATATAATGCGAGTGTACCTTCCAAGTTCTACTGTCCCTTTTCATCATAGCCAGCTGCCTCGGGTATGATAGCATTGAGTCGAGCCTTACCAGCTTGGCCTTGAGTAGTAGGCCCATGATAGTTTCCTTTTGGTGCCTTACATTCTCTGCTCATGTGTCCCTTCTTGCCACAGTTATAACAGATAACATTATTTCGATAATTATCCCTGGGGACTGTGTAGTCTCGAGCCATATGTCCAAGGATCCCACATTTGAAGCATCCAACCCTATTGTTCTCGGTAGTAGTGGTTGATACTTGTGGTGCAGGAGGTACTCTAATCTTGTCCCAGGGAAGTGTGCGTCCTGGTTTTTTGTCGCTGTTCCATGGGCGCTTGTTTCCTTGGAACTGAGTCAAAGGTCTTCCTCGTGGTCCATTCCTTAGCGGGGGTGGTCGGTGTACCATTTGCTTCGTGCCTTGGCAGCCATCTCTTTCCAAACCTATTGCCAACCTGACCAAAGCTTCGAAAGTTTGATTCAGGTATCCCAATGTTAGTTGCCAGAGGTGCGGATTGAGTCCTCGGTGCAACTTCTTGATCTTCTTTTGAGGAGTGTCAATCATGTGAGGGGCAAAGCGGGACATGCATTCGAATTGTGTTGTGTACTCTCTTACACTCCTATTTCCTTGTGTCAAATCGATGAATTCTTTCTCTTTCTGGTCCTTTTCATTGTCGGGTAAATACTTCTCCAAAAACTTCTCCCGGAAGGTAGTCCATGTCATCCTCCTTGAAGCTTCTACTCCAATAGTTACTTTCTCGGCTTCCCACCAATCGGCTGCCGCATAAGTGAGTTGGAAAGTGGCGAGATGACGCTTCTCTGTCTTGGGGCATTCGATTGATTCGAAGATACGATCCATATCCCTTAGCCATTGCTCTGCTCGCCAAGATTCACCGGTGCCGTCGAACCTATCAGGACACAAAGCCCTGAATCCTTCCATGACTACCCTCGCTCCCTCCTCACCAGCACCCTCTGTTAGGTCAATACCCACTGCTGGGCCAATCTCCGCATCTACCTTGTCCTCCATATCCATCCGAGATGTAATAAGGTGCCATGCTAATCACACAACTATTATAGGTTCATATCTTCGTGGATGGGGAAAAGGTCTAACGTTTTATAACTTAAGTGTGTAGGATAATCGGTGTACACTTCTTAACCTAAGGCTCTGATACCAAAAATGTTGGGTTTGTGCCCTCAAACCATTACTTTATATAGGAGACATTGACATTTTAATATATGGATATCAGCTTTACATTTTATGATGTATGTTTCTTTCATGAGATGATTGTTTAATCCATAAGTATCATAGTAAGTATTTCGTGTGTGTATGAGATACATACAATGAGATACGAATTACTATTCTTTGATACTTAAAGCTTGTCACAGTGGATGATGAGACTGGATATCTCATCAGATATACACTGTAGCATCATTAACTACCATTGGATGGAGTGATAAATCTTAATCACTAGAGTGTGACTCTTGGTTAGTATGCTAGTACTTATAGTGCATTGACGGACCTGAGTTTCCTATAGACGCTCAAGGCTGTCAATCAGTCGATAGGAACTCATAACTTGTGTAAGGTACGTGTTCTCAATCTTGAGATGATTATGAACATAGACTGTGGATATGACTGCTTTGACTTACCAATTAGTGAGGTCTATAGAAGATCAACACCTGGGTATCTTGGGTATGTCATATTCATAGGGTTGTGAACATATATTGTCAAGACAGAATCTACCCTCTGTTTCAGAGTAAGCATTCCCTTGAGAATGTCACCAAGTTGATTACTGAGTACTGCAGTCTTGTTGATAAGAGTTATCAACATGTTTGGTAATCATGAGAGGTGAATGGGACTCAAGGATTATAAGAAGTAATCATGATTCAGGTTGACAGTAACTGTTTATCCGACTACCTGAATATGATTGTGAATGCTGACGGTAGAGGGACATTAGTACAACATACAAGTCTAGTTATCGCTTCGGATATGTTCTTTTGCGTTGGAGTTCAGTTATCGTTTTATAGTGGAGTAAACGTTAACTGATCAGTTGATTAATTTGCTGATCAAAGAGTTTGGTCATGGGAGTTAATCAACTGATCTGAGCCAACAATAAGAGCCTAGGAGGTCCCACTCTTAACTCCGCTAGGATGCTTGGAAAGGCAAATGAGGATGATGTCAAGACAGGTTCGATCGATCGAAGTTATCTCGATCGATTGAAGTCTAGACAGGTTCGATCGATTGAAGATGATTCGATCGATCGAATGTTCAATCGATCGAAACCACTTCGATCGCTCGAGAGCTAGGTCGGTTCTGGGAATCTATAAATAGGGCAGCTGCGTTCTGGAAAGGTTGTTCGTCGTTTTGAACGTCAGAAGCTGCAGAAACTGTTTTGGAGCCCCAAAACCTTCTGTATCCTCTCCATTAGGGTTCCCACCAACCCTAGCCCTTCCTGCGAGCATCTATAGGAGTCATAAGAGTGAAGACCATCTAGTGGAGGTTGCTGGAAGTCAGAGATTTCAGAACTGGGTTCAAGACAGTAAGGTATAATTCTTGTCCCCTCTTGTGCGCATCTATAGAGTTGATGGGTAGTAGATTCGGGCATGCCAATTAAGTTTTATAACTTGATTTTTCCGCTGCGCGTTTAAACTTAGAACTTAAACCGGTTTTTCCAACAATTGGTATCAGAGCCATGCTCGTTTGGATCTATAGATGCATTTTTGGAACACTATTTTGATTTGTATGTTGATTTTAGAACTGTTTTCGAAACTGCATTGTCACAGATCTGTTTCTGCAGTGTTATCGCAGCAGTATACAAATCTGTGATTGCATAGGATGCAAGGAGGATTCGATCGATCGAACATATTTTGATCGATCGAACATCTGTTCTCAAGCAATCGAACATGCTTCGATCGATCGAAACCTTCTGGTATTCGAGCGATCGAATGAAGTTAGATCGACCGAGACAGATTCTTTGTCAGGTTCTCTGTTTCACAGTTTTAAAGTGTTTTGAAATTAAATATTTTAATTTTAAAATATTCTGTAAAATTTTCAAATCATTCTGTGAAACAGAATGTTCAAGCGATTGAACAGTGTTCAATCGATCGAAGGTTCGAGCGATCGAACGGTCTTCGATCGATCGAACTGTGACAGAGAAGTAAGATGCCGTTTTAAATTCTAATTTAGTATGTAAAGAGTTTATATACTGTGTGAATCAATTAAGTGTTTTAACAGTTACATATATTTGTTATGTATGTATGAATGCGTGTACGACTAACCCTTTTGCAGCTAGATTAGTCGCTATCTCCCATGGCACCAAATCATTTGAATATTTGTATTTAAATTGTTTGAGATTGGTGCATGTTGTAATTTAAGTTTGGTTTTGTTTTAAGGCATATGTAAAGGGCGCTGCGACTTCAATCCTACGAAAAGGAAAGTCGCACCGGTTTCCCTAGCCTTTTATTTTGTTGTTATTTCTATTTCTAGATAAATTGTAACCTTCGAAAGAAGCATAGGACAAATGTAATAGAATTAGAAAATCCATGAAGATGGAGCAAGGAGCCGTTATCCATGAAGATGGAGCTAGAGGCGATCAAACCAAAAGGAGGTTCTATAGAGATAGAGCCATGGGAGATAGAGGCATTGTTTGAATGCCTTTATTTCATTTTAGTTTTTTGTTTTATGTGCTTGGTTTGTGATTGGCGTATAATACATTGTTGCATGCACGCAAAACAAGTTTTCTAAAATAAAATTCAAAAACCGTTTTCAACACATTAGTAAACATTAGATGTTTATGGGAAGTGTGTAGAAACAGATTTTCTCAAAAAGCAAAATCCTTTTACTAAAACTAGTGGGAGAGGGTCTTATTAATTACACCCACGATCTTCCATTAACGGTTCACTGTAAGATGAGTGGTGCATTCTGTGTCACCTCGTCAGGGGTGATAATTCCATACGGAGGGTGCATTACTCATTGGTTACTAGATGTGAACTTCTTATGATAGGATCAATCAGACGTGTTAGAGGGTGACCACCACACGGAGGCGCTACTTGAGACGGTTGTGATTGGATCCTAGTTAATGGTACACACTAGCTAAGCTATGGATAAGGGATCCCACACGGGGCATTGTTCAGAAACTTAGAGATCAAAAGGGATCGGGAGTCATAACTTGTTTTGCAAGAGTTGCATAGCGGACAAGTCTTGATTAATCGAAAAACAGAAAATTGTCCTCCACACGGAGGCTTTATTCTTTTGTTTCGATATTCCGGCGACTTTGTTTTAAAATAAGAGTTTTAAGGATTCTTTTATTTCAAACTGTCAAATCCTGATATCCATATTTATTTTGTTTGTTTGATTTTCAGTAATCATAATGTCTGGATCTGCATTTAGTCCACTTGCCACCATACTCACTCAAAACAAGTTAACTGGAAACAACTATACTGAATGGAAACGTAACCTTGACATCGTGTTAACTGCGGAGGATCACATATATGTCCTCACCACCCCATGCCCCGAAGAACCCGCGGTAAATGCTTCGGCAGCTGCCAGACGCGAGTTCGACAAATGGAAGAAGTCGAATGGAATGGCTCGTTGCTATATTCTGGCCTCAATGGCTGGTGTATTGCAACACCAATTCCAATCGAATGATTCTGCCAGTGACATTATCACATCCCTGAAAAAGATGTTTGGGGAGCATGGCAGGCCTGCCAGACAAGTAGCCATGCAAAAGATAATGAGTGCAAAGATGTCGGAAGGGACTCCAGTCAAGGAACATGTTTTAAAAATGATTGGTTATTTAAACGAGCTGGAGACCCTAGGTGCCAACATCGATGCACATACCCAAGTTGATATGATCCTTAATTCGTTGTCGCCTTCATTCGCTCAATTTAAACTTAACTATAATATGAATCAAATAAAATTTTCAATGAGCGAATTGATGAGTTCTCTTTTGGCAGCGGAAGGGGTGATCAAACCTGGGGTCAACGTTTTGAACGTTGAGAAAAGCGCTTCCTCCTCCCGATCTGTGCCGAAAGGAAAGAAAGGGAAGAAGAAAGCTAGCACTGGTGGTTCAAGTGTTGGACCAGTCCCTAAGATTGCAAAATCTAAGGGAAAAGGTAAGGGCAAAGGGAAGGTGGGTGGCCAAGGCAAAGGAAAGTGTTTCCAATGCGGTGAGAAAGGCCACTGGAAGAGGAACTGTCCAGAATTCTTAGCTACAAGAGTTCAAGGTATGATTGAATCACATGTGATTGAAGTAAGTTTTATAACGGATACTTCAAACACTTGGTGCATTGATTCTGGTGCGACTAACCATATCTGTAATTCATTGCAGGGGTTCAGATCAACCAGGAGGTGCAATGATGGGGAAATCGTACTTACTCTAGGTTCTAGCGCAACCGTTTCTGCGGTTGCTATAGGAGTCATAGTTTTAGAATTTCTAGACAATAAAATTTTGATTTTATCAGATGTACTTTACGTCCCTTCAATGAGACGTAATTTAATTTCAGTTTCTAATTTATCGAATAATGGTTATTCTTTTCATTTTGGAACTGAAGTTGTGATTAAAAGAAATAGTTCTTTTATATGTTCTGGTGTTAAATCAAATGGTTTGTATGTGATTACTCCCAATATTTCTAAAGACTCTTGCATGGAACTTAATAACTCAGTGGTTAATATACCATCTAAAAGAAAGAGACCTTCCACTAATCCAACAAGGCTTTGGCACATGAGGCTTGGCCATATCAATCTAAATAGGATTGGCAGACTAGTCAAAGAAGGGATCTTAGGCGATTTGGTTCTCGAACCAATGGAAGTCTGTGAGTCTTGTTTAGAGGGTAAGATGACCAAAAGGCCCTTTCCCGCAAAGGGCAATAGGACCAATGCATTGTTGGAATTAGTTCATACTGATGTGTGTGGACCAATAAATATTAGAGCAAGGGGTGGTTATGAGTATTTCATAACATTTACCGATGACCACTCTAGGTATGGATATGTGTACCTAATGCAGCACAAGTCTGAAGCCTTTGAAAAGTTCAAAGAGTTTAGGGCTGAAGTGGAGAAGCAATTGGGCACATATATCAAGGCCATTCAATCTGATCGAGGTGGCGAGTACCTCTCTAATGAGTTTATTGATCACCTCGTACATAATGGGATTCTGTCACAGTTGACTGCACCTGGTACGCCTCAGCAGAACGGTGTAGCGGAGAGAAGGAATCGGACTCTTTTAGACATGACTAGGTCGATGATGAGTTACTCGGAGTTGCCATTATTCCTTTGGGGTTATGCTTTGGAAACCGCTGCGTACATACTAAATCTAGTACCAAGCAAATCTGTTCCCAGGACACCACGAGAGATGTGGATTGGGCGCAAGCCTTCTTTGCAACATCTCCGGATATGGGGGTGTCCGGCACATGTACTGAAAGGAAAGATGAGCAAGTTGGATTCTAGATCGGAAGTATGTTACTTCGTAGGGTATCCAAAGGGTACTTATGGATGGTATTTTTATGATCCAAGAGAGCAGAAAGTGTTTGTTAGTACGAATGCTGTTTTCTTGGAGGATGACTAGATCATGAACCATAAACCTAAGGGAAGGATAGATCTTAGAGAGATAGAAGGAGAGCCCTCAGTCCAACCCGTAGTTGATAACGATATAAATGAAGAAAATGCCACTTCTTCACCCATTTCCGCACCGGTACCTCGTCGTAGTGGGAGGATTATCAGCCAGCCTGATAGATACATGTTCTTAGGAGAAGTTTTTGAAGCTGTCTCCATAGAATCTGAATCTGATCCTGCCACATACGAAGAGGCAATGACTGATGTTGATTCAGAACATTGGGCTAAAGCTATGAAGGCTGAATTAGAATCTTTGGATTCTAATCAGGTCTGGGATCTTGTAGAACTTCCAGCCAATATTAAACCCATTGGTTGTAAGTGGGTCTACAAGAGGAAAAGAGCATCTGATGGAAAGGTTGAGACCTTTAAGGCTAGGCTTGTAGCGAAAGGTTATACTCAGAAGGAGGGCATTGACTATGAGGAAACCTTCTCGCCGGTAGCCATGCTCAAGTCCATCAGAATACTCTTATCCATTGCTGCATGCCTAGATTATGAGATCTAGCAGATGGACGTCAAGACTGCATTCTTGAATGGCAATCTTGAGGAGGACATCTATATACAACAACCAGAAGGGTTCATAGCTGGTCGGAAAGGTAACTTGGTATGCAAGCTGCAAAAGTCCATTTATGGGCTTAAGCAGGCATCCAGGAGTTGGAACATCCTATTTGACCAAGCGGTCAAGTCGTTTGGTTTTATACAGAATCTGGATGAACCGTGTGTATACAAGAAGTGTGAAGGGAAAGTGATGGCCTTTCTTGTGCTTTACGTTGACGATATTCTACTCATTGGGAATGATGTAGCGGCATTGTCAATGGTCAAGGTTTGGCTAGCTAGTACTTTTGATATGAAGGATCTAGGAGAGGCGAGCTATATTCTTGGGATAAAGCTTTTTCGGGATCGCAAGCGAAAGATAATGGGATTGTCTCAAGCTGGTTATATCGATAAGGTGCTAACTAAGTTTTCAATGGATAATTCGAAGAAAGGATTCTTACCTTTCAGGCATGGTTTAGCGTTCTCCAAGGACCAGTGTCCAAAGACACAGGAGGAGAGGAATTGCATGATAGGAGTTCCCTATGCTTTAGCAGTGGGAAGTCTTATGTATGCGATGTTATGCACTAGACCAGATATTTGCTTTTCCGTCGGCATGGTTAGCAGATATCATTCGAATCCAGGTCCAGAGCACTGGACAGCCGTCAAGCACATTCTTAAGTACTTGAGAAGGACTAAAGATTACATGCTTATGTACGGTGGTAGTGAGTTAATTCCAGTAGGATACACTGACTCGGACTTTATGTTAGATAAAGATTCGAGGAAGTCGACATCCGGTCATCTCTTTACCTTGGGAGGTGGTGCTGTCAGTTGGAGGAGCATTAAGCAGAAATGCATTGCAGACTCAACTACAGAAGCTGAGTATGTGGCTGCTTGTGAAGCCGCAAAGGAAGCTGTTTGGCTCAAGAAGTTCCTTATGGAGCTCGAGGTGGTACCAGCGTCACTGTCACCTATTACGCTTTATTGTGATAATAGTGGGGCAGTGGCTTAGTCCAAGGAGCCAAGGAACCACGGAAAGGGAAAGCACGTAGAGCGGAAATATCATCTTATCCGAGATATTGTTCAACGTGGAGATGTGACTGTCACCAAGATTGCCACCGCTGACAATCTTGCTGATCCGTTTACAAAGGCCTTGCCACAGAAGGTCTTTGATCGTCATCTAGATAGTCTAGGTCTCAGATGTAATCCTGTATGGTTATGAGTGCAAGTGGGAGTTTGTTGGGTTTGTGCCCTCAAACCATTACTTTATATAGGAGACATTAACATTTTAATATATGGATATCAGCTTTACATTTTATGATGTATGTTTCTTTCATGAGATGATTGTTTAATCTATAAGTATCATAGTAAGTATTTCGTGTGTGTATGAGATACATACAATGAGATACGAATTACTATTCTTTGATACTTAAAGCTTGTCACAGTGGATGATGAGACTGGATATCTCATCAGATATACACTGTAGCATCATTAACTACCATTGGATGGAGTGATAAATCTCAATCACTAGAGTGTGACTCTTGGTTAGTATGCTAGTGCTTATAGTGCATTGACGGACCTGAGTTTCCTATAGACGCTCAAGGTTGTCAATCAGTCGATAGGAACTCATAACTTGTGTAAGGTACGTGTTCTCAATCTTGAGATGATTATGAACACAGACTATGGATATGACTGCTTTGACTTACGAATCAGTGAGGTCTATAGAAGATCAACACCTGGGTATCTTGGGTATGTCATATTCATAGGGTTGTGAACATATATTGTCAAGACAGAATCTACCCTCTGTTTCAGAGTAAGCATTCCCTTGAGAATGTCACCAAGTCGATTACTGAGTACTGCAGTCTTGTTGATAAGAGTTATCAACATGTTTGGTAATCATGAGAGGTGAATGGGACTCAAGGATTATAAGAAGTAATCATGACTCAGGTTGACAGTAACTGTTTATCCGACTACCTGAATATGATTGCGAATGCTGACTATAGAGGGACATTAGTACAACATACAAGTCTAGTTATCGCTTCGGATATGTTCTTTTGCGTTGGAGTTCAGTTATCGTTTTATAGTGGAGTAAACGTTAACTGATCAGTCGATTAATTTGCTGATCAAAGAGTTTGGTTATGGGAGTTAATCAACTGATCTGAGCCAACAATAAGAGCCTAGGAGGTCCCACTCTTAACTCCGCTAGGATGCTTGGAAAGGCAAATGAGGATGATGTCAAGACAGGTTCGATCGATCGAAGTTATCTCGATCGATTGAAGTCTAGACAGGTTCGATCGATTGAAGATGATTCGATCGATCGAATGTTCGATCGATCGAAACCACTTCGATCGCTCGAGAGCTAGGTCGGTTCTGGGAATCTATAAATAGGGCAGCTGCATTCTGGAAAGGTTGTTCGTCGTTTTGAATGTCAGAAGCTGCAGAAACTATTTTGGAGCCCCAAAACCTTCTGTATCGTCTCCATTAGGGTTCCCACCAACCCTAGCCCTTCCTGCGAGCATCTATAGGAGTCATAAGAGTGAAGACCATCTAGTGGAGGCTGCTGGAAGTCAGAGATTTCAGAACTGGGTTCAAGACAGTAAGGTATAATTCTTGTCCCCTCTTGTGCGCATCTATAGAGTTGTTGGGTAGTAGATTCGGGCATGCCAATTAAGTTTTATAACTTGATTTTTCCGCTGCGCGTTTAAACTTAGAACTTAAACCGGTTTTCCAACAAAAAATCCCTGTCAGGCCCCGGCGTATCCAAAATATGGAAAAAATTTAAAATTTTCATCTTGGACCCTGAGGCGTGTAACTGGTTGTAGTGCCGAATTGTCCATGACCAAATAATAATAACTAAACGATATAATAAAAGGATAAGACCATCATTTACTTACTGGAATATATTACAAAGATAAGTCAAAGTACCTAGCTAGTTAATACATCATTATAAATACAACAGAGTCTTATGGCTCTTGGCTTTACAAAACTATTACAAAAATATTTACAAAGGGAAGCTACTGGTCTTCTTCCTAACTCGCATAACCACAATCCTCCTCAGTATAATCTTCTTCCACGTTATATTCTTGAGTAGCTCCATAGCCTGTGTTCTTGTGACCTGGAAAAGCTGGACATGGGAATGTCCAGTGACATGAACGTCGTCAGCTTATGAAAGCTGAGTGAGAAAACTAACTCAAATGGAACGTATATAGTAAAGCACAATAAAGATACCCTTATTACTTTTTAACACGTCTTTTAAGATCTTTGCGTTCTCACCGTCGGGTTATAACTATTAGCATACCCGACTACGTATTTAATAGGAAATACAAACAATTCAGGAGACCCATCTAGACGTTCTTAATACCACTACCATTCATTTCTAACATCCGACGTCATTTACAAACCCAAAGTATCACTTGATAACCAAACCATCTTTCATCAACCAAAACATCTTTCATCAACCACTTCGTCACAAAGAACCGAAGTGTTAAGGAGTGCAAGAACATCCATTTCATCGTGAAGAACTGAAATGAGTCTTTACTCAAAGAATCACCGCTTCGTCACGAAGAACCGAAAGCGTTACGGAGTAAAAGAACATCCATTTCATCACGATGAACCGAAACAAGTCTTTACTCAAAGAATCACCGCTTCGTCATGAAGAACCGAAAGCATTACAGAGTACAAGAACATCCATTTCGTCAAGAAGAACCGAAAGGAGTCTTTACTCAAAGAATCACCGCTTCGTCACGAAGAACCGAAAGCGTTACGAAGTACAAGAACACCCATTTCGTCATGAAGAACCGAAAGGAGTCTTCACTCAAAAAATCACTGCTTCGTCACGAAGAACCGAAAGCATTACGCGTATCCCTTTCGTCACGAAGAACCGAAAGTATACTTACAATAGTCACATTTTAACCGTATCCCTTTCGTCACGAAGAACTGAAAGAAAACTCAAGAGTCACCACTTCACAACTCTACAACACATCCTTTTCTTACCCTCACGGCCCCCGTGGCCTGGTTTACCTATCTAGATACCAAAAATCCCTGTCACGCCCCGGCGTAGCCAAAATATGGAAAATTTTTAGAATTTTCATCTTGGACCCTGAGGCGCGTGACTGGTTGCAGTACCGAATTGTCCATTACCAAATAATAATAACCAAACGATATAATAATAGGATAACACCACCATTTACTTACTGGAATATATTACAAAGAGAAGTCAAAGTACTTAGCTAGTTAATACATCATTATAAATACATCAGAGTCTTATGGCTCTTGGCCTTACAAAACTATTACGAAATATATGCTAAGTCTTCTAGTTATAATCAAAAACATTTACAGAGGATAACTGCTAGTCTTCTCTCTAACTAGCATAAGCATAGTCATCTTCAATGTAATCTTCTTCAATAATTCCTTCTTGCGTAGCTTCATAACCTGGCTACTCTTCACCTGGATAAGCTGGACATGGGAATGTCCAGTGACATGAATGTCATCAGCTTATGAAAGCTGAGTAAATAAACTAAATCAAATGGAACGTATATAGTAAAACTCAATAAGAATCCATTTACTACCTTTCAACATGTCTTTTAGGATCTTTATATTCTCTCCGTTGAATTATAACTATTAGCGTACCCGACTACGTATTCGATAGGAATACAAACAATTCAGGAGACCCATCTAGACATTCTTAACGCCACTACCATTCATTTCTAACATCCGACGTCATTTACAAACACCAAGTATCTCTTGCTAACCAAACCATCTTTCATCAACCAAAACATCTCTCATTAACCAAAACAT
Organism: Hydrangea macrophylla; assembly: GCA_033977485.1. Lineage (NCBI taxonomy): Eukaryota > Viridiplantae > Streptophyta > Magnoliopsida > Cornales > Hydrangeaceae > Hydrangea > Hydrangea macrophylla. The sequence continues at coordinate 44,804,180 of CM066984.1, read as the reverse complement.
CTTTCATGAACCAAAACATCTTTTATCAACCACTTCGTCACAAAGAACCGAATTTTTAAGGAGTGCAAGAACATCCATTTCGTTACGAAGAACCGAAAGGAGTCTTTACTCAAAGAATCACCGCTTCGTCACGAAGAACCGAAAGCGTTACAGAGTATAAGAACATCCATTTCATCATGAAGAACTGAAAGGAGTCTTTACTCAAAGAATCACCGCTTCGTCATGAAGAATCAAAAGTGTTACGGAATACAAGAACATCCATTTCGTCACAAAGAATAGAAAGGAGTCTTTACTCAAAGAATCACCGCTTCGTCACGAAGAACCGAAACCGTTATGGAGTACAAGAACATCCATTTCGTCACGAAGAACCGAATGAAGTTTTTACTCAAAGAAGCACCGCTTCGTCACGAAGAACCGAAAGTGTTATGGAGTACAAGAACATCCATTTCGTCACAAAGAACCGAAAGGAGTCTTTACTCAAAGTATCACCGCTTCGTCACGAAGAACCAAAAGCATTATGGAGTACAAGAACATCCATTTCGTCACAAAGAACCGAAAGGAGTCTTTACTCAAAGAATCACCGCTTCATCACGAAGAACCGAAAGTATACTTACAATAGTCACGTTTTAACAGTATCCCTTTCGTCACGAAGAACCGAAAGAATACCCAAGAGTCACCACTTCACAACTCAACAACACATTCCTTTTCTGACTCTCCCGGCCCCCGGGGCCTGGTTTACCTACCAACACTTATCCTTGACATACGCTGCTCCTGATCAAGTACAACTAGTCTGTACGTATCCTGGACCGCATTCGCTTCACTCGTTTCGTAGTTTAGTTTGTTAATTACTTGCATTTATACTTTCTAAGTTACGTTATACATCCGTCATTCTTTTTTGTTATAATATACTTACGATGAAAACTTACCCAATCACTATCGACGCAATAATCGTGTCTTACAACATACTAAAAGATTGGGTATGAACTTTTAATGGTCAATACACTAGATTCACGAAAACAGAAAAACATAGCATGTAGCTTATAGATATATAACATGGATTTTATATAAATAACCATATAGATGAAAGTCTTAACATACTCATCTATGCGATAGCACAAGATATCCATAACCACACAGGTACTGGAAAACAAGCATCATCGATAAACACATCATACAAGTAGTTATACAATCTACAAGGAATTAATTTAACTATGTTGACTGAATTGATATGATTTATTTGGTCATGATAAATTGCTTTGTAGATCAAACTCAAAACTAGAACATTGTAGATAATTGGAATAGCTTCATGTACAACAAAAAAATCTAGCTTCAATTACATTTTTGAGATGCTCAAAATTTTTATTTTACTTAGACATTTCTATATTTTCAGACCGCTCTGTCCCAGATTTATAGTATTGCGTTGCATGTGCATTTCTCCTATGATCGAAGGAATCATTTTCAGACCAGGCTATAAGAGAGTTATTTGTAGATAAATGAGTTAGCTTTCTCCAAAAATTAACCTAGCTTCTTTATGATTTTTAGGCTGCTCCAAACGTTCATTTTACTAAACTATGTTCTACTGAAAGTTTCTGTTTCCAGGATTTATAACACTACATTGTACATGCATTTCACCTATGTAGGATTGATATCTAGACTAAGCTATAGAAGAGTTATTTGTAGATAAATTAGTTAGCTTTCTCCACAAAATAACCTAGCTTAATTCAGACTTCGGAGCTGCTTAAAACACTCATTTTACTAAACTACATTCTGTTGGAGGTTTCTGTTTCTCAGATTTAAAGTACTTCGTTGTATGTACATTTCACCTATGAAGAATTGATTTGCCGACTAAGCTATGGAAGAGTTATTTGTAGATAAATGACTTAGCGTTCTCCACAAAAAAACCTAGCCTCATTCCCATTTTTGAACTGCTCAAAATGTTCATTTTACTAAACAACATTCTGCTGGAAGTTTCAGCTTCCCAGATTTGAAATTTTGTCTTGCACGTTGCATAGAACCTCAAAATACAACATTAAACACTTGCTAAACATTACTACATACTATATAGGTTCTAAAGTGAGTTAGAATACTCACCAAGTCTTGAAATTGAGCTTGGGCTTTGGATTTGAGCTTAGGAAGTTTGAACACAAGCTTCAATGGAAGCTTCTTCTTCTTCTAACTTCTTTTATCTCTCCATGGAGTTCATCTCCTACCTCTCTCTAACTCTATATGCAAATTGTAAATGACCAAGAGTGTAATACATGAATATAGGCATGTTTATATAGAGATGGTGGAGGGATATGTGTCACCATGCATGTGCTAGAGTGTACATGCATGGACAAGTGTCCTAGAGGTGGACAAGTGTCCAATGGATGGACAAGTTGCAAGGGAGGTGGTGCCATGTGGTGAATGGGCTGATATGTGGCCGGCCATGTGGGGTCTACCTCGAGTTTTGTGTCACTGCCTTAGTTTAAGTGCAAATTTTCTTAATATGCATGTCAGTCTCGATTTACGTGCAATTAGGTAATATTTCTATTATCCGGGTCCGAGTACAGGACTAAGTTAAGTCTTTTTACGGTCGAGTTGGTGCGGTGATTACAGTCTAATTAGTAATTACATTACACTGATGCGGTCATACAAATAAAATAATAATATAATAATATACCAGATATGGAAATTCATAATACTATTGAACGTTGAAATTACAAGTATTACACCTTCTACCACCTATTACAGGATTTCGTCCTCGAAATCAGAACTAGTTAGTACTAAACAGAAATGGAAATTTCTCTTGCATTTCCGATTCCAGCTCCCAAGAAGCATCTCCTTCATCATGGTGCTTCCACTAAACCTTTACCATCGGAATCTCTTTGTTCCTCAACTTCTTGATTCCACGATCCATAATTCTTAAAAGTCCTTCGACAATGTAACATTGTCGTTTACTTCGATATCTTCGAAATCAATTTTGTGCGCCGGGTTATGAAGGCATTTCATCAGCTTACTCACATGGAGCATGAACTCTCGACATCTTTGGTGGTAACGCCCTTCGATAGGCAACTTCTCCATGCATTCTAGAATTTAAAATAGTCCGATGTAGCACAGTAATAGCTTTCCCATCTTTTGTCCAAACCTTGCGATGCCTCAAACCGGGGAAACTTTCGAATACACGTGATCTCAAACTTTAAATTCTATATCTCGACGTTGTTTGTCCGTGTAGCTTCTTGTATCTACTTTATGCTACTTTCATCCTTTGCTTTTATTCGTCAGTCTGTGGATAAAATGCAAAACTCAACGTCAGAGGCATTCCCATTGCGTTCTGAAGACACTCCCAAAATACTGCGGTGAATCTCGAATCTCAATCTGATACGATTGATACCTGTACTCCATGCGATCGCACAACCTGTTGCAAGTATAGTCGACTCATTTTCTCGACTGATAGGTCATGTTGTAGGCAATAAAATGGGCTGATTTGATCAATCAATCAATAACTACCCAAATAGTGTCATGGTTTTGCTGAGATCTTGGTAATCCCACAACAAAATCCATGGTGATATGCTCCCATTTCCATTCTAGGACTGGTAAAGGTTTTGTAGTAATCCTAGGGTCATTGGTGTTCTACCTTGACTTGCTGGCAAGTAGGGTATTTGGCTACGTATTCTGCGACTTCTCTCCATAGAGATAGTGCCTCCAAACCTTAAGTGCAAAGACAATTACAGCCAATTCTGGGTCGTGTATAGGATAGTTCAATTTATGTGGCTTTACCTGGATCCATAAGTGATCACCTGACAATTCTACATAAGTACACATCCTAGTCCTTTAGTTCCTGAAAGGCGCGTTCGTGCTTATCTTTCCAATCAAACTTTGAATCCTTCTTTGTTAGTCCGGTTAAAGGAGACGAAATCCTTTAGGATCCTTCCACGAATCTCCTATAGTATCTAGCCAATCCAAGGAATTTTTGTACTTCTCATGCATTGGTTGGTCTATTCCAACTAGAAACTGCGTCCGTCTTGGTTGAATCCACTGAAATTCCATTCTGTGAGACTACATGTCCTAAGAATTTGAATTCTTTCAGCTAAAACTCACTCTTACTGAACTTAGCATTGAGACAATTTTCTCTAAGTGTCTGAAGTGCAATCTTTACATGCTTCTCGCGTTCTTCATCATTCTTCGAATAAATAAGGATGTCGTCGATAAACATGATGATGAATTGATCCGAAAAGGGTCTGAACACCCGATTCATCAAATCCATGAATACCGCCGGGGCATTAGTTAATCCAAAATGCATAACTAAGAACTTGTATTGCCCATATCTTGTTCTGAAAGTTGTAATCAGTATATCTTCCGGTCTAACAAGTAACTGATGGTACCCAGATCGTAAGTCAATCTTCAAAAAGGTCGTCGCTCCTTGTAGTTGATCGAACAAATCGTCTATCCTGGTAAGCAGGTACTTGTTCTTAATAGTAACCTTATTCAACTCTCTATAGTTGATACAGAGTCAAAGATTTCCATCCTTCTTTATAATAAATCCAAGATCTTCTAACTCTTGTACTTGCTTCTTCAGCTCCAACATTTTCGTTGGGGCCATACGATAAGGAGCCTTGGATATCGGTGTCGTTCTGGGTACTAACTCAATTCTAAAGTCAATCTCGCGCTTTGGTGGTAATTCGGAAATGTCTTGAAAGACATCTTCATAGTCTTGGACTATCGGAATCTGAACGATCGTCAAATCTGAGCCTATAGTTTCCATAGCGGCTAAACGACTTGTAAGAAAGGCAACACTAGTGGGGTTGTATTGAAAACTAAAGGGTGTACTCCCAGGTACTGAAAACATGATCAACTCACTAGCACAGTCTAATTCCACATAATGCTCAGTGAACGAGCTAATCAATTCCTAGGATCACATCAAACTCCATTAACAATTAAGTCTGCTAGTAGGTTCATATCTTCCAATGTCAAAGTGTAGTCCTTGCACACTTTTCCTAGCCTTACGGTCACTCCCAAGGGTGATGCCGTATTCAGAGCTACCTCGAGTGTTTGAGGTACTAAACCCAAACGTCGTACAATCTCAAAGGCAATACATGAATTTGTAGCACCAGTATCAAAAGCACTTTATCTCAACTAGCAGATAATGCGAGTGTACCTTCCAAGTTTTATTGTCCCTTTTCATCATAGTCGGCCGCCTCAGGTATGTTAGCATTGAGTCGAGCTTTGCTAGCTTGACCTTGAGTAATAGGCCCATGATAGTTTCCTCTCAGTGCTTTGCATTCTTTGCTCATGTGTCCTCTCTTACCACAGTTGTAACAAACAACATTATTTCGATTGTTGACCTTGGGGGCCGTGCTGTCTCGTGCCAGGTGCCCAGGGATCCCACAATTGAAACATCCATCCATGTTGTTCCCGATAACTGTGGTTGGCACTTGTGGTACGGGAGGTGCTATATGCTTATCCCGGGGAAAAGTGGGTCCTGGTTTCTTACCACTATTCCATGGGCATTTGTTTCCTTAGAAACGGGTCGGAGGTCTTCCTCTTGGTCCATTCCTAAGTTGGGGTGACTGACTTGACATCCGCTTGTATGCTTATGTACCTAAATAAATATCTATTGGCTATCCTCCAGTCCTAACCATGGTTACGAGACATATAAATGATATAAGGTATAGCTAACAATTTTAATATGAGTACATAAAACATCAAGCATAAATTTCATCAAGTATAAGTAACAAATCTTCATAGATAACTTTAAATATTTACGTAGAAAGGCATACACGGTACTACTAGTTCGTGTTACATGCCTGGGTACATACTATAAACACAAAAGATGGGCTACTAGCACTCAAAATTTTCATCTTAGACCCTGAGGCGCGTGACTGGTTGCAGTGCCGAATTGTCCATCACCAAATAATAACAACTAAACGATATAATAAAAGGATAACACCATCATTTACTTACTGAAATATATCGCAACGATAAGTCAAAGTACTTAGCTAGTTAATACATCATTATAAATACATCAAAGTCTTATGGCTCTTGGCCTTACAAAACTATTACAAAAATATTTACAAAGGGAAGCTACTGGACTTCTTCCTTACTCGCATAACCATAATCCTCCTCAGTATAATCTTCTTCCACGTTACATTCTTGAGTAGCTCCATAGCCTGTGTTCTTGTGACCTGGATAAGCTGGATATGGGAATGTCCAGCGACACAAACGTCGTCAACATATGAAAGCTGAGTGAGAAAACTAAATCCAATGGAACGTATATAGTAAAGCACAACAAAGATACCCTTATTACTTTTTAACACGTCTTTTAAGATCTTTGCGTTCTCACCGTCGGATTATAACTACCAATATACCCGACCACATATTCGAAAAGAAAACATCCAATTGAGGAAAACTCGTCTCGACATTATTAACGCCACTATCATTCATTTCTTGCTAAACAAACCATCTTTCATCAACCAAAACATCTTTCATCAGCCACTTCGTCACGAAGAATCGAAGTGTTAAGGAGTGCAAGAACATCCATTTCATCACGAAGAACCGAAAGAAGTCTTCACTCAAGGAATCACCGCTTCGTCACGAAGAACCGAAAGCATTACAGAGTACAAGAACATCGATTTTCTCACAAAGAACCGAAAGGAGTCTTTACGCAAAGAATCACCCCTTCGTCACGAAGAACCAAAAGCGTTATGGAGTACAAGAACATCCATTTCGTCACGAAGAACCGAAAAAATACCCAAGAGTCACCACTTCACAACACAACAATACATCCCTTTTTCTTACCCTCCTGGCCCCCGTGGCCTAGTTTACCTATCCAACACTTATCGTTGACATATGCTGCTCCTGATCAAGTACAACTAGTCTGTACGTATCCTGGACTGCATTCGCGTCACTCGTTCCGTAGTTTAGTTTATTAATTAGATTCATTGATACTTTCGAAGTTACGTTATACATCCGTCATTCTATTTTGTTATAATATACTTATGACGGAAACTTACCCAATCGCTATCGACGCAATAATCGTGTCGTACAACATACTAAAAGCTTGGGTATGAACTTTTAATGGTCAATATACTAAATTCGCGACAACGGAAAAACATAGCATGTAGCTCATAGATCTATAACATGTATTTGATTTCAATAACCATATAGACGAATGCCTTAACATACTCATCTATGCGATAGCACAAGATATCCATAACCACATAGGTACCAGAAAGCAAGCATCATCAATAAACACATCATACAAGTAGTTATACAATCTGCTAGGAATTAATTTTACTATGTCGACTGAATTGATATGATTTATTTGGACGTGATGAATTTCTTTGTAGATCAAACTCAAAACTAGAAATCTAGCTTCAATTACATTTTTGAACTACTCAAAATATTTATTTTACTTACACATTTCTATATTTTTGGACTACTATGTCCCTGATTTATAGTACTGTGTTGCATGTGCATTTCACCTATGAAGGATTCATTTTTAGACTAGGATGTAGAAGAGTTATTTGTAGGTAAATGAGTCAAATTTCTCCACAAAAAACCTAGCCTCTTTATGATTTTGGAGCTGCTCCAAACGTTCATTTTACTAAACTATGTTCTGCTAAAAGTTTCTGTTTCCCAGATTTATAACACTGCGTTGTACATATATTTCACCCATCAAGGAATGATGTTTAGACTAAGATATAGAAGAGTTATTTGTAGATAAATGAGTTAGCTTTCTCCACAAAAAACCTGGCTTAATTCAGAATTCGGAGCTGCTTGAAACGCTCATTTTACTAAACTACATTCTGTTGGAGGTTTCTGTTTCTCAGATTTAAAGTACTTCGTTGTATGTACATTTCACCTATGAAGAACTAATTTTCAGACTGAGATATAGAAGAGTTATTTGTAGATAAATGAGTTAAATTTCTCCACAAAAAAATCTAGCCTCATTTCAATTTTTGAACCGCTCAAAATGTTCATTTTACTAAACAACATTCTGCTGGAAGTTTCAGCTTCCCAGATTTGAAATTTTGTCTTGCATGTTGCATAGAACCTCAAAATACAACATCCAACACTTGCTAAATATTACTACGTACTATATGCTAAATATTACTACATACTTTATAGGTTCTAAAGTGAGTTAGAATACTCACCAAATCTTGAAATTTAAACTTGAGCTTTGGATTTGAGCTTAGGAAGCTTGAACACAAGCTTCAATGGTGAAGAACTCTTCTTCTTCTAACTTCCTTCATCCCACCATGGAGTTCATCTCCTAGATCCCTCTCTTCATGTCGATTGTAATGGCCAAGAAAAATGGTATGGAAGAGTATATGCATGCTTATATAGAGTCTTGCATGTGCTAGGTGTCAATGTGCATGGGGTGCATGCATTGACATGTGTCATTTTTGGGTTTAGTACCTCAAACACTCGACGTAGCTCTGAACATGGCATCACCCTTGGGAGTGACCGTAAAGCTAGGAAAAGTGTACAAGGACTATACTTTGACATTGGAGGATATGAACCTACCAGCAGACATAATTGTTCTGTTAATGAAGGAGTTTGATGTGATCCTAGGAATTGATTTGCTCGTTCACTAAGTATTATGCGGAGTTAGACTGTGCTAGTGAGTCGATCACATTTTCAGTACCCGCGAGTACACCCTTTAGTTTTCAATGCAACCCCACTAGTGATGCCTTTCTTACAAGTCGTTTAGCCGCTATGGAAACTACAGGCTCAGATTTGACGATTGTTCAGATTTCGATAGTCCAAGACTCTGTGGATGTCTTTCAGGACGTTTTTGGATTACCACCAAAGCGCGAGATTGACTTTTGTATTGAGTTAGTACCCAGAACGACACCGATATCAAAGGCTTCTTATCGTATGCCCCAATGAAAATGCTAGAGCTGAAGAAGCAAGTACAAGAGTTAGAAGATCTTGGATTCATTAGACCAAGCACGTCACCTTGGGGAGCCCCGATTCTATTTGTTAGAAAGAAGGATGGAAATCTTCGACTTTGTATTGACTACAAAGAGTTGAATAAGGTTACTATTAAGAACAAGTACCTACTTCCTAGGATAGACGATTTATTCGATCAACTACAAGGAGCGACGACCTTTTCGAAGATTGACATGCGATCTGGGTACCATCAGTTACTTGTCAGGCTGGAAGATATACCAAAAATAGCTTTCAGAACAAGATATGGGCACTACAAGTTCTTAGTTATGCCTTTTGGATTAACTAATGCCCAGACAGTATTCATGAATTTGATGAATCGGGTGTTCAGACCCTTCTTGGATCAATTCATCATCGTGTTTATCGACGACATCCTTATTTATTCGAAGAATGATGAAGAACACGAGAAGCATGTAAAGATTGCATTTCAGACACGTAGAGAAAATTGTCTCTATGCTAGGTTCAGTAAGTGTGAGTTTTGGCTGAAAGAAGTCAAATTCTTGGGACATGTAGTCTCACAGAACGGAATTTTAGTGGACTCAACCAAGACGGACGCAGTTTCTAGTTGGAATAGACCAACCAACGCATCGGAAGTACGAAGTTTCCTTGGAGTGGCTGGATACTACAGGAGATTCGTGGAGGGTTTCTCAAGGATCGCGTCTCCTTTATCCGGACTAACAAAGAAGGATTCAAAGTTTGAGTGGAAGGACAAGCACGAACGCGCATTTTAGGAATTAAAGGAGAGGTTGACCTCAGTGCCAGTGCTAGCCATACCCAAGAGTGGTGAACATTACACTATCTACAGTGACGCTTCATATCAAGGACTAGGATGTGTACTTATGCAGATTGGTTAGGTGATCACTTACGGATCTAGGCAATTAAAGTCACATGAATTAAACTACCCTACACATGATCTGGAATTGGCTGCAATTGTCTTTGCACTTAAGATTTGGAGGCACTACCTCTACGGAGAGAAGTTTGACTTATTTTCGGATCACAAAAGCTTGAAATACCTATTCTCCGAAAAGGAACTACGACATTAATTTGTAGTACCACCCTGGTCAAGCAAATGTAGTCATAAATGCTCTGAGTAGGAAACCCCAAAGGTTAATCGCCTCACTTTCAATCAATGATAGAAAGCCTTAGAAGCTTTAACAGAATTCGACATTCAGACTACAAGGTCAGGTGATGGACGACCTTTTGGATGTCTAATGGTGTAGCCAACCCTCATTAACCGAATACTTGAAGCTCAAAAGAAAGGCGAAGGATTGAGGAAATGGTTTGAGAAGGCCAAAGCAAAGGATCTGACCGAATGGAATATTGGATTAAATGAAGGACTCAAATGTAGGGCCATGTTACGTGTACTGACACGGATAGTTTGAGAAAAGACATTTCGGATGAACCAAGATGTAGAAAGACCTAAAAAGGAACTTCTGGTGGGAAGGCATGAAGAAAGAAGTCGTTGAGTATGTAGCCAAGTGCCCTACTTGCCAGCAAGTCAAGGCGGAACACCAATGACCCTAGGATTACTACAAAACCATTACTAGTCCCATAATGGAAATGGGAGCATATCACCATGGATTTTATTGTGGGATTACCAAGATCACAGCAAAACCATGACACTATTTGGGTAGTTGTTGATCGATTGATCAAATTAGCCCATTTAATTGCGTACAACATGACCTATCCGGTCGAGAAAATGAGTCGACTATACTTGCAATAGGTTGTACGGTCGCATGGAGTACCGGTATTAATCTTATCAGATTAAGATTCGAGATTCACCACAATATTTTGGGAGTGTCTTCAGAAAGCAATAGGAATGCCTCTGACGTTGAGTTTTGTATTTTATCCACAGAATGATGAATAAAAGGAAAGGATGAAAGCAGCGCAAAGCAGATACTAGAAGCTACGCGGACAAACAACGTCGAGATATAGAATTCGAAGTTTGAAATCATGTGTATTCGAAAGTTTCCCCGGTTCGAGACATTGCAAGGTTTGGACAAAAGAGAGAAAAGCTATCACTGCGCTACATCAGGTTATTTGAAATTCTGGAACGCGTGGAGAAGTCACTTATAGAAGGGCGTTACCACCAAAGATATTGAGATTTCATACTCCATGAGAGTAAGCTGATGGAATGCCTTCACAACACGGTGCACGAAATTGATTTCGAAGATATTGAAGTAATGACAATGTTACCTTGTCAAAGGACTTGTAAGAATTATGGATCGTGGAATCAAGAAGTTGAGGAACAAAGAGATTCCGATGGTAAAGGTCAGTGGAAGCACCATGATGAAGGAGACGGTTCTTGGGAGCTAGAATCGGAAATGCAAGAGAAATTTTCATTTCTGTTTAGTACTAAATAGTTCTGATTTCGAGGACGAAATCCTGTAATAGATGGTAGAAGGTGTAATACCTGTAATTTCTACATTCAATAGTATTATGAATTTCCATATCTGGTATATTATTATATTATTATTTTTATTTGTGTGACCGTACCAGTATAATGTAATTACTAATTAGACTGTAAGTACCGCACCGACTCGACCATAAGTAGACTTAACTTAATCCCGTACTTGGACCTGGACATTAGACACAATACCCATTTGCACATAAATCGAGACTGATAGGCATAACAAAGGCCTATGTAAGCAAAACGAGGAAGTGGCACAAAACTCGAGGTGGGCCCCACCATGGCCGGCCACATGGCAGCCCATGAAACTCTCAAGACACATGTCACCCTCTCCCATGACACTTGTCCATCCACTGGACACTTGTCCACCACTTTGACACATGTCAATGCATACACCCCATGCACATTGACACCTAGCACATACAAGACTGTATATAAACATGCATATACACTTGCATGATACTTTTTGATCATTTATAATCTGCATATAGAGTTAGAGAGAGCTAGGAGATGAAATCCATGGTGAGATAAAAGAAGTTAGAAGAGAAGAACACGGAGCTTTCACCATTGAAGCTTGTGTTCAAGCTTCCTAAGCTCAAATCCAAAGCCCAAGCTCAATTTCAAGTTTAGGTGAGTATTCTAACTCACTTTAGAACCTATATAGTATGTAGTAATGTTTAGCAAGTGTTTGATGTTGTATTTTAAGGTTCTATGTAACATGCAAGTCAATCTTCAAATGTGGGAAGCAGAAACTTCCAGCAGAATGTTGTTTAGTAAAACGAACATTTTGAACAGTTCAAAAATGGGAATGAGGCTAGGTTTTTTTGTGGAGAAAGCTAACTCATTGATAAAAGATGGTTTAGTTAGGAAGAAATGCTTTGGGTTTGTAAATGACGTCGGATGTTAGAAATGAATGATAGTGGCGTTAAGAATGTCAAGACGAGTTTTCTCAGTTGGACGATTTCTTTTCAAATACGTGGTCGGGTATATTGGTAGTTATAACCCGACGGCGAGAATGCAAAGATCTTAAAACATGTGTTAAAAAGTAATAAGGGTATCTTTATTGTGCTTTACTATATACGTTCCATTTGATTTAGTTTTCTCACTCAGCTTTCATAAGCTGACGACGTTCATGTCGCTGGACATTCCCATGTCCAGCTTATCCAGGTCACAAAATACAGGCTATGGCGCTACTCAAGAATATAACGTGGAAGAAGATTAGACTGAGGAGGATTATGGTTATGAGAGTTAGGAAGAAGACCAGTAGCTTCCCTTTGTAAATATTTTTGTAATAGTTTTGTAAGGCCAATAGCCATAAGACTCTGATGTATTAACTAGCCAAGTACTTTGACTTATCTTTGTAATATATTCCAGTAAGTAAAATGATGGTGTTATCCTTTTATTATATCGTTTAGTTATTATTATTTGGTTATGGACAATTCGGCACTGCAACCAGTCACGCGCCTCAGGGTCCAAGATGAAAATTTTAAAATTTTTCCATATTTTGGCTACGCCGGGGCGTGACAAAAATCCCTGTCACGCCCCGGCGTAGCCAAAATATGGAAAAAATTTAAAATTTTCATCTTGGACCCTGAGGCGCGTGACTGGTTGCAGTGCCGAATTGTCCATAACAAAATAATAATAACTAAACGATATAATAATAGGATAACACCATCATTTACTTACTGGAATATATTACAAAGAGAAGTCAAAGTACATAGCTAGTTAATACATCATTATAAATACATCAGAGTCTTATGGCTCTCGGCCTTACAAAACTATTACGAAATATATGCTAAGTCTTCTGGGTATAATCAAAAACATTTACAGAGGATAACTGCTAGTCTTCTCTCTAACTAGTATAACCATAGTCATCTTCAGTGTAATCTTCTTCAATATTTCCTTATTGCGTAGCTTCATAACCTGGCTACTCTTCACCTGGATAAGATGGACATGGGAATGTCTAGCGACATGAATGTCATCAGCTTATGAAAGCTGAGTGAGTAAACTAAATCAAATGGAACGTATATAGTAAAACACAATAAGAATCCATTTACTATCTTTTAACATGTCTTTTAGGACCTTTACATTCCGCCCGTCGAATTATAACTATTAGCGTACCCGAATACGTATTCGATAGGAATACAAACAATTCAGGAGACCCATCTAGACGTTCTTAATGCCACTACCATTCATTTCTAACATCCGACGACATTTACAAAACCCAAAGTATCTCTTGCTAACCAAACCATCTTTCATCAACCAAAACATCTTTCATCAACCAATTCGTCACAAAGAACCGAAGTGTTAAGAAGTGCAAGAACATCATTTCATCACGAAGAACCGAAAGGAGTCTTTACTCAAAGAATTACCGCTTCGTCACGAAGAACCAAAAGCGTTACGGAGTATAAGAACATCCATTTTGTCACGAAGAACCAAAAGGAGTCTTTCCTCAAAGAATCAACGCTTCGTCACGAAGAACCGAAAGCGTTAGGGAGTACAAGAACATCAATTTTGTCATGAAGAACCGTAAGGAGTCTTTACTCAAAGAATCACCACTTCATCATGAAGAACCGTAAGCGATATGGAGTATAAGAACATCCATTTCGTCACGAAGAACCAGAAGGAGTCTTTACTCAAAGAATCTCCGCTTCGTCACGAAGAATTGAAAGTGTTACGGAGTACAAGAACATCCATTTCATTATGAAGAACCGAAAGGAGTCTTTACTCAAAGAATCACCGCTTCGTCATGAAGAACCAAAAGCGTTACGGAGTACAAGAATATCCATTTGGTCACGAAGAACCGAAAAGATACTCAAGAGTCACCACTTCACAACTCAACAACACATCCCTTTTCTTACCCTCCCAGCCACCGTGGCCTGGTTTACCTAACCAATACTTATCCTTGACATACGCTGCTCTTGATCAAGTACAACTAGTACGTACGTATCCTGGACCGCATTCGCGTCACTCATTCCGTAGTTTAGTTTGTTAATTACTTTGATTTATACTTTCAAAGTTACGTTATACATCCGTCATTCTATTTTGTTACAATATACTTATGATGGAAACTTACCCAATCGCTATCGACGCAATAATTGTGTCATACAACATACTAAAAGCTTGGGTATGAACTTTTAATGGTCAATACACTAAATTCGCGACAACGGAAAAACATAGCATGTAGCTCATAGATCTATAACATGGATTTGATATCAATAACCATTTAGACAAAAGCCTTAACATACTCATCTACACGATAGCATAGGATATCCATAACCACACAGGTACCGAAAAGCAAGCATCATCAATAAACATATCATACAAGTAGTGCTACAATCTGCCAGGAATTAATTTTACTATGTCGACTGAATTGATATGAATTATTTGGGCATGATAAATCGATTTGTAGATCAAACTCAAAACTAGAACATTGTATGTAATTGGATTATCTTCATGTACAACAAAATCTACCTTCAAATACATTTTTGAACGACTCAAAATATTTATTTCACTTAGACATTTCTATATTTTTGGACTGCTCTGTTCCAGATTTATAGTACTGCATTGCATGTGCATTTCACCTATGAAGGATTCATTTTTAGACCAGGATGTTGAAGAGTTATTTATAGATAAATGAGTCACCTTTCTCCACAAAAACAACCTAGCTTCTTTATGATTTTTGAGCTGCTCCAAACGTTCATTTTATTAAACTATGTTCTGCTGAAAGTTTCTGTTTTCCAGATTTATAACACTGCATTGTACATGCATTTCACCTATGAAGGATGATATCTAGACTAAGCTATAGAAGAGTTATTAGTAGATAAATGAGTCAGCTTTCTCCACAAAAAAACCGAGCTTAATTCAGATTTCGGAGCTGCTTAAAACACTTATTTTACTAAACTACATTCTGCTGGAGGTTTCTGTTTCTCAGATTTAAAGTACTTCGTTGTATGTACATTTCACCTAAGAAGAATTGATTTTCAGACTGATCTATAGAAGAGTTATTTGTAGATAAATAAGTTAGCTTGTCACATTTCAGAACCCCGAGGGCATTAATAAGTGACCAAGGCAAGCACTTCTACAATAGGCCCTTGGAGTTACTCCGCCAGAAATATGGGGTCAATCATAAGATTGCTCTAGCCTACCACCCACAAACTAATGGGCAGGCAAAGTTAGCTAATCAAGAAATAAAACATATTCTCAAAAAAATGGTTAGCTCTAACAGGAAACACTGGGCATATAAACTGTCCGATGCTCTATGGGCATACTGTACTGCGTATAAAACAAACTTGTGAATGTCCCCGTATAGGTTAGTGTACAGAAAGGCGTGTCACCTCCCTGTCAAGATCAAGCATAAAGCATATTGGGCAATATGCTCATTAAACTTCGATATTGAAGAGGGAGGCCAACTAAGAAAACTCCAACTCACAGAGCTAGAGAAAATCCGTAGAGATGCGTATGACTCTGTGAAGTTGTATAAGGAAAGGTTGAAGGCTCACCATGATCAAACGATCTTTCGTAAAACATTCGACCCGGGTTAGAAAGTCTTATTGTATGACTCTCGCCTTCACCTTTCCCCAGGTAAGCTCCGATCCTGGTGGATAGGTTCGTTTATCGTTAAATCTGTCTTTCAACATGGGGTTGTCGAGCTCATTCCCAAGAATAATGAAAGTTTTAAGGTTAATGGCCAAAGGTTAAAGCCGTTCTTGGAAAACTTCCAAACAGAAGCTGAGCACATCCAACTGGATGAGCCCAACTATTTTACCACGTAAAATACCTAAAAGAGTCTTAACCTATTATTGTAAACTTTTCATTTCTTGCATTTTGTTTATTTTTTTTGCTATTTTTGCTTTATTTCTTCTTCTTGAATGTGGCGTTGTTCTTAATCCGCTATTCCTCATATTACTCAACTGGAGGATCCAAAATGAGAGATAATGATGTCCATTCGATAGGCACTTGGGCTGATTCTGAATATCAAAAGCCCCCATGGACAGCTGAGGAGGTCGCATTCTGCCTTTCACCGTATGATGAGCCAGATGCAAATGTTTTCATCGACATATCTCATGGATACTGTGGATACCGGTATTCCACCGCTTCGTTATGTTTTCGAAACTTGTTTGATTTTTGATCAAAGAAAGAAAATGGTCTGTTGAAAACAGATACAGAGTCGCCACTTGGTCTTTAAGGAACCAAGAAACCTAATTTTGACTCACCCAAACGGATAAAGGGCACCGGCCCTTCATAACCAAAGAACTTGGTTCGGGGTTTTGGTACGAGAGAGGAAGGAGCCTTTGTCACGACTAAAACACCCTCAACTCGCCCCGTCTTTCGACGGGCCTCAATTAGCATCCAAATAATCATCTTATACTACGTATGGTTCGGCAATTAATACTATGATAGTATATTACATTACATAAGAAACTTAAAAATGGAAGATCTAAAGATAAAATATCATTCATAAGATCTAAGTCAAATATCATACAATGTAAAGTGAAAGACCACACAAATAAACCTAGGAAAAATCGTCTATTCATATGTCAAATAATCAAGACTTCCTAATCTAAAGGGGGACATGAATTGTTCTTGAAACAAATAAACAAAGAAATTAAAATATGCTTAGCAAGCTAGTATGATGCATGTTAATCTTTGAGAAAAGAAGATCTCTCAATCCCCGGGATGGATGAGAAAGGATGATTAGATCAAGGGGAAGCATGAACGTGTGATCGTGATCATTCCTTATAATCTTCTTAGATTAAGAGTTACAAAAACCCCAAATCTTGCATGAATGCAGTGTATGTATCTAAAATGTGCAAAGGTTGTAGTGTGTTTTGGGTACATAGATTTCTAGAATGACTTAGAAGTCTTAAATGTATATGAATGAATGAGTGAAATCCAAATGAGATATGTACCAATGTAGTATGAACTACTTCCTAAGATATGAACTAATTTGGGAGGCATATAAGCATCCAATCAAAGAATGAAAGTTGAAATGTGCTTGCTGTGAATAGTGGACAGAACAGTAGCATGATCTTGGGAAAACTGAAAAGAGGGGTTAGGAACGTTTTCAATGCATGATGTTTTATGGAGATGTTCCATATTGTGTCTAGATCACTACCCAAAAAGCCAATCTTTAATAACTATCACAGATTGAGAGAAATCATATGAACAACAGAGGTCACTCAGAAACAGAGTCCGTACTGTCGACTGAAATGTTGAAAAATCTTAGAAAATGAAAACGAATGATCTAGGGGCCCATTTTATACAGACAGTTCCCTAAGACATTGAAGTTTAAGGGACAAATAAGTTGGGACCACCCCTTGTGGAAAATATTTCTGAAAAAGAAGTTGGAAGTTAGTCAAGCTGCTGTGACAGCAGAGGCAGAATGTTTGGAAGGAATGTTTGGGTTCAAATGGACCATTTTCAAGTACTTCCAAGTCAAACCAAAAATCATGGGTGTTCTCCAATGAGTTAGGAAGACTTTCCAAGTGGCCTTGCATCTATATGTTGAGTATTGAGTTCTAGAGAAATCTTTGAACTCAGCTCACTCACTGTTTTAACTCACTGTTTTGAAGATTTTGGGGAAAATAAGGTTTTCTTTCTTGAAATCAAAATGAGGGGGATTGAGGGGGGTTTTGGAATAGAGGTTTTGAAAGTGCAGTTTTAATACTCAATAAAGATTATAGCCACTTAAAATGCCAACATTCAACTCATCATCAATAACCTCCAAGATTGTTGGAGAAACTTATTTTTATTTGAGCATAACTTCAATACACTTCAAGGATACCTTGGAGGTATTGAAGTTATGATCATCATCTATCAAACATGTTTTTGAGGTCAAGAGCTACTATCCATAAGGATTCACTCACCCCAAACTTCATGTCATCACTTAGATGTTGATGAACTAGTAAGTAAATAAAGAAAAATCAAAAAGAAATGAGATAAGAAGAGATAAACAATAAATAAACAAGCAAGTAGATGATGATCAATAGATGATATTCATGAAGCATGAGACTTGTAGATTGGTGTTTCACTCATATGTAATGACACTAGACATGGAAGAAGCTTCCACTCACTTGAATGCTCACTAAAATGGTGGTTGGCAGTATTGAATGTTGAAATAAATGGGAGTAATGTAGTAAAAACAAAGTTTAGAACTCACTTTTGTTTTGAAAATCCAAGAAGAAAACTTCTTTTCTCTCTATTCTAACCTTATCTCTACAACTTTTTCTCCCAAACTTTCTCTAAACTTGTATTTGACTCTCCCCAAAATAAAGAGTAATGGGGTGTTTATATAGGCCAACTTGGGGTGGTTTTTGGATTTAGAAAGTATTCCCATTGGCTCCAAATATCTGAAATCATAAAACTATGTCGTTTTGGCTTTTAATTAATCAAAATGGGACCACAAAACTATTTACAAATATACACTGCTCTGGAGGGGAGTGCCGCGGCGGCACTGCTCCTCCCCCGTCCAGATAATGATGTTTAGGCCCCCTGAAGTTCCGGTATTTGTGAAAAGGCCCTATTTCGTCCGAAATTCACAGAAAATGCTTACGAACTCCAAATTGAGGTTGTGATATACCGTTGGAAAGGTAATGGAGTCTACTTTACATAAAAAATAGTTCAGAGATAGGTCACTTTGAAAATTTTTACGGTATTCGCGATAAAATTCATAATAAATTCGTTTTAAGTCCAGAAATTATGTGCGACATACCGTTGGAAAGCTATTGACCTCTAGTATCCATGAAAAATATTTGAAAATTGTTTCGGCACCCCGGTTCCAAATTCAGATTTTGGTCAGACTGGTCAAACCTGGGATTCCCGGGAAGTTCTGGAAACCTCCGGGAGTTCCTGGGAGCTGATGTTTTCGCTCGATTTTCTTTTGGAACTTGTTATAACACTTTTTTTCATGATTTAAAATGATTCTGGTGAATTCAGACAATTTTGCTCACACTTGGTCAAACCTGGTCAAACCTTGGTCAAACCTAGTCAAACCTTGGTCAAACCTAGTCAAACCTTGGTCAACGAGGACTTTCCGGGAGCTTCCGGGACTTCCGGGGGTCTCTAGGAGCTGACGATTTCACCCGATTTCTCTTAAAAACTCATTTTATTTCTTTTCTTACGACATAGCATGTTTTCAGAACTTTGGGACCAAATCTGGGAGTTTTCGGGCATTTTGGTCATTCTGAGCATTCTGAGAGATAAAACTGACTTCCGAGAATCCTTTTGAGTCTTTTTACGATCATTGTGAACCACCAAGCTATGGGTCTCCTAAATCTGATAGCCGACAAAATGGGGTGTCTACAGTTTGCCCCTCTTTGGCATGAACTTGCGAGGCAACGCATGTCGCAAGCGAGTGCCAAAGCTCTGAAGAGACAGTACTTTTTGGAGGCTATAGATTTAGGATAAAAAGCGTTGCAAAAGATGCAATGATGCTGAGGCTAGTCCTGGTCGCGCTCTGCGTGAGCTGCCTATGTATCCCAAGGGGAATCAGACCAGGA
Source organism: Hydrangea macrophylla (assembly GCA_033977485.1). Taxonomy (NCBI): domain Eukaryota; kingdom Viridiplantae; phylum Streptophyta; class Magnoliopsida; order Cornales; family Hydrangeaceae; genus Hydrangea; species Hydrangea macrophylla. The sequence goes on along the minus strand of CM066984.1, from coordinate 44,784,335 downwards.
CGTAGTTCGGGGCGCAAAGGAATGAATCACATATGCTCAACAAGACATACGGATGCCATGCTATAAGAGTGATATGCAATGCATGGATGTGATGTGAATTGTGTCATGAGTCCTATCATGTCTAGTGTTATGACCCTAGTATGAGCAAGTGCTGTGGGGTGTGCCACTCCGAGTGGGCTGGTGTTGTGCTAGTGTTTGCGACTGTGATGTGGTGGATGACTCGGATAAGGACATCGAGGTTTAAAAGACTCCGGGTCTAGGGGCAAACTTCTGGAATTTTGGGAAGTGCGCTTCGTAAACAAACGTAATTGGGTGTAGGATCTCAGAGGACTATAATCGAAGACGTCTTTTGGCAAATAACCGACGGACACGGGAGCCCTGGAAATTAAGAGACGGACACAGAAGTCACGGATGATCGTGAAATCCTGAGATGTCACATGATGAACATGGAAGCCCCATGGCATATTTTGAATGAGAGCGATGATGATTAATGAACAGACGATGTTTGCATCGAGATGATGAGTCGACAATAGACTACTGTGATTGAACTGACGGTGTATAAATCCGTCGAGGATTAATCTGAATCTGCTGGGATGAAGCGACACTTTCTAGGATCTCTCTTCAACTGCTTCTTTTGATCAAATCTTACGGGCCAGTCGGGGCCTCCGAGCGCCGGTATCTTTCTGCTTCTGTCCTCGAAGGATAATGCAGGGTTCTCGGGGAATCTCTTTTCCTTGATCGGGAACCAGGACTCATCTCTGAATCTCTCACGGTTGATCAAATCTTGCGGTGCTCAATCCAAGAGAGCCGGTCGGGGCCTCCGGGAGCTGGTATCTTTCTGCTTCTGTCCTCGGGGGATAATGCAGGGTTCTCGGGGAATCTCTTTCGGTGCTCAATCCAAGAGGGCCGGTCAGGGCCTCCGGGAGCTGGTATCTTTCTGCTTCTGTCCTCGGGGGATAATGCAGGGTTCTCGGGGAATCTCTTTCGGTGCTCAATCCAAGAGGGCCGGTCAGGGCCTCCGGGAGCTGGTATCTTTCTGCTTCTGTCCTCGGGGGATAATGCATGGTTCTCGGGGAATCTCTTTCGGTGCTTAATCCAAGAGGGCCGGTCAGGGCCTCCGGGAGCTGGTATCTTTCTGCTTCTGTCCTCGGAGGATAATGCAGGGTTCTCGGGGAATCTCTTTCCCTTGATCGGGAACCAGGACTCATCTCTGAATCTCTCACGGTTGATCAAATCTTGCGGTGCTCAATCCAAGAGAGCCGGTCGGGGCCTCCGGGAGCTGGTATCTTTCTGTATCTGTCCTCGGGGGATAATGCAGGGTTCTCGGGGAATCTCTTTCCTTGATCATTTGGTGCATTAACTAAAAAAAACCGGGATCCGTTACCAGAATTCCCGTGTTTGATTGAAATTTGCGACGGTTGTCCTGAAACGGCCGATTTGGGTCTTCGGGAGCCGATTTTTCCCAGTTTTTGCCTGTTGGAGGTAGTTCTGACAAATTTTAGTCTAATTGGGGTAAAACCTCATTAATCTTGATTGGAATGGGCCATTGGGGCTGATTGGGGCCAAAAATGGGCCAAAAGAGGCCAAAACGGGTAAAAACGGGGCAAAACGGAGCGAAGCAGGGCCCGCGGGGAGCAGTGCCATGGCGGCACAAGGCCACTGCTGTGGTGGCACTGGGTGGCCGGACTTCAACTTTGTATATCTCGGGTTTTTGAGCTTTTGAAGCTCATTCTTGGCCATTTTGGGGTGTTTTCGGAGCCAAAATTCATCAAAACGCAGCTTGTGCACGCTCAGGTGAGTAATCTTTCCCCGTAGTTGGATTTTTTATTGGTGTTTTGGTTAGTCCAAATTTTCAAGAAGAAAGTTTAACTGTGACTTCCATTTTTCTTGTAGATATGGCTTCGAGCTCAAGGAGACAGTCTAAGAAGGCCAAGGGACGGATGAAGGCCGAGATGCAAACCCCGGACTTGATTTTACGGGACCCCCAACACCATCTTTCGGCCGCGGCTCTAGCGAGCTTGGTATGTGAAACTTTCGACTTTTTAGGACCGCTTTCATGTATTATGCTAGCTTTGTGAGCCGTAGTGTGCACCTAGAGATTGTTAGAAGTCCGATTTGTGCTTAAATGTTAATTTTGTGATTTCGACTCTCGGGTTGTGAATAGTGATTTTGTGCATCTCTTTGCTGTTTTTGTTGTGTGCAGGTGCCGGAAGTGGCATTGAAGAGCCATGGTAGCCTCGCCCATGCTTTCTTATGGTATACTCAACTCACGCTTACCGTCAAGAGGATGGTTGACGATGCCGGGTTCGGAGGCTTCGTCTGTTTGGTTTCGAAAAGCAGCAATGATTTGGCTCACTTCTATGCACTGGCCGAGAGGTGGTGGGATACCACCAACACTTTTTACCTACCATTTGGTGAGATGACTATGACGCCCTTTGATTTCTCCATGATCACGGGCTTGAGGGTTGGCGGGAAGCGCCTGATTCTGGATTACTTTTATGAGATTGATCTGGAGGCTGTAGAGATGTTGATTGGGGCTATTCCTCCTAACCTGGAGAGGCATTGGTTTCCTTGCGGCTGGCTTTATATGTCCTGGGTTGCTCAATTTTTGCGATGCGGAATGACCGGGTGAGCTTGAGGCTCCTTTCTTGCCTGGCGACCATTGATGAGATCCCCTCCTACAACTGGGGCGGTGCTGCCTTGGCCCATCTTTACAAGCATATGGGCGAGGTCTCTCGGGGCGATGTTGAATCGACCGGAGGATTTTGGCGAGCTTGGGAGGTATGTATTGCATCTTCTTTTATTTTCCATCTTTTTGATTTCTATACTCGTTCTGATTTTCTCCTTCGTCTGTGCAGCTTTGGAGCTTTGAATACCTGAAGAAGTTGGCTCCCTCCCCAGCAGACGAGTCAGGCGAAGATGAGGATGGCATGGCTCCTGTGCCTCTGTTCCCGCGAGGCTTGAGATGGAGAAGGGATGTTGTTGGGGTGAAGAGCGGGGCCCACCGGACTGTTTTGCTTAGAAACTTCTTAACTGAGCTGACGGCTTCTAGTGTTGATTGGACGCCTTGGGAGGGCGTCACCTATGCCGCCCCAGAGGAGATACAAACGGTCAAATCTCTTACCTCTTGCCGCCTTCTGATGGAGAGTACCGAGTGCAGGCAGTGGTTCCTTGGTGAGCGGATGTCTCGGCAGGTGGTCGGTGGTTCCAGGTATCGCATTCCTCATAATCCCCCTGTGATGGATGCTAGTGACCTCTCTGGTGACGCTCTGCTGGGGGCCTTAGCCGGCACCGATGTTTGGGACCATTTTCTCTCTGAGACCGGTTACGAGGCTTACCGTGGTCATTTCCTGATGCCCAACTTCCCACTCCTGGAGGTGAGTTTTATGTCTTTGTTTTTATCCATTGCCTATGTTTTTGATTTTTATTTTCTTAACTTATTTTGTGCCTACAGCTCCGCGAGATGTATAGGAGACAGGCTCCCCCGACTACTGATCCTATCCTTCCTTGGGATTGGACCGTCAACGTCCTAGGCGCTGATGGTAGTCCCCAAGTGATGGAGGTGCCGCGAGTCACATGTGGGTACCCTACTTAGCCAGCGGGCGTCCTCAATGTCCCTTGGAGTTACGCTGAGGAGGGTCACGCCTTGGCGGCTAGCCTACGGTCCTTGGTCCTCACACGAGACCACCGGGTATGTCCTTAATTCTTGCACTCTTTAAGGTTATGTGGTTCTAACCCTGGGTTTTACCCTTGACAGATGGATGGTATGCGGCAGTTTGCTGCCAATCAGATGGCGTATTTGGTAAGTCCCTGACTCGACCCTATTTTTGTACTTATTGTGGTTTTCCTACTGATCGCCCTCATTTTATTTGTGTGTGCAGTGCCGGGGAGGCGGAGCCTGCTCATCGAGGACTGGTCCAAGGTGCAGGGGCGGTAGGAGGAGGCCGTCGCCGACATACACTCCGGGCGGTCCGACGGAGGACGAAGAAGAGGAGGACTGAGGCTGCCCCTCAATCGGGGACTTTATTTCATTTTCTTTTTATGTTTTCGATTGGGTTGTACCGGTGACATGACTTATTTGGACAATGTAGGACGATGTGTAGAACAGCTTGTAACCTTTGACACAGTATTTATGATGTTTCGCCTTTTAGGCCGGATATCTTCCGGTTTGGAGGCGCAGTTGTGTGCTTGTTTTAGTTGATGATGGTACATGTACACTGTGATTGTTGGGTGTCACTGCGATGGGCAGTTTTGTAATAGTGAGTGTTTTTGCCTTGCAGGTGGGATAGTCCGTGAAACGGGGATGTGCTGCCGAAATTTCGAATTTTCCTAGAGCCGCGACCGAGAGCATGGCTTTGTATGATCCCGCTCAACTCACAGCTTGGCTACACATCATGGATGGTGTGGAACGGATCAACCTCTTTAGCTACAGCCTGACCGAGCTATTCTCTCTTTGCCAGATGACCCTGAACACTAAGTTTTTGCGTGCTGCTATTGCTCACTGGGACCCGGTGAACCACGTCTTCAATTTCAATGGCTTGGAGATATGCCCCTTATTTGAGGAGTTCTGTGCCATCCTCGGCTATGATTCTGATTTGGATCTGATTCTTCCTTCTGTTGATACCCTCAGTCCTACGCGAGGCTTGGCTGAGTATCTGAATTGTTCCATCACTATTTCTCGTCGACTGCTTCAAGGTGAGGTTCTCGATATTGCTTCCATAATTGCTCGATATGCCAGTCCTGGGAATCCCAGCGTATATGATGCTACTCGTGGGGATGCTCTGATTCTATGTATGACTTCACACTTCTTGTTTTCGAGCACTTCTGGCGACTTAGTGCATGTATGTCTCAGGCTGAAGGCTGGTAAGAACCCCATGGCCATGGTTTTGGCCGAGAGCCTGAATGGTTTGGATCGCGCTTCAGGTCAGGGAATGCTTCTACTTTCTGGGGCGCCTCTGGTGTTACAGGCTTGGCTCTACGAGCGTCTTCAGTTATGGACCGGTAATGTGCCGCAAGTTTATTTTTGCAGAGCTGTGCTTCATACTCATTTTACTTCTGCTGATTGGGTGGGTATGATGGGCGCCTTAACTGAGGCTGACATTTGTTGGATCGTGAGGCGTTGGGGCCTTTATGCTGTGACCACTAGTCTTGGGGATTTTCAGAGGGTGTGGCTGATGGGACTGAGAGAGACTTCCTTCTATCATCCTCGTCGATTGGCCAGATAGTACGGGCAAGTTCAAGAGGTCCCCCGGGGGTTTACTAAGAGGGTCTTTGCTTCTAGAGTCTGAGCTGCTACCATTGCTGCTTTCATCAGGGGCTGGGCCAACCGAGCAAGGGCCTATTTCTCAAGACCTTTTGAAGAAATAAAAGACATAAAGATAAAACTAGACCTGACTGATTCTGCTCATTCCTCCCAGTGTCTTTGAATAGTGTGTGATTGCTTTTCGAAAGACTTTTATTTTTTATTTTTTATTTTTCATGCTTATGTAATATTCAGAGTTTGTTTATCGATGAACCTTGGTTACTTTGGGAATCTCATTTTATGCATTTCAGGTTTAAAAACATTTTGTAATCGAGATTTCAATTAGATATTGCTTTTGGTACTTGCTTGGGCATGCTAGGACGATTAGAGGCAAACGAGGCGAGTGGCCGAAGTTTGCCCCTAGTTTGAGACATATATGGTTGTGAGGTAAACGAGGTAGATGACCGACGTTTGCCCCTAGTTTAGAAGAGGTTCAGGCGAACGAGGCGAGTTGCCGAGTTTGCCCCTAGTACGGAGGGTCATTTCGGGGTTATGGTAAGGACCGCGACTTTATTCTCTCAAATGCTCATAATTTTTCCTAGGCACCAGTGAGGTGATCTAGCGAGCTCTTTTCTCTCTTTTGTTATTGCTCACTTTGGATTTAGCTCTAATTTTTGCCTAGGCGTCCTTTCGGATTTTCAACCTAGCGAGCCATCCTTCTTTTTTTTTTATTTTGGAAAGTCTGCCTACGTACCCCCGAGCGGGGATCAGGTCCAACGTAGTTCGGGCCATGGTTGGAAAGAAGCGGGTTGATTTTTAGGTAGGTGGGGTGACCGAACTGTTGTGGTTGCCTACGTATTCCCGAGCGGGAATCAGGTCGAGCGTAGTTCAAGGCAAGGCTTGAAAGAAATGGTTATTTTTGTTGGTGGAGCGACCGAACCGATGTGGTTTCCTACGTATCCCCGAGCAGGAATTAGGTCGAGCGTAGTTCAGGGCAAGGCTTGAAAGAAAAAAGGTTATTGAATAGTCAAGCATAGTACTTTTTGAGGCGATCCATGTTGATTGGTTCTTTGAATTCGACACCATCGAGGTCCATAAGATAAGTTGCTCCTCCGGAAAGAACAGTCTTGACGATGAAAGGGCCGACCCATTTAGGTTTAAATTTCCCACGGGGATCAAAGATCGGAGCTCGCAATTCCTTAAGGACAAGGTCACCCTTGACAATCTTCCTCGGACGAACCTTTTTGTTGAAAGCACGGGCTATCCTCTTTTGATAGATTCGAACATGGTCGACTGCCGCTAGGCGCTTTTCATCTATGAGGGCCAATTCTTCATACCTTTCTCTCAACCAATCTGATTCCAAAATTTCACACTCTGCCATCACGCGTAGGGATGGTAATTCTATCTCGACCGGAAGTACCGCTTCCATCCCATACACTAGTGAGTAAGGAGTTGCTCCTGTGGACGTCATTATCGAGGTTCTGTATCCCCAAAGTGCGAATGGTAGCTTTTCATGCTAGTCTTTGTAAGTATCGGCTGATTTCTGCAGTATGGCCTTAACATTCTTGTTTGCAGCTTCGACTGCCCCATTAGTTTGTGGTCTGTACGGTGATGACTTATGATAAGTGATTTTGTATTCCTCGAACAGATCCCTAACTTCTGCTTTGAAATGGCTTCCGTTATCCGAAATAACCTCATGGGGAACTCCATAACGGCAGATAAGATTTCTCTTGATGAATTTGGCCACTTCCTTGGCCCCTAACTTGGTGTAGGATGCAGCTTCTACCCATTTTGTGAAGTAGTCTATGGCCACCAAAATGTACCGATTTCCATTTGAAGCTTTCGGAACGATTTCACCTATAATATCAATTCCCCAGGTGGAGAATGGCCAAGGTGAGGTCATGCTGTATAGAAGGGATGGTGGTACATGCATCACGTTTGCATAGATCTGGCACTTGTGACACTTTCTCACGTATTTGCAACAGTCTTTCTCTAATGTTGTCCAGTAGTACCCTTGCCTTATGATTTTCTTGGCCAGCATGTAACCGTTCATGTGCGGGCCGTATACCCCCTCGTGTACTTCCTCCATCATTCTTTTGGAGCTTTTCCCGAACAAGCAAGTCAGGTTGTGACCGTTGTATCCTTTCTTCAGCAGTTTCTCACCACAAATGATGAATTGCGCTGCGAATCTTTGAATGGCCCTTTTGTCTTTTTCGGTAGATTCTTGGGGGTACGTTCCATTTTCTATTAAGTTCCAGACATCCTGATACCACGGTGTTTCATTCTCTTCTGCTTCGATTGTGGCGATCATGTTGAACGAAGGCTCGTACCTTTGCTCAATTACCAAAGGCATCATCCTGACTCCCACAGGAATTTTGATCATGGAGGCTAAGGTAGCCAACGAATCTGCTAGCTGATTTTCCTCTCTGAGCAAGTAGAGGAATGTGATGTTCTTGAACTGCTTCTTGAGTCCATCGAGGTGGTCATGGTAGGGCTTCAACCTCTCTTCCTTCACCTTCCATTCCCCTCTGGCTTGTGACACGATGAGATTCGAATCTCCGAAGACATCTAGCTTTTGAATTCTCAACTCTATGGCCGCTTCCATCCCCAGAATGCACGCTTCATATTCAGCAGTGTTGTTGGTGGAGTTATAATTGAGCTTGACTGCCAGTGGGGTGTGGTCCCCGTTTGGTGATACTAGGATTATTCCTACCCCGTAGCCTTTCATGTTGGCTGGTCCATCAAAGTACAACTTCCATTGTTCTTCCTTGATTTCTATGATACTTTCGTCCGGGAATGGGAAGTCTCCACTTTCTTCGGAGTCAATGGTGTGCTCCACAAGATGCTCGGCCACGGTTCTCCCTTTTACCGATTTTCTTGTAACATACTTGATATCGAATTCGGATAGTAGAAGTAACCAACAGGATATACGACCGGTCAGGGCGGGTTTTTCGAGGAGGTATTTTAGAGGATCCATGCGGGATATGAGCACAACCGGAAGGCTAGCATGTAGTGCCTCAGTCGGCGGGTGCACCAAACCAAGGCCCAACACGTTTTTTCGAGGGTAGAGTGGTTGAGCTCATACCCAGTCATCCTCTTACTGAGGTAGTATATGGCTTTTTTGGAGTAGCTTTCTTCTCCTTCTTGGGCTAACATGCAACCCATGGCATTTTCGGAGACGGACAGGTAAAGGAATAAGGGCTTATGAGGCGTTGGTGGTGAAAGGACAGGCGGATTTTGAAGGTAAGCTTTTATTTTGTCGAAAGCGGCTTGGCATTGGTCATCCCATTGGAACTTCTCCCCTTTTCTCAACAATCGGAACAGAGGATCGCACGTAGTTGTGAGCTTGGAAATGAAGCGGCTGATGAATTGGATTCTTCCGAGGAACCCCCTTACCTCTTTTTCATTCCGTGGTGGTGTCATTTCCAGGATTGCCTTGATCTTGGAGGGATCCACCTCTATCCCCCTTTGTGTGATGAGGAAGCCCAGGAGTCTACCGGAGGTCACACCGAAAGTGCACTTCTTTGGATTCAACCTCATCTTGTACTTACGCAACCTTTCAAAAAACTTTTCCAATGCCACTAGGTGCCCTTCTCTATCCTTGGACTTCACGATCATGTCGTCTACGTATACTTCTACTTCCTTGTGAATCATGTCATGCAGCAGAGTGGTGGCAGCTCTTTGGTAGGTTGCCCCAGCATTCTTGAGTCCGAAAGGCATTACTCTATAACAATAAGTCCCCCAGGGGGTGGTGAATGTCGTCTTTTCCCGATCTTCTAGCGCCATAAGAATCTGATTATACCCTGAGAAACCATCCATGAATGATAGTAGGTCATGTCCTGCGGTGTTATCTACCAAAACGTCAATGTGGGGAAGCGGGAAGTCATCCTTGGGACTGGCCTTGTTTAGATCACGAAAGTCGATGCACACATGAACTTTTCCATCCTTCTTCGGGACTGGTACGATATTGGCAACCCATTCTGGATATTCGGTGACAATGATGAATCCTGCCTTGAATTGCTTCTCTACTTCTTCCTTAATCTTGAGTGCCCACTCCGGCCTCATGCGCCTCAGTTTCTGCTTGACAGGTTTAGAATTAGGGAGGAGGGGAATATGATGTTCGACAATGTCGGGGTCGACCCCTGGCATGTCCTCGTAAGACCAAGCGAAAACATCTTTGAATTCTTTTAGCAAGAGGGTTAATTTTTCTTTTTCTTCTTTATTAAGAGCTGAGCCAATTTGCACAATTTGGGGATTATCTGTTTCACCTAGGTTAACCGATAAAGTATCTTCGATTATTTTATAAGCAGGTGGTTTTTCAATTAGTTGCTTAAGTTCAATTGGGAGATCCTCGGAGGGATCTGTGCATTCACAAGTATTAGACACAGAGGAGTAAGCAGAATCGTCTTTCATTTCATTCATGATAGGTGAAGTGACTACATTGGACAGTGGTGGGCTTACAGCAGCCGACTCTGGTACAAACTCGATAATCGGCAGTACAGACTCTGGGGGAAGAGGGGATAGGGAGACACAGACAGATGGCTCTACAGCCTGGTTGCTCAGACCCTCCTCAGTTGGCTTGATCTGATCATCTTAGCTCTTGGCCGTCTTTTCTTCCTTCTTCTCAACGGATTCCTCCCACATTTTCTCGATGGCTTCAGAGTCCAGGTATTTCAACCAGTCTTCCTCCGGGGTTTTGTCAATTTCTTCAGGATAGAACGGATCTTGATATGGAGGCCTCTCGTAGTCAGCTAAGATTTCAAGCCCAGGGTGCCTTTTCCCAGTGGTTTGATGGATCCAGGGTTTGGGGAACCCAAAGTAAGGGAAGTCATCCCCCTCTTTGATGAATTGTCCATTCAAGGTCTTGCGGTATGGTGGGAGACCCCTTACCCTTTTCTTCCACGGCCTCTGTAGCTCGATGTCTTCTTCAGTGGGCTTGTATCCTAGCCCAAAAGTACCTTGATGTCCTTTGATCTGAGGGAACTCTCGAATCCCTTGCTGGCGTCGGCCCAACCACATTCCAGGGAAGTAGTTCATTTTGCGGACGATGTTGACAACCGCAGAGTGGATCTCAGGGAACCTGTCTTCATCATTGATCATGTGGACTTCTTCCATGAAGAATCCTCAAATTTCTCCTTCTTCTAACTCAGGTATTTGGATTTCAAAGACGGGAGCGTAGTTCGGGAAAGCTTCATTACCCCAACTATTACCGAGGATGATTTTCACTTCCTTCTCGTGGATGTACTTGATCATTTGATGCACAGTGGACGATACGACTTTGTTGACATGCAACCAGGGCCTTCCGATTAGCAAGTTGAAAGAGGCAGGTATGTCCATGACCTGAAAGACTTCGGTGCTCACCAAAGATCCTACCCGGATTTGGAGACAAACAGTTCCCATCACATTTCTCCTGGTGTTGTCATAGGCCCTCACAGATTGCACAGATGGTGTGATGTCAAGGACATTGACCCCCAAAGCGGTGGCAGTCTTTAGGGCACAGACATTTAAGGCCGAGCCCGTATCGACTAGACAAAACGGCACCTGTTGTCCCTTACATCCCACGGTGATATATAATGCCTTGTTATGTGCGGATCCCTCTGGCGGCAGGTCCTCATCGGAAAATGTAATGATTGGGTCGGGGGTAAGCGCACCCAAGAAAGCTACCATGTCCTCCGGCGCGGCGTCGATGGGGACTTCAATCCCAGCCAAGGCATTCAACACGGCTTGCCTGTGCTTATAGGATGTTACCATGATGTCCCACATCGAGAGATGTGCTTGGGTTTTCTTTAGCTGCTTGATCAGCTCATTATCTTCTTCGATGACCTCATCCATCTTACCCTTCCCCTTGTCTTTAACTAGACCTTTCTCGATGGCTTCAGTAGTAGGCTGCAGAGGCTGGTAGTGACGGCCTGACCTGGTCAGGTGATCAATTTCAGCAGGAGTAGGCCCTTCTACAGTCCCATCCTTTTTGAACCAATCACAATCCGTTCCCACATATGGTTTCTCCGGCTCGTCCCAGATAGAAGCGTCACTTTCATCATTGGGATCATACCACTTGAGGTCTACCACCCCCAGATCGTGCTCTTCTAGAAAGAACAAGTCTTGCTCATCGTCTAGCTGTTGCTGCCACTCATCATTCTCCCCTTCAATCAGATGAATTCCCACAGAGTCTGGGATGTCAATACAAGGCAAGGGTTGTCCTAGGGGGGTGATATAAGTAGCAGGGTTGAAGGGTACGGGGTTGGACTCAATGAGGTTGACATTTTGGTGGTTTGATAGAGGATTTTGGGTGATATGGGGCTGCTTTGGTGGCGGCTCGATGATGTTATGGTCAATAAGGTCTTGAATGTCATGGCGGAGGCGCACGCAATCATCAGTGTTGTGGCCTGGGGCTTGGTGGTAGGTACACTGCTTGGACATATCGCAGTTTGGTGGGAGGGGGGTGTTTCGGGGTTGGAGTAGTTGGAGATGGCCTTTTTTGAGGAGGCGGTCTAAAGCTGAGGAGAGAGAGATTTCTAACTTGGCGAAAGTGCGAGGGGGCTTTTTCTGGAAGGGGCGATTGGAGGGGTTTGCCTGGCTGGAGGGTTGGTAGGGCCTAAGAGGGTACGCCATGGGTTGGCTGCTAAGGGCATTGACATTCGGGGGATTCCGGGAGTAGTTAGGTCTTCTGGACTGACTCGGGGGCTCTTCCCTTTTTATCTTTCCTTCTCTGATAGCGTCTTCAATCCGGGTTCCGACTTCAAACAACTCCTCAAAGGTGGAGATGGACTGGTAGAATAATTTCTCATGGTAGAGGGGCTGCAGATTCCGGATGAGCATCCTTACCTGTTCTTTCTCTATTGGCCGATGGGTCATTTGGACTACCTTGTTCCTCCATCTGCTCAGAAATGCAGTGAAGGATTCATTGTTGCTTTGCCGGGTTGTTTCCAAATCCCTGATGGTGACATCCAGCTCTTAATTGTAGGAGTAATGATCGACGAAGACTCGAACGATGTCTTCCCAGGCCCGGGTTTTGGAGGCTTCCAAGGTTAGGAACAAGATAGTACAGACTTTGCAAGGGTTTGTGGGAACAACATCGCAATGTGTTTGTGGGTACAACCCATGGACTGGAAGATACTCATACATAGCTTCACATGACTTTTCGGATTCCCAGTTCCGTCAAAACGGTCGATGGCAGGCATCTTGAAATTCTCTGGCAGTTTCAGCTTGACGAGCTTTTTCTCGTATGCGAACGGTGGGACCCCCTGAAACCAGTCGTCTTCCCCATTATTCTCAGGTGGGGGTAGTTCAAATTCCGGTGGTGGAAACCCAGGCGTAGGTTGCGGCCGCCGCTGCTTCAGTTCTTCCATGAACTTCGGAACTTGGGCTAGGCTGTCGGACTGCTGGCTTATGGTCGCTCGCAATTCAGTAACCTTGTTTTCCAACTCTTCCCTATTTATGCTGAAGTAAGCTGTCGGACTGATTCTGATTAATCGATTATTTGAACTCCTGACCCACGAAAAGGACCCTGACTGCTGACCTTGGGAATCTATACTGACCTGACAGATTTTGAGAGGACTAGATTAGATCTTGACAGTGGTGACTTTAGATAGACAAAGACAGTGATGTGGACCAACTCGAGACAGTGCGTGCAGATTGATGGGGAATGGTGCATGCAAATGGGACAAGCATGCGGATATAAGCGCTAATCTATATGATGCTTCTATTTCTAACAGATAGCAGCTAAACAAATAAGGTCCTAGACATGTACAGTGTGCTAACCTCACTTTCCAGTGTGATCACCAAGGGATAACAGGGATACTTCTGGTAATTTTGGACAGGGTTTCTAGGAGAAACTGGTTAACATGGTTATATCTGGGATATCTCGACAGAGTTTCTGGGAGAAACTGGTTAATATGGTTATATCTGGGATATCTGGACAGAGTTTCTGGGAGAAACTGGTTAATATGGTTATATCTGGGATATCTGGACAGAGTTTCTGGGAAAAACTGGTTAATATGGTGATCATACTGTCTAGCTAGTTTTCATACTCCTATGTCCTAGGACCAACAAACAAGGTTTGCGGTGTATATCTTTGTGAGCATGGAGCAGACATCCTTGTCATGGTGCCTAGGCAGGTCAACTCAATGTAATCACATGTGAGTGATTGCCTTGGGAATCATAAGAAAGAGGTTCTGTTCTATGCCACATAAGCTTCTACACCGCTCAGGTAATCCCATCAAGGCATTCAGCAGTTATATCACATTGTCCTATCTGAAAAGATAAATCAACAGTCCTATGAAAGGTTCTACAGGAATCTATATGCAAAGGCTGGGTTTAGTCCAAGAGGGTCTGTTGACGAGAGTTCCAATATACCGTCAGGGAGACAGTACGGAGGTTTTTACTCTTTTTGATATACCTTGGAAGGTACAGTATCAACGGTGACTTGTGCCCTGGCACAGCAAGACCTGAACAATGTCAGCGCCGCGTTTCAGACACAGTCGGAGGGGGGGAAATGCAAGAGTGCAATGCGGTGAACCAAACACAGTAAAAAGATGATTTTAAGGATGCTTCTTATGAGTCAAACCTCTGTATTATTTTGTTTTAAAAATAAAATCCCCAACAGAGTCGCCAGATTGTGGATACCCGGATTCCACCGCTTCGTTATATTTCTGAAACTTGTTTGATTTTTGATCAAAGAAAGAAAATGGTCTGTTGAAAACAGATACAGAGTCGCCACTTGGTCTTTAAGGAACCAAGAAACCTAATTTTGACTCACCCAAACGGATAAAGGGCACCGGCCCTTCATAACCAAAGAACTTGGTTCGGGGTTTTGGTACGAGAGAGGAAGGAGCCTTTGTCACGACTAAAACACCCTCAACTCGCCCCGTCTTTCGACGGGCCTCAATTAGCATCCAAATAATCATCTTATACTACGTATGGTTCGGCAAGTAATACTATGATAGTATATTAGATTACATAAGAAACTTGAAAATGGAAGATCTAAAGATAAAATATCATTCATAAGATCTAAGTCAAATATCATACAATGTAAAGTGAAAGACCACACAAATAAACCTAGGAAAAATCGTCTATTCATATGTCAAATAATCAAGACTTCCTAATCTAAAGGGGGACATGAATTGTTCTTGAAACAAATAAACAAAGAAATCAAAATATGCTTAGCAAGCTAGTATGATGCATGTTAATCTTTGAGAAAAGAAGATCCCTCAATCCCCGGGACGGATGAGAAAGGATGATTAGATCAAGGGGAAGCATGAACGTGTAATCGTGATCATTCCTTATAATCTTCTTAGATTAAGAGTTACAAAAACCCCAAATCTTGCATGAATGCAATGTATGTATCTAAAATGTGCAAAGGTTGTAGTGTGTTTTGGGTACATAGATTTCTAGAATGACTTAGAAGTCTAAAATGTATATGAATGAATGAGTGAAATACACATGAGATATGTACCAATGTAGTATGAACTACTTCCTAAGATATGAACTAATTTGGGAGGCATATAAACATCCAATCAAAGAATGAAAGTTGAAATGTGCTTGCTGTGAATAGTGGACAGAACAGTAGCATGATCTTGGGAAAACTGAAAGGAGGGGTTAGGATCGTTTTCAATGCATGATTTTTTATGGAGATGTTCCTTATTGTGTCTAGAACACTACCCAAAAAGCCAATCCTTAATAACTATCACAGATTGAGAGAAAGCATATGAACAACAGAGGTCACTCAGAAACAGAGTCCGTACTGTCGACTGAAATGTTGAAAAATCTTAGAACATGAACACGTATGATCTAGGGGCCCATTTTATACAGAACGTTCCCTAAGCCATTGAAGTTTAAGGGAAAAATAAGTTGGGACCACCCCATTTGGAAAATATGTCTGAAAAAGAAGTTGGAAGTTAGTCAAGCTGCTGTGACAGCAGAGGCAGAATGTTTGGGTTCAAATGGACCATTTTCAAGTACTTCCAAGTCAAACCAAAAATCATGGGTGTTCTCCAATGAGTTAGGAAGACTTTCCAAGTGGCCTTGCATCTATATGTTGAGTATTGAGTTCTAGAGAAATCTTTGAACTCAGCTCACTCACTGTTTTAACTCACTGTTTTGAAGATTTTGGGGAAAATAAGGTTTTCTTTCTTGAAATCAAAATGAGGGGGATTGAGGGGGGTTTTGGAATAGAGGTTTTGAAAGTCCATTTTTAATACTCAATAAAGATTATAACCACTTAAAATGCCAACATTCATCTCATCATCAAGAAGCTCCAAGATTATTGGAGAAACTTATTTTTATTTGAGCATAACTTCAATACACTTCAAGGATACCTTGGAGGTATTGAAGTTATGATCATCATCTATCAAACATGTTTTTGAGGTCAAGAGCTACTATCCATAAGGATTCACTCACCACAAACTTCATGTCATCACTTAGATGATGATGAACTAGTAAGTAAATAAAGAAAAATAAAAAAGAAATGAGATAAGAAAAGATAAACAATAAATAAACAAGCAAGTAGATGATGATCAATAGATGATATTCATGAAGCATGAGACTTGTAGATTGGTGTTTCACTCATATGTAATGACACTAGACATGGAAGAAGCTTCCACTCACTTGAATGCTCACTAAAATGGTGGTTGGCAGTATTGAATGTTGAAATAAATGGGAGTAATGTAGTAAAAACAAAGTTTAGAACTCACTTTTGTTTTGAAAATCCAAGAAGAAAAATTCTTTTCTCTCTATTCTAACCTTATCTCTACAACTTTTTCTCCCAAACTTTCTCTAAACTTGTATTTGACTCCCCCCAAAATAAAGAGTAATGGGGTGTTTATATAGGCCAACTTGGGGTGGTTTTGGGATTTAGAAAGTATTCCCATTGGCTCCAAATATCTGAAATCATAAAACTATGTCGTTTTGGCTTTTAATTAATCAAAATGGGACCACAAAACTATTTACAAATATACACTGCTCTGGAGGGGAGTGCCGCGGCGGCACTGCTCCTCCCCGGTCCAGATAATGATGTTTAGGCCCCCTGAAGTTCCGGTATTCGCGAAAAGGCCCTATTTCGTCCGAAATTCACAGAAAATGCTTACGAACTCCAAATTGAGGTTGTGATATACCGTTGGAAAGGTAATGGAGTCTACTTTACATAAAAAATAGTTCAGAGATAGGTCACTTCGAAAATTTTTACGGTATTCGCGATAAAATTCAAAATAAATTCGTTTTAAGTCCAAAAATTATATGCGACATACCGTTGGAAAGCTATTGACCTCTAGTATCCATGAAAAATATTTGAAAATTGTTTCGGCACCCCGGTTCCAAAGTCAGATTTTGGTCAGACTGGTCAAACCTGGGATTCCCGGGAAGTTCTGGAAACCTCCGGGAGTTCCTGGGAGCTGATGTTTTCGCTCGATTTTCTTTTGGAACTTGTTATAACACTTTTTTTCATGATTTAAAATGATTCTGGTAAATTCGGACAATTTTGCTCATACTTTGTCAAACCTGGTCAAACCTTGGCCAAACCTAGTCAAACCTTGGTCAAACCGGTCCACGAGGACTTTCCGGGAGCTTCCGGGATTTCCGGGGGTCTCTGGGAGCTGACGATTTCACCCGATTTCTCTTAAAAACTCATTTTATTGCTTTTCTTACGACATAGCATGTTTTCAGAACTTTGGGACCAAATCTGGGAGTTTTCGGGCATTTTGGTCATTTTGAGCATTCTGAGAGATAGAACTGACTTCCGAGAACCCTTTTGAGTCTTTTTACGATCATTGTGAACCACCAAGCTATGGGTCTCCTAAATCTGATAGCCGACAAAATGGGGTGTCTATAGATACATCCCTTACCCACCTGCTCTCCTCGACATAAATCATTTTGCAAATATAGATCTCCTTGAAAAAGAAGGGGAAGAGGAGGGTTACTTTGTTGGTGAAGTTGATGATGAACTCCTACAGTAGTGGGAAAATAACTCGATGTGGGAACCTTGGGATGAGAATGACATGCAAGATGTTGTGCATGAATGCCACAATGCCATTTTCACATTTGTCGATGACTTTCTCATTCTTGAGCTTGTCCCGTACCTCTAGGTGCACCTAAGCTATTTGTTGTTTAGGCTTCAATGCCCTTTACCAGCTAGTGCACACTGGGCATGCATGCCAATAGTGAGGTTAGGACAATCTCCTATTCTCTGTTGTTTTATTTCTCTTTCTCTAATTTGTTTCATTTATTTCTATTTCTTGTTTTCCTTGTCTCATTCTCCTTCTGTTTCTTCTATTTTTCCTTGTCCAAGATCATCACTATGAACCACAACATTCTACTAGTGTTCCTTATGCACTTATTGTTTCATGGAAATCCTATAGGGTCCCCTGGTACTCTGCTGCAAGAGAAAGAATAGCTGAGGAGTTACACTCCTTTATCTATGACGTCGTTAGGCTCGCCAAGATCACCTATTGCTTGCACTTGCAACTCTTTGGATGTTTCAAACACATTCGATGATACTCTTGATGCTTTCAGATCATTCTAAAATCATGAATTGTCGAGTTGGACTCCGTTTTTGAAAATTTGGCAGAGTATGATGCAATTATGGAAGAGGAAGTTTTCATGTTCGAAGAATAGTGGTTCACTTCAGTTGTACTTGTCCATTTGTCCATCTTTTAGCAATTGTAGTGTAATCCTAGATAAAACTTTGTTATTTTTAGTTTTAAATTTAGTCTTTCATTGTAATAAGGTCTTAAGTACCAAGTTTGGGAGAAACAATTTTGCAAAAGGATACTTTTAAAATTTATATTTATAAAATTTGTAACTTTATATTACTATGATGATCAATTTTGGCTTACATGTTCTGGGTTTGCACTACTTTTAGACTATTCTTGTATGCCCAGGACAATTTTGTTAGTTGTGGGTACACTGGTTCACTGATTAAAAGAATCATGGAAATTTTGTGCTCGATCGATCGAACTACCATCTATCAATCGACGTCTAAAACCCTCGAGCGCTTGACCACCTCTCAATTGATTGACAACTCAATCAATCGACCATTCTCAATCGATCGAACCTTGTATTTAAACGAGGCATCCATCGTACTCTTCTTCAATCTATCTCTCTCCCCTTACCACTCTCGAGCGATCAGAGATAGAGAAAGAGTTCCTCGGCGATTTGGTGTCTCCCACACTCACACCCATTAATTGGAAAACCCTGGTGCCCCAAATCATCACCATCGTCTCATCCACCTCTGCACTGGACTTTTAAAGAGGTAAGGTCTCCCATGACCCCTCAAAAATCATGAGAGGATGCCGCCATTGGTCTTATGATAATTTAATCATAGTTTTGTCTGTGTATTTTTTTTGTTCTCTTTCATTTCTGTGATTCTTTTTCTATCTCCACGTGTACGCTATGCTATATCAATCGAGTTGGGTTCAATTGATCTAGCCTAGCCCTCATTCAATCTATCAAAAACAGTTTGATCGATCGAACTAATGCAGAGGCAGATTCCTTCTTTTGATCATTTGTTCTTGTTTTAATTAGTCTTTTCTTTTCATTTCCTATTTTCAGGTCTCCCGCCATGAATCCTACTACTGGGTATCATCGAGAAAAACCATTTGATTTGACTACCCAGATCCGGTACCCGAACATGGATTCTGGAATCTTTTTGACCAGTCGTGGTACACTCGTTTCTTCAGTCACCATAAGATTATGCTGGAGAGACCTCTTGAGATGGTCTGGCCTTCAGCCCCGTGGTTCCTGGCTCGAATTTAGGCTATGCAGCAATGGTACCAGATCTTGACCCAAGCCAAAAGGGACAATATCTCTTGGGTGAGAGAGGCATGTGCTACCATGATTAAGGATCTGGCCACCCCATTTACATAACGCTCATTCATCCAGGGTCGAGAGATCATTTTCAGTTCTGCCAATTAGCCGCAGCGCTAAGAGTCCCCGAGGAGCCTGAGGGTGATAGTCTACAGAGATTGGGAACTCTTGAGACCCCACATGCTATTATAATGTGGGAGATTATAGACGAGGCTATCCAGTTATGGAACGACGACTCACTTATCGAGGATCACCATTTGACCGATGACTACCACATGTTCCACTTGGTGCTGTGTAACTGCATCTTCACAACTTCCTATCATGAGAAGATGGCACCGTGGTATGTCAAGGTTCTGTATTCCGTGGGGATGGGGAAGAGGGTCCGCCTCCCATGCCTGTACATTGATTTTCTAGTGTAGCCCACACCCTATGTTTCTACAAAGAAAAATCTAAAAAGCGTGTAGGCCATTCACTGTGTTGTGACTCAGTGTGGTTTACTCCTACTCCCCGTCGAGGCATTTCGGGCTTCTTCGAGCAGATTCGGTGAGACGGCTGCCCGTCGCTCAGATGCGCAAAAGAGGAAACGAAAAGGAAATGGAAATGAGAAGGTTGGAGCGAAGATGAAGAGGGGAGGAGGGACAGATACCGAGGGAGTTGCTTCTAGGATGCCTACTAAGGCTGAGTAGGATGCTAAGGAGGAGGAGGAGGATCCTGTTGCTGCTACGTAGCAGTTCGAGCTGAGACAGAGATCTTAGGCTCTAGCCCAGGGAGAGACATTATCTGTGTCTCTTCAGACTCTCCATACATTGCTCTTGGGAGAGAGGGAGGCCCGGATGCGGCTCGAGGGCAAGATTGACTACCTTACCACACAGCTCAACACATTATTGGTTCAGTTGGGGGTTGCCCAGTCTTTACATACATCTTCCTAGACCCCCGCTGCACCACCTACATTTGACCCTTCATCATCTACTCCGCCACCTCCACCACCTCCGGTTATGGCTGACCCTTCATCGTCTACATCAGCTGCCCCAATCGAGAGTGACCCAACAGCTGCTCCTGCTGTTGCTGAGGGTGGAGGTACTG
Organism: Hydrangea macrophylla; assembly: GCA_033977485.1. Taxonomy (NCBI): domain Eukaryota; kingdom Viridiplantae; phylum Streptophyta; class Magnoliopsida; order Cornales; family Hydrangeaceae; genus Hydrangea; species Hydrangea macrophylla. Next base: position 44,764,213 of record CM066984.1, on the reverse strand, counting down.
ATGCTCCTGCTAAGCCGATAGAGATTCTATCTGATGTAGCTGATGATTAGTAGTTTCTGGAAGTTGATAGAATGGGAGTTTTGTTGTATTTATTTTCTTTTTGTTTTCTCTCTGCGCTCTCTTAGTACTTTTTGTTGGATAGTTGGACACTCTGATCATTGTTCTGTATTATTATTACTTTCGATTTCTAGGGATTGGTGATGTTTCTTTCATGGATCCTATTTTCATATTGCTATATCCATTGATCTGTGTTGTTTGGAGATTATATGGTTCATTTACAGGTTGCTATGCTTGATGTCATTGGTTTGCTTTGATCAGGTGATACCCATCTATTTTTATTTATTGAAAATCAACTTCTGAGGACATCGTTGTTTTCTGTTGGGGGTAGGAGATAGATAAATATTCAACTGCACTTTCCAAACTTAGCACCTCAAAACTGTAAGACAATTCATTAACATACAATCTTGGTAAAAATTTGTAAAAATTTGAAAATTTTTTAAAATTCTGAACTTAATTGATGGAATAACTTGAACTTTCACTCTTGATTGGTTGTTTATGAAGCAATGATGCATTCGTATTAGTCTCATCCTTTTACGAATTAAATTCGCGCATTTTTTTCTAGTATCACTAGGATGATTGCATGTGTAGACCTTTCATGTATCCAACATCTATATGCACTATTTGATAGCTATGCAGAAAACCTTAAAATGAGTTAATACGACTGTTGTGTTAAAAGAATGAGTAGGGGAAACTAATTGCCCTTAGTGAGTTTTTGATCCAATCTTCATTTCTGAGTGAATTGTCACATAATCTCGAACAATTTTTCTTGATTACACTTACAAAAGTTCGTTGAAATTGTCTCAATTAACTCTTCATTTTTGTTGTTTATTAAGGGAGAACGTTCAGGATCTACCAACTAAATCAATGAACATTGAAATGCTTAAACTAAGAACTTAAGAAAATGATTTAAGCCATCGCTACCCATTCCCTAAGCTATACATATCCAAGAAACTATTTCGTTTCTAAACCCACACTGATTCAATATTTCCAAGTTTCTTACGAGAATACAAACTCCTAACCATATACCTTGACCCCAATGGACCCCCAATATGAATAAATTATCAAAGTATGTGATTGGAGAAGAGTAGTTGTGGGAGTTATTGAAGAAATAAATAATAAAAAATAAAAAACAAAAGAAGAAAAGAAATGCTTGAATGTGAAAAGGGAGTATGTATATTTAAAAAAAAAAGCATATGCAAAGATTGGAAGATGGTTGGAGATGTGAAAAGAACAAAATGAGAAGATAGACTTCATTGCATACTTAGACACACATTCTCTACATCATCATCTTCAACTACCATATAAAAACCAAAAATTCAAAGCCTTAATGATTCTTAATGAATTAGTTTGAACATGAATGTGTGAAGTTGAGTTATCCACGGTATTTCGCTCCTCTAGTAAGTAGTATTCTATTTGTGAGACTGTACACTCTAAATGTTCATTTTTTTATAGAGCCAAGTATGAAAGCAATAGTAACCAGAATATCATTCTTATCAAAGCTTTCATACATGTGCGATCATTATTAAGCAAGTTTCTTAGAGATGTTCTTTTTTAGTGTAAACCAATGTGAGAATTGAGTTAAAACTATGAGTTCTAGAGGTACAATAGTCTAAATAACTCTAAATAAGCTTTGACGCATAGTTGTTAACTTCACACACACACGGATACATGGATGTGATACATATGTTATATTTATCTGGTGACATGAGGAGCATGTGAATTTCTTTCATGGTTTGTTTGAGACTGATATGTCTTTGTAGAATTAGCAATTGAATAGGAGGGAGTGTTTAAAAGTTTTCCTATATCTTTGTGAACTTAAAATGGAGAATTTTGTGGGTATATTCACTATAAACCTTCAGAAGACAACACTCATCCACTAGGGAGAACCTAGGGGTTTACCGGATCGTTGCATTCGTTAAATGCAACTGCAATTCCTGCGAAAGTGAGTTAGCTCTTTCTATTAGGTTAGATTGTTTTAGTTTATTTTAATTTATTTTAGTTGTTGTAGTAGTAGTTTTGCTTATTTTATTATCGCCTTATCGCTAGGAACTAGCAATAAGCTAGTTGGGGGTTGCGACAAGAGGGGGTATTTATAAAATACAATCGCACTAAAATAAGGAACTATACTGATATTGACAAGCTGGGGTATTTGTAAAATACAACCGCGCTAAAAGAAGAAAATACACTAGAAAAGTCTACAACTCCTCGGTTTATCTGCAGTTTGAATTACAATACCAGTTTTTACACATTGTGATTAAACTATGATAAGTGGTATTGTTTTAGTGGTTATTTGTGCAGGTTAATGCTGCTGTGTACCAGATTGGAAAATAACAATAAAAGGAAGTGTTGAATTCTAATGAAGACAATCAAAAGTTGAAATTCAGAGTTCGATCGATTGAGTAAAGCTCAAGCGCTCGAAGAAGTTCGATCGATCGAGAGTTGTTCGATCGATCGAACATGCCTTTTATCAGATTATACGCGCACGCAGCAGAAACGGGTTTTTAACCCTAGCATTAGGCTTCTACTATATATACTCGTTTTGTTTATGTCCCAGAGGACGCCCACACTTGGTTTTCATTAGTTTTCATAGAGAGAAGAGAGTTTTACTTGTGTTTTTGTAGGTTTTATCAAGATTCATCATTGTTAGCTTGGATTTTCTATAGTTTAATACAAGTTTCTTCGTTCCAGGTTATTTACTATTATTTTGTTTACATTCTGCACTTAGTTAATCGTAGTTTAGCTTTCAATCTCGTAGTATTGCATGCTAGATAAGTCAAAATCATTAGTTTTCATAGTTTTAATGAAAAACTCACAAACAAACAATACCGTAATGAACCTTTACGTTAAAAATAGATCTGAGACTTCCCAGATCATGTCTGAGTAGTCCGAGGTTGGGAAATCACGATGAAATTGTGATTTCAGGCCTCTGCCATGCAGTTTTTTTATTCCTGTGTTCGATCGATCGGATGTAGTTCGATCGATCGGACCGGAGACTTAGTCGAGCGATCGAAGGTTGTTCGATCGATCGAGAGATGAAGTTAGTTTGATCGATCGAAAGCGCGTCGATTGATCGAACCCTCTGATTCTTGAGAACATCTTATACAGTATTCCAAGACTTTCTGATTTACTGATTTGTTATCAAACTGTCCCCAAATGCTCAGTTTGTCAAAACAGTCTTTAAACTCTAAGCCTTAAGGCATTTTCGTTCAATATATTTTGCAAACCACCCTCAATGCTAACACCATTGTGGGTGCGAGTCCTAACTATTGAATTAAACCACCTTTGTGTATTTCAAAATTAATTGAGATGATATAGTCCCGGCCATGAAAGGACTATTGATTCTATATCCTTAGAGAAGTACAGAATACTGTAGAAGTTGTACTCCATTGAGCTTAACTGCAATTGCATGATAGATGGCTGGGTCAAAGTGGATTCGTGTGATCCCAACACTTTCCCTTTATTAAGAAAAACCGTTTTTAAAATCTTGCTTTAGTTAAATAGTCAATCGTTAGTTAAGTTAATTTAGCTGCTTTTAATTTTAGTAGTTGTTAATCGTAGAACTTTGTGTTCTACATTTCTCTCAAAACATTGAATTTTGTTTTCTTTTTGAGTTTAATCTAGGTAAATTAATTCTCATCCTTCCCTGTGGGATCAACCTGGACTTAATCCAGTTTACTACTTGCACGATTACCTACACTTGGGTATAGCACACAAGCGCACACAGAAAAATAATCGTGCCAAGTTTTTGGCGCCGTTACCGGGGAAGGCGACGAGTTAATACTTAGGTTACCTCAATCTCTCTTAACCTCTTTCTGCTTTTATTTTCCTTTTTCTTTTAGTCCTTTAGGTAAAACACTCTCCTTAGGAACTCTCTTCGTTCATGTCCAACAATTCCATCGAAGGAATTTTCGAAAATCCGCTCTACTTATCAGATTCCTCTAGTTCCATTAACCCTGTAGCTACTCCTACTGAATCAATGGGTGATAATCAAAGTGAAAATGGTGACAATTTGGTGGTACAATTGGATGACTCACTGCGTCCTTTGTGTGATCTCATGCAACCAGAACACGCACCTACTCTCTCTTGCATTCTAATCCCACCACATAATGGCGAATTTCAATTTCGCAATGGGATGATCCAACTTCTTCCCACCTTTCATGGGATGGAAAATGAGAAGGCGTACTTACATGTCAAGGACTTCGAGGATGTTCGCAAAACATTCTCGCAAAACTGTCCCGTGGACGTGACACGTCTAATGCTATTTCCTTTCACCTTGAAGGATAAGGCAAAGGCGTGGTTACTCACCCTAAAACCCAATTAAATCTTCACCTGGCAGGCGATGAACACCGCATTTCTTAAGAAATTTTATCCAACTCGCATGACCACTGATCTTCAATGCCAAATCAATTCTTATAAACAAAAGAGCAACGAAACCTTCACTCAAACATGGGAGCGTTTCAAAGATCTGCTTCTCTCGTGCCCATACCATGGATTCGAGAAATGGCGAACAATCAACTTCTTTTATAATGGGTTAAACGGTGAGACGAAAAAGTTGGTTAAAACCATGAGCTCAGGCCCATTTCTCCGTAAAAATACCGAAGAGGCGGAAGCCCACTTCGAATGGTTGGCCGAATATGCTCATGAATGGTCGAATGCTGACAATATCTTACGCTCACAGATATCCTGTGTAGAAGAGAAAAGCCTATATCAACTAAACAATGAAGATCAACTCATGACTAAATACGAAGAACTAGCTAAGAAAGTAGAGGAGTTAGGTATGAAAGGAGGAAGTTTGAGGCAGAATTTACCTGAAGAACCATGCGGCACGTGCAATATGCTGGGGCACATTACCCAATGTGCCATATTTTCAAGAACAACCCCCCATGGAAATGAATGCCATGCAAGGGTATAGGGGGACAGGGAATTCCTATAACAACAATAATTCACAAAATAATAACAATCGATGGAATCACCCTGGTTTTGATTGGAAAAATGATGCTGGGACCTAAAATCAACACCAACAACAGCAGCCCTACAATAACAATAACCAATATCAAGGGCAATACAATAGGCAGTCCCAGCCATACAATCAAAACAGATCTAATAATTATAACCAAGTGCAACCTCCTAATAATCAACAATCTAATGTGTACATTCCTCCGCACAAAAAGTTGCAAGAGGAAGATCCTATGTCTAACGTCAACTTAACGCAACAATTAATTCAAATGATGAGTAAAATGTCTGCGACGTTAGATAGGATGGATGCACGACAAGAGGGATCGGGTGGAACATTTCCTGCCCAACCACTTCAAAACCCTAAGGGATACAACAACGGTCCCCCTAATCATGAACAAGCTAAAGCCGTGACGACTCTAAGAAGCGGCAAGATTATAGGGCAAAATATGCCTACCTCTACTCCCGAAGAGTATGAGGAGGACGAAGTGGTCAATACAAACAAACCTGCTACTCAAGAAGACGAGCCAACTACTAGTGATGAACCATTAGGGACAAATACTGAAGCTCCTAAAGTAGTGGAAGAAGTTTAGAGAAGGCCCGGAAAGGAGCCCGTTAATGACGAATTACCAAAATGCCCTTTCCCTGCGCCTTACCCTCAAAAGCTTAAGAAACCCAGAAATGAGACAAAGAATCAGGAGTTCATGGAATTATTTAAACAAGTAAAAATAAACCTCCCACTCCTTGATGCAATTAAACAAGTACCGGCTTATGCGAAATATCTTAAAGATTTATGCACGGTCAAGAGGAGGCAAAGTGTGAAGAAACACGCTTACGTTGCTTGCCAAGCAAGCTCAATCATCCAAAACGAATTGCCTCTGAAACTCAAAGACCCCGGTACTCCCACTGTCTCATGTCAAATTGGGAATCAGAGAATAGATAACGCACTCCTCGACTTAGGAGCAAGCGTCAACCTTCTGCCATATTCAGTCTATAAACAACTAGGGCTAGGCGAATACAAACCCACCCGAGTTGCATTACAATTGGCAGATAGGTCGGTCAAATATCCGAGAGGAGTGTTGGAAGGCGTCCTTGTGCAGATAGACTCATTTGTTTTCCTGGTTGATTTTGTAATTTTAGACACCGAACCTGTTCTAACCCAGGTACACAAATCCCGGTGATATTTGGACGTCCTTTTCTAAACACAATCAATGCCTCAATAAAAATAAGAAGTGGTACAATGACCATTGTGTTCGGGAACATGACTGCAACCATAAAAATCTTCTCCAATCCTAGACCTGAAGAGTACGAAGATGAGGAAGAAGCTCATTACATCGAGACAGTCATCGAGGATGAGGCAGATGTTGTTGATTATAAAGATCCCTTGGAGGTAGTCGTGTCACAAATTGATGCTATCTATCAACCTAAAGAGTCTACTCCATTGGATGCTGCTTTAAATCATACTTGCCTCATATTGGATACACTAGAGGAGGATAGAGTTGAATGCATGTGGGTAACACCATATGAACCACTGCCTCCCAAAACAAAGTTAGTCATGCCCTCGAACATGCAGTTCCCTGAATTGGAATTAAAGGAGCTTCCAAAAGAGCTCAAATACGCTTTCCTAGGGACTGAAAAGACTTACCCTGTCATAATTTCATCAACTTTGAATGCTGAACAAGAGGGTAAGTTAATCGAGGTGTTAAAACAACATAAGGGAGCATTAGGATGGACTATTGCCGACCTTAAAGGCATAAGCCCATCCATTTGTACCCATAAAATATATCTGGAGGAAGACGCCAACCCTCGCGACAAATGCAAAGGCGTCTGAATCCTAATATGCAGGAGGTCGTCAAGAAGGAAGTCTTAAAACTTCTTGACGTTGGGATTATATATCCCATTTCTGATATCCCTTGGGTTAGTCAGACCCAAGTAGTGCCAAAGAAAGCTGACATAACAGTCATTCCAAATAAAGAGGGCGAGTTAGTACCAACACGCATCCCCACTGGATGGCGGATGTGTATTGACTACCGAAAACTGAATACTGTGACTGGTAAGGACCACTTTCCACTGCCATTTATGGATCAGATGTTAGAACGAGTGGCGGGTCACAAGTACTATTGTTTCTTTGACGGATATAGTGGGTATAACCAAATAGAAATTGCTCCTGAAGATCAGGAGAAAATGACTTTCATATGTCCGTTCGGTACATTCGCCTACCGCCGTATGCCCTTTGGCCTATGCAATGCACCTGCTACCTTCCAGCGGTGCATGCTAAGTATATTCAGCGACATGGTCGAACAGATATTGGAGGTTTTCATGGACGACTTCTCAGTGTTTGGCCATAGTTTCAATAACTGCCTGGAAAACCTTGAGAGAGTATTAGCAAGATGCGAGGACAAACACCTAGTATTAAACTGGGAAAAATGTCACTTCATGGTAACCAAAGGGATTGTCCTTGGCCATATTATCTCCGATCAAGGTATCCAAGTTGATAAAGCTAAAATCGATATAATCTCGAATCTACTTGTCCCTCGTACGATCAAAGACATTCGATCTTTTCTGGGACATGCGGGATTTTATCGTCGCTTTATCCAAAATTTTAGTGCAATCTCTCGACCACTGTGCCAACTCTTAGTCAAAGACACACCTTTTGAGTGGTCGAAAGAGTGTCAAACATCATTTGAAGCACTAAAAGAATACCTTACCTCCGCACCGATTATACAGGCACCCGACTGGGGTTTGCCATTTGAGTTAATGTGCGACGCTAGTGACTACGCCATTGGTGCAGTCCTAGGAGAGAGGAAGGATAATAAGCCTTACGTGATTTACTATGCCAGTCGAACACTCAATGAAGCTCAAATAAACTATACAACTACCAAAAAAGAGCTGCTGGCAATAGTCTTTGCACTGGACAAATTCAGGTCTTATCTGATAGGGTCCCCAATAATCTGTTTTACAGACCACTCGGCCCTTAAGTACCTGTTATCTAAGAAAGATGCGAAACAGAGGCATATCCGTTGGATACTCCTACTCCAAGAATTTGATATAACGATCAAAGATAAAAAGGGAGTAGAGAATGTGGTCGCCGACCATCTATCTCGGTTAACTTTTGTTGATAACACCGAATCCACACCGATAAAGGATGAATTCCCAGATGAGCAACTGATGACTGTTTTGGATCTACCCTGGTATGCTGATATAGTAAATTATCTTGCCAAAGGAAAAACCCCAAGTCATTGGTCTAAACCAGACAGGAAACGGTTCCTCTCTTTCGCACGTCATTTCTTCTTCGATGACCCATACTTATTTAAGTATTGTGCTGATCAGGTCATCAGACGTTGCGTTCCAAACGAGGATATAACCATCATTTTAGCATCATTCCATTCTGAGGCATGCGGTGGCCATTTCGCATCACAAAAGACCGCGAAAAAAATTCTACATAGCGGTTTCTACTGGCCCACTTTGTTTAAAGATGGCTACGCTTTCTGCAAAACATGCCAACGTTGTCAACAGCTAGGTACAATTTCAAAAAGGAACTCTATGCCCTTAACCCCCATAATTACGATTGAAATATTCGATTGTTGGGGCATAGACTTCATGGGCCCGTTCCCTAAATCCAACAACTGCGAATATATACTCCTCACTGTGGAGTATGTATCTAAGTGGGTAGAAACGATATCAACAAGACGCAATGACCACAAAATGGTGATGTCCTTTCTTAAGGAACATATTCTATCGCGTTTTGGAACCCCGAAAGCCCTAATAAGTGACCAAGGCAAGCATTTCTGCAATAGGCCTTTGGAGTCACTACTCAAGAAATATGGGGTCAACCACAAAATCGCTCTCGCATACCATCCACAAACAAACGGGCAAGCGGAGTTGGCTAACCGAGAAATCAAGCATATCCTCGAAAAGATGGTTAGTTTCAACAGAAAGGATTGGGCATATAAACTGACTGATGCACTATGGGCATACCGTACTGCATACAAAACGAACCTAGGGATGTCCCCATTCAGGCTAGTGTATGGTAAGGCATGTCACCTTCTGGTCGAAATAGAGCATAAAGCATATTGGGCGACACGCTCACTAAACTTCGACATCAAAGAGGGAGGTCATCTCTAAAAACTCTAATTGGCTGAATTGGAGGAAATACGTAGAGATGCATACGACAGCGCCAAACTAAACAAGGAAAGGTTGATGGCTCACCATGACAGAACAATTTGTCGTAAATCATTCGAGCCAGGGCAGAAAGTCTTGTTGTACGACTCTCGTCTCCACCTTTTTCCTGGAAAACTCAGATCCCGGTGGACAGGACCTTTCATCGTCAAATCTGTCTTTCCACACGGGGCTGTTGAGCTGATAAACCCCAAGAACGATGCAATTTTCAAGGTCAATGGCCAAAGGCTAAAACCGTTCTTGGAGAATTTCCAAATAGAGGTTGAGTTCATCCAACTGGATGAACCCAACTACTCTTGATCCCAACTGCTAAGCGTTTTTCCCACGTTGTTGCTGTATAACTTTACTTTTGCTGCCTTTCCGTTTTTATTTTCTTTTTCTCTTTCTCTGCAAGTGATTTCAATTCTAATCTGCTGTTTTATATTATCTCTCCCATGCAGGCTGTTCAATATGAGAGGTGATGATGTCCACTCAATTGGGTCTTGGGCTGATTCAAAATATCCGAATCCCCCTTGGACTGCTGAGGAGATAGCCTTCTGCCTCTCTCCATATGAAGGTCCGGGAGCGGATGATGTCGTTGACCTGACTCAAGGGTACATCCCTTACAACCCTGCTCTCCTCCAAAGCAACCCTTTTGAACACATGGAATTTCCTGAAGAGGAAGGAGAGCCTGAAGGGTATGTTGTTTGGGAGATAGATGAGGCTCTGATGGAACAATGGGAAAATGATTCCATGTGGGAGCCATGGGAAGAGGAAGACTTACAGGATGTGGTGCCTGGACGCCACAATACTGTATTCACTTTTGTGGATGACTTCCTTGTCATCGAAGCGGTTCCCTACATTTATGTGCACTTGAGCTATTTGTTGTTCCGGCTCCAATGCCCATTACCTGCTAGTGCACATAGGTGTCTCATGCCAATAGTGAGGTTACTTCGTTATCACTTGTCCTTCCACTGTTTTCTTCATTTTAGTTATTTCCTTCTGTTGTCGTTTCTTTAGTTCTTATTTAATTTCTTTTCTTTTTGTTGTTTTGTCAGGATCATCACTATGAATCTACCGTTCCCACCTCTCTTCCTTCCACATCAAATGATTCATGTCTTTGGGCCCTACATAAGGCCCCCGGGCACTCCGCCGCAAGAGGAAATTCCGTTCCACAGTTACACTCCGTTATCCTTGTCTCCAACAGGATCACCTCTTGCATGGGCTTTCAATTCCTCAGAGACTTCAGACTTGCTCGATGATGTCCTTGCTGCTTTCCGACTGTTCTGGGAAAGGGAGTCATCAAGTTTGGAATCCACATGCGAAGTTTTAGCGAAAAATGAAGCATTGGTGGAAGAAGAAATCTTCTTGCTCAAAGAGTAGTGTTCACTTCAATTGTTTTCTTTCATCGTTCTTTCTTTTATCAATTGGAGTGTAATCCTTGACAAAATATTTTTGGTTTAAGTTTTATTTTAGTTTTCTTTAGTTGAATAAGGTTTTAAATACCAGTTGGGGGCAATATTGTTGCAATATGGATGCTATTAAAAGGATTTATTTATATCAAATTGCAATTTTCTATTTTGAGGATGAGTTTTGGCTTACATGTTCTGTCAAATGCACTGTTTTTCACTATTCTGTTTGTCCAGAGCATTGTTGGCTTGTTGGGGGTGCTAAATTTCTTAATTCAGGGTTATTATAAAATTTGGGTGTTCGATCGATCGAACTCATCTCGATCGATCGACCGTATCAGATATTCGAGCGCTTGATGAGTATTCAATCGATTGCACTATCGATCGATCGAACTTTCTCGAGCGATCGAACCTTGTATTTAAACGAGGCATCTCCAGTACACCTTCTCAGTTTCTCTCACACTTTCATATCTTCGAGCGATTGACCACAGAGGAGCACTCGGGGCGATTCTTAGCTTTCCCTCATCATTCACGCATACGGGGAGCCCTTGGTCCACATCATCATCATCATCCTAAATCACATCCTCCCCTCCGCGAGTTAACCCGAGGTAAGGCCTAAAGTCACCCCCTCTTTCCAATTTGTTCCATTTCTTGTGGGGGTGCCCCCCATTGGTTTTTAAAACTGTTCCTTTTAAGTTTTGTCTTGTTTCGTGTGTGTGAGGGACCTTTCTGTTCTCGAAAGTGGTTAGCGCACATTCGCTATGCTCGATCGATCGAGCTAGGTTCGATCGCTCGAACCCAGCCCTTTCTCAATCGATCGAAAGAGTCTCGAGCGATCGAACTTTGTCCTTTCTCAATCGATCGAACATTGTTCGATCGGTCGAACACAATCAGTTTCAGTTTCTTTTCTTTTCTTTCTTGTTTTGATTTCTATTCTGTATTTCTTCTATTTTTAGGACCCCGCAATGAACCCTATCACGGGATATCACAAGTCCAAACCTCCGGATCTCGCTATACTGGATCCCATACCTGACCACGGGTTCCGAAGCCCCGAGGAGCGTGTTTGGTTCAACTGCTACTTCGATACGCGGAAGGTCATGTTGGAGCGGCCATTGGAGTCCATATGGCTTTCCGCTCCATGGTTCCTAGCACGGATCAGAGACATGCCATTGTGGTACGACATGTTGACCCAGACCAAGAAAATAAATATCCACTGGGTTCGTGCAGCTTGCTCTTCTATGATCAAGGATCCCGCGGCCCCGTTTACCTACCGATCATTCTTTCGAGGGCACGAGATCGTTTTCAGTCCTGCCACAATCTCTGCAGCTTTAGGGGTTCCTGAGGTACCTGACTGTTTCTATCCCTCATTACCAGGAGCCCTAGAGATCCCGCCGACCACCATTATCCGTGAGCTCACAGGAGGTGCCGTTCAGTTCTGGAACGGCGTGTCCAACATCGAGGATAATTCTCTGACCGAGAATTACCACCTCCTCCACCTTGCACTAGTCAATTGTATTCTGATGACGTCCTACCACGAGAAATTTGCGCCGTGGTATGCCTGTGCTCTGTACTCCATTGGGACAGGACATCGTGTCTGTCTGTCTCGCCTGTATATCGACTTTTTCGTTTAGCCTACGTGGTACATTGCTGCCTAGTGCCATCTGAAGTGCGCTTGGCCTATACATAGGGTTATTGAGCGGGCCGGATTAGTCCCGTTGGCCACAGATTCCATTCTTCAGGCCTCTAGTCGATTTGGTGAGACAGCGGCCCGCCGTTCTGATGCTCAGAAAAAGAGAAAAGCAAAGGGTAAGGCAAAATTGAGGGTGAAGAGGAGGAGGGGCGCAAGCACCGATACTGAGGGTGCAGCTTCAGGGACGCCGACAGAGGCTGAGGAGCTTGATTCTGATGACGAGGTTGATCCTCTGGTGGAGATTGCACAGTTTGAGCTGAGACAGCGATCTCAGGCTCAAGCTCAGGCCCAGGGAGAGTCTTCTTCATCCGTGCCTCTCCCGACTGTTCATGAGTTATTGTTGGAGGAGAGAGAGGCTCGGATCAGAATCGAGGGCCGGGTCGACCACATGACGACTTTGCTGGAGGCCATCTTGATCCAGTTGGGGGTTGACCAGTCATTACATACACCTCCACCTACCACTACTCCCCCTCCTGCTGCACCGACTACCACTGGCCCATCCACATCCACAGTCTCACCACCACCTGCTGATCCTTCTCCCCCATCATCATCAGTGGCCCCACCTTCTGCGGAGCCCCCACTTCCACCACCTCCAGTTGTGACTGAGAGTGATCCGGCGACGGCTCATACTGTTGCTGAGGGTGGAGTTGAGGATACTCCCGATGCGCCGATAGAGATATTATTCGATGTCGCAGATGATGTGTAGGTCTTGATTTTGAGAGTGTTTGGAGAGTTCTGTTGTATCTTTCTTATTTCTATCTCTCTGCTCTCTTCTTTTGGTCTTTTAGTTTTTGGACTATTTGTGGATATTTGTGACTATTTGGTTTGGCTTGGTTGGTTTGGTTTAGCTGCACTTTATTATCACTGTTCTGTCATTTTTATTATTTTATCTTTCCAGTGATTGGTTCTGTTATTATATGTGGATCATGTGTGTTTTTTTTTTTTTCCGTGCATCTTTCTCTTGATCTTGGCTTTTTGGAGATCGTATGTTCCTTACAGATTGTTACACTTGCAGTTATTGAGTTGCCTTATAAGGTGATATCTCTCTATCTATTTTTGAAAATCAACTTCTGAGGTCATCGTAATTTTCAGTTGGGGGTAGGATGTAGATAGAGTATAACCTGAGCATGTTTCACTTTACTTAGCAATCTGATTCACTTTATTGCACATTTCACACAATCTCTTTCACAAACCAAACGTTTCATTTCAAAAAAATAAAAAAAAAATAAAAAAAAAAAAAGAAAAGGGAAGAAGGAGTAAAAAGACATGAACATATATGAGAATAGAGGATGTTTGGAATAAAGAAGAAATAAACTAGTCTCCATCATATGCTAAGGATGTGCACATCTCGCCTCTCTTATCTCTATCCTACTAAATAAAAGCCGAAAAGTCAAAGTCTTAATGATTTTTAACAACTTAGTTTGAATATGAACGTGCAATTTGAGTATCCCCGGTATTTTGCTCCTCTAGTAAGTAGCATTCCTTTCATGAGACTATATTACTCTAAATGTTCGTCTTTTATCGAGTTGGGTGTGAAACACTAGTAGCCAGAACATCATTCTTATTAAAGCTTTCACACCATGAGCGACCATTTCTAAACAAGTTTCTGTGAGATGTTCAGTTTTGAGTGTAAACCCATGTGAGAATTGAGTTGAAACTACGAGTTCCAAAAGTATGATAGTCTGAACAATTCTAAATAAAGTTGGATGCATAGCTGTTGACTTTACACACACACGGATACATGAATGTAATGCATATGTATATTTATCTCGGTGACATGAGGAAGATGTGGGTTTCTTCATGGTTTGTATGAGGTTGGTATGTGTTGTAGAGCTAAATTGATAGTCGAATGGGAAAGAATGTTTATAAGTTTTTCTATATCTTTTTGAGCTTAAAATTGAGAATTTTGTGGGTATATTCACTGCAAACCCTCACGAGACAACACTCGTCCACTAGGGAAACCTAGGGGTTTAACGGCTTGTTGCATTTGCTAAATGTAACCGCGATTCCTGCGAAAGTGAGTTAGGTAGCGTCTCTTTCTAACTAGATTAGCTTGCTTTAGTTTTATTTTCTTTACTTTAGTCGTTGTAGTAGTAGTAAGCTTGTTTTTTATTTTCTCTTTATTGCTAGGGACTAGCAAATCGCTAGTTGGGGGTTGTGACAAGCGGGGGTATTTGTAAAATACAACCGCGCTAAAAGAAGAAAATACACTAGAAAAGTCTACAACTCCTCGGTTTATCTGCAGTTTGAATTACAATACCAGTTTTTACACATTGTGATTAAACTATGATAAGTGGTATTGTTTTAGTGGTTATTTGTGCAGGTTAATGCTGCTGTGTACCAGATTGGAAGATAACAATAAAAGGAAGTGTTGAATTCTAATGAAGACAATCAAAAGTTGAAATTCAGAGTTCGATCGATTGAGTAAAGCTCAAGCGCTCGAAGAAGTTCGATCGATCGAACATGCCTTTTATAAGATTATACGCGCACGCAGCAGAAACGGGTTTTTAACCCTAGCATTAGGCTTCTACTATATATACTCGTTTTGTTTACGTCCCAGAGGACGCCCACACTTGGTTTTCATTAGTTTTCATAGAGAGAAGAGAGTTTTACTTGTGTTTTTGTAGGTTTTATTAAGATTCATCATTGTTAGCTTGGATTTTCTATAGTTCAATACAAGTTTCTTCGTTCCAGGTTATTTACTATTGTTTTGTTTACATTCTGCACTTAGTTAATTGTAGTTTAGCCTTCAATCTCGTAGTATTGCATGCTAGATAAGTCAAAATCATTAGTTTTCGTAGTTTTAATGAAAAACTCACAAACAAACAATACTGTGATGAACCTTTACGTTAAAAATAGATCTGAGACTTCCCAGAGCATGTCTGAGTAGTCAGAGGTTGGGAAATCACGATGAAACTGTGATTTCAGGCCTCTGCCATGCAGTATTTTTATTCCTGTGTTCGATCGATCGGACCGGAGACTTAGTCGAGCGATCAAAGGTTGTTCGATCGATCGAGAGATGAAGTTAGTTCGATCGATCGAAAGCGCGTTGATCGATTGAACCCTCTGATTCTTGAGAACATCTTATACAGTATTCCAAGACTTTCTGCTTTACTGATTCGTTATCAAACTGTCCCCAAATGCTCAGTTTGTCAAAACAGTCTTTAAACTCTAAGCCTTAAGGCATTTTCTTTCAATATATTTTGCAAACCACCCTCAATGCTAACACCATTGTAGGTGCGAGTCCTAACTATTAAATTAAACCACCTTTGTGTATTTCAAACTTAATTGAGATGATATAGTCCCGGCCATGAAAGGACTATTGATTCTATATCCTTAGAGAAGTACAGAATACTGTAGAAGTTGTACTCCATTGAGCTTAACTGCAATTGCATGGTAGATGGCTGGGTCATAGTGGATTCGTGTGATCCCAACACTTTCCCTTTATTAAGAAAAACCATTTTTAAAATCTTGCTTTAGTTAAATAGTCAATTGTTAGTTAAGTTAATTTAGCTGCTTTTAATTTTAGTAGTTGTTAATCGTAGAACTTTGTGTTCTACATTTCTCTCAAAACATTGAATTTTGTTTTCTTTTTGAGTTTAATCTAGGTAAATTAATTCTCATCCTTCCCTGTGGGATCGACCTGGACTTAATCCAGTTTACTACTTGCACGATTACCTACACTTGGGTATAGCACACAAGCGCACACAGAAAATTATTCGTGCCAGATATAGTTTACAATTTCCTGTTATATATGTAATTTATGCTATAATGCCAGTTTATAGATAATGTGACGAATCTATGATAAGTTGTGTTATTTTAACTATTGGTGGATACGGATATACTGATGTGTTGTGATCAGGAATGAATAATAGGATAAAAAGGAAATCATGATTATAAGCTAGGAAAGTCAAGATGAAAACTGGAGTTTGAGCGATCGAAGAACTCTCAAGCAATCAAGGTTGTGATCGATCAAAGGATGTTCAAGCACTCGAATAATTCAAGGTTCAAGCGATCGAGTGAAGTTCAATCGATCGAACATGCTTTTGTCAAAACTTACACGCACGCAGCAGATGTATTGTAATCAACCCTAGTCTTAGCTTTTAGTACAAATATTGGTTATAAATGCGTCCAAAAGGATGCCCAACTTTGTTTTTATTAGTTTCATAGAGAGATAGAGAGTTTGCTTTATTTTTGTAGGTTCAACCATTGATATTGCTTGGTTTTGGAGATTGCAGTGTTTAATAAAAGTCCTATTCGTTCTAGGTTTTTATATATTGGATTATTTACATTCTGCGTGTAGTTTATATAGCTTTCATCTGTTCTAAATGTTGGTTTTCACAGTAGTAGTTATAGAATCCATAGTTTTCATAGTTTGCATATTTATAACTCAACCAAACAGTCCCTTAATGATTTATAACGTTAAAAACTAATCTGTGTACTCAAGACCATGTCTGAGTAGTCCTAGAGTTGGGAGATCATGATGAAATAGTGATCTCCAACCTCTGCAATGCAGCAGTATAAAACCTATGTTCAATCGATCGAAACAGAGACATAGTCAAGCAATCGAAGACATTTCGATCGATTGAGAGATGATGATTTTCGATCGATCGAAATCGCGTCGATCGATCGAACCTTCAGATTCTTGAGATGGTCTTTTGAAGTATTTCTAGACTTTCTATTTTCAAGATTTGTTATCAAACTATCCCCATATGCTCAATTTGTCAAAACGGTTTCTTAACTTGAAGCCTTAAGGCATTTTTCTTCAATAACTTTTGCAAACTACTTTGAATGCTAACACCATTCAGAGTGCGAGTCTTGACTATTGTTTTAAACTGCCTTCATGTATTTTTAAATCAACTGTGATGACATAGTCCCAGTCATGAAAGGACTATTGAATTTTTATCTTTAGAAAATACAGAATACTGTAGAGAGATGTACTCTATAGACCTTTAGCATAACTGCATGGTAGATGGCAAGGTCATTGGGGCTTCATGTGATCCCAACGCTTTCTTTTTATAAAGAAAAAAACCTTTTTAATTACCTCTTTAGTTAAGTTGATTAGTAGTTTAATTTAGTTGCTTTAATTTAGTAGTTGTTAATCGTGGAACTTTGTGTTCTACATCTTTTTAGACATCGAATTTTCATTTTTTTTTAGAGTTTAATCTAAGTAACTAGTTCAAAAACCGTCTCTATGGGATCGACCTGGTCTTATCCAATACTACCTGCACGTCTACCTACACTTAGGTATTGCACACAAGAGTACAAAAAAGATTTTTGTGTCACCAAGCTCTCCTGGGATGGAACCAGAAAACCTAAGTCGAGTTACCCTCGACCTCAGCAGTGCCATACATGAGGACCACCACCACAGGCACGGATTGTTGCCCCACACTCAAGCAACGGGGGATGTTTTAATTGTGGCGTGCTTGGGCACATTCCTAAGTTTTGCACCACTCCCAAGATCCACTGCCGATCAGATACAATAGGCCGGGACACTTGACCAAGGACTATAGTGCACCTCACAGAGGATATTCTGGGGCACCAGTGTAAGGAGTACAAAGACCCCTAAATCAAGTTCGGGTAAATGCCATCATTCTAGATGAAGTAGGCTTTAATGCCAAGGAACAGCAATATTTGGAAGGTACACCTATAATATTTCATAGTCATGTTAAACCTTTATTCGATGCTAGTGTTGCACGTTCATTTATTACTGTTAGGATTGTGCTCCAGTTGGGTTTGGAGCCCTAAGCCAGCACTCAATGTTGTATCACCATTGGGTGTAACTGTTATGTTTGGTAAAGAGTGTAAGGATTACCCATTGACCCTGGAAGATTGGAATCTTCCTGCAGACTTGGTAGTTCTATCGATGTCAGAATTTTACATTATCCTAGGAATGGATTGGCTTACTAAGTATGGTGCCAAGTTGGATTGCCCTACAAAAACTATCGTGCTTCCAATAGCAGGACATGATACGATTAGATTTCAATGTCAGTTGATGAGCGACATGTTTCTTACACATTGTTTAGCTACAATTAGAAGTACGAGTACAAAACCTACTATCGACCAGATCCCTATAGTACAAAATTTTAAGGATGTTTTCCAAGATATTATCGGACTTCTACCAAAGAGAGAGATATATTTTTGTATGGATTTAGTACCTGGAACAATACCAATTTCCAAGACTCCATATCAGATGGCGCCAACTGAGATGTTGGAATTAAAGAAACAGGTTCAAGAACTTGAAGATTTAGGATTTCTTTACCTAACTGCGTCACCTTAGGGAGCACCAATACTATTTGAGAAAAAGAAGGATGGGACACTTTGACTCTGTATCAACTATAGAGAGTTAAATAAGGTTATGATCAAGAATAGATATCCACTTCCTCGGATAGATGGTCTATTCGATCAGTTGTAAGGATCAAGAATCTTTTTAAAGATCAATTTACGTTCGGCATATCATTAGTTACTGGTTTAACTAGATAATGTGTCTAAAATTGCATTCAGAACAAGGTATGGGCATTATGAATTTCTAGTTATGCCTTTCAGATTGACTAACGCTCCAGCAGTATTCATGGACTTAATTAATAAAGTATTCATACCTTATCTGGATTAGTTCATTATAGTTTTCATCGATGACATCTTAATCTACTCCAAGCAAAAGAAGATCACAAGGAGCACTTGTAGATTGCTTTACGGACACTCTGAGACAATCAATTGTATGTAAAGTTTATTAAGTGTGAATTTTGGTTACAGGAAGTCAAATTTTTAGGACATGATATCTCACAAGACGGTATTTCTATGGACTTATCTAAGATCAATGTAGTCTTAAGCTGGAATAGACCGACTAGTGTAACCAAAGTTATAAGTTCTCTCGGTCTAGTTGGATATTACCATAGTTTCGTGGAAGGATTCTCCAAGATTACAGGGATATTGACAAATTTAACAAGGAAAGAGATGAAGTAAGATTGGACGAATAAGCAGAGGGTGCATTTTAAGAGTTAAATAAAAGATTAACCTCAGCACTGATACTTACGATACCCAAGAACAGGGAATGATTCATAATCTATAGTGATACATCACACCAAGAACTTGGTTGTGTGTTTATGCAAGACAAAAATGTGATTATGTACAGATCGAGACAACTAAAGGTACATGAGAAAACTATCCTACGCATGACTTAGAGTTAGTTGCAATATTGTTTGTCCTAAAGATCTGGAGACACTATCTCTATGGACAAAAGTTCGATCTCTTGTCAGATCACAAGAGTTTGAGGTATTTGTTCTCTCAAAAGGAGTTAAACATGCGACAATAGAGATGGATGGAGTTACTCAAGGATTTTGACTTTTCATTGCAATACTATCCAGGTAAAACAAATGATGTAGCTTTGAGTCGTCAACCTCGACTAGTAATTGCTGCCTTATTAATTCGAGAATGAAAAGCATTGGAGCTTTTAGCTGAGTTTGACCTTCATCCTGTGGAATAAACGGGAGGACAACATCTTGGATGTCTTGTCATACAACCAACTCTCATCAGCCGTATCATAGATGCTCAACAAATAACTAAGGATTTGAAGTTATGGTTCACCAAGATGTTAGCCAAGGAACCAAAAGTTTGGAGTATTAGTTTAGACAGAGCCTTATGATGTAAAGGCAGACTATGTATACCTAACAAAGATAAATCTTCATTAAGATAACGAAGCACACAAATCACAAATAACTGTACACCCTAGAGGTACGAAGATGTATAAGGACTTGAAAAAAAAAATTTGGTGGGAAAGGATGAAGTGAGAAGTAGCTGAGTATGTATCTCAGTGTCTTACTTATAAGCAAGTGAAGGCAGAACATTAGAAATCACCTGGACTTCTACAACCATTACCGATTCCCTAATAGAAATGGGAACACATAACCATGGATTCGTGGTAGGGTTGCCAAAGTTGTAGCAGAACCACGATGCTATTTAGGTAATAGTTGATCGACTCACAAAGATGGTGCATTTTATCGTCAATAGTATGACATATCCAGATGAATGTTTGAGCCAGATGTATCTGTAGCACGTTGTGTGACTATCTGGCATACTTGCTTTGATCGTGTCAAATTGAGATTCGTACTTCACTATGGAGTTTTAAAAGAGTCTTTAGATAGTAATGGGAACTACACTGAACTTGAGTTCAGCCTTTCATCTGCAAATAGATTGTCAGACTAAACGAGTTAACCAAGTGATGGAGGATATGCTACACGCTTGCATTATAGATTTCGAGAACGTTTTGGAGATACACCTACCACTAATCGAGTTTGCCTACAACAATAGCTATCATACGAGCATAGGAATGGCACCATTTCAAGGTTTGTATGGAAGACCTTGTCAATTATTGCTATACTAGGCCGAAGTCAGAGATAATCAACTTTTTGAGCTAAAAATGGTATGAGAAACTAGCATGAAGATTCAAGTTGTCCATGAAAAGATGATACGGCTCAGACCCAACACAAGAGTTATGCTAACAAGTGACGCAAAGACCTAGAGTTTGCCATTGGATATCATATCCTGCTCAAGGTCTCTCTTGTTCGAGACATCGTGAGATTGGTCAAAAGAGAGGTAAACTATCACCATTATTTATCGGATAATTTCGATTTTAGTGCGCGTTGGGAAGGGTGCCTATCGACTTGTATTGCCACCAAAGATGTCAGGAGTGCACAACATCTTCTACATTAGCATACTGAGAAAGTGTGCTCATAACCCAGCGTACGAGATCAACTTCGAGGACATTGAAGTCAACAATAACGTCACTTTTAATAAAGGACCAGTGTGGATCCTAGATCATGGAATCAAGAAGCTCAGGAATAAGAAGATTGGTGAAGATCCAGTGGAAGCATCACGATGAAGGAGAAGCTTTATGGGAGCTAGAGTCAAAGATGTGAGAAAAGTTTCCATTTTTGTTGTACCCCTGATTACTTTAGATTTCAAGGATGAAATCTATTCATAAGTAGTGAATAATGGAATAACCTATATTTTTGGAGTACATATAATAAATAAGACTTGGAACTATTCCCTGTATACTTGTATGAGCCTTTCCTTTCTGTTGGATAAATCTTGATCCCAGTGGATTACCCTTGTAACCTAATTGATTGCCACTTTTTGTAAACCAATCGATTGCCACTTTTTCCAATCGATTGACACCCTACCGACCTGAATCAATGACATAGCCCATTCCAATCGATTGCCCTCTTATCTAATCGATTATCTTAAAATATCTTCTACAATTGATTACCATTTGGTCCCAATCGATTGCCAACTGCAGATATTTGTCTCCAAGATTTTTTCATATTTTGACATGTGGCACTCTCTTTTTCTATATATGTGTTCATTTTCTAGACTTTGGGAGGTTTTTTATATCATATATATACACAACCATACACAACAATACATACACACTGCTTCAGGCAGAGAAGAGGGGAAAGAACAGATCGAAAGAAGATAAAAAAGAGAAGGAGAGACAGAGAATAATAGAGAGAGAAGGCAAAGAGCAGAAGAGGAAGAGAAAGAGGAGGAAGAAAGCTTGAGTTTCAAACTCCATAGCCACCAATATACAACTAGGGGAGTCCAAACTCACTTGGTCACTTTATATTGAAATTTTACAAGCTTTTAAAGAAGGAATGACATAGCAAACATCTTTCCAACATTTATATATGCTGGGCTGCCTTTCTGCTGAAGATGACAAAGTCCCAATTGATTGGGCTAATTACCAATCGATTTACATATGAACCCAATCGATTAGATAGTTTTCCAATCGATTGTTATTATAGTTTGACTCCCAATTAATTGGCAAAGGTTACAATCGACTGACACTATTTTGGATCCAATCATTGGACCTTTCCCCAATCGATTGTTATGCTTTTTATCCCAATTGATTGGAATTTTTAGAACATGGATTGTTTCTTTTATTTATTATATGAAGGGTTCGATTGTTCAGATATTGATTCATACTACCGACATACGACTATGGGGTGATAAGGGGTAATGTGACATCAGAATAGTATAGTTATGAATAATGGATTAATGTTATGACGTTAAATAATGTCATTCGTGAATGAGCTTGTTATCCATTTTCATTTCAATCAGAGTAGTCAGGCGATAATGGGATGTCATGTATCAATCTTAGTACAAAACATGGATAGGTTGAATAAGTTCTGGAAAACTTGCATGGGTGGACACTTGGTCATGATATGTCCTTAAAAGTAGTGTAGCGGTGATTAAGTCATTAAAAGCAGTGGGCCACAGAATATATCCTTAAAAGTAGTGGACTGGGATCACTGGTAGACGTCGCTAAGTCTTGGCAATAGATTTATATGTTGTTGTTCAAATGTTAGATCCCTGATACGCAGTGGGTGTTGGGATTGTGTCCTCAAACCATTACTTTATGTATGAGACATTGGCATTTTAACATATGGATATTAGCTTTACATTTTGCTATATATGTATTTCATGAGATGATTGTATATCCTTAAGTATCATTAGAAGTAATTTGTATGTGTATGAGATACATATAAGTGAGATACGATTCACTATTTTTTGATACATAGAATTTGTCATACTGGATGATAAGATTGGATATCTCATCAGGTTTACATTGTAGCATAATTAACTACCATTAGATAGAGTGATGAATCTCAATCACTAGAGTATAACTCTTAGCTAATATACTAGTGCTTATATTGCATTGACGGACCTGAGCCTTCCTATTGACACTTAAGACTGTCAATAGTCAATAGGAACTCAAAACTTGTATAAAGTACGTGTTCTCAATCTTGAGATGATTATGAACACAGACTGTGGATATGGCTACTTTGACTTATCAATCGGTGAGGTCTTAAAGGTCAACACCTGGGTATCTTAGGTATGTCATGTTCATAGGCTTGTGAACATATATTGTCAAGATAGAATCTACCCTCTAATAAAGAGTAAGAATTCCCTTGAGAATGTCACCAATTTGATTACTAAGAACTACAGTCTTGTTGATAAGTAGTTATCAAAATGTTTGGTAATCATGAGGGGTGAATGGGACTCAAGGAATACAAGAAGTAATCATGATTTAGGTTGATAGTAATCGTTTATCCGACTACCTAAATATGATTACAAATGCTGAAGGTAGAGGGACATTAGTACACTCTACAAGTCTAGTTATTGCTTTGGATATGTTCTTTTAAGTTGGAGTTCAGTTATCATTTTATAGTGGAGTAAACTTTAACTGATCAGTTGGTTAGTTTGCTGATCAAAGAGTTTGATCATAGGAAAAAACAACTGGTCTGAGCCAACAATAAAGGGCCTAGGAGGTTCTACTCTTAGCTCCACTTGGATGCTTAGAAAGGCACAATAGGATCTTGTCAAGACAGGTTTGATCGATCGAAGAAGTCTCGATTGATTGAAGTCAAGGCAAGTTAGATCGATCGAACGTTGTTCAATTAATTGAAGGTTCGATTGATCGAAGCCACTTCGATCGATTGAAGGTAAAGTCAATTCTGGGAATCTATAAATAGGGCAGTTGCGTACAGAAGTTAGTAATCGTTGTTTTTCTATACCAGAGCTACAAAAACTAGTTTAGTATTTTCTTTAGCCTTCTTATCCTCTCTATTTGGGTTCTCACCAACCCTAGTCTCTCTAGGAGCATCCATAGGAGTCATAAGCGTGAAGACAACCTAGTATAGGCTATTGCACCATCAAGGAAAAAGAGAATCTGAATTGGGTTCAAGACCTGATTTATAAACACTTCTCCCTCTTGCGTATATTCATCTATAGATTGAATAAGTAGTAGATCCATGTACCAATAAAGTTTTCAAACTTGGTTTTTCCACTACATGTTTAAATAAATTTTAAACCTAACTTTCCCTACAATTGGTATCAGAGCCTCACTTATTTGGATCTATAGATGCATTTTTGGAACACTAGTTTGATTTGCATGTTAGTTTTTAGTACTACTTTTGAAACTGCATCGTCATAGATCTATTTTTGCAACAGTATTAGAGTAGAAGACAAATCTGTGATAACATTGGATGCATGTTGGTTTTGATCGATCGATTGAAACTCTGTGTGCTCGATCAATTGAAAGAGTTTCGATCGATCGAGCCAATGCAATCTTCGAGCGATTGAACACGCTTCGATCGATTGAAACTAGTTATCTATCTAGATCTTTTTTCACAATTTTATAAGTTTAAAATTATCTACTTACTATTTTATATTGTTCTGAAAAATTTTAAATCGGTTTGTGAAATTTTGAGTTCAATCGATTGAACTTAGTCCAATCGATCGAGAGTTCGATCAATTGAAGCTTCTTCAATTGATCGAAGTGTGATAGAGAACCAGAAATGTTGTTTTGTAGTTCTAATTACTTCCATAAAGTATTTTATGGTGTATTCGAATAAATTATAGTTCCAATATTTATATATTTTGTTATATATATATATGTGAGTGGTTGTGTGTGAAACTAACCCTTTTGCATCAAGAGCATTACTCCACTATTTCCCATGGAACCAAGATCAGTTTTAAAATTTGTATTTCATATTTGTGATTGGTGCATTTTAATTATTGGTTTTGTTTTAAGGCATGTGTAAAGGGCGCTACGACTTCAATCCTACGAAAAGGAAAGTCGCACTGGTTTCCCTAGCCTTTTACTTCATTGATGTATTTTCTATTTCTAGATAATTTGTAAGCTTCAAAATAAGCATAGGTCAAATGTAATAGAATTAGGAAGCCCATGAAGATGGAGCGAGAAGTTGTTTTCCATAAAGATAGAGTCGGAAATGATCAAACCAAGAAGGAGGTTCTATGGAGATAGAGTCATGGGAGATAGAGGCATCGTTTGGACATTTTTATTTCATTTTAGTTTTCTATTTTATGTGCTTGGTTTGTGATTGGAGTTTTGTACATTGTTGCTACTTGCATGCACGTAAAACAAGTTTTCTGAAATAAAATTCAAAAACCGTTTCAACGCATTAGTAAACATTGAATGTTTATGGGCAATGTGTAGAAATCATTTTCTCTGAAAGCAAAATCCTTTACTATTAAATCTAGTGGGAGAGGGACTAATTATTATAACTCCCACGATCTTCCATGAACGGTTCACAATAAGATGAGTAGTGCATTCTGTGTTACCTCGCCAGGTGTGATCAATCCATACAGAGGGTACACTACTCATTGGTTACTAGATGTGAACTTCCTATGGATAGGATCAATCAAACATGTTACCACATGGAGGCGCAACTTTAGGCAGTTATGATTGGATCCTAGTTAAAGGTGCACACTAGCTAAGCTATGGATCGGGGATCCCACTTGGGGCATTATTCAGAAACTTAGAGATCAAATATGTTCAGGAGTCGTGACTTGTTTTGCAAGAGTTGCATAGCGTATAAGTCATGATAAATCGAAAGATCAAACATTGACCACCATACGGAGGCTTTACTCTTTCGTTTCGATATTCCGACGACTTTGTTTTTAAAATAAGAGTTTTTAAGGATTCTTTTATTTCAAATTTTCAAATAATGATATCCATATTTATTTTGTCTGTTTGATTTTTCAGAAATCATATTGTCTGGATCTATATTTAGTCCACTTGCCACTATACTCACTCAAAACAAGTTAACTAGAAATAACTACACTGAATGGAAACGTAACCCTGACATCGTTTTAACTGTGGACGATCACATTTATGTCCTCACCACCCCATGCCCCGAAGAACCCGCTGCAAATGCTACGGTTGCTGCTAGACGCGAGTTCGATAAATGGAAGAAATTGAATGGAATGGCCCATTGCTACATTCTGGCCTCTATGGCCGGTGTGTTACAACACCAATTCCAATCGAATGATTCTGCCAGTGCCATTATCAAATCCCTAAAGAAATATTTGGGGAGCATAGTAGGCCTGCTAGATAGGTTGCCATGCAGAAGATAATGAGTCCAAAGATGTTGGAAGGGACTCCAGCCAAAGAACATGCTTTAAAAATGATTGGATATTTAATCGATCTGGAGACCTTGGGGGCCAACATCGACACACAGACCCAAGTTTATATGATCCTCAATACGATGTCACCATCATTCACTCAATTTAAACTTAACTATAATATGAATCAAATGAATTTCTCAATGAATGAAATAATGAGTTCTTTACTGATGATAGTGGAAGGGGTGATCAAACCTGGGGCAACATTTTGAACGTTGAAAAAAGCTCTCCCTCCTCTCGATCTATGCCTAAAAGTAAGAAAGGGAATAAGAAAACTGGCACTGGTGGTCCAAGTGTTGGACCGGTCCCTAAGATTGCAAAATCTAAGGGAAATGGTAAGGGCAAAGGGAAGGTGGGTGGCCAAGGTAAAGGAAAGTGTTTCCAATGAGGTGAGAAGGGCCACTAGAAGAGGAACTATCCAGAATTCTTAGCTACAAGAGTTCAAGGTATGATTGAATTACATGTGATTGAAGTAAGTTTTATAACGGATACTTCAAACACTTGGCGTATTGATTCTGGTGCGACTAACCATATCTGTAATTCGTTGCAAGGGTTCAGATCAACCAAGAAATGCAGTGATGTCTGTGTTGACTCTAAGATCTAGCGTAATCATTTCCGTGGTTGTAATTGGAGTAGTAATTTTAGAGTTTTTGTACAACAAGACAATAGTTTTATCATATGTACTTTACGTCCCTTTAATGAGATGTAATTTAATTTCTATTTCAGATTTATCAAATAAAAATTATTCTTTTCATTTTGGAACAGAAGTTGTCATTAAAGGAAATGGTTCTTGTATTTGTTCTAGTGTTAAAACTAATGGCTTGTATGTGATTACACCCAATGTTTCTAAAGACTCTTGTATGGAACTTAATAACTCAGTGGTAACTGTACCATCTAAAAGAAAGGAACCTTCCACTAATCCAACAAGGCTTTGGCACTTGAGACTTGGCCATATCAATCTAAATAGGATTGATAGACTAGTTAAAGAAGGGGTCTTAGGCAATTTGGTTCTCGAACCAATGGAAGTCTGCGAGTCTTCTTTAGAGGGTAAGATGACCAAAAGTCCCTTTCCTATAAAGGGCAGTAGAACCAATGCATTGTTGGAATTAGTTCATATTGATGTGTGTGGCCGACAAATATTAGAGCAAGGGGTGGTTATGAGTATTTTATAACATTTATTGATGACTACTCTAGGTATGGATATGTGTACCTAATGTAGCATAAGTCTGAATCCTTTGAAAAGTTTAAAGAGTTTAGGCTGAAGTGGAAAAGCAATTGGGCACATATATCAAGTCCATTCGATGTGATCAAGGTGGCGATTACCTCTCTAATGAGTTTATTGATCACCTCATAAAGAATGGGTTTCTTTCACAGTTGACTGTACCTAGTACGCCTCAGCAGAATGGTGCAGCGGAGAGAAGGAATCTCTCTCTTTTAGACATGACTAGGTTGATGATGAGTTATTTGGAGTATCCATTACTCCTTTGGGGTTATGCCTTTGGAAATTGCAATGTACATACTAAATCTATTACCAAGCAAATATGTTCCCAGGACACCATGGGAGATGTGGGTTGGGCGCAAGACTTCTTTGCAACATCTCCGGATATAGGGTGTACGGTATAGTGCTGAAAGGAAAGATGAGCAAATTGGATTCTAGATCAGAAGTAATGTTACTTTGTAGGGTATCCAAAGGGTACTTATGGTTGGTATTTTATGATCCAAGAGAACAGAGGATGTTTATAAGTACAAATGTTGTTTTCTTTGAGGATGATTATATCATGAACCATAAACCTAAGGGAAGAATAGATCTATGAGAAATAGATGGGGAGCCTTCAATTCCTCCAATAGTTGATAACGATGTAAGACAAGAAAATACCACTTCTTTACCCATTTTTACACCAGTACCTCGTCGTAGTGGGAGGATGGTCAGCCAGCCTAATAGATACATGTTCTTAGGAGAAGTTTTTAAAGTAGTCTCCAAAGAATCTGAATCTGATTCTACCACATACGAAGAGGCAATGGCAGATGTATACTCAACTCATTGGGTTAAAGCTATGAAGGCTAAATTAGAATCTATGGATTCTAATCAGGTCTATGATCTTGTAGAACTTCCTGCCAATATTAAATCCATTGGCTATAAGTGGGTCTACAAGAGGAAAAGAGGATCTGATGGAAAGGTTAAGACCTTTAAGGCAAGGCTTATAGCGAAAGATTATACTCAAAGAGAGGGCATTGACTATGAGGAAACCTTTTCACCAGTAGCCATGCTCAGGTCCATCAGAATACTCTTATCCATTATGGCATGCTCAGATTATGAGATTTGGCAGATAGACGTCAAGACTGCATTCTTGAGAAGGACATTTATAAGCAGCAACTAGAAGGGTTCATAGCTGGTTGGAAAGGTAGCTTGGTATGCAAGTTTCAAAAGTTTATTTATGGGCTTAAGCAGGCATCCAGGAGTTGGAACATCCGATTTGACCAAGCGGTCAAGTCGTTTGGTTTCATGCAGAACTGGATGAGCCTTGTGTATACAAGAAGTGTAAAGGAAAAGTGGCAGATTTTCTTGTTCTTTACATTGACGACATTCTACTCATTGGGAATGATGTAGCGGCGTTGTTAACGGTTAAGGTTTGGCTAGCTAGTGCTTTCAATATGAAGGATCTAGGAGAGGTGAGCTATATTCTTGGGATAAAGCGCTTTCGGGATCACAAGCGAAAGATAATGGAATTATATTAAGCAAGTTATATTGATAAGGTACTAACTACGTTTTCAATGGATAATTTGAAGAAAGGTTTGTTACATTTCAGGCATGTTTAGCCTTCTCCAAGGACCAGTGTCCAAAGACACAGGAGGAGAGGAATTGCAAGGCTGGAGTTCCTTATGGTTTGGCAGTGGGAAGTCTTATGTATACGATGTTATGCACTAGACCAGATATTTTCTTTGCCATTGGCATGGTGAGCAGGTATCAATTGAATCTAGGTCCAGAGCATAGGATAGCCGTTAAGCACATTCTTAAGTACTTGAAAAGGACTAAAGATTACAAGCTTATGTACAGTGGTGATGAGTTGATTCTAGTAGGATACACTGACTCAGACTTTATGTTAGATAAAGATTTGAGGAAGCCGACATCTGGACATCTCTTTGCCTTGGGAGGTGGTGCTGTAAGTTGGAGGAGCATTAAGCACAAATGTATTATAGACTCAACTACAGAAGCTGAGTATGTGGCTGCTTGTGAAGCCGCAAAGGAAGTTGTTTGGCTCAAGAAATTCCTTATAGTGCATTGACGGACCTGTGCTTTCCTATTGACACTTAAGGCTGTCAATAGTCGATAGGAACTCATAACTTGTATAAGGTACATGTTCTCAATCTTAAGATGATTATGAACACAGACTGTGGATATGGCTGCTTTGACTTACCAATCAGTGAGGTCTTAAAGATCAACACCTGGGTATCTTGTGTATGTCATGTTCACAGGGTTGTGAACATATATTGTAAAGATAGAATCTACCCTCTGTTAAAGAGTAAGCATTCCCTTGAGAATGTCACCAAGTTGATTACTGAGAACTACAGTCTTGTTGATAAGTAGTTATCAACATGTTTGATAATCAAGAAAGGTGAATGGGACTCAAGGAATAGAAGATGTAATCATCATTTAGGTTGACTATAATAGTTATCTGACTACCTGAATATGATTATGAATGCAGACGGTAGAGGGACATTAGTACACCATATAAGTCGAGTTATCGCTTCGGATATGTCCTTTTTCGTTGGAGTTCAGTTATCATTTTATAGTAGAGTAAACGTTACTGACCAGTTGGTTAATTTGCTGACCAAAGAGTTTGGTCATGGGAATTAACAACTGGTCTGAGCCAATAATAAAGAGCCTAGGAGGTCCTACTCTTAGCTCCGCTAGGATGCTTGGAAAGGCATATGAGGATCTTTTCAAGACAGGTTTGATCGATCGAAGGAGTTTCAATTGATTGAAGTCTAGGCAAGTTCGATCGATTAAAGAACCTATAATCGATCAAAGTCACTTCGATCGGTCAAAGGCTTAAAGTTGGTTTTGGAAATCTGTAAATAAGACAGCTGCGTATAGAGTTTCGTAGTCGTCATTTTTCTATACGAAAGCTGTAGAAACTATTTTAGGTCTTCCTTAGCCTTTTTATCCTCTCCATTGGAGATCCCACCATCTCTAGCCTCTCCAGAAAGTATTCATAGGAGACATAAGAGTGAAGACTACCTAGTGGAGGCTAGTGCATTACCAAGGAAGAAGAATATCAGAATTAGGTTCAAGACGTGAGGTGTAATCTCTTTTCCCTCTTTTGTTTACGTATCTATAGAATTGATAAGTAGTAGATCTGGGCCACCAATAAAGTTTTTGTAACTTGATCTTTCTACTGCGCGTTTAAAATTATTTTAAACCTATTTTTCCTATAATTGGTATCAGAGCCACGCTTGTTTTGATCTATAGATGCGTTTCGGAACGCTAGTTTTGATTTGCATGTTGATTTTAGAACTGTTTTCAAAACTGCATCATCACAGATCTATTTCTGCAGTGCTATTGCAGCAAAATACAAATCTGTGATTGCATTGGATGCATGGTGAGTTCGACCGATCGAAGTAGTTTCGATCGATCGAAGCTCTCTGTTCTCAAGAGATCGAGCAGTGTTTGATTGATCGAGACTGATTCTCTGTCCAGGTGTCCAGTTCAAAGTTTTAAAGGCTTTAAAATTATTTACTTTAATTTCAAATTTTTTTGCAAATTTTTCAAATCATTCTGTGAAACTGAAAGTTCAATCGATTGAACAATGTTCAACCGATTCAAGGTTCGAGCGATCGAACCTCTAAAGATTGATCGAACTGTGACAGAGAACTAAGATGCTATTTTATGTTCTAAATCCGTATATAAAGAGTTTATGTACTGTGTGAATAAATTAGGGGTTCCAATAGTTATATATATTTGTTATATATGCGTGGATGTGCATATGACTAACCCTTTTGCAGCAAGTTTAGTCTGCTATCTCCCATGGCACCAAGTCCATTTAAATTTTGTATTTAAATGTTTGAGATTGGTGTTTGTTGTATTTCTTTTGGTTTGGTTTTAAGGCATATGTAAAGGGCGTTGTGACTTCAATCCTACGAATATGAAAGTGGCACTGGTTCCCTGAAGATGGAGGAGCAAGCCATTGTCCATGAAGATGGAACTGGAGGCGATCAAACCAAGAGGGAGGTTCTATGAAGATAGAGCATGGGAGATAGAGGCATATGAATGCCTTTGTTTCAATTTTAGTTTTTTGTTTTATGTGCTTGGTTTGTTATTGGTACACTGCACCAAATTGGCTGATTTGTCACTGCTCTGGGAAGTGACAAAGGGCCTTTGTCACTGCTATTGACCGTGACAATTCCGGGGGTGACAAAAAATATTTGTCACTGCTGAGCGCAGTGACAATTTTGTTTGTCACTGCCCATTTGAGGACCCCTTGAAGGGTTAGTTTCCTTCACTTTGTCACCGCCATGTACCGTGACAATTTGTTTAAATTGTCATTGCTCGATACCGTGACAATGTTTTGAATTTATCATCTCCGTAAACCGTGACAAGTTTGGGTGACAATTTATGTATTTGTCACTTCTTTAAATGGTGACAAATGGTGGTGACAATTTATCAAATTTGTCACAGCTATACTTATGGATTTGTCACTGCTCTTAACCGTGACAAATATTGAAAAAACTTTCAAAAAAAAAAACTGTTTCTTTTGGTACCTATACATTTGCAATCCAAAACAATTTAACTACAAGTAGCAAATTGCAATCAACTAAAAAGTGCACTAAATAAACACCATTTGTTGAATTTCGAAAAAAAAAAACACACACACAATCTATTCAAATTTGGAAAAAGATATCTTGTACCCTCTAAACACACAACCTTGTATTGTTCTCTCTCACTGTCCACGTCTTGTTTCCAAGCATCGCCGCCATTTACTTGGGTTTGGCTCGATTTATTTTCTTCGAGCTGTTTAGCCCATTTTTTCGAGTTCTCTAAGTGCTTGGGATTTAGTAGTTTCATAGCTTGATCTCTAAACTTGTCTAGTTCTTTGAGGGCCAAGTGTAGTTGTGTCTCTTTCTCCAAAACTCTCTACAGTAGCACAAGACCATAAGGAAAAAATAAGCTTTTTTGCAAAGAAAGACCACATTAAAAAGGCTCATGCTCTTTAAAATACTAGCTAAAATGGTATTGATAGCATGTGATTTGGTAAATGTACATGGCATTGAACCATTCATGAAATGGCCAAAATGGTTCCGAAATGCTGTGATATTAGTACCACCCAAAACAACTTCTATTGAAATATGATACAACTTTAAAACCATTTGGGAACCAAATTTGATATTCAAGTTTGCAGAACCTGAAATCATCACCCTATTCGTTCAACGAGTCCATTTTACTAACATAATTAATTAGAAAGTTTTACACCAAACAACAAAAAGGACCGAATTCATTGGCCTAGATACCTATGTTTCAAAAAAAAAATTCCCGAGAGACAAGTCTATCTATGTGTTTGTCAATTCCATAGCATACCCACACACAACATTTTATCTTAAGAGTCATCCTACCAACATCCAGAGTTCTTACCAAAATGTAACAGTCATATCGCTATCTTATAAGTTCACAAACTCCTTTAACTTGATGTTATGCTTAACTCCACTAATTCAATAAAAACTTAGTTATTTTAACACATAGGAGACTCAAAATTAGGACATGTAGGCAAGAATAATAACTTACCTAAGAAGCAGTTTTTGATTGTTGTTCCTTTGAACTTATTGTCGCCTCATGATCATTTGTTGAGACTTTCAACAGATAGAACTAGTGCAAGGCTGTTGGGTATCTTACCCACTCAACCACCTGTCAATAAGCAATTTAAAGCTCATATTCAAAGAACCAATGATCTTCTTTCTTACTTTCAGTGCTTAGTCTAAGTGCTTCAAGTGATTAAGTGGTCACAAGAATGCTTATTTGAGAGTGAATAGTAAAGTAGTAATTTTCGACTGACTAGTGGGTGATCACAACTATTGACTGAAGAAAACACAATGGTTGGTCGTCATCTTCACCATCTAAAGCATGGTCCATTCGAATAGCAGTAACACAGAAGCAACCTTTTTTTTATTATTTGTAGGAATTGAACTAGAATATGACTTTTCTTTATTTGCAAAAGGACCGAATCCTGTTTTTTGTTGAATTAGACACGTTAATAGATTATTCTAGACACGTATAAATTCTTACCTAGAAGTATTAATAAATTTTTGGGAGACTAATCAGCACTTCAACTTGATTTTTGAGACTAGAAAATTTGAGATTACAATTTCTAACAGTCCTAACCCATCTATCTATCGTGTCTCACCTCCCCCTTCATTGTTAGTTGTTACTAACAAAGACCTACAGAAGATGAAACAAATTACAGCGAATTCAAGCAGTAGGGAGTAAAAAAATTAAAAACTGACTAGCAAAATGCAGCAAATTCATCAGTTAGTGTTAGCACTTACTATGCTACAGTTTATTTATATTCTCAACACTTGGTAACTATTTTCATGTTGATTCTCGACCTTCTGCTTAGTTTTTCAATCAAGTCATTACCTTCAAGAATTAACTATAATGACTTGTACTGAGGTGAATATCAGAATTTGGAATGGCTACCAAGATATTCAAAGAGAAAGGAAAAGAAAAAAAAAAAACATACAGTTATCTCTAATTTCACTAGAAGCAGCAGCTTTTGTCCTCTCAGTTTGTATGTTGTCTGGTCACACAGTCAACACGAAGGTTACCAATTCAATTGTTCAGCCTTTTCTTTGGGCAACAAATTCCTAACATGTCTAGGTTTTTCATTTTAATTTATTAATCTCGCTTCACTAAGTATTATATTTTTCATTCCTCTTTTTTACTAAGATACATATTGCCTATTCCTTCATTGAAATCCTTGAACTTCCAAGTCTCTCTCTACAACTCCAACTAGCAATTAAATGTACACCAACTCAGTTCAATTAAAACAATGCACCTTTGAAATGTACTTACTGAATCTACCAATCTAACTATAAAACAAATTTAAAACTGATGTATCAAAGAAAATTTTAAAAAACAATTGTACCTTTAGAGGAATTTCAGCGAAGAAGAAACCAAGCTGACCATAAATTTTCGTAACTGTATCGAACAAACCGAATCACATCAGAGAGAACTTCAACTTCATCAAACCGAGAGAACCTCCAAACCTGAAGGAGGTAATGAACCGAATCACATCAGAGAGAACTTCAACTTCAACTTCATTTTTGATTTTTAAAATATAAGACACTTTGAAATAGTGACTCCAAACTAGTCATGCGAATCCCAGATTAAGGGTTCAGGAGCTCAATTATGTTGGGGAAGGTGTTAGGCACCCCCAAACATCCGTTATAAAATGGTTGCTAAATTTAGTGATTTTTATGATAATGGGGGCATACGAAATGAAATTCCTAAGGTATTACAATGCAAGGACGATTAATACACCCAAAGCGTAGTACCAAATAGTCATGGGTTGAGCCAACAATACAAGAATGATGATGGAATAGACATCAAAACATTCAAAGCATGCATAGAACCATGGTGATCATATTTGTCGAAAAAAGTCAGATTTTGCCCATTGTCTTCTTGTTAGTGAAATCATGACTTAGATGTCTGATTAGTCCATGAAAATTTCCAAAGACACCCTTCTATAAGTTAAGAAGAGTCTCCAAAAAGTAGAACCAAGGTACTGAACTTCCAGAAATTATAGATAATTCTAGAAAAATCTCCCAGAGTCCCGCAAGGTACCATTGGAAAGATAACTCACTGAACTTTATAGGAAAAATAAAATCAAAGCTATACAGTAGGTAAAAGGTCACTGGAATTGACAAAGAAGTCAGCTCTACAGTTCTAGACTTTTTACCTTACTTGGCTTATGATGAATTAATGAGTGTGTGGTGATTTAAACCACTAAACATGAAGCTTGGCCTCTGCTTTCCTTTCAAACAAGTGTTAATAAACAAAATTTACTTAGAAATGAAAGTCCAAAATCAATGGGAAAGAGGGGTTTTGAAATCACTATTCAACACTAAATGAAAGGTGCATATTTCAGATTTAAAACAGTGAACACTTTCTTATGATTTTTTCAAAATAGAAGCTGAGCTCAAAACCTCACCAAATTTTGCAGAGGTGAAGTCAACACCTTAAATACAGCCTCGAAAAATTGAGAGCATCAGACCATTCGCTGGAGAAGGCAGGGGTGCAGTGATGCCACAGGCTTCATATCTGTGATTATCATCCCGAACACTAGCCATTTGGCATTTTATCAGTTTACCGCCACAAATGAGCATTATTTTACAAGAACTCAAACCACACACATCCATAGAGCTAGCTCAAAAATAAGAGATTCTTGTTTATCACTAACAAATTTCAACAAGTGTTCTACTTTTATTTTATTTTTTAATTTTTTTTTCAAAAAAAAAGGAAGCAATATCGAAGACCAAGTAAATACGAAAATTAATTTTAAACTCTCAAAAGTACACAGAGATGGAAAGTTAGAGGCTGACAAAGAAGAGAAACCAAAGAAGAGTAAGAAAATAATAGAGAGGAATTAAATCCGGTTCAGCAACCTTGCCCTGTGTCCCAGTCATCTAGTAACAAGAAGGAAAAAAAAAGCCAAGTAGCTGCAATGGTAAATGAAGTGAGCACAAGGCATCACAATGGAAAAGGATTGACAAAGAAGAGAAACCAAACAAGAGTAAGAAATTTAATGCAAGTTAGAGGCTGACAAAGAAGAGAAACCAAACAAGAGTAAGAAAATATGCAGTTTGTTTGTCATGAATTTTTCTCTTTACTTAATAGTTTGTTGGCTCTACATTATAATACAGTAAGACCCCATGTTCAGTAAGAATAAGCTTTAACATCAGACAAACGGCGGAAGCACTTGTTATGAGAAGAAGAAAAAAATTAAAATACGGGCAACTCATAAAAGGCCTACCATAGGCACCAACAGGAGAAAAAAAAAATATTGATTAATTACTCAGAAGCTAAGTATTAAGCTGCACAATGTTAAGAAAAAGCCAAGTCATCAGGAGACTCAGGTAAATAGTCGATCAATATAAAGAGGTTGAAACTTGCCTGTAGGTTGAACTTTCGGCGGATAGCTGTACGGCTAGGATATGAAAACCAGGGTGCGAGGCAGTTCAGGCCAAAAAAGGACTCCCTAATCAGGTATAGAGCAGAGTAAGGCAAGAAGTGATTTGCAAAAGTCCTTGGACCAGATCCAAGTCTCTCAACATTGCTTCCATAAAGCACACAAGGGGCCACACTTCCGAGGAGACCTATAAAATGTCAAGACTGTGAATATGAAAGGAATTGAGAAGTACATGCATAATATAACCAAAATGACAGAAGACTTTCAAATTGAAATACCAATACCCCACAGTAATGTAGCAAAAGAGTCCAAAGAACGATAACTACAAAACCTATTCACACACTTGTAAGTTACGAACTCTCCTCCAAAATAAGCTATTTGAGGATGGAACAATAATGTATATAAAGTTTTAAAACCCTCCCTCACGTGTGACCCCGTCTCGCACGTGGAGAGGCAACGAACCAAGCTCCATCATAGTGGTGACAAATATGATGAACACAAGTAACAAAGTGCAAATACGGACACCAAAGTGGGAAAGAGACAAGACTCGAACCTGAGTCCTCTCACAAACAAGGCTCTTGTTAAGTTACAAACTGCTCCAAAAGCTTAAGCTATAAGAGAATCGGCCCAAAGACGTATATCAAGTTTCAACACATACATTAAATGGATTTAGGAAATTGTGACTACAAATATAGGATTCCTCATCAAAACTAAAGCAGATTGGATTAATCATATTTGCACACAAGATAATAACATGGTTGACCAGTCCAATAATGTACAACCAGAAGTCCTAAGCAAATCTCCATCAATTCATGTTTTCAAGTTTTAACATAGTCATGTCAAAGATATCAATGTTGGGTTTCGGGTAATAATAGATTAAATTAAACGAATAGTCATATAAATTGAGGTTCTGAAAACACAGTATTCACTGATCCAGTAAATTGAAGACAATATCTAATTTTGTTACTTTTGTACAAAAGGCACTCACTTTATCCCCAAACTTGCCATTTTGGAGTATATACATACCAACCAACATACATATTGACTATCAAACTCAATCAATTAGCCAAAATAATGGAATAAATTTGTTGAAAAAATCACAAACTTCAAGAACGCTGTTGCAGAACTCATCATGGCGGTCGAGACAAGCAAAGAGGCTCGAGTCCCACTGAGCCCTACGCATCGGCTCTCCCACCACGCTACCGAGCCCTCCTAACGGCAATCCATCAGCGGTCCATCCATAGGGAACTCCAGCAGGACCCTGAGGCGGCGTCGGAGATGGTTTCACCACCGCATTTGGAGGAGGAGCGAAGGCGAGCTAGGCGACTTTCTTCTCATCGTCTGCCTCAGTCTGCTTAGTCAAAAGGGGGATAGATTCCTCATAATTCGCCATTAATACGAAGAATCAATGCAATAACATGTTATTGCTATGCTGAAGTTGTATTTTACTTGAAAACTAAGAACGTGAAATTTGGGTATGAACATTGGAGAGTTTTAATCAAATTTTAAGGCACATA
Organism: Hydrangea macrophylla; assembly: GCA_033977485.1. Classification (NCBI taxonomy): domain Eukaryota; kingdom Viridiplantae; phylum Streptophyta; class Magnoliopsida; order Cornales; family Hydrangeaceae; genus Hydrangea; species Hydrangea macrophylla. The sequence continues at coordinate 44,726,262 of CM066984.1, read as the reverse complement.
AATAAATGACATACCTAGTATTGCATACAGAATAGTATGCCAAAACATTACACAGCCCATGTAGTACATTACTATTACCCATGATTCCCATGGGATTTGGCCATTTCTGGAAGCTAAAATTAGGAATATATTGTTCATTTCCTAATGCTATCACGAAAGAAAATGAGATTCAAAGATTCAAAGAACATGAAGATTCAAAGAATTCACTTATTAAGAACAAGCATCTCAAGCAAGCTATTTGTAACCAAAAAAACTATTAGAACGGAAGAAGCAAAAATAAAAAATTACCGTGGGCAGCGGAGAGATTGGGTAAAGCCACCGAAGTTGCAGATATCAGAAAATGAGTACAAGAAAAAGGCCACCTAAAAATAGATACAGATTCATGAAAAAAAAAAGAAAGAAAAAAGTAAAAAGAAAAAGAAAAAACACAGACGAGAGTGTGTGAGATCTGAGATTCATACAAACTTCTCTAGTCGTGTCCTCTGTTCCTCGTTTCCTTTCACGTTTATTTTTCCTATATCTCCATGAACCCTAAGTATTAGAACAGATCTGAGATAGCATTATAGTAAACAAAACCCTAATCCCTAATCAAGAACAAAGGACAGATCTGAGAGAAAGAAAATGAGATCTGCGAGTATCAGCGGTGGATGGAGTGAGATTGAGATTAAGAGAGAGAGAGAGAGAGACTAAGATCTCACCGGAGGATAGAGGGAGAGGACGGCGGTGAGTCTCATCGGCGGTGGGTAGCAGCGGCGGCGGTGGGTAGTAGCGGCAGTCTCGTCTCTCTTCTTCTTTCCCCTTTTTTTTTCTAATCTGCCGAGAAGATATTCGTAAGCTTAGCACCATACCAATTCCTCCCACCAGTCGTCAACAGGTGCCCGAATATCATCTCAGGCCACATTGGATTTGTTGCGGGGAGTTTCTTTTCTACAAGCATGGTGGTGGTGGGTTAAAGAGAGAGAGAGAGAGAGAGAGAGAGAGAGAGAGAGAGAGAGGAGGAGGAGGAGGACACTGGGGATCTAGAGAGGGAGAGGGAAAAGAAGGGGTTGGGGGGAAACCAAATTTTTTTCTTTTTTTTTCAGCGCGTGTTTTTGGGAGTGAAAAGGTTTCATTTAGACTAATTTGTCACCGCTTATGGCAGTGACAATTGTGCCATAAACATTGTCACTGCTATAGGCAGTGACAATATGTTACTTTTATCACCAATTCCAACTTGTTACTGTCGTTGACAGTGACAATTTTGTCACTGCTAAAGACAGTGACAAAGTTAGCGAAAATAAGGGTGACAAATTCGCTGTTTTGGTGTAGTGGTATTTAATTATATTATTACTACTTGCATGCATGTAAAACAAGTTTTCTAAATAAAATTCAAAAATTGTTTCAACGCATTAGTAAACATTGGATGTTTATGGGTAATGTGTAGAAACAACTTTTCCAAAAAGCAAAATCCTTTACTATTAAATCTACTAGGAGAGGGACTTCAAATAATAACTCCCACGTTCCTCCATCAACGGTTCACTGTAAGATGAGTAGTGCATTCTGTGTCACCTCGCCAAGGGTGATCATTCTATACGAAGGGTACACTACTCATTGGATACTAGATGTGAACTTCCTATGGATAGGATCAATCAGACGTGTTAGACGGTGACCAACACACGGAGGCACTACTTGAGGCAGTTGTGATTGGATCCTAGTTAATGGTGTACACTAGCTAAGCTATGGATGAGGGATACCACAAGGGGCATTATTCATAAACTTAGAGTTCAAATACGTTCGGGAGTCATAACTTGTTTTGCAAGAGTTGCATAGCGGATAAGTCATGATTAATCAAAAGATCACACGGAGGCTTTACTTTTTCATTTCGATATTCTGACGACTTTGTATTAAAATAAGAGTTTTAAGGATTCTTTAATTTCAATCTGTCAAATTCTGATATCCACATTTATTTTGTCTTTCAATTTTTCAGTAATCATAATGTCTAGATCTACATTTAGTCCACTTGCCACTATATTAACTCAGAACAAGTTAACTAGAAATAACTACACAGAATGGAAACAAAACCTTGACACTGTTTTAACTGCAGAGGATAACATATATGTCCTCACCACCCCATGCTCCGAAGAACCCGCTCAAATGATACGGTTGCTACTAGGCACGAGTTCGATAAGTGGAACAAGTCAAATGGGATGGCTCGTTGTTACATATTGGCTTCTATGGCTAATGTGTTACAACACAAATACTAGTCGAACGATTCTACCAGTGCCATTATCAAATCCATAAAAGAGATGTTTGGGGATCATGGCAGACCTGCCAGTAGGTTGCCATGCAGAAAATAATGAGTGCAAAGATGTCGGAAGGGACTCCAGTCAAAGAACATATTTTAAAAATGATTGGTTATTTGAACGAAATAGAAACCGTGGGAGCCAACATCAATGCACTGACCCAAGTGGATATGATCCTTAATTCTCTATCGCCATCATTCACTCAATTCAAACTTAACTATAATATAAATCAAATGTATTTCTCAATGAGTGAATTAATGAGTTCTTTACTGGCAGCGGAAGGGGTAATCAAACCTGGGGGAAGCATTTTGAACATTGAGAAAAGCTCTTCCTCTTCTCGATCTACTCCGAATGGTAAGAAAGGGAAGAAGAAGGCTGGCACTGGTGGTTCAAGTGTTGGACCGGTTCGTAAGATTGCAAAATCTAAGGGAAAAGGTAAGGGCAAAGGGAAGGGGGTGGCCAAGGCAAAGGAAAGTGTTTCCAATGCGGTGAAAAGGGCTACTGGAAGAGGAACTGTCCTGAATTCTTAGCTACAAGAGTTCAAGGTATGATTAAATCACATGTGATTGAAGTAAGTTTTATTATGGATACTTCAAAAACTTGGTGCATTGATTCTGGTGTGACTAACCATATTTGTAATTCACTGTAGGGATTCAGATCAACCAGGAAATGCAGTGATGGGGAGATCGTGCTAACTTTTGGTTCTAGCACTACCATTTTTGCAGTTGCGATAGAAGTAGTAGTTTTTAGAGTTTTTGGACAATAAGACAATAGTTTTATCAGATGTACTTTACTTCCTTTTAATGAGACGTAATTTAATTTCAGTTTCAAATTTATCGAATAATGGTTATTCTTTTCATTTTGGAACAGAAGTAGTCATTAAAAGAAATAGTTCTTTTATATGTTCTGGTATTAAAACTAATGGTTTGTATGTGATTACTCCTAATATTTCTAAAGATTCTTGCATGGAACTTAATAACTCAGTGGTAGCTGTACCATCTAAAAGAAAGGAACCTTCCACTAATCCAACAACGCTTTGGTATATGAGGCATGGCTGTATCAATCTAAATAGGATTAGTAGAATAGTCAAAGAAGGGGTCTTTGGCGATTTGGTTCTCGAACCAATGGATGTCTGTGATTCTTATTTAGAGGGTAAGATGACCAAGAGGCCCTTTCCTGCAAAAGGCAATAGGACCAATGCATTGTTGGAATTAGTTCATACTGATGTGTGTGGACCAATAAATATTAGAGCACGAGGTGGTTATGAGTATTTCATAACATTTGCTAATGACCACTCAAGGTATGGATATGTGTACCTAATCCAGCACAAGTCTGAGGCCTTTGAAAAGTTCAAAGAGTTTAGGGCTAAAGTGGAGAAGCAATTGGGCACACATATCAAGTCCATTCGATCAAATTGAGGTGGCGAGTACCTCTCTAATGAGTTCATTAATCACCTCGTGTAGTGGAGAGAAGGAATCAGACTCTTTTAGACATGACTAGGTCGATGATGAGTTATTCGAAGTTGCCATTATTCCTTTAGGGTTATGCTTTGGAAATTGCTGCTTATATACTAAATCTAGTACCAAGCAAATTTGTTCCCTGGACACCACGGGAGATGTGGATGGGCAAGCCTTCAATGCAACATCTTCGGATATGGGGGTGTCTGGCACATGTGCTGAAAGGAAAGATGAGCAAGTTGGATTCTAGATCGGAAGTATGTTACTTTGTAGGGTATCCAAAGGGTACTTACGCATGGTATTTTTATGATCCAAGAGAACAGAAAGTGTTTTTCAGCACAAATGTGTGGACCATGCGCGTTGAGGGGTGGTCCTGGTGTCTTCCCTCGATAGTGTTCCAGGACGGATCCCAAGGAGCACACTTCAGAGAAAACTAGAAATTCTTCACGCACTCCTAGAGACAAAGAGTCGCCTCCTAATTTTTATCGAGAATTAGGAAACCCAAGTTTGACACGCCCAAAATTGAATAAGGTTACTCGCCTTTCATTACCAGAAACTAGGTTCGGGGGTCTTGGTACGAGAGGGGAAGGAGCCCAAGTAGGACTAAAGCACCCCCTCCTCGCCCTACTGAATGGTAGGCCTTGATTCAAATATCCTTGTTCTTAATTCATAATTTGTATTGTTTCCTCAAACATATTAGATAATATATACATGTCAAAAAGAAGCATCTACTGAAAATTATTTCAAGAGTTTAAATCATATAGCAATCGGATGCGCATGCAATACGAGAGAGAGGTATACTCACAGTGGCTAGCCCCGCCCGAGACCGATGCAAATAAAGGAAACATGTCATGATATGCAAAAGGGAACAAGAAGACTTACATTGGGTCGACTCAAGCGAAGTCGCAAAAAGCAAAAAGAATGAAAACGTGTAATGCAATCATGTAACATTCCTAGATAAGTTTTCTCTAACACATAAGCATATAAATGGAGACTATCCTAAAGGAATTGTGTAATTGAAAACAAAGTTGTAAACCTATAAAAATTCTATGAGAAGAGATAGAGAAGGTACATGATACATGGGCACTAAGCCACATGTAGACGAGGCAAGCCAATAAATTGAAATCAAAATCCATAGCATTCAATTCTCTACACTAAGATACCAAGGAATACCCAAGCATTGTAAAAATACTAGCAAACAAATGATATGCATGAAAAACAAAGAAGACATGTCATCAATCAAATTTCCAGATTCAGCAGCCTCTAATGAATCCTATCAAAAGTGGTCTTAAACATGAGCTGGGTTAGAACCCTTTTATATAAAGTTAGATACATGTCTTAGGGAACTTCTCCAAAAAGTAGAATCTCTTTATCATTTTTAAAGCTTGAGAAATAAAGGTTTTGGGAATAGTGGATCAGGACTGTCCAATATTCTTGTACAAATCATAATTAATTCTAGGAAAATCATGTCAAGCTCTATTTTGTGTCAAAAGAAAGCTATTGCCTTATAGTTGATGAAAAAATAATCCCATGGACATGTCATGAACTTAAGGTTTCTAAAAAGTTGTTTTAAGCAGACTCTATTATTCTCGAAGTTTGGTATCATTTTACAAAGGAATGCAAAACACAAAAGAAGTATAATAGAAGTTCATGAATCATGTTTAATAAAGTTATTCTAAGTTTTAATCTCTCATCCATTTATCCTAGATGATTTCTAAACTAAGTTTTATTCATCAATTATTGTTGAGTGATCAAGGTATGACCATTTTGTATACATAATCATAATTGTAGTTAAACTTAGAAAATTCCAGAATAGTAGTATCAACTTCAAACACTTAGAAAATGATCTTAACTCAATCGTATGCTCACGATTTTACATCGGCATATAGATACATGAGTTAGGAATCATCCCCAAAAAGCATAACATTGATAACTATTATAGATTTTCTAAAATTCAAGCACAAAGAGACTATGTTCAAATCTGTCAACCGATTTCTCAACAATTTCTAAAAATAGCATATGGATCCTAGAATTTCTCAAAACGGATCGAATGAAAGCAAATTCATCAAAGTTTACCCAGAAATTTTGAAATTCATCAAACTATGGGTTTTGGTGGATCAAATCTTATGGACAAAGCCAATCTGTTTTGTGAATTTTATCTAGTTCATTTTGAAGTGTGAGAAAAACATCTTAGGTCATGGTTGAAGCTTATTAGAGAGATCAAACTCATAGATCAACTTAATTGTCATGATTCCCAATCTATTTAGCCCTCAAGTTCTATGAAGAACTTTCGATCATGGATCAAAGGGACTTACAAATATCCTATTGGAGATGAAATTTGATAGGAATTCTAGGTAATACGAATAATCAAGAGATAGGTATGAACATAGGAATCATCCTTCTCATAGATCATACATCCAAACCATCATATAATTCAAAATAAATACATATGTATAATCATGTATACATGGATCTAAAGTAAAATAGAAGAATGAAATCAAAATTGAAAACCAAAGTGAAAATCAATCTCTAATTTGAGAATTATCAATAAAATCAAAGAGACTTGGATCTAGCCATGTGAGTGTGTGAAGAACAAGAGAGGAAGAAGATGAGTGTTCTAATAAAGAAAATAAAACTAAACTAGATCCAAGTCTTATAGATCTATATATAAAAGTAGGAATTAGAGTTGAATTGGATGTTTACCTCTTGGAGGATTCTCAATTATGCAATCAAAGTTGAATTGAAGAGTCTTCTTCTTCAAGTTCTTCAAGCACTCATCCATGGAAGTTAATGGAGGCAATTGATGTCAAAACTTTCTTCAATTATCTTATCTAATTCTCTTAAAATTCATTTTAGAAGAAATCAATTCATGATTCACTATTCTCTCTCTAGAATTCTATCAAATTCTAAGTGTATGTGATTGTATCTTCAAGTATATTCAAGGTGTGCTCAAGGATCTTCCAAGATCACTCAAGATGATCTCATATGAGATGCATGAGATCTATATATAGAGTTTTGAAAAATTAACTCTTAAGTTTCAGGGTTGAAATAGTGATTTCAGAGAGCAAACAAGGGCTAAAATGGCCATTTTGGTGCCTAAACGCAGTTTTCAGGCAATTTCCTCGCAGTGGGAGGCTTCTAGAAGGGTTTGGAACCAAAAAAGCTCAATGGAGGGGGCAAGTATGAGGTGGAAACTTAGGTGGGACCCGGACCCCACATGTGGGACCCGCCACTTCTTTTTTTTGGTTCCTCTAGTTGCCTTTAAGCTCTGTTTAAAATTTACTTTCACTGCTTTTTTGGATTTTGGTAAAAATGCTTTTTGGTGTCCGAAATTGTCCGTTTATGTGCCATTGGAAATTTTTTGAGTTGAATTTTACTATAAAAATATTCCAGGAAGTTTTATATTAAAAATTGAAGTCCAATTGAAGTTCGAAAGTCCTCCGAAACTTTCGTCGTCTTTTTGAAATCAAACGACGTCTTTTCCAAAATTGCTTTTCAATGCGTGTCAATTTTAAACTTTTCATTGAAATTGAATCTCTGGATACCTAGAATACTACGTCTTGAACACTTCATGTTCATATAACCCTAAGTGAATATGAATTCTGAGAGACATTTTTGACAAAATCGGGATTTATTCATGGAAAAGGACTTTTCTGAGCTTGAAGTTACCTTCCGAAGTTCAATCTTTCGATTGTGTAGAATCTTGTACCTTCCACGGGGTACTTTTCATCATTGAATCCTTCAAGATATTGTCGACCCTAAATCCTATCAGTGTGGTCAAAATTGGGTGTCTAGAATTTGCCCCTCTTTGGTAGAGCTTGTTGTGAACAACGTGAACTGCAAGTGAGTGCCAAAGCTTGAAGGCACCTAATAACTATACTATGAGGTTTTAGGAAAAACAAAAATCCACAAAAATCATGAAATTCAAAATCTGAGAAAATCAAGAAATTAAGAAAGCAAGAATGCAATGCAATGCTGGGTAGAGGCTGCTAAGTTGAAGCTGCTGCTGGTCACGCTCCGCTGGAGCTGCCTACGTATCTTTTCCAGGAATTAGACCAAGGCATAGTTTGAGCATAAGAGAAGACAGAGAACAACACACAAACAACAACATAGATGAAATGTTCCTAGCCTAGGATGCTGATGCAGTATGAAATGTGAATGTGCACATGCTGGATTAATCACCCTCAAGAGCTCCTAGATGCAAAAATCTAATGAAAAGAATGTGACGACTCTCTCTCACAGACAGCAAAAAAATTTAATGATGCTTTCATGATCTTTATATGAAGTAGAGGGTGTCTATATTCTTTGGATAGAGACTGCGCGATTATCTTCGATGATAAGTAGTAGTTGAGACTGAGGGATATTCTTTGATGATTTCTAGTACGATTCTCAAATACAGAGGTCATCTCTTTTTGATGACTTTGTAGAGGGCGTCTCTAAATGATGACATTCAAAGATAGAGGGAATTTCCTTATGACAACTTTGTAGAGGGTGTTTCCAAATGACAACTTTCTGAGGTAGAGGGAATTTTCTTATAATGACATTGTAGAGGGTGTCTCCTTACGATGACTTTCTTATGTAGAGGGTATCTTCTTACGATGACTTTGTAAAGTAAATGGCTTTTCCTTACGACGACTTTTTGATGTAGAGGGCACCTCCATACGACGACGTTCTGAAATAGAGGGCATCTCCTTACGATGACTTTGTGAAGTAAAGCGCATCTCCATATGACGGCTTTCAAAAGTAAAGTGCATCTCCATACGACGACTTTCCAAAGGTAGAGGGCATTTCCTTATGATGACATTATAGAGGGCATCTCCTTACGATGTCTTTCTAATGTAGATCGTATCTTTTTATGATGACTTTGTAATGTAAAGGGCATCTCCTTATGATGTCTTCCTGATGTAGAGGACATCTCCATACGATGACTTTCTGAAATAGAGGGCATCTCCATACGACAACTTTCAAAAGTAAAGGGCATCTCCATACGACGACTTTCCAAAGGTAGAAAGCATCTCCATCCGATGGCATTCAAAAGTAAAGGCATCTCTATACGACAACTTTTTGAAGTAGAGGGCTTCTCCATACAACGACTCTGTGAAGTAGAGGGCGTCTCCTTATGATGACTTTAAGGGCATCTCTATACGATGACTTTGGTGATGTAGAGGGCTTTCCATGCAATGACTTTGTGAAAAAAAGGGCGTCTCCTTACGATGACTTTCTGATGTAAAGGGCATCTCCTTACAATGACTTTTCGATGTAAAGGGCATCTCCTTACGACGACTTTCTGATGTAGAGGGCATCTCCATTCGATGACATTTTGATGTAAAGGGCGTCTCCTTACAATAACTTTCTGATGTAGAGGGCATCTTCGTATGATGACTTTTTGATGTAAAGGGCATCTCCTTACAATGACTTTGTGAAGAAAATGGCGTCTCCTTATGATAACTTTCAGATGTAAAGGGCATCTCCTTACGATGACTTTGTGGAGTAGACCCTTCCTCTGGAGGTAATTACGATGATATCTGAAAGTTCTCTGCTGGGGAAATACTAGGATTCTGAAATGCTAGTAAAAGACTTTTATTCTAGAGACTCTGTTGATTCAATGTGAGACTCATATCGGTGCTTTGACCAGCTCAAACATTCTTGCAAATACAACAATCTTATTCTGACCCTAAACTTCTTGATCACGGTTTGAAGATTCTGTATTCTGATTCATCTTCTGCAAATCCTTTCTGGATGTAATTCTCGAAAGTCTACAAACCCAAATGTCCACTTTCCCAGACATCACATAATTTCAAAATAACGGGAATCATCATTTCTCGGCTATTTTCAAGCTGCAGTGCCCTCGATTCTTCGTGTTTGGGGACTTTTCTTCAACCAAGATTCAAATTCCCAAGGGTCCTTCAGACCAATTCCAACAAGTTTAAAGCACTCTTAAGGCTTTTTGGCCAATTCGGGGTCAAAACAAAGTTCCCCATATCACAATTCTGATCCATATTGATAGGTACTCAAAAGACGTGCTTCATAAGTCTTCAACTAATTTTAGCAGATATTCATGCAAGGTATACTATTCTTCTTTCAACAATGGCTCAACTCATCATCCAAGGCCGGTCTTCTGATTAGCATTTTTCCATAAACCACTTGATGCTTCATCTTGACTAGGATTGATTTATGTAATAATATTTGGAACTTCTGCTTGTATCCACCTTTAGATACTCTTAGAGTTTTATAATTATAGATCACTTCGGACCCACACACTTGAGATCATGATAGACTAGATGACGTCAGACTAGACCACGACAGAGGCTGACAGACATTGACACAGGGAAGACAAAACTCTTGACACTTAAATAGAAGTTTGGAGGAGACATCTCAATTTTCCATGATTTAATGCACGTTTGTCCTGTTTGATGTATCGTTTTGCTTTCATGTGCACTTCTCATCTTATTGTGATAACACTCAGCTGATAAAGTAATGCCTTGAAAATACTCCATACGTTTCTCAATCAATCCTTTGCTTTCTTTGAAATGTGCTTTAAATTAGTGCCTTAGCTTATAAAATAAGAGACAATTCATTTCAAATGTTTCAACGATATACTTGACGACTCAGGATACGCTTATAATGTAGAAAGGGGTATAGGCAAATGATGTTTGCCCCTAGTTGACGGGGATAAATGGATGTTTGGGCAAACGCAGTTTGCCCCTAGTGTGGCAATGATATCTTAAGGCTCTGGGCAAACTTGAAAACTTTGCCCCTAGTATGCAAGTTCAGGGATCGAGAGCCAGGGAAGCTCGCCTACTTATCCCCAAGTGGGAATCAGGCCCAAAGTAGTTCGGCCGAGGTTTGAAGGAAGGTATTTGAGATGTGGTCGAGTGTTTCAGGAGCATTGACTGAGCCGAGTAGGTTGCCTACGTATCCCCAAGTGGGAATCAGGTCCAGCATAGTTCCTCGAAGGCTGGAGGTTTTGAAAGAGCAAGGATTCAAGAATGGGGGGCTTTTCCAGCCATGTCATCAGATAGAATTTCTGAAGCAGGTCACTTGCGGTAGCGTTGAAAGAATCTAAACTACCTCTCCTTTTTTTTTCTTTTCTTTTGCTTTTTCTCTTTTTTTGTTTTTGACGGTTGATTCTTTTCACCTTTTCACTAGCCAGTCAATTTTACATCTCTCATCATGAATCACACATGTTTTTGGACCAAGATTAGCCCTTCAAATCTTTTGGGCTTACCTAAATCAATGCTTTGGGACAGTTCATGTTCCCAATTTCTCGATCTTCTTCATTCTCTTTTTTTCTTCTCTTAAGTTTTGACTGGCTAGGATCAAGTTCTTGAGAACAACACGCAAAATTTTCTTTTCTTTTCATGCTCTAAATTTTGCCTAGGTGCCCTTTCCGGTTTTCATCCTAACGAGCTTTTTCTTTTTCTTTTTTTTCTTCTTTTTTCTTTTTTTCTTCTTTTTCTTTTCATTCTCTAACTTTTGCCTAGGCGCCCTTTTGGGTTTTTTTTTTCTTTTTTGAGAGAAGTAGTTCATTTGAAATCTTTGGCTACCATCAAGGACAAAGTGTGCATGGCTCACAGTTTAGATAGGTTTGAACGGCTTGTTTTTCTGGGCTCGAGATTTTGGAATGGGAAGATTAGGGATTTAAGCTAGTCCCAAGTTACTATCAAGTATATCTTTTCAAGATTTAACCAAAGCATCTCAAGATTCTTAAAGTAAAACTAATCAATTCTTAGATTTCTTCGGCGTTAGCGCAAAATCGACTTTGATCTTTTTAGGATTCTCTTCAATGCACAAAATTATCAGCAGTGTATTTTTCACAATAATCAGAAAAATGACATTTTCAGCTTAGAGATTCATTCATTCATGATAAGGCGCATTAGATCAAGAAAATGAAAACTTTATTTCATCACTAGAAAGATAAGGGTTACAGTACTTGACATGGACTCAAAACACAACTTGACGATAGACAGACTCGACAACAAGACTCAAAACTGACTCGACTTGATCTTAAGTGAAGCGTCACTATGATTTGCTTAATTCTCTTAAGCATCCATTCGGCTTCAACAAGCAGCTATTCCAAACATCATCACTTCATCACTTTCTTGAGTTTTCCATTCTCCACCAAAGGCTCAAGCTCCTCGTTTAACCCTTCAGGCCTATACTCATTGTCTTCGAGACATCAATAACCTTCCTTGGTAGATTGCATCCAATTCATCTTCACAAGCAGTTCGCTGATTTGGTTGATAGTAGATTCCATATTAGTCATCCTAGCATCCATATCGCCTTCATGTGTCATCTTTCCAACCCTGACTGATTCGGTTGATGTTACCCCAAACTCTGACCTAATCAAACAACTGCTTAAAGTTCTGACCCAAGAGGGAGTACAACTTTTTGTTTATTAGGGATTTTCAAAGAATGATATTTACAAAAGTGGATGGAAAATCAAGGATGGAAATTCATTTCTTTTTCAAAAATATTTTCTAAAATCGAAGAAATCTTTTTCAAAATTCTGAGGAAGACAATTCTTTTCTTTTCAAAAGTATATTAGAGGTGTCGCACTCATGAGTCGTTTATGCAATGCTCGTGTAGTGTATGCACCTTAATCTAGCTTAGACCTAGAATATTTTCACATAAACACAAAAGATTCCTTGAGTATGCTAATCACCTTACTAATCCAATTATTATCCAAGGATTTTTATCTTTGAAATTCTTGATGGCTCAGGTTTACAAAATTGAATTTTTCATGAAAATTTTGAAAGACAGGGGGAGATTTGTAAATTTCAAAAACATTTTTGAACCATCAATGCTTGTGGTGTGTAATCATGATTCTTTGAATCGGGGTAGGAAATTCTGAAATTCTAAAATCTAAAATTGAATCATCAATGTTGGAATCATGATTTTTTTTCTTGAAATTTTGAAAACCAAAGTAGGAATTTGAAATCCTCTAAAATCTGAGAGGAGAATTTTGAAATTTGAATCATCAAAGTGGGAATTTTGAAATTCTCTAAAATTCTAGGGAGAATTTTGGAAGGATTTTGTGAAAGTGAATTTCAAAGCAAATTCTCAAAAGGGATATTCCCAGAATTTTCAAAAGACTAGGGTTTTTCAAAGAAGTGCTTGTATTTTCAAAATTTTTCGAAAATTGTCCTTGAATAATGATTGGATGTTTGGATAAAGACCTTACTACTCTAGAGGAATCTATCAGACAAGGTTTGATGATGCCTTCGTATACACATCCTGATCATTCACATAATCCCTTACGGGCAAACGCAAATAATTAATCACATTGTCCTAATTGAAGGGTTCTATAGAAACTATATGTAAAGGCTAGGTTTTAGTCTCATAAAGGGTCCATTAGCAAGCTCAGCGGTGTGGGTGACCTCCTCCCCGAGTGTGTGTCATTCACACATGGGCTCTATATACCGCAGGCTAACGGTGACCACATGGTACCAAAACTCTTGACAAATGGAGGAAAGGGGGCTCTCCACCCACAAGGCAATGGTTTCAAGCAGTTGCGATGAAAGAACCATACAAGTGAAAATGTAGACAGAAACAACACGATTATCGAATAATAATAAGGATATTCTTTGGCTCAAGTCAAACCCTCGAAGAATAAGAACCTATCGGTTTCATGTTCAAATCCCCAGTGGAGTCGACAGATTGTGGGCCATGCGCGTTGATGGGTGGTCCTGGTGTCTTCCCTAGATAGTGTCCCAGGATGGATCCTAAGGAGCACACTTCAAGGGAAACTAGAACTTCCTCACGTGGTCCTAGAGACAAAGAGTCCCCACCTAATTTTTATCAGGAATTAGGAAACCCAAGTTTGACTCGCCTAAAATTAAATAAGGTTACTCACCCTTCATTACCAGAAACTAGGTTCGGGGGTCTTGGTACGAGAGGGGAAGGAGCCCAATTAAGCAGGACTAAAGCACCTCCTACACTCCCTACCAAATGGTAGGCCTTGATTCAAATATCCTTGTTCTTAATTCATAATTGGTGTTGTTTCCTCAAACATACTAGATAATATATACATGTCAAAAAGGAGCATCTAATAAAAATCATTTCAAGAGATTAAATCATATAGCAATCGGATGCACATGCAATACGAGAGAGAGGTATACTCACAGTGGCTAGTCCCACTCGGGACCGATGCAAATAAAGGAAACATGTCATGATATGCAAAAGGGAACAAGAAGACTTACATTGGGTTGACTAAAACGGAGTCGCAAAAGCAAATAGAATGGAAATGTGTAATGCAATCATGCAACATTCCTAGATAAGTTGTCTCTAACACATAGGCATATAAACAGACACTATCCTAAAGGAATTGCGTCGTTGAAAACAAAATTGTAAACCTAGAAAAATTCTAAGAGAAGGGATAGAGAAGGTACATGATACATGGGCACTAAGCCACATGTAGACGAGGCAAGCCAACAAATTGAAATCCGGATCCACGGCATTCAATTCTCTGCACTATGATACAAAGGAATACCCAAGCATTATAAAAACACAAGCAAACAAATAATATGCATGAAAAAAAAAAAGAAGACATGTCATCAATCAAATTTCAAGATTCAGCAACCTCGAATGAATCCTATTAAAAGTGGTCTTAAACATGAGCTGGGTTAAAACCCTTATACAAAAAGTTAGATACATGTCTTAGGGAACTTCTCCAAAAAGTAGAACCTCTTTATCACTTTTGAAGCTTGAGAAATAAAGGTTTGGGGAACAGTGGATCAGGACTGTCCACTGTTCTTGTAAAAATCATAATTAATTCTAGAAAATATCATGTAAAGCTCTATTTGGTGTCAGAAGAAAGCTATTTTATTATAGTTGATGACAAAAATAATCCCATGGACATGCATGTGGACCACGCCCGGGATCCGAGGTCCTGGCATCTTACCTCGATAGTGTCCCGGGACAGATCCTAAGGAGCACACTTCAGGGAAAACTAGAACCTCCTCACGAAGTCCTAGAGACAAAGAGTTGCCACCTAATTATTACTGGGAATTACGAAACCCAAGTTTTACTTGCCCAAAATTGAATAAGGTTACTCGCCCTTCATTACCAGAATTAGATTCGGGGGTCTTGGTACGAGAGGGGAAGTAGCCCAAGTAGGACTAAAGCACCCCCTCCTCGCCCTACCGAACGGTAGGCCTTGATTCAAACATCACTGTTCTTAATTCATAATTGGTGTTGTTTCCTCAAACATACTAGATATGTATATATGTCAAAAGGGAACATCTAAGGAAAATCATGTCAAGAGATTAAATCAAGTAGAAGTCGGATGCACATGTAATACAAGGGAGAGGTATACTTACATTGTTTAGTCCCGCCCGGGACCGATGCAAATAAAGGAAACATGTCATGATATGCAAAAGGGAACAAGATAACTTACATTGGGTTGACTCAAGCGGAGTTGCAAAAGCAAAAAGATATGGAAACATGGAATGAAATCATGCAACAGTCCTAGATAAGATGTCTCTAACAAATAATCATACAAACGGAGACTATCCTAAAGGAATTGTGTCGTTGAAAACAAAGTTGTAAACCTAGAAAAATTCTAAGAGAAAGGATAGAGAAGGTACATGATACATGGGCACTAAACCACATGTAGACGAGGCAAGATCACAAGTCGAAGTCCAGATTCACGGAATTTAAATATCTGCACTAAGACTCCAAGAAATACCCAAGCATTGCAAAAATACAAACAAGCAAATGATATGCATGATAAACAAAGAAAACATGTCATCAATCAAATTTCCAGATTCAGAACCTTTAATGAATCCTATCAAAAGTGGTCTTAAACATGAGCCGAGTAAAAACCCTTTCACAGAAAGTTAGATACATGTCTTAGGGAACTTCTCCAAAAAGTAGAACCTCTTTACCATTTTTGAAGTGAGAGAAATAAGAGTTTTGGGAACAGTGGACCAGGACTGTCCATTGTTCTTGTAAAAATCATAATTAATTCTACAAATCATTATAGTTTATAAAAAAATAATCCCATGCACATGTTATGATTTCAAGGTTTCTGAAAAAGTGTTTTAAATAGACTCTGTTATTCTGGAAGTTTGATATCATTTGACAAATGCATGCAGAACACAATAGAAGTATAATAGAAGTTCATGAATCATGTTAATCAAGTAGATATAAGCTCTTGATCTCTCATCCAATTATCCTAGTTGATTTCTAAACCAAGTTTTATTCATCAATTCTTGTTGAATGATCATGGTATGACCATTTTGTATACATAATCATAATAGTAGTTAAATCTAGAAAATTCCATAATAGTAGTATCAATTTCAAACGCTTAGAAAATGGTCTTAACTCGATCGCATGCTCACGATTTTACATTGGCATATAGATACATGAGTTAGGAATCATCCCCAAAAAGTGGAACATCGATAACTATTATAGATTTTCTGAAATTCAAGCACAAAGAGACTATGTTCAAATCTATCAACCGATTTCTCAACAAATTCTAAAAATAGCATATGGATCCTAGAAACTCTCAAAATGAACGGGATGAAAGCTAATTCATCAAAGTTTACCCAGAAAATTTGAAATCCATCAAACTATGGGTTTGGATGGACCAAATCTCATGGACAAAACCAATCTGTTCTGCTGAATTTTCATCTAGTTCATTTTAAAGTGTGAGGAAAACATCTTAGGTGTTGATTGAAGCTTATTAGAGAGATCAAATTACTAGATCTACTTGACTATCATGATTTCCAATCAATTTAGCGCTCAAGTTCTATGGAGAATTTAGATCATGGATCAAAGGGACTTACAAATATCCTATTGGAGATGAATTTCAATAGGAATTCTAGGTAATAGAAATAATCAAGAGATGGGTATGAACATAGGAATCATCCTTCTCATAGATCATACTTCTAAACAATCAAAGAATTCAAAAAAGATACATATATAATCATGTATGCATGGATTTAAATTAAAACATAAGAATGAAATCAAAATTGAAAATCAAAGTGAAAAAACAATCTTTATTTATGAATTATCAACCAAATCAAAGAGATTTGGATCTAGCTATGTGAGTGTGTGAAGAACAAGAGATGAAAAAGATGAGTGTTCTAATAAATGGAATAAAACTAAGCTAGATCCAAATCTTATAGATCTATATATAAAAAATAGGAATTAGAGATGAATCATAGTGTTTACCTCTTGGAGGATTCTCAATTATATAACCAAAGTTGAATTAAAGATCTTCTTCAAGTGTTCTTTAAGCTTTTCAAGCATTCATCCATGGAAGTTGAGGGAGGCAATTGATGTTCAAATCATGATCTAATTACCCTAAGATTAGTTTTCTAAACTTCAATTCATAATTCTCTCTCTCTAGAATTCTCTCTTAATTGAAAGTGTATTCAAAGTGTACTTGTATCTCTCTTGTATATCCAAAGCTTCTCTTAAGATCCTATAAGTATGATTCAAGATCTTTTTAAGATACTCCTTAATACTACTTAGATGATCTCATATGATATGCATGAGATCTTATACAGAGTTTTGAAGACTTAGCTCTTAAGTTATAGGGTTAAAACAGGATTTTCATAGAGCAAAAAGAGTTAAAATGGCCATTTCAGTGCCTAAACGCAATTTCCAAGCAATTTCCTCGCAGTGGGAGCTTTCTAGAAGGCTCTGGAACCAGAAAAATGCGATGCAGAACACTCCCTATAGGTGGCAATTGTGGTGGAACCCGCCACCCCCATACCCAAAACCGCCTCCTGCTTTTTGGGTCTCTCTGGTAACCCACAAGCTATGTTTCATGTTTCAAGTGCACTGCTTTTCCAGATTTTTGTAAAATACTTTTTGGTGTCCAAAATCATCCGTTTATGTACCATTGGAAAGCTATTAGGCTGAATTTTAGTATAAAAATATTCCCAAAGGTTTTGAAATAGAAATTGAAGTCCAATTGAAGCCCGGAAGTCCTTCAGAACTTTCGACGTCTTTCTAAAATCAAACGACGTCTTTTTCAAAAATTACTTTCAAATGTGCGTCAATTTTGAACTTTTCTTTAAAATTGAATCTCTTGATACCTAGAATACTGCATTTAGAAAACTTAATGTTCATATAACCCTGAGTGAATATGAATTCTGAGAGATGATTTTGAGAAAACCGGGATTTATCCATGGAAAAGGGCTTCTCTGAGCTTGAAGTCACTTTCCGAAGTTCGATCTTTCGATTATGTGGAATCCAGTACCTTCCACGGGGTACTTTTCATCATCGAATCCTCCAAGATGTTGTCCACCCTTAATCTTATCAGTGTGGTCAAAATTGGGTGTCTACAGTTTGCCCCTCTTTAGCAGAGCTTGTTGTGAACAATGTGAATTGCAAGTGAGTGTCAAAGCTTTGAAGGCACCCAATAACCACACTGAAATGTTTTAGGAAAAACAAAAATCTGCAAAAATCAAGAAATTCAAAATCAGAGAAAATCAAGAAATTAAGAAATGCAATATTATAATGCAATGCTTGGTAGAGGAGACTAAATCTAAGCTACTGCTGGTCGTGCTTCGCTGGAGCTACCTATGTATCCTTTCCAGGAACCAGACCATGGCGTAGTTCAAGCACACAGAGGACAGAAAACAACATACAAACAACAGTATAGATGAAATGCTCCTATTCTAAGATGCTGATGCAGTATGAAGACGTGAATGTGCAAGTGCTGGAGGAATCATCCTCAAGGTTTCCCTAGATGCAAAATCGAATGCAAGGGATGCAATGTCTTACTCTCACAATAAAAAATTTCTAAAGGTGAGTATGCTATCTATATCTCGGATGATTCTCGGAGTCTTGTTGGTGTCTTTCTTCTGAGTTTGAGGCTTGTAGGTGTCATCTGTATCTCGGACGACTGCTGAGTATCATGTTCAAAACAACTTCTTATAAAAAAAATGTATTAATCCTTGGACAATTGCTGACATGGAGTAGAGTCCTTCTGCTGGGGATGATTGCTGATGTAGTGTCCTTCTACTGGGGACGATTGTTGATGTAGAGTCCTTCTAGTAGGGATGATTGCTGACGTCAAGTCCTTTTACTGGGGACAATTACTGATGTAGAGTCCTTCTGCTGGGAACGATTGTTGAAACAGAGTCCTTCTGCTAGGGATGATTAATGAAACAGGTCCTTCTGTTGGGGACGATTGCTGATGTAGAGTCCTTCTTCTGAAACAGGTCTCTTCAGGGGATAAATCTTCTGAAATAGGTCCTTCTTCGGGGGACAAATCTTCTAAAACAAGTCTAAAGGAAAATCTTCTGAAACAGGTCTCATGCCAATCCCGGTGGGTATTAGTCATCTTCCTTAGAATCGTCTTCAAATTCTTATCGGCTGCTTCAACTGCCCCATTTGTTTGCGGCCTATATTATGCTGGCATGTGATGTATGATCTTGTATTCCTCTAGTAAATCCAAAACTTCTTTGTGAAAGTGGCTGCCGTGATCAGATATCAACTCATGAGGGACCCCGTATCGACAGATTATATTTCTTCTGATAAATCTAGCCACATCTTTAGCCTTCAATGTCGCATAAGATTCTGCTTCCACCCACTTTGTGAAATAATCAATTGCTACCAGGATATATTGATGCCCATTCGAGGCCTTCGGGGTTACTTCCCCAATAATATCCATTCCCCAAACTGAGAATGGTCAAGGAGTAGTTATGTTGTACAGCAGTGATGGCGACACATGCTTCATGTTGGCATGGATCTGACACTTGTGACATTTTCTGACATAGTCATAGCAGTCTTTGTCCATAGTAGTCCAATAATACCCTTGTCGAATGATCTTCTTGGCAAACATATGTCCGCTTATGTGAGGTCCACACACCTCTTCGTGAATTTGCTCCATCATTTTCTTCGCACTGTTCCCATATAAACATGCCAAGTTGAACCCATTGTATGATTTCTTTAGCAGACTTCCACCACAAATCATGAACTAAGCTGAGAATCTGTTTATGGCTTTCTTGTCTTTTTCGGACACACCTAGATATTCCCCATTTTTAATGAAGTTCTATATGTCTGTGTACCACGGAAGTTCTTCGACTTCTTCTATTTCCCCGATCTTCTCGTAAGACAGTTGTTCTCTCTGTTCAATTATCAATGGAGTTAACCTTATTCCCACAGGAATCTCAATCATCGAGGCTAATGTAGCCAAAGAGTCTACTAGCTGATTTTCTTCTCAAGGTAGGTAGAAGAACATGATATGCAAGAAACGAGTTCGTAGAGACTCGAGGTATTCATGATAAGGCTTCAACTTTTCTTCCTTGACTTTCCAATCTCCTCAAACTTAGGATATGATCAGATTGGAATCCCTAAATACATCAAGTTTCCTTACTTCCAAAGTCAATGCGGCTTCCAACCTCAAGATACAAGCTTCATACTTAGCAGTGTTGTTGGTGGAAGTATACTTTAGTTTAATAGCAAACAGGGCATGTGCTCTTTCAAGGGATACAAGGATAATCCCTACTCCATATCATTTTTGGTTTGCAACTCCGTCAAAATACATCTTCCATGCATCTTCTCTCACTTCCATCAATCCTTCATCAGGGAACATGAATTGCTCGTTTTTCATATTTATTGGATGCTCAGCTAAATGCTCTACGACAGATCTTCCTTTAACAGATTTGCTCGTAGCATGTGTTAAGTCAAATTCCGATAGCATCAAGGTCTATCAGGAAATTCTGTCTGTCAATGTTGGTTTTTCAAAGAGGTACTTCAAAAGGTCCATTCAGGAGATCAAAACAACAGGGAAGGTCAACATATAATGTCTTAGACGACGAGTGGCCCAAACTAAAGACCAACACGTCTTTTCTAGTGGAGAATACTTTAGCTCATACCCAGTCATCCTTTTGCTCAAGTAGTAAATGGCTTTTTCTGCATAACCTTCATCTCCTTCTTGGGCTAACATACATCCCATAGCATTTTCTGACACGGATAAGTACAAATAGTAAAGGCTTTCCTTACGTCGGGGGTGAAAGAACTGGTGGGTTTGATAGATGAGTTTTGATCTTGTCAAAAGCCTCTTGGCACTGATCGTCCCATTCGAATTTCTTTCCTTTTCTCAATAAGCTGAAAAGTGGATCACAAGTTGTAGTGAGCTTAGAGATGAAGCGACTGATGAATTGGATTCATCCTAGAAATCCTCTTACTTCTTTTTCATTCATCGGAGGAGGCATATCTATAATAGCTTTGATCTTTGTGGGGTCAACCTCAATTCCTCGTTGTGTAATGAGAAATCCTAGCAGCTTCCCAGTGGTTACTCCAAAAGTACACTTCTGTGGGTTCAATCTCATCCTGTATCTTCTCAATCTTTCAAAGAATTTGGTGAGGGCCACTAAATTCCCACTTTTTTCCTTTGATTTAACAATCATGTCATCCACATATACTTCTATCTATTTATGAATCATGTCATGTAGCAAAGTAGTAGCAGCTCTCTGATAGGTTGCTCCAGCATTCTTTAACCTAAACAGCATCACTCGATAGCAGTCTGTCCCCCAGTGAGTTGTGAATATAGTCTTTTCTTTGTCTTCGAGTGCCATTAAAATCTGATTGTACCCTGAGAAACCATCCATGAATGATGACAGCTCATGCCCTGCTGTGTTATCCTTGGGACTGGCTTTGTTTAAATCCCTAAAGTCGACAATACTCGGATCCTTCCGTCCTTTATCACAGGAACTATGTTGGCTATCCATTCCGGGTATTGGGTTACCATTAGGAATCCAGATTTCAACTGTTTCTCAACTTCTTCTTTAATCTTCAAAGTCCACTCAGGTCTCATGTGTCTCCACTTTTGCTTAACAGGTTTTGAATTAGGAAAGAGGGGGATATGGTGTTGGACAATCTCTGGATTAATGTCTGGTATATATTCGTAAGACCAATCGAAAACATCTTTAAATTCTTTTCATAAATTGATTAGTTTATTACTTTCTTGTGAAGTGAGTGTAGTGCCAATATGAACATTTTGTGGGTTATCTTCATTACCCAAGTTTATTAGCAAAGTTTCTTCAATAATCTTGCATGCATATTCATTTTCATTTTTGATTAATCTTTGCAAATCCTCAAAAATTTCAAAATCAAGATCATTAGACACAGAAGAGTAAGCAAAATCTTTGTTCATTTCATTAACATTTTTGGGTACATCAAAAGCAAAAGCAAACTTAACATCATGGTTCTTACAGACTTCCGGGGAAATGGGGGAGGGGATTTGTTGACTCCTGATTCGATCACCCAATTGCTCAGAGCTCCCTCTATTGGCTTGATTTCTTTCACATTTCCCTGTGCCTTTTCGGTATCCATTAGCATGTTCAGTTCATCGCCCATTAGCATATTCAGATCATCGGTCGTCATCAGATTAGCCTAATCCTTCTCTTCTTTCTTGGCAGGTGGTGCATACAAGAACGGATCCTCATAGTCGGAGAACTCATGTTTGAAGAAAATCTCAAGTCCAAGCTTGATACTCTTGCTATCTGGATCATACCACGGTTCAGGAATGCCACAGAAGGGGAAGTCATCACCCTCTTTTACAAAGTACCCATTCAAGATTCTTGGCCCGGAAACAACCATCGGTTCTTTTCCTTTGATCATCTGCTTCTTATCTTCTTCAATCAATTGATATCCCTGTCCAGATTTATCTTTCTGCTCATGGAAGTGAGGCGGTTCGGTTATTACTTGTTGATGATGCCCCATTCCCATTCCAGGGAAATAATTTATCTTTCACACCTGTGAGCTACTTTAGGATTTGTATACTGGTCAAAATACAATGGCATGACTTTAGGGATCCAATTTTGTCCCACTTCTTCTTGTAGATCTTCGACAACCGAGTTTTCTTTCTCAAACATCTTTCGATACTCGCGTCCGGTATAAACGACTTCTTTTTCTTGAACGGAGTGATCTCTTCACCCCAAACAAATGTATCAAGAAGACTCTACTCCTTGTCATTGTCGAGTCAATCCCAAATGGATTTCTTATATGGCTTCTTTTCTAGCATTCCCACAAAGTCAAACCTCCCAGCTCATTTTCTTCTTCTGGTGTTTGGACTTCTAGCACAAGGCCATGGCTTGTCCCTTCTTCCTTGATCCTGCTATCCCCAAAGATTATTACCACCTCCTCTTTCTAAATAAACTTGACTTTCTGATGGAGAGTAGAGGCGACAACATCATTTACATGTAACCATGAATGTCCCAATAGCAGATTGAAGCTAGCCGGAATATCAGTCACTTGGAATTTAGTTCCTTTGTTCAATGGTCCGACTTCAATTTTTAGCTTAATCATTTCCACAATAGCCCTTTTAGTATTATCATAGGCTCTCATAGTCTGTGTTGATGGCAAGAATTCTGAAACAGATAGCTCCATTCTGAGAGCAGTTTGGAGAGGACATACATTCAAAGCTGATTCATTGTCTACCAAGCAAACTGGTACTCTATTTGCCAAGCCACTGTATAGTGATGTAGAAAGCCCTATTGTGGTGTGCCCCTTCCAGTGGTAAATCTTCATCTGTGAATGTGATTATAGGCTTTCGAGGTTTTGCAGAGATCATGTTCACCAAATCTTTGGGAGTAGTGTTGACAAACACATCCAATCAATTGAGAGTATCAAGCATAGCTTGTTTGTGTTTGTGAGAGGTCATAAGCAATCCCCATACTGAGATCCAGGCTTGTGTTTTCTTCAACTGCTTTAGGATTTCATCCTCTTCTTCACTTATGATTCCGTTATCAGCTTCTTTTGCTTTGACGACTTCTTTCTCTTTCCAAGTTTCCTTTTCATGATTTTCTAACTCATGAGGTTTGAAATGACGTCCAGAATGCGTCTAGTGGTTGGCTTCATTAGTGATCCAAATAGACTCAAGTTCTTTGACTAATTTCTCAGTGCCAGCAGTGACTTTCCATATAGAATCATCATGGATTATGGTGTTATTAACGGAATAATCCTCATCATCATACCACCAATCTCCTTCTTCTCCCATCATGGCAAAGGGATCATCATCTTTGATTTCAAGGCTTTTAACAGATTTCGCCAATCCTCTAATCGACCTAATGCTTTGTTTCTCGGTGACTGCTTCTATGGGCTTTTCTTCTTCATACCAGATTGAATCATCAGTGATGGTATTGGGATTCCACCATTCAATTATGAGATTTTCGTTGGCTATCTCTTCTTCAAAGGCCAGTGCTTCTTCAACCCACTCTTCTTCTTCTACATTTTTCAAAATACAAGTTGCAGCATTTTCTGGGAGCTGAATATCCATGGCAGGCTGATCCAAGGATGTAATGTAAACCATCAGGTTATAGATTTGAGACCCTTCTTCTACAAAGTTGACATTTGGCATGTTCCCTTTATGATTAGGGAAAGGATTCTTCTGAACATTCGGCTGGGCAGGAGGAGAAGAAATGACCCCTTTTTTAATTAAGTCTTCAATCTCATGGCAAAGTCTCCAGCATCTATCTGTGCTATGTCCACGGCCTTGATGAAAGTCACAATAGAATTCAGTTTTGAAGCCCGGCAAGAGTGGATTGGGCTCTGGCTTGGGTTCCAATTTCTGCAAATACCCCTTTTCTAGCATTCTTTCAAGTGCGGTGCTTAGCGACATTCCCAAATCGTAAAATTCTCTTTTCTCTTTCAACTGCTTCTGATTTTGATTTCCTCTTTCATTAGCCATGCCTCGACGCTCTTTCTGAAAAGGCTGAGGAGATAGTGTGTTAATGGCAGCAGACTGATTATAGACTGGCCTTTCTGTCTTTTGGTACCGGTTGCTCAAACTCTCTTCCATGATCTTTCCATCTCTAATGGCATCTTCTATTAAAGTCCCCACATCAAACAGTTGTTCAAAGCTCACAATAGACTGAAACTCTAGCCTTTCCAAGTATTCGAGCTGTAGATTTCTAATGATCATTTAGACTTGATCCTTTTACGTCGGCCTGCTAGTCATCTGAGCAGCTTTAGCCTCCAACGAGTAAGAAAACCTACGAAGGATCCCTATACTCCTGTTTGGTGGTCTCTAGATCTCTTGCAGTCACATCAAATGACTGGTTATACGAATATTGAGCCATGAAAGCTTTGGCCAATGCCTTCCAATCTCTGGTTATGGCTGGTTCTAGTGTCAAGTACCATGAAAGTGCTGCCCCACTCAAAACCCTTAGAAACAGTAGAGCGAAGAAGTCAGACCCAATACCCATAGGCTGCAAGGTTCCCACATAAAGCCTCAGATCTCTCTTTGAATTTTCGGTTCCATTGAAGAATTCAATATGCGGCATCTTAAATTTTTCTGGGAGTTTAGCTTTCGGAGCGTCACCGGCCCCTCGACGTCGAATAGATACTCATCCACCCCTTTGCTTTTTTTGATCACATTCTCTAACCTGTCGATCTTGGCCAACTTGTCCCGAGTTTCCTGATCTAATTGAACCTTCAGTTGAACTGTCTTCCCAGAATCTTCTTCTTTATGGTGCAACGGAGGCAGTGGTGGTGGTAAATTAGTCAACTACTCAATCATTCTCATCATAGTAGCAAATTTTTCCCGATTCTGTTCCCTGCTCTGATCTAACGCAGTCTGCATTGTGGCCAATCTTGCTTCCATGTCAGCTTCGTATGTCATATTCTCATACCTAGTGGACCCGGTTGTTCCTTCTTCAAATCCTGATCAGATCAAGCGGTTGTTCGGAGCTCTGACCCAGGAAGGAGTACGACTTTTTGGTCCTATCTTCTCTTTTCTGATTTATTAGGGATTTTCAAATAATTAGGTATCTTATTGCAAAAGAATTTTCCAAAGAGTGATATTTTACAGAAAGTGGATTGAAAATCATTTCCTTTTTCATAACAATTTTCAAAATTGAAGAAATCAAGTTCCAAAATTCTGAGGAAAATAATGTTTCTTATTTTTAGAAAGTATTTTTAGAGGTGTCGCACTCGTGAATCGTATATGCAATGCTCGTGTAGTCCATGCAATGCAAATGAAATGTAATCTAACCTAAATGCAATGCACCTGAATCTAGCTTAGACCTAGCATATCAGCACAGATTCCTTGAGTATGCTAATCACCCTACTAATCCAATCTTTATCCCAGGATTTTTAGGTTTGAAATTCTTGATGGCTCAGGTTTACAAAATTGAAATTTTTCATGAAAAGAAAGGGGAAGATTTGTAACTTTCAAAATTATTTTTGAACCATCAATGCTTGTGGTGTGAAATCATGATTCTTGGAAATCGAGGTAGGAAATTTGAAATTCTAAAATCTGAGTGGAAAATCTAAAATTGAATCATCAAAGCGCGATGATCAAGGTAGGGATTTTGAAATTCTCTAAAATCTAGGGAGAACTTTGAAAAGATTTTGAGAAAGTGAATTTCAAAGCGAATTTTCAAAAGAGATATTCTCGAAATTTTCAAAAGATTTGGGTTTTACAAAGAAGCGCTTGTATTTTCAAAATTTTCAAAAACAATTGTCCTCGAATAATGATTGGATGTTTGGATAAAGACCATACTACTCTAGAGGAATCTACCATACAAGTTTTGATGATGCCTTCAGATACACTTCCTCATCATCCACATAATCCCTTACGGGCACCCGCAAATAATTCATCACATTGTCCTAATCAAAGATGATAATAAAGATCCTAATTGAAGGGTTCTATAGAAACTATATGCAAAGGCCGGGTGTTAGTCTCATAAAGGGTCCATTGGCAAGCCAAGGGCTCTATATACCGCAAGCGGTACAAGGCTAATAGTGACCATATGCTACCAGAACTCTTCACAAATAGAGAAAAGAGGGACCTCTACCCTCAAGATAATGGTCTCAAGTAGTCGCGGTGAAAGAACAATGCAAGTGCAAATGCAGGCATAAATAACACGATTAACGAATTAATAACAAGGATATTCTTTGGCTTAAGTCAACCCCTCTAAGAATAAGAAACTATTAGTTTCATGCTCAAGTCCCCAGCAGAGTCGTCAGATTGTGGACCACGCTTGGGATCCGAGATCCTGGCATCTTCACTCGATAGTGTCCCGGGACAGATCCCAAGGAGCACACTTCAGGGAAAACTAGAACCTCCTCATGCGGTCCTAGAGACAAAGAGTCGCCACCTAATTTTTATCGGGAATTAGGAAACCCAAGTTTGACTCGCCCAAAATTGAATAAGGTTACTCGCCTTTCATTACTAGAAATTAGGTTCGGGGGTCTTGGTACGAGAGGGGAAGGAGCCCAAGCAGGACTAAAGCACCCCCTCCTCACCCTACCGAACAGTAGTCCTTGATTCAAATATCCTTGTTCTTAATTCATAATTGGAGTTGTTTCCTCAAACATACTAGATATATATACATGTCAAATGGGAACATCTAAGAAAAATCATGTCAAGAGATTGAATCAAGTAAAAGTCGGATGCACATGCAATACAAGGCAGAGGTATACTTACAGTGGTCAGTCCCGCCCGGGACCGATGCAAATAAAGGAAACATGTCATGATATGCAAAAGGGAACAAGAGAACTTACATTGGGTTGACTCAAGCGGAGTCACAAAAGCAAAAAGATATGGAAACTTGTAATGCAATCATGCAACAATCCTTGATAAGATGTCTCGAACAAATAATCATATAAACGGAGACTATCCTAAAGGAATTGTGTCGTTGAAAATAAAGTTGTAAACCTAGAAAATTTATAAGAGAAAGGATAGAGAAGGTACATGATACATGGGCACTAAGCCACATATAGACGAGACAAGATCACAAGTCGAAGTTCGGATCCACGGCATTCAATTCTCTGCACTAAGACACCAAGAAATACCCAAGCATTGTAAAAATACAAACAAGCAAATGATATGCAATATGTCGTCAATCAAATTTCCATATTCACCAACCTCTAATGAATCCTATCAAAAGTGGTCTTAAACATGAGCAGGATTAAAACCCTTTTACAGAAAGTTATATACATGTCTTAGGGAAGTTCTCCAAAAAGTAGAACCTCTTCACCATTTTTGAAGTGAGGGGAATAAGAGTTTTGGAAAAAGTGGACCAGGACTGTCCACTGTTCTTGTAAAAATTATAATTAATTCTACAAAAATCATGTGAAGCGTTATTTGGTGTCAAACGAAAGCTATTTCATTATAGTATATGACAAAAATAATCCCACGGATATGTCATGATCTTAAGTTTTCTAAAAAAGTTTTTTAAACAGACTCTGTTATTCTGGAAGTTTTATATCATTTGACAAATGAATGCAAAACACAATAGAAGTTCATGAATCATGTTAATCAAGTAGATATAAGCTCTTGATCTCTCATCTAATTATCCTTGATGATTTCTAAACCAAGTTTTATTCATCGATTCTTTTTGAATGATCAAGGAATGACCATTTTGTATACATAATCATAATTGTAGTTAAATCTAGAAAATTCCAGAATAGTAGTATCAATTTTAAACGCTTAAAAAATGATCTTAACTCGATACAAGTGTTAGGAATCATCCCCAAAAAGTGGAACATCGATAACTATCATAGATTTTTTGAAATTCAAGCACAAAGAGACTATGTTCAAATCTGTCAACCGATTTCTCAACAATTTCTAAAAATAGCATATAGTTCCTAGGAACTCTCAAAATGGACCGAATGAAAGCTAATTCATCAAAGTTTACCGAAAAAATTTGAAATCCATCAAACTATGGGTATTGATGGACCAAATCTCATGGACAAAACCTATCTATTTTGCTAAATTTTCATCTAGTTCATTTTAAAGTGTGAGGAAAACATCTTAGGTGTTGATTGAAGCTTATTAGAGAGATCAAATTCCTAGATCTACTTGACGATCATGATTTCCAATCAATTTGGCCCTCAATTTCTATAGAGAACTTTAGATCATGGATCAAAGGGACTTACAAATATCCTATTAGAGATGAATTTCAATAGGAATTCTTGGTAATAGAAATAATCAAGAGATGGTTATGAATATAGGAATCATCCTTCTCACAGATCATACTTCTAAACTATCATAGAATTCAAAATAGATACATATATATATATATATATTCATGTATGCATGGATGTAAATTAAAACATAAGAATGAAATCAAAATTAAAAATCAAAGTGAAAAACAATCTCTAATTATGAATTATCAACAAAATCAAAGAGATTTGGATCTAGCTATGTGAGTGTGTGAATAACAAGAGATGAAGAAGATGAGTGTTCTAATAAATGAAATAAAACTAAGCTAGATCCAAATCTTTTAGATCTCTATGCACAAAATAGGAATAAGAGATGAATCATAGTGTTTACCTCTTGGAGGATTGTCAAATATATAACCAATGTTTAATTGAAGATCTTCTTCTTCAAGTGTTCTTCAAGCTTTTCAAGCAGTCATCCATGGAAGTTGAGGAAGGCAATTGATGTTCAAATCATGATCTAATTACCCTAAGATTAGTTTTCTAAACTTCAATTCATAATTCTCTCTCTCTCTCTAGAATTCTCTCTTGATTGAAAGTATATTCAAAGTGTATTTGTATCTCTCTTGTATATCCAAAGCTTCTCTTAAGATACTATAAGTATTATTCAAGTTCTTTTAAAGATACTCCTTCATACTACTTAGATGATCTCATATGAGATGCATGAGATCTTATATAGAGTTTTGAAGACATAGCTCTTAAGTTACAGGGTTAAAATAGGATTTTCAGAGAGTCGAAAAGGGTTAAAATGGCCATTTCGGTGTCTAAACGCAATTTCCATGCAATTTTCTCGCAGTGGGAGCCTTCTAGAAGGGTCTAGAACCAGAAAAATGTGATAGAGAACACCCCCTATAGGTGGTGGTTATGGTGGGACCTGCCACCCCATACCCAAAACTGCCACCTGCTTTTTGGGTCTCTCTAGTTACCCACAAGCTCTGTTTCAAGTTTCAAGTGCACTGCTTTTCCAGATTTTTGTAAAAATGCTTTTTAGTGTCCGAAATTGTCTATTTACATACCGTTGGAAAGTTGTCAGGCTGAATTTCAGTATAAAAATATTCCCAGAGGTTTTGAAATAGAAATTGAAGTCCAATTGAAGCACGGAAGTCTTCCGAAACTTTCGTTGTCTTTCTAAAATCAAACGACGACCTTTTCAAAATTGCTTTCAAATGTATGTCAGTTTTGAACTTTTCTTTAAAATTGAATCTCTGGGTACCTAGAATACTATGCTTAAAACACTTAATGTTCATATAACCCTGAGTGAATATGAATTTTGAGAGACGATTTTGAGAAAATCGGGATTTATCCATGGAAAAGGGCTTTTCTGAGCTTGAAGTCACTTTTCGAATTCGATCTTTTGATTATGTGGAATCCAGTACCTTCCATGGGGTACTTTTCATCATCGAATCTTCCAAGATGTTGTCCACCCTAAATCCTATCAATGTGGTCAAAATTGGGTGTCTACAATGCACGACCTTAAGGTTTCTGAAAAGTTATTTTAAGCTGACTCTGTTATTCTGAAAATTTTGTATCATTTGACAAAGGAATGAAAAGCACAATAGAAGTTTAATAGAAGTTCATGAATCATGTTTAATCAAGTTATTCTAAACTTTTAATCTCTCATCCATTTATCCTAGATGATTTCTAAACCAAGTTTTATTCATCAATTGTTGTTGGGTGATCAAGGTATGACCATTTTGTATACATAATCATAATTGTAGTTAAACTTAGAAAATTCCAGAATAGTAGTATCAACTTCAAACGCTTAGAAAACAATCTTAACTCGATCATATGCTCATGATTTTACATTTTGGTATATAGATATATGAGTTAGGAATCATCCCCAAAAAGCAAAACATTGATAACTATTATAGATTTTCTGAAATTCAAGCACAAAGAGACTATATTCAAATGTGTCAACCGATTTCTCAACAATTTCTAAAAATAGCATATGGATCCAAGAAGTTCTCAAAACGATCAAATGAAAGCTAATTCATCAAAGTTTACCCAGGAATTTTGAAATCCATCAAACTATGGGTTTTGGTGGATCAAATCTTATGGACAAAACCAATCTGTTTTGCTGAATTTTATCTAGTTCATTTTGAAGTGTGAGAAAAACATCTTAGGTGATGGTTGAAGCTTATTAGAGAGATCAAACTCATAGATCAACTTAATTGTCATGATTCCCAATCAATTTAGCCCTCAAGTTCTATGAAGAACTTTCGACCATGGATCAAAGGGATATACAAATATCCTATTGGAGATGAAATTCTATAGGAATTCTAGGTAATAGAAATAATCAAGAGATAGGTATGAACATAGGAATCATCCTTCTCATAGATCATACTTATAAACCATCATAGAATTCAAAAAAGATACATATATAATCATGTATGCATGGATTTAAATTAAAACATAAGAATGAAATCAAAATTGAAAACTAAAGTGAAAATCAATCTCTAATTTGAGAATTATCTATAAAATCAAAGAGACTTGGATCTAGCCATGTGCGTGTATGAAGAACAAGAGAGGAAGAAGATGAGTGTTCTAACAAAGAAAATAAAACTAAACAAGATCAAAGTCTTGTAGATCAATATATAAAAGTAGGAATTAGAGATGAATTGGATGTTTACCTCTTGGAGGATTCTCAATTATGCAATCAAAGTTGAATTGAAGAGTCTTCTTCTTCAAGTGTTCTTCAAGTTCTTCAAGCACTTATCCATGGAAGTTAACAGAGGCAATTAATGTCAAAACTTTCTTCAATTATCTTATATAATTCTCATAAAATTCATTTTACAAGAAATCAATTCATGATTCACTATTCTCTCTCTAGAATTCTATCAAATTCTAAGTGTATGTGATTGTATCTTCAAGTATATTCAAGGTGTGCTCAAGGATCTTCCAAGATCACTCAAGATGATCTTATATGAGATGGATGAGATCTATATATATAGAGTTTTAAAAACTTAACTCTTAAGTTTCAGGTTAAAACAGTGATTTCAGAGAGTAGAAAAGGGCTAAAAGAACCATTTCGGTGCCTAAACGCAATTTCCAAGCAATTTCCTCGCAGTGGGAGGCTTCTAGAAGGGTCTGGAACCAAAAAAGATCGATAGAGGGGGCAAGTATGAGGTGGCAGCTTAGGTGGGACCTGCCACCACACATGTAGGACCTGCTACTTCTTTTTCTAGTTCCTCTGGTTACCCTTAAGCTCTGTTTAAAATATTACGTTCACTACTCTTTTAGGTTTTTGTAAAAATGCTTTTTATTGTTCAAAATCGTCCATTTATACCGTTGGAAAGTTTTCGAGTTGAATTTCAGTATAAAAATATTCCAGGAAGTTTTATAATGAAAATTGAAGTCCAATTGAAGTCCGGAAGTCCTCCGAAACTTTCGTCATCTGTTTTAAATCAAATGACATCTTTTCCAAAATTACTTTTCACTACGCGACAATTTTGAACTTTTCTTTAAAATGGAATCTTTGGATACCTAGAATACTACATTTAGAGCACTTCATGTTCATATAACCCTAAGCGAATATGAATTCTGAGAGACATTTTTGACAAAATCGGGATTTATGCATGGAAAATGGCTTTTCTGAGCTTGAAGTCACCTTCTGAAGTTTGATCTTTCGATTATGTGGAATCCAGTACCTTCCACGGGGTACTTTTCATCATTGAATCCTCCAAGACATTGTCCACCCTAAATCCTATCAACGTGGTCAAAATTGGGTGTCTACAAAATGCTATTTTCTTGGAGGATGATGATTATATCATAAACCAAAAACCTAAGGGAAGGATAGATCTTAGAGAGATTGAAGGAGAGCCCTCAGTCCTACCTATAGTTGATAATAATGTGAGATAAGAAATTACCACTTTTTCACCCATTTCCGCACCGGTACCTCTTGTAGTGGGAGGATTATCAGCCTGCCTGATAGATTCATGTTCTTAGGAGAAATTTTGAAGCTGTCTCCATAAAATTTGAATTTAATCCTACCACATATGAAGAGGCAATGGCTGATGTTGATTTAGCTCATTGGTTTACAACTACAAAGGCTGAATTGGAATCTAAGGATTCCAATCAAGTCTGGGATCTTGTAGAACTTCCAGCCAATATTAAACCCATTGGTTATAAGTAGGTCTATAAGAGGAAAAAAGGATCTGATGGAAAGGTTGAGAACTTTAAGGCAAGGCTTGTAGCGAAAGGTTATACTAAGAGGGAGGGCATTGACTATGAGGAAACCTTCTCGCCGATAGCCATGATCAAGTCCATCAGAGTACTCTTATCCATTGTCGCATGCCTGGATTTTAAGATCTGGTTGATGGATGTCAAAACTGCATTCTTGAATGGCAATCTTGAGGAAGACATCTATATGTAATAACCATAAGGGTTCATAGCTGGTCAGAAAGGTAACTTAGTATATAAGTGGTAAAAGTCCATTTATGGGATTAAGCAAGCATCCAGAAGTTGGAACATTCGTTTAGACTAAGCGGTCAAATCACTTGGTTTAATACAGAATCTGGATGAGCCTTGTGTATACAAGAAGAGTGAAGGAAAATGGTGGCTTTTCTTATTCACTACATTGACGACATTCTACTCATTAGGAATGATGTAGCAGCGTTGTCGACTATTATGGTTTGGCTAGCTAGTACTTTCGATATGAAGGATTTAGGAGAGGTGAGCTATATCCTTGGGATAAAGCTCTTTTGAGATCGCAAGAGAAAGATAAT
The DNA here is from genome assembly GCA_033977485.1 of Hydrangea macrophylla. Lineage (NCBI taxonomy): Eukaryota > Viridiplantae > Streptophyta > Magnoliopsida > Cornales > Hydrangeaceae > Hydrangea > Hydrangea macrophylla. The sequence continues at coordinate 44,692,884 of CM066984.1, read as the reverse complement.
GGGATTATCTCAAGCTAGTTATATCGATAAGGTGCTAACTAGGTTTTCAATGGACAATTTGTAGAAAGGTTTATTACCTTTCAGGCATGGTTTAGCATTCTCCAAAGACCTGTGTCCAAAGACACAGGAGGAGGGGAATCGCATGGCAGGAGTTCCCTATGCTTCGGCAGTGGGAAGTCTCTTATATGCGATGTTATACATTACACCAGATATCTGCTTTGCCATTAGTATGGTTAGTAGATATCAATCGAATCCAAGTCCATAGCACTAGACAGCCGTTAAGCAGATTCTTAAGTACTTGAGTAGGACATGGTGGTGATGAGTTAATTCCAGTGGGATACACTGACTCAGACTGTATGTCAAATGAAGATTCGAGAAAGTCGACATCCGGATATCTCTTTACCTTAGGAGGTGGTGCTGTTAATTGGAGGAGCATTAAGCAAAAATCCATTACAGACTCAACTACAGAAGTTGAGTATGTGGCTACTTATGAAACCACAAAGGAAGAGTTCCTCATGGAACTCGGGGTGGTACTAGCATCACTGTCACCTATTATGATATATTGTGATAATAGTGGGGCAGTGGCACAGTCCAAGGAGCCAAGGAACCACAAAAAGGGAAAGCAAGTAGACCAGAAATATCATCTAATACGAGATATTGTTCAACGTGGAGATGTGACTGTCACCAACATTGCCACCTCTGAAAATCTTGCAGATCCGTTTGCAAAGGCCTTGCCACAGAATGTCTTTAATTGTCATCTAGATAGTTTAGGTCTCAGATGTAGTCCTGAATGGCTATGAGTGTAAGTGGGGGAGTTTATTGGGTTTGTGCCCTCGAACCATTACTTTATGTATAAGACATTTACATTTTAATATATGGATCTCAGTATTACATTTTGTTATCTATGTCTTTCATGAGATGATTGTTTATCCTTAAGTATGATTGTAAGTAATTCGTGTCTGTATGAGATACATACAAGTGAGATACAAATTATAATTCTTTGATACTTAGAATTTGTTATAGTGAATGATGAGACTGGATATCTCATCAGGTGTACACTATAACATGATTAACTACCATTGGATGGAGTGATGAATCTCAATCACTAGAGTATAACTCTTTGTTAATATGATAGTGCTTATAGTGCATTGACGGACTTGAGCTTTCCTGTTGACACTTAAGGCTGTCAACAGTCAATAGAAACTCATAACATGTATAAGGTACGTGTTCTCAATCTTAAGACGATTATGAACACAAACTGTGGATATGGCTGCTTTGACTTACCAATCAGTGAGGTCTTAAAGATCAACACCTAGGTATCTTGGGTATGTCATGTTCATAGGGTTGTGAACATATATTGTCAAGATAGAATCTACCCTCTGTTACAGAGTAAGCATTCCCTTGAGAATGTCATCAAGTTGATTATTGAGAACAACAGTCTTGTTGATAAGTAGTTATCAACATGTTTGGTAATCATGAATGTTCAATGGGACTCACGGAATGGAAGATGTAATCATCATTCAGGTTGACAGTAATAATCATCATTCAGGGACATTAGTACACCATACAAGTCTAGTTATTGCTTCGGATATGTTCTTTTGCATTGGAATTCAGTTATCGTTTTATAGTGGAGTAAACGTTAACTGACTAGTTAGTTAATTTGCTGACCAAAGAGTTTGGTCATCGTAATTAATAACTGGTCTGAGCCAATAATAAAGAGCCTAGGAGATCCCACTCTTAGCTCCCCTAGGATGCTTGGAAATTTAAATGAGGCTCTTGTCAAGACAGGTTCAATCGATCGCAGGAGTTTCGATCAGTCGAAGGCTTAAGGTTGGTTTTGGAAATCTATAAATAGGGCAGTTGCGTACAGAGTTTAGTAGTCGTCATTTTTCTATACGAAAGCTACAGAAACTATTTTGGGTCTTCCTTAGCCTTCTTATCCTCTCCATTGGAGATCCCACCATCTCTAGCCTCTCTGGGAAGCATTCATAGGACACATAACAGTGAAGACTACCTAGTGGAGGCTGCTGCATCACCAAGGAAGAAGAAAATCAAAATTGAGTTCAATACCTGAGGTATAAACTCTTCTACCTCTTTGGTTTAATCATCTATAGAATTGTAAGTAGTAAATCCGGGCTACCAATAAAGTTTTTGTAACTTGATCTTTTCACTACGCGTTTAAAATAATTTGAAACCTCTTTTTCCTACATCTAGATAGTCTATGTCTCAGATGTTGTACTGAATGGTTATGAGTTCAAGTGGGAGTTTGTTGGGATTGTGCCCTCAACCATTACTTTATATATGAGACATTGGCATTTTAATATATGAATATCAGCTTTGCATTTTGTTATGTAGGTCTATCAAGAGATGATTGTATATCCTTAAGTATCAATATAAGTAATTTGTGTGTGTATGAGGTATATATAAATGAGATAAGAATCATTGTTCTTTGATATGTAGAATTTGTCATAGTGGATGACGAGATCATCAGGTTTACACTGTAGTATAATTAACTACCATTGGATGGAGTGATGAATCTCAATCACTAGATATAACTCTTAGCTAATATACTAGTGCTTATAGTGCATTGATAGACCTGAGCCTTCCTATTGACACCTAAGACTGTCATCGATAGAAAGTCATAACTTGTATAAGGTATGTGTTCTCAATCTTAAGATGATTATGAACATAGACTATGGATGTGGCTGCTTTGACTTACCAATCAGTGAGGTCTTAAAGATCAATACCTCGGTATCTTAGGTCTGTCATTTTCATAGGGTTGTGAACATATATTGTCAAGATAAAATCTACCCTTTGATAACGAGTAAGCATTCCCTTCAGAATGTCACCAAGTTGATTACTGAGAATTGCAGTCTTGTTGATAATTAGTTATCAACATATTTGGTAATCATAAGGAGTGAATGGGACTCAAGGAATACAAGAAGTAATCATGATTCAGGTTAACAGTAACCGTTTATCCGACTACCTGAATATGGTTATGAATGTTAAAGGTAGAGGGACAATAGTACACCGTGCAAGCCTAGTTATCGCTTCGGATATGTTCTTTAGCGTTGGATATTAGTTATCATTTTATAGTGGAGTAAACATTAGCTGATCAGTTGGTTAGTTTGCTGATCAAAGAGTTTGATCATAGGAATTAATAACTAGTCTGAGCCAACAATAAAGAGCCTAGGAGGTCTCACTCTTAGCTCTGCTAGGATGTTTGGAAAGGCACAAGAGGATCTTGTCAAGACAAGTTCAATCGATCGAAGAAGTCTCGATCAATTGAAGTCAAGGCAAGTTAGATCGATCGAACGTTGTTCAACCGATTAATGGTTCGATCGATTGAAGTCACTTCGATCGATTGAAGGTAAAGTCGATTCTGGGAATCTATAAATAGGGCAGCTGCATATAGAAGTTAATAATCGTCGTTTTTCTATACCAGAGCTGCAGAAATTGTTTTAGGATTTCCTTAGTCTTCTTCTCCTCTCTATTAGGGTCCCACCAAGTCACCAACCCTAGTCTCTCCAAGAGCATCCATAGGAGTCATAAGAGTAAAGACAACCTAGTGGAGGCTATTGCACCTTCAAGGAAAAAGATAATCAGAATTGGGTTCAAGACCTAAGGTATAAACTCTTCTCCCACTTGTGTATATGCATCTATAGAGTTAATAAGTAGTAGATCTGGGCTACCAATAAAGTTTTTGAACTTGGTTTTTCTGCTACATGTTTAAATGAATTTTAAACATGACATTCCCTACAGTGCACTGTGCATATGTCCTTAAAAGTGACGAGGGATGGACTGACATGGTGTCCATGATACGTAGTGTGGCTGTGAATATGTCCTTAAAAGTGTTGGATAAAATGATGGGATGTATTTAGAGTTGAACGATTGAGTGTGTTCTTTCCAGTCAAGAGTATGTTGGTTATCAGTCTTAGGATAGCAAGACGATAATGGTTGGGTGACGACGATTGAATAAAGAGAAGATACTATTTGGTATAAATTAACTTATTCTTTTCATCACTTGGTATTACTTCATATAACCGGTACCTTGTTAGTTTCTATTCACTCAGCTCTCAGTAAGCTAACAGGTGTCATTTCCTGGGCATTCCCCGTCCAGATACCATGTTCCTAATATTGTAGGGGATGGAGCATATGATAGTGGCTACTACTCGAAAGGGGAGTACACAGAGGGTGGTCCTGCTGATGATGGTTATGCTAGGGAGAGCTACTATGCTGACGATTTCATCTACTCCAGCTGAAGACTATAATAGATTTTAATTCTATTTTCTGCTATGACTTTATTATTATGTTTTTGTAACTGGGCATATGTTGCCTTAAGACTTTTGTATTTCTGTTTCTAATACTCTAATGTAATAATTAGGTTGTTTATATTATGATTAGTAGTTGTATTATTATTCCTTATTTCTACATGTTGACTAGAACTGCGTGATGTGGACAATTTAGTGACTTCACTAGTCATTCCTTATGGACCCAAAAGGGAATTTTATTTTTCTCTATTTTTGCTGTTCCAGGGTGTAACACGTCCTTCTTCTAATCTCACTGGTTGGAAGTTGAAGTCCACCATTGTATCCAAAGCTTTCCATTCTTGAATCATCAGAGAGGCAACTAAACCATGAGGTCTTTGGATTGACACTTCAGCCACTACATTTTCTTTACCTGGATGGAATTGTAATGAGAAATATGTTGGATTTAGGTTTCAAAAACTTAAATTTTGCAGTAGAAGATAAAGTTCAAAACTTCTCTAGTATTCGAGATCTACTTCTTATTGAATCTATTGATGCGTTGAAGAAAGAATATACCTTTTTGGTCATGAACGCCATTTAGAAAGTCTTCTCTTTGAATGTCTAGCAACCTTTTCCTCACAAGTCTTCACTCTTATGTCTCCTTGACTGCTTCCTTGAAGGCTAGGGCATGTGGGAACCCTATTGAGAGATTAAGGAATGCGTAGAGCACTAAGAAATAGGTCTGAACTTTCTGCGAGCTAAAAACGACGATCATTTCATTCTATCTCGCAAGTCCTCCTATTTATAAGTTTTCTAACTGACCTAGGTTTCAGTCGATTTGACCCTATCTAATCGATTGAACCCCATCTAATCGATTGGACCCCATTCAATTAATTGAATGTTAACCAATCGATTGGACCCCATCTAATTAATTGGTTCTCATCTTCCTAGCTTTCCAAGTATTTTTATAGAGCTAAGAATGGGACCTTCTAGGTTCTTAATTATTAGCAATGATCAGTTATTAATCCTACTGTGATTGAACATTTTAGTCAAAGAAACTAATCAGCTAACACCAATACCACTAAATAACGATGATTGCACTCCGATACATAAGAACATTTCTGAAGAGGTAGCTAGACATGTAACGTGATACTAATTTTCGTCTACCTTTAGCATTCCTAATCACATTCAGGTAGTCGAATAACTAGAACTGTGAACCTGAACTGTGAATACATCTTTCATTCATTGAGTCTCATTCACCTCATATGATTAACAAACATGTTGATAACTGCTTATCAACAAGATTGTAGTTGTCAGCAATACTTGGTGACATTCTTAAGGGAATGCTTACTCTATGACAGAGGGTAGATTCTATCTTAACAATGTACGTTCACAACATCATGCAATACACCCAAGATACCTAGATGTTGATCTTGAAGACCTCACTGATTGATAAGTCAAAGTAACCATACACATGACTTGTGTTCGTAATCGTCTCAAGATTAAGAATGCGTATCGTATAAAAGTTATGAGTTCTACTTAACTTTTGATAGTGATTATTGTTAGTATGAAACCTCGTGTTCCATCAATGCACTTTAAGCATCAGCATATTAACTAAGAGTCACGCACTCTAGTAAATGAGATACATCACTCTATCCTATGATAGTTAATCATGCTACAATTTAAACATGATGAGATACCCAATCTCATCATCTACTGTGACAGTTCGAAACATTGAGGAACAATAATTTCTATCTCTCTTATCTGCATCTCATACATACAAATGAACTACTTGCAGCAATGCTTAAGGATTACAATCAATACAACATTAATCTCATGAAATATAAAAGTCATAATGTCCCACGCATAAAGTCATCAGTTTGAGTGAACAACCCCAACAAACTCCCACTTGCACTCATAACCAATTAGAATTACATCTAAGATCTAAGCTATCTAGATGACGATCAAAGACCTTCTATGGCAAGGCCTTTGTGAATGGATATGCAAGATTGTCTGTGGTGGCAATCTTGGTGACAGTTACATCTCCATGCTGAACTATATCTTTGATGAGATGATACTTCCTTTCTAGATGATTTCCCTTTTCATGGTTCCTTAGCTCTTTGGACTGAGCCACTACCTCACTATTATCACAATAAAGTGTAATAGGTGACAATGACGTTGGTACCACTCCGAGTTCCATAAGAAACTTCTTGAGCCAAATAGCTTCTTTTGAAGTTTTGCAAGCCACTACATATCACGCCTCGGAGTGGAAAAATAGGGAAAAATAAATTTCCCGCCTTTGGACCCATAGACATACGACTGGTTGGAGATGCTCCTGATTGTGCTCAACAAAAATATCAACAAGAAGCATAATAAGTTATCGAAGAATTATGACAAACTGGACCACGATATGAAAACCGAAACATGAAATGTTTCACACCTTACAATTAAAAAGACCGATCAATAAACATTTCTCCAAAACCCAAATTCATCTACTACAACTCCTTCCTCATATCCGTCATAAGCCGTTGGTTTAGGATGAAAGTGCTTTAATAGCTACTTGGTGAGTAAACTATAGTGCCTTAATAGCTGAAGAGCATAGTGAAAGTGCTTTAGCAGCCGATTTAACTAAAAGATACAAGGTCCATGACCTATACACATATGGATATGAAAGTGCCTTAACAACCGTTTGGTGAGTAAACTACAGTGCCTTAATGCCCGAAGAGCATAGTAAAAGTGCTTTAATACCTAACTCAAACAAGAGATATTCATTTTTGAATTCCATTCTCATCATCAATCATCAATCGGCATTCCTGTCATTACCACCAATACCGGCAACCATAACCAACTAAAACTCCTATGACTCAAAGACATACCAAAGACTCCCAACGGATATTCCACACCAAGTCAAGGAAGTTAATCAAGATGTGACGGAATGTTATGCATAGCATTGTGATCTGATCGTAAGTTAATTAATGAGTTTCGATCTTATTACGCATATGTTATTCCCATTATTCTTAGAGTCACATCGCTAAAGATTGTTATCATATTAAAGTTTAAAAACTGATACACAAGTCAACATATATGCATAAACTGTTTACTAAGCAAATATACTAACATGCTCGGGTGTTCAGGGAACATGTAAGGATTAATCATAGATCAAGGCTACAAAGTTCATAATAAAAATTATAAAAATTTGAATAAATCCATGTCAAAACATACAACATAGCAAAACTGCCTCACTCGATCGCTCAGGGCTCGAGCGCTCCCATCAGGCGCGAGTGCTCGGACTTAGCAGAAACCAGATTCTCAACAAAGCTCACATGGATATACAAAAATGAATTGGATCTTCTTGCATGTCAACAAAAATATTATACAAACTAATCTTACAGGTTTCTAAGTGAAACTCCATAATCAAATAAGCTTAGGACAAGTTTGGATGAACATTTAACAGAAAATGTGTTTGAGAATGAACTCATTCATGAACCAAACTTTCATGTATATAAAAATTTTGGAGTGGATCTACATGCATGTACATAAAACTTAAAAAGAACTAATCCTCAAGGTAGCCAAGTGACAATCTATACTCACAAAGTACTAGAGACTATTTGGATGATGAAAATTGTTAAGAAAGGACTTGAATTCAAGCAAATAAGCTTTAACTCTTCTTCTCTATTACTTGATTAGGTAAAAAAATCAACTTCTAGACTTCTCCTTCATTATCTTCTTGAAATTTCCAGCAACAAAGTGTAGAGAGGATGTGGGAGTGATGATCATGCAAGACACATGAATGTATGTGTGTGGATGAGTGTATGGAGATGCTTTTCTCAAAATCATTCTCAAGAATAGTCTCACTGGTTTGCAAACATACAAAATATAGGGGAAACGCTGGTATTTATAGAGTTTAGAAGAACCAGGGGCAAAACAATCATTTCACCTATTAAGCGCTCCGGCTCCTCAAACACTTAGGGTTCCTTTTCAGCAAAGTCTCCCCAAGGGCAAATACATACATACAAACATACATAAATCATTTAAAATGGGAAACAATAAGAAAAATAGGTCTTACTATATATAATAGGAAGTATTACAAAGAAAAATACAAAAATTCGAGATAATAGATAGGAAAATACAGGTGCTACATCTCTTCACCAAAGGGATCTCCTTATTTCTCAATTTTTTGATCTCTTTCCCCAAGATACGCACGGGCCTCTTATGATATGACACGTAGTCATTCACCTCAATATCCTTGAAGTCGATCACTGGTACTAAACTATGTATGTACTTCCTTAACATACTTATGTGAAAGATGTTGTGTACTCTAGACATTCTCGACAGCAGTTCGAGTCGATAAGCAACTTTGCTTACGCGATCAAGAATCTCAAAAGGTCCAATTTAGCGAGGTGATAGCTTCCACTTCTTCCTTCCAAATGTGACCACACCTCAAACTGGGAATACCTTCAGAAATATGTGATCTTCTACACTGAACTCTAAATCCTTTCGGCTTTTGTCTACATTACTCTTCTGCCTGCTCTGGGTGGCTTTCATTATCTCTCAGACTATGTTGATCTTCTAACTTGTTTCTCTAACCATGTCTGGTCCAAGAAGTTTTCCATCTTTGACTTCGACCTAACATAGTGTTAAACGGAACGGTCTCCCATGTAATGCTTTGAACGGTGCCATCCCTATGCTCGAGTGGTAACTATTGTTATACGCAAACTCTATTAAGGGTAAGTAGGTCTCCCACAAACTCTCAAAGTTAATGATGCAAGCTCTGCACATATCTTCCATAACATGATTCGTTTGCTCAGTCTATCCATCAATCTGTGGATGAAAAGTAGAACTCAGCTTCAAAGTAGTCCCTATGGCTGCTTATAAACTCTCCCAAAATGTTGAGGTGAATCTCGAGTCACGATCAGACACTATTGAGACTGGAACACCATGAAGTGAAACTACTTGCTGAATATACATTCGACTTAACATCTCACTCGATAAGTCATGCTGTAGGTAATGAAATGAGCAGACTTCGTCAATTGATCTACTATCACCCATATGGCATCATGACCTCGCTACGACCTTGGCAATTCGACCACGAAGTCCATGGTAATATGCTCCCACTTCTATTCTGGAATCGATAATGGTTATAGGAGTCTAGACGGTGTCTAATCCTCTGCCTTGACTTACTGACTCGTGAAACACTTGGACACATGTTCAGCAACCTCCCTTTTCATGCCTTCCTACTAGAAGTTCCTTTTAAAATCCTTGTACATCTTCGTACCTCCTTGGTGGACAATCAGTCTAGACTTGTATTCCTCATCCAATATATCTGATCTCAGCTTTCCCACATTGGGTTCCACAAGTCAACCTCGGCATCCAAATCCTCCATTAATCCGACACTCTATTCCTTTGGTTCTTTTGTCAAAATTTTGGCGAACCACTTCTTCAACTCTTCATCCTTCTGCTAAGCCTCCAAGACATGACCAATGAGTGTTAGCTATACTTCAAACACCCAAATGTCATCCCTCTTCTGGCTATGCGGGTTGAAGATAGAATTCTGCTATGGTTTCCAACTTTTTCCATTCCCGAATCATAAGAGAAGCTACAATCCCATGGGGTTTTGACTCAATGCTTCTACAACTACGATCGCCTTACCAGGATGGTATTTCAAAGCAAAGTCATGATCTTTCAATAGTTCCATCCACCTCCTCTGTATCATGTTCAATTTCTTCTATGAAAACAAATACCTCAAGCTTTTAGGGTCCAAAAATAAATCAAAATGTTCTCCAAAGAGATAGTGTCTCTAGATCTTCATAGCATAAATGATTGCAGCTAACTCAAGATCATACGTAGGGTAGTTTATCTCATGTGGCTTCAACTATCTGGATCCATACGCTATAACATTCCCATCTTGCATAAGAACACACCCTAATCCTTGGTGTGATATCACTATAGATGGTATATCTCTTGCCGCTCTTTGGTATAGCAAGCACTAACACTGAAGTCAATCTCTCTTTTAACTACTACAATATGCATTTGTGATTATCTTCCCATTTAAACTTCATATTCTTCATCGTAATTCAAGTCAATGGGGCTGTGATTTTGGAGAAACCTTCTACGAATCTCCGGTAATAGCCAGCCAAAACAAGAAAGCTCCTAACTTCTGAGGCATTAATCGGTCTCTTCCATTCTAACACTACCTTGATCTTGGAAGTATCCACAAAAATTCTTTCTTGAGAGACAACATGTCCCAAAAACATGACTTCCTCAAGCCAAAACTCGCACTTGGTAAACATTGTGTACAAACGATTATCTCTGAGCGTTTATAGTGCAATCTACACATGGTTCTCGTGTTCCTCTTTGGTCTTGGAATAGATAAAAATATCATCAATAAAGACAATGATAAATTGATCTAAGTAGGGCTAGATTACTGCTAGGGAATTCGTTAACCCAAACGGCATCACAAGGAACTCGTAATGACCATTTCTAGTTCTGAATGATGTCTTCGGAACATCTTCCGGTCTAACCAAAAGCTAATGGTATCCGTACCTCAAGTCAATCTTTGAAAATGTTGTTGCTCCATGAAGCTGATTAAATAAATCATTAATCCTTGGCAATGGGTACTTGTTCTTGATGGTAACTTTGTTCAACTCTCTGTAATCTCTATAGAGTTGAAATGTTCCATCTTTTGTATTCACGAACAACATCGGTGCTCCCCATGGTGATGTGTTTGGTTAAACAAAACCCAAATCTTCTAGCTCTTGTACTTGCTTCTTTAACTCTTGCATCTCTATCGGTGCCATTTGCTACAGAGTCTTGGATATCGGAGTGGTTCCAGGAACCAATTATATTCTGAAGTCTATTTTACAACCCTGAGATATCCTTAAATACATCTGTAGACACCCCAATTTTGACTGACCATCGAATTCAAGGGGATGATTACCTCTAAAACCGATGACGACAATGTCCGACGGAATTTGAAGATCTTTAAAGTGATTCAAGCTCTTTGGAAGGTTTTTCAATCTCGATAAAATTTCAAGAGAAAGAGAGAGAGAGAGAGAGAGAGAGAGAGAGAGAGAGAGACGGGATTCTTGGGTTTAGAATATGTATGAAAAAAGTATAAAATAATAACAATAATAAGTCCCAAAAATATTGTAAAAATGGATGTTATTTTTTATATATCAGAAAAAATGAAAGACAAAAAAAAAGAATTTCAAAAGAAAAGAAAAGAAAATGAAAAAAAAAAAAGAAAAAGAATTTCAAAAGAAAATGTATATATATGAAGACGAGGCGGCACATGGCGAAGCCGGCGGCACGCACTGGGTGCCGCGTCAGCACTCACTGAGTTCCGCACTGTAACAGTTTCTTTTTAAAAAATACGTATTGAACAAACAAAGATGCTATTGCACATGGGTTTTTACCCCGAATTTACTAAATAAACCTCTCAAGATTGGTCTATATAAGGCGATGTTTATCTCCATTATGAAAGAAAGAACAATTGGGTGATATAAGAGATACAATTGAGAGATTTAGGGAGAGAATCAAGAGAGAATTGAAGAAGGTGTGAAGAAGGTTTGAAGAACTTAAAGAAGAGCTTAGAGAACATTGAAAATCTCCATCAAATAAGAAGAATTTGAGGATATTTGGAGGTAATCCTCTAATCATAATTAGTTTTTAGTCTAAATTCAATCACAATTCATAGAATTCTAGGATCTTTTACACAATTTTCAAAATGTCTCTTCCGACCTCATTTCATCATATACCACTTGAATTGTGATTGAATTCCTTCTTGTGTTTGTTGATTTGGATCTGAATAGCTTTGGGTTTAAAATAAAACATGTTTTTCAAAGTACAATTCAATTTGGATCATCAATTGGGTTTTGATTTCATCTCTTTTGATCATTCTCTTCTCTTGGGATTTCATGGAATCTTCAATATTCTATTTGAATTCCTTAAGTTAGATTCTTTAATTTTAAATTCATATCTATATAAGGATTAGAGTTGATCTATGTTGCTTTTGTGAATAATTGATGGATATAAGCCCATATTCATGGCTTTTGCTCATTAATTTTAACTTATGAAACTCTTTATGTTTCATTAAGTTCGTTGGAATTTGGGTTCTTAAATCTTCAAGGATCATGTATTTGGGAGAGGAAATTGATGTAGATTTAGTGGATTTTATGATTTGATTGTTAGATTCAAGGGAGTTCAAGTGTTTTAGGTTCATTCATGAGATTGAGTACGACCTTAGAACCCATTTCTAGATTCTCTAATGAGTTCTATAATGGGGTTCCTTCAAGGCTAAATCCATGAATCTTTATGTTAATTGAGTATTATTTTCTTGATTACAATCATACTTTATCTATATTCTCCATAGAATTATAGACCAAGTTTGGTTTGAATCACGGACATTAATTCATCTATGGTGCAGTGATTCCAATGATGACCTGTGATCAAAGATTTTTAGTTAAATCATGATCCATTGAATTTGGATGAGACCAATTGGAACTTGTTCTTAATTCATAGATATACCACTGAAATATTTGTTTTGATAAGATTTTATGGTCAACATGGTTTGGTCGTGGGTTTTGCAACCAAATCACTCTCTGTCCAAAATTCCAGAGTAGTAAGTCAATATTAAATTGATTAGATCAGAGCCTTAAACAAGCGATTTTAGCTTTAACTAACTTTTTTTATGAAGTCAAATGTGTTAATAAGATTCCCTAAAAGGATCGAAGTAATTCAGATTTGTTTACTATTTTTAGAAAATCACACAAAATCTCTGGACAGAGAGTTAATAAATTCTAATTAATGTTTGGTCATGGTCCAAGTCCCAGAGATTGGACCATTTGATCGTTGATTTTCCTTTTGAGCTAGAAACTAGACATACAGAGGCATGACATACTCAAATATCATTGAAATCAAGCCATGGGAACTATGTTTTGTTGTTTTTTTAATCTTAGGTTTCTTCTTTGTAAATTCTGGAAACCTAAGACAGATTTGGTAAATCTTGGTAACTTTGATCCAAATGGTTTTCTAATGCCGTAAGGTTTGAAGTGTATTTTGATTATGATGAATTGAACTCAAATCCAAAGGCTAAATGATCTAAATTAATGAATGATTCTCAACTTGTTCATGTTCACACATTCATTATCATCACATGTGTATTGATTCTTGTAATTTAGGACATTGTTTTGTATTCTGGTATGCCATAATTGGTTGAGCCTAGTCATGGATTCCTTTTAATCCTGTTGAGATTGTATCATCTCTAAAGAGACATTACATTGGCTCCTAGTTGAGACTTACATATCTATAGAGGTGGTGTGATTTCAACAAATTGGAAGGAATTCTTGATTTTGTCAATTTCTTCCACCTTTGTTAGATTTAAGCTACGAGTTTGGTAAAATATTTGGGATTTGATATTATATTGTGTTTAAAGCATATGGACTAACTGTAGACACCCAATTTTGACCACACTAATAGGATTTAGGGTGGACAACATCTTGGAGGATTCAATGATGAAAAGTACCTCGTGGAAGGTACTGGATTCCACACAATCGAAAGATCGAACTTCGAAAAATGACTTCAAGCTCAGAAAAGCCCTTTTCCACGCATAAATCCCAGTTTTGTTAAAATCATCTCTCCTAATTCATATTCACTCAAGGTTATATGAACACAAAGTATTCTAAATGGAGTATTCTAGGTATCCAGAGATTCAATTTTAAAGAAAAGTTCGAAATCGATGCACATTGAAAAGCAATTTTGAAAATGAAGTAATTTGACTTCAAGACGACGAATGTTCAGGAGGACTTCCGGACTTCAATTAAACTTCAATTCTCATTTCAATTCCTCCTGGAATATATTTATACTGAAATTCAACTTGACATCTTTCCAATAGTATGTAAATGGACGATTTCAGACACCAAAAAGTATTTTTACAAAAATCTGGAAAAGTAGTGCATGCAATATTTGAAAAAGGGCTTGTGGACAACTAGGGGAACTAGAATAGCAAATGGAGGGTCCCACTTATGGGGTGGTGGTTCCCCCCTTAACCGCCACCAATATGTAGTATTGTCATGGGCATTGGTGTAACAACCCTAAAATTTCTATGTAAATAATTATTTTAATTATTATTTTTAGTTAGCAATATTATATGAGTGTGCCTATGTAATACATGTGTTTGGAAAATTTTAAGTGTTTGGTGGACATAAAAATTAAATCATGAGTGAGCGCGTTTAGTTTGGAAGTTATATTTTATTAATTTATATTTGTTAAAAAAATAAAATGAAGGGTTGATATGTATTTTTGTTATATAGTGTTTACAGGCCCGCGAATGTGTTAAATAATGTAATTAACATTAAAACTTAGTACCGGGGTCATGGGTACCCATTGGGCTACTCATTTTAACACTTTATACTGCATTCTGGGCTCATATAGGTCTCTTTTGTGAGCCCACAAGAAGAAAAACGAGATTTATATATTTATGTGTATTTTATTGGCATGTGTTGTGTGTGTAGTATACATATATACTTATATTAAAAACCCTAACCCCCATATTAAAACAAAAAGGGAAGAGAAAAAAAGAGAGAAGAAGAGAGAACAGACGTTTGTGTGTGTGTGTGTGTATGTGTGTGTGTGTGTGTGTGTGTGTGAGAGAGAGAGAGAGAGAGAGAGAGAGAGAGAAGAAGAAGAAGAAGAAGAAGAAAGGAGAATGGTCTCGGGTTCGTGGGCATGTGGGGAATCGCGGGGTGTTCGTGGTTGCCGATTTTTGATCAACTAGGTGAGTTAAAATTTATATTTGGGTGTATATATATACACGTATGTATATATATGTGCAAGAGAATCCAATTATTTCTTGTTAATTTTGTGGTTGGTGTTAAATTGTGTGTTGATCCCCATTCGATATTATTGAATGATAAAAATATTTATTCTTCTTCGTGTGATTTTATGATTGTGATCTCGGTGTACTTGGATAGATCATGTGGATAGTTAATTTGATGAATACACAAAGGGGAATAATTTTGATAATGAATAAATAATAGAAAATTCGTTTTATTTTTATTTTCACAGTTGCAGAAACTTTAGAAAATTATTAGAAAATCGTGGCTTTGAATTTGAACATTCTGTCCGCAAGTCTCATGTAAAACGCGATTCTGCACACGTTTCGTGTTTTGAGTTTTCCTTGATTCTGCACCGTTTGGGCTGTAGATTTAAATTTCAGTAGCAGTTTTTTTAGTATATTAAAATGTACGACATTGGAGAAATATGATTAGTTGTGTTTTTTTTTTATTTGATCGTATGACTTAACGAAAATTACTTAGAGATACATGAATTCTCATATAATGTTGAGCTATAAAAAAAAAATGGGTGATAGTCATTAAGTGGAGTCCGATGAAAATATTGTGGAACGATTGTTATAATACTTTACGATATGAAAATTTGATTTTTTTATTATGGGTTTCATGTAAACGGATATTGAATGTTGGTTTGAAGTTATTATACCTAAAATAACTGACCTTCTTGTATGGTCATTTTGAGAAAAATGAGTAAATTAGATACGTTGAATAGTATATTGGGGATGTTGTAATTTGAATGGAAATTATTGAGGGAAGAATTGTTATGGGTTAATTGATAAAACCCTTTATTGTAAGAAATTGGAATACATCTAAAAGTTAGAGATGTGATTGGATGATAAGACAGAAATATGTGATAAACGTGGAATTCACAATGATTGGGGATAATACGAATGATAAGTGATAATTGCAACATAGTTCTTTAGTGTTCACCACTCCCGTTGTTGTGATATTGTTTTTGGTAGCTCGCACTCTTTTGCCAGTGGCTTCGTGATCAAGCTGGCTTAAGACTTGTTGAGTGTATTTTTTTTTGCCAGTGGCTTCGTGATCAAGCTGGCCTAAGCCTTATGCTCGGCTTATATTGTATAGACGTCTTGACATATTGACCAGCCGTCCGTTGTGTATACCTGGTTTGGTTGATACCCCAACCAAACTGGTACCGGAGTGGGTGTTGGTAGTATGTCCGGGCACACATGGGATATATGTGTGGGCTGTACCATGGAGGGTGGCCAAGTGGTGAACCTAGGGAACACAAAGATAATTAAAGGCTAATAAATAATGACAATGGAGTATTTCATAAGACTGATAAGCGTGAAATAATGAATACGACGTTTAAGTTATAATGTGAACGGCTTATGTATGGAATTATTTGCCTGGCTTGTGATCATTCGATTTACAGGATGGTGGGCCCACTAACTTTTATGCAGGGCTGGCTCACCATAGATATCCGAGATAAGTATAAAACTCGTAGTAACTTTAGATTTTGGGCAAGAAACTACTTACCATCACATAAATGGAAACTACTCTTTTGTCCAAATATGTGTGTGGAACTACCTGTCTTGGCCCAATAGTGTTGTAATGTGGTTGTAGTCTACGGGTTCAGGTAGGAGCCCTCAGATTTTGTTATTTTTGTTTAACTCATACCAGTCATGTGACTGACCCGAGTGTGTTATGCATTCGGGTGCGTTTCTATATGAAACGTAGTCGAATGTATGTGCAGGTTTAGTATTTTGAGATTATATTTGGAGCTTCTGTTTGGGTGAAGAGATGGTCGCGGTGTTATTTAGTATTAGAGTTGTACTTATTTTTTTGTTGTACTTTATTTATTTCTTGGCATTATGGGCCATGTTGTATTTTATTATTTTGGAGTTATGGGACGATTGTAGTAGCTCTGATTCAAGTTTTGTAAAAGTGTGGATTTCTTAATTATTTTGTTATGGCAACAGAATTCTCTTTATTATTGTAAATTGTAACTTAGAATTTTATCATGGAGATCTCAATGAAAATGAATATTTTTTATGTTACTTAAAGTTTGTGAATTATTTTAAAGGGGAACATTTTTCAGCAAAGTTTACTATTTCAAATGTGTGACAAGTTGATTGGTTTTCACTCTTAGATTTTTGGGCAATTAAATACTGGTTGGGATATTATTGAATGGGTATTTGGTTGTTTAAAAATCGGGGTGTGACAATTGGGTCTGACTATTTCGCTTTGCTATTTCAAAGAACTTTGAGTGGGGCAGCATTGTCATGGTATTTGACCTTAGAATCAGCTACGGCCAAAGATTGGGAAACCCTAGATAGAGCATTTATGGCTCAATACTCATACCATCAGTCATTCGATGTTACTATAAGAGATCTAAAAACCACTAGACAAGAGTATGAGGAATCCTTCGCAGGTTTCCTTACTCGTTGAAGGGCAAAGACTGCTCAGATAACAAGCAGACCTACTGAGAAAGAGCAAGTTCGAATGATCATCAAGAACCTATAGCCTGAACTTAAACAACTGTTTGACACTAGTACACTTATCAAAGATGCAATCAAGGATGGAACAATCAAGAAAGAGAACATGAACAATCGAAGGCCAGTCTATCATCAGTCCACTGACGTCAATGCATTATCTCCTCAGCCTTTTCAGAAAGAACGTCGAAGTACTACTGTGGCAAGAGGAAGTCAGAACCAGGGGCAATTAAGAGAGAAAAGGGAATTTTCTGAATTAGGAATGTCCTTGAGCAATGCACTTGAAAGGATGCTAGAAAAAGGGTACTTGGAGAAATTGGGACCCAAGCCGGAACTTGATCCACTTCCACGAGGCTTCAAGACTGAGTATTACTGGGATTTTCATCAGAGCCGTGGGCATAGCACAAATAGATGCTGGAGACTCAGGCATGAAATTCAGGACTTGATCGAAAAGGATATCATCATTCCTCCACCACAAAAGGCCCAAGGAATTAGCCAAAGAATTCGAACCTTTATTGATGAATGAAGAATTTGGGAGAGCATACAATGGTTGGTGTTATTATGATGTTTGGAATAGCTGCTTGTTGAAACCAAATGGATTCTTAACAAGAATAAGCAATCATAGTGACACTCCACTTGAGATCAAGTCAAATCTAGTTCAGTCTGTTTTTGTTTTAGAGTCTTTTCTTGTTGTCAAGTGTGTCTGTCGTCAAGTTGTTTTGAGTCTACGTCAAGTACTATAATCCTTCTCTTTTGAAGTAATGAAATAAAATCTTGATTTGCTTGACTAAATGCGCCTTGTCATGAATGAATCTCTAAGCTGAAAGTGTCATTTCTCTGAATATTGTGAAAAATACTCTGTTGATAAATATTTTTTTTTTGCATTGAAAAGAATCCTAAAAGGATCAAAGTCGATTTTGCGCTAACACCAAAGAAAGCTAAGAATTGATTAGTCTTACTTTAAGAATCTTGAGATGCTTTTGCTTAAATCTTGAAAAGATATGCTTCATAGTAACTCGGGACAAACTTAATTCCCCGATCTTCTCAATTCAAAGTCTTGAGCCCAGAAAAATGAGCCATTCAAACCTGTCTAAACTGCAAGCCATGTACACTTTGTCCTTGATGGTAGCAAACATTTCAAATGAGCTACGTCTCTCCAAAAGAAAAAGAAGAAAAAGAAAAAAGAAAAAAAAGAGAAAAAAAAATGAAAAATAAAAGAAGCTCGCTAGGATGAAAACCCGAAAGGCCGCCTAGGCAAAAGTTAGAGCATAAAAAAAAAAAAATTTGCGTATCGTTTTCAAGAACCCAATCCTAGCCAGTCAAAACTTTGGAGAGAAAAGAAAAGAAAGAAGAGAAGAAAAAAAAAGAGAATGTAGAAGATTGTGAAATCGGGAACATGAATTGTCCCAAAGCTTTGAATTATAATCATTTTGAGTAATCCCAAAAGATTTGAAGGGCTAATCTTGTTCCGAAAACATGTATGGTGTATGATGAGAAATGAAAAATTGGCTGGTTAGTGAAAAGGTGAAAAGAATCAACCGTCAAAAACAAAAAAGAGAAAAGAAAAGAAAAATGAGAGGTAGTTTAATTTCTTTCAACGCTACCACAAGTGACCTGCTTCAGAAAATATGTCTGATGACATGGCTTGAAAAGCCCCCCAATTCTTGAATCCTTGCTATTTCAAAACCTCTATCCTTCGAGGAACTATGCTTGACCTGATTCCCACTTAGGGATACATAGGCAACCTAGTCAGTTTGGTCACTACTCCTGAAACACTCTGCCATATCTCGAATACCTTCCTTCAAACCGCAGCCAAACTACTTTGGATCTGATTCCCACTTGAGGATAAGTATGCGAGCTTTCCTGGCTCTCGATCCCTGACCCTTGCAAACTAGGGGCAAACTTTCAAGTTTGCCCAGAGCCTCAATATATCACTGCCACACTAGGGGCAAATCCCCATCAACTAGGGGCAAACACCGTTCGCCTGTACCCCCTTCCATATTATAAGCGAATCCTGAGCCGTCAAGTATATCTTTGAAAATATTTTAAATGAATCATCTCTTATTCTATAAGATAAGGCACTAATTTAAAGCATATTTTAGAGAAAGCAAAGGATTGATTGAGATCCATATGGAGTATTTTCAAAGCATTACTTTATCAGCTGAGTATTATCACACTAAGATGAGAAGTGCACATGAAAAGCAAAGAGATATGTCAAACATGATAAATGTACATTATATCATGGCAAATTGAGTTGTCTCCTCCAAACTTCTATTTCAGTATCAAGAGTGTTATCTTCCTGTGTCAATGTCTATCGTGGTCAAGTCTGTTGCCGTCTAGTCTATGATCTCGAGTGTGTGGGTCTAGAGTGATCTACAATAAATTTTCAAAACTTTAAGAGCATCTAAAGGTGGATATGAGCAGAAGTTCCAAATATTGTTATTGCATAAATTAATCCTAGTCAAGATGAAGTGTCGAGTGGTTGATGAGAAACAGAATTAACTCAGAAGGGCAAATCGGAAGACATGATCTTCAAACCAGGGTCAAGATATTCGGAAAAAGTCAAAATGAACCCAACGTGCATGAGCTACCCCCCGGAGGGCCTGTTCATAATAATCTATTGCACGTAACTATTGAATGTTTGGGGAATTCCCTATACATTGCATTCGTGTAAGATTTAGGGTCTTTGTGGCACCTAATATAAGAAGATTATAAGGAATGAGATTGATCACACATTTTTTGTTTCCCCTAGATCAAATCTTCCTTTCTCATTCATCCCGAGGATTGAGAGGTCCTCTTTTCTAAAGAATCAATATGTATACATTCTAGTTTGCTAAGTATATCTTATTTTCTTTGATTTTTTTGTTTAAAGAAACAATCCATGCCCCCCATAGATTAGGAAAACTTGATTATTACTTGATATATGATTAGACGACTTTTTCTAGGTTTGTTGTGTATGATTTTTCACTTTGCATTGTGTGATATAATATACCTATCATAATTTTAGTTGTAGAACTAAACTTATGTTAAATGGTTATTTGGATGATAATTGAGGCCCGTTAAAAGACGGGGTGAGTTGGGGGTATTTTTTTCTTACGAAGGCTCCTTCCTCTCTCGTACCAAAACCCCAAGCCAAGTTCTTTGGTTATGAAGGGTCAGTGCCCTTTATCCATTTGGGTGAGTCAAATTGGGTTTCTTGGTTCCCTAAAGACTACGTGGCATCTCAGTATCTATTTTCATACACCGTTCAAGAATTTCAAAATCAATTTCAAAAAGAGAAAAGAAAACACTCTCTTCTTTCCAAAAGAGGGGAAAAGGCCCCGGGGTGGACTCGAGCCACATGTCCATATCAGTAAACTTTTAGTTCTAAGAATTCTTGTAACACCAGTATTTTCCTATTTATTTTCTTGAATATCTTTGTAATCCTCTCTATTATATATATATATGAGATCTATCTTTCCAGTTCTCTTTACTGTTTTAATGTTTGTATGTTGTGTATGAACCTTGGGGGAAACTTTGTACAAAAGCCAACACCGAGTGCTCGAAGAATCTGGAGCGCTCAAACCATCTGGACTACTCAAGTTTCACTTAAGTTTGCCTATAAATACATTCATTTCTCATTTCATTTAAACAAAATATACAATAGTTTTCAGAGAGAGAGACTATGAAGAAATTGATTTGAGAGAGAGTATGGGATCATTTTGTCCATACACACCCTCATATACTCACAACCACACATGCAAACATGAATCCTTCATCCATGAACTTTTCTCTTCACATCCACACCTTTAATGCTGCTGATACTTAAGGAAAATCAAGAAAGGAAGTCCACAAAGTTATATAGAAAAATAGAAAGAAGAATGTGCCATTGAAGCTCTTTTTCTTAAAGGATCAAGCTTTCTCAACTTATACACTTATTTTCATCATCCAAATATCATCTAGAACATTGTGAGTATTTATCCTCATTTGGAAACCTTTAGAAACTGCTTTTACGTCTTATTTGAGACATGCATGAAGATCTTTTACATTTTCTACCTTTGCATGCAAGCTTCCATGAAACTGTCTTAAGAGTAAACCTGAACGCTCGCACCCTCTGGAGCACTCGAGTGTGATAGTTCTACTATGATTCTTGTGTAAAAATATTTGGATCAGAATATTTTATACTTGTATATGCAAAATCTGTGTTTATAATCTATGGTATAGGCCTTGCATATTCACCTAATACGCATGCATACAACTTATTAAATGAGAAATTTATGCTTAAAATCCATACATGATTTATATAGTGATGAGAACGTGGCGGCTAGCACAAGGTGGAATGCGAACCCGAACCACGTGCCAATTGGTCCAGTTACAAGGGCGCGAGCAAAATAGTTCAAGGACAATCTCAATGGGCTGGTTCTACAAATTTGGGTTGAGACTAATCTTTGTGGCCCAAAGGAGGATTATAGTGATCCACAAGGCTGGGTCTCCATGATTCAAGCTCTAGAATAAATTATACGCTTGCATGCCAACTTAGGAACTTTTCATATTTGTTAGTTTGTTTTTATTTTAGTTTTGGGGTGAATTATATTGGGCCATAATATTTCGTAGGCTTATAGGGCCCAACCGTAAGCCTCGGCTATTTAAATAGTTTAGGGTTTGTAATATTCAGTTTTGATCATTAATAATATTGTGAGAGTTTTCTCTTTGGTTCTTTGAAGAACTATTCGAACTTATCAGATTTACTCTGTGGCGTTCATACCTGGACTTATCAATCGAGTTTTCCATCCTTGATTGTGGCATCTTCATTTTTTATACCAAGGTTCGCATCTGTTATAGGTGTTGGGTCGCGATTTCCATTTGAATCTGACAGTAGAACGGTCCGAGGCATTAATCGTGTTATAGGTTTTGTGACATTGTTGGCGGGGTTCGTATTAGTTGGTATCATAATATAGTTCTAGTCTCAGGTTTATCCTATCTTTTTCATTTCTGTTCTTATTCGTTTCTTCTGGTTCTGTTCTTATTCGTTTTTGTTTGTGTTTTTTTTTGTTTCATTTTCTTATTCGTTCTCATTTCTGAACTGTATAAAAAAAAGGCGTTCGATTACTATCTAGAATTTTGTGTTTAGGGTTTGCGAATCTGATCTGTGATTTTCTCTTGTTATTTCGTGTTTTTTCATTCTCGTGATCGTTGTTATTGTGGTCTTTTCCTTCTCAGGAATTAGGGTTTCTGAAACAGATACATGAACTGTGAAGTCTCTTTGACTATTCAAAAAAAAAAAAGAAGAAGAAGAAGATGAAGACAAGAGATCAGTAGGCTGAAAAAAAAAATACAAAAACTCGGCTTAAAACTTTATTTTTGTTTTACAGTATTTGGGGTTTAAGGAGTCCGAATCTGACCTTACTCCATACTGTGAAAATTTTTTTCCAAAATTTCCATTTATTTTTTGCTATTGGAAACCTAGTCATCCGCGTTCGTTTTAGTCGTTCTTTCAACTTCCAAATTTGATTGGTCTAGTTTAGGTGTGGATTATTACTAAGAAATTCTGGACATTGTTTGATCAATTTCATAAGAACCGAGTGAGAATTACTACTAGTAGAAAAAAGCAAGAGTGGTGAGCACATAAGAGGGTAAAAGTCGATTTAATTTTGAGTGTAAACACAAGTGCATCATTTTCTTGAGTGAAACACGTGAGGGAGTGTAGTGAGTATCTGTTTTTATTTCTAATCCGTTCTTGCAGCGATTATGGCTCAAAATCAGGGAAAAGTCACAGATGAAGAGGCTCAATAGCCGATTGTTATGAATCTACAAATGCAAGCTTTAGTGGGGGAGATGAGACGAATGATGAGGACAGAATTGGAACTGATACATGAGAGATTGGATAGAGTTGAAGAGGGCACAACACAGAGGCAACAACAAAATGTCCATAATGTACAAAGAGGGGAGAGAGTTCAACCAAGGCGAGTGAGAATTGAAGATGAGGAGTATTTTGGGGAAGACTTTGATGAAGAAAATGATCGGGAGTAAATAGATAATCATAGGAGATATGGCAGTCGGGGTAGAGAAGTTAGGTTTAGTGAAGCTAGGAATCGGGAAGATAATAATTTGGGTAGTATTAAGATGAAGATTCCTTCGTTTCAAGGAAAGACTAATCTGGAAGCATATCTTGAATGGGAGAAGAAGGTGGAATTAGTATTCGATTGCCACAATTACTCCAAGATTAAGAAAGTAAAACTTGCTGCCATTGAATTTTTTGATTATGCTATTATTTGGTGGGATCAATTGGTACTAAATAGGAGGAGAAATAAGGAGCATCCAATAGAGACATAGGAGGAGATGAAAACTGTTATGAGGAAGCGGTTCATTTCAAGCTACTACTATCGGGAGTTGTATGACAGGTTGCAAAGTTTGAGGCAAGGTAATAGGAGTGTAGAAGAATATTATAAGGAGATGGAAGTTGCTATGATTCGACCGAATGTAGAGGAAGATCGAGAGGCTACAATGGCTAGATTCTTAGTTGGGTTGAATCGGGAAATTGCCAATGCAGTGGAATTGCAACACTATGTTGAATTGGAGGATATGGTACACATGGCTATTAAAATTGAGAATAAACTCAAGAGAAGGGGCAGCAGCACACGTCCAAGCCAAAATTCCAATACATCCGCTTGGAAACCAAATAATTGGAAAAGAGATGAGAAGCAACCTTCGGTGAAGCCAAAAACTGAGCAAAAACAAGAGGTGGCCAGCTATGGAAATCAAGGTAAATCCGATTCATCTACATCTCAGAACCGTGATATTAAGTGTTTTAAGTGCCAAGGTAGGGGACACATAGCTAGCCAATGTTCGAACAAGAGAGTTATGGTGTTACGAGATAATGGTGAGATTGAAACCGAAGATGAAGATGATAACGAATCTGTGCCACCGTTGGAGGATGCCGATGATGAAGAGTATGCTACCCAAGGGGATTTGTTAGTGGCAAGGAGAGCTCTAAATATGCAAGTTAAAGAAGATGATGAGGCGCAATAGGAGAACATTTTTCATACGAGATGTCATGTCAAAGATAAGGTGTGTAGTGTGATAATCGATGGGGGGGAGTTGCAATAACATTGCTAGCACAACTCTGGTGGAGAAATTAGGGCTGCCAACAATCAAGCATCCATGACCTTATAAATTGCAATGGCTCAATGATAGTGGAGAAGTAAGGGTGACTGAACAAGTGATAGTTCCTTTTCGTATTGGGAAATATGAACATGAAGTTTTGAGTGATGTGGTTCCGATGCAAGCGGGACACTTGTTGTTAGGGTGGCCATGGCAATTTGATCGACGTGTTAAGCATGATGGTTTCACAAATAAATACTCATTCGTGCTTAATCAAAGGACAATCACCTTAGTGCCTTTGACACCGAAGCAAGTTTATGAATATGAAGTGAGGTTGCAAAAGGAGAGTGATCAAAAGAAAGAGAGTGAACAAAAGAAAAAGAGTGAGAAAATTGAGAGAGAAAAAGAAAAGAACAATGCAGCCATTGAGGGAAAATTAGAGGGAAACCAAAAAATTTTTTATGCAAAAGCGAGAGAGATCAAACAAGCGTTGTTTTCAAATTAGCCTATGATTGTACTTTTGTACAAAGAGGCATTTTTTAACACTAACCAAATTGACTCATCTTTGCCTAGTTCTGTTGTTTCACTTTTGCAGGAGTTTGGTGATGTCTTTCCTGAGGAGATTCCACATGGTTTACCCCCTATTCGAGGGATTGAACATCAAATTGATTTCGTGCCCGGTGCTACCATTCCAAACTTACCAGCCTATAGAAGCAATCCCGAGGAGACAAAGGAGCTACAAAAACAGGTCAGTGAGTTGATGGAAAAGGGGTACGTACGAGAAAGTATGAGTCCATGCGCCGTTCCGGTGATTTTGGTTCCTAAGAAGGATGGGACGTGGAGAATGTACGTTGATTAATGAGTCGTTAAAAACATAATGGTAAAGTATCGGCACCCTATTCCTCGCTTAGATGATATATTAGATGAGTTGCATGGTTCTTGTATATTTTCTAAGATTGATTTGAAAAGTGGGTATCATCAAATTAGAATGAAGGAAGGTGATGAATGGAAAACTGCATTTAAAACTAAATATGATTTGTATGAATGGTTAGTTATGCCTTTTGGATTAACTACTGCTCCTAGTACTTTCATGAGATTGATGAACCATGTTTTGCGTGCTTTCATTGGAAAATTTGTGGTTGTTTATTTTGATGATATCCTTATTTATTAAAAAAACTTGGAAGAGCATTTGAAGCATTTAAAACTTGTGCTAGATGTACTTAGAAAGGAAGAGTTGTTTGCTAACCTAAAAAAGTGCACATTTTGCACCGATAAGCTTGTGTTTCTTGGTTTTGTTGTGTGTGCACAAGGAATACAGGTTGATGAAGAAAAGATTCGTGCTATCCAAGAATAGCCAAGCCCATCTAGTGTAAGTAATGTGCAAAGTTTTCATGGACTTGCTAGTTTTTACAGAAGGTTCGTGAAAGAATACAGTAGTATAGCTGCACCAATAACCGAAGTCATCAAGAAAAATGTTGGGTTCAAATGGGGGGAAGAGCAAGAGAAGGCATTTCAATTACTCAAGGAAAAATTAACTCATGCACCTTTACTTGCTTTACCTAACTTTACAAAAACTTTTGAAATTGAATGTGATGCTTCAGGATTAGGTATTGGCGCCGTGCTTATGCAAGAAGGAAGACCAATTGCATATTTTAGTGAGAAGTTAAGTGGGGCTACCTTAAACTATCCCACTTATGACAAAGAGATGTACGCATTGGTTCGAGCTTTGGAGACATGGCAGCATTACTTTTGGCCAGAAGAGTTCATGATTCACACCGATCATGAGTCTTTAAAGCACCTTAAAGTCCAACACAAGCTGAACAAGAGACATGCACGATGGGTTGAATTCATGGAGACGTTTCCATACGTCATTCGATATAAACAAGGTAAGGAGAACATCGTCGCCGATGCACTTTCTCGAAGGTACATTCTAATCTCCACTCTTGATGCTAGGATTCTTGCTTTTGAGCATATTAAAGAATTGTATCCTTTAGACCTAGATTTTAGTGATGAGTTTAAATCTTGTGAAAAAATTGCCCATAATAAATTCTATAGGCATGAGGGGTTTTTATTTTGAGAAAATAAATTGTGCATTCTAAATTGTTCTGTGAGAGAGTTGCTTGTGAGAGAGTCACATGGGGGAGGGTTAATGGGACATTTTGGGGTAGTTAAAACATTAGCTGTTTTGCAAGAACACTTCTATGGCCACGCATGAAACAAGATGTCGAGAGGATTTGTGGTAGATGTGTCACATGTAGGCGAGCGAAATCTAGAGTACAACCCCATGGCTTATATACACCTCTTCCAATTCCTAGTGAACCATGGATTGATATTTCAATGGATTTTATGTTAGGTTTACCTAGGACTAAACGTGGTCGAGACTCAATTTTTATGGTTGTGGATAGATTTTCCAAGATGGCACATTTTATTCCATGTCACAAAACTGATGATGCTTCACATGTTGCTGATTTGTTCTTTAAGGAGATTGTGAGATTACATGGTATGCCTAGAACCATTGTTTCAGATAGAGATGTTAAGTTCTTGAGTTACTTTTGGAAGACCTTGTGGTGTAAGTTGGGGAATAAGTTATTATTTTCTACTACTTGTCATCCACAAACTGATGGTCAAACCGAAGTAGTAAATAGGGAAGAATGTTTACAACATGTTGAGTTTGCTTATAATCGTACCATCCATTCTGCTACTAAATTTTCACCCTTTGAAATTGTGTATGGTTTTAATCCTTTAACACCTTTGGATTTATCTCCTTTACCTGTTACTGAGCGTGTTAATTTAGATGGCAAAAAGAAAGCAGATTTTGTTAAGCAGATTCATGATAAAGCAAGGCTCAATATTGAGCGAAGAATGGAGCAATATGCAATGCAAGCTAACAAAGGGCAACGCAACATCATCTTTGAACCCGGATATTGGGTTTGGGTACACATGCGAAAAGAAAGATTTCCTGCACAAAGGCATTCTGAATTGCTTCCCCGAGGCGATGGTCCTTTTCAAGTTCTTGAGCGCATCAATGATAATGCCTACAAGCTAGAGTTGCCTGGTGAGTATAATGTTAGTACTACTTTCAATGTTGCTGATTTATCTCCTTTTGATGTAGGTGATGATTTGAAGACAAATCCTTTTCAGGAGGAGGGGGATGATGAGAACATGGCGGCTTAGCACAAGGTAGAATGCGGACCCGAACCACGTGCCAATTGGTCCAGTTACAAGGGCGCGAGCAAAATAGTTCAAGGACAATCTCAATGGGCTGGTTCAACAAATTTGGGTTGAGACTAATCTTTGTGGCCCAAAGGAGGATACTAGTGATCCACATGGCTGGGTGTCCATGATTCAAGCTCTAGAATAAATTATAGGCTTGCATGCCAACTTAGGAACTTTTCATATTTGTTAGTTTGTTTTTATTTTAGTTTTGGGGTGAATTATATTGGACCATAATATTTCGTAGGCTTATAGGGCCCAACCGTAAGCCTCAGCTATTTAAATAGTTTAGGGCTTGTAATATTCAATTTTGATTATTAATAATATTGTGAGAGTTTTCTCTTTAGTTCTTTGAAGAACTATTCAAACTTATCAGATTTACTCTGTGGCGTTCATACTTGGACTTATCAATCGAGTTTTCCATCCTTTATTGTGGCATCTTCATCCTTTATACCAAGGTTCGCTTCTGTTATAGGTGTTGGGTCGCGGTTTCCATTTGAATCTGACAGTAGAACGGTCCGAGGCATTAATCGTGTTACGAGTTTCGTCACATTGTTGGAGGGGTTCGTATCTTATAGAGTAATGTTTATTAAAGAATCTGTTTCTTAAATTGCATGTAAGAATCCAGAAATTAGTAAGCCTGAGCATTTGCACTTTTCTGGGCACTCGAGCCTCATACGCTCGCTCCCTTAGAGCACTCACATTCCCTAGCGCTCAAGTTAGCTTTGTTGGATTTTTCTTATACATTATACTTATGAATCTTTGATTAATGACGACATCCTTAGTATTGCATCACTGATATATTAAGAATAACCTATGCGTAATAAGATCAAAACTCATAAAAAAAAAAAATTACGCCTTGTTCGTTGTGCTAGGCGCAATACACTCTTGTACCGTGGTCAACTTTCTTGAGTTTCGCGTAAGTACTTAATGTGAGTTTTCAGTTTATCCTTCATATCATGGGGGGTCTTGTCAATTATTGATGTCTATCCTAGTGTTGGTGATAAGAATGATACTCGATGATGGTGATGGGATCCGTTGATAAATATCTTAATTGAGTCGACTGTTAAAAGCACTTTACCATGATCTTGCAATTGTTAATGATAATTACTCATCAAGCAGCAGATAAGACATGTTTATATTCATATGTAGGCAGGTTATGGACCTTGAATATCTTGGTTGAGTCATCTGTTAAAGCACTTTACTATGATCTTACGGCTGTTAAAGCATGATAGTTATTCACCAAGTGGTTGTTAAGATAAGTTTATATTCTAAACCAATAGCTTATGCTAGTATCATGATGAAGAGTGTTTGGTGAAGTTTCGGTTGGTTCTTTTGGTGAAGTTTGGGTTGCAAGTCTTGGAGTTACTCTGGTTTGAGTTCGGTATCTCTATCATTGTACGAGTCTAGTACTAACTTCTTCATAGTTAGCAGAATTGTCTAAAGAACTATAATGGAATAATAAGCTTGATAATATTTATAACTATTTCTAAAAGTTCTTTATGAGATTTTTATGCTCACTTAGCTTGTATTCAAGGTGGCGGCATTTTATGGTGCTGGATAGGAAGGTCCAGCTATTCCAGACTTAGCAGGTGGTATCAACCTGAGGGCGATTATGGCAATGACGGGTACACCGCAGAGGGGTTCGTTGACAAGGGCTACTATGAAGAAGAATACTCTATGGAAGACCACTACAGAGACAGTTATGGCTTCGTTAGTTGAAGACTATATCCTACTAGCCGTCTCTTTTATCTTTCCATTATGATGTAATAATTTAGTTGGTTGTTGGACTCGTGACAAGTATTATCACAAGACTGCTGTTATTTATTTATGATTTTTTTGGATAATGATGAGTCTGTAATGTAATGTTTACTTATGACTAATAATGTTTAATAATTACGTTGCATTTGAATTAAACACATTTCTATTATTATTATGCTTTCTATTATTATTATGTTTGACGACAATCAGGTGATCTCTAACCAGCCACGTGTCCACAAACCCAAAAAGGATATTGAAATTTTTTTCCTATTTGGTCTACTCCGGGGTGTGAAAATTCCCCTTATTTAATTTACTTTTCAGTTTTTCACTTGTTCTTTATTATGCCCTTCTTATCGTGCTTGACTTATTAATTAAGGATTGTCTCATTTTAGTCTTTTGAATGTATGCCTGAATCTTTTCCCTAAAACCTACATCAGTGTTTTGCTAAAAAAAATGGGGCTAGCCCTTTTTAAAAGAAGGGTTAGGTTTCAAGACGGGGGTTACCCCTAGTATAGGGACAGACAAAGAAAAACAAGACTGGAAGGGCTTGTCCTAGTGTAGCAAAAGAATGGGAATGGCTTTAGAACTTGGACCAAACCTGTTGCCAGGCTACCTACGTATCCTCTAGTGGGAATCAGGTCCATTTATGTAGTTCAGGTAAGATGTACACTGGTGGGCTAAGCATACTACTTCTTGAGGCAATCAAGGTTAATAGGTTCTTTGAATTCAAGGTCGTCCAAGTCTGTTAGGTAGGTTACTCCCCTTTGAGTATGGTTTTGACTAGGTAGGGTTAGACCCAATTGGGCTTAAACTTTCCCCTTGGATTTAAATCTGTGCTCTCAATTCTTTCAAGACTAAGTCACCCTTAGCAATCTTCCTTGTGCAAACTTTCTTGTTATAGGCCCTAGCTATCCTCTGCTGGTATTCTCGGACATGATTCAACGCCTCCAACCTCTTCTCATCTATCAGTGCTAGATCTCCATATCTCCCTCTTAACCACAGGGATTCCTTTACTTCGCATTTGGCCATGACCCTTAAGGATGGTAGCTTGGTAAGACTAACTCCATTTCATACACTAGTGAATATGGTGTGGCTCCAATGGATGTCCTCAAGGACATTCGATAACCCCACAGTGCAAATGGTAGCTTTTCATGCCAGTCCTATATGTATCTGCCATCTTCTATAATGTTGCCTTCACATTCTTATTTGTGGCTTCTACTGACCCGTTGGTCTGTGACCTATAGGGTGATGACTTATGGTGGGTGATCTTGTATTTTTCTAGTAGTACTAGTACCTTGGCTTTGAAATACGACCCATTATTGGATATTATCTCATGAGGAACACCATACCTACAGATGATGCTACGCTTGATGAACCTGACTATGTCCTTAGCTTCTAACTTGATATAGATGCCACTTCTATATATTTTGTGAAATAATCAATAGCCACCATAATGTATCTATTCCCATTTGATGACTTCTGTATAACTTCCCCAATTATATCAATTCCCCATACTCAAAATGGCCAAGGCGTAGTGAGGCTATAGAGTTCTGAGGTGTAGTGTGCATATGGTTTGCATGGATTTAATAGTGGTGGCATCTTCTTACGTGCTTACAGCAGTCACGCTCCATGGTGGACCAGTAGTATCCTTGTCTCACTATCTTTTTTGCTAGCATATGTCCATTGATGTGGGGACCACATACCCCTGCATGAATCTCCTCCATCATCTTTTTAGCCTTACGTTTATCGAGCCATAACAGATTCTTCCCTATATGTGATCTTCAGTATAATTCTCCTCCATGTATGATAAATTGTGCTGATAACCTTCTTATTGCCCACTTATCCTTTTTTGTGGCTCATTGGGGTACTTTTCTCACTTATGACCTTCCAACTATCGCTATACCAGGGTAGCTCTTCTTTATTCTCAAGGTTAGCAATAGTGTAATAGTGCAAGGGCTTCTATCTTCTTTCTATGACCAGGGGTCTCAGGGCTACTCCTATAGTTATCTCTATCATTGAGACTATGGATGCATGAATAAGCTAAACTAGGTTAAATATGAATAAGCAATTCTAGAATTAAGGTTTCATGGTCCCTAGTGAGATTGGAATAGCCAAACCATGGCTAATCCAATCTCACTAGTGGTGGCTATCCCATGGTTAGGATAGGGACCACTAGGAATAGCCTATCCATGAACAGAATAATAGGCTAACCTAGAAGCCTAAAAGATCTAAACTAATAAGATAACAAGAACTACTATGAATAAACTGTTGGGTTTGTGCCCTCAAACCATTCCTCTATGTATAAGACATTGACATTTTAATACATGGATATTAGCTTTATATTTCACTATGTATGATTCTATCATGCGATTATTGTTAATCCTTAAGTATCATATTAAGTAATTTGTGTATGTATGAGATGCATACAAGTGAGATACAAATTACGATTCATTGATACTTAGAATTTGTCACAGTGGATATCTCATAAGGTTTACACTGTAGCATGATTAACTACCATTGGATGGAGTAATGAATCTCAAATAACTAGAGTATAACTCTTGGCTATCCTTATAGTGCACTGACAGACCTGAGCTTTCCTATTGACGCTTGAGGCTATCAATAGTCGATAGGAACTCATAACTTGTATAAGGTACATGTTCTCAATCTTGAGATGATTATGAACAAGGACTGTGGATATGACTGCTTTGACTTACCAATTAGTGAGGTCTTAAAGATCAACACTTGGGTATCTTGGGTATGTCATGTTTACAGGGTTGTGAACATGTATTGTCAAGATAGAATCTACCCTCTCTTATAGAGTAAGCATTCCCTTGAGAATGTCACCAAGTTGATTATTGAGAATTACAATCTTGTTAATAAGTAGTTATCAACATGTTTGGTAATCATAAGAGGTAAATGGGACTCAAGGAATACAAGAAGTAATTATGATTAAGGTTGATAGTAACAGTTATCCGACTACCTAAATATGATTATGAATGCTGACGGTAGAGGGACATTAGTACACTATACAAGTCTGGTTATCGCTTCAGATATGTTCTTTAAATTGGAGTTCAGTTATCATTTTATAGTGGAGTAAACATAAACTGACCAGCTGCTTAATTTGCTGATCAAAGAGTTTGGTCATGGGAATTAACAACTGGTCTGAGCCAACAATAAAGAGCCTAGGTGGTCCCACTCTTAGCTCAGCTAGGATGCTTGGAAAGGCACATGAGGATCTTGTTAAGACAGGTTCGATCGATCGAAGGAGTCTCGATCGATTGAAGTCTAGACAGGTTTGATCGATCAAATGTGGTTCAATCGATCGAATATTTGAGCGATCGAAGCTACTTTGATTGCTTGAACGTTTAGTCGGTTCTGGGAATATATAAATAGGGCAGCTGCATCTCGAAATTGGGGTTCGTCATTTTATTGTACCAAAAGCTACAGAAACTGTTTAAGAGTTCCCAAACCTACTCTATCATCTCTATTAGGGTTCCTTTGGGTTTGTGCCCTCAAACCATTACTTTATGTATGGAACATTGACATTTAAATATAAGGATATCAGCTTTACATTTTGTTATGTATGTCTTTCATGAGATAATTGTTTAATCCTTAAGTATCATAGTAAGTAATTCGTGTATGTATGAGATGCATACAAGTGAGATACGAATTACTATTCATTGATACTTAGAATTTGTCACAGTAGATGATGAGACTGGATATCTCATCAGGTTTACACTGTAGTATAATTAACTACCATTAGATGGAGTGATTAATATCAATCACTAGAGTGTAACTATTAGTTAATATGCTGGTGCTTGTAATGCATTGACAGACCTGAGCTTTCCTATTGACACTTAAGACTATCAACAGTCAATAAGAACTCATAACTTGTATAAGGTATGCGTTCTCAATCTTAAGACGATTATGAACACAGACTGTGGATATGGGTGCTTTGACTTACCAACCAGTGAGGTCTTAAAGATCAACACCTAAGTATCTTGGGTATGTCATGTTCATAGGGTTGTGAACATATTGTCAAGATAGAATCTACCCTATGATAAAGAGTAAGCATCCCTTGAGAATATCACCAAGTTGATTACTGAGAACTGCAGTCTTGTTGATAAGAAGTTATTAATATGTTTGGTAATCATGAGTGGTGAATGGGACTCAAGGAATACAAAAAGTAATCATGATTCAGGTTGACAGTAAAAGTTTATCCGACTACCTGAATATGATTACGAATGCTGATGGTAGAGGGACATTAGTACACCATACAAGTCTAGTTATCACTTCGGATATGTTCTTTTATGTTGGAGTTCAGTTATCATTTTATAGTGGAGTAAACGTTAACTGATCAGTTGGTTTATTTGTTGATCAAATAGTTTGGTCATAGGAATTAACAACTGGTTTGAGCCAACAATAAAGCGCCTACGAGGTTTCACTCTTAGCTTTGCTAGGATGCTTGGAAAGGCACATGATGATCGTGCCAAGACAGGTTTGATTGATCGAAGTAGTCTCGATCAATTGAAGTCTAAACATGTTCAATCGATCGAAGATTCGATCGATCGAAGCCACTTCGATTGCTTGAACGTTAGGTCAATTCTGGGAATCTATAAATAGGGCAGCTACGTCCAGAAAAAAGGGTTCATCATTTTATTATACCAGAAGCTGCAGAAACTATTTTAGCATTCCCAAACCTTCGTATCCTCTCTATTAGAGATCCCACCATCTCTAGCCTCTCCGGGAAGCATCCGCAGGAGTCATAAGGGTGAAGACAACCTAGTGGAGGCTGCTGTATCACCAAGGTTGAAGAAAATCATAATTAAGTTCAAGACCTAAGGTATATTCTCTTCTCCCTCTTGTGTATACGCATAGAGTTAATAAGTAGTAGATCCAGGCTACCAATATGTTTTTGAAACTTAATCTCTCCGCTGCGTGTTTAAATAATTTTAAACCTATTTTTTCCTTCAGTTCCCACCAACCCTAGCCTCTCTTGGAGCATCCGTAGAAGTCATAAGAGTGAAGACCATCTAGTGGAGGCTGCTGGAAGTCAGAGATTTCAGAATTGGGTTCAAGACCTGAGGTATAAATCTTCTCCCTCTTGTGCATATGCATCTATAGAGTTGACGAGTAGTAGATCCGGGCTACCAATAAAGTTTTTGTAACATAATCTTTCCGTTGCGTGTTTAAATTAAATTTTTAAACCAATTTTCCTTCACAAACAAGAAAAAAAAAAAGCTAAGCTATGAACTTTGAAAATCAAAACTCAGAAAACAATAAATAAATAAAAAAGGAAGAAAAGAAGTGAAAGAAAGCTTATCCCAAGAAAATCCCTTAAATGCTACTCCAGCAAAACTCCGCTAGCACTGCGATCTCTAAGATTAGAACCCTAAATCTAAAAATTAATTTTCCTAATAAATTTCTTGGAGTGCTTAGGAATCCTTTCGTTCGGGGTTTCCTTGAGCTCTCTAGTTCTCAAGATATTTTGGTGCATTGGATAGAGAGGGGAAGACCCCTATTTATAGTTTGAGACTTGGGCTAGGTTTTCTATGTTTAAAAAAAGTAGGATGGAGATATAAGCTTAAAAGGATTGTACCTAGGGTGTTTGAGGTGTTCCTAGGAGTCTTTCAAGCTTATCTCTAAGGTTTTGGATGTATTTGCCTCTGATTGGTCAAATTTGTGCTAGTTCATGCAGATCAGGACCAATGGATGACTCAGATTGCATTCTGGGGTTGAATACCATAGTGGCATTTACTGAGAGCCGTACAGCCTTCACGGGATTTGTGCAGCCTTCGTTGAATGCCAATATGGCATTAGCCCCGAAGGTTGTGTTTTCTCTCTAAACTTCCCAAACTTCGTTCTTTCACGTCGGTTATCGAAAAAAAGGCTTGTGATATACCTTGGGAAAGGTGTGGAAGTCTAGTTTGCAATTTTTTGGGTTTCATTTAAAAAGGATTTATCGATTTTGAGTTATGATTAAAAAAATATATAGTTGAGGCTGACTCCGAAAAGGAACTAACCGGAGAAGCGTAGAAGTGCTAATTTGGCACGAAAACTCTCCCAAGTGTTTTTTTTCGGCCAACTTAAGGGATTAGGGCATCATTTTAAGCTATTTTAGGAGTATTTTGTAAAGGGAGCTCTTGGGAACCTACCATAAGGTCGGGATTTTGCTTGGGAAAGGTGATTTTTGTCATTTCATTTAAAACGGCTATCCTAACTTGGGTTCTTGTTTCTAGATTGAGTTTCTAACATACCTAAGTCTTCCTATAGGTTATTCTAACGTATCTAAGAAACTACAATGTTTCACGGAGTTTTACTTCATAAACTGACAATTCTTGATTCCAGTAATTGGGTTATTCTTAAGGCAGAAATTCATTATGCCAAATGGATAACCAAAATAGGGTATCTAGACATACTTTTCTTGGAAGGAACTCACATCCCAAAGATTTTGATTCACTTTTTCAGCCTTCATAGTTATCACACGTCGAAACAACAAAAATAGAGAAAAATAAATTTCTTTTTTGGGTCCATGGGGAATGACGGGTGAAGTCACTAAATTGTCCACACCATACATTACTAGTCAGCTAATAAAATAAGGACAGTAATATAACCAAGCTAAATATATATTACACAGATTCTAGCTTTTACAATATCAGTGTTCGCAATGGGAAATAGAAAACATTTGGAAGCAACATATGCCCAAGTACCAATTATGATGAAGTTCAACAGAAATATAAAATTAAATATTTATCTTCATCTTCAACTGACGTAGACGTAATCATCAAAAATAAAATCCCTACCTCTTTGATTTGATGAAAGTACGAATCTTTCCTTCCTTCTTTTATAGAGTTAGAAGGCGGTCTCTTACCCCCATTTGTCTATGAGAACCAGCATAGAAATCCTCCCCAGCATAACCGTCATTGGTGGAACCACCCTCTGTGTACTCCCCTGTCGGATAGTAGCCATCCTCGTTTGATTCATTACCTGCAATAGTACAACAGGATAGGTTGGATGGGGAATGTCCAGGCAATAAAGGTCGTCAGCTTACTAAAAGCTGAGTGAGAAATAACTAATGCAGTCTCATAGGTATAATGTAATTACCAGTTATGAATGATATATAGTAGTGCTACTAATAAAATCTTTCTCTTTTATTCTAAACTCAATACCCGATCCCTATCGCCTTCCCACCCCAAGATCGATCCAACCCACCTTGACTAACTACACTGAACCAATTATACCATAACGACATACTAGTGCTCTTGTTCACTGCTTTTAAGAACTCTGACTATTCTCCACTTTTAAGAACTCTTGCGAGCACCATACATCGTTCTAATATAATGATTGGTTTATGAACGTACCACTACTATTGTTCACCACTTTTAAGAACGCTTGCGAGTATGGTACACACATAGCTCTCATGAACACAATCCTGGACAACCTCTTCTACCTACCTATTTGATTTAATATGTGCAGATTATGAACTCGACTAGGCGTAACCCTTACTAACATTATGAACCCGAATACATTACTCACCATACTATCTCATTATCGCATCCATTACCCTAGGATTCCATAGTATTGCATAATGGAAGTTTGGAACAGTATTTAAGCAGCTAAGCAGCGTGTATGACAGACAAAAAGGAAACAACCATGTTCTGTGAAGTTCAATCGATTGAAGCCATTTTATTCGATTGGGGAAAGGTAAGTTTAGACCGATTGAAGCATCTTCAAGCGATTGAAATGAAGGTGGTCTCTTTCGATTTTCGATCAATTGAGATGCTAGTGGTTTTGATAGATTAAACCAAGTTTGATCGATTGAAAGTCTTCTTCAGAAAAATTGGGCAGTGAACACCTAGAAGTTTTAGGGTGTGTTTGGGTTCATTCCTTATGTCCAAACATTGTAAAACATTGCATCTAAGCTACCGAGTGAGTTTAGAACTCACCGAATGATTAAGGTCACGTTTGGCAAAACTTGAGCTTCAAGCTTTCTCTCCAATGGCTCCTCCTCTTCGCTCTCCACCTGTATCCCTTCTCTCTGTCACTTTCTTTTCTTCTTTTCTCTTCTCTCTCTCTCTCTCTCTCTCTCTCTCTCTCTCTCTCTCTCTCTCTCTCTCTCTCTCTCTCTCTCTCTCTCTCTCTCTATGTGTGTGTATATAAATGATATATGTGTGTATATGTAGGGATGTATATATATAAACACAACCTTTGTCTCTCTCTTTCTTTATAATTTCTTTGGCTCAGAAAACCCCCCACACACTCACGAAATACATGTATATAAAGGGAAAGGTGGTGCAAAGTGGTAGCTTTGCTTGAACTGAAGATAAGGTTTCCAGACATGTACGATCGATTGAACTGGCTTTGATTGATTGAGAATAGGTCGGCCAGGTTTGATCGATTGAGAATAGGTCCGATCAATTGACAAGGGGACCATGTCAAAAATTTATGTCGACAGGGTTTCAATTGCTTGGAAATGGTTCAATCGATTGAAAAATGAAATTGTCAATCGATTGAAACTAATTCAATCGTTTGAAAGAGAAATTCCAATATAGTAAAGGCAAGTATGCAGGATCTCATTACATTAACATATACTAAAAATACAGGGTATTATAATAGTAATGGTGAGCCAGGTATGAAACCCCAACTCTCCTATTCTCGTAATGTAATGATTATCTGGCACAGAGCTCCAGTTATCCCATTCTCAATAACAAGCCTTGGCACGAAGTAGTGGCAGTTACTAATTTAGCAACAGCCCTTGATACATAGTATTAGCCATACCCATCTTAATCATCATTTCTCTTTCCATAACCATGACCATTACTTTGCCACAACGGATCATGATCCGCACATGAAGACTCAACCCAACATAACTCATGATCTCCATGATCGCTTATACGCATACCATCATAGACAGACAACCTCCGCAACTAACAACGTACTATGCTATGCATGTCGGCTTCTGAGTATGGATATCGTTATATACAATATTCACTTATTCGATGACATTAGATTCATTATTTAATTATGTATCTTGTTGGAATATTGAAGTCCCATTCTAGCATAGTAGTACAACAATATGAAACTATGATAAACATGTGACAGTGTAGTATAACATATCATAAAATATCAACAATTTGTAAGTCACAATCGATTGGATAAGCATTAACAATCGATTAGTAAAAACCAAGAGGCAATCGATTGGTAAAAGGGCAATCGATTGGTATCCAATGAATGGAAATTGATTAGTAAAAGTATCAATCGATTGGGACATCATCTTCTTCACATAAACGTGTAAAAAATGTCTAGAACTCATAATACATGATTAAAGTCCCATTTCTTGTGTACAAAAGTGCATAAAAACTTCTAACTAAAATACTAAGTGAGTTTTGAGTACTCACAAGTGTGTGGAAATGGTGTAGTGTGTTGTGGAAGCCTGAGCTTCAATGGAGTTTTACTCTCTCTCTCTCTCTCTCTCTTTCTCTCTCTCTCTCTCTCTCTCTCTCTCTCTCTCTCTCTCTCTCTCTCTCTCTTCACTGCCTTTTCTCTTTCCATCTATTTCTTCTTTCCTTTCTTTCATCCTTCTTCTATTCTTCTTCTCCTTTGGTCTGTACATGTGTATGTGCATGTTTAGATATATGTGTGTATATAAGTGTATATACATATCTATATATGTAGGTATATATGAGTTTTGCCAAGAAAATGTCCAAACAGAGCTGAGTATGAAATAGAGGGAGTATTTATAGGCAAAAGTAGCATACAAACAAGCAACACCCTCATAGAAATAATTAGAGACTAAGCTCTTCCAGTGCCAATCGATTGGTCATAGGTGGCAATTGATTGGACCAAGGTGGCTAAAGGCAGTCGATTGGTAAAAGCACCAATCGATTAGTGTGGCAAATTAAGAAATCAATTGGAAACTCATATCAATCGATTGGACACCAAAATTCACCAAAGACAAGGGTAAATAACACAGAATCTCATTGCATAAATGTAGTATGTTACAATTATAGAAAAAATACGGGTATTACAATTTGGTAGTGGAAAAATGCACTATTGTTAGTCCACGCTAGACCTAAAGGGCGGTGATTATGTCTATTTCTAATTTATTACTATTTTAAAATTAAAGCAAAATAGATTTGAATCTAACAAGTAAAAATTGTGCTTGTGTAAAGGGAAAATTAAATTAAACCCAGGAATACTGAATTTTACATGGAAAATCCCAAAAAGGGTAAAACCTATATGATGATGCCAGAATTTGGTAAGAGTAAAGTAGAGCAATTTTAGGAGAGAGAGAGTGAGAGAGACTATTTTTTTATGTGGTTTGGCCCTGTTAATGAAGGTACCTACGTCCACGTGTGTGTCTGAGCACGTTCACTAGCAGATCACCGGCGGGCCTGGTGAGCCAACAAAGAGGGGCGGCACTACCAGTAATACCGGCCGGGTGTATGCATATAATGGTGAATTTTATAGAGGTACTGTGTAGACTAAAGAATTGGCGGCCCCTTCAATGGGGGGTGAGAGGTCTCTTTTATAGATGTAAGAGAAGAGACCTACTCATACATGGATAAGGAAATATAATCATATTGATATAGATTGGCATTAATTATGGGGATTTCCTAATTGGATTAGGAAATAGTGTGCGCTTTTCATTAGTCTTCTAGCTTGAGTAGGAAACTGCACGTAATGCTCGGGATCATGCCTGTGGGCCCGGATGAGTTATTCCCGCGGTGGGATGTGCCGGGATGTGCCTGTACGTTTTTCCCGACCTGTTGGTCGGGTCGTAGATGACCCGCTCGGGATGATGATTAGACTAAACCGCTCGGGCTGATGCTTCTGAGGAGTGGTGCATGATTTGCCCGGGGCATGGACTAGTTGCTTATTTGAACCGCTCGGTCATAAGATAGAGCCAATTTTGGGTGTATTAGCAGCCCCCCATTTCCAAGATTGGCCAAATGCTATGCCGCTGTCTGAGTGCTTGTGGAAGCTGCTTTGGGGCTTCTGAGCCTGGTTAGTCCTCGGGAACTGACTGAGAGTTGAGACCCAGCCTAGCTCGGTACCTTTAAGTGCTCGGGAACTGACCGAGAATTGAGACCCGACCTAATTCGGAGTCTTTGAGTGCTCGGGAAGTGACCGAGAGTTGAGACTCGGTCTACTTCGGAGTCTTTTTTGCTTGAGTTAGCTCCCAAGATGGTTATCTTATGCCCGTAAACCTTTTTCAAGGATGTGGGTAGAAGGATTTTACCATGTTGGAAAAGCCGACCTAAAGCGTATTTCTCTAGGCTCCTTTTTTTATGTTAACTCCCCAGGATGGTTGTCTTCCGTCAGGCCAGCCTTCGTCAAGACTGTTGGGAGAAGATCTTGACCATGTTGGTGGAGCCGACCTAAATCACGTTGCTTTAGGGTCCTTTTGCTCCTCTATCGTCGGCCAACCTAAGAGATTTTAGTCACCTCTATCGTCGGTTTGGACCTAAGTGGAGTTAATGCCTCTGAGTACTGTAGGTGCTCGGGTTGTCCAAGAATTTGACTTGGTTATCCGCGAGGCCTGTAAATACCCGGTATGATTACCTGTTTAGTTCACTATGCCATCTTGCCCCCCAAGCTTTCTCTAAGACGAGGGTCTTATAGAGGCTATGATCTGTAGGTAACCGACCTGGAACATGGTGGTTGTAGGGTCTTTTGAAGCTTACCATCATCAGCCACCTAGGGGATTTGCCCCCATCGTCGGGTGGACCTAAGCGAAGCCGGTGCCTTGGGCGTGACCCCGAGGTCTTTAGTGCCTGGGTTCGGAGCCCGAGGTCTTTTTAGTGCCTGAGTTCGGAGCTCGAGGTCTTTTTATGCCTCGGGGTTAGGCCCGAGGTCTTTGTATGCCTCGGGGTTAGGCCCGAGGTCTTTGGGAGAGCTCTCTGACAATCGGTGTAGCCTCATGTGGAGGTCAGGCAGGTACCACTGTTGTCGAGCTCATCTAGGCTGATGGAGACAGGAGGTCAGATCAGGATCGTCGGGAAAAGGCAGAACTGCGTGATCCTGACCGATGTGAACTAAAGATCGGGTCAGGGCTGCCAGACTCAGACCACTGTGAACTGGAGGTCGGGTCGGGGCTGCCAGACTCGGACCGCTGTGAACTGGAGGTCGGGTCGGGGTTGCCTGACCCGGACTGCTGTGAACTGAAAGAACTGTCTGAACTCCCGGGCTGATCTCGCTTTCGCTTACTTCTGGAAGACTTGTTGCTTTCTTGCACAGGGTCTTTGATCTTTAGAAATTCTTCAGTGTCAATGTATTTTCCAACACTCTCTGCAAGTTTGACCAAGGTTACCGGTCTGTTTCTGTGAAACGACGCGGCGCACTTGGTATGTTGAACTCCCGAGCAGAAGGCTATGATGGCGATTGTCTCGTTCAGATTGCGGATTTGAAGCTTCTGTTGGTTGAACCGGTCGGTGAACTCCTTGAGGGACTCATTATTTCATTGTCTGACTGTCAGTAGCTGCATGTCTGGCTTCGGCCGCTCATGCATACCGGTGAACTGGTTGATAAACTTCTGGTTGAGTTGTTTGAAACTGCAGACCAATCGGGGTCCAAGGAGTAGAACCACTGTATGGTCGGGCCTTTCAAAGTGCTGGGGAAGGCTAGGTAGCGTAATTCATCAGAGTTGGTGGTTAGGGCCATCTGAACCTTTTAGGTCCGGACGTGGTCGACCGAGCTTCCCGAGCCGTTGTATGAATCTTGCCGAGGCTGCTTAAATTTGCGCGGGATGGAGAACCTCGCGATCTGGCTGGAGAATGGTGCCTCTATCTCGGTGTTGGCTTGATTCGGAACACGGTTTTGACCAAGCTTTTTAGCCACTCCGTCGATCTGCTTCTGCAAGTCCTTGATTCGGGCTTCCACTTCTTCCCAACCGGAATCTGAGGAACTAGTCGGGTTGGTGGAAGATGCTTCTTCATGGCGGGGTGTTGTCCTCTGGGATCGGGCTCGACTATGACTCCGGGTAACCGTTCGCCTAGGGACAACTCGGCACTTGACCGAGTGACCCTGGACTGATTCCCGGGACATATGCTCCTGCCTTTCCTCTCGGGCAGCACTCCCACTGTTGATGTCTCTGGCATCCTCAATACGAGACGGGTTAACTCTGAAGGAAAAACCGGTTTAAGTTAAAAGTTTAAACGCGCAGCGGAAAAGTCAAGTTATAAAAACTTAATGGTAGCCCAGGATCTACTACTCATTAATTCCATAGATGCGCACAAGAGGGGACAAGAGTTATACCTTAGTGTCTTGAACCCAATTCTGATTTTCTTCTTCTTCCTTGGTGATGCAGCAGCCTCTACTAGGTTGTATTCACCCTTATGTCTCTTGCGGATGCTTGCCGGAGAGACTAGAGATGGTGGGATCTCTAATAGAGAGGAAAAAGAAGGTTTGGGGCTCTAAAAACAGTTTCTGCAGCTTCTGACGTTCTAAAATGACGAACTCCTTTTCTAGAACGCAACTGCCCTATTTATAGATTTCCAGAACCGACCTAGACTTCGAACGATCGAAGATCTTCGATCAATCGAACCATTCTCAATCGATCGAGACTGCCAAGACTTCAATCGATCGAACATACTTCAATCGATCGAACTTGTCTTGACAACTTCCTCATGTGTCTTTCCAAGTATCCTGGCGGAGCTAAGAGTGGGACCTCCTAGGCTCTTTAATGTTGGCTCAGACCAGTTTGTTAATTACCATGACGAAACTATTTGATCATCAAACTAACTAACTGATCAGTTAACGTTTACTCCACTATAAAGCGATAACTGAACTCCAACGCAAAAGAACATATCCGAAGCGATAACTAGACTTGTATGTTGTACTAATGTCCCTCTACCTTCAGCATTCATAATCATATTCAGGTAGTCGGATAACTGTTACTGTCAACCTGAATCATGATTACTTCTTGTATTCCTTGAGTCCCATTCACCTCTCATGATTACCAAACATGTTGATAACTCTTATCAACAAGACTGCAGTACTCAGTAATCGACTTGGTGACATTCTCAAGGGAATGCTTACTCTGAAACAGAGGATAGATTCTGTCTTGACAATATATGTTCACAACCCTATGAATATGACATACCCAAGATACCCAGGTGTTGATCTTCTATAGACCTCACTGATTGGTAAGTCAAAGCAGCCATATCCACAGTCTGTGTTCATAATCATCTCAAGATTAAGAACACGTACCTTATACAAGTTATGAGTTCCTATCGACTGATTGACAGTCTTGGGTGTCAATAGGAAAGCTCAGGTCCGTCAATGCACTATAAGCACTAGCATGTTAACTAAGAGT
Organism: Hydrangea macrophylla; assembly: GCA_033977485.1. Taxonomy (NCBI): domain Eukaryota; kingdom Viridiplantae; phylum Streptophyta; class Magnoliopsida; order Cornales; family Hydrangeaceae; genus Hydrangea; species Hydrangea macrophylla. Next base: position 44,648,960 of record CM066984.1, on the reverse strand, counting down.
TAAACTCTAGTGATTGAGATTAATCACTCCGTCCAATGGTAGTTAATCATGCTACAGTGTAAACCTGATGAGATATCCAGTCTCATCATCCACTGTGACACATTCTAAGTAACAAAGAATAGTAATTCGTATCTCACTTATATGTATCTCATACATATGAATTACTTACTATGATACTTAAGGATAACAATCATCTCATGAAATAAACATACATAACTAAATGTAAAGCTGATATCCATATATTAAAATGTCAATGTCTCATATATAAAGTAATGGTTTGAGGGCACAAACCCAACAAACTCCCACTTGTACTCATAACCATTCAGAACTACATCTAAGACCTAGACTATCTAGATGACGATCAAAGACCTTCTGTGGCAAGGCCTTTGTAAACGGATCAGCAAGATTGTCAGCGGTGGCAATCTTGGTGATAGTCACATCTCCACGTTGAACAATATCTCGGATAAGATGATATTTCCGCTCTACGTGCTTTCCCTTCCCGTGGTTCCTTGGCTCCTTGGACTGAGCCACATACTCAGCTTCTGTAGTTGAGTCTGCAATGCATTTCTGCTTAATGCTCCTCCAACTAACAGCACCACCTCCCAAGGTAAAGAGATGTCCGGATGTTGACTTCCTCGAATCTTTATCTGACATAAAGTCCAAGTCAGTGTATCCTACTGGAATTAACTCACTTCCGCCGTACATAAGCATGTAATCTTTAGTCCTTCTCAAGTACTTAAGAATGTGCTTAATGGTTGTCCAGTGCTCTGGACCTGGATTCGATTGATATCTGCTAACCATGCCAACGGCAGAACAGATATCTGGTCTAGTGCATAACATCACATACATGATACTTCCAACTGCCGAAGCATATGGAATTCCTGCCATGCGATTCCTCTCCTCCTATGTCTTAGGACACTGGTCCTTGGAGAACGCTAAACCATGCCTGAAAGGTAACAAACCTTTCTTCGAATTATCCATTAAAAACTTAGTTAATACTTTATCGATATAACCAGCTTGAGATAATCCCATTATCTTTCGCTTATGATCCCGAAAGAGCTTTATCCCTAGAATATAGCTCGCCTCTCCTAGATCCTTCATATTGAAAGTACTAGCTAGCCAAACCTTGACCATTGACAATGCCGCTACATGATTCCCAATGAGTAGAATGTTGATGTTGTCAATATCAAGATATAAAAAGTGTTCTTTACTTTTCAAAAGATTTGTAGTGTGAAAGTAAAGGTCGAACCCACAGGGATTGGTTAACTACAGCGACTTAATTTTAAAACCTAACTTTAGTTAATTATGAAAACGGATTTTGATTTGATTTTAATTAAACTAATAGCAATAAAAATAAATCTAAACTATGAAAGCAATTAAAAGTGTTTTTGTAAATATGTAAAGGGAACCTAGGATTGCAACTCCACCACTAGCTTCATAATAGGGATATTTATGAATTACTTTAGCCTATTAAGTTGGATGATAATGGAGAATTGTAGCTACAAGCCCAATTCCTCCGTCAAGAAAATAACTATGGTTCAAGCACCAACATAATCCATCTTCGGTTAGCACGAATTATCCCACACTAAACTAGGGTTGTGGTATAATCTGTCTAATCTAGGCATGGACTATTCGGATACTTGATAGCACAATTCAATTTAAGAACCATTACATGTAAACAATCTATAAAAGCACGGCAAATATAGATCATTGAGCACATCACAGTCAAAATAGATCTAAGACAAGAATAAACTTTGAAAGTAATGATTTAATCAATAGAAGTACGATTTATTTATAAAAATCCTCTAAACATGTAATCATCATCCATACACAATAAATCTAAAAGAAAAGCATAGACTACACCCTATTACTTGGCTAGGGTTTCATTGAAACCCTAGATCTAGAGTTTAGTTGTCCATAGAATTGATGAACGGCAAGAGGTTGATGGAGGAGGCCATGGGAATCCTTGGTCTTCTTCTTCTTCTCCTTGCTTTCCTCTCTTTAATGGCTGGAATTTCAGTCTATATGGATGTATGTTTATGTATGTATGGGTGTGTAACCTTTCAATTGAAGTAAAATAGAGTATATATAGAGGTTTCAACAAGCTTTGGAAGCTTTCCTAACCCGAAACGAACTGAAACTGATATATTTTACAGTCTGGACGTCATTCAGCAGTTTCGTTTGCACAGGAGTCTTCAGTATACTAAAATACATATCTTTGCTTTTTGCACGGATCGCGCGCGCGGGCCGCGCGAGCGCGTCATTTGACAGGTCGCACGCGCGAGTCGCGCGAGCGAATTCTGGATTCTCGCGCGAGGTGGCTTTTTCAGCTTCTTTTCTTCTGCTTTTTCACCCTGTTTAGCCTGATATACTTGATTTCTTCCAAATCCTGTCACAAACTCGAAAACGAAATAAAAATACACAAAAACAGGATAAAAAGTACTAACAAATGTGAATTAAGGTGTATAATTAGGATTAGTTCTCTCCCGATCACACCCCCAAACCTACATTTTGCTAGTCCTCGAGCAAAACTAAAAATAAAAACTAACTACTAATAAAATACTACTCCATTTTCGCATGGATCACGATTGCATTTAGCGTATGCAACAAGCCTTTTAAACCTCTAGGTGTCCCTAGTCGGACGAGTGAAGTCTCGTGAGGATTCTCGTCAACAAATTACCCACAACCATCTTTATTAACTTGAAAATTTAAAAAGTTTTATTAACATGCCGTGGACGTAGGTCACCTCATTGACGAGGCCGAACCACATACAATCTCTTGTGTCTCTCTCTAAACCTCTCCTACCAATTTTTGGCATCATCAGTTTGGCGCCGTCTATGGGAATATGACAAGTTTTTCACCAAAAAATTTCTTGACTGATCAACATGCCGCCGAAGATGGGTAAGAAGAATACCACTCAGGCCGGTCAAGAGAACTTGCAACCCGAGCAGCAGGCTGCCTCCATGACCTCTGAGCAAGTAACAGCGGTGCTCGCATAACTTCTAAAAGGCCAGCGACAAACCTAGTAGAAGATCAAAGCGCTATTGGCCCTATAGGAAAAGCGTCCTCAATTCAAGAATCAGCCCGAGAAAAGCATCCCCGACCGGGAGGCCGCACGAGTCCGAAACCATACCCACTCTACGTTGGTTTCCCCATCGGATTGGGAACGCGATAAGGATGGTGTTCGTAGCAGAGCGCCCAGGCATATAAAATAGCGAGCTCGGACCAATCCTCGCCGGGTGGGAGATGCTAGAGATATCATCAACAAACGATGTACCGCCAGAGGGGACGAATCCGAGCAAAAGGCCCGGGAATCGGCCAAAGACCCTCCGGTCAAAAGCCGGGGAGATCTTAGGCATACGATTACCCAGAGTCGGAGTCGAGTTCTATCCCCGAGGACGATGCACTTCGAAGAGGAGGCCTCATCATCAGACCTGACGTACCACTCAGATATGGAGAGGAAAATCGGGCGATATATAAAGGCCCAGATCAAGGACTTACAGCAACAAATCGAAAGGTTGAATCGCAAGTCTGGCCAGGATCTCACCAACACAGAGACTGAGTCACCCTACACCGCCCAGATAACGGGATTTCCCATCCCGCGGAAATTCAAGCTGCCACATCTCAGCTCTTATGACGGTTCAGGGAGCCCAGTGGATCATGTCCGCACATATAAAGCCCAAATGGCGCTGGTTACCATGGTCGACGAGTTATTGTGCCTGGCCTTTCCTAGCACTCTTAAAGGGCCAGTCGCGTAGTGGTTCTATGCTCTGAAACCCCAAACGGCTGATAACTTCAAGACATAGAGCAAGTTCTTCATCAGCCAGTTTGTTGGGATGCTCGACTGGTCATAACCGGACACCCAGCTGCTAACCGTCAAGCAGCAAAAAGGGGAATCCCAAAGGGAGTATGTGGACCGTTTCAACCAACAGAGGTTCCAAATCCATAATCTGAATGAAACAGCCACAATCATGGCCTTCTGTTTAGGAGTTCAACACACCAAGGTTGCCACGTCATTTCACCAGGACCGACCAATAACCTTGGTGGAGCTCTCGAAGAGGGTCGAGAAGTACACCGACACCGAGAATTCTTCAAGGCCAAACGTGCTAGTTTGGCAGAAAATGAGTCCTCAGGATCAAAGCGGAAGCTTGATGCCTCAGAGAAGGGCTCGGGAAAGAAGATAAAACAAGATCGGCCTAAAAGTGGTTAGGATCAGCTCCCAATCAAGTTCACGTCCCTTTCCCGTCCTATTCATGAGGTCATGGCCGCCGTCGAGACCCGGCGGCTCGTCCAAGAACCGACAAAGCTGAAGAGTCCCCCCGGTAAGACTAACCAGTATAATTTTTATCTCTTCCACAAACACCATGGATATGACACAGAGGATTGCTTTAAGCTTAAGATCGACATTGAGAAGCTGATTGAGTAGGGCCATCTAGCCAAGTTTATGGCAGCAGATAGATGACCTCGGTAAGACACCCAGGCTCTAGAGCAGCCCTGACCTCCTAGGAAAATCAATGTAATCTCTGAAGAAACTTCAGGCGGAGGGGACTCACAGTCGGCCAGGAAGAGGCACGCTAGGGCATCTCGATTAGATGTCTGGCATGTTCACTCCACCGGTTCCCCCCCCCCCCCCCGACCGAAGTGTTAACATTCTCATCCGAGGACATGCTAGGCCTGTATTGCCCCCATGATGATCCGCTAGTGGTGATGCTCTCCGTAGCAAACTATATGGTTAAAAGGGTGTTGGTGGACATGGGCAGCTCCTCTGATATCATGTTCTCCTCAGCATTCGATCACCTCAGGATATCCAGGGATCGGCTCCGACTAGTGGCCACCCCCTGGTAGGTTTCAACGGGTCCAACACACAACCACTCAGTATCATAGAGCTCCCGGTTCTTATAGGGACTTACCCCCAGCAGATGTCTGTGCTGGAAAACTTCATAGTTATAGAAGCTCCGTCTACGTGCAATGGCATCCTTGGGAGACCAACTCTTAACAGAGTCAAGGCGGTTGTGCCAACGTACAGCCTGGTGGTCAAGTTTCCAACCCCTCAGGGACCTGAAAGCTTGCGGGGAGATCAAGCAACCGCTCGGAGCTGCTATGTCAGCTCCTTACGTAGAAAAGCCATCACTGAAACATTAAACATTCAGGAAATGGACCCCAAGGGATCAAAGCGATGGAGTAGGTCCGGTGGAACAACTAGAGCAAGTGGTGCTGGACCCGAGGTTTCCCGACCGGTTCATTAGCATTGGCAATTTCTTAGAGCCGGGCCTCAAGGAGAAGGATCTGATTCCTACAGCAGAGCCAGGATGTCTTCGCCTAGAGCCATGAAGACATACCGGGGATAGATCCTTGGGTCATGTCTCATCGTCTCAACATCAACCCGGACTCTCGACCGGTTAAGAAAAAAAGACAGGGTATGGTGGCTGAAAAGCAGGCGGTAATATGTGAAGATCGAGAAGCTCCTAAGGGTGAATTCCATCTGGACGGTCCATTATCCCAACTGGTTAGCAAACGTGGTTCTAGTCAAGAAAAGCAGTAGAAAGTGGAGAATGTGCGTGGATTTCACCAATCTGAACAAGGCATGCCCCAAGGACTGCTACCCATTGCCCAAGATAAACCTCCTTGTGGACTCCACAGCCGGTCACGCACTCCTCTCGTTCATGGATACCTACTCAGGATACAATCAGATCAGCATGTATCCCGGGGTTGAAGAGAAGACTTCCTTCATCACAGATCAAGGAACGTACTACTACAAAGTGATGCCCGTTGTCCTCAAAAATGCTGGGGCAACCTATCAATGCCTGGTTAATCACATGTTTAAGGATCTGATCGTGAAGTCCATGGAGGTCTACGTTGACGATCTTTTGGTCAAAAGTCGGGACGAGTTCGGCCACCTCGAGCATCTGGCCGGGGCCTTCAGCATTTTAAGGAAGTTCGGGATGAGGTTGAACCCAGCCAAGTGCTCATTTGGCATCTCATCCGGGAAGTTTCTAGGACACTTAGTCAGTAGACGGGGTATCGAAGCAAATCCCGAGAAAATCTAGGCCTTCGTAAACATGCGGTCACCCAGGTCAACCAAAGAAGTTCAGAGCTTGGTCGGGCAGGTCTCTGCATTGAACAAATTTGTCTCCTGACCTACCGACCGGTGTCTCCCATTCTTTAAAATCCTCTACAAGGCCTTTCAGTGGTCGAAAGAGTGCGAGGACGCATTTCAGGAACTCAAGAAGTACCTGGCATCACCCCCTTTACTCTTAACACCTGTGTTAAACGAGGAATTTTAGTTATATTTAGTAGTGTCTCCCTCAGCAGTCAGCTCGGCTCTCATCCAAGAAGAACACGTAATATAATTCACAGTCTACTACACCAGTCGGACACTATAAGGCGCAGAAAGTAGATACTCCTGCATAGAAAAGCTCGGCTTTGTCCTCGTCACTTCTGCCCGGAGACTTCGCTCGTATTTTTAGGCCCACGTAATCGTAGTCCTCACAGATCAGCCTCTCTGCCGAATCTTGAGTAGGCTTGAAACCTCTAGAAAGCTCGTCAGGTAGGTCTTGGATTTGGAGGAATTTGAAGTAACGGCGATCAAAGGGTAAGCTGTGGCAGACTTTCTGGTGGAGTTCACGTACCCAGAAGACCCAATTGAAGAGCTCAGCCCTCCCGACCTGGGTACTTTACGTGGATGGGTCTTCCAACAAATAGGGAAGTGGGGCGGAGATCATCCTGACTACTCCAAACGTAATCCAGCTTGAGTATGCACTGAGGTTCAGATTTTGTGCCTCTAACAACGAGGCCGAGTATGAAGCATTGTTTGTAGGATTATAGTTGGTTACTTCAATGGGTGCGCAACAAGTTTAAGGGTATAGCGACTCCTAGCTCGTGGTCAACCAAGTTAATCAAGAGTATAAAGCCCGGGAAGAGAACATGGTAGCTTACCTAGCCCTCGTCCAATTGGTCTCAAAGAAACTTAAGGGCTTCTCGATCACACAAATCCTGAGGGAAGAGAACACCAAGGCCGATCGGTTAGCTTGCCTTGCCTCATCCTCCGAGTCCGACTTATCCAGGATAAGGATAGAATACTTACCTAAGCCAAGTGTGATTTACTCAGAAGGCATAGAAGTTGAACCAGTCGCCTTGGGCCACAACTGGATGGATCCGATCATGACATTCCTCAAAACTGGCGCACTGTCAGACGATAGGGAAGAAACCCGCCGGGTCAAGTACCGAGCAGCAAGATATCACGTTATTGATGGAACCCACTACAAGCGGGGGTTCACTAGAGAGGAATAATTAATTGATGAAAGAACTTGAAACCATTCTGTTGCATCAACCATGCCCAAGTCCCGGCAGTGTTGCATGAAATCCATGAGGGAGTTTGCGGGAACCACGTTGGAGGTCAGGCACTTTCGCGAAAAGCCTTGCTGCAAGGTTATTACTGGCCAACAATGGCCCGGGATTCCTAGGAGTACGTAAAGAGGTGCGACAAGTGCCAGAGATACTCCTCTATGATCAACCTACAGGGAGAGCTTCAAACACCAATCCTCAGTCCCTGGCCGTTTGCTCAGTGGGGAATCGACATTGTCGATCCCCTCCTTATGGGAAAAGGACAAGTTAAGTTCGCTATCATCACCGTGGACTACTTCACCAAGTGGGCGGAGGCCGAGCCCTTGGCAACAATCACCGAGAAAAAGATGGAAAGTTTCATTAAGAAAAACATCCTCTACAAGTTTGGCATTTCTCGGGTTCTGGTCAGCGATAATGGCAGACAGTTTGACACCCCAGTGTTTAGGCAGTTTTGCTCGAGATACGGGATATTAAATCACTACTCCTCTCTTGAGCACCCTCAAGCCAATGTCCAAGCCGAGGTAAAAAATCGGACTATTCTGTAGTCAATTAAAATAAGGCTTGAAAATGACAAAGGTGTATGGGCGGAGGAATTACCGACCCTACTGTGGGCCTACTGTACCAACCCCCCGATCAGCAATAGGCGAGACACCATTCTCACTAACCTATGTGTGGACACGCGGAATCGCTCATCCACTCCTTTTGGTTTTGTTTCAAAATTGTTTTGAAAAGGAAAAGAAAAGGTTTATTAAAAACATATATGGTGTCGCCACTTGGTCTTTAAGGAACCAAGAAACCTAATTTTGACTCACACAAATGGATAAAGGGCACCGACCCTTCATAACTAAAGAATTTGGCTCGGGGTTTTGGTACGAGAGAGGAAAGAGCCTTTGTAACGACTAAAACACCCTCAACTCACCCCAACTTTGAACGGGCCTCAATTAGCATCCAAATAATCGTCTTATACTATTTATGGTTTGACAATTAATATTTGTGATAGGTATATCACATAAGAAACTTGAAATGGAAGATCTAAAGATAAAATATCATTCATAAGATCTGAGCCAAGTATCACACAACGCAAAGTGAAAGATCACACAAACAAACTTAGGAAAAATCGTCTAATCATTTATCAACTAATTAAGTTTCCCTAATCTAAAGGGGACATAAATTGTTCTGTAAACAAATAATCAAAGAAATCAAAATTTGCTTAGCAAGCTAGTATGATGCATGTTAATCTTTGAGAAAAGAAGACCTCTCAATCCCCGGGATGGATGAGAAAGGAAGATTAGATCGAGGGGGAAGCATGGACATGTGATCAAATTCATTCCTTATAATCTTCTTAGATTAGGAGCCACGAAAGCCCCAAATCTTGCATGAATGCAATGTATGTATCTAGATTATGCCAAGGTTGTAGTGTGTTTGTGTACATGGACTTCCTAAAGTGACTTAGAGGTCTAAGATATGCATGAATGCATGAAGAAAATCATCATAGAATATGTACAAATATGGTATGGATCACTTCCTAAGACATGAACAAATTTGAAGTGCATATAAGCATCAAATCAAAAAATGAAAGTAAAAGTGTACTTGCAGTGAATAGTGGACAGAACAGTAACATGATCTTTTGGAAATTGAAAAAGAGGGGCTAGGAATGTTTTGAATGAATTTTTTTTTATGTAGATCTTCCTTATTGTGTCTAGAACACAAACCAAAAATCCAATCTTTAATAACTATCACAGATTGAGAGAAATCATATAGACAATAGAGGTTATTCAAAAACAGAGTCCGTACTGTCGACTGAAATGTTAGAAAATCTTAGAAAATGAAAACAAAACATCTAGAAGCCCATATTATACAGAAAGTTCCCTAAGACATTGAAGTTCAAGGTAAAACTAAGTTGGGACCACTCTTTTTGGAAAGATTTTTTGTAAAACAAATTGAAAGTCAGCCTAGCTGCTGTGACAGCAGAGGCAAAATGTTTGGAAGGAATGATTGGACAAAAATGGTGTGCTTGCAAGTCAAGCCAAAAATCATGAGTGTTCTATAATAATTTAGAAAGACTTTCCAAGTGGACTTGCATTCATATATTGAGTATTGAACTCAAAATAATTCTTTGAAGTTAAATGACTCACTGTTTTGAAGGTTTTTGAGAAAACAAGGTTTATTTCTTGAAATCAAAATGAGGGGTTTAAGAGGGGGGTTTTGAAATGGGGGTTTTGGAAACATATTTTCAATACTTAATGAAGATTATAACCACTTGAAATGTCAACATTTGACTCACATCAAGAACCTCCAAGATTATTGGAAAGTATTATTTCCATTTTAGAGACAACATCATGAATACATAGGAATGTATTGGAGTTGAAATCATCATCTATCAAACATGTTTTTGAGGTCAAGAGCTACTATCCATAAGGATTCAGTCACCTCAAACTTCATGTCATCATCTAGATGATGATACACTAGTAAGTAAATAAAGAAAACAAAAAAGAAAAAAGAAATGAGGTAAGAGAAGATGAACAACAAAGTAAACAAACAAGTACATAAACAATCAATAGATGATATTCAATGATGTATTGGACTTGTAGCTTGGTGTTTCACTCATATGTGGTGACATTGGACATGGAAGTAGCTTCCTCTCTCTTAAATGCTCACTAAAATGGTGGTTGGGTGTATTGAATTTGAAGTAAATAGAAGTAATGAAGTAAAAACAAAGTTTAAAACTCACTTTCTTGTTAGAAAATGAAAGAAGGAGGCTTCTTTTCTCTCTATTCTAACCTTATCTCTACAACTTTCTCTCTAAAACTTTTCAAAGCTTGCATTTAACACCCCCAAAATGAGAGGTCAAGGGGGTTTATATAGGCCAATTTGGGGGTGGTTTTGGGGTTTTAGAAGTACTCACATTGGTCCCAAACATCTGTGAACATAGACCTACGTCGCTTTGGTTTCTCATTAATCAAAATGAACCCCCAAAATAAATTACAAAAATGTACCATTTTGGAGGAGAGTACCGCTCCAGAACTGCTCCTCATTCGTCCACACAATCCTTTTTAGGCCCCCAGAGGTTCTGGTATTCGTGAAAAGGCCCTATTTCGTCCGAAATTCATTGAAAATACATACAAACTCCAAATTGAGGTTGTGATACACCGTTGGAAAGGTAATAGAGTCTAATTTACATAACAAATAGTTTAGAGATAGGTCATATTGAAAAGTTTGGCGGAATTCACGATAAAAGCCGATTTGATCGCCTTTTTTGTCTTCGAAAATTCATAATAAATTCGTTTTAAATCCAAAAATTATGTGCGATATACTGTCGGAAAGCTATTGACCTCTAGTATCCATGAAAATGTTTAAAAAATGATATAGTGCTCTGGTTTCAAAGTCAATTTTTGGTCAAACTGGTCAAACTTGAGATTCCCGGGAAGTTCTGGAAACCTTTGGGAGCTTCCAGGAGTTGACATTTTCATTCAATTTTCTTTTAAAACTTATTTTAATACTTTTCACATGATCTAGAATGATCCCATAACTTTTCGGCGAATTTGGATGACTTCGGTCAAACCTTGGTCAAACCGGTCAACAGGGACTTTCTGGGAACTTCCGGGACTTCTGGGAGCCGACGATTTCATCCAGTCTTGCTTTAGAACTCATTTTATTATTTTTCTTATGATGTAGCACATTTCCAGAGCATTTGGTCCGAATCTGGGAGTGTTCGGGCTTTCAGTGGTATTTTGGTCATTCGAGCATTTTGATAGATAGAACTAACTTCCAAGAGTCCTTTTTGAGTCTTTTTCGATCATTTTGAACCACCAAGCTATGGGTCTCCTAAATCTAATAGCCGACAAAATGGGGTGTCTACAGTTTTCCCCTTTTTGACATAAACTTCCGAGGCAACGCAAGTCGCAAGCGAGTACCAAAGCTTTGAAAAGACAGGTCTTTTGGAGGCTATAGATTTAGGATTACAGTGTTGCAAAGGATGAAAAATGTGATGTTAAGGTCAGTGCTAGTCGCGCTCTGCGTGAGCTGCCTACATATCCCAAGGGGAATTAGACCAGGACACAGTTCATGACATAAAAGAATAACTCATAACAAGACAGGTGGATGCTATGCTATGAGGATGCAATGCATGGATGTGATGTGAATTGCGTCCTGAGTCCTATCATGTTTAGTGTTCTGATCTTAGTATAAGCGAGTGCTGGTGTGGGGTGTGTGCCACTCTGAGTAGACTCATGCCGTGCTAGTGTCTCCGACTGTGATGGAGTGGCTGACACGGATAAAGACACAATGGTTTGGAAAACTCTGGGTCTTGGGGCAAACTTCTTAAATTCTGAGAAACGCGCTTTGTAAGTGAAATAGATCAGACACAAGGTTTTAGAGGATGATAACTAAAGGTGACCGAGGGATCTTGTGATAACCGATAAGTACGAAAGCTATGATAATGAACAAATGAGAAAGCTCATGATAATCAGGAGATATAGAGTCGTGGAACGATGGTGCTCATTTTTGAAAACTGGACACGGCCGATGTTCTGGTTGTTCCTGATGACCGATCTTCAGGAGTCAGTTCTGCTTTAGCTACTTTTTGCTGGGGATAGTGGGAACTAGTATCCTTCCGTATTTTTCCTCGAGGGAGGGCGCAGGACTCTCAAAGAATCTCTCTTTTCTTGATCGGGAACCAGGACCCATCTCTGAATCTCTCACGATTGATCAAATCTTTCGGCGCTCAATCCAAGAGGGCCAGTCGGGGCCTCCGGGAGCTGGTATCTCTATTTCTATTCTCGGGGAATGGTGTAGGATTCTCGGAGAATCACTCTTAACTATTTCTTGATCAAGAACCAGGACCCATTTCTGAATCTCTCACGGTTGATCAGATCTTGGCAATGGTCGGTCCGAAAAGCCGATTCGGGCCTTCGGAAGCTGATATCTTCCTGTTTCTATCCTTGGGGGATTAACAAAATTTTTTGGGGATAAATTGGATCTATTGGGGATAAAACCTCAGAAATCTAGACTAAAATGGGCCACCGGGGCTAATCGGGATCACGAACGGGCTAAAACGGGTCAGAATGGACCGAAATGGGCTGAAACGGAGTGAAGTAGGGCCCGTGGGGAGCAGTGCCGTGGCGGCACTAGGCCACTACCATGGCGGCAGTTGGCTAGTGCCGTGGTGGCACTGGGTGGCCGGACTTCATGTGTGTATATCTCGGGTTTTTTTGCATTTCAAGCTCATTTTTGGCCATTTCGGGGTGCTTTTGGAGCCAAAATCCGTCAAAACACCGCTTGTGCACGCTCAGGTGAGTAATCTTTTCCCATGATTGGAATTTTGATTGGTGTTTTGGTTTGTTCCATTTTTCAAGAAGAAAGTTTGGTTTTAGCTTCCATTTTTCTTGCAGATCCATGGCTTCGAGCTCAAGGAGACCGTCTAAGAAGGCCAAGGAATGAACAAAAGTCAAGAGCCAAACCCCGGATTTGATTTTATGGGACCCCCAACGTCATCTTTCAGCCTCGACTCTAGCGAGCCTGGTATGTAAAACTTTTGACAGTTCAGGACTATTTTGTGCATTATGCTAGTTTTATGAACTGTAGTGTGCACCTAGAGGTTGTTAAAAGCTTGTTTTGTGCTCGTATGTTGATTTTGCGAGGTTGGACTTTGGGTCATGAATAGTGATTTTGTGCTCATTTTTTATTGTTTTTGATGTGTGCAGGTGCCGGAAGTGACATTGAAGGGCCATGGTAGCCTTGTTCACGCTTTTCTGTGGTACACCCAACTCTCGTCGGAAGTAACATTGGAAGTGACATTGAAGGGCCATGGTAGCCTAGTTTCAAAGAGTACCAACGATCTGGCGCATTTTTATGCTCTTGCTGAGAGATGGTGGGACACCACCAACACTTTCCATTTGCCATTTAGTGAGATAACAATGACGCATTTTGACTTTTTCATGATTATCGGTTTGAGAGTTGGTAGGAAGTACCTGATTTTGGACTATTTCTATGAGATTGATTCTGAGGCTGTCGAGATGCTGATTGGGGATGTTCCTCCTAATCTTGAGAGGCACTGGTACCCTTGTGGCTAGCTTTATCGGGCCTATGGTAGAGGGAATCACAACCTGAATAATTCTCAGCTTTTGAGGGTATTTCTTCTGTATGTCCTTGGTTGCTCAATTTTCGCAACACAGAATGACCGGATGAGCTTGAGGCTTCTTTCTTGCCTAGCAACCATTGGTGAGGTCCCCTCTTATAACTGGGGCGGTGCTGCCTTGGCCCACCATTACAAGCATATGGGTGAGGTTTCCCGGGGTGATATCAAATCAATGGGGGGATTCTGGCGAGCTTGGGAGGTATCAACTGTAACCTATTTTATCTTCCAGCTTTTGATTTCTATACTTCTTGTCTTTTCTGACTTTCCCTTTGTCTGTGCAGCTTTGGAGCTTTGAGTACCTGAAGATGTTAGCTCCTTCTCCTGCTGATGAATAAGGTGAAGATAAGGATGGCATGGCTCCTGTGCCTTTGTTTCCCCGGGGCTTGAGATGGCGGAGGGGTGTTGTCGGGGTAAAGAGCGGGGCTCATCGAATTATTCTCCTCAGAAACTTCTTATTTGGGCTGACAGCTACTAGCGTTGATTGCACGCCTTGGGAGCGTGTTACCTATGCTGCCCTAGAGGAGATATAGGTGGTCAGGCCCCTTGCCTCTTGTCAAATTCTGATGGAAAGTACCGAAAGAAGGCAATGGTTCCTTGGCGAGCGAGTGTCTCGGCAGGTGGTTGGCAATCCGAGGTATCGTATCCCTCATAATCCTCCTGTAATTTATGTTGATGACCTTTCCGGTGATGCTTTGCTGGCGGCCTTAGCTGGTACTGATGTTTGGGATCACTTTTTCTCCGAGACCGACTATGAGACTTACCGTGGCCGCTTCCTGATGCCCAACTACCCACTCCTAGATGTGAGTTTCTTTTACGTTTTTGTCTCTATCACTTGCCTATGTTTTTTACTCATCTTTTCCCTAACTTGTTTTGTGCCTACAGCTTTACGAGATGTACAGGAGACAGGTTCCCCCAATTTCTGATCCTATCCCTCCTTGGGATTGGACCGTTAATATTTCAGGTGCAGATGGCTCTCCCCAGGTTATGGAGGTGCCACGGGTCACATGTGGGTATCCTACCTAGCCAGCAGGCGTCCTCAACGTCCCTTGGAGTTATGCTTAGGAGGGCCACGCCTTAGCAGCTAGCATACGGTCTTTGGTCCTCACGCGAGACCATCAGGTATGTCTCTAATTTTGCGCTCCTTAAGGTTATGAGGTTCTAATCCTGATTTTGCCCTTGACAGATGGATGGTATGCAGCAGTTCGCCACCAGTCCGATGGCGTCCTTGGTAAGTCTCTGACTCGACTTTGCTTTTCTACTTTCTGTTGTTTCTCTACTGATTACTTTTATTTATTTATGTGTGCAGTATCGTGGGGTGGTGCCGGCTCATCGAGGACTGGGCCGAGGTGCAAAGGTGGCAAGAGGAGGCCATCGCCGACGTACACTCCAGGTGGCCCAATAGAGGATGAAAAAGAGGAAGACTAAGGCCTCCTAGGCGGGGATTTTTGTTTTATCTCCATTTTATGTTTTCAATTGGGTTGTACTAGTGAATAATGTGACTGATGGACAATGTGTAAGACAATGTATAGGATGATGTGTAGGATGATGTGTAGGGTGATTTATCACCCTTGACAGAGTATTGTGATGTTCTGCCTTTCGAGCCGGATAGTTTCCGGTTTGAAGGCGCAATTGTGTGCTTGCTTTGGTTGGTGGTTGTGCATTATGATTCTGTGATTGTTGATGTTACTACGATGAGCAGCCTTGTGATAGTGAGTGTGTTTGCCTTGCAGGTGGGATAGTCCGTGAAGCGGGGAGGTGCTGCCAAAATTTTGAATTTTGCTAGTGCCACGACAGAAAATATGGTATTGCATGATCTCGCTCAACTCACAGCTTAGCCGAACATCACGGATGGTGTGGAGCGGATCAACCTCTTCAGCTACGGTCTGACCGAGCTATTCTCTCTTCGCCAGATGGCTCTGAACATTGAGTTCATGCGTGCCGCTATTGTCCACTAGGACCCGGTGAACCACGTCTTCAATTTCAATGGACTGGAGATATGTCCCATGTTTGAGGAGTTCTGTGCTATCCTTGGCTTCGATTCTAACTCTGACCTGATTCTCCCTTCTACTAACACCCCTAGTCCCACGCGAGGCTTGGCTGAATACCTGAACTGTTCCACTACTATTTCTCACTGACTAATTCATGGTGAGGTTCTTGATATTGCTTCCATCATCGCCCCGGTATGCTAGTCCTGGGAATCCTAGTGTATATGATGCTACCCGCGGGGCTGCTTTGATATTGTGCATGACTTCGCACTTTCTATTCTCGAGTGCTTCTATCGACTTGGTACACATGTGTCTTGGGCTGAAATTTAGCAAGAATCCCATGGCCATGGTTTTGGCTGAAACCTTGAATGGTTTGGATCGCACTTTCAATCAAGGAACGGTTCTTCATCCTGGGGCGCCTTTGGTGTTACAGGCTTGGCTCTACGAGTGCCTTCAGTTATGGACTGGTAGTGTGCCGCCAGTTTACTTCTGTACCGTTGTGCTTCATCCTCATTACACTTCTGTCGATTGGGTTGGCATGATGGGTGCTTTATCTGAGGCCGACATTTGCTAGATTGTGAGGCATTGGGGCCTTCATGCTATGACCACTAGTCTCGGGGATTACCAGAGAGTGTGGCTGATGGGTCTGAGAGAGACCTCTTTCTATCATCCTCACCGATTGGCCAGACAGTACGGGCGAGTTCAAGAGGTCCCTTGGGGGTTTACTGAGAGTGTCTTTGCTTCCAAAGTCAGAGTTGCTACTATTGCTGCTTTTATCAGGGGCTGGGCCGGTCGAGCAAGAGCCTATTTTTAGAGACCTTTGAAGAAACAAAAGGCACAAAATAAAACTAGACTTGACTGATTCTGCTTCTTTCCTCCAAGTGTCTTTGATATTTGGGATTACTTTCTGAAAGGAATTTTTGTGTTTCATTTATCCCTGCTTATGTAATATTCGAAGTTTGTTTATCAGCGAACCTTGGTTACTTGGAGAAACTTATTTTATGCATTTGGCTTTCTAAAAACATTCGTAGTATGATTTTGATCAAATGTTTGCTTTTGGTACTTGTTTGGGCATGCTAGGACGATTAGAGGCAAACGAGGCGGGTGGCCAAAATTTGCCCCTAGTTTGGGATATGTATGGTTGTGAGGCAAACGAGGTAGATGACCGACGTTTGCCCCTAGTTTAGAAGAGGTTCAGGCAAACGAGGTGGGTGGCTGAAGTTTGCCCGTAGTATGAAGGGTGATTTCTGGGTTATGGTAAGGACCACGACTTTATTTTTCTCACACACTCAAAATTTTGCCTAGGCACCAGCTAGGTGACCTAGCGAGCACTTTTCCCTCTTTTGTTATTGCTCACTTTGGATTTAACTCTAACTTTTGCCTAGGCGTCCTTTCGGATTTTCTACCTAGCGAGCCATCCTTCTTTTCTTTTTTAAAAGTCGGCCTATGTACCCCCGAACGGGGATCAGGTCCAACGTAGTTCGGGCCAAAGTTTTGAAAGAGAAAGGGCTGCTTATGATGGTGTCGACTAAACCGATACGGTTGCCTATGTATCCCCGAGTGGGAATCAGGTCGAGCGTAGTTCAAGCCAAAGCTTGAAAGAAAATTGGTTTTGGGGAATGGTCAAGCATAATACTTTTTTAGGCGATCCATGTTGATTAGTTCTTTAAATTCGACGCCATCGAGGTCCATGAGGTAGGTTGCTCCTCCGAAAAAAGGATAGTTTTGACAATATAAGGGCCGACCCATTTGGGTTTGAACTTTCCGCGTGGATCAAAGATCGGAGCTCGCAATTCTTTAAGGACAAGGTCACCCTTGACAATTTTCCTCGGACGAACCCTTTTGATGAAAGCACGGGCTATCCTCTTTTGATAGATTCGGACATGGTCGACTGCCGCTAGGCACTTTTCATCTATGAGAGCCAATTCTTCGTACCTTTCCCTTAACCAATCCGATTCTGAAATTTCACATTTTGACATCAGGCGCAGGGACGATAGTTCTATCTCGACTGGAAGTACTGTTTCCATCCCATTTACTAGTGAGTAAGGAGTTGCTCTTGTGGACGTCCTTATCGATGTTTTGTATCCCCAAAGTGCGAACGGTAGCTTTTCGTGCCAGTCTTTGTAGGTATCAGCCAATTTCTGCAGCATGGCCTTGACATTCTTGTTCGTAGCTTCGACTGCCCCATTGGTTTGAGGTCTGTACAGTGATGACTTATGATAGGTGATTTTGTATTCCTCAAACAGATCCCTAACTTCTGCTTTGAAATGACTACCATTATCTGAAATGATCTCATGGGGGTCTCCATAGCGACAAATGAGGTTCTTCTTGATGAACTTGGCCACTTCCTTAGCCCCTAACTTGGTGTAAGATGCAGCTTCTACCCATTTTGTAAAGTAGTCGATGGCCACCAAAATGTATCAGTTTCTGTTTGTGGCCTTCAGGATGATTTCGCCAATGATATCGATTCCCCATGTCGAGAATGGCCACGGAAAAGTCATACTATAGAGCAGAGATGGTGGTACATGCATCATGTTCGCGTGGATCTGGCACTTGTGGCACCTTTTCATGTATTCACAATAATCTTTCTCCAATGTCGTCCAGTTGTACCCTTGTCTTACGATCTTTTTGGCTAGCATGTGACCATTCATGTGTGGACCGCACACCCCTTCGTGTATTTCTTCCATCATTCTTTTGGCGCACTTTCTGAATAAGCAAGTTAGATTGTGACCATTATACCCTTTCTTCAACAATTTTCCCCCGTAAATGATGAATTGTGCTCCGAACCTTTGAATTGCTCTTTTGTCTTTCTCAGAAGATTCTAGGGGATACACTCCCTTTTCTATGAAGTCCCAAACATCTTGGTACCATGGTGTTTCATTCTCTTCTTCTTCGATCGCGATGACCATGTGTAATGAAGGCTCGTATCTTTTGCTCAATTACCAAAGGCATCATCCTGACTCCCACGGGAATTTTGATCATGGAGGCTAAGCTAGCCAACGAATCTGCTAGCTAGTTCTCTTCCCTAGGCAAGTAGAAGAATGTTATGCTCTTAAAATATTTCTTGAGTCCATTGAGATGGTCATGGTAGGGTTTCAACCTCTCTTCTTTCACCTTCCATTCCCCTCTGTCTTGTGACACAATGAGATTTGAATCTCTGAAGACATCCAACTTTTGAACTCTCAATTCTATGGCCGCTTCAATCCCCAGAATGCACGCCTCATATTCAGCGGTGTTGTTGGTGGCGTTAAAATTGAGCTTGACTGCCAGTGGGGTGTGGTCCCCATTTGGTGACACTAGAGTCATTCCTACTCTGTAGCCTTTCATGTTGGCTGCTCCATCAAAGTACAACTTCCACTGTTCTTCTTTGATTTCCATGATATTCTCGTCCGGGAACAAAAAATCTCCATTTTCTTCAGAATCAATGGCATGTTCAGCAAGATGTTTAGCTATGGTTCTCCCTTTTACCAATTTGCTTGTAATGTACTTGATATCGAATTCGGACAGTAGAAGTAACCAACGGGGTATACGACCGGTCAGGGCGGGTTTTTCGAGGAGGTATTTAGAGGATCCATGCGGGATATGAGCACAACTAGGAAGGCCAGCATGTAGTGTCTCAGTCGGCGAGTGCACCAAACCAAGGCCCAACATGTTTTTTCGAGGGTAGAGTAGTTGAGCTCATACCCAGTCATCCTCTTGATAAGGTAATATATGGCTTTTTCGGAGTGGCTTTCTTCTCCTTCTTGGGCTAGCATGCAACCCATGGCATTTTCGGAGATAGATAGGTAAAGGAATAAGGGCTTATGAGGAGTGGGTGGTGAAAGGAGGGGCAGATTTTGAAGGTAGGCTTTTATTTTGTCAAAAGCGGCTTGGCATTGGTCATCCCATTGGAACTTCTCTCCTTTTCTCAGCAATCGGAACAAAGGATCGCATGTAGTTGTGAGTTTGGAGATGAAGCGGCTGATAAATTGGATTCTTTCGAGAAACCCTCTCACTTCCTTTTCATTCCGTGGTGGTGCCATTTCTCGGATTGCCTTGATCTTATAGGGATCCACCTCTATCTCCCTTTGTGTGATGAGAAAACCCAGGAGCTTACCGGAGGTCACACCGAAAGTGCATTTCTTTGGATTCAACCTCATCTTGTATTTGCGCAACCTTTCAAAAAACTTTTCCAGTGCCACCAGGTGTCCTTCTCTGTCCTTGGACTTCACGATCATGTCATCTACGTATACTTCTACTTCCTTGTGAATCATGTCATGCAGCAGAGTGATGGCAGCTCTTTGGTAGGTTGCTCCAGCATTCTTGAGTCCGAAAGGCATTACTCTGTAGTAGTAGGTTCTCCACGGTGTGGTGAATGTCGTCTTTTCCTGATCTTCTGGCGCCATTAAGATCTGATTGTACCCTGAGAAACCATCCATGAATGACAGTAGCTCATGCCCTGCGGTATTATCTACTAAAACATCAATGTGGGGAATCGAGAAGTCATCCTTTGGACTAGCTTTGTTTAGATCACGGAAGTCGACGCATACGCAAACTTTTCCATCCTTTTTGGGGACTGGCACGATATTGGCAACCCATTCCGAATACTCGGTGACAACGATGAACCCTGCCTTGAATTATTTCTCCACTTCTTCTTTAACCTTGAGTGCCCATTCTGGTCTCATGAGCCTAAGTTTCTGCTTGACGGGTTTAGAATTGGGAAGGAGGGGAATGCGATGTTGGACGATGTCGGGATCGACCCCAGGCATGTCCTCGTAAGACCAACCAAAAACATCTTTGAATTCTTTTAGCAAGAGAGTCAATTTTTCTTTTTCTTTTTTATTAAGGGTTGAGCCATTTTGCACAATTTGTGGATTATCTATTTCACCTAGGTTAACCGATAAAGTATCTTCGATTATTTTATAAGCAGGTGGTTTTTCAATTAGTTGCTCAAGTTCGATTGGGAGATCCTCGGAGGGATCTGTGCATTCACAAGTATTAGACACAGAGGAGTAAGCAGAATCATCTTTCATTCATGATAGGTGGAGTGATTACTAGGCAGTGGTGGGCTTATAGCAGCCAACTCTGGTAAAGACTCGATAATCGGAAGTACAGACTCTGGGGGAACAGGGGATAGAGAGATAGATGACTCTATAGCCTGGTTGCTCATACCCTCCTCAGTTGGCTTGATCTGATCATCTTGGCTCTTGGCTCTTGGCCCTCTTTTCTTCCTTCCCTTCAGCGAACTCTTCCCTTTTGATGGCTTCAGTGTCCAGATACTCCAACCAGTCTTCCTTTGGGGTTTTCTCAACTTCTTTGGGATAGAACGGATCTTGATAGGGGGGCCTTTTGCAATCAGCGAAGATTTCCAGCCCGGGGTACCTTTTTCCAGTGGCCTAATGAATCCAAGGTTCTGGGAACCTAAAATAGGGGAAATCATCCCCTTCTTTGATGAATTGCCCATTCAAGGTTTTGCGATATGGTGGGAGACTCCTCACTCTTTTCTTCCATGGCCTCTGTAGCTCGATGTCTTCTTTAGTGAGCTTGTACCCCAACCCAAAAGTGCCTTGTTGCCCTTTGATCTGAGGGAACTCACGAATCCCATGCTGGCGTCGGCCCAATCCCATTCCAGGGAAGTAGTTCATTTTGCGAACGATGTTGACAACTATAGAGTGGATCTCGGGGAACCTGTCTTCATCATTTATCATATGGACTTCTTCCATGAAGAATCCCCCGAATTCTCCTTCTTCTAGCTCAGGTATTGGATTTCAAAGATGGGAGCGTAGTTTGGAAAAGCTTCATTACCCCAACTATTGCTGAGGATGATTTTCACCTCCTTCTCATGAATGTACTTGATCATTTGATGCACAGTGGATGATACAACTTTGTTGATATGCAGCCAAGGCCTTCCGATCAACAAATTGAATGAGGCAGGTATATCCATAACTTGAAAGATTTTAGTGCTAACCAAAGACCCTACCCAGATTTGGAGAAAAACAGTCCCCATCACATTTCTCTTGGTGTTATCATAGGCCCTCACGGATTACACAGATGGTGTGATGTCAAGGACATTGACCCCCAAGGCAGTGGCAGTCCTTAGAGCATAAGCATTTAGGGCGGAGCCTGTATCAACCAGACAGAACGGCATTTGCTGTCCCTTATATCCAACAGTAGTGTACAAAGCTTTGTTATGTGTAGACCCTTCTGACGGTAGGTCTTCATCAAAAAATGTAATGATTCGGTCAGGGGTGAGTGCGCCCAAGAAAGCCACCATGTCTTCCGGTGCAGCATCGATGGGGACCTCAATTCCAGCCAAGGCATTCAACACAGCTTGCCTATGCTTGTAGGATGTTACCATGATGTCCCACATCGAGAGATGTGCTTGGGTTTTCTTCAACTGCTTTATCAACTCATTATCTTCTTCGATGATCTCATCTATTTTTCCCTTTCCCTTGTCTTTAACTGGACTTTTTTTGATTGCTTCAGTGGTAGGCTGTGGAGGCTGGTAATGACGGCCTGACCTAGTCAGATGATCAATCTCGATAGGAGTAGGCCCTTCTACAGTCCCATCTTCTTTGAACCAGTCACAATCTATTCCCACAAATGGTTTCTCTGGCTCGTTCCAGATAGAAGCATTGCTTTCATTATTGGGATCATACCATTTGAGGTCCACTAACCCTAGGTCGTGTTCTTCCAAGAAGAATAGATCTTGTTCATTAGCCAGTTGTTGCTGCCACGCATCATCCCCTCCGTCAATTAGATGAATTTCTATAGATTCCGGGATGTCAATGAGGGGTAAAGGTTGACCTAAGGGGGTGATATAGGTAGCAGGGTTGAAGGATACATGGTTGGGCTCAATGAGGCTAATATTTTGATGGTTCGGTAGAGGATTTTAAGTGATATGGGGCTGCTTTGGAGGTGGCTTAATGATATTCTGGTCAATGAGGTCTTGGATATCATGGAGAAGGCGCATGCAATCATCGGTGTTATGGCCAGGGGCTTGGTGGTAGGTGCACCTTTTAGACATATCACAGTTCAGTGGGAGCGGGGTATTTCAAGGCTGGAGTAGTTGGAGGAGGCCCGATCTAAGGCTAAGGAGAGGGGGATTTCTAATTTAGCAAAGTTACGAGGAGGCTTCCTCGGGAAGGGGCGATTGGAGGAGTTAGCTTGGTTGGGAGGTTGGTACAGCCTAGGAGGGTAAGCCATAGGTTGATTGCTAAGGGCATTGACATCCGGAGGGTTGCGGGAGTAGTTGGGCCTTTTTGACTGACTCGAAGGCTCTTCTTTTTTTATCTTTCCTTCACTTATGGCGTCTTCGATTCGAGTCCCAACTTCAAACAATTCCTCAAAGGTGGAGATGGATTGGTAAAATAGTTTCTCATGGTAGAGCAGTTGAAGATTTCGGATTAGCATCCTCACCTATTCCTTTTCAATAGGCTGGTGGGTCATTTGGGCTACTTTATTCCTCCATCTACTCAGAAACACGGCGAATGATTCATTGTTGTTCTGCCAAGTTATTTCCAAATCTCTGATAGTGACATCAAGTTCTTGGTTATAGAATAGTGATCAACGAATACCCGAACTATGTCTTCCCATGCCCGAGTTTTGGAAGCTTCTAAGGTAAGAAACCATGACAGTGCAGACTTCGTGAGAGTTTGTGGGAACAACATTGCAATGTGCTCATGAGTGCAACCCATTGATTGAAAAATGTTCGTACATAGCTTTATATGGCTCTTCGGATTTCCGGTTCCATCAAAACGGTTAATGGCAGGCATCTTGAAGTTTTCTGGTAGCTTTAGGTTAACAGGCTCAAAAAGTCCTTCCAAGTCTAGCATGTAATCATGAACCCCTTTACTCTTCCTCAATACGCTTTCCAGCTTGTCGACTTTGTCCATTTTTTCTTGGAACTTTTTCTCATATGCGGGCGGTGGGGCCCCTTGAAACTAGTCTTCTTTCTCCATTGTTCTTGGGATGCGGTATGAATCTGAATGGTGGTGGTGGGAACTCAGGGGGACACTGCTGTTTCAGTTCTTCCATAAACATCAAGACCTAGGCTAGGCTATCGGATTGCTGGCTTATGGTGGCTCCCAATTCGGTGACCTTATTTTCTAGCTCTTCCTGATTCATGCTGAAATAACTTGTTGGGCTGATTCTGACCAAACGATTATCTAAATTTCTGACCCAGGACAAAGATCCCAGTTGTTGGCTTTGAGTATAATGACCCTACAGATTCGAGGGGATTTGTATCAGATTCTGACAGTGATGACTTTTGATAGACAAATGACAGTGATGTTAACAGACATGAACTGACTTGTGTACAACCTGACTGAAATAGTGTGTGCAGACCGATAAGAATGGTGCATGCAAATGAGACAAGCATGCAGATGTAAGCCTTAATCTATATGATTCCCCTACTTCTAACAGATAACAGTTAAGCAAGTAAGGTCCTAACCATATAGAGTGTGCCAACTTTGCTTTCCAGTATGATCACCGAGGGATAACAGGGGTTTTCAGGGTTTTATGAAGGCTTCAAGGAGAGACTGGCATTTCTGGTTGGTTTGGACAGAGTTTCAGAGAGAAACTAGTGTATCTAGGTATTTTTTTTGGTTAGTTCGAATAAAGTTTCTGGGAGTAACAGGTTGATACAGTTACATCTAGGATATCTGGACAGAGTTTCTGGGAGAAATAGGTTGATACGGTTATATCTGGGATATCAGGACAGAGTTTCTAAGAGAAACTGGTTAATATGGTTACATCTGGGATATCTAGACAGAGTTTCTGGGAGAAACAGGTTGATACGGTTATATCTGGGATATCTGGACAGAGTTTCTAGGGGAAACTGGTTAATACGGTTATATCTAGGATACCTGGACAGAGTTTCTGGGAAAAACTGGTTAATATGGTTATATCTGGGATATCTGGACAGAGTTTCTGGGAAAAACTGGTTGATACGGTTATATCTGGGATATTTGGACAGAGTTTCTGGGAGAAACGATTAATACGGTTATATCTGGGATATTTGGACAGAGTTTTTGGGAGAAACTGGTTGATACGTGATGATGGTGATCATACTGTCTAGCAGGTTTTCATACTCCTATGTCTTAGGACCGACAGACAAGGTTTGCGGGTATATCTTTGTGAGCATGGAGCAGACATCCTTATCATGCTGCCTAGGCAGGTCAACTCAATGTGATCACATGTGAGTGATTGCCTTAGGAATCATAAGAAAGAGGTTCTGCCTCATGCCACATAAGCGTCTATACCGCGTAAGTAATCCCGTCAGGGCATACAGCAGTTATATCACATTGTCTAATCTGAAAAGATAAATCAACAGTCCTATGAAAGGTTCTACAGGAATCTATATGCAAAGGCTGGGTTTAGTCAGAGAGGGTCCATTGACGAGAGTTCCAATATTCAGTCAGAGAGACAGTACAGAGGTTTTTACTCTTTTTGATATACCTTGGAAGGTACAGTATCAACGGTGACTTATGCCCTGGCACAGCAAGACCTGAATAATGTCAGCGCCGCGTTTCAAACACAGTCAGAGGGGGAAAATGCAAGGGTGCAATGCGGTGAACCAGACACAGTAAAAAGATGATTTTAAGGATGCTTCTTATAAGTCAAACCTCTGTATTATTTTGTTTTGAAAAATAAAATTTCCCCAGTGAAGTCGCCAAATTGTGGACACGCGGAATTCCACCTCTTTTTGTTTTGATTAGAGATTGTTTTTTAAAATGAAAACAAAAGGTCTGTTGAAAACAGATACAGAGTCGCCGCTTGGTCTTTAAGAAACCAAGAAACCTAATTTTGACTCACCCAAATGGATAAAGGGCACTGGCCCTTCATAACCAAATAACTTGGCTCGGGGTTTTGGTACAAGAGAGGAAGGAGCCTTTGTCGCAACTAAAACACCCTCAGCTCGCCCCGTCTTTCGACGGGCCTGAATTAGCATCCAAATAATCATCTTATACTATGTATGGCAATTAATATTTGTGGTAGGTATATTACAATACATAAGAAACTTGAAATGGAAGATCTAAAGATAAAATATCATTCATAAGATCTAAGCCAAGTATCACACAATGCAAAGTGAAAGATCATACAAAAAAACTTAGGAAAAGTCGTCGAATCATATATCAAGTAATTAAGTTTCCCTAATCTAAAGGGGACATGAATTGTTCTTGAAACAAATAATCAAAGAAATCAAAATATGCTTAGCAAGCTAGTATGATGCATGTTAATCTTTGAGAAAAGAAGACCTCTCAATCCCCGGGACGGATGAGAAAGGAAGATTAGATCGAGGGGAAAGCATGGACGTGTGATCAAATTCATTCCTTATAATCTTCTTAGATTAGGAGCCACAAAAGCCCCGAATCTTGCATGGATGCAATGTATGTATCTAGAATATGCCAAGGTTGTAGTGAGTTTGTGTACATGGACTTCCTAAAGTGACTTAGAGGTCTAAGATATGCATGAATGCATGAAGAAAATCATCATATAATATGTACAAATATGGTATGGACCACTTCCTAAGACATGAACAAATTTGAAGTGCATATAAGCATCAAATCAAAGAAAGAAAGTAAAAGTGTACTTGCTGTGAATAGTGGACAGAACAGTAACATGATCTATTGGAAATTGAAAAGAGGGGCTAGGAATATTTTCAATGTATGATTTTTTATGGAGATCTTCCTTATTGTGTCTAGAACACAACCCAAAAATCCAATCTTTAATAACTATCACAGATTAAGAGAAATCATATAAACAATAGAGGTTATTCAGAAATAGAGTCCGTACTATCTACTGAAATATTAGAAAATCTTATAAAATGAACAAAAAAAACATCTAGAGGCCCATATTATACAGAAAGTTCCCTAAGACATTGAAGTTCAAGGTAAAAATAAGTTGGGACCACTCCTTTTGGAAAAGATTTCTGTAAAACAAGTCGAAAGTCAGCCTAGCTGCTGTGACAGCAGAGGCAGAATGTTTGGAAGGAATGTTTGGACAAAAATGGACCCCTTTCAAGTGCTTCCAAGTCAAGCCAAAAATCATGAGTGTACTATAATGAGTTAGAAAGACTTTCCAAGTGGTCTTGCATTCATATATTTAGTATTGAACTCAAAATAATTCTTTGAAGTTAAATGACTCACTGTTTTGAAGGTTTTTGAGAAAACAAGGTTTATTTCTTGAAATCAAAATAAGGGGTTTAAGAGGGGGGTTTTGAAATGGGGGTTTTGGAAACATATTTTCAATACTTAATGAAGATTATAACCACTTGAAATGTCAACATTTGACTCACACCAAGAACCTCCAAGATTATTGGAAAGTATTATTTCCATTTCAGAGACAACTTCATGAATACATAGGAATGTATTGGAGTTGAAATCATCATCTATCAAACATGTTTTTGAGGTCAAGAGCTACTATCCATAAGGATTCACTCACCTCAAACTTCATATCATCATCTAGATGATGATAGACTAGTAAGTAAATAAAGAAAACAAAAAAGAAAAAAAAATGAGGTAAGAGAAGATGAACAACAAAGTAAACAAACAAGTATATAAACAATCAATAGATGATATTCAATGATGTATTGGACTTGTAGCTTGGTGTTTCACTCATATGTGGGGACATTGGACATGGAAGTAGCTTCCTTTCTCTTAAATGCTAACTAAAATGGTGGTTGGGATGTATTGAATGTGAAGTAAATAGATGTAATGAAGTAAAAAACAAAGCTTAAAACTCACTTTCTCGTTAGAAAATCAAAGAAGGAGGCTTCTTTTCTCTCTATTCTAACCTTATCTCTACAACTTTCTCTCTAAGACTTTTCAAAGCTTACATTTGACACCCCCAAAATGAGAGATCAAGGGGGGTTTATATAGGCCAATTTGGGGTGGTTTGGGGTTTTAGAAGTACGCCCATTGGTCCCAAACATCTGTGAACATAGAACTACGTCATTTTGCTTTCTCATTAATCAAAATGAACCCCCAAAAGAAATTACAAAAATGTACCATTCTGGAGAAGAGTACCACGGCAGCACTGGGCCTGTGCCGCGGCGGTACTGCTCCTCATTCGTCCAGATAATTCTTTTTCGGCCCCCAGAGGTTCGGTACTCGCGAAAAGGCCCTATTTTGTCCAAAATTCACAGAAAATGCATACAAACTCCAAATTGAGGTCGTCATATACCGTTGCAAAGGTAATGGAGTCTACTTTACATAAAAAAAATAGTTTGGAGATAGGTCATATTGAAAAGTTTTGCGATATTCGCGATAAAAGTCGATTTGATCGCCTTTTTCGCCTTCGGAAATTCATAATAAATTCGTTTTATATCCAAAAATTATGTGCGATATACCGTCGGAAAGCTATTGACCTCTAGTATCCATGAAAAATGTTTAAAAAATGATATAGTGCTCCGGTTTCAAAGTCAATTTTTGGTCAAACTGCCCAAACTTGGGATTCCTGAGAAGTTCTGGAAACCTTTAGGAGCTCCCAAGAGTTGACGTTTTCGTTCGATTTTCTTTTAAAACTCATTTTAATACTTTCCACATGATCTAGAATGATCCTAGAACTTTTCGGAAAATTTGGATGATGTCGGTCAAACCTTGGTCAAACTTGGTCAAACCTTGGTCAAACCGGTCAACGGGGACTTTCTGGGAACTTCCGGGACTTCTGGGAGCCGACGATTTCATCCTGTCTTGCTTTATAACTCATTTTATTGTTTTTCTTACGATGTAGCGCATTTTCAAAGCATTTGGTCTGAATCTGGGAGCGTTCGGGCTTTCAGGGGTATTTTGGTCATTCTGAGCATTTTGAGAGATAGACCTAACTTCCAGGAGTCCTTTTTTAGTCTTTTTCGATCATTGTGAACCACCAAGCTATGGGTCTCCTAAATCTGATAGCTGAAAAAATGGGGTGTCTACACTATGGCATGGAAGTGGTGGTCCCCACAGAGCTCGAGTTGCATACGTACCAGGTGGCAAATTTCAGCGAGTAGGATAATGAGGAAGCCCTCAGAGGAGAACTCAATCTAGTCAAAGAGAGAAGGGATCGGGTATATCTAAGAGTGGTAGCCTACAAACAGAGAGTCTCCCGGTACTTCAATAGTAAGTCTAAGCACCGTAGTTTTCAAGTGGGAGATCTCGTTCTGAAGGCGGTGAACTAGTCTACCAGAGTCCCGAGAGATGGAAAGTTGGGCCAAACTGGGAAGGCCCATACCTAGTGACCCAGGTAAACAGGCTGGCACCTATTGGTTACAAACTCTGGACGGGCGTGATCTATCTCACCCATGGAACGTGCAACACCTACACAAGTATTTTTCATGACGCTTGGATAAAGGCGGTCTAACATTAGTTAGGAAATCTGTAGCCCAATTTGGGCATTATTCATGACTTTCAAAAAAGAAATAAAGATTTTCTATTCTTACTACAAGGCGCGAGCCCTGCAAGTGTTCTGTTCAAAGACCTCAGTTTAACACCCGAGGCAAAAAGACCTCGGGATCAACCCCCAAGGGACCGGCTTTGTCTAGGTCCAACCGATGATGGGGGAAACTCCCCCTAGGTGGCTGATGACGGCGAGCCTCAAAAGACCCTGGCTACAACCCAAGGCACAAAAGACCTCGGGGTCAACCCTCAAGGCGCCGGCTTTGCTTAGGTCCAACCGATGAGGGGGGAAAATCCCCCAGGTGGCTGATGATGGCAAGCCTCAAAAGATCCTGCAACCACCCACGTTCCAGGTCGGTTTCCTATGGTCACTCCCTCCATACGCCTGCCTTAGCAAACCCATGGGGGGCAGGGGAATACCAGGCTAAACAGGAAATCACATCGGGCATATTAATAGGACTTGGAATCCTAGGACACCTAACATTCCTAAGTACCTACAGTACCCAGAGAAACCGCTCAGATAGTTAACAGGTCACAAGCCTACACTATACCCGAACGGTTCCCTGAAAGACCAAGTATTCTCTACTGATTACAATCCTAAATCTTTTACTAAGGCAGGGATCTAGATTGGCTAACAACCAGTCGGGTATTCGCAATCACATACAGGCGTACAAGTACAGAACAATAAACAGTTAGTGCAAAGGGTGGCCTTGATGGACCTTTTCATTAAGTAAACAAAAAATTGTACATTGCCTAGGGGGCAGTTGTAGTAGCCCCCCCCCCCCCCCCCCCCCCAAAAAAATGAAAAGAAATACAAGTCAGGGACTAAGCATCGTCGATCTCGACCACGTCTTCAGTCTCTCTGGTCTCTCCCACCAGGGTGGCTCCTTTTCCCGAGACCGAGCTACTGCCCAGGGTAACGGAACCATCAGTAGCTCCGGCCAAGGCAGTGGGGTCATCAGTTTCTCTAGCCAGGGCGGCAGAATCATCAGCAGCGGGAGGACCAAGATCACAGTAGTTCGAGTCAATACCCTCATAGGACGAGATGTCCCATTCGGGGTGATCCCGGGCTAGCCTTCGCTTAAGGTCCTCGTAACCTTGAAAGAAGCCATCATAGAAAGCCTCCTCCATGGACCCCGCCGCCGTTGTCTCAGCCGCAGCCTTCACTTGAACCTCTGCAGATGTCGCAATGGCCCGGGATGCCTCCAGATCTGCCAGGGCAGTAGCCAATTCTACCCGGGCTGCCCCGAGGTTCAAGGCTAAGCCCTTTACCTTATCCTTCTCCAGAGCCAGGGTGTTTTCCCTGACCTCAGGGGTAGCCCACTCCTTTGTTAGAGCAGCTTTAGCAGCAGCTGTCCTCCCAGCCAGAGAGGGCAAGAATGATTTAGCCCCAGCGGCTATGCAGCTGACTTGCAAGAAGCCCAAAAACTGGTCAGTTAATCGGGCATATAAAAAAAGTAGTGACAATGAATGGGAAAAGGCGTCAGTGCATACCATATGGGAAAGGGTGTATAGCCATCCCTGGAATGCCTCGGGAGATATATTTGCACACGTCTCTACTTGGCTGGGGAGAAGAGCAAATTTGACCCTCTCCTTGATCACTACCGATTCCTCAATCAGCACCCCGGACGGTATTCCCGCTCGGGGTGAAGTCTCTACCACCACCACGTGGGGAGCTGAAATCCCCACGGGTTCCGGACAGTTCGCAGTCCCGTGCCAGATTTGCCTTAGCGGGCATTCGCCGAGGCCTCCGCAGTGGGCCTCTTTTCTCCTCTTATTGCCGCCCGGGTGGTAGCAGCGGCCAGCCTGGCCCTCAATAAGATCTCTCTTGGGGTCAATTTTTGTAAAAAGGGAAGATAAACGGTTAGTAACAAGCAGAGATAATTGGAATTCAGACAAGACCAAGTGAGTCCGGGTACTTACCAGGAAGTATGGGTGGAAAGACAAGAGCTTCGACGAGCTCGGCCGGGTCGTAGGATGCTCTAAAATTGCCCGTCCGGGTCAGTACGTTCCAAATGTTTGTTGGCAAGTCTTCCAAGCCCCTGATCTTGGCCTGACACTCCTCGGGAATACTAGGCGGGCTGGCTGACCCCGCTGCAAGGGTAGACACTTGGAAGAATCTATTCTTCCAACCCTTGTTGTTGCTCACAGAGCCCAAGGGTAGATACTTGGAAGAATCTATTCTTCCAACCCTTGTTGTTGCTCGGGCAATTCACTATGATCTTTTACCCCTACCAAGCCCCGAGAGATAAAAACCCAACCTCCCCATGTACGGGAAATGGTCGATGCATCCAAAAAAACTCCTGAACGGAAAGCTCATACCCAAAAACTTGGGGCCAAAGAGAGATGGATCCCATGAGAAACCTCTAACCTTTCGGGGCCAGTTGCCCCAAGGCTATCCCCAAGTATATCAAGATGTCCCAAGCGACCGGATGAAGGGGAATGCAGAATCCAGCCATGAGGGTGTCCTCATATAGGGTGATGAAACCCCGCTGGTAGATCTGGGCTCCGCTGGCATTCACGACCAGGGAGCAGTAGTCGGGAAGACTATACCTATCCCTAATGCAGCTGAGATCTTCAGCACGTAGGGTGGATGGGATGAACTCACTGGCGAAGGCTACCTCGGGGTCGGGTTCCCCTGGTGTTTCATCACCCGAACCCCAGGAAACGGAGGCGACGGGGGCCTCCTGGCCCGACTCATTGTCAGATAGACGGATTGGGATTATGCCCTCACTATGGTGGTCAGGAGGGGTCACAGAGGGTGGACTTAGACTTGTGTCCGACGTCCCTAACCCAGACCGCTCGTCCTCTGACTGGGTAGACGAGTCCAAACTGGAGTGACACATCCTTGGGGTTTCGATGACTTGGCAAGGAAGCAAATGATGACCTAGGTATGGGTTAGGAATTCTGAGTCTGAGGTACAAAGGGTGTAAGGTAATCAATCTAAAGGGTAGGGAGTACAAGGTCCTGAAAATAAGGTAACACTCAGTTTAAACTACCACGGGACAGCCCATTCGGTTCAACCTATCTAACGTGCCGCTTGATCTAAAGTAAGAACAAAACCTTAAGAAGAAAAAGTCCCACTCTCGTTCGAAACCTAATGGATCCGTCCACTCCAACTTCACTCGAAAAAGAAAAGGAAAAGAGGGTAAAAGAAAGAGCAGTGAATTAAAACCCGAGAGTAAGAGACTTACAAGAATTAATGCATGAAAAAGGGCTTGGAAAGCTTGATCGGGGACTTTTTGCTCTCAAACCACTCGGTATCTCTATCTCTTGGCAGCAGGAATAGCTTAAATGAACAATTGTTCCTTATATATATAGCGCAGACGGTCCAGATTAGATTAGATCCAATGGCCAAGATGCCATCCTGCCAAAACCTGCCGACAACTCTCACCTCGGGCACGCTGAACGTTGCCTCAAAAGACAAGCACATTTAATACTAGATGTGACTGGTCATTCCCCGGGCAAAACAGCACTGTTCGGTCCAGACGCCGGAAGACTATCGCGACTGGTCACGCCCCGGGCAAGATCCCGGTCTCTTCCCCGAACGGTTTTTCGGGGGCAGTCTTAATTTTCAAACCTCATTTGATAGAGCATCCCATCAGTTTCGAAAATGGGGGGCAGCTGATATGTAAAAAAATATCAGGTCGAAGTCAAATCACCACGTCAGCATAGTGACCCCGAGTAATCCTGAAGAGGCGCCCTAATTCTAGTGATCCCAGGCCATTATGATAGAACCGCCCAGTACTGGCCCATAGCCTGGGCGTATGATACAGCTGTACTTCAAACATGTTCAGCTTGGACAGCTGAGCTTTGAATGGTTTCCTTATTCAGTCAGAAGGCTAATGGAAATAGTTAACAGTTTCCTAAACCACGTAGGAAACTTTCCTTGAATCATGCTAATCAATTTCTAGCTAGATTAGGCTTCCTAATCTAATAAGTTGCCTTGTATGGGTGATCTCTTGGACCTATAAAAGAGGCCTCCCACCCCCATTGAGGGGGACGCATTCTGACTCCAAAGAATAGCATATAAACAACTCACTGTTACACGTAAACCCGGTCAGTTTTTTGGTAGTGCCGCCCACTCTGTTGGATCACCAAATGCCACCGGTGATCTGCTAGTGAAAGCACACTGACGCAACCGTGGACGTAGGTCACCTCATTAATAGGGCCGAACTACAGACAATCTCTTGTGTCTCTCTTTAAACCTCTCTTACCAATTTTTGGCATCATCAAGCAATATAGATTTTTTAACAAGGAAAATATTTTATCATAACAACTGAACTATTTACTAATGAAGAATTCGTCGTTAGTGATGTTTTTTCCCGACGAATTTTTATATTTTTGTAGCTAATAGTAGGTACTCTTTTCAGACATGGGAGAGAGTGATGGAAGAAATTGTTCACTATAAAACTCTACGGTGGTGTGCTTGGGCATGCCAGAGTTGATTAGACGCAAAGGTGTTGTACAAAACTAATCTAACTTCTTATTCAAGCGGTTATTATTAAAACAATGACTTAATAACAACAAAAGGTTTTACTCTACTCTGATGCAAGAAAGTACATACAAATGGAAATGAAAAGAAACAAACGAACACTTGAACTTAAAATACCTCAAAGAGTCCCATCTTCATTAATCCAATTGAATGGCAATTACGATCACTCAGGAAAATGAAGAACACTCACAATCACTCAAGAATCAAAGAAGTATTGCTTGAGGAAATATAAACAAATCTGCATGGTCAGAGGTGGCGTGTGTGTTAGCAAAGTTAAATGTGATACAAACTTCCTTATTTATAGACAAAGTTGATAACTGCTTACGATAGTGAAGTTATGGCTCCTAAATTCCAGGAATGAACAAGTGATTGCCCCACTTTGCATCCCATGAACTCCACCCTCCTGCCATGTTACTATTTTAATGGGGATGTAACCGCCTTTATTCTAGCTTAGCAAAACCCACGTGCCCATTTTCAACCACATTTTACTATGTAGTGAACCTTAAAAATATCGCCCTCTTTGCCTGATGTTTTTACTGTTCTGAATTTCTTGGCAATTAGCATTCATTGGCTTGTATACCTTGGACTTGATTTTATAGAGACCCCATGGGTAACCATTGATCTCGATGACCGATGTCCTTACTATCCTTGCGCTAGCTTCCCGACCTCAGTTTTTTGACTTAATTGGATGAGCCCGAGGTCAGCATTGATGAAAACCAGAGTGGACAAGAGGCCTTTGGGAGTCCACCCCCATTCTTTCCCGGGGTTTGGGAATTGATCTTCCTTTAGAAATTGTTTGAAAGTAAAGAAGAAAGAAAGGTCTGCGAAAACAGATATAGAGTCGTCACTTGGTCTTTAGGGAACCAAGAAACCAAATTTCGACTCACCCAAATATATAAAGGGCACCGGCCCTTCATAACCAAAAAACTTGGTTCGGGGTTTTGGTATGAGAGAAGAAGGAGCCTTTGTCATGACTAAAACACCCTCAACTCGCCCCATCTCTCGACGGGCCTCAATTAGCATCCAAATAATCATCTTATACTGTGTTTGGTGTGACAGTTAATATTTATGATAGGAATATTACATTGCATAAGAATCTTAAAAATAGAAGATCAAAAGATAAGATATCATTCATAAGATTTAAGCCAAATATCACACAATGCAAAAGTGAAAGATCACACAAACAAACCTAGGAAAAATCATCTAATCACATATCAGGTAATCAAGTTTTCCTAGTTTAGAAAGGGACATGAATTGTTCTTGAAACAAGTGATCAAAGAAATCAAAAAATGCTTAGCAAGCTAGAATGTATGCATGTTGATTCTTTTGAACAGAAGATCTCTCAATCCCCGGGATGAATGAGAAAGGAAGATTCGATTGATGGAAAGCATGAATGTGTGATTAAGTCCATTCCTTATAATCTTCTTAGGTTAAGAGTCACAAAAACTCCAAATCTTGCATGGATGCAATGTATGAACCTAGAATGTGCAAAGGTTGTAGTGTGTTTTGTGTTCATGGATTTTCTAAAGTGACTTAGAAATCTAAAGTATGCATGAATGAATGAAGAATGTTATTGTAGGATATGTACAAATGTAGTATGAACTACTTCCTAAGATATGGGAAAATTTGAATTGCATGTGAACATCTAATCAAAGAATTAAAGCTAAAACATGCTTGTTGTGAATAGTAGACAGAACTGTGAATTGATTTTTTAAAAATGGAAAAATGAGGTTAGAAATGTTTTTAATTCATGATATTTTTATGGAGATCATCCCTATTGTGTCTAGAAGACATATTGAAAAGCCAAATCAATATTGAAGTTACACATTTATAGTAATCATATGAACAAGAGAGGTTGCTCAAAAATAGAATCTGTACTGTCGACTGAAATGTAGAAAAATCTTTGAAAATGAAAACAAAACATTTAAAGGCCCATATTATACAGAAAGTTCCCTACGATACTGAAGTTCAAGGGAAAATGAGTTGGGACCACTCTTTTTGGAAACGTTTTCTAAAAAATAAGTTGCAAGTCAACTGAGCTGTTTTGATAAAGAAAACAGAATGTATGGAAGGAATGTTTGGGTCAAAATAGAACCCTTCCAAGTGTTTTTAAATCAAACCAAAAATCATGGGGTTCTTTAATGAATTAGGAAAACTTTCCAAGTGGCCTTATAATCATCCATTGAGTATTGAACTCAGAATAACATTTTGAATTTGAACAACTCACTATTTTGAAGATTTTGAAAAAAGCAAATGTTTTATTTCTTGAAATCCAAATGTTAGGATTTTAGAGGGGTTTTGAAATAGGGGTTTTGAAACTATATTTCTAGCACTCAAAGAAAATTATAACCACTTAGAAAACCAACATCAAACTCATCATCAATAACTCCCAATATTACTTACAAAAACATAGTTTGTTTGAGAATATGACTTCAAGAATACATATGAATGTATTGAAGTTAGAATCATCATCCATCAAACATGTCTTTGAGGTCAAGAGCTACTATCTATAAGGATTCACTCTCCTCAAACAACATGTCATCTAGGTGATGATAAACATGTAAGTAAACAAAGAAATAATCAAAAAAGAAATGAGGTAAGAAGAGATGAACATAGTATGTAAACAAGCAAGTAAACAATCAATGGATGATAATCAATGAGATATTGGACTTGTGTGTTTCACTCATATGTGGTGACATTTGGACATGGAAGTAGATTCCTAACTCAAGATTGCTCAAGAATGGTGGTTGGGGAGGATTTGAATGTGAAGTATAAGAGATTTAAAGGAAGAAAATTATATTATCTCTATCACTCTCTCTCCTACAACTCTCTCAAGCTTTGCACTTGCCCTCCCCCCCCCCCCCCAAATGAATAGCAAAGGGGGGTTCATATAGGCCAATTTGGGGTGATTTTGGGATTTAGAAAGTGCTCCCACTAGTCCTAAACATCTGTGAACAAGAAACTACGTTATTTTGACTTCCAATTATTCCTATTAAACGAAGTCTGAAAGACGAGTTAATAGCGCAGTCGAGAGTTAGAGCGTAGCGAGAACTCGAGAGCCAGAGGATTAAACGAAGTCTGAAGGGCGTTATCCTCTTTTAAAGGAAGAATCAAGGAGCACCTACTGGTAGTGGTGAATACTGAGAACATGAATGCCCAGAATGCCCTGTTGCTGCAAGAAAGGGATATTACATGGATGCCTCAGAAGAGGCAACTGGAGGAACTGATGCAATAAGACTCTCAGGCTGTGAGGGTGAAAAGGGCTTACGACGAATAGGGTCTTTTTAAATAGGGACAGTTATTAGTAGTTTTAGTCGCCAGCGTAGTAGTAGTAGCCAAAAAAGAAGCAGTGGCATCGGTGGCCTGGGAAACACTAAAAGTAGAAGAGGCCATTGAAGTTGTCTCGCAGAAGGTGAGTGGGAATTTTCTAGGAAAGTTGAAGCTGAAGATGAAAAGAAAAGAGTGAGAAAGTATAGAGGGGTGGTGCCTTTTATAAGAAAATTGGGGGATCATCATTACCCTAAAACGGGTTCCCAAGAGGCACGCCTTAGTCCTAGAAATTAGATAGGCTATGCCAACAGAGTCATGACGTGTTACCGGGCCATCATGAAGTCAAAGATTTGATCATCCATTACAACATCAAAAGAGCATTGTCTGCTGGTCTCGAAAGGGTATTTTTTGACTGACAACAGTAGTGCCTCGGTTGGTTTTGGTAGTGGCTAGCACAGATATGGCCGTTTTGATACAATCTCAGCCGCATCCACTTCAGTATTAATTTCACACTTAGTTGTATGCATATCATAATTGGGGTCCCTATAGTAGGTTCCCATAGAAGCATTTTTTTCTCTCATGTTCTCCTTCTAGCATATGTTCATATCAGGCTGCACGAGTTGCTAGATCAAATAGGTCGTGAAAGCCCATTCATTCGAACCTCTTTCTTAGTTCAAAGGTAAGTCCTAATGTGATGTTGACAAATTCTTCTTCGGGCAACATGATCTTGCAACGGTGCTGAGCCTGTTTAAACCTAGCGATATATGCTTCGGTCATAGATACTTTGGGCTCAATCCAATAAAATTGGGCATGGAAAGCTTCTTCCATCTGATTCCAAGTATGAAATGAGTTTGGGGGAAGATTTATATACCAACTAAAGGCTACCCCGATCAGAGAGTTGGGGAATAGTTTCAATAGCATATCTCATCGGTGGCTTACTTCTCCACTCTAGAGGAAAAAGCGAACGATATGTTCCATGGTCGACTGATCACTCTCACCTGAAAATGTAGTAAAGTTGGGCACCTTATATCCTCTTGGAAGAAGAGTTCTCTCAATTGCGTCATTATGTGGCCTCTTGTATGTAGGCCGCTGGGTCCTACGTAGCAAGCCACTGAAGTCCTGATGGATAACTTCGATGATTTGCTCTCGATCAACCCTCAACATATGGCAAGGACATCTCCACTTAGACTGATTTCATGTCCTGGGATCAATCTCTCATACCTTAAGGGTTCATTATCGATTTCTTCAGTATTCCGAAACAAAGGGTTAATCCTTCCCCATTGCTAGTTCAAACCTTACCCATTTTATTCGAGCGTTGGCTCCTTGAGTGTGATGCCCACTCGGGCTGGAGCCTATGGTAAGTTCATTGTCTCTCCTAAAACCTCTTTGGCATTCCTCTTCGAAGAGGTAACATATTTCTCGGTATGGGAGGGAGAAATAGCATTGTGGCTTGCCCCCACCCTAACCTGAGACAGCAAGGTTGGTGGTATTGTTGGCTGCAAAGGACCACTTGCCCGATGTTCCTTCCATTCCTTCATTTCACGGAACATTTCACTCATCTGGACTAAGGTCTGATCTTGCCTAATGGACATCTCAGCAAAGCACTAATTGACATGTTCTAATATGCTATTTCCCATATTAGACAAATTAGCTTGGCTTGGTACTAAATTATCTGGAGACTCTACATCCCCAGTAGGCTCACGCGAGCGCACTTCCTCCCTGATTTTGTTCTTTTTTTGGCCATTTAACACGGTCCCATCGGCCTGCCAAAAAATTGTTCACTATAAAACTCAGCAGTGGTGTGCTTGGGCGTGCCAGAGTCCGATTGGACTCAAAGGTGTTGTACAAAACTAATCTTACTTCTGATTCAAGTGGTTATTATTAAAACAATGACTTAATAACAACAAACGTTCTTACTCTACTCTGATGCAAGTAAGTAAATACAAATGGATATGAAAAGTAACAAATGAACACTTGAACTTAAAATACCTCAAAGAGCCCCATCTTCATTAATCCAATTGAACGACAATTAAAATCACTCAGGAAAATGAAGAACACTCACAATTACTCAAGAATCAAAGTAGTATTGCTTGAGGAAATACAAACAAATCTGCATGGGCAAAGGAGGCATGTGTGTTAGCAAAGCTAAATGTTATATAAACTTCCTTATTTATGGACAAAGTTGATAACTGCTTACGATAGTGGGGTTATGGCTCCTAAATTCTAGGAACGAACAAGTGACTGCCCCAATTGCATCCCATGAACTCCACCCTTCTACCACATTACTATTTTAATGGGGATGTAACCGCCTTTATTCTAGCTCAGCAAAACCCACATGCACGTTTTCAACCACGTTTCACTGTCTAGTGAACCTTAACAATATTGCCCACTTTGCTCGATGTTTATGCTGTTCTGAATTGCTTGGCAGTTAGCATTCATTGGCATGTATACCTTGGTCTTGATTAGGGGTAGCAAATGGGCGGGCCATGTTGGTTTTGGACGGGTCGGATGCGGGTAGGGTAAGAAATGGGTTCATAACCCATATTTGACCTTTTTGATTGGGTCAAATTTGGGCAGGTCAGAATCGGGTTAGGTCAAACCCAATGACCCGTTGTCCTCCTCTCTCTCCCTTTCTCTATCTCTCTCTTTCTCTATCTGGGTGAACCAATTTATATTATATATATAGTTTATACACACACATACTAATACATATTCTGGGTCCATAAAATCAATTCAATGAAAAGGGCCTTGTTGATACCGGCATTGGGGCCGACTTTTTAAATGTAAAGAGTCGCCACTTAATTTTCTTAAAGGAAAATTAAGAAACCATTTTTAAATCAAACTGATATTTTGTGAAACCAAAGATAAATTGGGTCTGGGGATTATGGAATGAGAAGGGAAGGAGCCCGGCGGACTAAAACACCCCCTCTCATCCTATCTCGTGATAGGCCTCTACTCAATATCCTTTTTAATTGAATTATTAATCTAAGCATGCCCTCAACTAATACATATGTATAAATATACATTACAAAAGCATGTCTAAAATGGTGCAAAATTGCTAACAATAAAATAGCAATCATAATCCACATAATTCAAGTAGCAAGCAAAATGATGAGCAATTAGGGAACTAGAGAACTTACCTGAGATCCAGCCGCAAATATTAAATGTGCAATGCATACACATAAAAATGAAACCTAAGAAAAGGTCTCTATTGCATATATACACATAAGACAAGACCTAGTCTAAGGTGTTGCACATGGATTCGAAAATCAATTAAAATCAAATAATAGAATAAACTAGAGAAGGGTTGAGAAATCGTACCTTGATAGCGCTACAAAACAAGGGTTAATCCACTTGCTTTAAACAAGATGTAATATCAAATAATCATTCCTAAACTCCTAGTTTAATCTATCAAGTATAGAAGGAATTGTCATAACTATGAATTCCTTTTAACTAGTTAGAAACATAGCACCTCTATAAATATACAAGTCTCAAGTAGGAGCCAATGTAATGTACATATAGAGATGATATAATCCCAACACGATCATAAGGAACCCATAATCATGATCAATTACGTTTAAGGCTTAACACGATGCAAACATGACATCCTAACCATTAGAATCAATGTATGTGAAGTATGCATGAATATGAACATGAGTAAGATATAAATCATTCATCAATTTGGATCACTTAGTCTCTGGATTTATGCTTAATTTTCATTGTTCAAAATATGGTTTGGGTCTTCGGATATTAGAAGTCCATTAGATTAGAGTTATTCAAGTTTTATCAAAACTGTGACAAAATTGCAAGAATTACAGAGAGTAGACCAGACTTTAAAAAATGAAAAAACATACTTCCAACCGTTGGATCTTAATGATTTTTAGATATGATATGCCTCTATGAGTCTAGTTTCTAACCCAAAAAGAAATTCAAAGATTAAATGATCTGATCTCCAGGATTTTGACTATAACTAGACCTCACTCAAAATTTTCAACTCTCTGTCCAGAGTTTTTGCGCGATTTTCTAAAAATAGTAAAAATATCATAATCACTTTAATCTTTTTAGGGTATCCTCCTAACACATTAAACTTCGAGGAAAAATTTATTTGAACTTTAAAAAGGTTGATTAAGGCTTTGATTTACTTATTTTGAAACGAACTCACTGTTCTGAAATTTTGGACAGAGAGTAACTTACTCACCAATCATGACACCAAACCATCCTAGTTATAAAATCTCATCAAAACGAAAATTCTAGTAATACATCTATGAGTTATGAGAATTATCCAAATGGCCTCATTCAGTTCCCATGGACCATGATTTAATAAAAAAATCGTTGATCACAGGGGGTTCATGAATTCACTACACCAATACCAACATTTGAGTCATAAAAGTTATCAAACCAATCCCTCTCTCAAGTAATTATCCTTGAGGGATATGAACTTATTATATCCTATTCTCCTCTCAAATTAATGGTCCTTGGAGACTAAACATAACCAATCCACTTAAACCTCCATGGAATATAGAGAGGATTCCATGAGATTCATTGTTGAAGGATCCAAATCATGGACTAAGACTTGGACCCATCCAATCATGTGTGGATATAACTATGATCAACCTTAATTCTCATATAAATCATAGGATCATAAAGATTTTAAATGATCAAACTCAAAGGAATCCAATGAGATATTGAAAATCTCATAAATCTCAAGGGGAAAAAATATAAAGAAATCAAAGCTTATTTGAAAATCCAAGTCAAAAGTTCTTTTACAAACTTGTTTTTCCTTAAATCCAAAGTTGTATTTAGATCCAAATCAATGAAGAAAATTAAAATTCAATCACAATTCAAGTGGTGTGTGATGAAATGAGGTGGGAAGAGACTTTTTGAAAATGTGTAAAGATCCTAGATATATGAATTGTGATTGAATTATTATATCTACTATACTATAAGAACGAAGAAGCTAGCACGTCAAAAAATATGAACTTTCTCTTTTGCCCTTATTGGTCTTCAAAATTACTCATCTGCCAATGACTTCTCTTCTTACCTACCCAACAAATACACAAGTCAATCACCCTACTTTAGTCATTTTACTTACTGCACTAAGCTTTGTTTTCTTGTTGTTTCCAACTGGGTCTTCAATCTCTATGCGGTTTTTCTTCTCATCATGATTTAAGCTGCCTTCAACTGGGTCTTATCTCTCTTTTTGCATTTGCGTCGCTTCAAAACATTAGACCTTCAACGTGTTCGTCGCCTACAGCTGTCACTACAACTCCTTTTGGATCTTGTTATTGAAACAGCTGGTGGAGGCAGAATAAGACATGCCAGATCTCCAACCACCCGCTGCATCTTTTTCCTCCTTTCTTATTTTGTTTCGTTACTTCTTCTTTCTCCTTTGGATTCTTCTTCTCTACTTCTAGGGTTGTTATGTTCTAAGCTTTATAATTTCTGAATTGGGGTTCTTCTCGAGGAATGAGTTCTCTTCAGCTATTAAGAAACTCCAGCAACTTTCAAACTTATAAATCTCGAACGTGGATGTTTGAGGTAGTATTCCAGAAATTTTACCTCTTTTTCCCTGCCATTTTCAGCTTTCAATTGTTATGCTT
The DNA here is from genome assembly GCA_033977485.1 of Hydrangea macrophylla. Classification (NCBI taxonomy): domain Eukaryota; kingdom Viridiplantae; phylum Streptophyta; class Magnoliopsida; order Cornales; family Hydrangeaceae; genus Hydrangea; species Hydrangea macrophylla. The sequence continues at coordinate 44,606,773 of CM066984.1, read as the reverse complement.
TTTGGGGTTATGAAATTCGTATGGTTTACAATTCAAATTTGTGTATGAGATTTACTCATAATGTATGATTTATACTTCTGTTAAATAATTAGCAAACTTTCACTGTATTCCCCTTCATTATTTACTTTCCTAAAATCAGGAAAATCCCACTTTCTCTTTAGTGTTCAACATATTGTTAAAATAAACAAATATATAATTATGATTGAAATTATGCCACAGTCAACCAAGCACTCTCTTTGTATCAGAGGAGTGCAGCATAACTGTTACAAATAAAGATGGAAAAATGACTACCCAAATTATTTGCACAAAGCTTGCACAGATTAAAAAACCAAAATCAATAGTATCTTCGGAGTAACCATGGAATCTTTTTCACACAGAGATATTTCCAACACATAAAGTATCAAGGAATAGGGAGATCGGCTTATATTGTAGGTCTTATGTAGCTTTGAAGCGTACTGTGGAAGTGCTTGTAATAATAAACATAACCTTGAATTCAAAGCATTTGATTTAATGGAAGGATGAGTGTACTGTGGCTAACGGTACAAAAGTGAGCAATACTAACAAAACAATAAGAAAAAATACTCGCACACTTTCCATGGTAACATATAATAAAAAAGTTGGATCAACCCAATAAGTTACTTTCAAAATACCTTTTTGCTAGGTTGAATGCAATTACTATGGCTACTTTTGTAGTTTGATCTACACATTATCATTAATAAATTTCAGGAGACTGAAATATCTCTACACACATATTTTTTAGACTTTTGACAAATATGATACACTTGTACAAACATCTTTTTGTTCCAAACTCTTTAACATCCATCTTAATGTTGGGAGTTACACGTAACATTTAATGTACATGAGTGGAACACACTCACAGGGTAGAACAATCGTGGCCGTTGATTTCGGTGGGACTCTTGTGGGTTCTACATGGGTCCCACACGGATCCTACCGAAATAAACGACCACAATTGTCCTATGTAGATTTCAGTGTGAATTTTGGAGTGTGCATAGCACTACTCTTTTCCTTTTTTTCTCTCTCTCTCTTTACAATATTTCTTTATCTTAAAAAAGGCAAAAAAAACCCTCCCAAACTGATTTGCTTCTTAATGATTTGTTCATTCAGAGAGGAAAAAAAAATCAGGCCCTTCCTTTGAACATCTACTTTATTTTCATGTTATGTATAATCTCACATCCAAAGTGAGAAATACAAACAAAACAATGACAAAAAATGATCTCACACTTTTCATGGTAACATATAATAAAAAGCTGGTTCAACCCAATAAGTTACTTTCAAAACAACTTTGTGCTAGGTTCAATGAAATTACTATGGGTACTTTCTACACATTATCATTAATTTATTGTAGGAGTGTGAAATATCTCTATACACATATTTTGCAAACTCTTGATAGATGTGATTTACTTGTACAAACATCTTTCAGGTCAAAACTCTTTACAATCCATCTTAATGTTGGGACCCACACGTAACATTTAGTGTATAAGAGTTGAACACACTACATACCCATTGAAAAAGTAAAAAAGGGAAGAAAAAAAAACCAAGCAAGATGGACTACTACTAAAAGTGTATGCTATGTTCTTTGATTTGTTTGTAAGCTAATGCTTTTCACATGAATTCAATTTGACTCTATACATGTACTTCGCTTGGAGGGTAAGCCTAATGTTGTGGTCAAAATTGGTGATAGAAGTGCCTGCTTTACGATTGCACAGGGTCATTTCCAAATCAACAAACACGAGGAACATAGAAGGTGTTAGGGCGATATTAGAAACAAATTACATTGAAGAGTTGCTTCAACAATTAGCTCTACCAAAACTCACCTATTTTGTAATAATAATTACCTCCCAAATGATAAGTCTATAATTTTAAGCTAAATTTGTCCTAAATTTTAGGCTCTAGAATAGACAGAAAGATAATCGTCTACGTTCCTAAAAAGGTATAGCACAAATCCCTCTGTTTAGGATTTCCACGTCCATATTGTTTCTGCAAATTGTTATTTTAGTTTTCTATACTTGGCTTACTCCATTTTGCCGTCCTTATTCCTATTTTTAACATTCACTCAGGCGTCATATTGCACACCACAAGACTAATCAGAATCTCTCACAATAGAAGTTGCTCATCCCACTTGCTTACGGGCAAGCTGAAGAGGCTGATTGTTGTTATTCAATTAATATATGCGCTGGAACCCTTTTTCCTTTAATCTGTTCAGATCGATCATGCGAAAGGTCAAGTAGGTGGAATAGATTTATTTACAGCTGCTTATTTATTTCTTTCAATTCCTTCTCATTTTCATTGATTATTATTCGTATTTTTTATGTTGTTTTAAAAATGTGTTTCTTCCTCCAAGTTTCAGAAATTCTTTTAGCGTAGTAGGAAAAACCACTTTTTGGTGTACACTATTTTGGAAACACATTCTCAAATATTTTAAATTGTGAAGGTCTTTCTGAGTCTTCTATTTCTAAGGTTAGTTTCTTCATAAAGTATCAAATGATGCTGTGTTTGTATATGAAACTATTGGGATAATAGAAAACAAAAGAAGCTTAACAAAAAAAAGAGGTTCATTTTTGCCATCCCTTTTGTGCTTGCACGTAAATGATCTAAAGAAATGCGGCTACTCTACAACTTTAATCTTGTACATCAATTTCAAAGAGAATACTTACACATTATCATGAACAATTTTATGTTTAGTTAATATGTTTTAGCTGTACAAACTGCTAACACTTTTATTTGGCGAAACAAAAACAAACTAACCAGACATCCTTTATGTAGAATGCTACAAATCAAGTTAGATAGTGGTCTTTAAAAATATCAGTGAAAGTAGTAGTTGATCTCTGTGTTGCAGCTTGTTGGCATTGGATGTAATTTTCTAAAACCATATAAATAGTCTTCTATCTTTCATCTATGTATTCATATGGGGCCAATTATACTTCAGAGATTAAATTGATTTGGCGGTCATCTACTTTTATTTTCATGTTATGTAGACACTCAATTTTCCCTATTCAAAGTCCAAGAGCCCACACAATTTTGGACTATACTTTTTACAGATGACTTCAAGATAGACTACTATTAAAAGTGTACGCTATGCTCTTTTATTTCGTTCTAAGCTAATGCTTTTCGTGTGAATTGAATTTTACTCTATATATGTACTTCTCTTGCAGAGCTAAGGCTAATGTTATCCAAATTGGTGACAGAAGTGGCTACTCTTATTCCTATTTTTATTGCTCTCTCAGGCATCACATTGCACACCACAAGGTTTCCTTCAATTTATTAAACAAGCCCACATGAAAGCAAGCCTAGCTGCTCCACTGAACTGAACTATTATGTAGCTGGATTAATTTGAAACTAAGATTAACAAGTTACATAACAATGGCTATGTATACGTACAATAATTCACGTATTAGCTTTAAGTTTTAATGCAAGTATAGTGCGGGAAAAAACATTAAGTCATAAACATAAACATTTACTGTTAATTGAGGTTTAGATCCTACTATTTGCATCAATCGTCTTCTCTAACATAGAATTACACACTTGTGTCATAGATTGATAGTAAATTATGCACTTTAAAAAGCCGACAACAACACTAGTATTGTAACTATATTCTACTGATTGCTTATCTATTGTAATTATCATTCCAGGCAAAAATCTAACAGTGTTATAAATGTTCCATTCCAGGCGAAAAGCTAATAGTGTTACAAATGTTAGTTTAGTCATAATTATAAAACATAGTGAATTCAACATTATTACCAAAACAAAATGATTGCTTTAGAATTAGTCATACCTAAAAAGATAACAATTTTCACAACAAGTCAGCTCTTACATATTGTAGCTTTTAAAATTTTAGCCTTTCGGTGCTCTTTTCATAACCTTTGCAGATGAGTGATATCTGTCAGTTATGTGATACTACTAGCCACACTGCACGTGCATGTCCATGTTTACATACAATGTGTGTTGTACCTGATTGTGATGGAGTGATGATTCCCCACACCCTAGACAGCCATGTGTTTCTAAAATGCCATCGCGGCACATGTTCAAGCCATATACCTTGTACACAACCAATGGATTTTCAACATTCTGTTGATGTGGTAAGTATTTTGATGGCATCTATGCTTTGCACATTTATTTATAATTACAAAGTTATTTCAACTACTTGAATATTTAACTACTGTGAACACTGCACTTTCCCCTTCTACCAATGGTGTCAGCTATGTTGCTTGCTTTGCTAATTTTCATGCTCACTTAAAATTAACAATTGCTTTCCTTTCTCAGTTGCCATGTGAGGTGTGTGGCCTAACTGGCCATAGGCCTTATGAATGCCCTTCTTCAAGGCCTTTTTAACAGGTAGATGACAAACAAGTTGTACTACAGTTGGAATTGGAAGTGTATGACAAATGCACTCGATATTTGTTTGATGAAGCTGAATATTTACACGGTGAAAATACTTATGATTTTCACATTGGATGTCTATTTTGTGATCTATGTGGCACAGAATTAGAAGATCAGTAGATTTCATGTATCAATAAATTGTTGTCATTATATGTTGTTGCATAGAATACATATTTAATTGGATTTTGAATGTAATAACTAATTATGTTTATTTCTTCAATGTGCCACAAGCAATTAATGCAGACGTATGCTCTTAATAATCTTTACATGCACATCACATACGTGGCATTTCTACCACTTTACAGCTTTTCTGCACTTTGTCTTCTTCTTCCTTTTGTTATTCTTCGTTCATTTCACTTATTGTCTCTTTATATATTTCCCATCCTGTAGTTCCTCTCACATTTTAGTGCACATCTTACAGCATTAGTTTCAAGTGTTTGGAAAATTGTTAACCTAATTCCAACTGCTTGGAATCTCTATAAGTAATATTTATTTGTTCACTGTTACAAAATTATAGCGTAAAAATATTATATATATATTATTATGTAAACAGAAAAGTTACTCAAATACTCTTAAAGCTACCTCAAATAAATAAATTTAAAGTAGTGACTTTATTTTGTTTCCTAATGATCATTCTACATATCTTCTACAAAATTAAAACTCATCTTTTTGCAATAGATATGTACATGGCTGAAGTTTGTCAAATATGCTACGGTTTTGGTCATAATGCAATAAGATGCTCATGGCTTCATATGAGATGTTTTACTCCTAATTGTGATGGGGTGTGGATTTTTCATGAGATTGATGTTAATCAACCTCTCCAAGGTTATAATCGTCAATGCACAGGGTATAAACATGTCGGTATGATTACACATGATGAAAATGAATCATTTACTGCTTTGGTAAGTAATTATTTGAATATTCTAAAAAGTCAATAGTATATGTATAAATTGTAGAGGCAAATTTGATAAATCATTTATATACATCTTTTGTGTAAGTTATTTTGTCAGTTTTGTGGGGCACGTAATCATGCAGCATATGAATGTGAAGATCTGCTGTTATTATACCGTACACTTGAAAGAGAAGGTCAATTATTCTGTGAACTTTGTGGTTTACATAGTCATGAAGTACACCAATGTCCAGATGTATTGACAGTATACTGTGAAATACAAGTGGAAGCTGAATGACAAGAGCAACAAATAATATCATCAATGAATCTGATGCATCACTTCTGAATGCAAGTTGATGAAAATAGTTACAAAAGGAGAAGCACTAAAAAGTTTATTTACAAATGTTTGTTTATGATTCTGAATGACAACTACTTAAATTACCATTATTGTAATTATATAATTGTGAACTTTTATGTTTGTATTTATTCTATAAATATGTATGTTCTGTAATATATACATATTTCATTTTATTTAACAGCTAACCCCTTTTTTTGTAGATTAAACATTTCATATTTTTTTGTATTTGTGTATGTACTGATAATTGTAAAGCAATGCCAAGAACAAGCATTTACAAATAATTGTACAAAGAGGGTGAAATGTGTAATATAAAGTTTAAACTTATTCATTTTACACTTATTAAATCTAACCATTACTTCTTAAAAATGTCGTAAACATGTTAACAATTTTTTATAAGTTGTAATATTTAGTCATATTGTTTTTCCACACATAGTGAACAGTGCCTGTTCCAAGTATTTAGAGGCCCGGAACTAATTACTACAAGGGAGGCCCTTATACGGGGGGTTCAGGGACAGCGCCCCCACGGCAATATTTTTTGGGGTCTACTTATACATAATTAGTACTTTTTAAGGTTTAGTTTTACATAGTTGAGTATTTTTGGGGAGTCTACTTATAAAATCAATCTATTTGTGAAACTTAAACATTGCATGATGTTTTTCAAAATTCTAGAGGGGCCCATTTCTAAAACACACAAAATGCTTACACTAAAAGTGCAATTTTCCAAATTCTAGAGGCATTTACTTTTTAGTTTTATAAATATTATGTTTGTAATTGATGCCACTAAATTGGGCTTTGGGGGAGGCCTAAATGTAAAATACTAAAAAAAACTCAAAGTAAAAATGTAATTATGAAATCAAAATTTTATGAACTTTAGTGGCCTGGGGCGGTTACCCCTTTTGCCCGCCTTTGGCCTAGTCATGACAGGGAATATAACGTGTTCAGCCAATTCTCTCTCTTTCTCTTTTTCCCTTTTTAATGGGTTTTTCCCTTTTTTTTTAATGTACAATCAGTTTCGATTATATTAGGAAATTCATGTGCTTTTACTTTCAATCCAGAATGAAAATCCTTTTTGATAGACCCAGTTCACAATTACATTTAATTTTCCATATAATTTGATACATATGTTCTACATTAGGGTGGCAATTTTTGACACGACAATCCGTTTTACTGAGATAACCCGAACACGACACGACATGACACGATTAATTTAAAATAGTTTGCATTATAGCTGAATAGCACTCGAAACTAAAAATCAAACCCAAAGCATACAACCAGATTTATGACACGATTATGACACGAGAACCCGAATTGCCACCCCTATTCTACACAAAAATGAACTTTTATATTCTTAAATATAATTTACCCCAAAAAAACGTATATACATATATACAGATTCTTAAATTCTAAGTAACAATATTTAATACTTAGCTCGTAACACCAAACTTAAAGACAAATATACAGGTTCAGTCCTCTCTCTCTCTCTCTCTCTCTCTCTCTCTCTCTCTCTCTCTCTCTCTCTCTCTCTCTCTATTTCTAACTGAGTGTTCTCTCTCTCTGCACCGCCTCAAAATGGGTCTTCTCTATCTCTTTGTGCCGCTTCAAAAATTGCGACCTCATAGTGGTCGTCGTCTGCTGCTCCTCTTAGATTACGTTATTCAAACAGGCGGTACTCATCTTTTTCCCCCTTCCCACTTTGTTTCGTTATTTCTTCTTCTTCCACTATGTGTTTCGCTTTCGAGACCGAGTATCCTAAATGTGCCACTCCCCCTTTCTTCGACGATTGGCTTTGATCAGAAATAGCATTCCAGGTACATGCAATTCGTTTCTCTCGATTCTTATGCCGTTTTTTTGTTTAATCTGCGAATTTATATGTAGTATTTTTTTATTTATGTTGGGAATTTGGTTTTTAGGATTTAATGAATTTGGGCTGGAGCTTCAGTTAATACATATTGGACAGCAACACCTGATTACTATAACAACAAATCTCGCAGTTCCCGTTTCCTTTCACACTTCCAGGTACATTGGGATTTACCATTAATTGTGTTTTATTCTTTCTTCCAGACTGGTTAATTGTGTATAAAGTGCTTGATTTTGGGTCTCAATGGGATTACTGATTACAATGTCACATAAGGCCTACAATATAAGCCGATCTTCCTATTCCTTGATACTTTATGTGTTGGAAGTATCTCTGAGTGAAAAAGATTCCATGGTTACTCCCAATATACTATTGTTTTTTTTTAATCTGTGCAAGCTTTGTGCAAAATTATCCAATGCAAAAGTAGTCCTTATACCAATCAACCATCAGTCAATTCATTAAACCTCACTCAATCAACTACTATAGAGATATAGAAAAAGAACCAAGTTTATGCAAACCAAACAATATTACCAGTCACCAATTTTACACTACACAATGTCACAAGTATCATATCATTGTACACGAAATAGACTAAGGACCAAAATAGAGCCTAATATACCAGTGTGCGCATAAACTCCACAAATTCAGGATACACAGATCTCAATATCACAAAAGGATAGAGGGTTGCCATTATAAATAGCCAATCAACCATAAGCTTTTTCATTGAACATCAATTTATCAACTAATAGGGAGGTGCGGCAAAATAAGAAACTAGACGACTATGCGTATCCAAAAAGGTATCTCCACTCCCAAAAAGTATGTAAAGCAAAAAAGTAGTCTAGATAATTTGACGTTCTTTTAGCCACAAAATGTGCTATTGAAAATCGCATTCTGCCCTGCCGTCCACTGCCAAACACAAGCCGTGGACAACGAAATATGTGCTAGGAGACTACTTCAACATTAGTGCCTCCGCGTAACAATCAGCTACCTGAAAATGCAGCAGCATGTTTATAAGCCATTGTACAGTGCAAATTTATCATTGCTATTGTAGAATGCCCAAAAAAACTGTACATTTTCCCCCCATAGATGTATTTGCTATGTTGCAGTAATAAATTTACCAAATAGTTGGAATCCTTTATTACTGAATATGGGTGTAAAATTTATCACTACTTTTTAATAAGCAATACACCTCATGTGGTAAAATGAGAGAGAGTAATATTGACTGCAAATTGTGTCACCAATGTTGTTTGAATGTGCCAAAATCAAACTATGATACAACTTTTTATCACAAATTTTGGATTTTTATAGCCCTAAACTTTACAACTCATGTGGATTTGGTATGCCACACTAGCGATAGTGAAAAAAAAGAGGAAAAATTTCCAACATGATCTATCGAAGACACATGAATCATCTACCGTGCGTTTTTTTTAGAGAACAATATGTGAATCAAAACCCCTCTCCCGTATTTTATTTTCTATAAATCATCTCAACCTAAAAACTATGAAATAGCTTGAATGCTAGAAAGAAATAAATGCACTAGGAAAATATGGTGCAGAGGATTAAATCAACCAAAAACACTGTGTTTCCCTATTTAAAGACGAAAAAGGCAAACTGCATAAAGATAAAAACTACGGCTCACATACACACAACCTAACTAAACTAAGAATCATAACCTAACTAAACTATAAAATGAATCCCTAACTAAGGCTCATATTCACTTCATCAGTGTAAATTAACAATCAAACTATGTTACATTGTACATTTAGCATTTTACCTCTATTTCTTTTATTGCGTCTATATAGATTCTTTATCTTCCCTTAAGTATATGAATAATCATAGTTTAATATAGGTCCATTTCCATTCTTACTTTTCCCATCTACTTACGATTTCGTATTCCATAATGTGATTATGCTTACACTTAAACTTTAATGCAGACTTATACACACAGCATGCCACCCAAAAAAAAATTAATCAAAATATTCCATCATTGACTACACATACTAACCTAACCATCACACAAAAGAAACGATATCGTACACAAAGACAACATAAAAAGGCCAAGACCAAAGTTCAATCAAAAGAAACTACAATCCATGCCAACAAATTAACGAATAAAGACATCAATAAATACAGAGACACAATTAACCTTGGAAATACATAACAAAAATTACAACAATCAAACATTTGCACTATCCCAACACATCCTTCAACATTACCTCCTCCAAGAAAATGTACATTCTACAGCGCAATATTATTCAAAAATGAAACTCCAAGTTTCTGCTACAGCAAAGGGAAAATATCACTTCAACTGAAAAATATCAACAAGAACTTATATGATTTATACACTGCTAACACCAAAGAGAGCCAATCGTTTAGACAATATGTTAGATTGTACAACAACAAATTTGCATTCACTTCATTAGGTATTGCCTATGACAAAGATTTATGCAACAAAACCAAAGGCATTTACACATTCTGAATACAAGGACAAGTATATCATTTTATTAACCATCTACAGCTGAACAACTCACAACCCACATACTTACAACTTTACTTCTATGATACAGACAATTAATTACAGTATCGAACAGCACAATATGAGAATTTTACATCACCTATAATTAGCAAATTAATGTCTATTACATGCAATAACTCATACAGCACATTCTTCCAAAATCTACAAAAACTTCTAAACTTAGAAACATATGAAATTATAATTCGAGCAATGCCTGATTTAGATCAAAGAGTATACAACTGCCCTACAGTTTTGCAAATAACCGATGTATGGATTGAACATGAAAATAATGATAATCATATAGAGCGTGACATTAGAGTCCATAAACACGATGGATAGAGTGAAACAATACGCTATTATTATGGTTGCTATGATCCACTACAATATCCTTTGCTTTTTCCACTTGGTGAACCTGGATGGCACGAAGGAATTAAATACACACAACAACAATATCACTGCATGTACATTACCACTTCTAGTAAATCCCACAACAACATCAGCATCTACAATCCTACAACATGAAGAAACAGGTACTGCTACTACATTTTTCAACACCTACGTTGCAATGCAAATTTATCAGCTTTTTTATTAACATAGCCTTTTTCGGCTATAATTTGCAATGCTTCGAACCAATCAAACAAAACGAGGATCTATCTCGTGCAGAGAATATTATTGTTACAAATTACAAATTAGACCCAACACGACATCAATCATACTTTATTCAGGACGTTTATTCCAACAATATATCGTTGATATGTACATAAAAATAGAAACTTCTAGATTAGACTACTTCAGACTAAATCAAAATGTTATACGAGCTGATTTATACCAAGGAGTAATGGACAGTGTAATGCAAGGAGAAACAAATCCTACTACAATTGGCCACCAAATAGTATTACCAAGTTCCTTTATTGGTGGTCCACGAGATTTACAGAAACGTTATGTTGATGCAATGACTTTAGTACAGAAATATGGAAAACCTGATATTTTCCTAACAATAACATGCAATCCTTCCTGGCCAGAAATTACTGAACATCTTATTCCTACAGATAACACTCAAAATAGACTAGACCTAATTGCTCATATAATTTATAGTAAACTACACCAACTTAAACATGATCTTATTACAAACAAATTATTTGGGCAAATAGCTGCATACACATATGTTATTGAATTCCAAAAAAGAGGTCTACCTCATGCTCATTTCCTCTTAATATTAACAAAAGATTCAAAAATTACATCATCTGATCAATATGATTCATATGTTTCTACTAAGATTCCTAATGTTGAAACACATCCTCATCTAAATGCAATGGTACTAAAACATATGATTCATGGCCCATGTGGAACACTTAAAAAAATGAACATATGTATGCAAAATGGACAATGCAAAAATCACTACCCCAAAACTTTTGTTAATACTATTACTACTGGAAATAAATCATACCCAATACAGACGCCACGAAGATGGAAAACAAGCACTTATACGCAATCAAACCATCGATAATCGATGGGTAATACCATATAACCCTTATCCACTTGCAAAATATAATTGTCACATAAATGTCAAAATATGCTCAACAATTAAAGCAGTTAAATATATTTATACAAATATATTTACAAAGGACATGACCGAATATTATTTCATATAAGTGAAAATAACAGAGCAGACACAATTGACGAACTACAACAATTTCAAAGTGCTCGATGGGTAGTTGCTCCTGAAGCTATGTGGAGAATTTACAAATTCCCTATGAATAAAACATTTCCAGCAGTTATTAAACTACAACTTCATTTAGAAAATGCACAAATGATTACATTCCAAAAACCAACCAATTTACAATATATTGCTAACAACAAATACTCAAAAACAATCCTTACTGAATTCTTCCTAATGAATAGAACTAACGAAAGCGTTCGAAAGAAAAACTTACTATACCGAGAATTCCCTGAACATTATGTTTGGTGGCCAAAGGATAAAATATGGACTGAAAGGAACACACGACGAGTTATTGCACGTATTATAACAGCAAATCCAAGTGAAGGTGAAAGATATTTTCTACGACTTCTAATAAATCATGTTCGCGCTCCAACATCTTATGAATACTTAAGAACTATTGATGGCAAAATAGTACCAACATTTAGAGAAGCTGCAATATTACTCAATCTATGTCAAGCTGACAACAACATTGAAGAATGCCTACAAGAAACAATCCTCTATGAAATGCCCAATTCACTATGCCGACTATTTGTAACCATATTAGCTTACTGTACTCCTAACAATCCTCAATATTTATGGGACAAATACAAAACATACATGTCTGAAGACTACGTGAAAGATACAACATTAACCCATAGAAAACCAACTACAAAGCTTTAGAAGACATTAACCAAACTCTTGAATCATTGGGAAAAACAATTGAACAATGTGGAATTACAAAACCTAATAACCTTAGGAATGTTGACAATGAAGATTGCAAAGAAATTCAGGACGAACAAAATATTACTCCCTCAACAGCAGATTTAACATCAATCTCTCTATTAAACAATCAACAATGTAACAGATATGAACAAATTATTCATCATGTTTTAACAAACAAAACTAAATGTTTCTTTATAGATGGCCCAGGTGGAAATAGGAAAACCTTTCTTTACTGTGCAATATTAACCACAATAAGATCACACAAAATAATAGCTATCGCAACAGTATCTTCAGGAGTTGCTGCCTCTAATCTTTTGGGAGGAAGTACAACACATTCACGATTTAAAATCTCTATTGAAGTTGATACTGCTATGACTTGCAATGTCAGCAAACAAATTAATCTCGTAAACCTTTTGAAAGCTTGTAGATTAATAATATGGGATGAGGCACCTATGGCAAGAAGAGAAATTATAGAAGCAACAGACACAATGCGACGAGATATCAATGATTGTAATTTACCTATCAAAGCTTGTAGTTTCTCTCTCTATACTTTTTTTCTCTAAAGCTCTCCTAATATTTCTCTATATAATTTAAGTGTTCCCCCCTTACCCGAATGAGAGAATGAGCTTTTGTAGACTTTGATTTCTTTGGTGGCTAAGATAAGGGTAGATAGGTCAATTTGGGGTGGGTTGGGAATATTCTATGGCATCTCTAACTCTCCATGGCACTTCTATGTAATTCCAAGAAACTTGAAAGGCATTTAAGTTAGGTAGAATAAAGAAACATTCTAGAGCATCTTACAAGCACATGGGAGATTAGTGCCCAATAAATGGCTATTTGGGCATTTGCTTAGATTAGAATATGCCAAGGAATCTCTAACTCTCCAAATCACATGGGATACTTTCTTTTATTATTTTCCTATTCTTATATATATACACATATATGTATGTATAGACACATTTTTCATTTTAAATCTAAATTAATCATATAAGTCACAAAATAGAATATTTTCCTTTTTTTCTTTTTAAATCTAAAAAAATATGGGAAATAATGTTATTTTTAGAAAATATCATTCTTATTATTTATTTAATCTATTCCATTTTTTTTAGAAAGTAACCCATGATCCAGTGAGCTCAAGATAGATGGTTAGTGATTGGCAAAATCAAGGGGTATTAGGATCAAGGTTTGGGAACTTGAAGCTTTTCAGAAGTCGAAGCGATGGACTTGAAGAAAATTGCCAGGATATTAAACATCATTGATTTATAGAGGTAAATCCCCCTAAGTTTAATAGTTTAGTCAAAATTGGGGTGTCTACAATTTGCCCCTCTTCGGCAGAGCTTGTGATGCAACGCGTGTCATGACAAGCGGGAGTATTTGTAAAATACAACCGCGCTAAAAGAAGAAAAAGTATGGATTTAGTTTACAATTCTTCCATTTATCTGCAATTTGAATTACAATGCTAGTTTATGCACATATTGATTAAACTATGATAAGTTGTGTGTTTTAGCTGTAATTTGTGCAGACTGCAGTTGCTGTGTGAAGAATTGAAAGATAACGATGAAGGGAAATGCTGAATTCTAAAGAAGACATGTCAAAGCTGAAATATAGAGTTCGAGCGATTGAAGACCATTCGATCGATCGAAGTTTCGATCGATCGATCGAGATAAGTGCAAGCGATCAAAGTCCCCAAGAGTTCAATCGATCGAGAATTGTTCGATCGATCGAACATGCCTTTTATCATATTTTTACGCACACGCAGCAGAATGCATGTTAAACCCTAGCATTAGGTTGTTACTATAAAAACTCGTATTGTGTACGTCCAGGAGAAGGCCTACTTTACATTTTATCAGGTTTTACATAGAGGGAGAGTGTTCAACTTTGATTCTTGTAGATTTTGGTGATTGAACATTGAATTCAAGTGAAGTTTAAAGGGTATTAATAGCTCGTTCGTTCCAGATTTTATTATATCAGTTTTGTTTATATTCTGTTAGTAGCTTCCATAGTTTAAATATGAATAGATCATAGTTTTACTTGTTGGTAGTGGATAAACCATAGTTTTTCATAGTTTTAATGCTTAAATCTCAACCAAACGCAACCTTAATGAATACTTATGTTAAGAACAAATTTGTGACACTCCAGACGATGTCTGAGTAGTCCCCGGGTTGGGAGATCATGATGAAACCGTGATCTCAGGCCTCTGCCATGCAGCAGATTAATTTCTGTGTTCGATCAATCGAATATGTTCGATCGATCGAAACAGAGATATTGTCGAGCGATCGAAATTAGTTCGATCGATCGAGAGATGAAGATATTTGATCAATCGAAAACGCATCGATCGATCAAACATTCTGATTCTTGAGAACATTCTATGCAGTATTCCTGGACTTTCTGCTCTACTGATTCGTTATCAAACTGTCCCCAAATGCTCAGTTTGTCAAAACAGTCTTTAAACCTAAAGTTTTGAGGCATTTTTCTTCAATATATTTTGCAAACCACCCTCAATGCTAATACCATTGTAGGTGAGAGTCTAAACTATTAATTTAAACCGCTTTTATGTATTTCAAACGTAAATGTGATGATATAGTCCCGGCCATGAAAGGATTATAGATTCTTTATCTTAAGAAGAATACGGAATACTGTAGAAAGTGTGCTCCATCGAGCTTCAATGTAATTGCATGGTAGATGGCTAGGTTGCGGTGGATTCGTGTAATCCCAACATTCCTTTTCATTAAGAAACAAACACATTTTAAATTATAGCTTTAGTTAATTAGTCAGTAATTAGGTAATCTAGTTTAATTGCTTTACTTGTAGTAGTTGTTAAATTAGTTTGGTTTCCCTTAAAATATTGAATTTCATTTTATTTTATTTTTTAGAATAATCTAAGTAATTAGTTTAACACCTTCCCTGTGGGATCGACCTGGACTTATCCAGTATTACTTGCACGATCACCTACACTTGGGTGTTGCACAAGAGCGCACAACTATTTAGTCGTGTCAAGTTTTTGGCACCGTTGCCGGGGAAGGCGACAAGCTAACACTTCGATTACCTCAATCTTTCCTTATCTTTTTCTGTTTTTCTTTTTCTCTTGTTCTTTAGATTAAAAGTTTCTTAGGATCTTTCCCTTTATGTCCGATAATTCCATCGAAGGAATTTACGAAAACCCATTCTATTTATCCAATTCATCTAGTTTGATTAACCCCATAGTTACACCGATCGATTCAATGGTTGATAATCAAAGTGAAAACGGTGATAATGTGGTCGTACCAATTGACGATTCATTGCGTCCTTTGTGTGACTTCATGGCACCCGAACACGCGCCTATGCCATCTTGCATTATCATTCCACCTCATGCAGGTGAATTCCAATTTCGCAATGGAATGATTTAACTCCTTCCTACCTTTCATGGAATGGAGAGCAAGAAGGCGTATCTACATGTCAAGGACTTTGAGGACGTTTATAAAAATTTCTCACAGAATTGTTCTGTAGATGTAACACGTCTGATGCTATTTTCTTTCACTCTGAAGGATAAAGCAAAAGCGTGGTTACTCACCTTGAATCCAAACTCTATCTATACCTGGCATGCGACGAACACTGCTTTCCTGAAGAAATTCTTCCCAACTCGCATGACCACCGAGCTTAAACCGCAAATAAATTCCTATAACAAAAGAGCAATGAAACATTCACCCAAACTTGGGAACGTTTCAAGGATTTGCTGCTCTCATGCCCACATCACAGGTACAAGAAATGGCGAACAATCAGCTACTTTTATGAAGGATTAAATGGTGAAACTAAGAAATTGGTCGAGACCATGAGTTCAGGGCTATTTCTTCGCAAAAACACAGAGGAAGCTGAAGCCCATTTTGAGTGGCTAGCTGAACACGCCCATGAATGGTCAAATTCAGATGATGTCCCACGCTCACAGATCTCCTGTGTAGAAGAGAAAAGTTTATATCAACTAAAAAGTGAGGATCATCTTATGAACAAGTATGAAGAACTAGCAAAGAAAGTGGAAGTATTGGGGATGAGAGGAGAGAATTCTAGGCAGTTTTTGCCTGAAGAACCGTGTGGCACATGCAACATGCTGGGACACACTACTCAATACTGTCCCAATGTGCCATATTTTCAAGACCAACCTCCCATGGAAATGAATGCCATGCAAGGGTATAGGGGGGTGGGGAATTCCTACAACAACTATAATTCACAAAATAATAACGATAGATGGAATCACCCAGGGTTCGACTGGAAAAACAATGCTGGTACCCAAAACCAATTTCAACAACAACAGCCCTATAATAACAATAATCAATATCAAGGGCAATACAAAAAGCAGTCCCAGCCATTCAATCAGAATAGAACAAACAACTACAATAACGCTCAACCCTCACATAATCAACAAGCAAATGTCTATGTGCCACCTCACAAGAAGGTGCAAGAGGAAGATCCACTCTCTAACGCAAATTTAACGCAATAATTAATTCAAATGATGAGCAAAATGTCCGTAACATTAGAGAGGATGGATGCACGTCAAGAGGGTTCGAGTGGCACATTTCCCGCTCAACCACTTCTAAACCCCAAGGGATACAACAATTATCCCCCTAACCATGAACAAGCTAAAGCCGTGACTACACTAAGAAGCGGCAAAGTCATAGGGCAAAACAGGCCTCATTCTATTCCCGAGGAGTATGAAGAGGAGGAAGTGGTAACTAAGAGCAAACCATCTACTCTAGTAGAGGAGTCATCTACTAATGACAAACCATTAGAACCAAATGAGGACGCTCCTAAAGAAGTAGAAGAAGTTGAGAGAAGGCCTGGAAAGGAGCCTGTCATTGACGAATTACCTAAATGCCCTTTCCCTCCACCGTACCCTCAAAGGCTCAAGAAACCCCAAAATGAGGCAAAGAATCAGGAGTTCTTGGAGTTGTTCAAACAAGTTAAAATTAATCTCCCACTCCTTGATGCCATCAAACAAGTGCTAGCCTACGCTAAGTATCTAAAGGACTTATACACGGTCAAGAGGAGGCAAAGTGTAAAGAAACACGCTTATGTCGCTTGCCAAGCAAGTGCAATCATTCAAAATGAGTTGCCTCCAAAGCTTAAGGATCCTGGCACCCCAACTGTCTCGTGCAGAATTGGGAATCAAAGGATAGACAATGCACTCCTTGATTTAGGAGCAAGCGTAAACCTGTTGCCATACTCAGTCTATAAACAATTAGGGTTAGGTGAACTCAAACCCACCCAAGTTGCATTGCAGTTGGCAGACAGGTCAGTCAAATATCCTAGAGGAATATTGGAGGACGTTCTGGTACAAATAGACACTTTTGTCTTCCCGGTAGATTTTGTGATTCTGGACACAGAACCTGTGTCTAACCCATGTACACAAATCCCGATAATTTTTGGACGTCCATTCCTCAACACCATAGATGCCACAATCAAAATAAGAAGTGGTATCATGACTATCGTATTCGAGAATATGACTTTAAATGTCAAGATATTCTCAAATCCCCGACCTGAAGAATACGAGGATGACGAAGAAGTTAACTGCATCGAAACGGTCATCGAAGATGAGGCTGATCTTGTAGAGTACAAAGATCCCTTGGAGGTAGTTGTGTCATAATTCGACACTACCTATCAACCTAATGATTCTACCCCATTGGATGCTGCCCTAAATCATGTCTGCCTCATGATGGAAATAAAGGAAGAAGATAGAGATGAGTGCATATGGGTTACACCATATGAACCCTTACCTCCAAAAACCAAGTTAACTATGCCTTCAAATTTTCAGTTTCCTGATTTGGAATTAAACGAGCTTCCAAAAGAGCTCAAATACGCTTTTCTGGGAACTAAAAAGACTTATCCTGTTATAATCTCATCTACGTTAAATCCAGAACAAGAGGATAAGTTGATTCAAATGCTCAAACTGCATAAGGGAGCATTGGGATGGACTATTGCCGACCTAAAAGGTATAAGCCCATCTATTTGCACCCATAAGATATATCTGGAGGACGACGCTAAACCTTTGCGACAAATGCAGAGGCGTCTGAATCCAAATATGCAAGAAGTAGTGAAGAAAGAAGTCTTAAAACTTCTAGACATTGGGATAACATACCCTATCTCTGACAGCCCTTGGGTTAGTCCAACCCAAGTGGTGCCCAAAAAGGCCGGTACAACAGTAATCCCAAATAAAGACGGCGAATTAGTACCAACACGCGTCCCCACTGGATGGCGGATGTGTATTGACTATCGAAAGTTGAATACTGTGACCCAGAAAGATCACTTCCCACTGTCATTCATGGATCAGATGCTAGAACGAGTGGCAGGTCATAAGTATTATTGTTTCTTGGACGGATATAGTGGGTACAACCAAATTGAAATTACTCCTGAAGATCAGGAGAAAACAACATTCACATGTCCGTTCGGTACGTTCGCTTACTGCTGCATGCCTTTTGGATTATGCAATGCACCTGCTACTTTTCAGCGGTGTATGTTAAGCATTTTCAGCGATATGGTTGAACAGACACTCGAGGTTTTCATGGACGACTTCTTGGTGTTTGGCCATAGTTTCGATAACTGCCTAGAAAACCTTGAAAAAGTGTTAGCGAGATGCGAGGACAAACACCTAGTACTAAACTGGGAAAAATGCCACTTCATGGTGACCAAAGGAATTGTCCTCGGCCACATTATCTCTGACAAAGGTATCCAAGTTGATAAAGCAAAAATCGATATAATTTTGAATTTGCCTGTCCCTCGAACAGTCCGAGACATCCGTTCTTTTCTGGGGCATGTTGGATTTTATCGACGCTTTATCCAAAACTTTAGTGCGATCTCTAGACCAGTGTGTCAACTCCTAGTCAAAGATACACCTTTTGTGTGGTCGGATAACTATCAAACATCTTTTGACGCACTAAAGGAACACCTTACCTCCGCACCGATAATACAGGCACCCAACTGGGGTTTGCCATTCAAACTAATGTGCGATGCTAGTGACTACGCCATTGGTGCAGTCCTAGGACAGAGGAAGGACGACAAGCCTTATGTTATATACTATACCAGCTGAACACTCAACGAAGCCCAAATGAACTATACAACTACTGAAAAAGAGTTACTGGCAATAGTCTTCACATTGGACAAATTTAGGTCTTATCTGATAGGGTCCCCAATAGTCTGTTTTACAGACCACTCGGCCCTCAAGTACCTGTTACCTAAGAAAGACGTGAAACAGAGGCTTATCTGTTGGATACTTCTACTCCAGGAATTTGATATCACTATCAAGGATAAAAAGGGAGTAGAGAATGTGGTTGCTGACCACTTATCTCGATTAACATTCACGGACAATACTGAGCCCATACCAATCAAAGATGAATTCCCAGACGAGCAAATTATGGCAGTCTCGGGTTTACCCTAGTATGCAGACATAGTAAACTACCTAGCCGCAGGAGAAACTCCTAGACACTGGTCGAATCAAGACAGGAAGCGGTTCCTCTCGTTTACACGCCATTTCTTTTTCGATGACCCTTATTTATTCAAGTATTGTGCTGATTAGGTCATTAGGCGTTGCGTCTCTAATGAGGATATAACCGTAATTCTAGCCTCATGCCACTCTGAAGCGTGTGGGGCCATTTTTCTTCCCAAAAGACCGCACAAAAAGTCCTACACTGCGGATTTTATTGGCCCACCATATTTAAGGACGCTTATTCTTTCTGCAAATCGTGCCAAAGCTATCCAAAGCTAGGTACTATTTCAAAAAGAAATTATATGCCCTTAACCCCTATTATCACAATTGAAATATTTGATTGTTGGGGCATAGACTTTATGGGTCCGTTCCCTAAATCAAACAACTGCGAATACATACTCCTAGCTGTGGAGTACGTATCAAAATGGGTGGAAGCAATACCGACGAGACGCAATGACCACAAAACAGTCATGTCTTTTCTTAAGGAAAACATTTTATCGCGTTTCAGAACCCCAAAAGCATTATTAAGTGACCAAGGCAAGCATTTCTGCAACAGGAATATCACCATGAATCTACCATTCCCACCGCTATACCTTCCACATCAACTCTTTCATGGGTTTGGGCCATACATACGGTCCCCGAATACTCCGCCGCAAGAGAAAAATCTATTGCGCAATCATACTCCTTTATCCTTGTCTCCATGCGGGTCACCTCTTGCCTGTGATATCAAGTCCTTACAGAGTTTAGACTTGCTTGATGATGTCCTCGCTGCTTTCCGACTGTTCTGGGAAAGGGAATCATCAAGTTTAGACTCTACATTTGAAGTTCTGGCGGCGAAAGAAGCTGTGGCGGAAGATATCTTTCTGCTTGAAGAATAGTGTTTCACTCCAATTATTTTATGTCATTTCATATCTTCTTTAATAAATTGGAGTGTATACTTGGACGAAGTGTTATTAATTTCAGTTTTATTTATAGTTTTCTTTTTTCTTTTTTCTTTTTTTTCAATAAGGTTTTAAATTCCATCTTTGGGGGCACTAATATTGCACATGGATGTTTTTTTTAAGGACTTATTTATATAAATTTGCAATGTTCTACTATGAGGTTGCCATGTTTGGCTTACATATTCTAGCAATGCACTGTTTTATCCCTATTCTATATGTCCAGATTAAAATTGGTTAGTTGGGGGTGTGGAATTTCTCAATTCAAGGATATTGTGGAATTTCTCTTCTCGATCGATCGAATGTATCTCGATCGATCGACAGCGTCATAACCTCGAGCGATTGAGGAAGGCTCAATCGATCGGAGGTTCGATCGATTGAGCCTACTCGATCGATCAAAACTTGTTTTTATACGAGGCGTCTTTCAGAATTTTCAATCAGTCTCTCCGTCTCTCTCCCTTACTCGAGCGATCGAACACAGAGGGCGACTCCTACTATTTTGGCATCCCCCACTTCAAACCACATCATTAAGGAGCTCCGGGTCCCCCGGATCATCAGTGGCATCGCCGCCATCCTCTACCCAGTGCGTCTCTCGAGGTGAGCCCCCGAGTCACCCCTCGTATTTCTTTTCCCTTCAAATTCATATGGGGGTGCCCCCCATTGATTCTCTAACTCCTTTTATTAGTTTTATACATGTATTTGTTGTTTCGGGCTATTCCCGTTCTCGAGCATTGCTACTGCCATTTCGCTGTGCTCGATCGATTGAACTGGATTCGATCGATCGAACCCAGCATCCGTTCGATCGATCAAATATTTTCGAGCGATCGAACCAAAGATTGTCTCAATCGATCGAACGGGATTCAATCGATCGAAGTTTGGCAGTTTCTTTCTCTTTATTATTTGCCCAGTATTAATGTTTTCTCTCCTTGCTTCTTCCATTTCAGGGCTTTATCATGAATCTGATCACTGGCTACCATAAATCTAAGCCATTCGACCTCGCTATACCCGATCCAGTTCCAGATCACGGGTTTAGAAACGAGGAAGACCGCGTTTGGTTCACCCGTTACTTCTAGTCACGGAAGGTCATGATCGAGCATCCCCTTGAGACTGCCTGGCTAGCTACTCCGTGGTACCTTGCACGGATACGTGCCATGCCCCAGTGGTACACACTATTCTCCCAGCCTAAGTATGTAAATCTATCTTGGATACGGGAGGCGTGTGTGACGATGATCCGGGATCCGGTTGCTCCGTTCACCCTTCGCTCATTTTTCCGTGGACGAGAGATCATTTTCAGCCCGGCCACTGTCGCTGCTGCTCTTGGGGTACCGGAGGTACCTGATTATGTATGTCCCCATCGTCCTGACACACCTCAACTATCACCGACCATCATTATCCGAGAGATCACCGGGGGAGCTCTTCCGACATGGGATGGCGAGGCTCTCATTTTCGACCTCCACCTCACAGATAATTACCATATGCTCCACCTTGCCCTGAGCGATTGCCTATTAGTGACATCGTATAGGGAGAAGATTGCGACATGGTATGATCGTGTCTTATACGTGATCGGGACACGGTAGCCAGTCTGTTTACCCCGCCTTTACATCAACTTCATGTGACACCCTACACGCTACATTCAGGCTAAAAAGCACCTGAAGGGTGCTTGGGCTATTCATAGGGTAATCGAGCATGCGGGTATCATTCCTTTGGCGGGAGATGCGACTGCCCAGTCTCGCAGTTGGTTTGGAGAGACAGCTTCCATCCAGTCTGATGTGCAGAAGAGGAAGCGAAAAGGAAAAGGCAAGGCGAAGATGGGAGAGAAGAGGAGATGTGGAGGCGGGACTGATACTGAGGGAGCTGCTTCTAGGATGCCCACAGAGGCTGAGGAGCAGGATTCTGATGAGGAGGGTGACCCGGTGGAGGAGGTTGCTCGTTTTGATCTGAGACAGCGGTCTCAGGCTCCCGCCCAGGGAGAGTCTTCTTCCGTGCCTCTTCCTACTATTCCCGAGTTTCTATTAGAGGAGAGAGAGGCCCGGATTAGACTCGAGGGCAAGATAGATCACATAACCACCATGCTGACAACCCTGTTAGTCCAGCTAGGGTTTGATCCGATCGTGCCCCCATCTTTCCCTCCATCTGCACCTCCACCACCCACCACTGCCCCATCCTCCTCTGCCCCTACTGGTCCTTCATCCTCCGATCCCCCGGTTGATCTTTTTGCTCCTTCTACATCTGTTGTACCACCTACTGCACCATCATCATCAACGAGACCACCTACTTCCAAGCTATCATTTCCACCTCCTCCTGTCGTGGCCGACACATCAGTTTTTACTCCAGCTGCCACGATTGCGAGTGCTCCGGCTACCGCTACTACGAGTGTTGAGGGTGGAGTTATGGATGCTCCGGATCTATTGATTGACATTTTATCTGATGTTCCCGATGATGGGTAGTCTGTTGGTTTCGTTTTATGTATGTTTGGTTGGTTTAGTATATTCTGGGTTGTTTGTTGGGCATATTTGGACACTGTTGGGTTATTGTTTATGTTGTTGGTTGGTTTGGATAGTTTGGATTTTTGTTTGTATGGCATATAGAGATATATTATTATCGTTGTTCTGTTCGTTCACTTTCTTATATTTTCAGTGATGTATTCTATTTTATGTTTGGATCTGATGCAATATATTTCCTATCTATTTGATCTTGGCTGCTTGGAGTATGTATGCTTTCTGTACAGGTTGTTACTATTACGATGCTTATGATGATATTTCAGGTGCTATCTCTCTATCTATATTGAAAATCACTTGCTGAGGTCATTGCGATTTTCAGTTAGGGGTGGGATATAGATAGATAATCACCTGTGCATATTTTCTACGTAGCAATTTGGACCACTTTATCTATTGGCAAACATCATACAATCTCCATTATTATTAAATTTCGATTTCAAAACAAATTTAAAATACAAAATTTCAAAATTTTCAAACTATTAACCAAGTCTTTGAATTAAATGGGTAGAATAATTCTGAATTTTCACTTCTATTTAGCTGTTGTCAAGCAATGACACAACCATTTTATTCTCATCCTTTTATGAATTAAGTTCATGCATTTTTCTAAGTTCTCTAGGATGAATGCATATGTTGACCATTCCTGTATCCAAATCAGTTGCACTTATTAATAGCTATGCAGAAAACTTTAAACAAGAGTTAATACAACTTTTGTGCTTTAGAGAATGAAGTAGTGAAAACTAGTTACCCTTAGTGAGCTTTTGAATCCAATCTTTAATTCTGAGGGAATTATCACATCAAGTTCGAATTGTTTTCATTGAAAATGCCGATTAAAATTCGTTGACTAGTCTCTATTTCTTCATTTTGGCTGCTTATTAGAGGAGAACGTTCAGGATTTACCAATTAGACTCAATGAACATTTAAGTGTTAAAAATTAAGAAGTTCAGAAAATGATTTAAGCCATCGTTGTTTACTCCCTACCTTTCCATTTACCTATATTGACATCTCTGAATATGTGCTGTTCTTAACCCCTCGCCTAATAAATCATGCCGAAACCATATGAAATTCTAAATTCCTAACTTTATACCTTGACCTAAATACACCCCATTGCACACCCAATGTAATTAAATTGTTGAAGTATATGGAGGGAATAGTGGTGAGAAGGACTGCATAAATATATAAATAAAAAAAATTGAGGAAAGGAGAAGATGTTATTAAAAAATAAAAATAAAAAATAAAAAATAAAAAAATGAAATGATTGATGATATGTATGGAGAGGATGGTTGGAGGAAAGTAAGGAAATTACTAAATGCAGTCACATGATAAAGATGTGCAAGTTCTTACCCTTTCATTTCTATCCCACTAAATAAAAAATTCCGAAAAGTCAAAGCCTTAATGATTCTCTATAACTTAGTTTAAACATGAAAGTGTAAGTTGAGTTATCCACGGTATTTTGCTCATCTAATAAGTAGTATTCCTTTCATGAGACTATACACTCTAAAATGTTCGTCTTTTATAGAGTCGAGTATGAAAGCATTAGTATCCGAAAAATCACTCCTATCAAAGCTTTTGTACCGTGTGCGACTATTATTCACCAAGTTTCTGTGAGATGTTCATTTGTGAGTGTAATAACCATGTGAGGATTGAGTTGAAACTACGAGTTCTGAGAGTATGATAGTTTAAACAACTCTAAATAAAGTTGATGTACAGCTGTTAATTTCACATACACACGGATACATGGATGTGACGCGTATGTTATTTTTATCTTGGTGACATGAGGAACATGTGCATTTCTTTCATGGTTGGAATGAGGATGATGTGTTTTGTAGAGCTAAATCAATAGTTGAATAAAAGGGGAATGTTTAAAAGTTATTCTATATTTTTTTTTTTTTGAGTTTAAAATCAGAGTATTTTGTGTGTATATTCACTGCAAACCCTCACGAGACAACACTCGTCCACTAGGGGGAACCTAGGGGTTTAACGGCTTGTTGCATTTGCTAAATGCAACCGCAATTCCTGCGAAAGTGAGTTAGATAGTTTTCTTTCTTGTTATGTTAGTTTAGTAGTCTGGATTAGTTCTTTGAATTTTTTTTTCGTTATAGTTATAGTTTAGCTTGTTTTTATTTTTGCTCTATTGCTAGGGACTAGCAACTCGCTAGTTGGGGGTTGTGACAAGGGGGAGTATTTGTAAAATACAACCGCGCTAAAAGAAGAAAAAGTATGGATTTAGTTTACAATTCCTCCATTTATCTGCAATTTGAATTACAATGCTAGTTTATGCACATATTGATTAAACTATGATAAGTTGTGTGTTTTAGCTGTAATTTCTGCAGGCTGCAGTTGCTGTGTGAAGAATTGAAAGATAACGATGAAGGGAAATGATGACTTCTAAAGAAGACATGTCAAAGCTGAAATATAGAGTTCGAGCGATTGAAGACCATTCGATCGATTGAAGTTTCGATCGATCGAGATAAGTGCAAGCGATCGAAGTCCCCAAGAGTTCAATCGATCGAGAATTGTTCGATCGAACGAACATGCCTTTTATCGGATTTTTACGCGTACGCAGCAGAATGCATGTTGAACCCTAGCATTAGGTTGTTACTATAAAAACTCGTATTGTGTACGTCCAGGAGAAGGCCTACTTTACATTTTATCAGTTTTTACATAGAGGGAGAGTGTTCTACTTTGATTCTTGTAGGTTTTGGTGATTGAACATTGAATTCAAGTGAAGTTTAAAGGGTATTAATAGCTCGTTCGTTCCAGGTTTTATTATATCAATTTTGTTTACATTCTGTTAGTAGCTTACATAGTTTAAATCTGAATAGATCATAGTTTTACTTGTTGGTAGTGTTGGATAAACCATAGTTTTTCATAGTTTTAATGCTTAAATCTCAACCAAACGCAACCTTAATGAATACTTATGTTAATAACAAATCTGTGACACTCCAGACGATGTCTGAGTAGTCCCCGGGTTGGGAGATCACGATGAAACTGTGATCTCAGGCCTCTGCCATGCAGTAGATTAATTTCTGTGTTTGATCGATCGAATATGTTCGATCGATCGAAACAGAGATATTGTCGAGCGATCGAAGTCAGTTCGATCGATCGAGATATGAAGATATTCGATCGATCGAAAGCGCGTCGATCGATCGAACATTCTGATTCTTGAGAACATTCTATGCAGTATTACTGGACTTTCTGCTTTACTGATTCGTTATCAAACTGTCCCCAAATGCTCAGTTTGTCAAAACAGTCTTTAAACCTAAAGTCTTAAGGCATTTTTCTTTAATATATTTTGCAAACCACCCTCAATGCTAATACCATTGTAGGTGAGAGTCTAAACTATTGATTTAAACCGCTTTTATGTATTTCAAACGTAAATGTGATGATATAGTCCCGGCCATGAAAGGATTATAGATTCTTTATCTTAAGAGGAATACGGAATACTGTAGAAAGTGTACTCCATCGAGCTTCAATGTAATTGCATGGTAGATGGCTAGGTTGCGGTGGATTCGTGTAATCCCAACATTCCTTTTAATTAAGAAACAAACACATTTTAAATTATAGCTTTAGTTAATTAGTCAGTAATTAGGTAATCTAGTTTAATTGCTTTACTTGTAGTAGTTGTTAAATTAGTTTGCTTTCCCTTAAAATATTGAATTTTATTTTATTTATTTTTAGAATAATCTAAGTAATTAGTTTAACACCTTCCATGTGGGATCGACCTGGACTTATCCAGTATTACTTACACGATCACCTACACTTGGGTGTTGCACAAGAGCGCACAACTATTTAGTCGTGTCATGTCACAAGCGAATGTCAAAGCCTGTGTGAAGACAAGCCTTTGATTGGGCTATTGAACTTAGGTAAAAACAAAATGCGTTGCAAAAACATTCACGGAGATGGTCGGTGTTGGTCGTGCTCAATGGTGAGCTGCCTACGTATCCCGACGGGAATCAAACCAGAGCGTAGTTCGGGTAAGGGGCAACACCTAAACACAAATAATCACATGGATGAATGTATCTATCCTATCGTGATGCACATGCTCAGGCAATCTCATGTTCCATGCTCCCAAATGCAATGATTCAGAATCATACTGCTCTCCTCTAGTGAAAAGACTGCATTTTATGCCTTCATTTATTTTTATTTATGATGTTGTTCTTTTTCAAGAGAGTCATGATCAACAGTGATGCACTTCATGCCTCACATTACGAAATAATTGAATTGAAAAGCGCTCTGTGCCTCTTACTCCAGTGCCTTGTCAAGGTTTGTAGAAAAGCCAAAATCGCTTCTGATTCAATGACCCCAAATTTATATAGGCTGCGATCGACGTCCTATGTCGAAACTGAGAATTTGATTGGTAACATATAGGCTGCGATAGACGTCTTATGCCGAAACTGAGAATTTGATTGGCAACTCATAGGCTGCGATAGACGACTTATACCAAGACCGAGAATTTGATCGGTGACTTATAGGCTGCGATAGATGACTTATACCAAGACCAAAGATTTGATCAGTAACTTATAGGCTGCGTTAGATGACTTATACCAAGACCGAAGATTCAATTGATAACTTATAGGCTACATTAGACGACTTATACCAAGATTGAGGATTTGATCGGTGACTTATAAGCTGCGATAGATGACTTATACCAAGACTGAGGATTTTGATTGGTGACTTATGGGCTACGATGGACGACTTATACCAAGATCGAGGATTTGATCGGTGACTTATAGGCTGCGATGGATGACTTATACCAAGACTGAGGATTTGATCGATAACTTATAGGCTATAATCGACGACTTATACCAAGACTGAGGATTTGATTAGTAACTTATAGGCTGAGATAGATTAATTATACCAAGATCGAGGATTTGATCGGTGACTTATAGGCTATGATAGACGACTTATACCAAGACCGAGGATTTGATCAGTGACTTATAGGCTGTGATGGACAACTTATACCAAGACCAAGGATTTTGATCGGTGACTTATAGGTTACAATGGATGACTTATACCAAGACTGCAGGTTTGATCGGTGACTTATAGGCTGCGATAGAAGACTTATACTAAGACCGAGGATTTTGATTGGTGACTTATAGGCTACGATAGATGACTTATACCAAGACCGAGGATTTTGATTGGTGACTTATAGGCAGCGATAGATGACTTATACCAAGACTGAGGATTTTGATCTGTGATTTATAGGATGCGATAGACGACTTATATCAAGACCGAGGATTCGATCGGAGCTGGTCTAGCCCAAAAGATTTGATTAGAGCTATTCTATCTCAAAATGGTTTTCATATGTTTTGGATTTATGCTTTTTCCAAAATTTTCTTTTTAGATAGATTAGTCGCCATGAGTAGAGCAAGAAGAGGAAGAAGTACGAGCCAGTTCCTCATTGACAATCTCACTTTTCTGCTCACTGATTTCCCTTTTGACTATGGACAAGGCTTTGGCACATCTGGTGGTTAGCTTGTATGGTTTGGAGCTTGATCTATTGAGGATATTTACCTGATTTTGTTCTTTCTGAGAGTATCACTCGATCTCTATCCGATTTCCTTGGCGGAGCAGGATCTAACTTCTTGACCTCCATGCTATTACCCTTCTTTCAAAATCTCCAATTCTTGCTGATCTATCTAAGGGATGTATCTTTCGGATTTCAAGAAGGTGGACTCAAACTGAGTAGAGACACATACATTTTTCAAATGTTGTGATCAATTCTGCTTTCTTTTCTTTGTGCCTTTTTGATTACTTTAAGAAAATTATCATCTCATAGTTGGTTTTTTTTTTGTTTTTTTTTTGTTTTTTTATTGTATCTTCCTTTATGACTGACTTTACGATAATGAAGAATTCTTCCTTTCATGTTTCTTTCCATCTTAAATCAATTTCAGATTTTATGCAAGAAAACTTCAGCTCTTAACCTCAAGAATTTTCAGGATGTCCAAACTTGATCCTTATTTGGAAAGCCGATAAACCTAGAGATATCTTATTTGGCAAATGACAGTTTGCCCGTAGTTTGATAGGGGACTTGGAAATGCTAGGCAAACAAAGTTTGTCCCTGGTTTAAGGGAGGTGATACGGCCTCTGGGCAAACGATAGTTTGCCCCTAGTTTTCAAGGTTATTTCATGAATTAGTTGGGCTTCTTTGGGCCTTGGGAAGCCTGCCTACTTATCCCCGAATGAGCATCAGGTCCTATAGTAGTTCGGCTGAGGCCTGAAAGAGGCCTGAAAAAAGGTGCAATGATTGACTGTGTATATGTGATTGTGACCGAACCTTATAGGACCATGCAAAACTTCCTTGTATTCTTTTAGCAATGAGATCAAGTTTATGCCTTTACCTTTATTGAGTAAAATATGGAAAGAATCACTTTGAGAGTCTTACTTCATCTCCCAAGTCAATTGTCAAGGTTTCCTCAATGATTTTGCATGCAGGTTCATTTTTTCTTCATATTTTTTTCTTTTTTTTCACAGTTATTATAATCATTAAGCACAATCAAGTAAGAAAAATCAATCACATTTTCTTTGCAGAAATGTAAAAAGTTTGGCTCATACTGGCCATTACAGACTTTCGGGGTAGGGGAATTCTATCATTAGACTCGAGGACCTATTGGAAAATCCTCTGGTTCTGTCTCTCCTCCATTTTCTGGCTTTTCCTCCCTTGCTTTATTTCCCTTAATCTTTTCCTCTGATATCTCTCCTATAAAATTTTTCCCAGTCTTTACTTCTATGATCTTCTTTGGACCGCTCTCCTCGGTCTTCCTGCCTTCTTCATTAAAAAGATTCCTCATAGCCAGACCATCCAGTGCACAAAATCTAATCTTAGACAGTAATTGGTTCTATGGATGCTTGTAGGTATGGATCTTCATAGCCAACGAATTCATGTAAGAAAGAGATCTCAAACCCTTGCTTCAAGTATTTATCTTTGCAGTCCACCCATGGCTCTGGAAAGCCTTAGTAGGGGAAATCTCCTCCTTACTTGATGAGGTGTTTATGTAACGCTTGACCTTCTTCCCTATTTTCTTCAAGATCCATCTCTTTCCCTTTTTTCGAATTGCCCTCCTCCAACTCGTAAGGCTTAGCATGATTGATTACTTCTTTCGCTTTTCCCACTTTTTCTCCTTTGGACCATAGACCATCTGTGTCACTGTACACCTCCTCCTCTCCCCAAATGGAGTCATCACCAAGATTGTTTGGATCCCACCAATTAATTTGGAGGATTTCATTGTCTATGTCTGTAATACCCTGTATTTTGGTATATTAATAAGACTGGTATTTCATTTCTATACTCGTATAAACTTTCTCTTCCTTTTGGTGAATTTTGATACTAATCGATTGATAAGTTTTCCCAATCGATTGACACTTTTCAGATACCAATCGATTGATAAGTATTCCCAATCGATTGCCATTTTACCGACTAAAATTGATTACGTGTCAACATTCCAATCGATTGCCATTCATCCCAATCGATTGACATTGTTCCCAATCGATTGACTACAAATATCTGTTTCCAATCGATTGACTGGTGTCCCAATCGATTGACATAAGCTGAGAAATATTTTCTTCTTTCCTTCAGCTTTAAACGTGTGGCACTCTTAACCCCTATATATACTCGTTCATTTGTGGCCTTGGGTCACTTTGGCAGCTTGAGAGAGAGAGGCACACCTCTTGTGAGATATATACATACATATATCTATCTATATATCTATATCTATACACATACACACACACACTGCCTTGGCAGCTGGAAGAAGACGAAGGGAAGGACAAGAAGAAGAAAGGAAGAAGAAGGAGAGACAGAGAGAGAGCTGGGCAGAAAGAGAAGAGCAAAAAGGAGAGAAAGAAGCTTTTGGAAGTTTTAAAAGCCCACACCCAGCCAAACGCACCCTAAGTGAGTCCTAACTCACTTGGTCACTTTATTTGATGTATTTACAAGTTGTTATGACCTTTAGATGTGATAAGAGTATGATTTCTACGTTTAAATATGCTGTTTTTACAATCTGTTGGAGAAGACGTAGTATCAATCGATTGACATAATCTCAATCGATTGACATCAGTCGTTTCTCAATCGATTGGATAGGATTCCAATCGATTGACATCTCAATCGATTGCCATGTTTCTCAATCGATTGGTATAACTTTTTGTCCCAATCGATTGAACCTCTATTCCAATCGATTGGCATGATCAGAACATGGTTTCCTTTGCCTGTTATTATATAAAGGTTTAGTTGTTCAATTTCTGATTCGGAATTTCCATTATGCGACTATGGGGTAGACAGGAGTAATGTGACACCAAAGATTTATGGATAATGAATAAAAAGTAATATGAAGACGTGGGTGACGTGTTGTTCTGATATAAATTTGATATTCGTTTTCTTTTAATCCGAGTAGTCAGGCCACATTGGGAATTGTCATGTGTCGATGTTAGAATGGAACGTAAGTAGGTTTGGTAAGTTCTGGGAATGGTACGTGGATGGACGATTGGACATGATATGCTCTGAAAAGCAGTGAACCGGATACATGGTTCTTAAAAGCAGTGAGCTGGACCAAATAGTCCTAAGATAGACTGGATGATCTATGAGATGCTCTTAAAAGCGGTGAACAGGACCATTGTTCTTAAAAGCGGTGAGCTGGGATCACTAATAGATGACGTTGAGTCATGGCAATAGATTGATATGCCTTGTTCGAAACGTTATATCCCTGAAATGCGGTGAACAGGATCATTGTTCTTAAAAGCTGGGGACAGACTGACGTGGAGTCCATGACATGTGGTGAGCAGGATATATTGCTCTTAAAAGCGATGGACAGAATAAGGGTGTATCCCTAGAGTTAAACGATTGAGTCTGTTCATGACATCTGAGTATGTTGAGTTCGGTATTTGAGTAACAAGACGATAAGGGTCGGTTTACAAGAATGAATAAAGGAACAAGATATGGATATAATAAGATGTTCACTCGTGTTTTCATCAGCTTGTGTTTACTTCAGATAACTGGTACCTCGTTAGTTTATGCTCACTTAGCTCTCAGTAAGCTGACGGCCTTTTATTGCCTGGACTTTCCTCGTCCAGAATATCCTGTCTCTTATTCTACAGGTAATGACCAGTACACTGATGACTATTATCCAGAGGAAGGCCCCACCGATGATGGTTACGCCAGGGAGGATTATCCTTATGCCAGTTGAAGACTGAAGATGTTATAGTTAGATTACACTTCGGTTGTTCTGTTGAACCTTTAGTTAGCGGGTACTTGGGCATTTGTTGTCTTCAGACCTGTTGTGATCCTGTGGACCACACTCTGATGTTTTGTAATAGATAGTACGGTGATTTTTATCTTCAGTTGTTTATATGCTGTTTTGGTTTGGACTAGTACTGCATGGTGTGGATTATTAGTGACTTTCACCTGTCATTCCTTATGGACCCATAAAGGAAATTTATTTTTCTCTATTTATGCTATTCCGGGGCGTGACAATGTCTTCCTCGAATGCCTGTTCTTCCTTTCCTCCTACCAGCTATTCCTCTTCCTCGACTCCTATAAGGCGTATCTCCTAATCCTCTAAAAATTTGTAAGGTTTGGCAGTCTGCCCTATTGGTATGATTAATGCAGATGGGTTGAAGACTTCCTTCTTATCATCAAAAAGATTGATATTTTGCAGCGGTGGTACAGCATGATGATTGGGGAGTTGATTTCGGGTCACATTAGACTGATCTGTAGGTGGAGGGGAAATGATTTTGTCATCAATCAAATTTTGCACTTTATGCCTTAGCCTCATACATCGATTTGTTGTATGGCCATGAGTTTGATGAAACTCGCAGTAGAGTTTTTCATTGAAGCCCGGTGGGAGTAGGTTAGGCATTGGCCTTGGATCTAAAGGCTTTAGATATCTCTTTTCCATTAGTCGCTTAAGAGTTGTAGTCAAAGAAATCCCTAAATATGTGAAGCGATGAGGCTGTCCCCCCAACCTTGGTCTCGACACACCCCCCTTCTTTGGAAAATTCTGCCTTGCTTTTGGCCAACTCAAAACGTTAATATTAGTTGTCACCTGATATCCCATGTTCCCTCCATAAAAACGATCTCTTAGAGCGATGCCCCTGGGTCTCTTTCTTCTTGATCTTCCCATCTTTGATTGTGTCTTCTATCCTTGTTTCAATCTCAAACAATTTTGCGAAGGTGTGGATGCATTGATACATGAGCTTCTCTTGATAGACACTTTGCATATTCTTTATTATAATCTGGATATGTTCTTTCTCCGGGGGTCGTTGGGCCATTTTTGTCGCCTTCCCCCTCCAACGTGCCAAAAATTCAGCAAATGACTCTTTATTCTCTTACGTAGTCGTCTCTAGATCCCTCACAGTTACATCGAGTTCTTGATTATATTCATACTGGGTGACAAAAGCTTTTACAACTTCTTCCCACGCACGGGTTTTGCTTGGCTCCATAGTAGTGAAATACCAGGACAAGGCTGCCCCAGTCAAAGTTTATTGAAACAGCATAGCCATCATAGCGGGACTCAAGCCACTCGGCTAAAAAGCCCTAATGCACATCCTTACGTGGTTTCTGGTGTTGCCAGAACCATCAAACTTTTCAATCTCAGGCATCTTGAAACCAATTAGTAGTTTTTCTTGGGTGCCCTCAAACAATCCCTCCAACTCTAGCAGATAACTGTCAACCCCATTGGATTTGCGGATGACTTTTTCTAACTTTTCCACTTTTTCTTTCATCTCGATATGCTCTTTCTCAGCCTTTTCAACTTTCTCTCTTTCTGCCTTATTTGCACCTGCTCTGGGTTATTCCAGATCCTCATACCAATCATCTTCCCCATCCGGAGCAGCAAGCGGAGGATCAATTATTGGTGGATCAACTGCAGGCCTTTGGCGGGTCAATGTTTCCAGCATTATCATCATTTGATCCATTCTCTCTTTTATTTGCGATATTTCTGCAACGTGTTGCCTCTGGTCCATTTCTTTTTCTGGATCCCTTCTTACTAATCTCGCACTCGAATCCCTGACCCAAACTGTGCTTGTAGCTGATTCTATCTTTCACCTACAACCATGTTTCATTTTTCTATTAATTTGACTGATTTCAAACAACTTTATTTATTTTTGGAATTTCTAGATGAAATTCTTTATGAATGATTCATATGTCACATGGATGCAATGCAAGTGCATGTGTGCCTATTCCATATGCCAAAATAAAAGCAAATCCTAATCCTAGCACAGAAGACACATAAGCACATAAAATCCTCATCCATGTCAAGTGCGCCAATTTCTCCTTCACTACCTTTTCCAAAGATTGGATATATATATTTTTTAAATTATTTGAAAAGCATGATGGGGTCCTTTGAATTCCTTGGACTTTCCTTTGTAGGTGAAAGCATTTTTCCGCAAAAGATGATTGAGTTAAAAAATTTTTACTTTAAAAACTCATTTAACAAACATTTCTCTAGATGATGAAGTCTTTTAAAACAATTTTTGCGATGATTGGGTTTACTTTACTTTGATCAAAAGAAAGTGAGTTTCAAAGATTTTGCTTGTAAGAGTGATTTTCCAAAATACTTTGGGATTTGCAAAAATGGATTTGAAAACTTTTTAAATAGGAAAGATCACATGATTGGGTAATTACCACACTTTTCATGAATTCGGATACATACAAGGTCAATGATGCTTAGCTAAACATGACATAAGAGATGTAACCTTATAATCGAAACTTGGCATGTTCTCAAATGTCATAGGACATGAAGAGGAATTACTCAAAAGTAATTAAGAGGTTACACATCTTTCATCAAGTAAGTATCATCATCATCTCAAGTAACCACTTCCGGGCATACAAAACTCTCTAGCACATAAATCCTAATCAAGAATTATTTTCCTAAGATCGAAAGGTTCTATGAAAACTATTATGTAAATGCCGGGTTTTGGTCAAATACAGACCCTTGACACACACCCGATGGGATGCTTCATATATCAACACATGGTACTATAGACACCCCAATTTTGACCAAACGCCAAATTTAGGAGAGCATTACCTCTAAGATCTGATGATGACAGACGCCCGACTAATCTAGGAATTCAAAAGGTGATTCAACCTCTCCTAAAGGCTTTTTTAATTCAAAATAAAAGGGAAAAGAGAAGAAAAAGGAAAATAGAGGAAAACGACACATAGTGATGGTTACGGTAGTCACGGGTTGCCATACAGAAATCTCTACAGTGTCGTACGGCATTCTGTGAATGCCGCTAATTTCACCAAATGCCGTGAAAATTGAAATTTCACAAAAAGACGGCAGTCCGTGGAGTGTTCTGCGGCAGTCATTAAATGTCGTTCCAGCACTCAGAAAGTGCCGCACGGCAGACATTGAGTGTCGCAACGGCAGTTATCGAGTGTTGAGTTTTTGTAACCACCAGCTGTGAAACAGCACATTCTGTACCTTCAAAAAGGACGCTCGGAATTAGGGTTTTGCCCTTAAAATGGCTGGAATACCCCTCCAAAATATGCCTATATAAGGAAGGTGTATATCCCATTACAAAGAAGACTTGAAAATTGGAATGTTAGGATCACTATATTGATTCCTCCTCAAAACTTTCTAAATTAAGAGAGTAGTAGAGTTAGAAGAAAGAGCTAAAAGAAAAGCTTGATCATCATTTGGAAGGTCTTAAAGTAACCAAGGAGTTGAGGATAATTAGAGGTAAACTCTAGGATAATTAGTTTATTTAGTAGTTCAATCACAATATTTAGAATCTCTTAAGATCTTTACACATTTTCAA
Source organism: Hydrangea macrophylla (assembly GCA_033977485.1). NCBI lineage: Eukaryota > Viridiplantae > Streptophyta > Magnoliopsida > Cornales > Hydrangeaceae > Hydrangea > Hydrangea macrophylla. The sequence goes on along the minus strand of CM066984.1, from coordinate 44,570,694 downwards.
AAATTCTCTTCCCACCTCATTTCATCACACACCACTAATATTGTGATTCAACTTGCATTTCATTGGTTTGGATCAAAATTAGATTTGGGTTTAAAGCTTAAATAATTCTTGAAGTAGAACTTTGGTTTCGTTTCTTTTGATTATGTTTATTTCTTAAGATTCATAAGACTTTCGATGTCTTACTTGAACTTTGTACTTAAACCCCTTAGTACTCTTATAAACTCATGATTTATGAGAGGATTAAGGTTGATATTAGTATATTGAGTCAATGAGTCTAAACTTTTACCCATAGTTTGAATTCATTATTTTGAGATTTTATGAAGTTTCCTCATACTTCATCAAAATCCATAAGTATAAGAGTCCTTAGTCTCCAATGACCATCAAATGGTAGGAGAAGTAGTTTGAGTCTAAGTCTATCTCCATGGTTTAGATTCTTTGTCTTAGGATTTTATAAAGTTTCTTCATACTTCATTAAAATCCACAAGTTTAAGTGTCCTTAGTCTCCAATGACCATCAAATGTTAGGAGAAGTAGTTTGGTTTAAGTCCAACTTCATGGTTTAGTAGTTAGGGTTAACAAACAAAGTTGAACTTGACAAATGGTGTAGTGAATTCAATGAACACATTTGATCAATGATTTTTAGTTAAATAATGGACCATTGTAATTGAATGAAACTAACTAGAAAGTGGCAATAACACAAAGTTTTACCATTGAATTTTTGCTTTAATGAGATCTCGTGTATAGAGTAGTTTGGTCATGAGTTTTGTGAAGCAACAATAATCTGTCCAGAATTCCATAATAGTAACACATTTTTGAAATTAGCAAATCAGAGCCTTAACCAAGCATTTTTGACTTCAAATAATTTTTTCCATATAATTTAATGTGTTAAAAAGCCCCCCTAAAAAGACTAGATAAACTCTGATTTTTTACTATTTTTAGAAAATCATACAAAACTTCTGGACAGAGAGTTGAAAATTCCTGAGTGATGTCCAGTGTTTGTTTGATTCCTAGAGATCTAACCGTTGGAACTTTGATTTTCTTTTTGGGTTAGAAACTAGACTCATAAAGGCACTTTGTGATCAAAAACCATTAAGATCAAACCATTAGAAGTATACTTTTCAAATTCTTAAAGTCCGGGTCTGCTCTCTGGAATTTTTAGAATGTTGTGACAGATTTGGTAAACTTTGCAAATAATGGCTCAAATGGTATTTTCATGAGTTAAGGTTTAAACCATGTTTTAATAATGACTAGTAATGCTTGAATTCAAAGATTAGATGATCTAAATCAATGAGTATTTCATAATTTATTCTTGTTCATGTATACATTCGTCCACGTGGCTCGATGCTTGTAATTAGGATTTGTTACTTTAGATTAACTATATTTGATATATTTAAGCTAGAGGCCTAGGGTTGTTATCTAACTTTATATCTTGTATATTATGTGGACTGACCTTTGTTTTGTAGCGCCGATGAGGTATGATCTCTCGACTCTCCCTTAGTTTAATTATTCCTTAATTTCATTGATTTTTCGACCTCATGTGCGACACATTAGAATTAAAACTTGCCTTGTGTGTATATGTGATTAGAGACCCTTTTTATTAAGATTTCAACTTTTGTATGCATTGCACGTATAAATATTCGCGGCTGGATCCCGGATAAGTTCTCTAGTTCTCTATTTTGCACATCATATTGCTTGCTAAATGAACTACTTGGTTTTGAATGATATTTTGTCTTTAGCAATTTTATAACATTTTGATATGCTTGTGTAATGTATTTTTAGATCTATGTATTAGTTGAGGGCATGCTTAGATTAATAGTTTGATTGAAAGGATGTTGAGTTGAGGCCTATCGCGAGATAGGATGAGAGAGGGTGTTTCAGTCCCAGACTCCTTCCTCTCTTATTCCATAATCCTCGGACCTAGTTAATCTCTGGTTTCAAAAAAAGATCGATTTCTTTTAAAAATGGTTTCTTAATTTTCTTTTAAAAATTAAGTGGCGACTCATTTTTGAATTTGAATTTGAAAAAATTTTGAAAAAGCTGTGGGTAAGAGAAAATTGCGATATCCACAATCTGGCGACTCTGCTGGGGATCGAACCCAGAATCTCTGGTTTCGCAGACCAGAATTTTTTTTTTTGGGTTCACTCGAGGATTAGACTTGAAAGCATCCTTTTAATCAAATTTATTAATCTTTGTATGCCTGATGCATTTCACTTGCATGTCTCGCCAGTCGATTGCACGGAACTATGACCTTGGAGGCTCAGGGTAACCCGGTCGGTCAAGTAATCATAGGGCTGTGTGATCACCCTTGATCTCGTACCATGATTTGGTATATTAAGCATCCTATCAGATGTGTGTCAAGGGTCCCTTATTTGACCAAAACCCAGCCTTTGCATAGTAGTTTCTATAGAACCTTTCAAATTTTAGGAAATAAATTCTTGATTAAGGTTATATGCTAGGGAGTTTTGTATGCCCGAAAGAGATTACTTGAGATGATGACGATATTTTCTTGATAAAAGATGTGTAACCTCTTAATCACTTTTGAGCAATTCCTCTTTATGTCCCATGACACTTAGGAATCCGCTTGATTTTGATTAGAAAATTACATCTCTCATATCATGTCTAGCTAAGCATCATTGACCTTGTATGCATCCGAGTTCATGAAGAGTACGACAATAATCCAATCATGTGATCCTTCTACCTAAATGACTTTAAATCTATCCTTGAGAGCAAACATATTTTTGCTATCTTTACTCCAAAGTTTCAATCGCTCTTTTAAAGAAATCTTTGGAACTTTGGAAATTGTTTTTTGATTAACATTCCAAGTCAATCTTTGTTAAAGTAGATTTTCATATGATCATCTTCTAAGGAAAAATTCAAAAATTTTGGGAATTATTTTTGGAAAAAATGCTCTTCAAATGAATTTTAAAGCAAAATTTCAATCCAATCATCTTTATTGAGAAATATTTTCACATCCTCATTTTTAAATAAAAGATTCAAAACCCTTGAGATTTGTTTTTTTTAAAAGAAATGCGTTTCAAATGAATTTCGAAAAATTTTGAATATCCGGCCTTTGAAAGGGTAGTGAGGATCACAATGAGAGGTGAAATCGGCACATTTGACATGAGTGAGGATTTTATGTGCTTGTGTGTTTTATGTGCTAGAACTAGAATTTTCCGTTCTTTTGCATATAGAATAGGCACACACACACTTGCATTTCATCCGTGTGCCATATGTGCGGTGCATGCAATTAGCCACATCAAATCATCAAAGCATGTACATTTTTGCACTCTGGTCATATTAGTCAATATCATTACATGCATGTAGAATACAAATTCACAAAGTAATCCAATAGTTCCTCAAAATTCCTTGCCTGCTGAAAATTAATTCTGCATGCGGACTTTATACCTCTCTATGTTGTTGGATTTTAGAAAGAGTGGAACAATTAGATCCCCTAGGAAGGACACTTCTAACCTTCTTGGGTTTGTCTTTCTTGATTTAAAGGAGACTATGTGTTTTGCACACATGTTGTTGGAGAGTGGCGAACCTGAAGGTTCAAATGATTCTAGTGAGGTGATATCATTTGGAAACACTGTTGTTAAAGCGAATGTGGATGCTCTTAGAAACCCAATAAATTGAAAATCATCAGTGACACTCCAGTTGAGGCCAAGCCGAGTCTAGTTCGATAATCGAGTCATGTCCGAGTTAGAGTCTCAAGTGTCAAAGTTATGTTTTTTTTATCAGTCTTCCATCAAGTCTATTGTCAAGTCTTTATCAAGTCCATCGAGTCAAATACTGTAATCTCCAGCTGGTTGAATAAAATGTCATTTTTAGATGTGCCTAGTTGTGAATAAACGGATCGTTTTAAAAAAATAACTTTTTGATGGAAGATATTTTGTTGATAAATCTTTGCATTGAAAATGGATCCCCAAATAACAAAGCAAATTTTGTGCCAAATCCAAGGAGGAGTAGAGAATTGATTAGCTTTACTTTTAGAATTTAAAGATGCTCTTGCTCAATCTTAGAAAGATAAACTTAGGACTTGAGGCTTGCTCACCATCCCCTTCTCCTAAATACCAAGCCTAAAAGATGAGCCAATGGTCCAAAGCCATAAACTTGGTCCTTAATGGTAGCTAGAAGTTTTAAATGAACTTTTTCTTCAAAAGAAAAAATGAGAGAAAAAAAAAGGAGCTCGCTAGGATGAAAACCCGAAAGGGCGTCTAGGCAAAAGTTAGAGCAAAAATAAAGGTGCGTGTTGATTTCAAAATCTGAATCTTAGCCAGTCAAAATCATGAAGAGAATAAGAGATAGTGAGGTAGAGAAAATAAAAGAACGAGAAAAGAAAAGGTAGAGAATATAAAAAGATTGAGATTTTTTTAGCACTTCAAAGTACATCATTAGTACATGAATTATCTCAAGGCTTTGTGTTCTCAACAAAGAAAGAAATTGGAAATAAAAAGAGAGATTTGAAAGTATCAATTAGTATCAAAATTTTGTGAGAGGCTCAATGGCCAAGTGGGCCTAAAATAATGCAAAGATATCTTTGAGAAAAATAAATAGTGATTTGGAGGGCTGATAATGCTTTGTGAGCATGATAGAGTATGATTAAAACATAATGTGTTATGAGAATTGTAAAGATAGACTGGCTAGTGAAAAAGTGAAAAGAATCAACTGCCACAAACAAATATAAAAGAAAAGAAAAGCAAAGAAGAAAATAAAAGGGAGAAGTAATTCATGTTCTCATCACCCTGTTCGAAGGCTACCACAAACGACCCATTTCAGAAAGAGCATTCATTAAACCCAAATGAAAACATGGCTCGAAAAGCCCACCAATTCTTAAAGCCTAATTCTTTCAAAACCTCTAGAGTACTTGAACTACGCTCGACCTGATTCTTACTCAGGGATACGTAGGCAACCTATTCGGTTCGGTCGACACCTTTACTATGATTTAGCACTTTCTTTCAAACTTTAGCTGAACTACTTTGGACCTGGATTCCCATTCGAGAATAAGTAGACGTGCCTCACTTGGTTCTTAGTCCAAAGAAACACCATCAATATCGTTTGCACCTGTAGATGCCTCATTCCAGACTAGGGGCAAACTTTGTTTGTTGAAAACCCCTTTTATCATAGAAGTAAGTCCCCAAGTCTCTTTCAAACTAGGGGCAAACCTTGTTTGCCAAAAGCTCTCTATGCCTGAGGCAAGTCCTCAAGTAATTGAGTTTGTTTTGAAAGGATTAAAATAGAGTGCCTTTCATTCTATAAGCTAAAGCACTAATTTGAAGCACATTCTGGATGGGCGAAGAATTTGCTAAATCAAAAGGGAAATTTTTGATTTATTAGCAAAGCATTATCATTTATAAATTGATGAATGAAAAGTGAGATGATACATTATTCACAATTAAAGCACATTGAATCATAATAACACAAAATTTGAGTCAGTCGTCTTGTGTAATTGGCTTTGTCAAGTCTGTCCCCCTTTGATGAGTCAACAAATGGTCTCAATTGTGTGGATTGAAGATGACAAATAAAGATTTGACAAGTCTCCATGAGCATCCCAAGAGCAATACGAGCAGAGGTTTCGAACACTATCACAACATAATGCTAAAGTGACAATATAAAAAGAGTCCAAGACTAGGGGCAAAGGTGACCTCCTCTTTTGACAGGATCGATGTGTCCACAAATGCAGAAAATCATTCTTTCTATCAACTCTGTCCAAATTCTCTGAGTCTGATTTGACTCCTGTTTTAGAAATTTCAAAAATTCTTTGAGTCTAATTCGACTCCCAAATTTGTGAAATAGAAATTCTTTGAGTCTGATTCGACTCTTGTTTTTAGAAAATTTGAAATTATGTGAGTCCGATTCGACTCCCAATTTTGTGAAATAGAAATTCTTTGAGTCTGATTCGACTCCTATTTTTGAAAATTTTGAAAATTCTTTGAGTTTGATTCGACTCCCAATTTTGTGAAACAGAAATTCTTTGAGCCAGATTCGACTCCTGTTTTTAAAAATTTTGAAAATTCTTTGAGTCTGATTCGAATCCCAATTTTGTGAAATAGAAATTCTTTGAGTCTGATTCGACTCCTGTTTTTAGAAATTTTGAAAATTTTTTGAGTCCGATTCGACTCCCAATTTTGTGAAATAGAAATTCTTTGAGTCTGATTCGACTCTTGTTTTTAGAAAATTGGAAAATTCTTTGAGTCTGATTCAACTCCCAATTTTGTAAAATGGAAATTCTTTGAGTTTGTTTGACTCTGAGTTACTGAGAAGTAGAAATACGTTTGAAGTCAAATCGACTCCTGATTTTTTTTTAAAGTTTTTTAGTCTGATTGAAATAGAATTTAGTTTGAGTCAAATTGATTCCCGTTCTAGCGACTCCCCCCATTAGTCCTCTATGAAAATCCTCGTTAGTCACTTATGGCATCAGTGTTAGTCCTCAATGGCAACCTCACATTCGCTTTAGTCTTCAGTGATTCCTTAAGTCTCATTTAAACTCCCGGTTTTGAAAATTAAAATTCTTTTCAACTCCCAATCTGGAAATAGAAATTGATTTGAGTCTGATTGACTCCCGGTTTTGAATCGATTTAAGTCTAAATGACTCCTGATTTTAGAAGAATAAATTGATTTGAGTCTGATCAATTGAAAATCAAATCGTGTCTGGTTGACTCCCAATTTTGAAATATGATTTGAATTGAGTTTGATTGACTCTGGACTTTCAAATTTGAATTCTGGATTTTATGAAATTAAATTGAATTAAGACTGATCGACTCCTGATTTTATGATTTTAAATTAAGTTGAGTTGAACCGACTCCAGATTTTGTGAAATTGATCTCATTTGAGTCTAATGGACTCTGGTTGACTCCCAATCCGTTTGAGTCTGATTAACTCCTGATTTTTTAGAATTTGAACTAAATTGAGTCTGATTGGCTCCCAATTTCGTGAAACAAAGATTTTTTGAGTCTGATTGACTACCAACTTTAGAATTGAGTCTGATTTTTTTTTTTTTTTGAACAGCAAGAATTTTATAAAGGAGCCATAAAGGCCAAGGAAGTTACAACACCCATAAAAGGACTTCAGAAGAGCCAAGCTCAAGACCTAAAAACAGAGAACATAACACCCCCAGTACATGTAGCAACAAGCTCAAAAATCAACATCAAAGTACTGAAAGACTCAGCAATGAAATAAGAACAAACTGCCAAAAACAAAAGCAGCAGCCCACAGCCATGAAATGAGTTCAAACATGGGCACTCCGGATGAGAATATCAATCTTGAGAAGCTATCAATAACCACATCAGCCAAGAAAAAAAACAGAATTGGGAAGTGAAGACATACAGCAGCATAAAACAGCATTTCAAAACACGCCACAATGAATCACGGCACGTGCTGTGGCAGATTCTTCACTCAAGTGCAACGCTATCTCCTCTACATCAATACAAAAAGCTGAAGACAAGGCATCCAAGAAAGGCAACATTAGAAAGACAGCCCAAGCCCCCAAAGGCAACCTACAACAACAACATCTCTCCTCTAGATTTGGTATAGCCTTGAGACCAAAACATCAAACCCAAGCTTCAATTTAATCCGCCTTGATCCACAAATCTCAAAGAATGTGACCATCCAACAGACAATGAGAGAGCTGCAAAAAAAAAGATCAGCCCACACTCCACAAAAAGCTCCCAAAGTTGATAAGCACAGAATCCAGACCCGCAGAGAGACCCGCAGAGAGGGTAAGGAGACCCCACGAACACCCAGCCTTGAAAACTGATTAAAATTGCAACGGCCGATCAGACCATACACCTCAAACTACTGCCAACAACATCCTTAAAACTCAGCGAAACCAGACCAGCATCTCAAGAAAACAAACAATAAGCATCAACCAATTAGGCAGAGACAGCAAAAAAAATTTTTAACATCACAACACAAAATAGACAGCACAAAGAGGGCCAAAAAACCGAAAAAAATCCCAAGAAGAAACGCCTACAAGAACAAACCAACCCAACAACAGAAACGAAGGAAAGCTGCACAAAAAACTCCTCCGCTTGCACACCAAAAAACCACCCCATACACAGGGACCAAAACAAAGCCTCTGTAGCTCTCAAACAAAACAACCAGCAGCAGAAAGGGACTCAGACTGCATCAACCACAGCAACACCCAAAGAAGAACAAACTGAGAAAGCCACGACCAGGGACACAACACCCATCAACCAAAAGAAAATAACTAGATCAGACGAACACGCACCTAAGGCTAAGAGCCCAAATGACATCTCTCAAACTTAACCCAATCCCTAATCCCGAGCTCCTTGAGATCGGACATGATCTGTCCCTCCTTTCCATCAAATGGCAGACCCAAAGCTTACCCATGCTTCCACATTTCGATAGCCTCTCTGAGAATCGCCTCATTACGGTTCCTAATGCCTCCCTCAGAAATTGAACCCACTGTACCCGCCTCTAACAAGGCACAAGCCTCTTCCATCGACAGTCTAATAACTTTCCCCTTGTTCCTCATATTACCATTAGCACTCACAACCTGATTGAAATCATTCTTCCAACAAATACCTTCCCCATAACTGTAAAAAATTAGATCGAGAGCTTTCCTTCTCCCAACCCTTTTTTTCAATCTCGCCTTCTCGATCCGATTCTGTATCTTAATAATATTGCCTTCCTCTGCCTCGTTATCCGTCTCCCACACTAATTCTTCACTATCGGAAAGCTCCCAATCATCTTTAACAGAATCTCCAACCTCCTCCCTATCAGAACCTCCTATAACACTCCCACCCTCTCCCCCTTTTAACACTGACCTCGGGGTCTCTGGAACGACACTGGATAAAGGCAACTTAGAAGAGGAAACTTCTAGGACATCCGCACCACCCTTAGCCAACGGGGGTGCCACTCCAACAGGACCATTGGATTTAACTCCCAGGTTAAAATCAATAGGACCTATAGAGACTGGATCAGAGAAGCCTGTGCTGTTCTTTTCACAAACAATCTTCGTTGCCGTATTAACCCGCTTGATCTCACCATTTGTTAGCTCCGGCCCCACATCATCCCCCCTCGGTGACAAAGCCACATTCAACTCAAAGTTCCTTCTTTCACCGAACCTGGGTGTTGATACAAAGGAATTAGGTATCAAGGAAGGTTCTCCCAAAGCACAGATGGGATCCCCTTCCAATTCTTTAACAGAGACCTGAAAAGTACTCCCATTCACTTTGACTTCTATTACTTCATCCACTTCATCCATAGCATCAATGGCCACCAAGATAAACCCATTAAGAAAATTATCGAATTTTAAAGTCCCTTTAGCGGTGCAAATCGGTTTACCCCAAATCCCCCCAATATTATTGAAAGTTTCCTCAGACCAGCATATCATAGGCAACCCAGCACACTGCAGCCAAGAACATCTTGGTGGTAAAGGGACATCATCTTTCCAGTAATCGATACTTATGAACCACCTACGCAGCCATGACCACCCATCCTCTTCCATAGCTTTGAGGGTATCGTAATCTTCGAACGAGATCAAAAAAACCCTCTCTGAAATAGCTCTGACCTCAATATCAAACACACCTTCCCTACTGAAACATTCCCTCATCTGAAACCCATCCACCCTCTTCATAGAGATTCCCAACACACTCTTCTTAAGGAGCTCAGAAATATCTCCATTGACAGAACCTAAGCAAGACTTAGTAGAAATCTTTGTTTGACTCTCCAGCCCCTTGTTGAAACAAGGACGAGGACCACTCTTAAAGTTATTAACAGGGTTCATACTCCTGTCAAATGTAGCCATGTTGACACCCAAACGGTGCTGCATAAACCACACCCCATTGAAAGAGTCTATAGCTTCTTCAGCAGATTTCTTGTCAAAAAATCTGATGAAGTCGAATCTTCGACCACCCTTGTTCTTCTTAAAAGGGATGAAAGCCTCCGAAACCTTACCACATCTCTTGAAAATCTCAAATAGCCATTTCGAATCAACTCCATTTGGGATATTATTCACGAAGACAGAAAAAAGCATCTGCTCAGTCATATTCAAGTCCCAGGAACCAGAAAGACATCAGAAGAAAACCTTCATTCCAAATGTTGTAAAATGATGACCCAAAATCTAAAAGAAAAAATCAAAGCAATCTATACTTCAAAATTCGGGTTCTTATAAAAACCCATTTAGGGATTCGGAGAAATGCAATCTGGGTCCAGCAAAAAACAGGGATGATAGAGTCTGTCTCTCTAAAATTTTATGGGAAACCTGCAAAAGCCCTAGAGATATTAGGGATTGGAGTCCTTGCCAGGATCTGATTACATGGATCCCTCGTTTAGGAAAGATGTTATTTATGGCGATCTTTGAGAGTTTTTGCTAGTAGATCATCTTCAGTGATCCTTGTTGCACCCTAGTCCAAGCTAACCTAAACTCAGAGTAAGCTTTAATTGGTAGCCTTCAGTATATTTCTGATTGACTCTCGATTTTGTGAAGTGAAATTTGCTTCGAGTCCGATTGACTCCAAATTTTTGAAAATAAGAAATTCTTTTGAGTTCGATTGACTCCTGATTTGATAGAAATTGTTTTGAGTCGAATTGACTCCCGATTTCAGAAAATTTGAGTCCGATTGACTCATGATTTTGTTGAAATAGAAATTGTTTTAATTCGAATTGACTCCCGATTAAAAAAAAAGAAGTTTCTTCGAATTTTGAGAAATTGAATTCGTTTGAGTCTAATTGACTCCGGAGTTTAGAAATTTGAAATTAAATTGAGTCTGATTGACTATTGATTTTAAAAAATTGAATTGAGTCTGACTGACTCTTGATTTTAGAATTTGAATAGAATTCAGCCTGAATGACTCCTATTTTTGAAATTGAACTGAATTGACTTAAATTTGAGAATTTGAATTGATTGGAGTCCGAATGACTCCGATTTTGAAAAGTTGAATTGATTGGAGTCTGATTGACTCCTGATTTTGAAAGAATTGAATTAAGTAAAGTTTGATTGATTTTTGATCTTGAAAATTAAATTGATTTAAGTCAAATTGACTCATGATTTTGGAAATTTTGAATCCTGATTTTGAGAATCGAATTGATTTGAGTATGATTAACCTCTGATTTTGTAAGATTGAATTGATTTGAGTCTAATTGACTCATGACTTTGAAAAATTGAAATAAGTTGAGTCTGATTGACTACCAATTTTGAAGATTTAAGATTAAATTAAAATTGAATATGATCAACTCCTGGATCTTAGGAGTTTTGAATTGAATTAAGCCAATTTGACCTAGTTTGAGAATGTAACAGATTTGCATTCTCGGTCCTCACAACGGATTTGTGTTGACCTTGCTTTGGGAATACAACAGATTTATATTCTCGATCCTCTTAACGGATTTACGTTGATCAAAGTTTGAGAATGTAACGGGTTTGCGTTCTCGGTCCTCGCAATAGATTTGCGTTGGCCTCGCTTTGAGAATATAACAGATTTATATTCTCAATTCTCGTAACGGATTTACGATGATCAAAATTTTGGGAATGTAACAGATTTGCGTTCTTAATCCTTGCAACAGATCCTGTTGACCTCACTTTGGGAATATAATGGATTTATACTCTCGATCCTCGTAACGGAATTACGTTGATCATTTTTGGTCCTCGCAACAGATTTATGCTGACCTCGCTTTGGGAATATAACGGATTTATATTCTCGATTCTCGTTACAGATTTACGATGATCAAAAATTTGAGAATGCAACGGATTTGCGTTCTCAGTTCTCGCAACAGATTTACGTTGGCCTCGCTTTGAGAATATAATAATTTATATTCTCAATTCTCGTAACGAATTTACAATGATCAAAATTTGAGAATGTAATGGATTTGCGTTCTCGGTCCATGCAACAGATTTGTGTTGACCTCGCTTTGGGAATATAACGGATTTATACTCTCGATCCTCGTAACGGAATTACGTTGATCATTTTTGGTCCTCGCAACGGATTTGTGCTGACCTCGTTTTGAGAATATAACGGATTTATATTCTCAATTCTCGTAACAGATTTACGATGATCAAAATTTGAGAATGTAATGGAATTGCGTTCTCAGTCTTCGCAACAGATTTGCATTGGCCTCGCTTTGAGAATATAACGGATTTATATTCTCAATTCTCGTAACGGATTTACGATGATCAAAATTTTGGGAATGTAACGGATTTACGTTCTCGGTCTTGGCAATAGATTTGCACTGACCTCGCTTTAAGGAGTATAACAGATATATATTCTCGATTCTTATAACAGATTTACGATGATCAAAATTTTGGGAATGTAACAGATTTGCGTTCTCGGTCCTCACAACAGATTTGCGCTGACCTCGCTTTAAGGAGTATAATGGATTTATATTCTCGATTCTCATAACAGATTTACAATGATCAAAATTTTGAGAATGTAACGGATTTACATTCTCGGTTATTATATCGTGCAGCATACATCATGAAGAAAGAACATGAGATAGAGCAAACATATCCGACAGGGCCGAACGGTTGTAGATTTTTAGAGCAAACCCGCGTTGACACTGGGGTCTAATTAGCGAAGCGCTGCCCACTCAATTGTGTTCGTCCTTTCCGTAGAAATGGTCGCGTATCTTGAAGAGAATTAACACGAGCATTAAGTAGCATAGGGCATGGATTACATCTAAAAATGCCAAGATTGCACGTTTTAGAATCACATCATTTGAAGAACACGAAGTTGCATTAACGGTCAGCATTTGCATGAACACATGCATCACGACAGGATAGGTGCATTCATCTGTATGGCTACTTGTTTTTGCGTGTGTTTGGTCCCTGGCCTGAACTACGTCTCGGTCTAATTTCTGAAAGGATACGTAGGCAGCTCACCACTGAACACGACTGACAAGAATTGTTTGCACAGCAAATTTTGCAACGCATTTTGTTTTTACCTAAATTTGATAGTCTGGTCAAAGGCTTGTCTTCACATAGGCTTCGACATTCACTTGTGACACGCGTTGCTTCACAAGCTCTGTCGAAGAGGGGCAAACTGTAGACACCCCGATTTTGACCAAACGCCGAATTTAGGGGAGTATTACCTCTAAGATTTGATGATGACAAATGCCCGACTAATCTAGGACTTCCAAAGGTGATTCAAGCTCTCCCAAGTGCTTTTTCAATTCAAAACAAAAGGGAAAAGAAAAGAAAAAGGAAAAGAGAGGAAAACGACACATGGTGATGGTTGCGGCAGTCACGGGTTGGCGTACGGCAATCTCTGCAGTACCGTATGGCATTCTATGAATGCCACAAATTTCACCAAATTCTGTGAAAATTGAAATTTTACAAAAAGATGGCAGTCCGTGAAGTGTTCTGCGGCAGTCATTAAATTCCATTCCGGCACTCAGAGAATGCCGCATGGCAGACATTGAGTGCCGCAATGGCAGTTATCGAGTGTCGCATTTTTGTAATCGCCAGTTGTGAAACAGCACATTCTATACCTTCAAAAAGGACGTCCGAAATTAGGGTTTTGCCCTTGAAATGGCTAGAATACCTCTCCAAAATCTGCCTATATAAGGAAGGTGTATATCCCATTACAAAGAGGACTTGAAAATTGGAATGTTAGGATCCCTATATTGATTCCTCCTCAAAAACTTTCTAAATTAAGAGAGTAGTAGAGTTAGAAGAAAGAGCTAGAAGAAGAGCTTGATCATCATTTGGAAGGTCTTAAAGCAACCAAGAAGTTGAGGATAATTAGAGGTAAACTATAGGATAATTAGTTTATGTAGTAGTTTAATAACAATATTTAGAATCTCTTAAGATCTTTACACATTTTCAAAAACTCTCTTCCCACCTCATTTCATCACACACCACTAATATTGTGATTGAACTTGCATTTCATTGGTTTGGATCAAAATAAGATTTTGGTTTAAAGCTTAAATAAATCTTGAAGTAGAACTTTGGTTTCTTTTCTTTTGATTATGGTTATTTCTTAAGATTCATAAGACTTTCAATGTCTTACTTGAACTTTGTACGTAAACCCCTTAGTACTCTTATAAACTCATGATTTATGAGAGGATTAAGGATGATATTAGTATATTGAGTCAATGAGTCTAAACTTTTACCCATAGTTTGAATTCATTATTTTGAGATTTTATGAAGTTTCATCATACTTCATCAAAATCCATAAGTATAAGAGTCCTTAGTCTCCAATTACCATCAAATGGTAGGAGAAGTAGTTTGGTTTAAGCCCAACTTCATGGTTTAGTAGTTGGGGTTAACAGACAAAGTTGAACTTGATAAATGGTGCAGTGAATTTAATGACCACCTTTGATCAAGGATTTTTAGTTAAATAATGGACCGTTGTAATTGAATGAAACCAACTGGAAAGTGGTAATAACACAAAGTTTTACCACTAAATTTTTGCTTTAATGAGATCTAATGTTTAGAGTGGTTTGGTCATGAGTTTTGTGAATCAACAATAATCTGTCCAGAATTCCATAACAGTAATACCTTTCTGAAAATTAGTAAATCAGAGACTTAACCAAGCATTTTTTACTTCAAATAATTTTTTCCATATAGTTTAATGTGTTAAAAAGCCCCCCTAAAAAGATTAGATAAATTCTGATTTTTTTACTATTTTTAGAAAATCATACAATACTTCTGGATAGAGAGTTGAAAATTCCTGAGTGATGTCCAGTGTTTGTTTGATTCCCAGAAATCTAACCGTTGGAACTTTGATTTTATTTTTGGGTTCGAAACTAGACCCACAAAGGCACTTTGTGATCAAAAACCATTAAGATCAAACCATTGGAAGTATGCCTTTCAAATTCTTAAAGTCCGGGTCTGCTCTCTGGAATTTTTTGAATGTTGTGATAGATTTGGTAAACTTTGCAAATAATGGCTCAAATGGTATTTTCATGAGTAAAGTTTTAAACCATGTTTCAATAATGACTAGTAATGCTTGAATTCAAAGCTTAGATGATCTAAATCAATGAGTATTTCATAATTTATTCTTGTTCATGTATACATTCATCCACGTGGCTCGATGCTTGTAATTAGGATTTGTTGCTTTAGATTTAACTATATTTGATAGATTTAAGCTAGAGGCCTAAGATTGTCATCTAACTTTATATTTTGTATATTATGTGGACTGACCTTTGTTTTGTAGCGCCGATGAGATATGATCTCTCGACTCTCCCTTAGTTTAATTATTCCTTAATTTCATTAATTTTTCGACCTCATGTGCGATACATTAGAATTAAAACCTGCATTATGTGTATATGTGATTAGAGACCCTTTTTATTAAGATTTCAACTTTTGTATGCATTGCACGTTTAAATATTCGCGGCTGGACCCCGGGTAAGTTCTCTAATTCTCTATTTTGCATATCATATTGCTTGCTATATGAACTACTTGATTTTGAATGATATTTTGTCTTTAGCAATTTTACAACATTTCGACATGCTTGTGTAATGTATATTTATGTCTATATATTAGTTGAGGGCATGCTTAGATTAATAGTTTGATTAAAAGGATGTTGAGTAGAGGCCTATCGCGAGATAGGATGAGAGAGGGTGTGTTAGTCCGTCGGACTCCTTCCTCTCTCATTCCATAATCTCCGGACCTAATTAATCTCCGGTATAAAAAAAAAGATCAGTTTCCTTTAAAAATAGTGTCTTAATTTTCCTTTTAAAAATTAAGTGGCGACTCGTTTTTGAATTTGAATTTGGAAAAGATTTTGAAAAAGCTGTGGGTAAGAGAAAATTGTGATATCCACACGTACAAGGTCAAGGGTGATCACACGGTCCCATGATGGCTTGACCGACCGGGTTACACCGAGCCTCCAAGGTCATAATTCTGTGCAATCGACTGGCGAGACATGCAAGTGCAATGCAATGGGCATACAAAAATTAATTTATTCGATTAAAAGGATGCTTTCAAGTCTAATCCTCGAGTGAACCCAAAATAAAAAAATTTGGTCTGCGAAACCAGAGATTCTTGGTTCGATCCCCAACAGAGTCACCAGATTGTGGATACTGGCATTTGAATCCACTTTTAAAATGTAAAGGGTTACCACTTAATTTTTTTAAAAGGAAAATTAAGAAACTATTTTAAAAGCAAACTGATCTTTTGTGAAACCAAAGATAAATTGGGTTCGGGGATTATGGAATGAGAGGGGAAGAAGCCCGGCGGACTAAAACACACCCTCTCATCCTATCTCATGATAGGCCTCTACTCAACATCCTTTTTAATCGAATTATTAATCTAAGCATACCCTCAACTAATACATATATATAAATATACATTACAAAAGCATGTCTAAAAGGGTGCAAAATTGCTAACGATAAAATATTAATCATAATCCACATAATTCAAGTTGCAAGAAAAATGATGTGCAAATAGGGAACCAGAGAACTTACCCAGGATCTAGCTGCGAATATTAAATGTGCAATGCATACACATAAAAATAAAACCTAAGAAAAGGTCTCTATTGCATATATACACATAAGGCAATACATAGTCTAAGGTGTCGCACATGGAGTCAAAAATCAATTAAAATCAAAGAATAGAATAAACTAGAGAAGGGTTGAGAAATTATACCTTGATAGCATTACAAAACAAGGGTAATATCAAATAATCATTCCTATACTCCTAGCTTAAATCTATCAAGTAAAGAAGGAATTGTCATAACTATGAATTTCTTTTAACTAGTTGGAAACATAGCACCTCTATAGATATACAAGTCTCAAATAGGAGCCGATGTAATGTCCATATAGAGATGATATAATCCCAACACGATCATAAAGAACCCATAATCATAATCAATTGGGTTTAAGGCTTAACACAATGCAAACATGACATCCCAATCATTAGAATCAATGTATGTGAAGTATGCATGAATATGAACACGAGTAAGATATAAATCATTCATCAATTTGGATCACTTATTCTCTGGATTTAAGCTTAATTTTCATTGTTCAAAACATGGTTTGGGTCTTAGGACATTAGGAGTCCATTAGATATGAGTCTAGTTTCTAACCCAAAAAGAAAATCAAAGATTGAATGGTCTGATCTCCGGGAATCGGACCATAACCAGACCACACTCAGAAATTTTCAACTCTCTGTCCAGAGTTTTTGTGTAATTTTCTAAAAATAGTAAAAATATCAGAATCACTTTGATCTTTTTAGGGTATCCTCCTAACACATTTTTACTTTGAGGAAAAAATTATTTGAACTTAAAAAAGGTTGATAAAGGCTCTGATTTACTTATTTTGAAACGAACTCACTGTTCTGAAATTTTGGACAGAGAGTAACTGACTCACCAATCATGAGACCAAACCATCCTAGGTATAAAATCTCATCAAAATGAAAATTCTAGTGATACATCTATGAGTTATAAGCATTCTTCAATTGGTCTCATTCAATTCTCATACACCATGATTTAATAAAGAATCGTTGATCACAGGGGGTTCATGAATTCACTACACCAATACCAACATTTGAGTCATAAAAGTTATCAAATCAATCCCTCTCTCAAGTTGATCCTCGAGGGATATGAACTTATTATATTCTATTCTCCTCTCAAATTAATGGTCCTTGGAGACTAAACATGACCAATCCACTTAAACCTGCATGAAATATAGAGAGGATTCCATGAGATTCATTATTGAAGGATCCAAATCATGGACTAAGACATGGACCCATCCAATCATGTGTGGATATAACTATGATCTACCTTAATTCTCATATAAATCATAGGATCATAAAGATTTTAAAGAATCAAACTCAAAGGAATCCAATGAGATATTGAAAATCTCATGAATCTCAAGGGGAAAAAATATAAAGAAATCAAGGCTTATTTGAAAATCCAAGTCAAAAGTTCTTTTACAAACTTGTTTTGCCTTAAACCCAAAGTTGTATTTAGATCCAAATCAATGAAGAAAATGAAAATTCAATCACAATTCAAGTGGTGTGTGATGAAATGAGGTGGGAAGAGACTTTTTGAAAATGTGTAAAGATCCTAGATCTATGAATTGTGATTGAATTATTATATCTATTATATTATAAGAACGAACTAGCAAGCACGTCAAAAAATATAAACTTCCTATTTTGTCCTTATTGGACTTAAAAATTACTCATTTGCCAACGATTTCTATTCTTTCCTACCCAAACAAATACAGAACTCAATCACCCTACTTTAGTCATTTTACTTGTTGCGGTTAAACGGACACTAAGTGACCTTTGAGTTCTACACGTTTCTACTTCCGGTGCTGTCGCTCTCTCGGTGTTGCTGTTTTCTTGGTGTTGCCAAGTGGCTCTTCTCTCTCTGCGGTGCTTCAAAAAAAAAACCCCTTCAACTGGATCTCTCTCTTTCTGGGTCTTATCTCTCTTTTTACGCTTGCGGTGCTTCAAAACACTGGACCTTGGACCGCCTCACCGTCTGCAGCCCTCGATCTGCTTGTCGCCTGCAATTCCTCTTGGATCTTGTTATTCTAGCAGCTGGTGGGATTTCTCCTTTGGATTTTCTTCTCTACTTCTAGGGTTGTTATGTTAAAGCTTTATAATTGCCGAATTGTGGTTTTTCCTAAGGGAAGAGTTCTCTTAAGCTATTGACAAACTCCAGCAACTTTCAGCCTTACAAATCGCCAACGTGGATGTCTGAGGTACTATTCCACAAATTGTATCTCGTTTTCCCTTGTATTTTAATGGGGTTCTTCACTTCTTTCAAATAGATTTTCAGTTTTTTTCCCCCTCTCTCTAAACTCGATGTTTGGGGGCTTCTATCTACCTGCATTGTTAATCAAAATGGCTTTGGTTAAAAATCTATGTTCTTCCTATATATAGGTCTTGTTGTCTGTACGTTGCTGTTGAAGTATCACTAGAATTTTGGATCCCTACTTTAGTTTTTACTATTTATGGGTGGTAATTAGGTTTTATTTCCAGATTTAGCTTCGCTTTTGTGGGTTCTTTCAAATTATTGATTGAATTTTTTCCTGTGTTCCTTATACTTTTGCCTTTTTACAATTTCACTTTCTAAATTTTTTCCCCTCTGCCTTCTGTCCACATGTATGTTACTTGCATGGTTTTCCTTTTTGTTAAATATTTGAGATCATGGCTTCATTCCATTGTTCCAGTTACAATCAGAATCCCAACTTAAAGCAATTGATTGCCTCACGGTCAGTCAGAGCAACAATTCATTTGTAAGTTGATTTCTTTCCATCTTCTTTTAAGCTTTGTTCTATAAGGGTACTATGGTGGTTGTGTGACCTTTTTCAAAGATATTTGTACGCTATTCTTTCCTAAATCATTACTCTAGAACTTCACTATTTGCACTTAAGCTATTAGGAAATGTGCTAAAGAATTTATATAATACTCTTAAATAATTAAAACAAAAGGCGGTTCAGTACCTTCAATTGAATGAGTTCCTATTTACCAACCACCAAAAGTCTTTAAAGGCTTTGACTAAATTGTGTGCTTTCTTCTGCCACTTGGTCGTTAATATGAACAATCGTGATCCCAGTTCAAAGTTATGAACTAAGCTTCTACGTTAGAAAATTTAAAATCATTGATTTTCTTGAATCAATCTCTAAGCTACTCATAGAGGTTGCACCAAAGGTGTCCATTGCTGCTTGTTGCATTAACGCATGTAGTCATTGCGTTCTTATAACAAAACAAGATATTAAAGCTATTCAAAAGATTTTAAATTCAGTCTTCTTTGATCTTTCAAAGATATTAAATTCAGTCTCTCTTGTTATAGCAAACAACAAATTATATTATCAAAAAGTTAATATTATTGTGAGGCTTACTTCAGCAATTGGTTCATTACTACAGTAACAAGCCAACTTTCTCTCTTTCTGCTTAGTGCACGCTTTCTTTATTCATGTTAAAGCTATTTGCTCCAAGTTTCATGAAAATGTTCTTATTTGATTTTTAATTTTCCTTCACGGTTTCCAACTATATCAGTACTCAATATTTTAATGGATATCTCGGGTATATAGTAAGGATTTGAACAATCTTAGTGTTTTATCCATGGCACTCCATTGTACCACTTTCGTAGCATGTGGTACTATGTATGTAAAAAGCAAGCATGTCAAAAATATAAACTTCCTATTTTGCCCTTGTTGGACTTGAAAATTACTCATTTTGCCAATGCTTTCTATTCTTTCCTACCCAAAGAAATACAGAACTCAATCACCCTACTTTAGTCATTTTACTTGCTGCGATTAAACGAACACTAATTGACCTTTGAATACGTTTGTTGCTTAGAACTGACTACTACCCATTTTAAGTTAACCATACTTCAGTTTCATTTTTAAAAAATGATGTTTCTTGTACTTGCTGAGCCCCCAACTTCAGCTTATTGTAGAGGGAAATATATGTTGAACTTTATGATGGTTTAGTTGGCTCATACGAAATCTAAATGGCTCTCTCTTTACCTCAAGTAATGATTTTGCTTCTTCGCTTGAGAAATTGTAAGATTGTTCGTTGATGGTTGTTTTAGTTTTAATGCCAAATAGTGCATATACACATCTCATTACAAGTTTAATAAATGAATTTAGCATCCATGTTGTTTGCAGATTTACTCCCGTGGTTCTGCTTGCATTCATATTTGACAAGTTCATGTGAAAAATTAGCCATTTTTAAGGTTGTTTACCGTGTTCTCAAACTATTTTATTTTATTTCATTTCATTTATTTAGTATTTTTTTTAACTGTACACGAGTTATTTTCACGACAATGTGGTAAATCTGATATTCATACACACAGATTGCAGAAAGTGCTTATGAAACAAAAATGGATGAAACGTCAAATTCTGATGGCAATTATGACCACGGTTATCAAGCTTCGCCTTCTTCGCTGGATCAAAATGATCAATCACCCACGGAAACCCCTGGGCTTTTGAATATGAGTGGCGATTCATTCACACACTATAGAACAAATGTAGAGACCTCTGCCTTTTCAGAGCCCACTAATGAGAACAGTCTCCTTTGCGATGGCCAATCTTCTCATTAGACTGGTCTCAGCAGATTTGGAATGAGGCATCACAAGAATGTCTTGGACAACAATCCAGAGGATGAAGTAGCAATAGATTTAGGTGAGTACATATACTTTGATTTTTCCTCATACATATATACGCATGTATAAATATATGTTTTTGTTAACTGGTGGGGAAAACTTGGCAGAGCTTCAACTCATGAAAGAAGGATTTTCAAAGCTATTGTTGGGTGAAGATATGTAGGCAAGTGGCAAATGTGTCTGTACAGTAGTTGCAATCTCTAACTCCATTACCATTCTCCATGGTATCTCTATTCTGAATTTCTATTTTTGTAGATCATCAAAAAAATTGAATTGGGTATGTTCTATTTTCAATTCGATATATACCATGGTTTATACTTGTGATGTGTGTGCGTGTGTGTGTGTGTGTATTGCAGCTTCTTTGTTTGGGCAACACTTAAGACGTCCTCTTAATACTGAGAAGAAGCTGATGTGGAAGAGAGAAATGGATCCTCTTAATTCTGAGAAAAAGCTGATGTAGAAGATAGAAATGATTTGTCTTCTATCTGTGTGTGATCATATAGTTAAATTCATTCTCGCATCACAAATTTTACAAGATGGTGCACCTGTTGTGGTATGTTAGCCCATGTCTTATTCCTATAGTTAGGGAAAACAAAATTAATAATAATAAATATCCAAAAAAAAGTTATTTTTTCCTTTAAATTGTTCATTTTTTGGAATGATTTCGACAAATTTCTCTACAAAAACTAATATAAATCTTTTAGATTTTGAAAACTTTTGTTTAAAATTTTTTTCAACATAAATGCCTTAATTAGTTGTTCCATTAAGAGGCACGAACACCAAAAGAACTCTAAATACGGGATGGAAGGAGTAAAAAATGTCATAATAAATCTTTTTACTCATTTCTTTATTTGGATCTTTGTTTTACTTTGTTGGGTTTTCCAGAGGGAATTCTTGGAGTTTTTACTGGTGTCTGTAATTTTACGCAACCCACTTTTCAGGTTATGCTGCAAACATGTAACAACCCTTTAAATCCTCAAATTTCTACTTTTTCCTCTTCAAAAAATAAGGCTTCTCTGTTACAGGTATAGGTAATTTGGCCAGCAATCTGGTGCCTCGATGGAGAGAAGGAATTGGCTGCAAGGGTAGTCCGTTGTCGTCGGAGCTGTTGAAAATAGAGGTATATCTACGCTTGGTTCAACCAAACCCTAAAGGAAACAATGAATTTACTAATTCCATATGGTGTTTTCCCCTTCTCTCAATTTTGTAATTTGTTCATCTCTTTAGTCTTGATCATATCCTACTATACATCAAATGGCACTATATATATAATATGCGTTGACTCCAAATCTCTCTAATTCCTGGTTAGAATTTCATATTTGAATGGTTTGCTTCTAACCAAAAAAAAATTGTTTCTAAAGCTGATTCTCTTATTCTTTAGGGCAAGTTTGATCTTATTGCTAGAAGGCAGCCCCAAATTTTAGGTGGCGGCCTAAAAAAACCCCAAGCCTTACCAGAGAGCCTGGTGTTGGGAAAACAACTATTGTAGAAGGCCTTCATCAACAGTTGCTAATGGTGATGTACCAGAAGCAACAGAGGGGGAAAAGGTTAGTGGAAGTTTTGTGCAGATGTTAACAGTGTAATCAATGCATGTACTTTTGAGTGTTACGGCTTCAAATTAAAGTGTTGGTAAAATTTGATCTGAGTGTGAGCTTTTGAGTTCATGGATGATTAATGATTCTAAATAAAGACTGAACAATAGAAAATTAGTCTCCGTTCGCTTTGCTAACGAGGACTTGCTACTTGCTTTTCTTTAGTGCCTAAGGGCATAAGCAAAAAGTGAAGGCTGTCTTTCTGGTCAGTACATAGGAGAGCTTGCGATCAAAGCTAATTAGTAGTGAAGACCCTTAGTTAGATTCTTCTAAATCTGGTGATGGTGGTTTATGCGACTTTGAACCATTCACATGCAAAAAAATAAAAATACTGTTGCTTTTCTTATGTGATTATTTTCACTCTTCCAATTTGAATATTCTATTCCACTTCAACTTTACATGCATGGTACAAATCTCAGCTTGGGAAATTCTTCAAAGACAAAGCTACTAGAAAAGGTTCAGAAAGTACAGATTTCAGTTTTTACACTTGCTTCACATGTTTCATTCACTTTCTTACTATTTGGATGTATGTGTTAAAAAAAGGGGGAATTACTATTGGTACTCCATGGAAGAACCAAGGCACTGCATGGTACCACATGCTCTGAGAGTGGTATCATGGAGTGCCTTGGTTCAATTTTGGAGTGCCAATAATAATTCCCCCCCAAAAATATGTATGTTGTATATATGTAGTGTTTTCTCTACCAATCAGATTGTTATTTCAATATTATAAGTTTCTTGCTATTGGTTCTGATATTTTCAACAATCTTTATCCATGGCTGGAAGTTTTAGAACAAGAAAACTCTACCTGTGTGATGATGACATACTATGTGAGTTACGTGCTTACAACTACCGAAGGAAAACATGTTCAACTAAAATTTTATTGGCCTGCAGCTTGCTCTTAAGGTGAAAAAAAACCCCTTCCACTTCCATAAGTTTGCTTATGACTTTACTTTTCATACGACCCCTTCCCTTAACATCCAAGAATTCATACGACCAATAAGAAAACCACAAACACGAGCACTACTGCGTGCAACGCACGCAGTCCAACACTAGTATGAAGATAAATTTGAAGGTTTTACCTCTAGATCTTCTCAAAACTTGTAGAGATATTGAATTCCTCAAGCTTTTTCTCTTCTTCTTCCTCAAGCTTCAAGCTCCTTCAATGGTGATTTCATGGTTGGGTAGAGTTTTGGTGGGGTTTTGGGTATGAGATTTTGTAGAGTTTCTCTCTCTATATTTTTTTTTTCTCTCTAAAGCTCTCCCAATATTTCTCTATATAATTCAAGTGTTCCCCCCTTACCCTAATGAGAGAAATGAGTTTTTTTAGACTTTGATTTCCTTGGTGGTTAAGATAAGGGTAGATAAGTCAATTTGGGTGGGTTAGGAATATTGTATGGCATCTATAACTCTCCATGACACTTCTATGTAATTCCAAGAAACTTGAAAGACATTTAAGTTGGGTAGAATAAAGGAACATTCTAAAGCATCTTCAAAGCACATGGGAGATTAGTGTCCAACAAAGGCTCTTTGGGTATTTGCTTAGATTAGGAATATGCCAAGGAATCTTTAACTCTCCAAATCACATGGGATACTTTCTTTTATTATTTTCCTTTTCTTATATATATATACATATATGTATGTATAGACACATTTTTCATTTTAAATCTAAATTAATCATATAAGTCACAAAATAGAATATTTTTCTTTTTTTTTCTTTTTGAATCTAAAAAAATATGAGAAATAATGTTATTTTTAGAAAATGTCATTGTTATTATTTATTTAATCTATTCTATTTTTTTTAGAAAGTTACCCATGATCTAGTGAGCTCGAGACAGATAGTCAGTGATTGACAAAATCTAGGAGTATTAGGAGCAAGGTTTGGGAACTTGAAGCTTTTCAAAAATCGAAGCGATGAACTTGAAGAAAATCGTCGGGACATTATTCATCATTGATTTATAGATATTAATCCTCCTAAGTTTAATAGTTTGATCAAAATTGGGGTGTCTACAGGCCCTTTTTCAATTCTCAAACAATTGGACAAATGGTGAGATTTACGTGATACAAGTGCCCAGGAAAAGGAAAAAAAATCTTGAGATACAAGTGGTACGCATGTTATTACATACACATCCATCTGCATACATATAGATATATATATATATATATATAGAGAGAGAGAGAGAGAGAGAGAGAGAGAGAGAGAGAGAGAGAGAGAGAGAGAGAGAGAGAGAGAGAGAGACAGGGCATGAACAGGGCAAACACATAGAATAACACTCAAAATGTAGTCAATATCAAATGGAGAAAGACACCCGTTCTTTCTCTCACACACAGAAAAATACACAAAGTCACACACGTAAATATAGTAAGCTAATTGGCGGTTTTGTATAGATCAGACAATTTCTCAAAAAATAAAATAGAGGTAAGAGAATCAAATTGATCGTGCCCTCCGACTTTCTGAAACTGTGCATAGCTAAACTTGAGAGATTGTCTGAACGAAACCCTCTTTCACTTTGCAAATTCATTGTTGCTCGTAGAAAAATGTTTTTGCATTAAATCCGATGGGCACCCGCCGTGGATCCGTGTGAAACCCATGGAAAAAAAAGAATTTCAACTTAAGGACCCGTATTGACCCGCGACGCAAAAAACGTTGATCCATACCCATTATTTGTGAGCATATTTGGGCAGGTTCGTGGATCTGGGTGATAATTGCCAAGCCTAGTCTTGATCTTGTGAGTCCCCATGGGTGACCATCAATCTCAGTGACCGATGTCCTTACTATCCTTGCGGTAGCTTCCCGACCTCAGTTTTTTGACTTAATTGGATGAGCCCGAGATCAGCATTGATGAAAACCAGCACCGTGTTATTATTCATCACGAGACCGAGGATCCTGCTATCTGATGCTTTGTTCCTTTCCATTACTGGGATCGGTCATCGGTCTGAACTACGTTCCTTTGGGCCTTATCCTTGGTCATTTAGCCATCTATGCTCATGGTGACATCATCACACCATGTGACCTTCATGTGGTTTGGACAACCCCAAATTAGGGTGTAAATTAGGGGTGAAAGGAAACCGAAATAAACCGAACCACCGAACCGAACCGATCGGTTCGGTCGGTTTTCATAGGTGTGGTGCAGTGTACCGAACCGAAAATTAAGCTTAAAACCGAAAAAACCAAACCGAACCGAACCGTTCGGTCGGTGGAAAAACCCTCCCAAAACCGACCGAACCGAACCGATTTCACCCCTAGTGTAAATAGAACCTAAGAGATAGAACGGACGAATGGATAGAGAGAGGACACAAGAGATGTAGGTTTGCTAGTTATAGTTAACAACATTGCTAGAGGCACTAAAATGGTGCACCGAATGATCGGTGCCGTCCTTCTCGGTGGGCCCCACTCATGCAGAGCATGGACCCACTAAGAGAAATGGCACCGATCATTTTGGTGTATCATTTCGGTGCCTCAATCTTTATCCTATAGTTAATGGGTCTATATGGACTTGCAAAAACCCAACTAGCAATTTAGGGTGTGTTTGATAACCCAATTAAGTGGTGAAAATGAAAATTTTCAGTACGTAATTTTTTTCAATGCGTTTGATAATGTTCCACTTAATTGAAAAAGCAGCCAAAAATTCACTGAAAACATTAACTGAAAATTTTCTACTGAAAATAATCACCGAATGCAATCTATTTTAGTTCTTGAAACACTGTTTTCAGTATTGTAAATAAAAATTACTTAAAATTTCCAGTACTTAAATTCAACACTTAAGTTGTAGTACTTAATTTTTAGTTTTATCAAACACACCCTTAGTGTCACACAGATCCAAACTGATTACAATCCATTACTGAAACTGTTTCTACCCAAATTCTGAATTTTTTTTTTTTTTTTGGGCCGGCTGATATGGGGAAGTTGATGGATTTGGTTTTCAATTGCCAGTCCTAATGCTCTCTAAAGGTCATTATATAGAGATTTACAACCCAACCCAACCTGTTTAAAACCAGTCCAAATCCACCCAAAAATTAATAGTACTACAGTTTGTTTGGTATGCCACAAACTAGAATAGAATTCATTTGCAATTCTATTTTGTGGAATTCTTGTGTTTGGTATGACACAAAACAAGAAATGAATTCATTTTGAATTCTACCCAATTCTTGTTTTGGGCTGTTTACAAATCCGACCAAAAATGGTCGGATTTGGTGAGAATTCAGTCTCAGAATGTGTTCTTCCCAAAATACCCCAAATCTACTTCGTCTTCTTCGTTCTTCTTCGTCCTTCTGATCTCTTCTTCTTCGTTCTTCTTCTGATCTCTTCTTCTTCGTTCTTCTTCGTCTTCTTCGTTCTTCGTCGTCCTTCTTCTGATCTCTTCTTCTTCGTTCTTCTTCTGATCTCTTCTTCTTCGTTCTTCGTTCTTCTTCTTCTTCTTCTTTGTTCTTCTTCATTCTTCTTCGTCCTTCTTCTGATCTCTTCTTCTTCTTCTTCGTCTGATCTTCTCTTCTTCTTTTTTTTCTTCTTCTTCGTCGTCTGGTCTGGTCTAGTTTAAGGTATGTATGGGTATTTTAGGAAATAGTTATAATTCTTTCAATTCAATTCTTTTCATTTTTGTTTAAAACCAGTCCTAATCCACCCAAAAATTAATAGTACTAGAGTTATGGGGAATCTTACACTATGTTTGAGAGTTTTAAAATGAAGAGAAAAGAAGAGAAAGTTCCTCACTTTCTCTCACTTTCTTTCGTTTGAGAGTTTTAGTGAGGAGGGAAAGGGAGAGAAAATGAGAGAAAAGTAACCCCTACTTTCTTTTTATTTCTTTCTCTCCAAATTGGGAAGAAATGGAGAGAAAAGAAAGTGAGGATTAATGATATTTTATTAATACCCATAACACCCTTTATTTAATTCTTAACAAATTTAAATTCCAGCCATGTCCTAGGGCTAATATAATACACTTTCATATACGTCAGCCACAACTGCTGCAAAAAAAAAAACCTCACATTAATCACAAACACGTCTCCTACACGCTTCTGAGTACTCTCCGTCTCTTCTTCATTGGTATCTCTCATCCTCTATTAAGGTACAATTAATGGATAGAATAATAATTTTTTATTCTTTTCTTTTTTTTTCTTTGCAACCCCCAAATAAAAGGAAAGAAAGCAATTTTCTCTTCTCTCGTAAACTCTCAAACAACGTGAAAGAAACCATGTCATTTCTTTTCTTTTCTTTTCTTTTGTTTTCTCTCCTCGCTTATGGCTTTCTCCTCATTTCTTTTCACTCCAAACTGCCAAACATAGTGTTAATTCTTAACTGGTCGGCGCCTGATAAGTTGACAAACATAAGCTGTGATCGTTTCGTCCTCTGAAAATCAACCAATACCAAACCTCAACATCATTGTGACCTCCGACCTCGGATCAATCTCACATTCAATTGGCCACAATAACGTAAACCAATATCTGTACTTCATCAAATCATCCTTCCTTGTCTTGTCGTCGTCGTCGTCTTCATCCCCAATTATTAGGTCCCATGACAAGTAAGTATTCGTTACGCTCTGTCGCTTTATGATATATCTTTTGGTGTTTCATTCTATTCATGGTCGTTTTCATTTTCTTGGTTTTGTATCATTACAATTTCGGTAAATGGTTTTTTCTAATGTTTAATTTTTCAAATAATTTTACCTCATGAGGTTCTGTTTCATCTAAATGAAGTTCCTCCTGTCTTGAGTTTTCTTTAACTTCTGGTTATGCTTTGTTTGGAAATTTTTGTTTTTTTTTAGTGTTCTAAGAACTAATAGTGTAATAATGGGATCTGGCAACTGAGATAATCTGTGTAGGCCCTAATTTGATTAATGATCAGGATGACCGGTTTATTCTGGAACAGTATTCTGTATAGCATTTGTGTTAGATAGGAAATGTGTTGGAAAATTTGGTGTTTATTTGATTCCAAGGAACTTCTAATAGGAAAATTTAAAGAGAAAAGTAAAGCAGCTTCAAAAGGCTTCAAGGCGCGATAAGATATTTGAACCCCCCAACTTGACAACTCAGGTGTGCAAATGGGTTTCTTGCAAATCCAAAATACAATGAAAGCCACCTTTATTGTTGTTTGACCGTGTTTTGCACTAATAAAGACAAAATAACCCAAAAATCCTTGGAACTTTCCAGTATGCTGGAATAGCATTCTGATTATTGTAGTAAATGCAATGCTTGCTAGATCTTTTCAAAGAAGTGAAAATTAGATAAGGAAAGAGAGAACGTTTTTTGTTCTTCAAAGCTTGTATAAGGATATATGGCTTTGTATATTTTCTCTTATGTGCAAACGAACCAAAGATATATTTATAGATCTTTTCATGACTTTCTGAACATTTACAACTCTTTGAAAAGTTGTAATTTGTATTTCTTATTGTTTGAAAATTGAAATTTATAATTCAAAACCCAACAGCCTTTCCGCAAGAGTCATCTCCTTTAAAATGTGTGTGACACTGATCGTGAATGAATTTCTTGAAGGCAGGGTTGGCTGATATTATGTTATGGTTAGATGATCCTGTGAATAAACCTTTAGACAAACTGTTCTTAGTTCTAATGCTTCTCTTGCATGAGAAAGCTTTTTTAAATGTAAGTACCTATGTTACCCAGACTCGGGTATGGGCGTCGGGTGCGGGTGTGTATCTAGGTGTCAGACCTCCTCTAAAATAAATCTTAAGAGCCGGGGATATGTGTCTAAACGTTGGATACGGGTATGCGGACACCTTCTGTATGTATAAACACGCTATGTTTCTTAATATCAATAGTTAGAAACCTATTTGCCCACAATTTTTAGCTTCTTCTTACCTTTCAACATCACCTGTCGAGGATCCGAGTGTCCGAATTGGGTACAGGGGTCGGACGCGGGGATTGGGTACTTGGGGGTAGTAGGAAAGTCCATGTACCATAGGTAAGTACATTGTCAAGGATTAGGATTGTGAGATGTGACCTCCATTAATTCTGGACTGACAAATTGTTGGATGTGGATCCTCTGACAAACCATGTCCCTCGAAACACTTGGTCATCCAGTTATTAGAGTCAAAGGTTTCTCCGTTGGTATAGTAAATGGGATTGGGATGTACAAGTTATCTAGTTGTTTGAAAAAAATTTGCCAAGATTATCTTTTGGTACTCGACTGCTCTTTCATAATTCAAGGACATGAAACTCGCCCCTCTTGGTTATTCCATTTTCCTCCGGTTTTAGATTTCTGAATCCTCCACGGGACAAAAATTTTTCCTTTGGCAAGCTCATATTGATGGTTTATTAACTGAACATCCTAGTACAGATCTTAGTGAAGATTATTTTTTCCCCAGTTGTTCGTGTACTATGGAGATAATCTTCATGTTCCTTAAAGTTGCACTCGCGCTAGAGTGGTCAGTGATATTCTTTTCTCACTAGAAGATCCAAAGCCTGTCATAATCTTTCTTTAGCTCATTGTTACATTCTTAGGGTCCATGTGGATTTGCCTTGGCTTTTGCATTTAGGTTGAAGCAGAATCCAAACCAGATCCGCCTAGTGCTTCTAGCCTTCTACTATAGCTATGTATTTGTGTTTGGGAACTATATCCATAGGTGCTTTGGGAACTATATTCTTGAAGTTTTAGACTGGTTTGAAATTTGAGATTTGTCTTTGTAAGCCCAAGGGTACCATGATAATTTCAAAAATTCATTAAAACTCCTAATCTGCTTCCTGCATTATGTTTGGGCCGAAGGACCTGTGGACCGGCTTCAGCCAAAATGGGTTTCTGCCTTTCTGGACTCCAAAGTGCTTCTTAAAAATTTGTCTATGATAAGTACAGCTGTTCATTGTTGTCCATTCTCCTACTGTGCTCCCTATGCACTGGATCATGAACTCTCTTGCTGTTAGAGATTCATTTAGGCTGTTAGTAACGAAAGTTGTTATCAACTGACTTGTATCTCTTCCGTGTTCTTCTAGAATCTGTGCTTGTGTGTATAAATAAGTCCCTTGTGTATCCTGTTGAAATCAATTGATTTGCTTGGAAACCGGTCAAGGTTTTAAGATGGATGATGGATCTTCTTTGGTATGCTTGGTCCTGCACTTGCAGGGACTTGGTAAAAACTGATCATGAGCGGTAGGTGTTTGGTCTTTCAACCTTCCTTGAGCAGTGTTCTATCTTCAAGCTGAGCTCAAGGGATGTCATCTTTTCTTGGTTGGAGGACGGGTAGAAAAGTTATCTAAAGGATCCTATTGAGTGACTTTGAGATGGACCCTATGGAAGAATGGGTGGTAGGGTCTTTTTTCTTGACCGAGACTTCAGGGAGTTGTTGCTTGGGTTCCTTTAATTTGTTTTGTTACCTTGGTTTTTGAACCAAATATATGTATATGTACATAACATACATTAAGTGATCTTTGCAAATTACATGTTGCATACCAGATGGTTTTCTCAAGAGATTAGGTATTACGTTGTTGCACAAATTGCGTGGTATTACTTTGTGAATGAGCTTTTAGGTGCAATCATGTGGTTCTATTTCTTCTTATCTAGTGATATTGAATCATGCATGTGTAGTATGTACTAATACCCTTTATGTTTTAATTCCTCCCTTGCAATATGGTTTTGATGGTTTAGTTTGATTACCAGGATGGCCACAATCGCACTTCATAAAACTATTGCGGCACATCGAGTCCCTGGATCTGGTGATGCTAGTGGTTCTTGTAAGGGATTTAGAAATTTCTCCATAGGATTTATACCCAAGGGCTTAAGGGGCAATGCTAGATTGTTGAGAAAAGTAAGTTCTAGCACAAACCAGTTTAAGTCGTGTGTAATCGAAGCATCAAAATATCCTGCATCAGTAATAGATCCAATTTCTTCCTCTTTGAAAAGTAACAATGTTGATTCAGGGAATATTTCCAGTGAGTATTTATCATTTACTGTGATTCGTAAGCTCTGTTTGGTTCATGGATATAGCGAGGGAAAGGGAAGGAAAGGAGAACACTTTCTTTATTCGGTTAATAAGGAAAAGAGTGAGGAAAATAGGAAGAAAAAGAAAATACAGTGAGAAATAAATTCAATTTTTTTGTGAATTTTGTGAATCAATTCCCTACCTTTTTCCCCAAGTTACAATTGCATTTAAATTTTTTAATTTTTAAATGTTATTTAAGCGTGGAGGAAACAGAAGGGAACTATATTTCCTTCTTATTTTCCTTTTCCTTCTCTTAAGCTATAAGACAAACAACCTTAATCTCTCGATAAACTACTACTACTGACACTATGTGTGGTTATGAATCATTCCACACTTGGGTTTGAGTAAACCTAAAGTGTGTACTCTGCTTCAGGCGAATCTGCTTTAATCTTGATTCGACATGGTGAGTCAATGTGGAACGAGAAGAACTTGTTTAGTGGGTGTGTTGATGTGACATTGACCAATAAAGGCATAGAGGAAGCAATTGAAGCCGGTAAAAGAATTAGCAATATACCTATTGACTTTATATACACTTCTGCGTTGATTCGTGCAAAGATGACTGCCATGCTCGCCATGACCCAACACCGGTGTGAGAAGGTAACTTGGCATCTATGTTACACGGACTCTTCAAAGTGTGTGAGGACACGGGTATGGATTGCCATATCCGACACGGTTACTTTGCCTTTCTTGGCTAAAAATTACTCTAAACTACACTAGAAGATCCTACCCAAGTGTCATACCCATGTCCGCAAAGAGTCATGTTGACACGGCTACACTTCTCTTATTTAGAAGAGTCCATGTAACATAGCAGTCGGCATAAGTATGTCGAAAATATACGTTGCAAAATTTGAATATTTAGGCTTTGTTTGGTTTGTGGATTTAGGGAGCAAAAGAGAGGAAAGCATAGAGGAAAACCCTTTTCTTTGTTTGGTTAGTAAGGAAAACGATGAAGAAATAAGAATGAAAAGAAAATATGTTGAAAGTAAATTTAAAATCTTAATCTTTGTGACTCACTTCACTTGCTCTTTTCTTGAATTCTATTGCATTTCGAAAATTTCAAATGTAATTTAAGCATGGAGGAAAACACTACAGAAATAGTTTCCTTATTATTTTCCTTTTCCTTTACTAAATACGCAAACCAAACGGAGCCTTACATTTCCAGTTCAGTCTAAATAGTTGAATCGTTTCTTTAAGCATAGACTTTGGTCTACTTATCTAGATAATGTTCAATGTTTACATATTATTCGTTTCTCTGATGTCACTTAAGATGTTGGTGTTCCTTATGGCCATCATCCATATTCCCAGTCAACCTTCGTATATTTCCGAAGGAATTCTTGGATCGGAAGGCTTTGTCTGGTTCATGGATTTAGTGAGGGAAAGGTTAAAAAACAATACGGAAAATGCTTCTTTTGTTGTCTGGTTAAAAAAAAATATATTTATAAAATTAGTGAGGAAAATAGGAAGGAAAAGAAAATGGTGAAAAGTAAGTTTAAAAAAAAAAAAAAACTGAATTTTCCTAGTGGTTGCTGAATGCTGATCTTATTTCCTGGAGTTGCTATTTTGTTTTGAAAATGATTAATTTAGTGTCATTTACACATGGAGGAAGAGGAACATACTAGAAAAATTGCTTTTCTTCTCATTTTCTTTTCCTTCTCTAAATTCACAATCCAAACGGAGCCTATGATCTTTATAGGTGGTTGATGATAACCACGATCTGTGTTACCTCCGAATACAATTTGCTACTCTGAAGAGTTTTAACGAGAAATTGCTTAACAAGGAATAAGGATGAAGGGAGTTAAGGCCTACTACGACCAAATTAGATCAGGCTAGGGTATCTGCCATAGATGGTTGAGAAAGTAACACATGTTTAAGTGTGAAATACAGGGTGGATTGGTTAAGCTTTAAGGTTATTTTTGGTAGAATCATGGAGACAAGCTTGTCAGAATTTTGGGATCGGAAGGAAAAGGCAATGTTTTTAGGATTTCTTGTTGGAAGTAGTTTGGATTGTATTTTCTTAAGATTGAGGGTTTTATCGACAAATGGTGCTAGGTTTTGTAATCAAAGGTTCGAGGGTTTTGGGGAATTAACATGGTCCTACTAATAGTTTATTGTATGTTTAGGCATCGAAGTAGTGCTTGAATCAAAATAAGACAAACAAAGAAACAAAAAAAATATTAACAATCTCACTGTGGGCTTAATGAGAAGAAAGTGGACTCCATGAAATGAGTAATGTTATGAAAAGATTGTTGATTAACAAATATTTTGAGCCATCTTCACAAAAGCTGCGTCCGAGACATGGTAAAAAAAGTTCCAACATCAGGCCCCATTAAGCGAGGGTGTTTGGAGGTTTAAATAGGGTATGGGCTTAAGCTTGTGGCTTAATTTGCAGAAAATGGTTGCTAGACCCAACCTTTGGCATTATTTGCACAAAATCTTTGCCTTGGGCTTGATCTTGTGTTCTAATGTTTGGCTAATCGAGCTTTAACCAATAATCACTGCACCAAGCATCTACTATCCGGAGAAGGTAAAGTTGTACTTACTTACTTAGCACTAACATGTGGAATTAGTACATCATAGAAATAGGTATTTCAACTAATAGGAGTTAGAATAAAGTGACTCCAACCAAATACATCAAGAAATTGTCTCCATTATATGAAATTTATAACAAGAACAATTCGAAGTTACATAGGAGTGAGTGGTTTTAAAGTACCCGATCAAAAAATGTAAAAACAATATGTTAGATACATTTGCAAATGTATGCGGAAGTTAAC
Source organism: Hydrangea macrophylla (assembly GCA_033977485.1). NCBI lineage: Eukaryota > Viridiplantae > Streptophyta > Magnoliopsida > Cornales > Hydrangeaceae > Hydrangea > Hydrangea macrophylla. The sequence goes on along the minus strand of CM066984.1, from coordinate 44,536,388 downwards.
ATGTTGGCTCAATCTTTAAAATAGAAAAAGTATTGAGTAATTTGAGTGAGCACAAAACTACTTTTGAAGAAAAGAGAGAGAGAGAGAGAGAGAGAGAGAGAGAGAGAGAGAGAGAGAGAGAGAGAGAGAGAGAGAGAGAGATAGAGTTTAAATAGCAAAGACGAAGAAGGAAGAAAGGCAAGACAAATGGAAAATAGCTAAAAGGAATGTTCATCAACTTTAATCTTTCAAATAGAAAAAGTAATGAATAATTTGAGTGAGCACAAAACTACTTTTGAAAAAACGAGAGAGAGAGAGAGAGAGAGAGAGAGAGAGAGAGAGAGAGAGAGAGAGAGAGAGAGCTCAAAACTACTTTTGAAGAAACGAGATATATATATAGAGAGAGAGTTTAAATAGCAAAGACAAAGAAGGAAGAAAGGCAAGATAAATGGAAAATAGCTAAAAGGAGTGTTCATCAACTTTAATCTTTAAAATAGAAAAAGTAGTGAATAATTTGAGCAAGCACAAAACTACTTTTGAAGAAACGAGAGAGAGAGAGAGAGAGAGAGAGAGAGAGAGAGAGAGAGAGAGAGAGAGAGTTTTAATAGCAAAGACGAAGAAGGAAGAAAGGCAATACAAATGGAAAATATCTAAAAGGAGTGTTCATCAACTTTGTTATTACATCTAACATAAAGGTATTTGAGGAAAGACTAAACTTTTTATTTACAGAATTCTAATGATTTTGATTGAATGTTTATACCATTTAGGATCTGTTCTATGTAAGTAATAAATACATATTTTATTTTTTTTGAGCATTACTGGTTTCACTTCTTACTAATTTCAGAGCAGAGGATATTGACGAGGTCTCTATTACATATTTCCTCACAACATTTAAGAGAGCACCAAGCTGATGAGCAAGCAAACTACGATAAACCCTTGTACAAGAGCAGTGCCAATGGGATCATAGATTAAATTTAAAACAAAAAAGGATATTACATGATCTATCCATGGTGATAGGATCCCCAGCTGGTGCAGTATACTAGACTGAAGTGTGTATCAAGGTGCTAGCCGAAACGATACATCAATGCATCTTGCATGCTTGGCATGTCAGCCACATCAGCCCCTTTCCTACTGTTAGAATATAAGTATTAATATTAAGGGTATTTTTGTTATTTTCGTGATTATATGATTGATATATATATATATATAAGTGTGGGCTAACCTAATTAGGTTAAGCCTTCTCTTTCTCTCTATTCTCTCTTTGAACATGGTATCAGAGCCACCCGAATAGGCTTCTCGGCGCCGCACACCACCACCACCATCACCACCATCACAGCCGCATCACTATTCACGCAGTTACTGTTCATGCAGTTACTATTCACCGAACACTGTTCATGCAGTAACTATTCATCGTTTCTTCACTTTCTTGAACTCCAACCGTCCAAGGGATTATATTCACATACATCCGAACTCGATTAGGCAATTTTGATTGGTGGTTTCTTTGTTCGTGTTGTCTCGGTCCTTTATGGACCTTATTGGTTAGTTCCGTTTGAGTTTATTGGTATTGGTGTTGATGTTGCTTCTTGTTCGTTGTTAGTATTTTTCCTTTGTTATTCGGTATAAGACTCCTACTGTTTTTGGTTGACATGGCTGACAAGAAAGGTTCTATTTCTTCGTCCGATGTTGTGAGTATGCAAATTATCACTACTAAGTTGAATGGGTCCAATTACTTGTTGTGGGCTCAAGCTATGAAAGTCGCCTTAGGGGCTAGGAAGAAGTTGAAATATATTGAGTCTGTTGCTCCTGCTAAGGATAGTAAGGATTATGAAGATTGGGTGTCTGAGGATTATGTGGTTATGTCCTGGTTGTGGAATAGTATGGAACCTACTGTGTGTTCGAGTGTCATGTTCTTGTCCTCAGCCAAAGAGATTTGGGAGTTTGTTCATGAGACGTTTTCCATGAAAAAGAATGTTTCTCGCGTTTATGAGGTATATCAAAATTTGTTTCTGCTTCAACAGGGTGATAAGGCGGTTAGTGAATACTACAGTACATTTAAGGGACTCATGGATGAATTGAATCAGTATCATCCTATCACTAATGATGTTGACGTTACCAAGCAACAACGAGATGAATTTTATGTCTCCAAGTTCTTATTTGGGTTACATTCGAATCTCCAGTTTGTTAAGTCACAGATTTTGTCCGGTGATGGTAGTATTCCATCCTTGAGCAATGTGTATTCTCGTGTGCTCCGCGTTACTCCAGAGTCTTCCTCCTCCGCCTCTTCTAAGCCTGTTGGGAAAGAAAATTCTGCACTTCTTACATCTACGGGATATAGAGGGGCCTTTTGTGATCGTGGCAATTTTCCTGGTAATAATCGCGGTCGCTGTGGTCGTGGCTTTGGCAATTCCCCTCCTATGTTTAATGGTAATCGAGGACGAGGAGGTCCTCCGGGACGTGGTCGTGGTTTTGGTCGATGCCGTGGTTCTCTTTATTGCACACACTGCGGGGGTGACAATCATACTGTGGATAGGTATTATGATATCTATGGTAAGCCATGGGAGACCTCACCTAATCCAGCCCTGTACTCTTCTGACAATGCTTCTGGGTCTCAACAGGAAGTTAGTACTCCTACTCCACCTGCCGTAGCATCTTCAAATGAGTCTATCACTCTCTCGCGAGAGGAATACAATGCCTTAATCCAACAACAGCAGCAACAATCCTTGTCTAGTACTGCTGGTTTTGCACAGTCAGGTAATATTGCGTGTTTTTCTTCATTTGCTCCTTCACCATGGGTCATCGACTCAGGGGCTTCGGCACATATGACTGGTAAGTCCAATGTATTTTCACAATTGCTTAGTCCACCCACACAGCCTTCTGTTGTTTTAGCTGATGGACGATCTTGTCCTATTATTGGTCATGGTCCTGTTTCTCCCACCTCATCTCTTTCATTGCCATCTTTAAATTATATTCCTCAATTTCCCTTTAGTCTCCTATCGGTCAGTCAACTTACTAAATCTTTAAATTGTTCTGTAACATTTTATCCCTCTCATTGTGTTTTTCAGGACCTCAGCTCGAAGAAGATGATTGGTGGAGGTCGTGAGCAAGATGGTCTTTATTACCTGGATCAACATCCAATAGCGAATAAAACGACAACTTTACATACAGCTGTTTCACCACATCAATGGCACTGCCATCTGGGTCATCCTTCACTACAGTCCTTGTAGTTGGTTTTTCCGTCCTTTAAGTCTATGTCTAGTTTAGAGTGTGAGGCTTGCCAGCTACGTAAGCATCATAGGGTGTCTTTTCCTTTACGTAAAAATAATCGTCGGGCCACTCTTTTTGAGTTGGTTCATTCCGACGTTTGGGGTCCGTCTAGACATAAGAGTCTGTTAGGTTTTTCTTATTTTGTGTCTTTTGTGGATGATTGTTCCAGGATGACATGGTTATTTTTAATGAAAGAACGTTCAGATATTTCTTCTATTTTTCAATTATTTCATAAAGAGATTATGACTCAGTTTGGTTGCACTATTCGTATTTTACAATCTGATAATGCTTTGGAATATGTTAAAGGACCTCTTCAGTCCTATTGTGATTCTCAGGAGATAATTCATCAATCCTCTTGTGGTTATTGTAACGCCCCGAAAATCAAGCCACATGGGCGAGGTCAACGAGCCAAACCATATAAAGGAAAGCAAGGGATAGTTCTACATAAACCAATCTACAAGGTGGAAGCATATAGGGGAATCCTATGTGGATTCCAAAGAAAAGTTAATAAGTCAAGGGTTGACCCACGAGGACCAAACGGATCAAATAGGGTCAACTAACATAGTTTGATTTTGAAAAGAGTTTGTAAAGAAGTATAAAGAAACTTCAAAGGTTTAAAAGTAACAAGTAATGAAGTTTACATTGAGAGTTTATCATTAAAGCGGTTTTTGAAGGAATACGACCAAACGGTCCTTCAGAAATTGAAAGTAGTAATTTTTCCTTAAAAGGGTAACCATGGGCTAAGAATTGCTAATAAGTGTTAAAAACATAATTTAACAAGGATCCAAGAAGATCCAACTAACAAGTTCAAGAACAAGAAGGAATTTACAAATAACATCTTGTAATTCAAATATCCAAATGAGATAACGGTAACAACAATTACAATGTTCCTACCATGCACTATATCATTGGAACATTAACATATCACAAGACTTCCTCGTAAGGAATCTTACAAAACGAGATGCCATTCGTCGGATAACTCTTGGGCCTTGCCCTAATCAACATTTCTTGAAAAATGGGGTTTTATAGATTCATTAAGCACGATGGCTCAGTAGAAAACATTGTAGAAATGTACTACTACTTCTAAAATCATGCTAAGATATGCGGTGCAATGATTTGCCACCGTGGCAATGCAAATAGCCGTAAGGCCAAACCATGCAACTTCCCGATACCAAATTCCATAACCACTCACTCTCAACACCGGATGCGAGCCACTCCAACGTGAGTGTAGCATACAAGATCTCCGGTAGCTAACCGGATGTGACCTTGCGTTTTCGAATGTTTCAAGGATCACAAACAACCTTCCTCACCTCAGGTGCGCTTCCGGAATTTCATCAAATTACAACCCCAAACGGGGATTCAAAAGGCATTCCCCAATCGTGGGAATTCTAACAAGATTCATACTCCCAAGCCCAATACCATGAATGCTATGCCGACTTAGCGATTATGAAATGTGACAACAATGACTATGCAACCACAATGTTATTTCTAAGAATTTCATTTGTCAAGAAATTACACATGGTAGTTCATAATATCAAGGCTAAATGATTTGGTTGGAAATCATGTAAAGCATAATCCACCACTTAAGCAAATAAGCAATTTATAGTATCTTTAATCTAGTTAAAGCATAGCAACCAAATGACATTTGGGATAACATAGTTACAACTAAGCACATAAGGGCACATAATCACATAGACAAATATGTAGAAAATTCCTAAGCAAGATTAATAAGTATTAGGACTAATCCTACACATAGCAAACCATGAAATTAGATGTAGGAGTGCACTTAGTCAATGAAATCTACCTCTTGAGTATTTGAGCAAATACTCTCACCAAAAAAATCCAAAGAAGAAATTATGTATATTAGCAAATCCCATAAGCTATCAACACCTAGTTAAATAAAATCACATTTAGAAATCATAACCATGGTGAAACAAAACAACACAAACTACCTCTTAAGTTCTAGAGCAAGAAACTCAATAAATATGAAGCCAAAATGGAAAAGGAGAGTACCCAAAGGAAGCTCTTTGCAAGGGGAACAAATAGATCTCTAATGGTCTTGACCCAAATATGCTTGAAATGTCTTCAAAATGAGCTTGAAGGTCTAGGTTTCCATGGAGTTTTATCTCCCAAAAACTAGAGAGAGACAGATGAGAGAAAAAGAAAAAGAAAATGAATGAGAGAGAGAGAGATATAGGTGGGTTATATAGGGAGAAAGAGAGGAGGGGAAGCTTCCTAGGGAAGCCTTAGTGGTTGGGGTGGTTGAGAGTGTTGGGAGTGGTTGAGAGTGGTTGGGATGTGACTTGTGGGTCTCATCCTTGTCTCCCACACCCACACACCCACACACAAATATGCAATATGCATATGCACACATGTGCCAAAACAAATACCAAAGTGATACCACTATGTACCAAAATAAAATACACTGTCCCAAACCAAGACCCACATTGGTCCAAAATTACCAAAGTACCCTTTTAAAATTCTGGGTTTCTACAGTTATACTCCACAACAGATGGTGTAGTTGAACGGAAAAATAGACACCTTCTTGAGGTTGCCCGAACAATTATGTTGCACATGCAAGTTCCTAAACAATTTTGGGGGGATGGTGTACTCACTGCCTGTTATCTTATTAATCGCACGCCTTCATCTGTTCTTTGTGGTGGCATTCCTCATTCTGTTCTCTATCCAGATAGATCATTGTTTGCTTTACCACCACGTGTATTTGGTTGTGTTGCATTTGTTCATGTTCTTACTCTTGGTCATGATAAATTGGATCCTCGGGCCACCAAATGTATATTTGTGGGATATTCACGCACTCAAAAAGGTTATAGATGTTGGAATCCTCAGAGTCGTCGTTATGTGGTTAGTGTAGATGTCATCATTTTTTTCGTCCTCCGGTGCTTCCTTAGATGTTGATGTTCTTGCTCCATCGTCCACTATTCCCTTATCCATTCCTCCTTCTAGTTCTCCTCCCTTGCAGGTGTATCGTCGTCGTGACAAGCCATCCAGTATTCATGACCCGCCAGCTCCACCTCCATCTTCATCCACTTCGGCTGAGGTTGCCCAATCTCATAATCTACCTATTGCTCTTCAAAAAGGTACTCGTTCTTGCACTCACCATCCTATTGATCAGGTTGTTTCATATTCTCATTTTTCGTCTCCACTGCGCTCCTTTGTTAGTGCTTTATCTTCAGTCTCTGTTCCTCAGTCTCATACTCAGGCATTGGTTTCTCCGGGTTGGAAGAGTGCTATGGATGATGAGATGTTGGCGTTGTCTAAAAATGGTACGTGGAAGTTAACTGATCTTCCTTATGGGAAACGTGTTGTAGATTGTCGTTGGGTTTATGTGGTTAAGTATCATCCGGATGGTACTGTCGAACGGTTGAAAGCTCGTTTGGTGGCTAAAGGTTACACTCAGACTTTTGGTGTGGATTACTTCGAAACCTTTTCCCCTGTTGCTCGTCTCAATTCTGTTCGTATTTTATTGTCTGTTGCTGTTACTCAGGGATGGCCTCTATATCAACTTGACATTAAGAATGCCTTTCTTCATGGTGACCTACAGGAGGAAGTGTATATGGAGCAACCTTTTGGGTATGTTGCTCAGGGGGAGTCACATAAAGTATGTAGGTTGAAGAAAGCCATTTATGGCCTTAAACAGTCTCCAAGGGCTTGGTTTGACAAGTTTAGCCAAGTAGCTATTTATGGCCTTAAACAATCTCCAAGGGCTTGGTTTGACAAGTTTAGCCAAGTAGCTAGTTCATATGGGTTGAAAAGAACTAGTTCTGATCATTCAGTTTTTGTGAGACACTGTGAGAAAGGTACGATAGTTCTAGCAGTTTATGTGGATGATATAGTTATTACTGGCAGTGACAGTGAATGTATACAGTTATAAAAGTCTCATTTAAGTAAGCATTTTCATATGAAGGATTTGGGGCTACTACGTTATTTTTTGGGTATTGAGGTAGCAAGGTCTAAGGAAGGAATTTTCTTATCCCAAAGAAAGTATGTCCTTGACCTTCTAGATGAAACAGGATTGATGGGTTCAAAACCTGTTGACACTCCAATGGACTCAAATATTAAGTTTAGTAAAGATGATGGAGAAGAATTCAATGATGCTGGAAGGTATAGAAGACTTGTGGGCAAGTTGATTTATTTAACCGTAACTCGATCAGATATCACCTTCTCTGTTGGAGTTGTTAGTCAGTTTATGCAGAGTCCCAAGTTTTCACATTGGGAGGTAGTGTGTCGTATATTGAGGTATTTGAAAGGTGCCCCTGGTAGAGGCTTAGTGTTGAAGCCTTCAGATAATTTGGAGATAGTTGGGTTCTCAGATGCCAGTTGGGCAGGAGACAGTCTTGATAGGCGTTCAGTATCAGGGTTTTGTGTGTTCGTTGGTGGAAATCTCGTCAAATAGAAGAGCAAAAAGCAAAATGTAGTTGCACGATCAAGTGCAGGGGCTAAGTATAGAGCTATGGCTTATACTACATGTGAGTTGTTATGGGTGAAGACTATTCTGCAAGAGATGGGATTTCCAAGAAGTAAACCTATGAAGATGTATTGTGACAATCAAGTAGCTATGTACATTGTGAGTAATTCAGTGTTTCATGAGAGGACCAAACATATTGAAGTTGATTGTCATTTTATCAGAGATATGGTTATGAGAAAGGAAATTGTTACTTCTTTTGTTAGGTCTAGTGAGCAACTAGGAGATATTCTTACCAAGGCACTGAATAGAGGACCGTTCTATGATCTTTGTAACAAGCTGGGCATGATAGATATCTATGCTCCAGCTTGAGGGGGAGTGTTAGAATATAAGTATTAATATTACGGGTATTTTTGTAATTTTCGTGATTATATGATTGATATATATATAAGTGTGGGCTAACCTCTCTTTCTCTCTATTCTCTCTTTGAACACCTACGCCGATAGACCATTAGATTTTGGCCTCGTGTATCCCAAATTAATCAGCTTTTGTACCAGCTTTTTCTCAGCATCTGCCTCAAGCGTGGAACTATTCTTCGGAATTTTGCAAGCTGGTATTACATTTAGAGCCGTCTTTAAAACTAATCGACGAGCAATGCCAGAACCTATATTACCAGACGCTCCTCCAAGTAGAAGTGACACTCACAGTGTTTTCTGGATGCTCCTCCAAATCTATGTAAATATAGATTTGTCTTGAATTAAGATTTAATTTGCTGTTTTTTAATTTTTGTATTGCTTTTTATGCTTATTGTTAGACTAATGTGTGCTATTGGAACAAATTTACTGCAAGATGTTCACATACGGGATAACACCCAAAAGTATTCATGTAAATCCGAAACTTGGAATTGTCAAATGTTTTTCTTTGTATTTTCACAAACATCATTTGCGTGGGTTCGGATTAAAAGTTCGTGTACGAAAACCCTTTTTGTTAGTATTATCTTGAAGTAGTAAATTGTTAATAGTTTGTTAAGGTTTATCTATTGTCAGTTGGTTTGAGTAATTAGTTGTTGGCTTAGTCATGGCTCCGTCCTTCGGTAATAAAGTAGTCATAAGCTAGGAAGCACCGACACTGCTAAGAGGTGACGTGTCGCGTGTCATATCATGTTCGATGCACGGACACGACACTTCGTGGACACTTTCCTTGCAGTGTTGACGTGCAATTTTTTAGGATTTTGTCATGTTGACATGTCGGTGTCGTGTCGTATCCGTGTCCGTACTTCATAGGTCACAAGTTGGTATATTAATAAGATTGAGGAGATGTACAATGGATTGTGACCATAGTTAGTGTTAGAGTTTATTTAAGGGTATTTGGGGCTTTTTTGTTGTACTTATATATTTGTAGACATTAGTGAGTAATAATCAAGTTACCCTAATACATTGTCTTCTACAAGTTCTCTTCCCCTCTCTTCTTCCTTCTTAATATCTAACCCTGATTTAGTATATCATTTAACTTGGTATCAAAGCCAAGCGATTCAGGCCAAAGAGCTCTCGAAATGTAAAATACACACATACAAAGGTGCTAACATCACATCTCATCTGCTATGTCATTTTCCGACAAGTGTCGTCATGACGATGTCATCATGACGCCATTGTTTCTTGATGAAAAACACATGGTCCTACTAACCTCGTGAAGTTATGGACTTTTCGTTACGATGCTTCGATCAGTTATGGACTTTTCGTTACGATGCTTCGATCCACCATCAAGGGGCTCGATCTACTCCTTCATAGTGTTTCTTCAGTGCCGCTTTCTTTTTTAATTTTTTAAAAAATTTTTTTCCACTGTTGTTGGTTCGAGTATTTGACATGGGCCTTCTTTTGAAACTTTTGGGTATCCTTGAACATTTTGGGTGATCTAAAGGTACTATTTGGTAGATTGTTGTAGTTTGTGTTGTGTTCTCCTCCATTCGGCGGTTTCTGATAGGTTTGTTCTATTTGGTTGTTGTTTTGGCTGGGGGCAAAACTAAGCCTAAGTCTAGCAGAAACGCATATGCTAAGATGGATCATGGATGTCTGGTAAAATAAGTAAAGATAGAACAAGAAATTACTATTCATGAAAGGATAAAATTAGCACCCACTTGAGATAAAATACAAGAAAATTGGTTAAGATGGTTTGGACATGTTCAAAGAAGATCAACAGCTACACCAGTTAGGATGATTTATAGCATCTACATTGAGGCTTATGCTAGGGTAGGGAAGACCAAAATTGACATGGATAGAGGTAATAAGAAAGAACAGTTGATTATAAGTTGAGTGAGGCTGCAGTCTTAGGCCGAGCAGAATGGAGACGAAAGATTCATGTAGCTGACCTCAAATAATTCGGGACGAGACTTAGTTGAGTTGAGCGTAGTTGTATAAGAGGGTTGATCTCGGTACGTGCTGCAGCCACTACAATCAAATTATTACCACTCTTACTGTAGCAAGCTTGGTAACCATGACTGAATTTGTCAGAGGCTGATTTGATAGGGGACTGAGAGATCACCTGACATTGATCACTAAATACAAACTTGATCGACCACATTAGTCACATATGCAATACATAGCTGCAGGGTATCTGACAAGTAGACTTGGGCAGCTAAGCGGCTTAAGTAAGTTCTTTTTTCCAAGGTTCTGTTTGGTTCCTGGATTTAGTGAGGGAAAGGAACAGAAAACAGGAGGGAAACACTGTTCTTCAGAAAATAGGAAGGAAATGACAATAGGGTAAAAACAAGATTAAATTTTTTGAACTTTGTGAGTCAAATCTCTTCTGTTTTTTTTTTCTCGAGTTCTTATCATACTTTGAATTTTTATTTTATTTTATTTCTGAAGTTAATTAACACTGAGGTAAACAGTAAGGAATTAATTTTCCCTCTCGTTTTCCTTCTTTAAACGCGCAATACCAAACAGAGCTCTAAAGTAATAACTAGATAGTTATATTTAAATGGATTTATTTTGTGGTATGTTGCTTACATTTCCTACCGTTACTAAGAAAGAGCATCTAACTTCTAATGCTCAGACACTGGCATATTAACCCTGTTACTTCAGGTGCCAGTAATTATGCATAATGAGAATGACCAAGCCAAACTTTGGAGTGAGATTTATAGCGAAGAGACCAAGAAGCAATCAATTCCAGTTGTGACAGCTTGGCAGCTGAATGAAAGAATGTAATTTTGCTGTTTTATCTATTGTTTGTTCACATTCCACTTAATACCCCAAGTTTTCTGGCATTATCGAATGTAAAATGGCTTTTTTTTTTCTTTTTATTTATTTATTATTTTTTTTCAGGTACGGGGAGTTGCAGGGTTATAATAAGCAGGAGACTGCTAAGATATATGGAAAGGAGCAAGTGCATCAATGGCGAAGAAGTTATGATATCTCTCCACCAAATGGCGAGAGCCTGGAAATTGTTTCTCAAAGAGCTGTTGCATATTTCAGAGAACATGTAAGGATGGCTATACTTACGCTCTACTTGGTCCATAGATTCATTGAGGGGAAAGAACAGAAAAACACTGAGGAAAACACATCACTTTGTTTGGTAAATAAGGAAAACTGTGAGGATAATAAGAAGGAAAAGAAAATACAGTGGAATATACATTAAAGTTTTATAATTGACTCACTTTCCACTTTTATTGAGTTGTTTTTTACATTAAGAATTTTTTTGATAGTTTGTATGTTTGTTTAAGCATGAAGAAATCAGTAGGGAAATAGTTTTGCTTCTTGTTTACTTTCCTTCCTCTTTTTCTTTCCTAAATCTGCGAACCAAATGAACCCTTATTTTCCAGATTTAAATGAGATGCCATAGGCTTTTTCTGCTTCATGGATTTGGTGAGAGAAAGGAAGGAAATAAAATAGAGTGAAAAATAAATCGAAAGTTTCAAATTTTATCAGTAAGTTTTCATCCTCTTTTCTGGAGTTCTGATTATTTAATCATAAATAACTAATTTCTTTTCCTAGTATGTATCGAGAAAAAACACTAGGGAATATACTTGGGAAATAGTCTTAGTTTCCTTTTTATTTTCCTTCTTTAATGCACAAAGCAAATGCAGCGATTTTTGCAGACATTGATCAATAAAGGTTCTAGCTAATGCATCCTTAACATGTCCGTCCATATGCGTGGTGTTACGAGGTTCTGTATGCCAATTTATAAGTGTCCTATTAACTTAGAAACACTATGCTTCAGATAGTGCCCCAACTTCTGTCGGGAAAGAATGTGATGGTTGCTGCCCATGCAAATTCACTGAGGTCTATCATTGTGTATCTTGACAAGTTAACTTCTCAGGATGTAAGTCCTCTCTCTTTGAAAATGCGACTATTGTGAATGCAAATTTTCATCGGCGTATGACAAATGAATTTTCTTTGTGTCGTTCTAATCAGGTTATTAGCTTAGAACTATCAAACGGGGTACCAATGCTTTATATATATAAAGACGGGAAATTCATCCGACGAGGAAGTCCTATGGGTTCTGACGAGGCAGGTGTTTATGCTTATACACGGGTATGCACTTATGGCACCATAATTCTGTTAAACAATGAATTGCTTAAAGCTTAGGTTTCTAACTATTAGTTAGAACCTTTTATATTAATCATAAAGAAGAATAAAACAAATATTACAAATAGGTCCTTGGACGTATAACAAAAAATAAAACATAACAATAAAATAACTCTAACACTCCTCCTCAAGCTGGTACAAAATATCTCTCATTCCCTGCTTGTCCAGGATAGTATGAAACGGACGACTCTCAGCGGCTTTAGTCAGAACATCAGCAACTTGATGGCAAGACTTCACAAAGGGAACACAAATAATACCACTACTAATATTTTCTTTGATGAAGTGTTGATCAATCTCCACGTGCTTTGTTCTATCATGTTGAATAGGGTTATAAGTTATACTGATGGCCGCTTTGTTGTCACAATATAGCTTCATAGAATCTATCAGTTCAATCTTCAAGTCCTTCAGCAAAGACTTGATCCATAATAGCTCACAAATAAATGCCTTGGGCCATAGCCCTAAATTCAGCTTTTGCATTAGACCTGGCCATTACATTCTGCTTTTTACTTCTCCAGGTAACAAGGTTACCTCCTACAAACGTGCAGACTGAAATGGACCTCCTATCTGTAATAGAACCAACCCAATCTGCATCAGTGTATGCTTCCACCCTTAGATGGTCATGTCTCGCAAAGTGCAAGTCTTTTCCAGGAGCTGACTTTAAATACCGAAGAATCCGAAAAATAGCCTCTTGATGTGACTCTCGTGGAGAATGCATAAAATGACTGACAACACTAATTGCAAAAGCAATATGAGACAGATAAATAAGCTTACCAACGAGTCTGATAACTCCCCCTGTCCACTAATTCCCCACTACTATCATCGCTAAGTTTATGATTTTGTTCCATAAGAGTATCACAAGCTTTGCTGCCAAGTATCATTGTTTCCTTCAACAAGTCAGGACAAACTTCCTTTGGGAAATAAAAATCCCATGTTTGGACCGAGCAAGTTCAATCCCAAGAAAGAACTTCAAGGCCCCCAAGTCCTTAGTCTCAAACTCAGAAGCTAACTGCTTCTTCAACCTTTCCATTCCCTTAAAGTCATTCCTTGTTAACACAATATCATCAACATAGACAATAAGGGCAGTAGTTTTACCCTGTGATGAATGTTTGATGAACAATGTGTGATCTGCATGACTCTGTCTGAACTAGGGGTGTGTTTTGGAACGGAAATTCCGATTCCGACCGATTCCGATCCGAAAATTTCCGATTTTGGCAAGTAAAAATACAATCCGAATTCCGAAATTCCGAATTCCGAAAATTCCGAAAAATTTCGAAAATTCCGAAAATATGCCGAAAATATTCCGGAAATATGCCGAAAATTTCGAATTTTTTTTTCAGAATTCCGAAAATATGCCGAAAATATTCCGAAAAATATATTCCGAAAATTTTTCGAAAAAATTCCGAAAAATTCCGAAATTACCTTACACTACTTGTCCCACATCAGTTAGCCATGAAAAAGGATAAGGAATGTGAGTCTATAAATTAGTCCCAACTTGATCCACATTAGTCCAACCACTAAGCTTGTATCGGAAAATTCCGAAAATTTCCGAAATTTTTCCGAAAATATCCGATTCCGAAAAATTCCGAAAAAATTTCAAAATTTTCCGAAAATGATCCGATTCCGAAAATTTCGAAAATTCCGAAATTTCAGAAATTTCGGAATCGGAACGGAAAATGAAAATTCCGAATTTTCGGAATAAGAATCGGAACGCCGAAATAATTTTCGAAAATTTCGGAATTTTTTCCGAAACTCCTATTTCTGATCCGATCCGGCCGAAACACACCCCTAGTTTGAACCCAAACCGAAGCATGATCTGTGTGAATCTCTCAAACCAAGCTCTAGGAGACTATTTGAGGCCATCTAATGATTTTTTAAGCCTACATACCTTCCCATCTGTCTTGGAGTCCTCGAACCCTGGAGGGATATCCATGTAAACCTCTTCTTTTAAATCACCATGCAAGTAGGCATTCTTCACATCAAACTGGTGAAGTGGCCAATCTTGGTTAGCTGCTTGGTAAAGACGGATCTAATCGTGTTCATCTTCGCGACTGGAGCAAAGGTCTCCTCATAGTCCATCCCGTAGGTCTGAGTAAACCCTTTTGCCACCAACTGAGCTTTATACAATAGAACCATCAGCCTGATGCTTGACTGTGTACACCCACTTGCAACCCACAGTCCTCTTTCGTTTAGGTAACACGATCAACTCTCAAGTACCAGTCTTTCGAAGAGCTTTTATCTCCTCAATCATGGCATGTTTCCACTTGGGGTCAGCAAGAGCTTCCTATACATGGTTAGGAACACTAATAGATGAAAGTTTTGAAAGGAATGCTTTATAGGAAGGAGAGAGATGAGAATAAGACACAAAGTTAGATATCGGATGTTGAGTATAGGATCCAACACCCTTTCGAACATCAATAGGGACATCTAAATCGTCTAAGTCAAGAGATGTTATATCAGAGGAGTTACTTGAATCTTCATCACTTAGAGAGAATGGCAGTGGCAGTGGCAGTGGCAGTGGCAGTGGAGGAGCAGGAGTAGTACTAACTTTTGGACTGTTTGTGATCTTTCTTTTACTCCATGTTTCCTTGGAATAAACTCTCAACTCATTCTCCCTCTGCCTCTCAATTACCTCTTCTTCTTCAGGCTCCCTCTCACCTTTTTCACTCTCTCTCTGGTTCAACTCTCTCTACTGCGGGCTCTTTTCCCTCAACTCTCTCTGCCTCAATCATCATAGGCAAAACGGGTATATCTCTTCACACCTCTGCTCCCCCTGAAGAGGTACCGGAGAGTCAAGAAAGTAGGACTGGGACTCATGAAATGTGACATCCATAGTGACGAACCATTTCCTAGATGGAGGATGGTAGCACTTGTAGTCCTTTTGAGTGGGGGAGTAATTGACAAACACACTTAATGGTACGAGGGTCTAATTTTCCACGGATTGGACTGTGGTTATGAACAAAGCAAACACAACCAAAAACACGAGAATGAATAGATGAGGATAGAGAAGAGTGAGAAAGAATCTGCAGAGGTGTTCTCTTATCAAACACACGAGTAGGGAGACGGTTGATAAATTAAGCTGCGGTTAACACCGGCTCACCCTAATAGGAGAGAGGGGCTTGAACCTGGAAGAGTAAAGACCGAGCAACATTTAAAAGGTGGCGATTCTTACGCTGAGCGGCTCAGCCACTCCATTTTGTTGTGGAGTGTCAGTACAAGAATACTGATGGATAATCCCATGGGAACATAATACTTACCTAGACCCGAATCAATATACTCAACTCCATTATCAGACCTTAAGACTTTCACCACCGTCCCGAACTGGGTACTTACCATTTTGTGAAAATTTTGAAAAATAGAGAAAACTTCTCATTTTTCTTTCCTCATATACAACCACGTAGGACAGTTCAGGAAGGACCCCAAACATCAGAATGTATTAATGCAAAAGGAACATAACTTTTAATATTACGGGGAGCATAAGAAGCTCGAAAATATTTCCCTAGTTCACAGGCATCACAAAAAATATAAGAGTTGAACTAGCAGTATTACCAACATGAGAAGGAAACATATATTTAAGTATAGACAAAGATGGATGTCCTAATCTCCTATGCCAAAACACTAAATCTTCAGCTTTATTTTTCAAAACGACAGTATTAGTAGCAAGCTTCTCTCCCTCATCCAGATTCTTCTCTCCCTCTTCCAGAATATAAAGCCCCTGTGTCTCTCTACCACTGCCAATCACCCTCTTCGTGATAAGATCCTGAAAGACACAATAAGAGGGGAAAAAAGCTTGCAGAATAATTCAAATCTTGAGTAATACGACTTAAGGATAAAAGATTATGAGAAAAACTAGGGACATGTAAAACAGAAGTCAGGGATAAAGGAGTGACACGGATAAGACCTTTCTCCGTGACGGAGGAAAATGTACCATCAGCAATTCTAACTTTGTCCTGACCGAAACAGGGCTTATAAACACAAAAAAAGATCAGAAGAACAAGACATATGGTCAGAAGCACCTGAATCTATAATCCAATGGGATGAAGAAAGAGAAAGAAAATGTCTTGCAGGTGTGACAATGTTACCTGATTGTGCAAAAGAGGATGAAGTACGAGCAGCTGCCGCCGGGTCATCAAATTCCTGAGAGTGTCAAGCTCGGCAGTAGATAAAGGGCTCAGATCAATAGTAGGAGCAGCATCAAGTTGTCAACACTAGGTGGAGTATCAGTATCAGTAGTAGTATGATGAGCACGAGTACCACCTCCTCGGCCACGCGAATGACCTCCACGAACGCCTCCCCTACCATTAGGGGGATGTCCATGAAGGCTCCAACAATTGCCCCGAGTATGATGGGGCCGATGACAATAATCACAAATCACGACAAGTCGGTCTGAAGGAGTAGACTGCTCGGTCCCTCTCTGGGCAGGACACAAACTGGAGCAGAACACTCAGTGGATGCAGGTAGAAGCATAACAGACCTAGACAAACCAACGGCTTCCACCACCATTCCGACCGTGGTTACACCCTTGGATCCCAATCTCAAAATTACTGCCGTTTCTTTCAATGGCCAAAAGTACTTGAAATGGTCACAGGCGGTAGAACTCTATCTGAAAGCACGCGGAAAGACGAGACATCTTGATGTGCGTGTTACTGCCCCTTCTACTACTGATCCGGGATATGACAAGTGGGAGATTGAGAACTCTATTATCATGTCTTGGTTCATTAATTCCATGGTTCCTGAGATTGGTGACATTTTTTATCGCATGAAGACAGCTAGGGCTATTTGGGACACTATTGCTTCCATTCTCTCTACTTCGAGCTCTTTTCCCTCAACTCTCTCTACCTCAATCATCATAGGCAAAATGGGTAGATCTTCACACCTCGGATCCCCCTGAAGAGGTATCGTAGAGTCAAGAAAGTAGGACTGGGACTCATGAAATTGGTTAGATTGAGAACTCTATTATTATGTCTTGGCTCATCAATTCCATGGTTCCTGAGATTGGTGAGAGTTTTTATCGCCTGAAGACAACTAGGGCTATTTGGGACACTGTTGCTTCCACTTTCTCTTGAAGGGGGAATTATGCTCAAGAGTTTGAGCTTATCTGCCGTTTTGAGCATGGTGATATGACCGTCACCCAATACTAAACCTTCCTCACTACGAGTTGGGATAGAGTTGATCACCTATAGTCTTTCCAGCTAGTTTGTACTACTGATGCAGAGGAGTACCAGAAGCTACTTGAGAAACAACAGGTCTTCAAATTTCTTCAGGGGCTTCATTCCTATTATGATGCTGTTCGTAGTCGGGTTCTTGGGATGGATATTCTCCCTCCCCTTCTGGAGGCATTTGCTTATGTTTAGAACGAGGAGAGTCGCTGTTCTGTTATGCTTCCGCCTGCATCCACCGTGCGTTCTGCTCTAGTTTCTAACCCGCCCAAATAGGAGACCCAACAGTCTACTATTTGTATCAGTGTATGCTTCCACCCTTAGGTGGTCATGCCTCACAAAGTGCAAGCCTCTTCTAGGAGCAGACTTTAAATACCGAAGAATCAGAAAAACAACCTCTTGATGTGACTCTCGTGGAGAATGCATAAACTTACTGACAACACTAACTGCAAAAGCAATATCTAGAAGAGTATGAGACAGATAAATAAGCTTACCAACGAGTCTCTGATAACTCCCCCTGTCCACTAATTTCCCACTACTATCAACGCCAAGTTTATGATTTTGGTCCATAGGAGTATCACAAGCTTTGTTGCCAAGTATATCCCTTTTTCCTTCAACAAGTCAAGGCACACTTCCTTTGGGAAATAAAAACCCCATGGACCGAGCAAGTTCAATCCCAAGAAAGAACTTCAAGGCCCCAAAGCCCTTAATCTCAAATTCAGAAGCTAACTGCTTCTTTTGCCTTTCCATTTCCTTCAAGTCATCCCCTGTCAACACAATATCATCAACATAGACAATAAGGGCAATGGTTTTACCATGTGATGAGTGTTTGATGAACAATGTGTGATAGGGTCATGGGCGAGATCAAGTACTACCACTATCTGCATGACTCTGTCCGAAGCATGGCCTGTGTGAATCTCTCAAACCAAGCTCTAGGAGATTGTTTGAGGCCATACAAAGATTTTTAAAGCCTACATACCTTCCCATCTGTTTTGGAGTCCTCGAACCTGTAGGGATATCTATGTAAACCTCTTCTTCTAAATCACCATGCAAGGTGGCATTTTTCAAATCAAACTGGTGAAGTGGCCAATCCTGGTTAGCTGCGAAGGAAAAAAAGGATTCTGATCGAGTTCATCTTCGCGACTGGAGCAAAGGTCTCCTCATAGTCCACTCCGTAGGTCTGAGTGAACCAGTATCTCTTCACACCTCGGCTCCCTCTGAGTGAAAGTAGCCCTGTGGAACTCGCGACAAGTTGGGAAGGTGGATGAGGCTTCGGTTTAGTCCAGGAGGTTTAGTCCAGGAGGGAGCTGGGTGTTGGCACAGGGGATGGGGTGGTGTGGGTGTGTGCGGCGCAGGTTGGGGTGGTGCTACTGTGTGGGTTGCAGGCTAGGGTGGTCGTACTTGCTACGGCATAGGCCAAGAGGGAAGGTAGGTGGCTGGCGAAGTCCGGGGTGGCTGGTGGAGAGTTGGCGCAGAGAGTGGTGGTGGCTGGTGGTGTTAGGGTTAGGGTTTAATGTTTGGCTTTGATACCACGTTAAACAATGAATTGGTAAAAGCTTAGGTTTCTAACCATTAACTAGAACCTTTTATATTAATCATAAAGAAGAAGAAAACAAATATTACAAATAGGTCCTTGGACTTGTAACAAAATAAAACATAACAATAAAATAACTCTTGGCAAATTCTACTTTATGCTATTATGTTTTGCTTTGTCTAGTTGTGTTGGGATGCAAGAAATAAAATAGGAGTTTACCTTGACAGAAGGTTCTAATATGGTCAATGATACATTAGTCAACTGAGGGCCTGTTTGGAAGTGCTTAAAATAGGATATGGTTCAACCACTCTCACTTTCTATGTAGTTTTTTTTAGCACCAAAATTATGTTGGTTTGACTAAGGACCAATTTTAGGAGATGTATTGGATTGGCACTGCATCTATGCAATAAATGGATTGGACACCTCACATTTGAATTTACATAATGTGTTCAATTATGAATGACAAAACTTGTTCTTTACCTTTACAAACGACCCCTAATTATCCTCACCTGCTCGTAGGTCTGGCTTGTAGCTGGAACGACGCAAAAACCAAGCCACGTGGGCAACGTCAACGAGTCGAACAATCAACACAGAAACGAGGAATAGTCCTACGTGGACCAATCCAACAAGGCGGAAGCATAGGGAAATCCTACGTGGATTCTAAAGCAAAGTCAAAAGTCAAGGATTGACCCACGAGGACCAAACGGGTCAAATAGGGTCAATCAACGTAGTTTTGGGTTTAAGTCGGGTTTAAAAGAAAGTTGGGTGAAGCCCCATTCAGAAAGGAAACAAGGGTTTGAGTTTCACTTTGAAAGTTTACAATAATATAAGCTGGAAATTTACGACCAAACAGTCCTTAAGAATTTGAAATTAGTAATTTTTCCCTTAATGTAATATCCATAGGCTAAGTATAAACCAACTTAGTTTTCAAAAAAAATATTTTCTAAGTCAATAACAATAAATAGAGTCATTTGACAATACACACTAGGAATGTGCTCAATCCAACTTTTGCAGAGGAATGTTCTGCCAAGTTTTTGCTCATTCGAACTTTCGTTCGCTCACTCAAACTTTCTGCAGAAGCAAATTTTGCTGCTGCCAAAAAGTAAAAACTCTAGTTTGCAAGTTTAAAATCATCCCAAGTCCAAATCAAATCTCATGGGACTTATGGGAAACACTTCAAATTAGACTCATAATACATTCAACAAGGAATCAACTACAATTTCAAGTTACATTGCCCAAAATAAATAAGTCACTAAAGCAAGGCTAAACATGTGCCCACTACAACTTCTAAGAACCCAATAGTAGAGCTTCCAAGAACAAGTGATAAAGAAAGCCCTCTTCTTCCTCTAGGCCATGGTTTCAGTTAGGGAGCTCCAAAATGAAATATGAGAATACCAATAGAGAGCTCTTGACAAGGGGGACAATAAAACCTCTAATAGCCTTTGTCCAATAATTGCTTGAAGGTCTTCAAATGGGAGCTTTGAAGCTTAGGTTTCTATGGAAACTTTGAGCTTCCAAAACAAGATATAGATAAGAGATATAGAGAGAAAATAAAAAAGAAAAAGAGAGGAAAGAGGGAGATATGGCAGGCTAAAGAGGGCGAGGGAGAAGAGAGAAAAGTTTGACAACTTTTGGAAAGTTTTCTCCAAAAACGTATGATGGGATGGTGTTTGGTGGGATGTGTTTGGGTATAGCGCGCTCGCGCCCACACACGAGTATAACACACATGTGACCAAACAACCACTAGTGATACCAACTTGTACCAAAATAAAATACACTGTCCCAAGTCAAGACCCACATTGGTCCGAAATTACCAAATTACCCTTTATAACATTCTGGGTTTCTACAATCTACCCCCCTTAAAAGAATTCCGTCCCGGAATTCGAATAGGAACGAAAAGAACTCAATCAAAGTACGGTCCACGACCACACCAAAACACCGTAGTGTCACAAAACAACGTGAATACTAGCACAACATGAGGAGACGAAACATCTCACACATCGATTCCAGAAAGGAAAGGAAAGCTCAATAAAACAGTCAGTAAACACACCAAGGTTGCTGAGGAACAAACGCAAGGGATATACGAGGTTCAACATTAAAAGATAAAGTCAACTCCAATGATCGACAATAATATGGACATGAACCTCCAAACCATTGGATCAACCAAAAATGTACTTGAATGAAAACAAAGTACAATCGTATGTCTCAAATTCATTGAATCAAAACAAATGTGATCCCTTCAAAAGGAACACATGATCACAAGAACACGACTGTTGTATACCCAGAATTTGTCTAAAAAATGACTAAGCAACATGTATACAAAGGATATGTATACATTCAAAAGATATGATCTAATCATCAACCGAAAACCCAATCCAAAGAACTGAGGGTACTCCGTAGAATGGAAATTACATCTGATCACCATGTAAGAGACATAGGATCTCCCGAAATGTGAAGAGTTCAACGAGGAGTTCCAACAGATAGAACATCTAACGTGCATAGCCAAGTACTCTACCGGTAGGCACCATACACAATCAAGGGTGCCAACCTTTCAAGAAAATTATTAAAGCAAACGGATTCAATCCAACCATTTAACACATCCAAAGGAAAGGACTAGATAGATTCAAAGAAATATCAAACTCAGTTCCAAGAACCCTTACTAACCTTCATTCAATACATAAAATAATCGAAGGAAAAAAAAAATGTTACACAAGTGTGAATATCACACGAAGATTGAATCACAATTTTAAGCAATATCCTCAAAGCGAATTAATCGTAGATTATCGAGGAATCGTCATATGAAGCAAAAGTGTGATGCTTTAAAACACCAGTTCCAAGTGAACTAATAAGTTGATCAACCCTCAAGGAATGATCCGAACTCTTAACGAATGATACCAAGAAAAACTTCACAAGTAAACTGATAGTACTAAGTACTAGAGACCGTAACGGCTCAATGTTACGTCTTAACCTCATAGTAGGTACGAGTCACAAAGACTTACTCGTAATACATCGCTCCTCACAAGAAGGCAATGATCAATATAGACACAAAAGTTTACAACAATAGTAACGGGAAGTCGATAGAAGAAATGATTATCACATCCCAAAACACGTATGTCGCTACAGCCAACAGTAATGACTTCACTAATAGATGGGTCTATAGAGAGATCCCATCCTCGACATACTACGTCAAAAGGAATGCCCTTACTAAAAGCCAAAGAATCTCAAAGAAAGGCATCTAAGAAGACACAATGATGTTCTCAACAAAACAACAATAAAACAAATAGGTGAATAAAATGATATACACCAACAAGTTCACGAACATCCGTTGTCGCACTCACAACCCAAGGATACCTAAGGACACATGCCTTCACTGATATGGTAATAACGATATCAAGTTCCCGAACCCTCAACTATTGAAAGTCCGATACACATCAAATGAACTGAAAGTCCCCAACCCGGGTGACTCTGAAGTGTCACATGAAAAGATAGAAGTATACTAGGCAGCAAGCCCAAAACAAGAGTTATCACAAAAACTCACGTCCCAAATGGACAACAAACAATGAAAGTGTATAAAGAAACACAGTTGAAGGTCTTCAACAAAAACGAAGGCAACTTAATAGAAGTCGCCACACTAACAGAAAGTGATCTCAAAACAAACGATCACCAAGAATTCTCCTCTGCTCAAAGTAAGGATGAAATCGAAAGATCGCAATGATCTTGAACAATTCACTAAATCACAATAATCTTACGACAGGGTGAGGAAAAATGACTCATCGATCACAATAAACAAGGAATGCACCAAGTGTAATTCAAAATTACTAACAGAAGAATGACACCAATAGGAATTTGGCACGATCCACCTCTAAACATGGTGTAATTCAAAATTACTAACAGAAGAATTTGCCTTAGGCATACTCTTAACAATGATACAGAAAGAGAGAAATCTAATAAACGATGAAAGTCAGTACAATCAAATGTATACTCCACAGAATCAACTAAATTCCCTACGGATCAGTCGTAGGATCATAGGAATAACAATGGTTTACATCGATAGGCCACCTCAATAGGCCACAAAATTAGGCAATTGTTACTAAGTTCAAAATAATATGGAAATTCAAGTCACGAAATACCATCACCATTCCTCAACGAGGACAAGGTACACTCGAGTTCAACACGAAACAGAAACAGAGAACTCACAAGTGACTATAAAGTCTAAACAGGTCCATGGTCAAAACCACCGACACCCAAGAAAAGAAAGAATCAATCGATAAGGAAAACAATCCTTACAACCACAACAAAAGGATACATCTTATACATATTTACATGAAACTCTGATACAATCCAACAATAAAGTACTATGCGAACGACCATAGTATTCAAAACATAGAAGATCACGCGATTGCAAAACAACCACAAGCCTTCAAGGCATAATATAAAACACAATTGAATTTAAGCCTTAGCGAACAATAAATTAAGGCTACCACCAACAGAGATCCACAACACGTAAGAGATCATACTCCCAAAAAAAAAAAGAAAATAGAAATGGTATGATCTTGAATTCACAAAGGTAACAAACCAAGAATCGCAACAAATAAATCATCTAACAACATCTATCCCCCAAGAAGTAGGGAAAGATCCGAGTGTTTTAACAATCGAAGTCCGAATTCTACGAAATAAATTCCAAGAACTTAACAAGGCAAAACCGTTGGAGAAAAGTGATTCAAAAGTCAATGAGTCCAAAGAAAAGGACATCACAACACTTACTGTGCGACACATCCAAGTTCAAAACTTAAGGGTGAAATAAACCAAAATCAATACGCTTAAATCATGAGAATCGAATCAATAAGGAATAAATGTTCTTTCAAGAGAGGAGTTGAACAATGCAACAACAATGCTCTATCAAGAGCTTAAAGGTCGAAGGGTCAAGAATTAAACCCACTTCTAAGAAGTATTATAAAAACGAGAATCCGTACGTACTCACAAGGAAAGAAACACTAAAAAAGAAATTGTTGGTTTGACGCCCAACGTCAAAGTGTTACCCACATTGTGTTAACAACGAATCTTCAATGAAAAACGTAATGAAAATCGATAATGATCGATAATTGATTCATAGAAAAAAAAATCTCTATAATTCTAGGGATAACGTACTTATCAGAACTATATAAGTACACTTCATAATGAAGTGAAAAAGATTTCACCAATCAACAGGAAACACAGCCTCTAAAGAAGAGACGATCATCAGAGTCGTATAATTCACTCAAACGTGAAAATCACCGAGTAAGGGAACCAATGGGCTTAGAACAACGCAAATCTATTTTACAACAAAAGCTAGAATCCTTACAACGATCATACGACGGGATTTGATCATACACAATGATCGCAAATTGGAACGACGAGTAGATTATGAAAATTTATGCAAATACAAGAAATCTAGATCAAACTGACCAACCATACAATAGAAATCTTGTAATCTACTCAGAGGAGTAATTACAATGTCAAACCGACATCCAAATGACGAAAGTCCCACAAAACAAAGAGTACGACAATCCATTAGGGACGAGAAACTACTCAACGATAAACAACAAGTATACGTAGCCATATGAAATATACATTGACTACTAGCCACAATCAAGGGCTATCTAAGAAGAGCCAAAACCGACAAGGTTAACCTTACTTAAACATTCGAGTAGGTAATGCATAACGTGCTAACGAGGGTAATACGTTACAATGATGTACACATGTATAATATAAGCACAAAAGCATATAAACATACTATTTCGTAAGCATGTAACATTTAAACATGTTCTCCTTAAAAACTTGAAATAATCAACAAAGAAAATTTCATGGGCGTGAAAATCCTAAACATGCTCGTTTTAAAAACTTCCAATTACAGGAAAAATTGATGACAATTCAACATACAGGCATGCAACACTTAAGCATGTTTTCTCAACAACTAAAATGCAAACAACGAGTAACATAAGTCCAAAGAATATAATTTAGATTTTTAAGTCAGTTACACCAAGATGTAATACAAAACTCAGTTCTAATGAGTATAACGTTAAGGTGAATCAAAAAGTAAAAACCACCTCGTGTCCGTGAATCACATAGTCGAGATATATAGGCATGTGATCACATAAACACATAAGCACTTAAGCATGTTAACATGTAATCCCGTAGGCAAGTAAACATGTTATCATAATCAATTCATCATGTGAATGAAACGAAACAATTCATTTAACTAAGCATGGTTGAAATCATAAGAGGTGCAACGGTCACACATGGACCCTATTAACTCCTAGAGTACCAAGGTTTTCGAACCCAGTTAGCTCTGATACCATTCTGTAACGACCCGAAAACCAAGCCACGTGAACAAGGTCAACAAGTCGAACAATCAAAACGGAAACGAGGAATAGTCTTACGTGGACCAATCCAACAAGGCGGAAGCATAGGGAAATCCTACGTGAATTCCAAAGAAAAGTCACAAGTCAAGGATTGACCCACGAGGACCAAACGGGTCAAATAGGGTCAATCAATGTAGTTTTGGCTTTAAGTTGGGTTTAAAAGAAAGTTGTGTGAAGCTCCATTGAGAAAGGAAGCAAAGGTTTGAGTTTCACTTTGAAAGTTTACAATAATATAAGTTTCTGGAAATTTACGACCAAACGGTCCTTAAGAATTTGAAATTAGTAGTTTTTCTCTTAATTTAATATCCATAGGCTAAGTATAAATCAATTTAGTTTTCAAAAAAATATTTTCTGAGCCAAAAACAATAAAGAGAGTCATTTGACAATTCACACTAGGAATGTGCTCAATCCAACTTCTGCAGAGTTTTTTGCTCAATTGAACTTTCTGTTTGCACAATTGAACTTTCTGCAAAAGCAAATTTTGCTACTGCCAAAAAGCAAAAACTCTAGTTTGCAAGTTTAAAATCATCCCAAGTCCAAAATCAAATCTCATGGGACTTATGGGAAACACTTCAAATTAGACTCATAATACATTCAACAAGGAATCAAATGATATATAGCTACAAGTTCAAGTTACATTGCCCAAAATAAATAAGTCACTAAAGCAAGGCTAAAC
Organism: Hydrangea macrophylla; assembly: GCA_033977485.1. Taxonomy (NCBI): domain Eukaryota; kingdom Viridiplantae; phylum Streptophyta; class Magnoliopsida; order Cornales; family Hydrangeaceae; genus Hydrangea; species Hydrangea macrophylla. The sequence goes on along the minus strand of CM066984.1, from coordinate 44,510,372 downwards.
ATGTGCCCACTACAACTTCTAAGATTTCCATATACATGATTTGAATACAAAAGAAAAGGGAAAGAACATGGAAGCTTAGTAATCGAATTAATATCTAGGCATACGATAACATCTATTACAATTCCCTTAATCCAACTATGTATAAAGAAGTTGTTTGCAAAACAAGACTCCCCATGGGACGTCTTCAAAAGAGATATCGGAGTCAACTATTCGTGGGCCTTGCCCTTGTCGACTTCACCTGAAATAAAGTAGTTTTATAAATTCATTAAGCACGACGGCTCAGGGGATAGCATTGAAGAAATGTACTACTACTTCTAATATCATGCTAAGACGTGCGGTGTAATGATTTGCCGCGGTGGCAATGCAATTAGCCGAAAGGCTGATTATACAATGATGACCATACGAGATTTCCAACAAACAAACATCCCCCAACATTGGGGATGTCAAAGACTTTACAAGTCCCAAGCCCAAGTGATGCATGAATTGCCAACTTGGCTAACATGTAATGCTTCTAAATGATTAGGCATTAATAATGACATTTCTATGATTTCAATGTTGTGCAATAAGCATGGTAAATCATAAAATCCAACTAAGACAAATCAAGAAGTTCATGTAGGGCATGATCATTATCTTAGGCTTTAAAGAGATGACAAACAATGAGAAGTAATTTATACACTCGCAACTCATTTAACATTTAGGGTAAGCAAGTAATCAACTAAACATATATGAGCAACTAATCAATTAGATGTTCATGTAGGAAAGGAAACAAACAATATTGATTGTAGCATCTCTAATCCTACACATAACAAACCATGAGGTTAGAACTAGGAGTGCACTTAGTGAATAAAATCTACCTTGTTCTTGTGAAGGAAAAACAAGAGAGATAGGGAGTCCAAGAGAGGAAAATAGAAGAACCCAATAGTAGAGCTTCCAAGAACAAGTGATAAAGAAAACCCTCTTCTTCCTCTAGGCCATGGTTTGAGCTAGGGAGCTCCAAAATGAAATATGAGAATACCAATAGAGGGCTCTTGACAAGGAGGACAATAAAGCCTCTAATAGCCTTTGTTCAATAATTGCTTGAAAGTCTTCAAATGGGAGTTTTGAAGCTTAGGTTTCCATGGAAGCTTTGAGCTTCCAAAACAAGATATAGATAAGAGATATAGCGAGAGAAAATGAAAAAGAAAATGAGAGGAAAGAGGGAGATATGGTCGGCTAAAGAGGGGGAGGGAGGAGAGAGAAAGTTTGACAACTTTTGGAAAGTTGTCTCTAAAAAGGTATGATGGGATTGTTGTTCTTTTAAAAGGCAAGACTTGGAGAAACATAATGAGAAAATGACCAAATTATTCTATTACCTTGGTGGAATAGATGATGTCAATTTAAAGCAAGCCTTTCTCACGTCTCTGCCAGAACCTCTTGGGACTGAGACTGCTCGGTGTTTGGTGGAATGTGTTTGGGTATAACACACACACACACACACAAGAGTATAACACACATGTGACCAAACAACCACTAGTGATATCAACTTGTACCAAAATAAAACACACTGTCCCAAATCAAGACCCACATTGGTCCGAAATTACCAAATTACCCTTTATAACTTTCTCGGTTTCCACAGTAACTGAGAATCCGTTGAGCCAAGAGACATCTGAAATTTTGACGTAGAAATTATACTACTATACTAGTGAATTACATTGATTTTTTATTTCTTGTATTTTCATATGGATTTGTAGTATGAGCTAACCTGCCATGATTTCAAAATAGTAGCTATAGGAAACGAAATCACTATATAGCTTGTATTTTGGATTGGTACCATATATAACTACAAGCCTTGAGCCTTTTCCAGCTTCACGACCATCATATGTGTGTATTTTAGGATAGGGGTGAACACGTCAGTTTTAGGTCCAAATCTACTGTTATGTTTGTAGTCAGTTTTCGGATTAGTGTTACAAAACCATTTGCTTGGGAACGAAAAATGAACAATCAATGTAAACAGTGATGGGCCCAAAATCGTGACTGTGATTGAAAAAAAGATTGATTCCAAGCCTGTCTTTAAAGAAGGGAAACCATGCTGAGAATTATTTCAACCCAAAATCAATATCTCAGTTCACTCTCCAATGAGGTGTATGTTGGAATTAAGAGATTATTTTGGGATTTGATTTATTTTATTTTAGGTCACGTTGACCAAAGTTATATATTTACTATTTTTTATTTCTTTCTTTTTCTTTAATGATCTTTGTAAACCTTTTCCCAATGCTTCTTGGTATAAGAGCCTCTCAACCCTAGCCCTAGCCGCAACCCTTTCCACCTCCTTGAGCCACCAGGCCTTGGTGCACACCACAGAGCGTTCGGCTCTGTCTTCGCAGCCCTTGGCTGCACTTTTTGCCCCTGTTGGGCAGCTTGTGATGTGTTAAGAGCCACATTTGTGCTCTTCGTCTTTTTTGTTTGGGTTTGCCGAGTGTTCGGCTGCCCGTTATTTTTTAGCCGAGTATCCGGCTGTGGCTATTTGTTCGCCGAGTTCCCGGCTTGGATTATTGTTGCTGTATTTTACGGGTTGTTCTTTGGCTTGTGTTTTTGGTGTGATTCTATGGCCACTTCTGGTAAGGATACGGATGCTACTCGTACTGCTACAACTCTTCGCCCTGTTCTCTCTCTTTTACGTACTACACCGGTTGAGCATGTCACCAGTGTATTGTTATTTAGGAAAATTTTCATGATTTTGGGTAGCTTCAGTCACAGTTGCCCAACTTCAGTCTCAGCTTCCTAGCTTCAGTCTCGGCTTCAATCAAAGGTTTTGGGTACTTTTTTTTGCGTCTTTCGGACCCACGACTTCCATTGCCACAGGTACTCCTACTACTCTTCATACTAAGTTAGCTCATCCTACCTGAATTCTGGATTCTGGTGCTAATAATCATATGACTGGTGAGTCTTTTGTTTTACTCCTGTTGTTTAGTCAGTCTGTATTACTGATGGATCCTCCATTCCTGTTCATAGTCAGGGTGATGTTTGTTTGTCCACTGATATTATGCTTTCGTCTGTTTATTATGTTCCCAGAATCCCAATTTTGCCTACAATCTTCTTTCTGTTAATCATCTTACAATCTGCTTTCTGTAGGACCTTACTTCGAAAAAGATTTTTGGCTAGGGGTATGAGCGAGATGACCTCTACTACTTTGGTAATCCTGTATCTTCTAGGGTGACCTCCTCTAGTCTGCAAGCTACTGTTCTCCCAGTTTCTAATAGTTCTGTTTATCAGATTCTAATAAATATGTTTTTTTTCTCTTCAAACTTTAGATTTGTGGCATGCTAGTCTAGGATATACGAACTTTCAATATTTGTGTTGGTTGCTTCTTCCATTAAATAAAGCTTTCAAGGATTTTCAATTTGAATGTGCAGTTTGTAAATTATCTAAGCATACTCGTACCTTGTATATTCCACTCATGCAATGGGCCCCTAGTGCTTTTGATCTTATTCATTCTGATGTTTGGGGCCCTTCAACTGTCACGGCCTTGTCTCACCATTGTTATTACGTAACCTTCATTGATGATTACACTCGTTGCACTTGGATTTATCTTATGAAGAAGAAGTCGGAAGGTTTTAATCACTTTAGAAATTTTCTGCAAATGATTAAAGCCCAATATCACACCATTCGTAATATTCGGTCGGATAATGGTCGAGAATATATAACTGGTGAACAGATTGGGATCCTCCAACAACTTACCTGTAGTCTACCCTTAACAAAGATGGGATCCTCTAACAACTTACCAGTCCTTACACTCTTGAACAGAATGGTGTGGCGGAACGTAAGAACTGCCATGTTATGTCTGTAGTTAGATGTCTCTTGTGTGGTATGAATGTTCTTAAATATTTTTGGCACATGGCTGTCCTCATTGCCACATATCTAATTAATCGTACTCCAAGTCGTGTCCTTGAAGGGAAGGCACCGCTTCATATTCTTAAGCCTGATGCCACTCTCTTTCCTCTCTTGCCATGTGTTTTTGGGTGCACGTGTTTTGAGCAAAATAAGAGTCCTACCCGCACTAAACTTGATAATAAAGGTGTTCGTTGTGTATTTTTGGGGTACTTGTCCATGTCAAAAGGGTATCGATGTTATGATCTATGTTACCTAGACTCGGGTATGAGTGTCGGGTGCAGGTGTGTATCTAGGTGTCGGACCTCCTCTAATCCAAATCTTAGGATCCGGGGATATGTGTCTAAACGTTAGATACGGGTATGCGGACACCTTCTGAACGTATAAACATACTATGTTTCTTAATATCAATAGTTAGAAACCTCTTTGCCCATAATTTTAAGCTTCTACTTGCCTTTTCAACAGCACTTGTGGAGGATCCGAGTGTCTGAATTGGTATGGGCGTCGGACACGGGGATTGGGTACCTGGGGGTAGTAGGAGAGTCCAGGTAACATAGGTTATGATCCTGTTATTCGTCACTTCTATCATTTTTTGGATGTTACTTTTATGGAAAATGTTGTTTTTTTTCCAAGTTGTTCTTCTTCTACAGGACAAGCATCGGTGGAGCCTGTTGTGTCCGAGGGTTTTATGCTACCTAGACCTATTCCTATTCTTGACTCCGTTGTTTCTCCCGTTGCTTCTCCCCGTTATCCTACTCGTGTCCGTCGGCCCTGCTCGTTTTTTTCTGTCTGATAGTACTAACCATCCTATTTTCAAGTATATATCTTATCAGGGTTTGTCAGCCTCTTATCAATCCTTTCTTAGTCAAGTTGACTCAGTCTCTATTCCTCGTTCTGTTCATGAGGCTCTCCAGGATCCTAAGTGGGTAGCTGCTATGAAAGCAAAAATGGATGCTCTTCAGGGTAGTCAGACATGGGAGCTTGTTGCTCTTCTGGCGGGTGAGTTTGTTGCTTCCCTACTAACGTCTTCTCCGGATTCAGGTATCTCGCCTCCTCCCTTGTCTTCTGTTGTTTCTCCCATTGTTGCTTTTCCCCGTTATCCTACCCGTGTCAGCCTCTTATCAATCCTTTCTTAGTCAAGTTGACTCGGTCTATATTCCTCGTTCTGTTCATGAGGCTCTCCAGGATCCTAAGTGGGTAGCTGCTATGAAAGCAGAAATGGATGCTCTTCAGGGTAATCAGTTATGGGAGCTTGTTGCTCTTTTGGCGGGTGAGCACTGTTAGTTGTAAATGTGTGTTTAGCCTGAAATATTTGGCAAATGGGACTATTGATCGATATAAGGCTCGATTGGTTGCCAAGGCATTTACTCACGTCCCTAGTACGGATTTTGATGCCACCTTTGCTCCTGTGGCTAAGTTAACTATTGTTCGTCTTCTTATTTCGTTGGCTGCTTCTTATTCTTGGCCTCTTCGTCAACTTGACGTCAAAAATGCTTTTCTGAATGGTGATTTGTCTCATGGGGAGTGTTCTGGGAAAGTTTGTCGTCTCCAGAAATCTCTCTATAACTTGAAGCAGCGTCCATATGCATGGTTTAGTCGGTTTAGCGACGTGGTTCTTAGTATGGGATTTATTCGGTGCCATTCAGATCACACATGTTTTATTTGTCGTCAGTCTCAAGGGAGGTGTATTATTATCTCAGTTTATGTTGACGACACGATGCATTTAGTATCGCCCAAGTGAAGCATGATCTGGGTATGCCGTTTGATGTAAAGGATTTGGGCCCTCTTCTTTACTTTCTTGGTATTGAGGTTGCTAGGTCTCGCCAAGGTATCTCGTTATCCCAGAAAAAGTATTCTCTTGATCTTCTTCAGGACACAGGTGTGCTTGGGTGTAGACCTACTTCTTCTACTATGGACCCAAACCTTAAGTTAACTGCAGAGTTGGGAGAGTTATTATCACACCCTTCAGTGTATCAACGTCATGTAGGTCGTCTCATCTATCTGACGAACACAAGACCGGATTTTACTTTTGTTGTCAGTGTTGTGAGCCAATTTATGCATTCACCGCGTACGTCCCATTTGGATGCTGTCTACCATATCCTTTGGTACCTCAAGACTTGTCCTGGTCTCGGACTTTTCTTTACAGCAGGAGCACACTTAGGTCTCTCATACTTTACAGATGCGGATTATGCAGGTTCTAGGAGTGACATGCATTCTACCTCTGGTTTTTGTACCTTTCGTGGCAGTCATCTATTATATCTTGGAAGAGTAAGAAGCAAGTTGTTGTTTCGCGTTCTTCTGCTGAAGCTGAGATACCGTGCCATGGCTCAGGGCACGTGTGAGCTTCTCTGGCTTCGATCTCTTCTAAGTGAGTTGGGCTTTCTAGTAGCGGTCTCATCTACCTTGTTTTGTGATAATAAGTCCGCTATTATGTTATCTTCCGACTTCATGAAAGGATCAAGCATGTGGAGGTTGATATTAACTTTATTCGGGAGACAGTTCGATCTTTGGGGGGTTTGGGGGGGGGGGGGGTGGAGGAGCGGACTACCTTGATACCTTTGAAATGCAGTGTTAGATCAAGATGAGGAGTACATGGTGAGTGTGTTGGCAGGTGACTCGGTGACCATTATCGGGGTGTATGGTGATGGGTGCGATCGTCCATTAAGCTAGTCAGTCGTTAGGGTTTTCGACTATTCTTGGAGTCTTTCAAAAGATATTTCGAGAATAATAAGGGTATGGAATGATGGAGTATCCCCCCCCCCCCCCAAAATAAAAATAAAAATAAAAATAAAATGGCTATGCCTTTTCATATAAGCATGTATGAGTATATCATCTAATTGTAGATAGATAGATACTTACATAGGCAACTGACCACCAACCAAGGAACGATCGCCTCTATGCATAACCGACCAAAATCGGTACAAGTGATCGGTTTAGGCTGGCCAGTTAATTGTCCTAGTTTTTTTTTTTTTGGGAACTCCCCTGTTCTTTTTCTTTTTTTGATGCATGGGGGAGGAGGATTTGAAGACTAACCACTTGGGTGGGGATGGTGGGCTTTTGCTACCAGGGTAGGACCGTGGTCCTGGAACACCCTTGTTTTAAGTTACAGATTCAATTGCCAATATATGGCAACATTAAGAGGCTTATGTTTGTTTTTGAATTTAGGGGAGGAAAAGGAAAATGTATTTATTCAGTGTTTTCCATAGTGTTCTCCTCTATGGTTAAATAACAACAGAAACTAAATGTTTTTTATGATTGAAACTCAAGAAAGGCGGAAGGGAAGCAAGTCAAAAAAATTCAAAAATTGTATTTTAATTTTAACCCTATTTTTTTTTAATATTAATTTAATTTAATTTTTATTGGTCCACTGTTTTCCTTATTAATCAAACAACGAAAAGTGTTTTCCTTGGGTTTTTTTTTTCCTTTCATTTGGTAAGCCCATGAGCCAAATAGAGCCTTAAGTTCTACTTTATACCCTTACTGGTGCATTTATAGAACCGCTGCTCATTCTGTTAACTATTTTGTAGTTTTATCATCATTCTTCTGGAGAGCTTAGTTGGTTGTCATGTGTCTTATCTGGTGTGTTTTGGTTTCACATGCATTTGACCAAGCTCTCAATTACTCTAGTAATTTTGATAGATAATTGTATCATTTAGTTCTCTAGGAACAGTAGTAAATTGATGAAAATCATTCCGTATTATGTAGTCTATTGGGGCTCTTAGAAAAGAGTGGCTTTAAACAAAGGGGTGCTGGGACATAGGGCACATCTTGTATTTCCATTCCACTATATTACTTCACTACCTGTGACAGTTTGTATGTTCCTTGATTTGGAAGTGTAAGCAGAGAAACCAAACTATCTGTTGAATATTTGTTTTTTTCGGTGATGAGGAACCCTCCATTCCAAAGTCAGGTCAAAGGACACGACCCTGCAAAGTAGATCCCAATAGAGGATGTGGTTCAAACTCGGGACCTTGGGAATTTACCTCCCAAGGTCCTTGGTGGTCGGCCACTACCTTGGAGGAGGTTACATAGCAATTGTATTAAAATTATTTGTGTTTATAGTTTTTTGATGGTCTTAGAAATCAATTGACATATGGGTTTGCTTGCTCAATTTTCTCTTTGCAGAGTTTGGCGCTTTACAGGCAGAAATTGGATGAAACGTTTCACTGAAGTGTTAAAAGAAGCTGTTAGCTCTGTTCTTCTTGTAGTGATTTACTACAAGGTACCAACAACATCAACATGCTTGGTTTATTGTCAACACGAAACATAGTTCTTAGTGATTTGTTTTGGTAATTCTACTTTAGTATAGAGTAAAAAATATGACACACACTCTATTAGACATTAGGTCCTATGTAGAGAAAATGATTTGCACCGAATGTGTGATCATTTGTTGACCTTCTAACACTCTCAATCTACCAAAATGATTGTGATATGATCAGTACAGGCTCTCCACTAGTGAGCACCAAAACATATTTACTCTTTACCACTCATTTTTTAAAATGAATTGAGCTAATTTTTATGGTTTTCCAGCCTTGTGTTTTATTCTAGAATAGATTACATGCCACGTTTATTTTTTAATTACTTTTTTTTTCCTCACTCCCTACGGTTGAATGCGTGTGGTCAACTGTGTAATCGAGGAGATAGGGGCTTCTCCTTTTGATTCTTACCCTCTGAAATAAGTCAACATGGCTGAAGTGTTGGGAACAAGTCTATGATGTTTACCTTTGGATTATCTGATGAAATGAGAACATAACAAACCACCCCCTCCGCCATTTTTGACATTTGGGTTGGATCAGTCTTCACCTCTACATGGGCATTGTATGATCAGTCTTCCGAGGTCGCCCGTGCCGGACAGGGGACGCCCGAGATATCATCAATAGCAGGCGCGCTGCTAGAGGGGATGGGCACGGACAAAAGGCCAGGGAACCGGCCAAAGATACCCCAGTCAGGAGTCGAGGGGATCTCAGGCACACGATTACCCGGAGTCAGAGCCGTGTCCAGTCCCCGAAGACAACGCACTTCGAGGAAGAGGCCACGCCATCCGACCCAACCTATCGCTCAGATACAGAGCAGCAGACCTGTCAGACGGACGTCAAGGACCAGATCGCGGACCTGTAAAAGAAAATTGAGAAGCTGAACCGCAAGGCAAGCCGTGATCACACCAATACCGAAACCAAATCGCCTTACATTGCTCGGATCACCAGCTTTCCCATCCCGAGGAAATTCAAGCAACCACATCTCAATTCCTACGATGGTTTGGGAAGCTCGGTCGATCACGTTTGATCTTACAAGGCTCAGATGGCTCTGGTAACCAGCGCTGCCGAGCTGCTGTGTCTGGCCTTTCCTAGCACCCTTAGAGGGCCAGCCGCGCAGTGGTTCTACTCACTTAAACCCCGAACAGTCGACCATTTCAAAACTCTCAGTAAGCTCTTTATCGGCCAGTTCGTGGGAAGGCCTGACAGGTCACAGCCGGACACGCAATTGCTGACCGTTAAGCAACGCAAGGGGGAGTCTCTAAAAGATTACGTCGACCATTTCAACCAACAGAGGCTGAAAATCCTCAACCTGAACGAGACGGTCACAATCATGGCCTTCTGCTCGGTAGTCCAACACACCAAAGTTGCCACGTCATTCCACAATGACCGACCGACCGGAAACACTGGTGGAGCTCTCCGAGAGAGTTGGGAAATACATTGATACCAAGAAATTCCTAAAGGCTAAGCGTGCCAGCCTTGTGGGAGACGAGTCTTAGAGGGCCAAACGGAAATGAGACAGTTCTGAAAAAGGGCTCGGGGAAAAAGCCAAAGCCGGATCAGCAGAAGGGTGGTCGGGACCAGGCTCCAGTTGCTTTCACTCCACTTTCCCGTCCTATCCACGAGGTCATGGCCGCCGCAGAAACCTAGAGGTTGCTCCAACAGCCGGCAAAGCTGAGGAGCCTGCTTGGGAAGAGAAATCGGGACAAATTCTGCCGGTATCATAAAGACCATGGCCACTACACGGAAGATTGCTTTAAACTCAAAATGGCCATCGAAAGACTGATAGAGCAAGACCACCTCGCAGAGTTTGTCGCGGCGGGCGGACCGATGACCTAGGGTGGCCACTCGGGCAAATCAATGTGATCTCCGGAGGGACCTCGAGCGGAGGGGATTCGCAGTCGGCTAGGAAGAGGCATGCCTGGGCATTCCGAGCGGATGTCTGGCATGTCCAATCCACCGACTCCCAACCGACCGATGTGCTAACATTCTCGTCTCACGACGTAGGGGACCTTCACTGCCCCCATGATGACCCCCTGGTCGTTAAAATCTCCGTAGCAAACTACATGGTGACGAGGGTATTGGTGGACACCGACAGTTCCTCCGATATTCTCTTCGCCTCGGCGTTTGACCAACTAGGAATATCACGGGACAGACTCCGGCCGGTTGCAACCCCTTTGGTCGGATTAAATGGCTCAAGCACGCAGCCGCTCGGCATGATTGAACTCCCGGTCCTTATGGGGACCTATCCCCGGCAGACCTCCACACTGGAAAACCTTGTAGTTGTAGAGCCCCGTCCGCATACAACGCCATCCTTAGAAGTCCAACTCTCAATCAAGCCAGAGCCACTATGTCAACATATAGCCTGGTGGTTAAGTTCCCGACCCCTAACGGTCTCGGCAGCCTACGGGAAGATGAGGCAACCACTCGAGCTGTTACGTTAGCTCCCTGCACCGGGAGGCCATTGCAGAGACGTTGAACGTCCAGGAGATAGACCCGAGAGACAAAAGTGATGGAATGGGCCCTGCGGAGGAACTGGAGCAAGCAGTGTTGGACCCTCAACTTCCCGATCGGTCCGTCAGCATCGGGACTCACCTGGAACCAGGCCTCAAGAAAGAGTTGATCCAGTTCCTGCGACAGAGCCAGGACATCTTTGCTTGGAGTCACGAGGACATGCCTGGGATTGACCCCCGTGTTATATCCCACCGTTTCAACATCGACTCGGACTCCCGACTGGTCAAGCAGAAAAGACGAGGCATGGCTCCGGAAAGACAAACAGCAGTGCGGGAAGAGATTGAAAAGCTCCTAAAGGCGAATTCCATCAGAGAAGTCCACTATCCCGATTGGTTGGCGAATGTGGTGCTCGTCAAGAAAAGCAACGGGAAGTGAAGAATGTGTGTAGATTTCACTGATCTGAACAAGGCCTGCCCCAAGGATTGCTACCCGCTGCCCCGGTTAGACCTCCTTGTAGATTCAACGGTAGGTCACTCACTTCTCTCGTTTATGGACGCCTACTTCAGGTACAACCAGATCAGCATGTACCCCGGGGACAAGAAAAAGACCTCATTCATCACAAACCAAGGTACTTACTGCTACAAGGTGATGCCCTTCGGCATAAAAAATGCCAGGGCGACTTACCAACGTCTGGTCAATATGATGTTCAAGGATTTAATTTGGAAATCGATGGAGGTTTATGTCGACGACTTTTGGTCAAGAGCCGAGACGAGTCCGACCACCTGTAGCACCTGGCCGGGGCCTTCAACATCTTAAGAAAGTTTGGGATGAGGTTGAACCCGGCCAAGTGCACATTTGGCGTCTCGTCCGGGATGTTCCTGAGGCACCTGGTCTGCAGGCGAGGAATTGAGGCGAACCCTGAGAAAATACAAGCAATCATCAACATGCAATCACTAAGGTCAACCAAAGAAGTTCAGAGTCTGGCCGGACGGGTAGCCGCATTAAACAGATTCGTCTCCCGAGCTATCGACCAGTGCTTGCCATTTTTCAAGATCCTTCGAAAGGCTTTTCAATGGCCGGAAGAGTGCGAGGAGGCCTTCCAAGAACTCAAGAATTACCTGGCATCGCCCCCTTTGCTCTCAACGCCAGTACCAGGGGAGGAATTGTTCCTATATTTGGCAGTATCGCTCTCGGCGATAAGCTCAATGCTCATTCGAGAGGAACACGGGATACAGTTCCCGATGTATTACTCTAGTCGGGCACTCCAAGGTGCGGAAAGTTAGTACTCCAGCATCGAGAAGTTGGCCTTTGCCCTCATCACCTCTGCTCGGAGACTCCGTCCGTTCCAGGCTCACGTCATTGTAGTCCTCACAGACCAACCTCTCCGTCGGATCCTAAGCAGGCCAGAGACATCCGGGAGGCTGGTCAAATGGGCGTTGGAGTTGGAAGAATTCGTAGTAGTGTACAGACCCCGGACGACAATAAAGGGGCAAGCAGTGGTGGATTTTCTTGTAGAGTTCACCTACCCAGAAGAGGCAACCGGAGAGCCCGAACCACCGATCAGACCGCCTGGCTTATAGTCTGACACCCCGACTTGGGTACTACATGTTGACGGATCATCCAACAAACAGGGCAGCGAGGTAGGAATAACTTAATAGTTCAAATATTAAGTTAAAGATCAAAGTTTCATTCCACTTGCAGGTAGTTACGGTTTCAAGTGTCATGGGATGGGGGATTTATTGGTTGGAAGAGCACTAGCTACCTATCCTTGTGTAGTACATGATTAAAAAAAAAGTGCCAAACTTTGTTGGAATATATTTTAATATAATTTTTTTTTTTATAAATTTGTATTTTATTGTTGTGGGGGTTATTGTATTTTAATGCTACTTAAAACACATGTTGTAATAAAAAAAAAAATAAATGTTGACCTTCGCTACTATGTGGTAAGTGCTGCAATTTATTTTGTTGATATAGAGGTTTCAAAACATATGAACAATTTTTTTGCTAAAGGCACCATTGTGTGTACACCCGAAATAGGCCGTGTTCCTATTGATCCAAAATCATTGTGAGGAGTTTGATCCTACCTTTGTACCATCCCTTTCTAAGGTCGAATATGCTGACTTAACTATTAGTCCCTTATATATTTTTCATTAGTCTTCCTTCATGGTTCCACTTGTTAAGAGGAGAGGTTGGAAATTGGGTTGCTTTTATAATAGTTGTACTGAGGCTTATTTTCCCACGTCATTCCCAGATCATGGAAGAGTCTTTCTATAATCACTTAATCAGTGAGTCTTCTGTTTTCTGAATAAACAAAGAGTTTTTGATTCTGTGGTTACCAAGCAACAAGTCGAAAGGGTGTTTAGTATACCAGTTTTTCTTGGTGCAAAGCAAAATTTGAGACGGAGAAGATTCTGGACTGTTTTTTCCTGGGGAAGGCGTGACATATTCGAACTGATTGCACACTTGGGTAGAGCCGCGAAACGTCTTAAAGAGAGCGAGATGCACAACTCGGCCCATGATTTGTTAAAGAGGCTACAAAACCGGTAATATTGTTCTCATTTTTATTTAATGTTCCAACAAACTATAGTGTCATTTGCCAATACACTTTGCCAAAAAAAAAACCAAGTACTGCTATGTACGCATTTTAAGTTCATACTAAAACTAAAACCTAGCCTTTATGTGGGTTAAGAGGATTTATAAGTAGGGGTGGGCACTGTTTGGGTTGACTTGAAATTTCGGACCGAACTGATGAAAAAAGGTTATCCGGGTCGGTTACTTCGGATTAAAATATCAGTTCAGTTTGAACCTGAACCATATTTATTGAATACGGTTCGGTTATAGGTATGGATTCTTCAACCCGACCCGACCCGACCCGACCCGACCCGACCCGAAAAGCCGAAGTTCTTAAAAAACCAAAATTTTCCTAGGTTTTATATGACTTACAAACAGACTTTGCCTATTTTTTTCCCCCAAACCTCTCTCTCTCTCTCTCTCTCTCTCTTACTCTCTCCACTCCAGGCAGCGGTAACACTGACCTCGAAAGCCTAGAGGTGGATCGGTGGAAGGAAATAACACACACACACACGCACACACGCATACACACGCACACACACACACACACACACTCTCTCTCTCTCTCTCAGTTTCTCTCTCCAGGCGACACTCTCTCTCTCAGTTTCTTTCTCAATCGCCGATCACTTTCTCTCTCCCACAATCTCGGTGATCTCACACCAGAGGTGGAATGAGAACGACTCTCTTAGACTCTTCCTCACTCAATTTGTCAAAAGGTATGGGCTGTATGGGGGTGTGTAATACCCTGTATTTCGGATTGTATATTAATACAATGAGATTCTGTACACTTGCCTGTACTATACTTGAGTTTTCTCTTTCAATCGATTGAAGTAGTTTCAATCGATTGACAATTTGGTTTGTCAATCGATCGAACACTTTTCAAGCAATCAAAATTCTGCCGACATAAATGCAATGGTTGCATCCAACTTCAATCGATCGAACCTGCATCAATCGATCGAAAATGTACCACCTGGCCTCAATTGATCGAAGCTGTTTAGATCGATGGAACATGTCAGGAAATCTTATCCCAGTTTTTGTGCTAGAATGCCACCTGCTCTTTTTCCTTCCCCCCTATATATGTATATATATGCATTTCGTGTGTATGAGGTTTGGTTGCCCAGAAGTTGAGAGAGAGAGAGAGAGAGAGAGAGAGAGAGAGAGAGAGTTGTGTTTATATACATACACTCATATATACATACACACATACATACACTATATATTCTGTGCGAGAGAAAGAAAGAGAGAAAGAAAGAGAAAAAGGAGATAGACAGACAGATGAGAAGAAAAGAAGAGAGATGCTCCATTAAAGCTCAGAGCATAAAAGCTTTGCCAAACACACCTTACGCCTTTTCGGTGAGATCTAAACTCACTTGGTAGCATTGGTGTGTTGTTTTACAAGTTTTGGACGTAGATAAATGGACCCAAAAGCACCATGTCAGTTTTGGGCGTCGCTACGACCTTCAAGCGATTGAAATGGTTTCAATCGATTGAAGTTGATGCTCACTCAAGCGATTGAAGCTGTTTCAATCTATCGAACTTTATTTTCTTCAAGCGATTGAAGATGCTTCAATCGATCGAGACAACCTTGACTTCAATCAATCGAAATGACTTCAATCGATCGAAGGACCATCCATCTTAATTGATTGGAGATAACTTCAATCGATTGAAAATTACCGAGCATGGTTACTTCCTGTTGTCTATAATATATACTATGTAGCTATTCATATGTCAAGGCATGTTGACTATATGCTATACCATTGAATCAAGGGTTAATGGGATGCGATAATGAGATAGTACGGTGAGTGACGTATTCGGGTTCGGATTGTTAGTAAGGGTTGTGCTCAATTGAGTTGATAATTCGCTCATGTTAAATCAAATAGGCGGGTAGCAGGGATTGGCTAGGATTGTGTTTGTGAAAGCTATGTGTCTACCGTACTCGTAAGTGTTCTTGAAGGCGGCGAACAGAAGAGTTCTTAAAAGCGGTGAACAAGAGTAGTGGTACGTCCACAGACCAGTCGTTATATTGGAACGATGTATGGTGTTCGCAAGAGTTCTTAAAAGCGGTGAACAGTAAGAGTTCTTAAAAGCGGTGAACAATAACATTAGTATGTCGTGATGATATAATTGGTTCATCGTAGTCAGTCGAGGTCGGTACAGCTGGTCTTAGTTACTTCTCACTCAACTTTCAGTAAGCTGACGGCCTTTATTGCTTGGACATTTCCCGTCTAGCTTATCCTGCTATGCTATTGCAGGCACCGAACCGAACGATGATTGCTACTATCCAGAAGGGGAGTACGTAGAGGGCGGTTCCGCTACTGATGGTTACGCTGGAGAAGACTTATGCTGACGACTACGTCCACTCTAGCTAAAGATCCAAAGATTGATGTTAGTTTATGTTCCGTTACAGACTTTATTATTATATTTGGTACCTGGGCATATGTTGCCTCCAGACCTTTTAAATTCCTATGGCAGACTCTGATGTTGTAATAGTTAGGACGTGTGTAATATATTTCGTTTTTTACATTACAGTTTCCTGTTGCTTAGTACTGTGTGGAATAGACAATTGAGTGACTTCACCCGTCATTCCCTATGAATCCAAAAAGGAAATTTATTTTTCTCTATTTTTGTTGTTCCGGGGTATGACAATATTTTTGTTATCCAAGGATAGATTTGATACTTTCGTTCACTAATTGTTCCACACCATCTGGTTCTAGGATTTAAGATCCCTAAGACATGATAAGATAAGTTCGTCTTCCTGACGATAGATTGTTTCCTTTGCAGGTTAGCATGGATCCAAATTTTTATCTGTTTGTGGACGATTCATTTGGTGGACATGTGATTCATGGGTATACAGTAGAGCCATCTATTCTGAAGATATACAGCAGTCATATTTTCCAGATGGCTAGTCGGTATTTAGAGAAGAAGATGTGGAGCGCTCAATTTGTCGAGGGACTGACTCACTCGACAAAGATGCGTATTATTATGCCAAGACCTGAGAGGCCATATACCAGGAGATAACTCAATTGATCCAGAGCAAGCAGAAAATGTATGAGATCGAGTTACGAGCCATTCTAGCAGGACCCATTCCACCAGAGCCTGTACCAGCATAGGCAGCAGCACCAGCACTAGTACCCGATGTATAAGCACCAAAGCCCTAGGATCAGCCTGATGATCTAGAGCCAGAGCCGATACAGGATGATGAGGATCCAACAGAGGACCCAGAGCCAGAGGAGGATGAGGATGATGAGGATATAGATGGGAACGGATAGGAGGAGCCTGTAGACGATGACGAGAAGCTGGAGGATGACCCAGAGGATCCAAAGTCAGCATATATGGATCCCGTAGTTGGCGAAGGTGTTACGGTAGCTGGGGGAGATGAGGATATAGAGGATGAGGAGCCAAAGGAGGTATTTATGCCTGAGATACGAGTCGTACCTGAGTTTTCAGTGGGACCTATTGTACATATAGTAGCCATGGCCCAGATGGCAGCAGAATGGGTAGTTGAGATGGCTGTTCAGCCAGCCAGGTATGTTATAGGAGAGGCAGCATTAGCTCGGGCTATTAACATTGCAGAGGGATTTGCTGCGGTAGCCGTCGACGTCACAAATCGGGCAATGGCAGATATGATGGAAGACGCTGACGTAGAGGTGGTTGATGTTGGGGGAGTGGAGCTGTGATAGGAGAACATGCTGTGCCGGGGGCGGATGATCCACCAGGGGAGATGGATATCGCAGTAGAGGATGAGGCACCACCAACTGGATAAGATATTGTTGACTTTTGAGTCAAGATAGGGTTTAGATTTTGTTAGTCTTGATCAGGACATGTTGTCCAACTAATTTTTGGGGGCTTGAGAGAACTATTTGACCATAGTTTTTGTGTAGATGATTTCCACTAGTAGTGGCATTGTAAAAAGCTAACCTTGGTACTTGTATTTCGCTCATGTCCTACGCGGTACACAGTTTGACTAGTGTGTACTTCGTGATACACCTCTTGATATATATATATATATACTAGTATACTTTTGAGATATTTGTGATGTGATTTTGATTTGATGTTGTCAAGAGCTGATGTTTAGATCTATTAGTTCATCTCATCTATGATTTTGTTTCTTCGAGAAAACTTTAAGCTGATCGATAGGTCTTTTATAGGTACATATCACATAAGACATGATGGTTGGAGCTAGAAGGAATCAGCCATGACTAGGGGCACCCATTTAGAGGGTATGGATCCCTCAAGTGTCTTTGAGGCATACATGCAAAGGATGGAACATGTAGGGGATACTTAAAACCATGCTACCAATCAATAACCTACCTAGTATCCTGTTGCACCACCTCCGCCAAGACTGACCGAGGATAAGTTGTTAGATTGCTTTCGTGGACTATGTCCTGAGAAGTTCAACGGATTGACCGAAGCGTGGAAGGCAGAGCAATGGCTCCGTGAGATGGAGCTTATCTTTGAAACCCTGGAGTGTAATGAGCAAGATAAGCGCCGTCTTGCTACGGTTCAGTTGACTTACACCACCGCAGACTGGTGGGAAGCTGATAGAGCTACTATCGGAGTGAACGCTATAAGGGCAATGCCTTGGGAGTGGTTTAAGGGTAGGTTTCTGGAGCAGTATTTTCCAGAAGATGAGAAGGATCAACAAGAGAAGAAGTTTCTTAGTTTGGTCCAGGGAGGATGGACTGTACAGGAATACACAATGCAGTTTGTACGTTTATCTCGATTCACTCAACATATGATAGACACGCCACAGAAGAAGGTTAAGCGTTTCCACCAGGGACTTAACCCCCACCTTAGCCATATGATGGTCGGCCACCTAAATCAGTCGTTTGAAGTTACTGTCAGATTCGCTGTGGGATTGGAGAAGGATGCTTATCCAGTTCAGCGACAGCCATTGAACCGACCCCTACCACTGAGGAACTTTCAATAGAGGAATTTCCTGGCCTCCTCAACAAGCAATACTCAGGAATGGAGACCCCAGGGTAACTTCCAAGGGAACAAACTGAATTGCAATTGAGCCAGGAAGCCCTAGTCGAGCTATCCTCGACCCCACCAGTATCGACAACAAGGACTGCCACCTTAGGCATCTCTTACGGCCCCCCACAGCCAAACAATGAAGGATGTTACAACTGTGGAGTACCCGGGCATATTGCAAAGTTCTGCACAGCCCCCAGAGTGAACCGCCGATTAGACATCGTTTGCCGATACTGCAATAAGCCAGGCCATTTAAGCAAGGGTTGTTGTGCACCTCATGGAGAATATTACGGAGCGCCGGTACAAGGGCATCTAGGACCCCCAGATCAGACAAGGGTGAATACTACTATTCCCAAGGTAGTTGGCTTTAATGCTGGGGAGCAACAGAACTTGGAAGGTACGTTTATACTCTTCCACAGCCAAGTTAAAGCATTATTCGATTCTGTGCTGTACGTTCATTTATTGCAATTAAGACTATATGAGTCGATTGGGTTTAGAGCCCCTAACACTTAAGCCAACGCTTAATTCCGAGTCACCGTTGGGAGTGACTATTAAGTTGGGTAAAGTGTGCAAAGATTGCCCATTGACCTTGGGCGATAGGAATCTTCCGGCAGACTTGTAATTCTGTCCATGTCAGAGTTCGATATTATCCTAGGAATGGATTGGCTTACCAAGTATGGTACCAATTTGGATTACTCTACTAGGACTATTGTGTTTCTGATACCTGTACGTCCGACGATCAGATTTCAGTGCCAGTCGACGATCGATATGTTCTTAACAAGTTGTTTAGCTGCGATCGGAGGTACGAGTACAGAACCTACGATGGATCAGATCCCTACTGTACAAGATTTCGAAGATGTATTCCAGAATATCAAAGGACTTCCATCGAAGAGAAAAATAGAATTTTGCGTGGAACTAGTACCTGGAAAATTACCGATTTCTAAGACTCTATATCGAATGGCGATATTGAGATGTTGGAATTGAAGAAGCAAGTTCAAGAACTTGACAATTTGGGGTTTGTTCGCCCTTAGTACATCACCTTAGCGTCAGTATTATTTGTGAAAAATAAAGATGGGATGCTTTAACTCTGTATCGATTATGGAGAATTGACTAAGGTTACGATCAAGAACCGATACCCACTTCCTTTGATAAATGATCTATTCAATCAACTGCAAGGATCGATGATCTTTTCAAAGATTGATCTATGTTTAGGGTATCATCAGTTGTTAGTTCGACCAGAGGATATATCGAAGACTGCATTCAGGACGAGATACGGGCATTACTAGTTTCTACATAGGGTAATACTTGGGGCACAACCTTCATACAACTTTCATACAACCTCCCCAAAAGATGCGTCTATCTCTTTCCTGTGTAACTGTGGGGTCCAGTGACATCACAGGAGAGAGATAGACACATCTTTTGGGGAGGTTGTATGAAGGTTGTGTCCCAACTATTACTCTTCTACATATGCCTTTTGGTTTGACTAATGCTCTGGAAGTATTTATGGACTTAATGAATAGAGTATTTAGACCTTATCTGAATCAATTCATTATAGTGTTCATTGACGACACCCTAATATACTCCAAGACAGAGGAAGATCTCAAGGAACATGTACGGATTGCTTTGTAAACGCTCAGAAATAGTAAGTTGTATGCAAAGTTCAGCAAGTGTGAATTCTGGCTATAGGAGGTCAAATTCTTGGTATATGTTATATCCCAGGATGGTATCTCTGTGGACTCATCCAAGATCGATGCATTTTTGAGCGGGAATAGGCCGACGAATGCAATAGAAGTGAGAAGTTTCCTTGGACTATTTAGCTATTCATATGTCAAGGCATGTTGCCTATATGCGATACCATTGAATCAAGGGGTAATGGGATGCAATAATGGAACGTTAGTAAGGGTTGCGCTCAGTCGAGTTGATAATCCGCTTATGTTAAATCAAATAGGCAGATAGCAGGGATTGGCCAGGATTGTGTTTGTGAGAGCTATGTGTGTACCATACTCGTAAGTGTTCTTAATGGTGGTGAACAGAAGAGTTATGAAAAGTGGTGAACAAGAGTAGTGGTATGTCCATAGACTAGTCGTTATATTATAACGATGTATGTTGTTCGCAAGAGTTCTTAAAAGCGGTGAACAGTAAGAGTTCTTAAAAGTGGTGAACAATAATACTAGTATGTTGTGATGATATAATTGGTTCATGGTAGTTAGTCGATGTCAGTATAGCCAGTCTTAGGGTTTGATGGCGATAGGAATCGGGTAATGAGTTCGGAATAAAGGATTAAGATATTATTAGTAGCACTACTATATATTGTTCATAACTGGTAATTACTTTATACATATGAGACTGTGTTAGTTACTTCTCACTCAGCTTTCAGTAAGCTGACGACCCTTATTGCCTGGACATATCCTGTCTATGCTATTGCAGGTACCGAATCGAACTATGATTGCTACTATCCGGAAGGAGAGTACGTAGAGGGTGGTCCACTACTGCTGGTTACACTGGAGGAGACTATTACGCTGATGAGTACGTCTACGCTAGCTAAAGATCCGAAGATAGTATTAGTTTATGTTCCGTTACAGAATTTATTATTACATTTGGTACCTAGGCTCCAGACCTTTTATATTCCTGTGGTAGACTCTGATTTTGTAATAATTAGAACGTGTGTAATAGATTTCGTTGTTTCTACTACTATTTTCTGTTGCTTAGTACTGTGGTGTGGACAATTGAGTGACTTTAACAGTCATTCCCTACGTACCCAAAAAGGAAATTTATTTTTCTCTATTTTTGCTGTTCTGGGGCGTAATAGGGTGTGCATGCGTATATGTATGTATATGTGTGTTTGTATGTGTATATGTGTGTGTCATCAAAACGACTCTTTGGTTCCTCTCTATTCGTCCCTCTCTCTATTCCATAAGAGTAATTCTGTTGTGACAACTTTCATACAACTTCCTAAAGAGATGTGTCTATCTCTCTCCTATGAAATTCACAATCTATTTTTCTTGAAAATCCCAGTGATTGGATGTATTTTTCACAAACTTAGTTGTGAAATTCACAAGAAAATTTACTAGTTGATGACCCTCATTGGTATTTTCATAAACGGATTTGTGAAAAATCTCAGATCAGTTTCATAATGGTGTAAGTTTTTTCAAGAACTTTCTTGTGAAATTCACAAGATAACCTTTGTCGAATAGTTTCACAAATTTGTTAGTTGAAAATTATAGACATGTTTTATTATTGAAACTCGGAGTTTTTAATAACATTTAAACCCCAAAATACACAATAAACATACATTTCTTCTCCATTTTTGGTATATCAAATCGCCATGCATAGATAATTCAATTCTTGCTCTAGTTCTGTTCCGCCCAAAATGGGAATGGGCTAGGGCTTTGCAATCAATATCTCGTCACTCCCATGCATTTTACTCCTCCACAGTCTGTATACTTGCCGGAATTTCAAGTGATCCCTGGTCTCGTTGCCGGAATTTCAAATTTACTAGTTGATGACCATCATTGGTATTTTCATAAACGGATTTGTGAAAAATCTCAGATGAATTTCATAGATGGTGTAAATGTTTTCATGAACATCCTTGTGAAATTCACAAGATATGATAACCTTCCTCAAATAAGTTTTACAAATTTGTTAGTTAAAAATTATAGACTTGTTTTATTATTGAAACTTTGAATTTTTCATAGCATTTAAACCCCAATATACACAATAAACATACATTTCTACTCCTCCACAGTCCGTATACTCACTGGAATTTCAAGTGATTCTGGGTCTCCTTGCCGGAATTGCAAGGCAAGCCCTAGTTTTGTTTGGTCAAAGATGTCGAAATGATGGGCTCTATGGGAGTTGATGATCAATTTCAAAATTTTGAAATATGAAATCATGAATTTGGGAGAGGATTTTTAGGATAAAATTATCATGACAGAGGTTTTCCATTTTGATAAATGTTGAGCTAAATTTAGCAAGGGTATTCTGGTAACTCTAACTTAATAGGGACTTGTTACAAAACTTTTTAACTCAAAGGACAAATTGCCATATATTTCTATTGTTTATGGATTTATTACTAAAAGACCCTAAAATAAATATGGATTATTATTATTATTTTTTGTATAGGAGAGGAGGATGAGGTTCGAACTCCGAACCTATGCATTGGAGGGGACTTGTATATGCCAAGCTCTTTGCCACTTGAGCTATGCCAACCTATGCAAATAAATATGGATTATGATTCTCCCATTTCTTATTTTGTAACGATCTTAAAATAGGAAGGTGATGTCTAATTTTCTGGCATTACTTGGCTAACAACTTTCCCACAACCTTCTCACAATCTTGTGTCTATCTCTCTTCTAGTGGGAACTATAGGGTCCATTGGCATTGTGGGACCTATCAGGAGAGAGATAGACACATAAGAGAGGTTGTGAGGCAAGTAATACTCTTTACATATTGAACACATTTCATCATAGTCAAATTGGAAGTTGTATGAAATATTTCATATTTTTCGGATCAAAATTCCCTGCAACAGTCAGAATCCAATTATTTTTTTTTTCTTAATTTATTTTATTTTATTTTTTGAAATTTTAAATTTTGGAATACAAGATTAGAATATTTCGGATCGATTTCAAGTGGAATTGGAATTGCCATTCCTGCACCGCTAGTATGGTTTCCCATCCTTTATAATAAAGAGGAATTGGATTACAACTCGAGACGCAAAAAAACATCCTCAAAAAGTTCACAAAAAACTTATTGTGTCTATCTCTCTCCTGGTGGGATCCGCTGAGGAGAGATATAGACACAATAAGTTTTTGTGAACTTTATGTGGATGTTTTTGGTGTCCCAAGCATTACTCCTAAAATTCACAAGCAAATTAAAATTAGAAATTTTAGCCAAAAGTCCTTTAAAATGTACTTTTTTAGTATTAGATCCAGCCCGTTTTTTATATTTTAGTGATAAGTCCACATATTATAAAAATTATGTGAAATTTTACATAGTTTTGCAAAAAATGAACTAGTTATGTGAAATTTCACATAAAAAAGTAATGTATTTTAAACTTATTAAGTTCCAAGGACATTAGTATTTTGTTTTGGTCAAAACTCCATGACTAGTGAATATAGGGATTTGATCCTTTATTCTTTGATCCTATAAGAATTATCATAAAAATTTATCAGATATTTCATAATAAGAAAGACAGTATATAACAAGGTAGCCTCACTTTGGTCATGTTCAAAAGAACAACCAAATCTGGACCTGGATCTACCTCAAGATCCAGATCTAATGTTATTAATACAGAACTTGTTGCGTTTGACCAAACGGAACAATTAAATCAATGGACAATTCCATCTATTTCTACTAAACAAATTTATAAGAGTGGTACTCTCTTATAATCCAAGATCATGTCAAAACTGTTGAACAAGACATTGTTCTTGATAATAATGAACAGACTCTTAGACTTTTGTGTTTACGGGATATTGAAAAATGTCTCGATAAATATAATTACATTCATATAGGATGTATTCAAATTGCTTTTAAGCCTAAGAGATGCTAGATGTACAGACTTTGTACCATCTCTTATGGGAATTATCCAAACAAGCTTGTGTCATGGTCCTGTATATTTTGATGTTTATTCAAACTTGACACTCTCTTTAAAAGACAAAAACTTGTTTGAAGCTACTACTTTAAAAATTCAAACAGATGGGTACAATTACCTACCAGGTACAAGTACTGTTAATACCACGTATAGGATATACTACAAAGTTATGAATACTTTATGTCCAAATGCTACATTAAAAAGCATTCCAGGGAAAACAGTAGCAATAGACAGTAATTGTCTTACTACTAATATTGCTACTCCCAGACTTATAAAATGGGATGAGATAAATTTCCCAACAAATTGGACTTTACCTCATGCTGTTCCGCCAGCACCTGTCCTTCCATCTCAATTAGATCAAATCACCCAATCAAAAGATGGTGATATTGAAGTTTCTTTTACTCCTCATAAATTTAGTAAGTTATCTTTGAGCAGGAGTAATTCTGTAAGAAGTTTTAACACTGCCCCTTCAAAACTTCCTTACACTGTTTCTTATCCCTCTTCTTCAAGACAATCCATGTCTGATCAACCCAGACCAAACATACATCTTGAACATCTCCAAAATATGGAAAAAGAAAATGTTTTAAAAGGATTTATAAACATAGAAAACCAAATTCCACAAGGAGTTTATGGTCCAGAAGAAACAAATGATAATAGGGAAAAAAGAGATCCTTTTGATCCTTCCTATTCTCATGATACTTCATCTGTCTATGTTTAATGGATTTTAGTCCAAATTCCTTTTTAAGAAAGGCTATAAATAGAGATTTCATGTTGGAGAAAAACCTTGAGTTCCGACAAGAATACTTTAAAAATTTTCATACAACGGATCTTGATCGCATAAAAGATCTGTATTATAAAGATCTAAATCAAAAACAGACTATCATTTGGTCTGTAGATTGGTTTAACAATTGGTTTCCTACCCAAAGGGTACTGAATACTATCAGTTCTTACAAATGGAGGTTACATGGGGATAAAGGCATAGTTGAAAGTCTACATCCTCCTCCCGTTCATATAAATTTCGAGGTAAATGATAAAGATCTTGAAACAGTTGCTTACCTTAGTAAAGCAACTGGGGACAATGATTTTATTACAAGCTATCATTTAGCTCACCAAAATAATTGGACAAATCGTTCTATAGTTTCTATGGAAAACCAATTATTAAGGATTGAAAATAAATTAGATGAACAGGAAAAATTGTTAAAAAATCTCAAGACTCCTGTTCAATATGCTGCTACAAGCAGTTCTTCTTTTGAAGTTACTACTTTTAAACCTCCTATTATACCGACAAATTTTAGAACTCATAGTAAGAAGGAGGAAGATGATTTTATTGATCTTTTAACTCAAAAGATTAAAAATATTTCCTTAAAAGATACAAAACTTAAAGGAATTTCTTTAAATGATAAAAAGAGTATAAATGTTCTCTCTAAACCCTCTTCTGATAATTATATTCCAAAATATGAAGAGGAGAGGGAGTATGAAGAAGATATAAATGAGGAAAAAGAGTTCTGGATAAATTTCCAGGATATGGAAGAAAATTTTAAACAAGGATATCTTCCACAAATGAATTTCATGAAACATGAAACGATTCCTCATTATTATGATAGACCAACCCTCAGGATCTCCTGTTTGAAGAAAGTAATTGGAGACTCCAAACATCCTATACTGGAAAAGAGGTGGTGGAATGGAACATAGATGGCTTCACAGAATATCAAATTCTAGAAGTACTCCACAAAATGCTTATGTGGGCTTCTATGAGTATAAATTGTGGTAATTCTAATAAAGATACCGCAACTCTTCTTTCCTGCGGTTTTTCTGGTTGCCTTAAAGGTTGGTGGGATAATCTTCTCACTCAACAACAAAGAACTGATATTCTGGACAAAGTCAAAGTAGAAAATGTTAATGGACAACCTACCATGGTTCCAGATGCTATAGTTACTATGGTTCAGACCATAATTACTCATTTCATTGGTACTCACCCACAAAGGTCTGAAAGGAGTAGAGAGCTCCTTATGAATCTTAGATGCCCTTCTTTAACCCACTATAGATGGTATAAAGATGTATTTATATGTAAAGTTATGCAAAGACATGATGCAAATGATGATTTTTGGAAAGCCAGATTTATAGATGGTCTTCCACACTTATTTGCAGAAAAGGTCAGACAAAGACTTAAGAGATCAACATGATGGTCATACTATCCCATATAGTGATTTACATTATGGGCAGATCATGAGTGCTTGCACACAAGTAGGCCTCAGTATCTGTAATGATATGAAATTACAATACCAGATGAAGAAACAAAATCTTACTGGTAAACAAGAAATAGGGGATTTTTGCAAACAATGGGGTTTTGATATGCCTATGAATCTTACTAAAAGAAAGAAAAGACAAATGAACCAAAATCCTAGGCAAATTAGACCTACAAGGAAAAGGAATACTAATCCATACCCCAGAAGAACTAGACCACCTCCCAGAAAAAGTAACCCTTCTAGGAAAGGACCAGCGAAAGGTTCTGCTCCTAAGGAGACAAGGGTATGCTGGAAGTGTGGAAAAGTAGGACATTTAGCCAATAAATGTACTACAAAAAAGAAATTAGATGAGCTCAGTATTGATGAAGGTTTAAAGGCTCAGCTCTGTAAAATTTTACTAAATACTTCTCCAGAAAATTCTGAAGAAGAAGACTATCCTGAGGAAGGTGAGGATGGTTTCTACTCCCAAGAGGAAGAAGAACAACCATCTGATTCTCATGGATGTTCTAATGGTTGTAAAGAGGCTGATTATTGGAAGTCCATTGCTACTATGAATTGCCTTACATTAAATGTCCTCACGGCAGAACATAGTGATATGTTAGACATAATTGAGAAAATTACTGATCCTGAATTAAAGGTGAAAGTAATACAATTATGCATCGATCATACTAGAAAACCTCCAGAGAAAAAAGAATGTAAGCAAATGCAGTTTAGTATTCAGGAAGTTTTCAATAGAATGGAAAAAGTTGAAAAACCCATTACTATAACAGATCTTAAACAGGAGATAAATCTTGTAAAGAATGATATAAGAGACCTCCAAATAGCTTTTTCAAAGATGGAAGAAAAAATAGATAATATGTCTACTTCTTCCATTAGTATAGGAGAAAATATCCCTGACACTAGGGATACTTCTATGACAGGAGACCAGTACCTGCATATTTTGAATAAAATTACATTTCAAAATTGGTATATAAAAATTAATCTTGTAATACAAGAAGAATTTCCCATACAGGCTATTGCCTTAGTAGATAGTGGAGCAGACCTAAACTGCATTCAAGAAGGCATAGTTCCCACTAAATATTTTGAAAAAACTATGCAATCTCTAACATCAGCTAGTGGAAGCAGGATGAAAATCCAGTTTAAGCTTTCTGATGTCTATGTATGTAATGAAGGAGTTTGTATTCCATCCACTTTCTTACTTGTTAAAGATTTACAACATCAAGTAATTTTGGGAACTCCTTTTTTAAAACTTATTATGCCTATACAAGTTGACCAAACTGGCATATATGCAAAATTTAAAGATTTTGATTTGGTTTTTACCTTTCTTAAAGAGCCAGAAACAAGGATTGTCAATGAATTAAATCTTTTAGATTTAAAAGAACGACACCTTGGTTATTTACAAGATGAAACTAGAAATATGCAAATTGAGCATCAGCTAAAGATGCCAAATATTTCTAGAAAGATTCATAAATTATCACAGGATTTTCAAGATAAAGTCTGTAGTGAGATTCCTAGTGTTTTTTGGACAAGGAAGAAACATATGGTTTCTCTCCCCTATAAGCTTGGTTTTGATGAAAGATCTCATATTCATACCAAGGCTAGACCCAGCCAAATGAATGTTGAATTCTTAGAACTTTGTAAAAAAGAAATACAGAGTCTTTTCGATAAAAAAACTCATAAGGAAAAGTTATTCCCCTTGGAGTTGTACTGCCTTTAATGTCAATAAAAATGCCGAAATAGAGAGAGGCAGACCTAGACTTGTGGTTAATTATAAACCATTAAATGAAGCCCTACAATGGATTAGATATCCTATCCCCAATAAAAAAGATTTGTTGGATAGATTATATAATGCTTCTATCTTTTCAAAATTTGATTTAAAATCTCGATATTGGCAAATTCAGATTACAGAAGAAGATAGGCATAAGACAGCATTCACTGTCCCTTTTGGACACTTTGAATGGAATGTCATGCCATTTGGATTAAAAAATGCTCCATCAGAATTCCAAAATATTATGAATGAGATTTTTAATCCTTTCTCAGAATTCAGTTTGGTCTACATAGATGATATTTTAGTTTTCTCATCATCTATTGATCAGCATTTTAAGCATCTTAGAACCCTAAAAGACATTATTATTCATAATGGTCTTGTTCTTTCAGCCCACAAAATGGATCTTTTCAAAACACAGATTCGATTCTTAGGTTTTAATACTAATAAAGGGAAAATTATTCCCATTGATAGAAGTATTGAATTTGCTTCTAAATTTCCTGATGAATTAAAGGATAAAACCCAATTACAAAGATTTTTGGGAAGTCTTAATTATATAGGAAATCATTATCATAAACTTGCCCATGACTGTGCTCTACTGCACCAAAGGCTTAAAAAGAATCCTTTACCATGGACATCTGAACATACTAAAGCAGTTCAGAGAATCAAGCTTAGAGTAAAACAATTACCATGTCTCGGATTAGCAAATCCCCATTGGGACAAAATTGTTGAAAATGATGCTTCAGATATTGGTTATGGAGGAATTCTCAAACAAAAGAATCCAAAGACCAATCAAGAAGAACTATTACGTTTTACTTCTGGCATTTGGAAAGGTTCTTCGAAAAATTACTCTACTATTAAAAAAGAAATGTTTTCTATTATTAAGTGTGTCACTAAATTTCAGGATGATTTACTTAACCAAGCATTTCTTCTCAGAATAGATTGCAGTGATGCTAAACATATATTAAAACAGGATGTTAGAAATCTTGTTTCTAAGCAAATTTTTGCTAGATGGCAGTCTGATTTATCTGCTTTTGATTTTCAGATTGAGTATATTAAAGGAGATCAAAATTCATTACCAGATTTTCTGACTAGAGAATTTTTGCAGGAAAAACAGAATGCAACCTCCGGATAAAGGAGGATTTCAATTTTCGCAATGGCGTCCCAACAAAGGGAAGGGCCAGCAACAAAACCCACGAAAGGGTTCCATCCCGAATAAAGGGTCCAATCAGCCAAATAAGGCTGGTCCCCAGCAGAAACCTTCTGCCAAGGACATTCTTCTACAAGAGGCTGTTTTCCAACAAAAACAAATTTTGGAAACTTTCCTTGTTTTAGACAAATTTTCAAAAGAAGAATTAGATGAATTAGATGCTTGGGGATTCAAAAAAAGATTTCTTAACATGCATAATTGGATGACCCAAGAATCTAAGCCTAGATTTGCTTACGAGGCAATTCTTATGGAAACAGGTTCTGTTCAAATTGAACATTTCCATGTAGTCCAAACTGATAAAAAGACTCCTATAACACATTCTAAGTGTTATATCATTAAAGTTCTTCACGCTAATCAGTGGGGTCTTAATCCTGCTCAAGCCAGAACTTTAAAAATTAATGGAGCAACTTATAATTACTGGGATTATTTGGAGGCTTGGAATAAAGCTTTTCTTTACAAAAATCCTACACGAAGCCATACTTGGCTGTTCATAATAAATGATCAAATTTTAAAAACTGGTCTTAACAGTTTTCCCAACTGGTTTTATCATTGGTGGGACAAAATGGGACCAGAAATTGGAATTGTTCCTCGAACCATTCTAGATTATTTTACAGTCTGGTTTGATCACCATCCTGTTCTTCGAGGAAAATCTCTTACCAATATCCCTATTGGAAGAAATACTTTATTCTTCTTTGCTGAATTCAGACTTGTTTGGATTTGGAAGTGGGATATTCTTCTTTCTGAGGACTCTCTTAAAATTCCTATTCTCTAGAGAACTTTCTGGGTAAAATGGTGGCCTGGATTTGACATTGATAATGTACTCTAAAAAATCCAGCCTGCCGTTAAAAACTATATTAAAAATTTTGAGGATAATGAAAAACAAAAGGCTGCAGAATTTATGCAGACAGCCTCACAGTTATCCTCTCATTTAAATATGTTTGAGCTCCTGTTCGCTTCCATAGGGGGGAAAATCCACACCTCTCAAAGGAAGAGATTTATGTTAAGGTTATGGAAACTCTTAAGGAGAAGTTCTTAGCCTCATAGGTTGCTCAAAGGAGTGGTCAGGCTACTTCAAGCCAGACCAAAGATCAGGGTCAGTCATCCCAAGTAATACAGTCAAATGCCTTTGGATGCCTAGCTGGGGAAGCACAAGATCCATACGAAGATGAAGAAGATATGGATACAGCGTCCATATCCAGTCAGGTGCCAATAATGGAAGACCTGTTTGACGCCATGATTGCCACGACATCCCAATCCAGTAAGCCCAATGACAAGCTGGAGTAAGTGACGCATGCGGTTACGTTCTCCCATTGGTGACGCATGCAATGACATAGGTTGCCCATGGTTTTACGCACACGGTTTTACAGTCCGTGGTTTTGCATCCATGGTTTTTATTGTTAGTCAAAAAGTAGTTTGGCACGACTCCACCAAACAAGGACACATATTCTACTTTTTGAATTTTTTATATATATATATATATCTACAGTACCTTGTCGGATGACTGTAGACTTTTATTTTCTTATTTAAGATGACCCTCTGAATTGTAGATGGGCATCTTCTTTTCTTCAGTTCCTCTTTCTCTCTCTTTACCACCTCACTTGTATTATCCCCCTCCTCCTCTGTAATTGTGGTTTCGTCTCGCAAGTAAGTAATAATATTTCAATTTATAGGGATTTTTCCTTTATTCTTTTTTTTGTCACTAGTCATGGAGTTTTGACCAAAACAAAATACTTATTGTCTTTTAACCTTCATAAGTCTAAAATGAGAAACTTTTTACTAATTTTTATTTGATATTTCTCGTGATCTTGGTGCAACATATCTTTTCACACAGGTTCATTTTTCATTTCTGATTGCTATATCTCTCTGTGTAAGCATAATCTCATATAGAAGCACGAATGGTACTACATTGAAAATTTGGTATCAATCTCTGGGATAAAAATGTGCAACTTGAAATTTCTCACAAAAAAAAGGTAAAATTTTATGAGATTTGTGTAATTAAATGGAGAGTAATGTTGTCATGCCTTGGAACAACAAAAATAGAGAAAATAAAATTCCTTTTTGGGTCCTAAACCATGACCGGTGAATATCACATGGTTGTCCACAACACACAGATCTAAACATTAGATATAAATGCAGTAACTAAAACACTAAACCATAATTTAATAAACTTAAACCTAAACCATCATAGATCTTATTACAAAATCATTGTATTTAAACAACCTTCCGAATCCTATGGCACATTCGCCAATTAACCAAAAGTAACATTATTCAAACATAATTAAAAGAAGACAACTACGATCTAGCTCTAAACCTCAACTGGCATAAACGTCGTCGTTAGCTTGGTGATGCTCTCCTCTGATCCCATCCTCAGTATGACTATCCTAGACATAATTTTCCTCCGGATAGTAGCTCTCATCAACAAGCGCTTCACTAGTATAGTCATATGGCTGGAAAGCTGGAATATCTAGTGGCATAAATATCATCAACTTGTGAAGCCTACTTAGTAGAAAACTAACAAAGTATCATTAATAAGAAGCTTTATACAGTAATTGCATTAAGAAAGTAGTTCTCTCAACATTCACATTCCCATGCATTCCAATTCACTATATGCGACCACACGACCTGACTTACAATGGCATGGACTATGGGTCTATGTTACTGACACATTCCTCCCACGCATGTCCAACTGTACTTTGCTTGGGTGAAACTCACCTCCCAAAGATTTTGATTCTCTTTCTGTCATTCATAGTAATGGTCAGCTATTGGGTTTGTGCCCTCAAACCATTAATTTATGTATGAGACATCGACATTTTTAATGTAGGGATATCAACTTTACATTTCATTATGTATGTTTCTTTCATGAGATGATTTTTAATCCTTAAGTATCATAGTAAGTAATTCATGTGTGTATGAGATACATAAAAGTGAGATACAAATTACTAATCTTTGATACTTAGAATTTGTCATCGTGGATGATGAGACTGGATATCTCATCTAGTTTACACTATAGCATGATTAACTACCATTTGATGGAGTGATGAATCTCAACCACTTGAGTATAACTCTTAGTTAATATGCCAGTGCTTATAGTGCATTGATGAACCTGAGCTTTCGTGATGACACTTGAGGCTGTCAGTAGTCGATAAGAACACATAACTTGTATAAGATACGTGTTCTCAATCTTGAGATGATTATTAACAAAAATTGTGGATATGGCTGCTTTGAATTACCAATCAGTGAGGTCTTAAAGATCAACACCTGGGTATCTTGGGTATGTCATGTTCATAGGGTTGTGAACATAGATAGTCAAGATAGAATCTACCCTCTGATTAAGAGTAAGCATTCCCCTGAGAATGTCACCAAGTTGATTACTGAGAACTGTAGTCTTGTTGATAAGTAGTTATCAACATGTTTGGTAATCATGAGAGGTGAATGGGACTCAGGGAATAGAAGAAGTAATCATGATTCAGGTTGACAGTAAAGGTTTATCCGACTACCTAAATATGATTATGAATGCTGATGGTAGAGGGTTATTAGTACACCGCACAAGTCTAGTTATCATTTTAGATATGTTCTTTTGCATTGGAGTTCAGTTATCATTTTATAGTGGAGTAAACGTTAACTGATAAGTTGGTTAGTTTGCTGATCAAAGAGTTTGATCATGGAAATTAACAACTGGTCTGAGCCAACAATAAAGAGCCTAGGAGGTTCCACTCTTAGCTCTGCTATGATGCTTGGAAAGGCACAAGAGGATCTTGTCAAGACAGGTTCGATGGATCAAAGAAGTTTGATTGATTGAAGTCAAGGCAAGTTTGATCGATTGACCATTGTTCAATCGATCGAAGGTTCGATCGATCGAAGCCACTTCAATCGATTGAAGGTAAAGTTGGTTTTTGGAATCTCGAAATAGGGTAGCTGCGTACAGAAGTTGATAGTAGTCATTTTTCTATTCCAGAGCTGTAGAAACTACTTTAGGGTTTCTTTAGCCTTTTTATCCTCACTATTAGAGTTCCCACCAGCCCTAGCATCTTCGGTAGTGTCCACAGGAGGCATAGGAGTGAAGATCACCTAGTGGGAGTTGTTGCACCATCAAGAAGATTAAAGATTCAGAATTGGGTTCAAGACCATTAGGTATAATTCTTGTCCCTCTCTCGTACGCATCTATAGAGTTCATAAGTAGTAGATCCGGGCTACCAATAAAAGTTTTGAACTTTGTTTTCCACTGCACGTTTAAATAAATTTTAAACCTAACTTTCCCTACAATTAGTATCAGAGCCACGCTTGTTTGGATCTGTAGATGCATTTTGGAACACTAAATTGATTTGCACGATGATTTTAGAACTGTTTTTGAAACTCCATCATTACAGATCTATTTCTGCAGTGTTTTCGTAGCAGAAAACAAATCTGTGTTTGCATTGGATGCATGGTAGTTTCGATCGATTGAACTTGTGTCAATCGATCAAAAATGTCTTTGGTCGATCGATTAAAAAAGTTTTGATCGATCGAACCAATGCGGGGTTCAATCGATCAAATTTTTTTAATCGATCGAAGCAGTCTCTCTGTCCAGGTGTCCTTCATAGTTTAAAAGTTTTGAAAAATTATTTATTTTTTATTATTATGTATAATTTTAAATCATTATGTGAAATTGTAAGTTCAATCGATTGAATAATTTTATTTTATTACTGTATTTTCTATTTCTAGATAAAATGAAAGATTCGAAAGAAGCATAGGTCTAATGTAATAGAATTAGGTAGCCCATGAAGATGGAGTGAGAAGTCGTTGTCCACAAAGATGGAGCCAGAGGCGATCAAACCAAGAAGGAGGTTCAGTGGAGATAGAGCCATGGGAGATAGAGGCATCGTTTGGATGCTTTTATTTCATTTTAGGTTTTCATTTTATGTGCTTGGTTTGTGATTGGCATTTAATTATATTGTTACAACTTACATGCACGTAAAATAAGTTTTCTAAAATAAAATTCAAAAGCCATTTCAACACATTAGTAAACATTGGATATTTATGGGTTATGTGTGGAAATATTTTTTCCAAAAGCAAAATCCTTAATTATTAAAACTAGTGGGAGAAGGTCTTATTAATAACACCTACGATCTTCCATTATTGGTTCGCTGTAAGATGAATAGTGCATTCTGTGTCACCTCGCCAGGGGTGATCATTCCATACAGAGGGTACACTACTCATTGGTTACTAGATGTGAACTTCCTACAGATATGATCAATTAGACGTGTTAGAGGTTGAACACCACACGGAGGCACTACTTGAGGCGGTTGTGATTGGATCTTAGTTAACGGTACACACTAGCTAAGCTATAGATAAGGGATCCCACATGGGGCATTATTCAAAACTTAGAGATCAAATAGGTTCGGGAGTCATAACTTGTTTTGCAAAAGTTGCATAGCGGATAAGTCATGATTAATCAAAAGATCAAGTATTGACCACCATACGGAGGCTTTACTCTTTCGTTTTGATATTCTGGCAACTTTGCTTTAAAATAAGAGTTTTAAGGATTCTTTTATTCAAAACTGTCAAATTCTGATATCCATATTTATTTTATCTGTTTGATTTTTCAGTAATCATAATCTGGATATGCTTTTAGTCCACTTGCCACTATACTCACTCAGAACAAGTTAACTGGAAATAACTACACTGAATGGAAACTTAATCTTGACATCATTTCAACTGCGGAGGATCACATTTATGTCCTCACCACCCTATGCCCCGAAGAACCCGCTGCAAATACTACGGCTGGTGCTAGACGCGAGCTCGAAAATTGGAAGAAATTGAATGGAATGGCCCGTTGCTACATTCTGGCCTCTATGGCCGGTGTGTTGCAACTCCAATTCTAATCGAATGATTCTTCTAGTGCCATTATCAAATCCCTAAAAGAAATAATGAGTGTGAAGATGTCAGAAGGGACTCCAGTCTAAGAACATATTTTAAAAATGATTGGCTATTTAAATAAACTGGAGACCTTGGGAACCAACATCGACGCAGAGACCCAAGTTTATATGATCCTCAATTCGCTGTCGCCATCATTCATTTAATTTAAACTTGACTATAATATGAATCAAATGAATTTCTCAGTGAGTGAATTAATGAGTTCTTTATTGGCAGCGAAAGGGGTGATCAAACCTGGGGGCAACGTTTTAAACATTGGGAAAAGCTCTTCCGCCTCCCGATCTAAGGTGAAAGGTAAGAAGGCAAGAAGAAATCTGGCACTGGTGGTTCAAGTGTTGGACCAGTCCCTAAGATTGCAAAATCTAAGGGAAAGGGTAAGGGTAAGGGAAAAGTGGGTGGCCAAGGCAAAGGAAATTGTTTCTAATGCGGTGAGAAGGACCACTGGAAGAGAAACTGTCTAGAATTCTTAGCTATAGGAGTTCAAGGTATGATTGAATCACATGTGATTGAAGTAAGTTTTATAACAGATACTTCAAACACTTGGTGCATTGATTCTGGTGCAACTAACCATATCTGTAATTTGTAACAGGGATTTAGATCAACTAGGAAATGCAGTGATAGGGAGATCGTGCTGACTCTGGGATCTAGCACAACCGTTTCCGCGGTTGTAATAGGAGTAGTATTTTTAGAGTTTTTGGACAATAAGACAACAGTTTTATTAGATGTACTTTACGTCCCTTTAATGAGACGTAATTTAATTTTTGTTTCAGATTTATTGAATAAAAATTATTCTTTTCATTTTGGAACAGAAGTTGTCATTAAAAGAAATGGTTCTTTTATATGTTCTAGTGTTAAAACTAATGGCTTGTATGTGATTACTCCCAATGTTTCTAAAGACTCTTGTATGGAACTTAATAACTCAGTTGTCACTGTACCATCTAAAAGAAAGGAACCTTCCAGTAATCCAACAAGGCTTTTGGCATATGAGGCTTGGCCATATCAATCTAAATAGGATTGGCAGACTAGCCAAAGAAGGGTCTTAGGTGATTTGGTTCTCGAACCAATGGAAGTCTGCGAGTCTTGTTTAGAGGATAAGATGACCGAAAGGCCCTTTCCTGCAAAGGGTAAAAGGACCAATGAATTGTTGGAATTAGTACATACTAATGTGTGTGTGGACCAATAAATATTAGAGCATGGGGTAGTTATGAGCATTTTATTACATTTACTGATGGCAACTCTAGGTATGGATATGTGTAACTAATGCAGCACAAGTTTGAAGCCTTTGAAAAGTTCAAAGAGTTTAGGGCTGAAGTGGAGAAGCAATTGGGCACATATATCAAAGCCATTCGCTCTGATCGAGGTGGCGAGTACCTCTCTAATGAGTTTATTGATCACCTCACACATAATGGGATTCTGTCATAGTTGACTACACCTGGTACATCTCCGCAGAACGGTGTAGCGGAGAGAAGGAATCGGACTCTTTTAGACATGACTAGGTCGGTGATGATTAATTTTGAATTGCCATTATTCCTTTAGGGTTATGCCTTGGAAACCACTGCGTACATGCTAAATCTAGTACCAAACAAATTTGTTCCTAGGACACCACGAGAGATGTAGATTGGGCACAAGCCTTCTTTGCAAGATCTCCGGATATGGCGGTATCTGGCACATGTGCTGAAAGGAAAGATGAGCAAATTGATCAGAAGTATGTTACTTTGTAGGGTATCCAAAGGGTACTTATGGATGGTATTTTTATGATCCAAGAGAAAAGAAGGTGTTTCTTATACAAATGCTGTTTTCTTGGAGGATGATTATATCATAAACCATGAACCTAAGGGAAGGATAGATCTGAGAGAAATAGATGGAGAGCCCTCTATTCCTCCAACAGTTGAAAACGATGTACGATAAGAAAATACCACTTCTTTACCCATTTTCGCACCGATACCTCGTTGTAGTGGGAGGATGGTCAGCCAGCCTGACAGATACATGTTCTTAGGAGAAGTTTTTGAAGTGGTCTCCATAGAATCTGAATCTGGTCCTGCCACGTATGAACAGGTAATGATTGATATAGACTCAACTCATTGGGTTAAAGCTATGCAGGCTGAATTGGAATCTATAGATTTTAATTAGGTCTAGGATCTTGTAGAACTTCCTGCCAATATAAATCCATTGGCTATAAGTGGGTCTACAAGAGAAAAATAGGATCTGATGGAAAGCTTGAAACCTTTAAGGCATTATACTCAAAGTGAGGGCATTGACTATGAGGAACCCTTCTCGCTGGTAGCCATGCTCAAGTCCATCAGAATACTCCTATCCCTTGCTGCTTGCCTAGATTATGAGATCTGGCAGATGGATGTCAAGACTACATTCTTGATTGGCAATCTTGAGGAGAACATCTATATGGAGAAACTAGAAGGGATCACAGCTAGTGGGAAAAAGTAACTTGGTATGCAAGTTGCAAAAGTCCATTTATGAGCTTAAGCAAGCATTCAGAAGTTGGAACATTCGTTTTGACCAAGCAGTCAAGTCGTTTGGTTTCATGCAGAATCTGGATGAACTTTGTGTATACAAGAAGATTGAAGGGAAAGTGGTGGCTTTTCTTATTCTTTACATTGATGACATTCTACTAATTGGGAATGATGTAGCGGTATTTTCAATGGTTAAGGTTTGGCTAGCTAGTACTTTTGATATGAAGGATCTAGGAGAGGCGAGCTATATCCTTGGGATAAAACTCTTTCGGGATCGCAAGAGAAAGATAATGGGATTATCTCAAGTTGGTTATATCGATAAGGTACTAACTAGATTTTTAATCGATAATTCAAAGAAAGGTTTGTTACCTTTTAGGCATGGTCTAGCGTTCTCCAAGGACCAGTGTCCAAAGACACAAGAGGAGAGGAATCGCATGGCAGGAGTTTCCTATGCTTCGGCAGTGGGAAGTCTCATGTATGCGATGTTATGCACTAGACCAGATATCTGCTTCGCCATTGGCATGGTTAGCAGGTGTAAATCAAATCCAGGTCTATAGCACTGGATAACCGTCAAGCACATTCTTAAGTACTTGAGAAGGACTAAAGAATACATGCTTATGTACGGCGGTGATGAGTTAATTCCAGTGGGATACACTAGCACTGATTTTATATCAGATAAAGATTCGAGGAAGTCTACATCTGGACATCTCTTTACCTTGGGAGGTGGTGCTGTTAGTTGAAGGAACATAAAGCAGAAAAGCATTGCAGACTCAACTACAGAAGCTGAGTATCTGGCTGCTTGTGAAGCCGCAAAGGAAGTTATTTGGCTCAAGAATTTCCTTATGGAGCTCGAGGTGGTACCAGCATGTCTGTCTCATATACGCTATACTGTGATAATAGTGGGGCAGTGACTCAGTCTAAGGAGCCGAGGAACCATGGAAAGGGAAAGCACGTAGAGCGAAAAATATCATCTAATTCGAGATATTGTTCAATATGGAGATTTAACTATCACCAAGATTGCCACCACTGACAATCTTGCGGATCCTTTTACAAAGGCCTTGCCACAGAAGGTCTTTGATCGTCATCTAGGTAGTCTAGGTCTTAGATGTAGTCCTGAATGGTTATGAGTGCAAGTAGGAGTTTGTTGGGTTTGTGCCCTCAAACCATTACTTTGTGTATGACACATTGACATTTTTAATGTATGGATATCATCTTTATAGTTCATTATGTATGTTTCTTTCATAAGATGATTTTTAATCCTTAAGTATCACAGTAAGTAAATCGTGTGTGTATGAGATACACACAAGTAAGATACAAATTACTATTCCTTGATACTTAGAATTTGTCATAGTGGATGATGATACTTATCTCATCAAGTTTACACTATAGCATGATTAACTATCATTGGATGGAGTGATGAATCTCAATCACTAGAGTATAACTCTTAGTTAATATGCTAGTGCTTATTGTGCATTGACGGACCCGAGCTTTCCTATTGACACTTACAGCTGTCAACAGTCGATTGGAACTCATAACTTGTATAAGGTACGTGTTCTCCATCTTAAGACGATTATGAAAGCAGACTATGGATATGATTGCTTTAATTTACCAATCACTGAGGTCTTAAAGATCAACACCTAGGTATCTTGGGTATGTCATATTCATGGGGTTGTGACCATAGATAGTCAAGATAGAGTCTACCCTCTGATGAAGAGTAAGCATTCCCTTGAGAATGTCACCAAGTTGCTTACTGAGAACTGTAGTCTTGTTGATAAGTAGTTATCAACATGTTTGGCAATCATGAGAGGTGAATGGGACTCAAGGAATACAAGAAGTAATCACGATTCAGGTTGACAGTAAATGTTCATCCGACTACCCGAATATGATTATGAATGCTGATGGTAGAGGGACATTAGTACACCGTATAAGTATAGTTATCGCTTCAGATATGTTCTTTTGCGTTTGAGTTTAGTTATCATTTTATGGTGGAGTAAACGTGAACTGCTCAGTTGGTTAGTTTGTTGATCAATGAGTTTGATCATGGGAATTAACTACTGGTCTGAGCCAACAATAAAGAGCCTAGGAGGTCCCACTCTTAGCTCTGCTAGAATACTTGGAAAGGCACAAGAGGATCTTGTCAAGACAAGTTCGATGGATCGAAGATGTCTCAACCGATTGAAGTCAAGGCAAGTTCGATCGATCGAATGTTGTTCAATCGATCGAAGGTTCGATCGATCAGAGCCACTTTGATCGATTGATGGTAAGTCGGTTCTAGGGATCTATAAATAGGGCAGCTACGTACAGAAGTTGATAGCTGTCATTTTTCTATACCAGAGCTGCAGAAACTGTTTAAGGATTTCCTTAGCCTTCTTATCCTCACTGTTAGAGTTCCCACCAACTCTAGCCTCTTTGGTAGCGTTCACAGGAGACATAAGAGTGAAGATCACCTAGTGGGAGTTGCTGCACCATCAAGAAGATTAATGATTCAGAATTGGGTTCAAGACCATTAGG
Source organism: Hydrangea macrophylla (assembly GCA_033977485.1). Classification (NCBI taxonomy): domain Eukaryota; kingdom Viridiplantae; phylum Streptophyta; class Magnoliopsida; order Cornales; family Hydrangeaceae; genus Hydrangea; species Hydrangea macrophylla. Next base: position 44,470,550 of record CM066984.1, on the reverse strand, counting down.
TATGATTCTTGTCCCTCTCTCGTACGCATCTATAAAGTTGATAAGTAGTGGAACCGGGCTACCAATAAAAGTTTCAAACTTTGTTTTCCGCTGCATGTTTAAATAAATTTTAAACCTAACTTTTCCTACTTCAGCCTGGTACAAAACTCCAACTATCCCATTCTAGTAACGTAATGGTTAGTCTGGTACAAAACCCCCGCTATCCCATTCTCTACAACAAACCTTGGCATGAAGTGCCTGCTGTTACACAATCAACAACAAGCCTTGGTATGAACATACTGACCGTTACACAATCAACAACAAACCTTAATATAAAAATACAAGCCGTTACACAATCATCAACAAGCCTTGGTATACAGTACCAGTTGTTACATATCTCAATTATCATTTCTCTTTCCACAATTATGGCTATCACTTACCATAATAGTTCATGATCCACAGAAGAAGACTCAACCCAACATTAACTCACAATCTCTATGATCGCTTACACTCATACCATTATGAACAGATAGACAATCTTCACGACTAACAACATACTAGGCTATGCATGTCGGCTTCTCGGTATGGATAATGTCACTCCCTGAAGCAGCAAAAATAGAGAAAAATAAATTTCCTTTTTGGGTCCGTAGGGATGTTGGGTTTGGGCCCTCAAACCATTACTTTATGTTTGAGACATTGACATTTTAATATATGGATATCAACTTTACATTTCATTGTGTATGTTTATTTCATGAGATGATTATTAATCCTTAAGTATCATAGTAAGTAATTCGTGTATGTATGAGATACATACAAGTGAGATACGAACTGTCATTCTTTGATACTTAGAATTTGTCATAGTGGATGATGAGACTGGATATCTCATCAGGTGTACACTACAGCATGTTTAGCTACCATTGGATAGAGTGATTAATCTCAATCACTAGAGTGTAACTCTTAGTTAATATATTGGTGCTTATAGTGCATTGACGGGCTTGAGCTTTCCTATTAACACTTAAGACTGTCAATAGTCGATAGGAACTCATAACTAGTGTAAGGTACGTGTTCTCAATCTTGAGACGATTATGAGCATAGATTGTGGATATGGCTGCTTTGATTTACCAATCAGAGAGGTCTATAAAAGATCAACACATGGGTATCTTGGGTATGTCATGTTCATAGGGTTATGAACATATATTGTCAAGATAGAATCTACCCTCTGTTAAAGAGTAAGCTTTCCCTTGAGAATGTCACCAAGTTGATTACTGAGAACTGCAGTCTTGTTGATAAGTAGTTATCAACATGTTTGGTAATCATGTAGGGTGAATGGGACTCAAGGAATACAAGAAGTAATCATGATTTAGGTTGACAGTAACAGTTATCCGACTATCTGAATCTAATTATGAATGCTGACGGTAGAAGGACATTAGTACACCATACAAGTCTTGTTATTACTTCAGATTTTTTCTTTTACAATGGAGTTCAGTTATCGTTTTATAGTGGAGTAAACGATAACTGACTAGTTGGTTAGTTTGCTAGTCAAAGAGTTTGATCATGGGAATTGCCAACTGGTCTGAGCCAACAATAAAGAGCCTAGGAGGTCCCACTCTTAACCCCACTAGGATGCTTGGAAAGGCACATGAGGATCTTGTCAAGGTGGGTTCGATCGATCAAAGGTGTCTTAATCGATTGAAGCTTTGGCGGGTTTGATCGCTCGAATGAGGTTCGATCGATCGAAGGTTCGATCGATTGAAGCAACTTCGATTGCTTGAACATTAGGTCAGTTATGGGAATCTATAAATAGGGCAGCTGCGTCCAGAAAAAAGTGTTCGTCATTTTAATACGTTAGAAGTTGTAGAAACTATTTTAGAGCTCCCAAACCTTCTCCTTCCTCTCTATTAGGGTTCCCACCAACCCTAGTCCTTCTGGCAGGCATCCGCAGGAGTCATTAGGGTGTAGACAACCTAGTGGAGGCTGCTACACCATCAAGGTAGAAGACAATCAGAATTGGGTTCAAGACCTGAGGTATAATTCTTGTTCCCCTCTTGTTAGTATGCATCTATGGTATTGACGAGTAGTAGATCCTGGGCTGCCAATAAGTTTTTGAAACTTAATCGTTCCGCTGTGCGTTAAAAAATTAATTTTAAACCTATTTTCCTACAATTGGTATCATAGCCTCACTGGTTTGGATCTATAGATGCGTTTTGGAACACTAGTTTTGATTTGCATGTTGTTTTAGAATTGTTTTCGAAACTGCAACGTCACAGATCTGTTTCTGCAGTATTTTTGTAGTAAAATACAAATCTATGATTGCATTGGATGCGTGGTGAGTTCGATCGATTAAATTCGTCTCGATCGATCGAAGCTCATCTATTCTCAAGTGATCGAACAAGGTTCGATCGATCAAGACTCCTTCTTTGTCCAGGTGTTCAGTTTACAGTTTTAAAGTTTTTTAAAATATATGCTTTAATTTTAATTATTCTGTAAATTTTTTTTTCAAACCTTTCTGTGAAATTGAAAGTTCAATCGATTGAACTATGTTCAATCGATCGAATGTTCGATTGATCGAACCTGTGTCGATCAATCGAAGTGTGATAGAGAACTGAGATGCTGCTTTATGTTCTAATTCAGTACATAAATAGTTTATGTACTGTGTGAATCAATTAGGGGTTCCAATAGTTACATATATTTATATATATATATATATATGCGTGGATTTGCCTACGACTAACCCTTTTGCAGGAAGATTAATCTTCTATCTCCTATGTCACCAAGATCAAAGTTTCTATTTTGTATTTAGATGTTTGAGATTGGTGAATGGTTGTATTTTTATTTTGGTTTGGTTCTGAGGCATATGTAAAGGGCGCTGCTCCTTCAATCCTATGAAAAGGAAAGTCGCACTGGTTTCCCTAGCCTTTTATTCTATTGTTGTTATTTTTTTTCTAGATAAATTGTAAGCTTTGAAAGAAGCATATGATCAATGTATTAGAATTGGAAAATCCATGAAGATGGAGCAATGAGCCGTTGTCCATGAAGATGGAGCTGGAGGTGATCAAACCAAGAAGGAGGTTCTATGGAGATAGAGGCATTGTTGAGTGCCTTTATTTTCATTTTAGTTTTTGTTTTATATGCTTGGTTGTAATTGGCATTTTAGACATTGTTACTACTTGCATGCACTTAAAACAAGTTTTCTAAAATAAAATTCAAAGGCCGTTTCAATGCATTAGTAAACATTAGATGTTTATGGGTAATGTGTAGAAACAAATTTTTTCTAAAAAGCAAAACCCTTATTTACTAAATCTTGTAGGAGAGGGTCTTAATAGAACACCCACGATCTTCCATTAATGGTTCACTGTAAGATGAGTAGTGCATTCTAGGTCACCTCGCCAGGGGTGATCATTCCATACGGAGGGTACACTACTCATTGGTTAATAGACATGAACTTCCTATGGAAAGGATTAATCAGACGTGTTAGAGGTCGACCACCACACAGAGGCGCTACTTGAGGCGGTTGTGATTGGATCCTAGTTAATGGTATACACTAGCTAAGCTATGGATAAGGGATCCCACATGGGGCATTATTCAGAAACTTAGAGATCAAATAGTTTCGGGAGTCATAACTTGTTTTGCAAGAGTTGTATAGCGGACAAGTCACGATTAATCGAAAGATCGAGTATTGACCACCACACGGAGGCTTTACTCTTTTGTTTTGATATTCTGGCGACTTTGTTTTAAAATAAGAGTTCTAAGGATTCTTTTATTTCAAATTGTCAAATTCTAATATCCATATTTATTTTGTCTTTTGATTTTACAGTAAATCATAATGTCTGGATCTGCATTTATTCCACTTGCTACCATACTCACTCAGAACAAGTTAACTGGAAATAACTACACAGAATGGAAACGAAACCTTGACATTGTTTTAACTTCTTCACGACTAACTTCTTCACTCTCCAGAGCAGCAAAAATAGAGAAAAATAAATTTCCTTTTGGGCCGTAGGGATGTTGGGTTTGTGCCCTCAAACCGTACTTTATGTTTGAGACATTGACATTTTAATATATGGATATCAGCTTTACAATTCATTGTGTATGTTTATTTCATGAGATGATTGTTAATCCTTAAGTGTAATTGTAAGTAATTCGTGTATGTATGAGATACATACAAGTGAGATACGAATTGTTATTCTTTGATACTTAGAATTTGTCACAGTGGATGATGAGACTGGATGTCTCATCAGGTATACACTGCAGCATGTGTAATACCTGTAATTTCTCTATGTGCAATAATATGAGTTTTATGAATTTCCATGTTTGGTCTATTACTATATTATTTTATCTGTATGACTATATCAGTGTAATGTAATTACTAATTAGACTATAAGTACCGAACAACTCGACCGTAATAAGATTAACTTAGTCCCGTACCCGGACCCGGACATTAGAAACAATATTCGTTTGCACGTAAAACAGAACTGACACGCATAACGAGTAACTTTTGCACGCAAACTGAGGTAGTGGCACAAAATCCAAGGTGGGCCCCACATGGCAGCCACATGTCACCACCTTGGACACATGTCCACTTGTTGGACACATGCATGGCATATAACCATGCAAATGACACCTAGCACTTGGGTTTTTCTATATATACATGCATATAGCATGCATTACCCTCTCTTACTCTTCATAATCTACATTTAGAGAGGAAGTTAGGAGACTTGCATGTCCATGAGAAAAATAGAAGAGAAGTAAGAGGATTAGAAGAGGAGGAAGAAGAAGATTCCATCACTTGAAGCTTGTATCCAAGCTTCCTTAAGCTCAAATCCAAAGCCCAAGCTCAATTTCAAGACTTGGTAAGTATTCTAACTCACTTTAGAACCTACATAGTATGTAGTAATGTTTAGCAAGTGTTTGATGTTGTATTTTGAGGTTCTATACAACATGCAAGCCAAATCTTCAAATCTGGGAAGCAGAAACTTCCAGCAGAATGTTGTTTAGTAAAATGAACATTTTGAGCAGTTCAAAAATGGGAATGAGGCTAGTTTTTTTTTGTAGAGAAAGCTAACTCATTTATCTACAAATAACTCTTCTATAGCTCGGTCTGAAAATCAATCCTTGATGGGTGAAATGCATGTACAACGCAGTGTTCTAAATCTAGGAAATAGAAGCTTTCAGCATAACATAGTTTAGTAAAATGAACGTTTGGAGCAGCTCAAAAATCATGAAGAAGCTAGGTTTTTTTGTGGAGAAAGCTAACTCATTTATCTACAAATAACCCTTCTATAGACTGGTCTAAATATAACTCCTTCATAGGTGAAATGTACATGCAACGTAGTACAATAAATCTGGGACAGAGCAGTCCGAAAATATAAAAATGTCTAAGTAAAATAAATATTTTGAGCCAATTATCTACAATGTTCTAGTTTTGAGTTTGATCTACAAATCAATTTATCATGCCCAAATAAATCATATCAATTCAGTCGACATAGTAAAATTAGTTCCTGTCAGATTGTACTACTACTTGTATGATGTGTTTATTGATGATGCTTGTGTCTCCGATACCTGTGTGGCTATGAATATCTTATGCTATGGTAGTGCTATCGAGTAGATGAGTATGTTAAGTGTCTGTGTAGTTTTGTTAGTTTTATAGACATGACAATGAACCCATGTGTAACGACCCTGGTGTTGTGGGCGGGCTGCTGTAGGTGCCTTTGTGGCTGCAGTAGGTGCTGGCAGGCTACACACTATGGGAAGTTCGTCCCACATCGCCTGGGTGTGGAAAAGTAATGTGCTATATATGTGTGGTTTCAAGTCTCCCTAGTAAGAGGCCTTTTGGGTAGTGACCCAAGAACAAATCCGTGCGGGCTTGGGCCCAAAGCGGACAATATCTTACTGAGCGAGACTTGGGTCGTGACAGAATGGTATCAGAGCTAGACCCAACCGGAAGTGTGCCAACGTGGACGTTGGGCCCTAAGGGGGGTGGAATGTAACGACCCTGGTGTTGTGGGCGGGCTGCTGTAGGTGCCTTTGTGGCTGCAGTAGGTGCTGGCAGGCTACACACTATGGGAAGTTCGTCCCACATCGCCTGGGTGTGGAAAAGTAATGTGCTATATATGTGTGGTTTCAAGTCTCCCTAGTAAGAGGCCTTTTGGGTAGTGACCCAAGAACAAATCCGTGCGGGCTTGGGCCCAAAGCGGACAATATCTTACTGAGCGAGACTTGGGTCGTGACAGAATGGTATCAGAGCTAGACCCAACCGGAAGTGTGCCAACGTGGACGTTGGGCCCTAAGGGGGGTGGAATGTAACGACCCTGGTGTTGTGGGCGGGCTGCTGTAGGTGCCTTTGTGGCTGCAGTAGGTGCTGGCAGGCTACACACTATGGGAAGTTCGTCCCACATCGCCTGGGTGTGGAAAAGTAATGTGCTATATATGTGTGGTTTCAAGTCTCCCTAGTAAGAGGCCTTTTGGGTAGTGACCCAAGAACAAATCCGTGCGGGCTTGGGCCCAAAGCGGATAATATCTTACTGAGCGAGACTTGGGTCGTGACACCATGCATGTATTTTACAAGTATAACCAAGATGATGCTTTGAAATCTTAACATAAGCTTGAATTAGTTGTATATAGACCCATGCTTGGATACATATGGAGTATCTATACTACTGTAGACATGTTATACTACTCATAGGAGTATATAATTTGCGTACCCTGAGCTTAAATGATTGTACATTGCATAAAAATATAGGATTTGAGAATCTAGGGCCAGAAACCGATTTATGGGAGAAACCAGTTTCTAAGAAGTTTTTCCGGGAAAAGTTTCCTTAAGGAACTATTAAAGCCGTAAGCTGAACGACGATGTTAATTCTGACTTCATGGGTATATTATGACATAAAAAAGAACAACGGACATAGGAACGCAACCTTGTATGTGTAAATGAAAGTTATTAACAAATTAAACCATGGAACGAGTGACGCGAATGCGGTCAAGGATATATAAGGATTAATTATGCTTGGTTAAGAGCAGTGTATGTCAAGGATAAGTGTTGGATAGGTAAACCAATCCGGTGAGGCCGGGATAGTGAGTAAAGGATGTGTGTGATGGGTTACGAAGTGATGACTATTGTGTATCCTTTCGTGTCTTCGTGACGAAAGGGGTACGGTTAACGCTTCGGTTCTTCGTGGTGGCGAAGTGGTGGTTCTTAGAGTGAAGACTCCTTTCGGTTCTTAGTGATGGAATAGATGTTCTTGCACTCCGTAAACGCTTCGATTCTTCGTGATGGCGAAGTGGTGTTTCTTAGAGTGAAGACTCCTTTCGGTTCTTAGTGATGGAATTGATGTCCTTGCACTCCGTAAACGCTTCGGTTCTTTGTGATGGTGAAGTGGTGTTTCTTAGAGTGAAGACTCCTTTCGGTTCTTAGTGATGGAATGGATGTTCTTGCACTCCGTAAACTGTAACAACCCTAAAATTTTTATGTAAATAATTATTTTCATTATTATTTTCAGTTAGCAATATATATGAGTGTGCCTATGTAAGACATGTGTTTGAACAACTTTTAGTGTTTGGTGGACATATAAATTAAATCATGAGTGAGCACGTTTGGTTTGGAAGTTATATTTTATTAATTTATATTTGTTAAAAAATGAAGTGAAGGGTTGATATGTATTTTTGTTATATAGTGTTTACAGGCCCGCGAATGTGTTAAATAATGTAATTAACATTAAAACTTAGTACCGGGGTCATGGGTACCTATTGGGCTACTCATTTTAACACTTTGTACATCATTCTGGGCTCATATAAGTCTCTTTTGTGAGCCCATAAAAAGAAAAACGGGATTTTTAATATTTGTGTGAGTAATATATGTATTGTGTGTGTATTATATGTATATAGATAGATAAGATATCCTAGGGTTAGAAAAAAAAAGAGCAGCCTCAAGAGAGAGAGAGAGAGGGAACAAGAGATAAAGAGAGAAGAGGCAACCCTAGTCACCTAGAAGGAGAAGAAAAAGAAAAGAGAAGAGAAAAGAAGGGAGTTCACCATCATCAACATCATCTTGCTTTTCCCAATTTGGTGAGTAAACATTTATATTTGTAGGGTTGATTTGTAGTTTGATTGATTTTCGATTTGTGTTCATTATAGTTTGAATAAATCGTATGGATGGGTGTTTATATAGATACGGATGTATAGTGATATATACATATATATATCAAAGGTTGGATATGAGTTATTTGGAATTGAAGAGAAAAAAAAAAAGACTAATACAAATTCGAATTTGGGTAAAATTAAAGAAAACCCTCAGTTCCGTTTTAGAAAATAATTCGTATTAATTCATACATTTTGTTTTTGGTAAAACTGTTCGCGTGAGTCAATGTAAAACGCGATTCTGCACGTGTTTTGTCTAATGGTATTTTTCTCAATTCTGCACCGTTTGGGCAGAAAATCCATATTACAGTAGCAGTAAATGTTAACTCCGAATTTTGAATTATGTTTATGAAAATTGTTAGAGATGTTTCTTTGTACGGTATTATTATAAAGAATAAATTCAACCCATGCTGGTTTTGGGGCTGTTTAATATAAGGTTTGTTTGGGACCGTTTTAAATAGTGCTGTTGAATGCCGATTTTAAATGCTATAACTTATGCTATGTGCGGTATTAAATGATGATTGTGGAAATACTACGTTAGAGACGTGAATAGAAGTTTGGCGCAAGGGCCTTATTGTGAATAATCGGATAATGATAATCCATGTAATAAATGATAAATTTCCAAAGTGGTTAATGATGTGATTAAATCCTCATGAATGGGTACTTATGTGAATTAGCGTAGATGGTAAAATAATAAATGGTTTCAAGTTCCTTAGCGTTCACCGCTCCCCGTTGTGTGATATGTTTTTTTTGGTAGCTCGACTTGCTGAGTGTACCCTTTTGCCAGTGGCTTCGTGATCAAGCTGGCCTAAGCCTTATGCCTGGCTTATTTGTTAGACGTCTAGGCATATTGACTGGCCTTCTGTGTGTATACCTGGTTTGGTTGATACCCTAACCAAACTAGCACCAGAGTGGATGTTAGTAGTATGTCCGGGCACACATGGGATATATGTGTGGGTGTACCATGGAGGGTGACCAAGTGGTGAACCTAGGAAATTGAATAATGAATCATTCAAAAAAAAAAAATAAGTTGACCATGAGTAGGGTGACCTTAGTGGTGAACCTAGGGCAAGAAAAAAATGACAATGATTGTAGAGCGTTAAATGCAAATGGATAAATTGTTGCGAAACATGAAATTGAAAACTCGAAATGGTTACCGTGGTATAATGCGAAGAAAATTGATTAAATGATTTGGTATTGAAGAATTGTTTATTATGATACTAAGGATTTGTGCTAACTCTCGAGTTGTAGGATGGTGGGCCCACTAACCATTGTATGCAGGCTTTGGCTCACCATGTTATTTAAGAGTAAGTGTTTCTTTTACTTTGTGGGTGGAACAAACTGCCGCCGTGACTCGAGGAAACTACCGCTTGTCCTCACTCACGTGTGGAACTACAATTCTGCCTACAACTTTGTATGTGTTTGTGGTCTAGAGAGGGAGGGAGTCCAGCGGATTCCCAACCTCCAGGAAATTTATTGGGTATTATTATGTTAATTGATTATTGTTGGGTTGGAGTTGAGGGGACCACGAGTGATCCTTGAGACTGGGGCGTGTTTACTCATACCAGTGTTGTTATACAATACTGACCCGTGTGATGTTTATCATGCGGGGGCGTTTCTCGGGAAACGCAGCCGTTTTGCAGATTAAGGAGTAGGCCGGTATGACAATTGGATTGCATGGATTTGCTTGAGGGCATAAAGACCTTTATTGTTCATTTGCTATTTTCATTTATTTGGCATTGTGGGCCATTATTGTTGTTGGTATTGGGACGTTTAGTAGCTCTGACCAAAGGTTGTAATAGAGGTTATTCTTTCAAAGCTTTAATTGTAAATGAAAATATTTTTATTCTTAATGAGAATTGAGAAATATTTATTCAGCTTCTGCTATTCAATATAAGTGATTTAGTAGTTGTACCTTTAATCAAATATATTTGAGTATTTTCGGAACCGCATGAATGTTTTTTGTAAAATGGAAATGTGGTGGTTTTGTTTTAAAAACATAAATGGAGATTTATTACAAATGTTTTAACCAGGTTTTTAAGAACATCTATTTCCATTAAAAAGTTTTATTAGGATGGGCTTCGTGGTGTTCACTCCGATAGTTGGGCAGTCGAGTAGTAGTCTAGATTTAGTTCTATGCTGATTATTTGGCTTTCCAAAAATCGGGGTGTGACAGTTTGTTGAATATTAGTCCGGATACAGGCTCTGGATTGAATATTTGGTTGTCCAAAAATCGGGGTGTGACAGTTTGGTATCAAAGCCTAAGGTTAGCTTAGCGAGTCTAGGTGATCCTCGGAATGTGGATTACTGTGTTTGTCAGAGCTTTAGGTTTGCGAATTTCTTTGGGATTGGGAGTATGTGCTACTACGTGCTTGTTGTTGCTATGTGCTTTGTAATGTGAATAATGTCTTTATATCTTAGTAGTAGTCTGTGAACCGTATGCTCGTACATATTGATTTGCTTCCTTGCTTGGTATTAACTGCATGTTATTTTGGAGACAAAGTATGAGCATATAGGATAATGGTTAAATTTGCATGTTAGTGCATGTATCTTGTATTGGTATATTGGGGTTGTATCGAGGGGAGTTCTATTTTCGCTTATGGAATATTTATGTGGGTGAATACGACGGACTTGAGAAATTTTGTACGGCAATTGGAGGCAAGGATTGGATTTCTGGATTTCTTATGTTATCAACTGGTTTTCTAGGCTTCTCATCTCTATTGATTATTATGGTTTTCTGAAGCGGATTCTATCACTATTGGTATTCTGGGATTTCTTATCTATCAACGGGTATTTTGGATTTCTTATTATGAAGTTGGTATTATCGGCTGATATTCTACTGCTGCATCTATAGTATCTCTCAACATGGAATTTCTATGCCTTATTATTTTTCGAGAGTGTATATTGAGCCAGAGGTTTTCTTATATCTACAATAGCTTATTAATTTGGACGGGTATTCTTATTCATAGTGAAAGGTTCTGAAAGATCTTGAAGCTATACATTTGAGTTGTAAGTATTGGGTATCTTGAGTAGTAGAAGTTCGGGACATGGTAAGAGGTAAACATGAGCATGTAGTTAAATCATTGATTAAATGTGAGAATGTTACATGCATAGTTCGTATTCACATGGTTTGCATCAATCTCTGTGTTTTGGAATATCTATTAACGTTTGACGATTGACTATACGAGAATAAGGTATATATATGAGGGTTTCCTTGTTTGGATTATTCGCTCGACGTACTAAGTCTCGTATGGTTGAAAGTCAAACGTAATACATAGTTGTATGAAATTGCGTGCCTAACTTTATTTATGACTGACTTGTGTATTTACCGTTGCTATAAATTTCGGGACGAAATTTCTTTAAGGAGGGTAGAATGTAACAACCCTAAAATTTTTATGTAAATAATTATTTTCATTATTATTTTCAGTTAGCAATATATATGAGTGTGCCTATGTAAGACATGTGTTTGAACAATTTTTAGTGTTTGGTGGACATATAAATTAAATCATGAGTGAGCACGTTTGGTTTGGAAGTTATATTTTATTAATTTATATTTGTTAAAAAATAAAGTGAAGGGTTGATATGTATTTTTGTTATATAGTGTTTACAGGCCCGCGAATGTGTTAAATAATGTAATTAACATTAAAACTTAGTACCGGGGTCATGGGTACCCATTGGCTACTCATTTTAACACTTTGTACATCATTCTGGGCTCATATAAGTCTCTTTTGTGAGCCCATAAAAAGATAAACGGGATTTATATATTTGTGTGTGTTTTATTAACATGTGTTGTGTGTGTAGTGTACATATATACTTATAATAAACCCTAGCCCCCATATTAAAACTAAAAGGGAAGATAAGAAAAGAGAGTAGATGAGAGAACAGACGTGTGTTGTGTGTGTATATGTGTGTGTGTGTGTGTGTGTGTGAGAGAGAGAGAGAGAGAGAGAAAGAGAGAGAGAGAGGGAGAAGAAGAAGAAGAAGAAAGGAGAATGATCTCGGGTTCGTGGGCACGTGGGGAATCGCGGAGCATTCGTGGTTGTCAATTTTGGATCGAACTAGGTGAGTTAAAGATTTGTTTTTGGGTATATATATACACATATGTATATATATATATGTATAAGCTAGGGAATGCAAAGATAAATTTAAAGTTAATAAGTAATGAACATGGATTATTTCATAAGACTGATAAGCGTGGAAAAATGAATGCGACGTTTGAGTTAGAATGTGGACGGTTTGTATACGGAATTGTTTGCTTGGTTTATGATCATTCAATTTGCAGGATGGTGGGCCCACTAACGTATTACAGGTTTGGCTCACCATAAGTAATGGGTAAGTATGAAACTCGTAGTAACTTTGGATTTTGGGCAAGAAACTACTTGCCACCACATAAATGGAAACTACTCTATTGTCCAGATATGTGTGTGGAACTACCTGTCTTGACCCAATAGTGTTGTAGTCTACGGGTTCAGGTAGGAGCCCTCAGATTTTGTTATTTTTGTTTAACTCATACCAGTCATGTGACTGACCCGAGTGTGTTATACATTCGGGGGCGTTTCTATATGAAACGTAGTCGAATGTATTTGTGCAGGTTTAGTTTTTGGAGATTTTCGTTGGAGCTTCTGTTTGGGTGAAGAGATGGTCGTTGTGTTGTTTATTATTGGAGTTGTACTTATTTTTGTTGTACTTGATTGTATTTTATTTTCTGGCATTGTGGGCCAGTATGTATAATTGTAATAAATATGGTATATTGGGTATTGGGAACGTTGTAGTTACTCTGACCAATGGATGTATAGATTTTATTCTTATTTATTTTTATTTCCGCTGAACTCTATATGTGGACATTTTATTTATGAAAATGATGTTTTTTTTTAAATTGAAAAGTGATATAATATTTATAATGGAACTTTATTTCTTTTACAATGAAATGGATGTTTGGGAATACATGTTTAATAATAAAGAGTTTTTCTTTAAACACAAGATCACATGTCCTTATTTAAGGAGTATTAAATACTGTTTTCAATAAATTTTCTGTTAGCATATGGGAGGGTGTCGCTCTCGTGATTTTTGGTAATTGAATATTAGTCCGGATACAGGCTCTGGATTGAATATTTGGTTGTCCAAAAATCGGGGTGTGACATAAACGCTTCGGTTCTTCGTGATGGCAAAGTGGTGTTTCTTAGAGTGAAGACTCCTTTCGGTTCTTTGTGATGGAATGGATATTCTTGCACTCCCTAACACTTCGGTTCTTCGTGACGAGGTGGTTGTTAAAAGATGTTTCGGTTAGTAGAAGGTGTTTTGGTAAATGAATGATGGTTTAGTTAGTAAGAGATGTTTTGGGTTAGTAAATGATGTCGGATGTTGGCAACAGATGATAGTAGCATTAAGAATGTCGAGACGGGATTTCTCAGTTGGACGTTTTCTTTTTGAATACGTGGTCGGGTATATTGGTAGTTATAACTCGACGGTGATAACGCAAAGATCTTAAAAGACGTGTTAAAAAGTAATAACGGTATCTCTGTTGTGCTTTAATATATACGTTCCATTTGATTTAGTATTCTCACTCAGCTTTCATAAGCTAACGACGTTCATGTTGCTGGACATTCCCATGTCCAGCTTATCCAGGTGACGAGTACACGAGTTATGATGCTACGCAAGAGGAGAACGTGGAGGAAGAGTACAACGAAGATGGCTATGGATACACTAGTTAGAGAGAAGACTAGTGGCTGTCTTTGTAAATGTTTTGGTTGAAATCTCTATCAGAAGACTTATCATATCTTTTGTAATAGTTTTGTAAGGCCCTAGAGCCATAAGACTCTGATGTATCTACAATGATGCAATAGTTAACTAGTACTGTGGCTTCTTATTGTAAAATATCCATGTAAGCAGATGTTGGTTTTATCCTTTTGGTTACGTTGTTTACTATTAGCTTTTGGTCATGGACAATTCGGTAATACAACCAGTCACGTGCCTCATGGTCCAAGATGGAAATTTTAAATTTTCCCTATTTTGGCTACGCCGGGGCGTGACAGCATGTTTAGCTACCATTGGATGGAGTGATTAATCTCAATCACTAGAGTGTAACTCTTAGTTAATATGCTGGTGCTTATAGTGCATTGACGGACCTGAGCTTTGCTATTGACACTTAAGACTGTCAATAGTCGATAGGAACTCATAACTTTTATAAGGAATATGTTCTCAATCTTCAGACTATTATGAGCACAGACTGTGGATATGTCACGCCCCGACGTAGCATAAATATGGAAAGCGTTAAATTTCCTTTATGGACCCGTAGGTCGCGACAGTTTGAAGGATCGATTCTGTCCGAAACGTCGAACAACAATAAAATAATCAGAGTAGAGCAAACAAAGCTTACAAATATTTTTCTAACTTATTACATATTACAGCACGGGTCATCTAAAGGCACAGACCGCCTTGAAACAAAACTATAACTTAATGTCTATTACAGTCATCCTTATTACAAACCAGTTCTAAACTTAAAGCATATAATCTTAAAATTTGCAATGACGATAACAGTTTCTCCTCCAAAAGCCGCCGTTCTCAATTAGCATAATCATAATGTTCAGCCTGATCATAACCTGAAAAACCTGAACAACGTCATCAGCTTCAAGAAGCTGGTGAGTATTAAAAACATAACTTTGAATGTAACACATACTCATTTACCATTTTACATTTCTCATTTAATTCAACAAGTTTATATTAAAGCAAGGAGTTCATTTTAGGAGACAAGTACAATATTATTTAAAAGATAAAATTCACGTATATGTGACCGTGTATGAGAATAATGCACCATCTCATCTTACCGACTCTTTTCTCTCGACAAAACCCAACAACCCACCATCACACACCGGTATCTTTGAAACGCTAAGATAGCCACACTTTAGCATAGGGGTGCCAGGGAATGTCCAGTTTGCCTCACACTTTGGTCCGGGATACCAGGGAGTGTCCATTGCCTCACACTTTGACTACCTAATCCGCCATGCAAATACTGGAGGAACCCTCACGCAGTATCCAGACTCGGGTATCAGGGAGTGTCCGTAGGCCATACTCTAGCACTACCATGGGTGCCAGGGAATGTCCAAGTTCAGCTTCACACACTTTGACGCTACCATGGTCGTCAGGGAGTGTCCAGTTTTGCCACCATCGCATTTCAAAGACACCCTAGCCGCAATCTCAATCACAACACACTTTGGTACTCACTTACCAGGGAGTGTCCGCATCACATTCTCAACCGCACTCACTATGCCACACTGACCATTACTCTTTTCCACACTGACCAATACTCACACTCACCATGCATGTACAACTGACACCACATGTATGTCGTGAAACTTTAAAACATGAGGCAATTAACTGAATTATATAATCGACGTGCGTACGGGGATTGATAAGTCACAATTCATTGTTTTAATCGTCCACACATAATCAAATAGGATTCTGCTTTAATAAATTTCCCAAACAGAGCTTTAACAGTTCATAAAATACCACCCAAACAGTCCCTTATTACAAAACAAGCAAGAACTAGAAACTGCCAAAAGTCGCGCGCGCTGGCCGCTCGCGCGACCTGCCCATTTTTCTTTTTATTTTAAAACCTTTTCTTTCTACCTGAAATCAGCCACCTCGCTCGCGCAAAAGGTCTCTCGCGCGACCCTCGCTCGCGTGACCTGCCTATTTTTCATTTTCTTTATAAAAAACCTTTCCAACGGCCAGGGAACACAAGGATCGCGCGCGCGGGTCGCTCGCGTGAGGGGTCACTCGCGCGATCGTGGCGCGAGATGAAGTTGAGGCTTCGTCTTCTTCCCCAGAATTCCCCTGTTTCAGTTTTAAGGGTCCATTTTGACCCATTTTCAGTTCTGGAAGCAATTAGGGCATGTAATATATGGATTTCTTTGTTTTTCAACAAGGATTAAGAATGTACAATCAATTTTACATAAATCAATCTATAACTCTTGAATTTTATGAAAAACTAAAACATGTCAAAACTTATTTTCTTATATACTTCCTCATGTGATCAAATTAAGCCCCAATACTTTAATCATAGTCTATATATACCATAATCTTTCTTATTTATCTAACAAAACAGATTTTGATTGAGTTTGAAATTTCATGATTTTCATACTATGGAACCTCAACGTAAAATTAACCATGGTAAATCACAAATCAAGCTATATAAACAAAATCAAGACATGAATTACATTGGTAGTGAGTTAATAATACTCACTGGATAAAGATGGAAGATAGATTGTTGAGAGAGAATATGCAGATAAGAAATCAACTCCAAGCTTTGGCTATGGAGTCTTGAAGCTTCCTCTCTCTATAATATGTATAAGATGAACTCTCAGCTCTCTCTTTTCTCTCTCTGTTTTCAGTTGTAATGAACTCAATGTGTTAATGTGGGAGCATATATGAGTATATATGCAAAAACAAGTACTTGGAGGCCAAGCTCCTTCAACTATACTCCACAAATTGATTTTATTTTTCTAATATACTAAAGATTTGATTATACCTATACGTATTATATATATACCATCTGCTGAACTAGTTTAGATGGAGTCTCAGATGAAGGGGTATGAGTGTGTTATATAAAGAAAACCAATCTTGGGCTCCAAGTCCCTTGGTTTAGACTCTACAAATTAGTTTGTATTTACCAAATATCAAAGGCAAAATATACAACGTATATACACAGACTGTATTATCCCAATTGTTATCCAAGAGCCAAGTAGGCTCATAGGGGGCAAGTAAGGGTGTTTGGGTAATACCACTTATGGCACTAACACTGTACATCCACAATTGCATTTCCAAACAAAGCCTCAACAAATGATTAGTTTGCCATAATTGGAAAGTAGTGTATAGTCACTTCCACTTTACGTCTAACTCAAAAACTATGTAAGCTTAACGTGGCACGGACAGTTTAGAACGTAAACTGGTTTTTTCGTGGCGCGGTGTTTGTCACAAAAATACAGAAAATTCATTTTAATGTGGGAAATGATTTTCCGGTTTTATAAAAATAATGACTGAGTCAAAAGCAAACATTTCCATCGTTTTGAAATACAGTTTTAAAATTCAATACACGTATTGCTAAATTTACAGAAATTGCAGTTTGGCCCAAACAATAATTTTAATTATGAAATGGTGCCAATAATAAGATTTAACACAGGGGAAATGAAATTAAATAAAAGCAGATAATACAAATTGAATTTAAATATGTCAAATGCAAATACAAATAATTAAATGGAAATGCAGGTTGTTACAGGATATGGCTGCTTTGATTTACCAATCAGTGAGGTCTATAAAAGATCAACACCTAGGTATCTTGGGTATGTCATGTTCGTAGGATTATGAACATATATTGTCAAGATAGAATCTACCATCTGTTAAAGAGTAAGCTTTCCCTTGCGAATGTCACCAAGTTGATTACTAAGAACTGCAGTCTTGTTGATAAGTAGTTATCAACATGATTAGTAATCATGAAGGGTTAATGGGACTCAAGGAATACAAGAAGTAATAATGATTCAGGTTGACAGTAACAGTTATCCGACTACCTGAATCTGATTATGAATGCTGACTGTAGAAGGAAATTAGTTCACCATACAAGTCTAGTTATCGCTTCAGATTTGTTCTTTTACGTTAGAGTTTAGTTATCGTTTTGCAGTGGAGTAAACGGTAACTGACTAGTTGGTTAGTTTGTTGATCAAAGAGTTTGATCATGGGAATTTCCAACTGGTCTGAGCCAACAATAAAGGGCCTAGGAGGTTCCACTCTTAGCTCCGCTAGGATGCTTGGAAAGGCACATGAGGATCTTGTCAAGGCTGGTTCGATCGATCAAAGGTGTCTCGATTGATTGAAGCTTTGACGGGTTTGATCACTCGAATGAGGTTCGATCGATCGAAGCCACTTCGATTGCTTGAACATTTGGTCGGTTCTGGGAATCTATAAATAGGGCAGCTGCGTCCAGAAAAAGTGTTCTTCATTTTAATACGTTAGAAGCTGCAGAAACTATTTTAGAGCTCCGAAACATTCTCCTTCCTCTCTCTTAGGGTTCCCACCAACCCTAGTCCTTTCGGTAGGCATCCGCAGGAGTCATAAAGGTAAAGACAACCTAGTGGAGGATTCTACACCATCAAGGTACAAGACAATCAGAATTGGGTTCAAGACCTGATTTTTAATTCTTGTACCCCTCTTGTTAGTATGCATCTATGGTATTGACGAGTTGTAGATCCTGGGCTGCCAATAAGTTTTTGAAACTTAAACGTTCCACTGTGCGTTTAAAAATTAATTTTAAACGTGGTTTCCTACAAGGGAATGACAAGTGAAAGTCACTAATTGTCCATACCACACAGTACTAGTCCACAAGGTATATAGGAACAGTAACATAAATGACTGAAATATAGTGACAGTGTAACGATTACAAACATCAGAATCGTCCTCAAGATCATAACATGTCTGGAGACAACAAATGCCCAAGTATCCGCTAAACTAAAGTTTAATAGAACAATAGAAATATAAACTAGATTTAACTATCTTCAAAACCTTAGCTAGCGTAAGGATAATCATCAGCGTAACATCCTTCTCTAGCATAACCAGCATCAGTGGGTTGGGCCATCATCCTCGCATTCCTCCTCAAGGTAGTAGCCGTCATCGTAAGCTCTATTATCTGCATTAAAAGGGAAAAGGAAATCTGGACGGGGAATGTCCAGGCAATAACAGCCGTCAGCTTATTGAGAGCTAAGTGAATAGAAACTCACAGGGTATCAATAATATAACCTATAATAAGTTATTGAAGTCATATGATATAGTTTTACTAAATAATAACTTCTCTGTATTCCAATGTCGTAACTCAACCCTTATCGACTTTTTATCCTGTGACCGATAATCAACATACTCTGCCTAGAAAGAACAGACTCAATTGTTTCACATATATAGACATACCATCATTCTATCCACTGCTTGTTACGGATATATACCATCCACTACAATCATGGAACAACATCAATCTATCCCCTGCTCGGATATATACCCATCCACCACATATCAGGGATATGATGCTTTGAACCATAGCATATCAAATCTATTGCCTGACTCATCTTTGTATGCCAGTGATCCACATCCACCACTCTTCATGATATAAACCATCCACCGCTTGTTAAGGATATAACATGGATCATCTGGCTGTCTTACGACTACATGGTCCTGCCTACCGCTCATTAAGAATAAAAACCATCCACCGCATGTGAAAGCATATCATGACCAGGCGTCCGCCCACGTACCATTTCCATAACTTATCAAACCTACTTAAGCTCAGTACTACTATCGACACATGACAATTCCCATGTGGCCTGACTACTCTGATTGAAATTAATGGAAATCGAACTCATTTATGAACCACATAGTATCTAACATCATTACATTAATCGATTATTCTTAAGCATACTTATCTGTGTTGTCACATTATCCCTGATTAACCCATAATCATATAATAGAAGTTCGAATCGAAAATCGAACAGTCGAACCTCAGATATAATAAGCCAAAGAAATACTCTATGTTCTATAAATCTCAATCGACTGAAACCATTTCGAACGATTAAGTAAAGAAATGTTCGAACGATCGAAATCTATTCGATCGATTGAACCTTTGATCGATTGAACTCAGTTCAATCGGTCGAGAGTCGTCTTCTCCAGATAGTTCTGAACAGTGAATGTCCAGAGGTGTTAGGGCATGTATGGACCCATTAATTCATGTCAAAAACTCATAAAACACTATGTTAAAGGTACCAAGTGAGTTTAGAATTCACCGAACATCGTTAAGGGTGTATTTGGCAAGCTTGAGCTTCAAATTTTCATTGGTTGCGTCCTCTCTGTCTCCTCTATCTCTGTTCTCTCTCTCGGTCTCCTCTGCTTCCTCTTCTTATTCTCCTCTGCTTCCTCTTCTTATTCTCCTTCTTCTTCACTATTACTCTCTCTCTCTCTCTCACAGAATATGTATATATATTGTATATGTGTATATGCACCGATCGTAGAATTGTGATAACTTTTGACTCGAACCTCATATTGACTCACCATTTACGGTCACTCGTCTGTAACTCAAAGATTTACATTTTATCCCTCTAGAGAAATTTCTTAAATCCAAAGTATTCCTTGTCAAAAATGCAATTTACCGAGGCTACTGCTGCCTTCAGTTTTCAACAGAATCAACTTTTGAGGCCAGAATGTCTTCCAAAGCCACTAATCATTGAATTTTAGTGCATTTTCAAGTTAAAGCTCCAAAATCTACAAAACATAGAATACTTATTAAAAAAACAACTAACAACTAAATAAAATGGTCTAACAAAGCGTATCTTTCGGACTATAAACGGGAACTATTCGTCGCCGATCAATATGATTGTGAAATCCAAAGAGAAAGAAGGACGTTTGAGGGCATTGAAGAAGTTCTTTGAAAAATTTATGAAGTTTAGAATGAGGTTCAATCCAATAAAATGCATTTTCAGAGTCACCACTGGGAAGTTTTTAGGATTCCTTATTACTCAAAGAGGAATAGAAGTGGATCCCACTAAGATCAAAGCCATAATGGATATGCAACCACCAAAGAATGAGAAGGAAGTAAGGGGATTCTTGGGTAGGATACAGTTCATTAGCTGTTTCATTTCAAAACTCACCCTAACCTGTGACCCTCTTTTTAGACTGATGAGGAAATGAGAGAAATTCAAATGGGATAGCCAATGCCAATAAGCCTTCGATAAAATCTAAACCTCCCTCTAAACCCACCTGTCCTATCACCTCCTAAACCTAGAAAACCCTTGCTACTTTACCTATCCTTGTTAGAAAATTCAATAGGGTGTATGGTGGCCTAAGAATGAGAAGAGGGGCATTCAGAAAAAGCCATCTATTACCTAAGCAAGAGAATGACCCGATATGAGCTGAAGTATTCACCCTTGAAAAAAGCCTATTGGGCTCTAGTTTAGTGTACCCATCGCCTTAGGCATTACTTGTTTGCCTTCTCCATAACTCTAATATTTTAATTGAACCCACTCAAATACCTATTTGAAAAACTAGCCCTATCTAGTAGGATTTCCAGTTGGACCATGATGCTAGCCGAGTTTGATATTAATTATGTCACTGCCAAATCCACAAATGGAAGGGCCTTTGCAAAATATTTAGCACACCTTGCAATAGAATCCGAGGATAAAGGAGAATTTTGATTCCCAGATAAAGGAGTGATGGAGATAGAGGGAAATTTGTAGAAGATATATTTTTTAATGGAGTAGTAAATCAGATGGGTTATGTGGTAGGAATTATCCTCATAGCACCCAACAGGACCCCCACCATGTTAGCCGATAAGCTTAAGTATAACTCAACAAATAGTACGGAGAAAAATGAATCTTGCATAATTAAAGAGTGAAGGTGGAAATGATTGATATCTTCAGAGATTCTAATCTAATTATTTTTCAGGTGCGAGGTGATTGGAGAGTGAAGCATAAGAAGTTGAGGCCTTACCATGAATATCTGGAAAATTTGAAGATATAATTCAAGCAAATTCATTTTATTACCTTCCCTGTGAAGAAAACCAGTTAGTCAATTCCTTAGCAACTTTAGCCTCAATGATCCATATCCCCCATAGGAGTTACTATGATCCTGTTGCTTACAAAACAAAGGAACTACCTTCATTTACGATGATCGCAACTTTTTAAGAACATGAAGATGAAAAGGATAAAAAGGCAATACGAAGGTTCTCCACCCAGTTAGCCTTGGTATTTGAATGTTTGGAAGTTTATTAAGAAAGGAGAATACCCTGAAGGAGCCTTAAAAAAGGATAAAAAGGCAATACGAAGGTTCTCCACCCAGTTTGTGATCTATGTAGATATGCTATCGAAGATGTCATATACCGTGTATATTTTGGAGTGCCTGTATGGAAAAGAAGCAAGAAAAATGATGTAAGAGATACATTAGGGAGTTTGTGGGCCCCATATAAACAGGCATATGTTGGCAAAAAAAATAATATGACAGGGATAGTACTGGACAACCTTAGATAAAGATTGATATCAATATATCAGGAGATGTCATAAATGTCAAATCCATGCGAATCAGATGCACCCTTCCCAACTCTATAGTATGACCATACCTTGGTTGTTCCCTGTATAGTGTATTGATATTATCGGTGAAATATTTCTAATAGCATCTAATGGATGCTAATACATAATCATGGCCATTGATTATTTTACTAAGTGGGTAGAGGCGGCGTCATATGCAACCAAGAGGCCAAGGATGTGGTGAGCTTCATCCAGAAGAATATTCTACAGATGTAGGGTTCCGAGTGAATTTATTTCCGATCATTGCAGTCACTTTCAAGGAGAAGTCATCCCACTTTTAGAGAAGTATAGGATCACTCACCATCAATCTTCCCCTTATAGGCCATAGACAAATGGGGCAGTAGAAGTAGTAAATAAGAATATTAAAGCAATCCTGGGAAAAACAATGGATACGTATAAGGATTGGCATAAGAAGCTACCATTCGCATTATGGGGATATCAGACTTCTGTAAGAACCTCTATAGGAGCTACACCATATTCATTGGTTTATGAAATGGAAGCTGTACTTCCAATTATGGTGGAGATACTTTCTCTTAGGGTTTTAGCAGAATGTGAAGTAACCGAGCTTGAATGGATGCGGGGGAGATATGAAGAGTTGATGTTGCTCGATGAGAATAGATTGGCTGCAATAAATCATACTCGAAATATCAAAAAAAGGATAGCTCATGCCTTAAACAAAAGGTCTTCCCAGGCAAGCTTGCTGAGGGTGACCTGGTCCTCAAAGAGCTTAAAGTGCCCATTTATGATCCTAGAGGAAAATGCAAGCCCGAATGGGTTAAACCATATATCATTAAGACTTTTCTTTCCAGAGGAGCTGTATAATACCCGTGTACGGGGTCGTATTTCATTACATTTATCATGCATGATAATGTGATGTGATGTGTGTTATGACATATGTGTGAGTGAATTGTGACTCACGAGTTGAATTGGGTGTTTGTGTAAGAGAACCATCTGAGACTATGTGAAATGGATGTTTTGATGTTGTGATGTCTCTCTAAGATTAAGACGTCCATTGTGGAATACACTAAATGTTTATCTGAAAATAAATGTTTACTTGTATATTTCATTATTTGTATTATTATCTGGTTTAGAATATATTTCTGGCATAGATTTTAGTATCCTTGTGAGGACGAATTAACACGCTACATAATTGGTAGGCTAATTACTAAATTTCGTAAAATCATGTGGAATTGCATTTTTTGCCCAAATGGAACTTAGATGAAAACTTTTATAATTTATAGTTTTCACTCATGAAGCAATGAATTTGATGTGTAAGACGTTTTGGAGAATAATTAGAAGTTTTCAGAACTCGTGGGGACATAAACACAATATTTGAGAGTTGTGCCTATATATAAAAGAGGTAAGATATTTTCATTTAAAAAAGTTTTCTAACCTAAATTCAAGAGAAGCCATTAGGGAGATTTGGAAGCTTTGATCTTCACGACGCCAAACGACGACCGTTCTTCCATTGGTTTTCAACCAAAATCATATTTTTGAACTCCTAGAGGTAAGAGCTTCATTTTACTATCCACTAGGACTTGTTTGGCTAAGTTTTCTGAAAACTTGTTGATGATGCCCAAAACTGGTAAGAAGGTTTTAAGAGAAAATATGACAAGAACAATTTGTATGTGGTTCAGTCCCGTTTACAAGGTGACCTACGTCCACGGTTGCGTCTGTGTGCTTATCACTAGCAAATCATGGGCGGGCCTGGTGAGCCAACAAAGATGGGCGGCACAACCAGTAATACCGGCCGGGTGTATGCGTCCGGATGGTGAGTTCTCTGTTTAGGTTTGTAAGGTAGAGAATAATGATCGGATCCCCTATTGACAGGGTAGGTGGGCTCTTTTATAGATGCCAGAGTCCACCCCTACATGGTAAGTTGATTAGATTAGGAAGCCTAATCTAATCACAATAGATTTACATGATTTAAGGGGAGTTTCCTAAGTGGTTTAGGAAACTGCCATATCTCCTTTTACAGGCTTGTAGTTGATTTAGGAAACTGTCGGACATCTCGGGAATGATCGGCACCTCCTGATAGGTTGCTGCACTGCACGCCCATGTTGTGCAAGCATCCCGAGCAGTGCCACCTGTTGATCTCAGGGGCGCTGACCGCAAGCTCCCCTTCCGGATAGTCCGGGCCATTCTGCTGACGTGGCAGTTTGGCCTTAACAGGATATTTCTGGACATACCAGCTGCCCCCCATTTTCGAAGTGGATGTGATGCTCCATCAGATGAAGTTTAAAAATTAAGACTGCGTCCGATAAACCGTTCGGTAATAGACCGGGATTCTGCCGGGGACCGGACCGGCTGGAGTGATCGGCCGGGATACAGACTGAACGGTGACCATGTGAGCCCGAGCTCTTCCCATGCCACGTGTCCATTGATCACTGGCCTGGCCAGGATCTAACGGCGCCAGCCTAGGAGCAACTGAACCATTTATGTTGCAATCGAACCGTCCCAACGGACATTTAATGCTCACGTCTTTCGAGGCGATGCCCCACGAGGCTGAAACGACAGTTCCGGCGAGATAACATATGAGCCATTCGATCAGTTTCGATCTGAGCCGTCAAAGGTTTCTATATAAGGAGCACCTGTTCACTCCATATATGCCTGCTACTTGGGGATTGAATATACCGAGCGGTCTTTGAGAGCAAAATATTCCCGAGCTCCTTTCCTCTTCCTCTTTATAACCTGGGCTTCTCCCCATGGCCTCTCACGTCAATCTGACTTCCAACGAAGGAATGACCGCTTTCAGGATGGACTGCGAGATCCCGGACGACGTCGGGATCCGTCCCTACGCCGAAGGAGAGGAGGTGGCCTTACCCTCGGTCATTATTAGCAATTATCTGTTGCTAATAGTGGGGCTACGCTTCCCTTTCTCCGCTTCTTTCTGTGATCTCTTACAGGGATTACGCTTTCCATTGAACAAGTGACGTCCAAATCTCGTCCGCCTTCTCTGGGGTATATCGGCACTGAATGAGCGGCTTGGGATTTGCCTCTACTCTATAGACGTTACCAGGTGCTATCTCTTGAGCATCGACCACGGGGATCCTTACCTACGCGCCGGAGTGGAAGGAAAGCATCTCGTCCGAGATCTGGACTTCCCCAAGAAGAACTGGCGTCAATACCCTTGGGTCGTTGTCTCTGGTAATTGGTTGGTGGACTCCTTTATGTACCCCCCTGCGGTATTTGACCCTGAATTGTGCAAGAGGTCCTTTGTCACTTTTCGTGACATCGCCTCCGCTGTGGCTGATATGGAGGCGATCAACCGAGCGGTTGAGGCCGGCCTCAGTTTTTCCGATTTGATTGGGGGACCAGCTAGTGAGGTCGCCGGTGACGTTCCCGTTGCAGCTCCTGTTGAGTGGCTTCCGGGTCACGCCGCTATACCCGGTCCATGGCTTCTGGTCTACATGCCATGAGAGGGGCCGCCCCACCTAAAGGGCCAATCGCTCTATCCACCAGCTCAGATTCAACCTCGTTCGGGGATACAGGTCTGCCACTAGGCCCTACCAGGAAGGTTAAGGAGAAGGAGGTTGAGAAGGAATCTCAAACCTCACCAAAAAGGAGTCGGACGGAAGCACACGCCGACCTTCATATGCCCAACTCCTGGACAGGCCTCTCCCTCGGTAATCTGGAAGATCGTCTGCAGGCGGTGGAAAAGCAAAGTGCTCTTCTGCAGACGGACTCTGTCATGCGGGAGGTGGACTTTCACGTTTTGGAGCTTACTGTAAAGGAGCTGGTGGCCAGGATGGCTGCCATGGAAGAGGAAGTCAAAGCTCTGAAGGGCAAGGGGACCTAAAGACCCTCTTTTGTTTTTTTGTTTTTTTTTTTTTTTTTTTCCCAGGGAAGCCACTAAACTGCCCCCCAATGTACAAAATATTCTAATTAATGAAAAGTTCCTCTGAGGCCACCTTACTTTGCATCAATTGTGTTGTTTGTGATTGTCAATACCCGACCCATTGATGTGACCAAGCGGTTTGCTTGGATACCTCGGGAATGCTTGGCCACATGGGGTGCGCCCTAACCGGAATAACCGGCGCCTCTGGGTGACGTGGCGCTCTCCTGGCTAGATTATTTTGGACATACGCTGCCCCCCATTTTCGGAACTGACCGGATGCACCATCGTGTGAGGAGTCGAAAATAAGTAGCTCCTGGGAAACCGTCCGAAAGTGGTCCGGGAATGATGCTCGGGATGGGGGCCCACACCATGGCCCCTCGGTGTAGTAATCGACCGGTAAGGTGGGAGCTCGGGTGTGGAGTATTGCCACATGTCAGGGGATAATTGGCCTAGTCGGGATCTAGCGGAGTCGGTTCAGATGTAACCGAACAGTTGCGTGGTAACTGGACTGTCACGTCACGCATTTAATGCGCGCGTCTTTTGAGGCAACCCTTCACGTGCCCGAGGTGACAACTGTCGGCGACTCTTGGCGGGAGAACTCCTGAGCCGTCAAATCTGATAGATCTTGACCGTCCGCTATTCCTATATAAGGAACACTCGGCCCTCTCTCCTGCATCTGCTACCAAGTAAGAGGATTTACCGAACGGTTTTGAGAGCATCCAAGATTCCCGAGCAAGGTTCCCGAGTTCTTTTCTGCGATAACTTTTGTAAGTCTTCCCTTCCCATCTTTAGTTCTTCATTCTCTTCTTCTTTTCGTGGACTAAGCTGGAGGGAGTAAACCCACTTGGGTTAGTATGAGCTTGGGATTTCTTCTTCCTTCGATTTTGTCATTTCTTTCAGTCCGGGGGTACGCTAGGACCGATTGACCGAGCGGGAGTTCCTGAGGGAGTCTTGAGTGAGTGTTGTGTTTCTTCTCGAATCTTATATGACCTACCCTTTAGGTTATTAGATCTACCTCCCTTATAGACCAGATTTGGAGTTCTTGACCCATTCTCGGGTCGTCTGCCCTTTAGGCCATCCACAGTCCCAGCCATGTGTCACTCGGACTTTAACTCGTCGTCCTGGTCGGAAGACGAGCAGCTGCGATCCGGGTCTATGAGTACGAGCCCGGATCCTCCTTCTTCAGCCCCCTCCGACTAGCACAGTGAAGGAATAAACCCCGCCCAGGCCTTCACGAGGAGGCGCATCGGGATTCTCTTGCAGCCTCAACGTCTCGGGGGTCTGGCGATGAAGGGTCTGTGCCAAACAGTCCCGGAGTCCTATTTGCGTGTGAGTCCATCATCAGTATCCTGCGTGGTCCTTACCTGGATTGAAACAGAGACCGTTATGATCTTCCTTCCCCCGTCTCTTGCTCTATTCACAATAGTGGAGCCCACTTCCATGTGTCGGGCTTCGTCACGTTATACGAAGATGCCTTCATGGCAGGCCTTTGCTTGCCTCTTCACCCAGTCGCTCAGGATGCACTCATCTACCTCGGGATATCCCCCGGGCAGCTTGCCCCGAATGGCTGGCGGTACTTGATGGGGTGCATCTCTTTGTGGCCCCAAGTCCTTGGGTATGATCTCACTCTTTAGGAATTCTTTTGGACCCACCGGCCTTTTCCATTTCACGGGGAGGCCGGCTTCTTCTCGCTCTCGGCTAGGCAGGGGCAGAAGATAATTATGAACTGCCCAAGCAACAACAAAGGGTGGAAGAAGAAGTTCTTCTAAGTATCCACCCTGGGTCTGTGTGAAAAGGCGCCGGACGTTTAGCTGACGACCTCCTGGGCGAGTAAGCTGAGGAGTAAGTCCTAGCACTCTTTCTTCCTTGCTGAGTTTCCTTACCCAGCCTTGACTAACCCATTTATCTATTTTACTGTGGGAGCAGCGGACCTGCCGAGTCTCCCCGACGAGCTTCAAGCGCGAGTCTTGTCCTCGGCACAGGACCCAACCGACATTAATAAAGTACTGACTTGGTCAGGGGGCCCGAAGACCTATTACAAGCCCCAGCACGACTTCACAGCTCCCATCCTCTCGGTGATCATCCCTGGTAAACACCATTCCTTGACCGTCCGATTTTTCTATACTGTTGAATCCTGACATGCTTCTGGTTTTGCAAAAATGGATCCCAAGAACGCGGCGTCGCTGAAGGAGAAAGAGGCAGCCTTGATGGCCTGGGCTAGCCAGAAGAGGAAGAAACCAGCCTCAGCTGAGGGCCAACCACTGAAGAGGATCTCTCGGGGGATCTCCATCCGGTCTAGGGAGGAAGCTGCTGCTACTTCTACGCCCATGGTAACAATTGCTGCACTGCTACCACCACCTGTTAGCGCGACCGCTGCCGCGCCTTCAACACTCCCTCCAGCGGCCAGACCGTCCGGGGCCTCTCTCCCGACCCCGGAGGAATCTCAGGCGGACCCCTCTTCATTGCTAGAAACCGAGACAGCAGAGGATGTCCATGGAAGGGTACAGCCCGGGTTGCTGCAGAGTCAGGTTGACAGGTGCGCCTTGATGAGCCCCGAGGCCATTATCGGCTGGCTATATAGCATCGATCACTTGGTAAGTTTCTTCTTGGAATGTGAACATTAACTTGCTCTCCATGCACATACTGACGTTTCCTTGTTTTTACAAGTTAGCTGTATTGCTATTAGGGCCGAGGCCACCCTTCTCGGCATTGCTCAGAGGTTGGTCGCCGGTGAGGCTAACCTTTCTGTGGAGAGGGCTGCTCGAGAGTCGGCGGAGTTTACCCTAATCGTGGAGGAAGAAATATCCCGGGCAATCGTCCTGGAGCTGGGGGAGGTCCGTGATTCCTTGTCCACCGAGTGGGCTGCCCAGAAGGCTGTGGAGGCTAAGGCGGCAGCTGCGGAGGCCGAGAGGATTACTGCCGAGAGGGTTGTTGAGGCCAAGGTTGCTACCTCGGAGTCTGCGAGAACCTCCGCCGAGAAGGATCTCGAAGCTATGACGGCCACGCTCTCAAAGCTTACTGCCGCTTGGGAGGCTAAAGCCAGGGAAGCTGAGGAGGAATTCGAGGCTGGGTTCCTCACAGGCTACGCCGACCTGGCGAAGCGAGCTGTTGCTGACCACCCAGACTGGGACCTGTCTGGGTATTCTTGGGCCAAATTCGGGTACTGGAAGGAAGGCCAGGCAGACTCCGAGGTCACCGCTGAAACCGAGGTTGCCTCTGAAGCCGAGGTTGCCACTGAAACGACGTCGGCCAGGGGCCCCTCCGTTGATGAGCAGGTCGCGGAGGAGGAGGAAGTGGTGGTGGTAGACTAGTTTTGTTTCTTTGTTTCTTATTGTAGTTTTTTATGGGGAGGCTACTGCAACTGTCCCCCAGGCTTTGTACAATTTAAATTTCAATTAATGAAAAGGCCCTCGAGGTCAAACTTTCCATTAATTGTCTTTCTTTTTTTTTTTTTTTTTTTTTTTTTTTTGTACTGTGCCTGCTTATGAATGCTAGCATCCGTTCGGTTTTTGGCCAACCTAACACATGCCTTAGCAAATGTTTTAGGACTGTAACCAACAGAAAACCTAGTCTTCCTGACCTGTTTAAAAGGTACGTCCGGTGTATTATAGGATATCCTTTATTACCATCCGGGATATCCCGGTGTATCATAGGTGTATCCTGTTTTACCGCCCGGGATATATCTCTGATCACTGTAAGTACTCGGGAATACCTTCCAAGTTCTTGTAGTGACCAGTGTGATTCCCTATTTTTGCCTAATGTCCCGTGCCCCCCAATCATTTTGCTAAGGCGGGAGTGCGGGAGTGAGTGGCCATAGGGTACCGACCTGGAACATGGGTGGTTGCAGGGTCATTTGAAGCTTGCCATCGTCGACCACCTAGGGGTTTGGCCCTGTCGTCGGCTGGACCTAAGCGAAGCTTGAGTAATTTCTTTTCTAGGTCTAATATCCTCCTGCCCCCGAGCGTCTTGTGAAGGCGGGGGTTTGTTGAGGAGCGACCATAGGAAACCGACCTGGAACATGGGTGGTTGTAGGGTAATTTTGTGCTTGGGTTCAGGGCCCGAGGTCTTCTTAAGTGCCTGGGTTCGGAGCCCAAGGTCTTTTTTGGTGCCTGGGTTGTTAGCCAAGGTCTTTGGTCCCTTAGGGTTAGGCCCAAGGTCTTTGATGCCTCGAGGTTAGGCCAGAGGTCTTCTGAGTATTGCACAGTGCATCGACAGGAGTAATCTTAAGGTAAATTTTGCAATTTTATTGAAAAACAAAAATTCATAATAGTTGCTCAATCAGAGCTACAAAAGCAAATTTCTCTACCAACATTAAATTTTTCCCTGAGGTCAGATGCTACTGGTAATACTTGCGGAGGTGTTGCACATTCAAAGGATGTGAGAGATCATGCCCGTCCATGTTCTGTAACCAGTAGGTTCCCGGTCGGTTGACCCGGGTTACTTTATATGGTCCTTCCCAGTTTGGCCCCAGTTTCCCATGGCTCGGGATTCGGGTAGACTGGTTCACCGCCTTGAGGACGAGATCTCCGACTTGAAAACTGCGGTGCTTCACCTTGCTGTTATAGTATCGAGAAACCCGTTGCTTGTAGGCAGCTACCTTTAGGTAGGCTTGGTCCCTTCTTTCCTCAACCAGATCTAGTTCTGACCGGAGGGCTTCTTCGTTATCCGGTGCACTGAAGTTGGCCACCTGCTATGTAGGCAACGCGAGTTCTATGGGGATCACTGGTTTAAACCCGTAAGTTAAAGAGAAAGGTGTTTCGCCTGTTGCCGCCCGGGGTGTAGTGCGGTAGGCCCACAGGAGGGTTGGTAGCTCTTCAGCCCATAGCCCTTTGGCACCTTCAAGCCTTGTTTTGATTGAGTGCAAGATGGTTCGGTTGGTTACCTCGGCTTGACCATTGGCTTGTGGATGCTTGGGGGAGGAGTAATGATTGAGTATCCTGTAGCCCGAGCAAAATTGCCTGAAGATGGGTGTGTCAAACTGTCTACCATTGTCGCTGACCAGGACCCGGGGAATGCCGAACTTGCTGAGAATATTCCTTTCCACGAAGCTCTCCATCTTTCGCCCGATTATCGTCACCAAGGGCTCGGCCTCCGCCCATTTGGTGAAGTAGTCAACAGCTATCACGGCAAATTTGACCTGCCCTTTCCCCATAGATAAGGGACCAACGATGTCAATTCCCCACTGGGTAAACGGCCAGGGGCTGTGGATTGGTGTCTGGAGTTCTCCCGATTGGTTGATCATGGGAGAGTATCTCTGGCACTTGTCACACCTCCGGACATACTCTTGGGAATCCTGGGCCATGGTCGGCCAGTAGTAACCTTGCAGTAGGGCTTTTCTTGAGAGTGCCTGGCCTCCGATGTGGTTCCCGCACACTCCTTCATGGATTTCGAACAGTATTGCTGGGACCTGTGCGGGGTGAACACAGCGGAGGTACGGGATAGTAAACCCCTCTTGAAGAGAATGTCGTCGAGGAGATGGTAACGGGCTGCCCGGTATTTAACCCGGCGGGCTTCTTCTTTGTCATCAGGTAGCGCCCCTGTTGTCAGGAATGTCACGAGTGGATCCATCCATCTGGATCCCAGAGTGACCAGGTCTACCTCCATGCCTTCTGAGTTGATCACACTTGGCTCAGGTAGGTATTGTATCCTGATCCCGGGCAAGTCTGACTCTTCAGAAGCGAGGCGAGCCAGCCGGTCGGCTCGGGTATTCTCCTCTCTGGGTATCTGCGTGATGGAGAATCCTCGGAGCTGCTTGGAAACTGTTTGGACAAGGGCCAAGTAAGCTACCATGCTGTCTTCCCGCGCTTCGTACTCTTGGTTAACCTGATTGACCACGAGCTGGGAGTCACTATAGCCCTGAACCTGTTGTGCGCTCATAAAGATGGCCAACTGTAGCCCGACCAAGAGAGCTTCGTATTCGGCCTCGTTGTTGGAGGCGCGAAAACCAAACCTTAGTGCATATTCGAGCTGGATACCGTCAGGGGTGGTCAGGATGACTCCAGCCCTACTACCTTGCTGATTGGAGGAACCGTCCACATGCAGTACCCAGGTTGGGATGCATGAGTGTAACTCGGGCGGTAAGGTCGGGGGCTCAGACTCTTCTACCGGATCCTCGGGATATGTAAACTCGATTAAAAAGTCCACTACCGCTTGTCCCTTGATGGCTGTCCGGGGTCGGTAGGTCACTTCAAACTCTTCCAGTTCCAATGCCCACTTGACAAGCCTATCGGACGTGTCTAGGCGACTGAGGATTCTGCGGAGAGGTTGGTCTATGAGGACAACAATGGTATGGGCTTGAAAATACGGGCGGAGCCTTCGGTCTGAGGTGATAAGGGCGAACACCAGCTTTTTGATGCACGAGTACCTGCTCTCTGCGCCCTGCAATGCCCGGCTAGTGTAATACACGGGGAACAGTATCCCGTGGTCTTCTCGGATGAGTGCCGAGCTAACCACCGATGGTGACACTGCCAGGTATAGAAACAGCTCTTCCCTGGGCACGGGTGTTGAGAGCAGAAGAGGAGACGCCAAGTACTTCTTGAGTTCCTGGAATGCCTCCTCGTACTCTTCTGACCATTGAAATGCTTTGCGGAGGATTTTGAAGAATGGCAGGCACTGGTCGGTAGCTCGGGAGACAAATCTGCTTAACGGCCACCCGTCCGGCTAAGTTCTGAACCTTCTTCGTTGATTTGGGCGACCACATGTTGATGATGGCTTTGATCT
Source organism: Hydrangea macrophylla (assembly GCA_033977485.1). Lineage (NCBI taxonomy): Eukaryota > Viridiplantae > Streptophyta > Magnoliopsida > Cornales > Hydrangeaceae > Hydrangea > Hydrangea macrophylla. Next base: position 44,437,775 of record CM066984.1, on the reverse strand, counting down.
TCTCGGGGTTTGCCTCAATTCCCCTTCTGCTGACTAGATGGCCAAGAAATTTCCCGAACGAGACACCGAAGGTGCATTTGGCCTGGTTCAACCTCATCCTGAATTTTCTTAAAATGCTGAAGGCCCCTGCGAGATGTTCAAGGTGGTCGGGCTCGTCCCGGCTCTTGACCAGCAGATCATCCACATACACCTCCATGGTCTTTTCGATGAGATCTTTGAACATGTAGTTGACCAGGCATTGGTAGGTAGCCCCGGCGTTCTTGAGACCGAAGGGCATAACCTTGTAGCAATACGTGCCTTGGTCAGTGAGGAACGCAGTCTTCTCTTCGTCCCCGGGGTAAATGCTGATCTGGTTGTACCCCGAGTAAGCGTCCATGAATGAGAGGAGTGAGTGACCTGCGGTGGAGTCCACAAGGAGGTCTATCCTGGGAAGCGGGTAGCAGTCCTTGGGGCAGGCTTTGTTGAGGTCGGTGAAGTCTACACACATTCTCCACTTCCCGTTGCTTTTCTTAACAAGAACGACGTTGGCCAACCAGTCGGGATAGTGGACCTCTCGGATGGACTTCGCATTTAGGAGTTTCTCAACCTCCTCACTCAGCGCCTTCTGTCTTTCGGGGGCCATGCCCCTTCTCTTCTGCTTGACTGGGCGACAATCCGGGCTGACATTGAGATGGTGGGACATTACTCGGGGATCAATCCCAGGCATGTCCTCATGACTCCAAGAAAAAACATCTTGATTTTGCCTCAAGAACTCAGTCAGTTCTTCCTTCAAGCCGAGCTCCAGTAGGGTACCTATGCTGACCGTGCGGTCCGGGTACTCGAGGTCCAGCATCACTTGTTCCAGTTCTTTCATCGGACCTATCATGTCACTCTGGTCCTGAGGATCCATCTCTTGGACGTTCGAAGTTTCTGTGATTGCCCCCCGGCGCAACGAGTTGACATAACAACTCCGGGCGGTGCTCTGATCTCCACGAAAGCGTTCGGGTCCCTAGGGGAGTTGGGAACTTCATTGTTAAGCTGTAGGTGGAGACGACCGCCCTGGTCTTGTTAAGGGTTGGCCCTTCAAGGATGACGTTGTAGGCCGACGGGGCTTCTACGATCACAAAATTGGTGAGCACGGAGACCTGCTGTGGGTAGGTCCCCAAGAGAACTGGAAGCTCGATTGTCCCGAACGGTTGTGTGCTGGAGCCGTTGAATCCGACCGGGGGGTAGCAATCGGCCGATCCTTAGCAATCCCGAGTTGATCGAATGCCGACGTGAACATAATGTCGGACGAGCTGCCTGTGTCCACTAGCACTCTCTCGACCATATAGTTTGCAATAGACAGCATTACCACTAGAGGGTCATCATGGGGGCAGTGGACAGGGGCAGTGGACGGGGGCAGGTCGTCGGATGTGAAGGTAAGAACGTCAGTTGGGGAGGAACCGGTGGATTGGACCTGCCAGACATCCGCCCGGGATGCTCGGGCATGCCTCTTCCGTGCCGACTGTGAATCACCTCCACCTGACATTCCTCCAGAGATCACGTGGATGTGACCAAGTGGTGGTGGCCGATCAGGAGCTCGGTTATCCTGTCGAGGTCGTCCGTCTGCAGTGACGAACTCCGTGACGTGTCCCTGCTCGATCAGCTTTTCTATTGCTATCTTCAATTTAAAGCAATCCTCCGTTTCATGGCCGTGATCCCTGTGGTAGCGGCAGAATTTGTCCCGATTCCTCTTACCAGGGGGTGCTCTGAGTTTGGCTGGCTGCTGAAGCAGCCTCTGTGCTTCCGCGGCGACCATGACTTCATGTATGGGCCGGGAAAGGGGTGTGAAAGCGATCGGGGTCTGACCCCAGGCATCCTTCTGATCTTTCTTTGGCTTCTTTCCCGAGCCCTTCTCGAATCCTTCACGCTTGCGCTTGGCCGGTGTGCTTCACCTTCAGGAACTCTTCGATATCGATGTACTTTCTGACCCTCTCCGAGAGTTCCACCAGGGTTGCCAGCCGGTCACGATGGAACGACGCGGCAACCTTGGGGTGTTGAACTCCCAAGCAGAAGGCCTTGATTGCGGCCGTTTCGTTGAGGTTGTGGATTAGGAGCCTTTGTTGGTAGAAACGGTCCACGTACTCCCTCAGGGACTCCCCTTAGCGCTGCTTGACGGTCAGCAGCTGAGTGTCTGGTTGTGACCGGTCGAGCATCCCGACAACTGGCTGATGAACAGCTTGGCGAGGGCTTGGAAGTTGTCGACCGTCCGGGGTTTCAAAGCATGAAACCATTGTGCGGCTGGCCCCTTAAGGGTACTGGAAAAGGCCTGGCACAGCAGCTCGTGCACCGTGGTGACTAGTGCCATCTGTGCCTTGTAGGTGCAGATGTGGTCCACTGGGCTCCCTGTGCCGCCATAGGAGCTGAGGTGAGGGGGTTTGAACTTCCGTGGAATAGGAAACCGTGTCACCCGAGCGGTATAGGGTGACTCAGTCACCGTGTTGGTGAGATCATGACCAGACTTACGGTTCAGCCTCTCGATCTGCTACTGCAGGTCCTCGACTTGGGCTTTGACATCACTCTGCCCTGTTCTCCTATCCGTGTCTGAGTGGTAGGTTGGGTCGGACGACGAGGCCTCTTCCTCAAAGCGTGTCGACTTCAGGGATAGAGCTCGGCTCTGGGTCCGGGAAAGTTTGTGCCTAAGATCCCCCCGGCTCAAGGCCGGAGGGTCATCGGCCGATTCCCGGGCTCTCCGTCCGGACTCCTCCCCTCTGGCCGCGCGCCGCCGATCGATGATAATCCTGGCGTCCTCCACTCGGGAAGGGTTGGGCCGATGTTGTCTTTGCGAGCGCCTGGTGGCATGGCTGCGCTCTACATCGCCGGGGTGTTCCCTGTCCGGTGGGGACACCGGAGTGGAACGGGCTTGCCTTCGTGCCCGAGGGGGCCTATGAACAGTGGCGCTCTTCTCGGGCTGATTCTCTGATGCGGGGCGCTTCTCGTGTCGAGCCATAAGTGCCTCTATCTGTTCTTGTGTCCAGAGCTGGCCCTCCAAGAGTTGTGCCAGCGCCGCCATTATCTGCTCGGTCGTCATGGAGGCAGCCTGCTGTTCAGGCTGCGAGTTCTCCTGACCGGTCTGATTAGCGGCTTTCTTACTCGTCTTTGGCGGCATATTTGATCAGTTGAGAATTTGTTGATGAGAAGACTCACCCGCTTCCCACAGACGGCGCCAAACTGATGATGCCCATAACTGGTAAGAAAGGTTTTAAGAGAAAATATGACAAGAACAATTTGTATGTGGTTCAGTCCCGTTAACAAGGTGACCTACGTCCACGGTTGCGTCTATGCGCTTATCACTAGCAAATCACCGGCGGGCCTGGTGAGCCAACAAAGATGGGCAGTACTACCAGTAATACCGGCCGGTTGTATGCTTCCGGATGGTGAGTTCTCTGTTTAGGTTTGTAAGCTAGAGAATAATGATCGGATCCCCTATTGACAGGGTAGGTGGGCCCTTTTATAGATGCCAGAGTCCACCCCTACATGGTAAGTTGATTAGATTAGGAAGCCTAATCTAATCACAATAGATTTACATGATTTAAGGGGAGTTTCCTAAGTGGTTTAGGAAACTGCCATATCTCCTTTTGCAGGCTTGTAGTTGATTTAGGAAACTGCCGGACAGCTCGGGAATGATCGGCACCTCCTGATAGGTTGCCGCACTGCACGCCCGTGCTGCGCAAGCATCCTAAGCGGTGCCACCAGTTGATCTCAGGGGCGCTGACCGCAAGCTCCCCTTCCGGATAGTCCGGGCCATTCTGCTGACATGGCGGTTTGGGCTTAACAAAATATTTCTAGACATACCACTTGTTTTCTATAATTTTCCTAAAAATTTGTTAATCAGACTTCTGATCCATGGGAAATGTACTAGACGGACTGCTGCACGATCTTTGTGCTCGGGTTTTCTTTGGAACGAATTTTAGGAGCATTAATTAGAGGTAAGTGATTTAAATATGTGTTTTGGAATGATTATTGATATGTATTCATGTTTTTTTATGAAAAACATGTATTAGTTCATAGATATATATTGTTTAGTTCATATTGGGTGACTATATTGATAAGTAAGCCCAATTGCACGGTGAAATGTTTGACTTACTTCAAAAGCACGGTGAAATGTGATTGTAGCATTGTAGACACCCCAATTTTGACCGACCGTCGAATTTAGGAGAGTGTCGCCTCCGTACCCGATGATGACAAGGACTGAAAAATTTGAAGTATTCCAAGCTCTTCAGAAAGTCTCCGAAACGCGATAAAATTTCACAGAAAGGAGAAAATACCAGGTAATTAGGGGAATTTGGATATAAAACACAACTTTTGGAAAAGATCATCAAAAATAATTTGCTTTGAGAAAAAGAAAGACCTAAAAAGGGAAGTTCAGCTAAAAACGGAACACGGCAGACATTCGCGGCACTCAGTGAGTGCCGGACGGCAGTCATAGAGTGCCGGGCCGGCATTCACCAAGTGCGGCCAACAATTTCTGACTACCGTTCACTTTTAAAGTCTGTATTTTGCAGAGCAATACATATGCGTATGCGAATAAGAACAAAAAATTGATAAAGTAAGACTGACAAAAATGCGGCAATCCATTAATTTCCGCGGCATTTGATGAATGCCGCGCGGCAGTCGCGTAGTGCCGCGATGGCAGTCAAGAACTGCCGCGGCGGCATTCACGGACTGCCGCGACAGTTTCTGGACTGCCGCGCTGGGCAGCAGTCTGCCTAATTTCAGGAAGTACATATTGTACCACCAAATGGGATGTTTACACTTGGCTTTTACTCCGAATTCACTGAAAATACTTGTTATTTTTGCCTATAAAAGAAGAGGTATCTTCATTGAAAAAGAGAGACAAAAAAAAAGAAGAAGAACACATACAAAAAAAAACACTACCATTACACCAACATTTTTAGAGAGAAAAGGAGAGAGTTTGGAAACTAGAGAGAAGAGCTTGGAAAATCTTCAAAGGAGAAAAGCTTTGAGGATAGTTTGGAGGTGATCCTCTAACCATTAAGTTGTTTCTTTTCATTCTTTCTTTTAAATCTCTAAACTACTTAGTTTTCTTTGTTTTATTTCTCTTATTGTTCATACTTCCTTCTTGAGACTCTTGGAGATCCTCAATATCTCTCTGGAAATCTCTTGAATATGATCATTTGAATCCCATGTAAGCTTATGCTTCACATGGGAGTCAAAGTTTGATCATCACTTCACTTTGTAAACAAATAGGTGGATCCAAGTCCATATTCATGACTTGGATTCTCTAACTTGGAATTTCATGGGGTTTTCTCTATATCCTCTTGAAGTTCATGAGCTAGTTCTTTGATTCTTCTTCTCTTTTTCTTGTTTATGTTCTTCTCTTGAGATTCTTGGAGATCTTCAATATCTCTCTTGAAAGCTCTTGAGTTTGATCTTTTGAATCTTATGTAAGCTTATGATTCACATGAGATTTAAAGTTGATCATCATTTTAGTGAGAACAAGTAGATGAATCCAAACCCCTACCATGGTTTGGGTCCTCTAAACTTGATGTCTTAGGGAATCCCTTCTATATTCCTTTGAGACCCATGAGTATTAACCATATCTTCATCTCCAATGACCATCAAATGGTAGGAGAAGTGATTTGGTTTAAACCCATGTGCTAGGAAGTTTTGTATGCCCGGAAGGGATTACTTGAGATGATGACGATACTTGCTTGATGAAAGACGTATAATCTTTTAATCACCTTTTTGCAATTTCTCCTCATGTTCCACGACATTTGGGGAACATGCCGAACCCTGATTATAAGATTATACTTCTTATATCATGTTTAGCTAAGCATCATTGACCTTGTATGTATCCAAATTCATGAAAAGTACGGTGATAATCCGATCATGTGATCCTTCTGCCCAAAGAATTTTAAATCCATCTTTAAAAGCAAACAGATTTTTGCCATCTTTATTCCAAAGTTTTCAATCGCTTTTTCAAAAAAATTGGCAGTTCATTTTTTGATTAAAACTTCAGAGCCAAACCAAGGTTATTCATCAGCTAAGACACTTTTCAAAATAGGAGTTTCAACCCAATCACTTTTTGAAAAGCGTGATCCAAAATTCTTGAAAATTGTTTTCTAAAGATTTCATCAGAAATGCTTTTCAAATGAATTTCGAAAACCCTAAAATTTCCAGACATCGAAGGGTAAAGAGGGTCACAATGAATGGAGAAATCATCGTACTTGACATGAGTAAGGGTTTTATGTGCTTATGTTCTTATGTGTTAGGACTAGGATTTTCTTTTTCTTTGGCATATAGAATAGGCACACACGCACACATGCATCGACATGACATATAAAAGGGAAGTTGTTTTTCAAATGCCTTTGTTTGATAGAATGAAAATAAAATTTTTTAAAGAAAAATTTTCAAAATTTGCTGTAGGAGCAAAAATAGCAAATCAAGCGTAGTTTAGGGATCCTACGGCAAGGCTAGTAAGGAGAGGATACGCTGACATGGCCAAAGAGAGAAACAACGAAGAAATGGCCGGGTTGAGGGTACTAGTAGAACAGCAGGCGGAACAGATGAGGAAACAGGCCGAGAACATGAACCGCATGATGGGAATGATAGAAGAGCTGAATCGCCGACCACCGCATATAAATCCGCCTGTTATGGATCCACCTTTGGGAGGAGGAGAAGGGGATTGGTTTGATGATCAGAAGGAACAAGGGACTGATGCACTGCGGGCCAACAGAGACAGAGAGAAAATTGAGGAAGAGAAGCAACTGACCGAGAAAATAGAGAAATTAGAAAGGGTAATGCGCAAGGCCCAAGGAGTTGATACCTATCTGATGGAGCTGGAAGGGTTTTATGACGGAGTACGTGAGACGCTGCCTGCCGGGTTCAAGATGCCAGTTTTTGATAAATTTGATGGGACCGGCAATCCTCGCAGCCACATAAGAATGTGTATTGGGGCTTTCCAACCAAGTGGTTTGAGCACTACGATGATGGCCATTTTGTTTCAACAAACTCTGACTGGAGCTGCCCTGGCATGGTACCTCACGATCGAGCAAAGTAGAACTAGGATCTGGGAAGAAGTAGTGAAGTTGTTCGTGGCCCAATACGAATACAACCAAGAGATATATGTAACAGCCCGAGATTTGGAGACCACCAGGCAGGGATATGAGGAATCATTTGCTGAGTTTTTAAGTCGATGGAGGGGTAAAGCAGCCAAAATGGTTCAAAGGCCATCTGAGAAAGAGCAGATCAGAATGCTAATGAAAAATTTACAGCCGGTTTACCAAGAGAAGATGAGGTTCCAATCAATCAACACTTTTGATGAGGTTTTTGATGTAGGGACAAGAATTGAAGACGCAATCCGTGAAGGGATAATCAAAAGAGAGAATCAGGCAAACAAATATGTGGAACCAGGATCCAATGTTAACACTTTGTCACTACCACCTCAACAGAAGGGCCATTATCAAAAAGGTAATCGGTCAAGGTCTAATCAGGGTCGACATGGAGAGATGGCCGAGTTCGGGATACCGTTGAGTGTGGCATTAGAACAGGCAGTAAAGAAAGGATACTTGAAAAAGTTGGATCCACAACCCGTGCCTGATCCCATCCCAAAAGGATATGACATTGACCAGTATTGTGCTTATCACCAGATGTTGGGTCATGATACTGACCATTGTATGCGGTTGAAGCATGAAATTCGAAGGTTGATTGAGAAAGGGATTATGACACATGCTATCGGGGAATGATGAACCCGGAGGTTCAAATGATAACAGTGAAGTGATAGCGTTTGGAACTGCTGCTGCTAAAGTAAATGTGGATGCTCTTGGAAATCTAGTCAATTGAAAATCATCTGTGACACTCCAGTTGAAACCAAGTCGAGTCCAGTCTGAAGTCGAGTTATGTTAAGTTGGAGTCAAATGTCAAATCCTCTCTGGTCAGTCTGTTATCAAATCTATTTGCAAGTCTTTGTCGAGTTTATCGAGTCGAGTGATGTAATCCTCCTTCCCTACTAGTTGAATAAAATCTCATTTTTCTTGATTCAGTGTGCTGAGTCGTGAATGTATGGATCATTAAGACCAAAAGAAAAAAGAGGAGAAGAAAAAGACACCTTTTCAAATGATCATGGAAAATACTTTGTTAATAAATCTTTGCATTTAAAAGGATCCCAAGTGATCAAGCAAATTACGTGCCAAATCCAAAGAAGAGTAGAGAATTGATTAGCTTTAAAGATGCTCTTGCTCAATCTTGAAAAGATGAACTTAGAACCTGAAGTTTGCTCACCATCCCCTTCTCTCAAATACCAAGCCTAAAAGATGAGCCTAACCAGCCTAAAGCCATAAACTTGGTCCGTGATGATGGCCCGACATTTTAAATGAACTTCTTATTCCAAAAAAAGAAAAAAGAAAAAAGAGCTCGCTAGGATGAAAACCCGGAAGGGCGCCTAGGCAAAAGTTAGAGCAAAAATAAGACGCCTGTTGATTTCAAAAATCCTAATCCTAGCCAGTCAAAATCATAGAGAGAATAAGAAAGAGAAAAAAAATAGACAAGATTGAGAATTCTTGAGCATGAATTATCTCAAGGCTTTGTGTTGTTCTAAACAAAGCAAAGAAATTGAAAACAAAAAGATAGACTTATCAGCTTCAAGCTCCAACGATAAGTGGGCCTAAAACAATGCAAAGATATCTTGAGAAAAAGAAAGAGTGATTTGGAGGACTGATATTACTTTGTGAATAGGATGGAGTATGAATAAAACATGATGAGAATTGTAAAAGATTAACTGGCTGGTGAAAAGGTTAAAGAATCAACCGTCAAATAAAAGAAAAAAGAAGAAAAGAAAAGAGAAAAGAGAATAATGGAAAAAGTAGTTCATCATGCTACACAAGGGCTACCACAAGTGACATGCACTCCCTAGACCCAAATGGCAACATGGCTCGAAAAGCCCACCAATTCTTGAAGCCTTATTCTTTCAAGACCTCCAGAATTGATGAACTACGCTTTGACCTGATTCCCACTTGGGGATACGTAGGCAACCTACTCGGTTCGGTTTTCACCCCATCATCTTATGCTATCTTTCTTTCAGGCCTTGGCCGAACTACTTTGGACCTGATTCCCGCTCGGGATAAGTAGGCGAACCTCCCAAGGTTCTCGGTCCATAAACATCCTTAAACTATAAGCATCACCCTTTTGCGCCTTTGGTTTCCTTCCTTCAGATTAGGGGCAAACTCACGTTTGCTTGGAGCCACATATATATCGCCAAACCAATGGAAAACTTCGTTTGCTGAACACCTCATTTAATCCCAAAAGCAATGCCTCCGAGTCTTATTCAAACTAGGGGCAAACTTCGTTTGCCAAAATCCCTCTATGTCAGAAGCAAGTTCTCAAGTAATCAAGTTCATTTTGAAAGGATTGAAATAGAGTGCCTTTCATTCTATAAGCTAAAGCACTAATTTGAAGCACATTCTAGATGGGCAAAGAATTCGCTAATTCAAAAGGGGAAGTTTTCAAAGTTTAGATTTATCAACAAAGTACTACCATTTGTAAGATGACGAATGAATTAAAGGTGAGATGATACAGTTACTCACAACGAAAGCACATTGATTCATAATGAATGAAAAGTTTGAGTCAGTCATTTTGAGTAACTAGCTTTGTCAGGTCTGTCCTTTTTTGATGAGTCAATAAATGGTCTCAAATGTGTGGGTTTAAGATGATGAATAAAGATTTGAAAAGTCTTCGTGAGCATCCCAAGAGCGGTACGAGCAGAGGTTTCGAACACTATCACAGCATAAAGTGGCAATAAAAGAAGAGTCCAAGACTAGGGGCAAAGGTGACTTCCCTCTTTTGACAGAATCGATGTGTTTCTTCCAAAGGTCTGCGAATGCAAAAAAATCATTCTTTATATCAACTCCGTTCAAATTCTTTGAATCCTGATTTTAGAAAATGAAATTGAATGAAGTCTGATTGACTCCTAATAAGTCGAATTCGAACTTGATTTGAGTCAAAATGACTTCGAATTTGACGAAATCGAATTTGTTTGAGTCCGAATGACTCTCGTTGATATCTGCTATTGCAAACATAAGTCCCCAAAAGGGCTGTTGATTGTCGCTTTCGCAACATAAGTCCTTGAAAGGCTTTTGACCATCGTTCTTGCTTGTAAGCCGCTGAGTGGCTATTGACCAATATCTTACCATGTTGTTTAGTTCTTTTCTAAGCTTTAGTCCTCAATGGCAGCATTATCAGTGTTAGTCCTCAATGGCAACTGACACGAGAATTTTTCTGTGCGCTCTTGTGCAATACCCAAGTGTAGGTAGACGTGCAAGTAATATCTGGTAAGACCAGGTCGATCCCACAGGGAAGGTGTTGACCTATTGAATTAGACTAACCTCAAAAGAAAGCAAAATAAAATGAATAAGATTAAGCAATGGTGCGGAACACAAAGTTCCACAGCTAAGATTACTAAGGAATATGATTAACGATCTAACTAGCTACTTAAAACAGTACTCTAAATTAGGATGTTTAACTTTAAAAAGAAAGTGTTGGGATTACACGAATCCGCAGTAATCTAACTATCTACCATGCAGTTGCCTTGAAGCACAAAGGAGTACATTACCCACAGTTTTCCGTATTCCTCTAAAGATGGAGAATCCATGGTCCTTTCATGACCGGGACCATATCATCACAATTAAATAAAAATACGTAAAAGCGGTTTAATCCAATAGTTAAGACTCGCATCCTCAATGGTGTTAGCATTGAAGATGGTTTGCAAAATGTATTGAAAGAAAATGACTTAGGGCCTTAGTTTTAAAAACTGTTTTGACAGACTGAGCATTTTTTGGGACAGAATGATAACAAATCTTAAAACAAAAGGTCCTGGAATACTGCAGGGAACATCCTCAAGAATCAGAGAGTTCGATCGATCGACGCGCTTTCGATCGATCGAAGACCTTCATCCCTCAATCGATCGAACTGACTTCGATCGATTGACTGTCTCTGGTTCGATCGATCGAACTAACTTCGATCGATCGAACACAGCGATTATTCTGCTGCATGGCAGAAGCTGGAGATCACTGTTTCATCGTGTTCTCCCAACCTGGGACTACTCAGACATCGTCTGGGACGTCACAGATTGATATTTAACGTAAAAAAACATTAACACCTTGTTTGGTTGCGAGTTTTTCATGGAAAATCTAAAAACTATGGTTTTACAAATATTTAGCATGCAATACTATAAGATGAGCGATTAAACTACGACTACCAAGTGCAGAATCTAAATAAACAATATATAAATAACCTGGAATGAAGAATACTTGTATTAAACTTAAGAAATCCACTGCACAAAATGAAACTTCAATGCAAAACCTACAAAACCAAACACAAACTCTCTATCTCTCTCTCTAAAACTGTAAAAATGTAAAGTGGGCGTCCCTCTATACGTATACAATACACATATATATAAGAAACCTAAGAAACTAGGGTTAAAAACCCGCATCTGCTGCGCACACGAATGTTACTGGAAATACCCCGTTCGATCGATCGAACTGATCTCGATCGATCGAACCCTTAAGCCTCAAACGCTTCAACACTCTTCAAGCGATCGAACTCTCGATCGATCGAACCGTCTTAGATCGATCGAGCTCCACATTTCAGCTTTGACTTCTTTTGTTTTCATTCCAGCATTCCATTTATTCTGATGTTCATCTGTTTAGTCCACACAGCAGTAATCTGCACCAACAACAGCTAAAACAATACAACTTGTCATAGATTAATCATATTGTATGAAAATTAGCCTTGCAATGCAAATCGCAGATAAAACGGGAAGTTGTGATAAAAACTAATACAATTCTTCCTTTTAGCGCGGTTGTATTTTACAAATACCCCCGCTTTGCACAACCCCCAACTAGCTTATTGCTAGTCCCTAGCGATAAAGCGAAAATAAAATAAAATAAAATACAAACTCCTAAACTAATACTACCACAACTAAGAAAACAAAGGAAAACTAAAAACAACCTAAACTAAGATAGAAAGAAAGATCCTAACTCACTTTCGCAGGAATCGCGGTTGCATTTAGCAAATGCAACAAGCCGTTAAACCCCTAGGTTCCCCCTAGTGGACGAGTGTTGTCTCGTGAGGGTTTGCAGTGAATATACCCACAAAATTCTTCCAATTTTAAGCTCAAAAAGATTTAGAATAACTTGTAGAATTCCCCCTTCCATTCAATTGTTAATTAAGCTCCACAATAATATACTATCCTCTATCAACCCATAAAAGAGACCCACATGCTCCCCTATATCACCAAGTAAAATATAACAAATGCATTACCATCATGCACCCGTGTGTGTGTGAAATTAACAACCATGCGTCCAACCCTATTAAGAGTTATCTAGACTATTGTACTTTGGAAAACTTGCAGTTTTAGCTCAATTCTCACATTGGTCACACTCAAAAAGAACGTCTCTCAGAAACTTGCTTTACAATGATCACACATCGTATGAAAGCTTTGATAATGATGATATTATAAGTGCTAATGCTTTCATACTTGACTCTATGAAAAACGGACATTTAAGAGTGTATAGTCTCAGGAATGGAACACTACTTACTAGAGGAGCGAAATACCGTGGATAACCCAACTCACACTTCCATGTTCAAATCAATTATTGAGAATCTTCAAGACTTTGACTTGCGGCTTTTATTTAGTAGGGGGGAGTGTTGTAGAGAAGAGTGTGCTTTTTAGTATGTGATGGAATTTCAACTTCTCTTTTTATTTTTCATTCTTTTCTCCACCCAATCTCCCATTCATTTCGTGTGCTCTTCTTTTTTTTTTTTTTTTTTTTCTTCTCCTTCATTCATCCTTTTTTTCATTTTTTTTTTTTTTTTTTTTTAATATCCCACAACTACTTTCTTCCATTTCACATACTTTGATGACTCATTCTCAACAAATATATCAAACGGCTCAATGAGGTCAAGGTATAGATCAAGGGTATGGATTCTTGTGATTACATTGGAAATATTTAATTGGTGTGGGATCAGGGATGAAACAATTCAATGAATGTAGGTGAAAGTTATATCAGGTAAAAGAATGGGTAAACGATGGCTTGAATCATTTTCTCAACTTTCAATTTTTAGCACTTAAGTGTTCATTGAGTGTAATTGGTAAATCCTGAACGTTCTCCTCTAACAAACAGTCAAAACTTTTAAAGAAAACTGAGACTTAACAACGAATTCACCAAGTATACGCAAGAAAGACCATTCGACAATATATGAGAATCCCCTCAGAAATGACGATTGGCTCAATAGCTCACAAAGGGTTATTAGCTTCCACTACTTGTTCTTTTCGCACAATATTCATATTAACTCAATTTTCAGGTTTTCTACATAGCTTCCAATTAGTGCACAAAAGTATTGGGTACATAAATAGCTTTATAAATGCAATTCATTTCAGTGATACAGAAAACGCGTGGATTTAATCCATAAAAAGATGAGAATACTACAAATGTGTCATTGTCTAATCAACAAGCAGGAGAGATTATTCAGAGTTATTCTAACAATACGATTAAAAATTTTCAAAATTTTAACAGACTGTGTTCTCATTAAAATTGAAACATATCCAAGTGCAAAACCTGATCATTACGGGTGTCGGGTGTATACCTATCTATTATCTCCTACCCCCAACTGAAAACAACAAAGTCCCCAGAAGTTGATTTTCAATAAATAAAATAGATGGGTATCACCTGTATGGAGCAAATTGATGATCACAAGCAACGCAACCTAGCATAGAAAAACAGAACACAATCTCCAAAACAAACAGGATCAATAGATAAGAGTAACACGCTAAAAACCATGATCCAAGCAATCTAAACCACTGTAATATGAACAGAATAAAATAAAATAAAAGCAGGGAAAAATACTGTCCATATAGAATCAACCAACCAAATAGTCCAACCAAAACAACCAACCAGTCCATCCAACCAAAACCATACCCAAAAATAGTACAACAACTAACCAAAAAAAAAAAAAAAACAAAAACACCACCTCCCCAACTAAAACTAATCGACCCCGGACGGTGCATCATCAGCTACATCAGAAGGGATATCGATAGGAGCAGGCGGCAACGAGGTAGTAGCAGGGGCTGCAGCAGATGGTTCGGCAAGTGGTGGATCGGCTGCAGCAGAAAAAGTGGATGGACCTGTAGTAGCAGAATCCGGGACAGCAGCAGATGATGGATCAGTAGTAGGTGGTGCAGACGGGGCCATCGATGGATGCGGAGTAGAGTGAACAGCTGAATCGACCCCAATCTGAATCAATATGGACTCCAGCAAAGTCTGGAGATGGTCTATCCGGCCCTCGAGTCTAATCCTGGCCTCTCTCTCCTCCAATAGTAGCTCGTGAACCGTCGGGAGAGGCACAGAGGAAGAAGACTCTCCCTGGGCCTGAGTCTGCGATCGCTGTCGCAGCTCAAACTGCCAAACCGCAGCAATCGGATCATCCTCATCATCATCGGAATCAAGCTCCTCCACCTCGGTGGGTGTCCCTGAAGCTCCCGCCTCCGTGTCCGTCCCACCACGCCTCCTCTTCGTCCCCCTCACCCGCGATTTCCCTTTTCCCTTTCGCTTCCTCTTCTGAGCGTCGGAGCGGCGAGCAGCCGCCTCGCTAAATCTGCGGGGAGGAGGGCGAACATCATCGCCAGCAAGCACGGGGAAACCGGCCTCAGCCATCACCCTCTGAATAGCCCAAGCACCCTTCAGGTGCTTCTTAGACGAGATAAAACGGGTGGGGTGGACCATAAAGTCAATATAGAGGCGTGGGATGCAAACTGGCTGTCCCGTCCCCACTGCATATAAGACTCGCGCATACCAAGCCGCGATCTTCTCTCGATAGGAAGTCACTAGGAGGCAGTTGCTGAGGACCAAGTGGATCATGTGGTAGCCATCAGTGAGAAAGTGGTCCTCAATCAAAGCATCGCCATCCCAAGACGGAACAGCGCCTCCAGTGAGCTCATGGATAATAGTGGATGGTGGGGTCACTGGTGCATCAGGCCGGTGGGGGCAAACATAATCAGGTACCTCTGGTACCCCCAACGCGGCTGAAACTGTAGCTGGACTGATAATGAATGGGCGACTCCGGAAGAAGGCATGGTAGGTGAATGGTGCAACCGGATCGCGGATCATAGTCGCACAAGCACCTCGAATCCAGGAAAGATTGACACTTTTAGCCAAAGAAAGAAGATGGAACCAGTGAGGCATAGAACGGATCCGTGTCAGGAACCATGGACTCTCTGTCCAGACGTACTCAATAGGGCGCTCGACCATCACCATCCTCGTCTGAAAGTGCCGCTCATACCATAGCCTGTCCTCGTCATTCCGGAACCCATGTGCGGGCACCGGATCTGGTATAATAAGGCTGAGGGGCTTGGACTTATGGTAGCCCGTCACTGGATTCATCACGGCAGCCCTGAAAATAAGACACAACATGATACAGATAAGAACAGGGAGAAAAAGAAACAAAACTGCCACTGCTTGGGTTCGATCGATTGAACTGGTTCGATCGATTGAACTGGAGTAGGCTTCGATCGCTTGAACATTGTTCGATCGCTCGAACAGCTCCCCTTCGATCGCTCGAAACCAGTTCAAGCGATCGAGCACAGCGGTGTGCAGTGATCGCAGAATCAAAAAGGAAACAACGAAAAGAAGAGAACAAGGATATAGAAGTGAAAACTAAGACCAAGGGGACACCCCCTTGGGATTTCTAACGAAAAGAGAGAGAAAACACAAGTAAAAACAATCGTGGGCCTACCTCGGTGTGGAAGTACACAGTGAAGGTGGAAGGGATGTTGAGATGACGATGAGGATGAATAGAGGGATGATCTGGGCGTCTTATTGAGTGCAAGGAATCAAAAATTTCCGAGTCGCCCCCTCCTCTGTGCTCGAGCGCTCGAGAGTGAAAGTGAGGGAACTGAAGAAGTGTTCTGAAGATGCTTCGTTTAAAAGCTTCGTTCGATCGATCGAACTATGGTCGATCGATCGAAAACAAATCCCTCAATCGATTGAACATAAAATACAAGCGCTCGAACAACCAGGTTTCGATCGATCAAAATGAGTTCGATCGATCGAACACAAAAATTTCAGAATCTAATGGGGAACATGAACCATATCACACCCAACTATCAGAAACAATTCTGGACATGCAGAGAGACTAAAAAAACAGTTTAAGTACAGGCATGTAGGACAGAAATTCATCCTCAGAATAGAAAATTGCAATTTATATAGAAATAAAACTTTATAACTGCACCCAAATTGCAACATTATTACCCCCAACTGTGTTTAAGACCTTATTTAACTAAAGAAAACTAAAAATAAAACTAAAACCAATAACATTTTGTCAAGGATTACACTCCAGTTGATAAACGAAAAGATGAAATGAACAAAAACAACTGAAATGCAGCACTAATCTTCGAGTATAAAGATTTCCTCTTCCACAATCTCTTCATAACTCGCCGAATCTGCAGAAGTGAAGTCCAAACTCGATGATTCCCTTTCCCAGAACAATCGAAAAGCAGCAAGGATATCATCACACAAGCCTGGCGTCTCCAAAGAATTGAAAGCCCAAGCAAGAGGTGATCCGGATGGAGACAAGGATAAGGGAGTATAATTTCGCAACGGACTGTCCTCTCGCGGCGGAGTGTGTGGGGGCCTTATGTAGGGCCCAAGACCATGAATCAGTTGATGTGGGAGGAATACTGGAATACCATTTAGGAACATAGTGACAATCCTGGACAAAAGACAACAAACCGAAATTAAAATAACAGAACACAAGAAACACGGATTAACATAAAAAGAAAAACAATGAACAGAAACAAAAAAATACAAAGAAATGTGACAAGTTCCAACCTCACTATTGGCATAGGTTCCCAAAATGCACTGGCTGGTAATGGGCATTGGAGCCTGAATAGCAGGAAGCTCAGGTGCACATAGCGGTATGGGACCAACTCAGGAACAAGAAAATCATCCACGAACACAAAGATGGCATTATGGCGGTCTGGGACGACATCCTGGAGGTCATGATCTTCCCATGGCTCCCACATATCATCATTTTCCCATTGGGCCATGAGTGCATCATCCACCATACGTCCCATGTACAGGTCTTCATCCTCCTCCACATCATCGTCATCCTGAAATCCCATATTTTCGTATGGATTGATGTCCAGGAGGGCTGGTGGATATGGAATGTACCCTTGAGCAGCATCAATAAGAGAATGAGCTTCAGGATCTTGATGAAGCAAGGGGCAGGGTGTGAGTTCACCCTCAGTCCAGGTACCACAACGACATTCTGAATCAGCCCAAGAACCGACAGAATGAACATCATCACCTCGCATCTATGCACCTGCAACAGAGTGGTTTAAGGTATAATGGATTAGAACTAGATCACAAACACGAAATAAAGAACGAAAACCAAAAAGAAACAAAAGAGAGAGAAACTAAAATGCAAGGAAAGAAAAGAATTACAACAACAATTTGGAACTTCACTTTGGATTTTTAAGTATGAGAATAGCTGGGCTCATCCAGCTGGATGTGCTCAACTTCAGTGTGGAAGTTCTCCAAGAACGGTTTCAATCTTTGGCCATTGACCTTGAAACAATCATCGTTCTTTGGATTGACGATTTCAACCGCCCCATGTGGAAAAACAGTTTTTACGATGAACGGGCCTGTCCAACGGGAACGGAGTTTTCCTGGAAAAAGGTGGAGGCGAGAGTCATACAGCAAAACTTTCTGCCCCGGCTCAAATGATTTACGACAAATCGTACGATCATGGCGAGCCTTCAACTTTTCCTTATGCAACTTTGCAGAGTCATATGCATCTCGTCGTATTTCCTCTAGCTCTGCAAGTTGGAGCTTGCGTAGCTGACCTCCCTCTTGAATATCAAAGTTTAATGAGCGCGTTGCCCAATAAGATTTATGTTCAATTTCAACGGGGAGGTGGCAAGCTTTCCCGTAAACCAGTCTATACGGGGACATACCAAGATTCGTCTTATAAGCAGTACGGTATGCCCATAACGCGTCAGTCAATTTGTATGCCCAGTCTTTTCGATTGGAACTAACCGCCTTTTCGAGAATATGCTTGATTTCACGGTTAGCCAATTCTGCTTGCCCATTTGACTGTGGATGATAGGCAAGAGCGATGTTATGATGGACTCCGTATTTCTTGAGAAGTGACTCGAATTGCAGAAATGCTTGCCTTGGTCACTTAGTAAAGCTTTCGGAGTACCAAAACGAGACAAAATATGATCTCTCAGAAATGACATGACCGTTCTGTGGTCATTTCGTCTCGTTGGTATCGCTTCTACCCATTTTGATACATACTCCACAGCAAGGAGTATGTATTCGCAGTTGTTAGACTTGGGAAATGGACCCATAAAATCTATGCCCCAACAATCAAATATCTCAATTGTGATGATAGGGGTTAAAGGCATAGAATTCCTTTTAGAAATCGTTCCAAGCTTTTGACAGCGTTGGCATGTCTTGCAAAAGGAATAAGCATCTTTGAAGACTGTGGGCCAGTAAAACCCGCTTTGTAGGACTTTTTGTGCGGTCTTCTGTGACGCAAAGTGGCCACCGCATGCCTCAGAATGGCATGATGCTAATATTACAGTTATATCCTCATTGGGGACGCAGCGCCTGATGACCTGATCAGCACAGTACTTGAAAAGGTATGGGTCATCAAAGAAGAAATGGCGCGCGAAGGAGAGAAACCGTTTCCTATCTTGGTTCGACCAATGAGTTGGTGTTTCACCCGTGACGAGGTAGTTTACAATATCAGCATACCAAGGCAGACTACTTACTGCCAGTAGCTGTTCGTCTGGGAACTCGTCCTTAATGGTTTGGGATTCAGTGTTGTCGACAAAAGTCAACCGGGACAAATGATCCGCAACCACATTCTCTACTCCTTTCTTGTCTTTGATTGTTAAATCAAACTCTTGGAGTAAGAGTATCCAGCGAATAAGCCGTTGTTTAGCGTCTTTCTTTGACAGCAGAAACTTGAGGGCCGAATGATCTATAAAACAGACGATTGGTGACCCTATCAGATAAGACCTAAACTTGTCCAGGGGGAATACTACAGCCAACAGCTCCTTTTTAGTGGTAGTGTAATTCATTTGAGCGTCATTCAAAGTTCGGCTGGCGTAGTATATCACATATGGCTTATTGTCCTTTCTCTGGCCTAGGACTGCGCCAATGGCGTAATCACTAGCATCGCACATTAATTCAAAAGGCAAACTCCAGTCGGGTGCCTGTATTATAGGTGCGGAGGTGAGGAGCTCTTTTAGATCCTCAAAGGACTTTTGGCAACTCTCTGACCACTCGAACGGTGCATCCTTAACAAGAAGTTGACAAAGGGGTCGAGAGATTGCACTGAAATTCTGGATAAATCGACGATAAAAACCTGCATGCCCCAAGAATGAACGGATGTCTCTCACTGTACGGGGAACAGGTAAATTTGAGATTATGTCGATTTTAGCCTTATCCACTTGGATGCCTTCATCGGATATTATGTGGCTGAGGACTATTCCCTTAGTCACCATAAAGTGACACTTTTCCCAATTTAAGACTAGGTGTTTGTCCTCACACCTCATTAAAACCTGCTCGAGATTGCTGAGGCAATCTTCAAAGCTATGGCCAAACACTGAAAAATCATCCATGAAGACTTCAAGGATGTTTTCGACCATGTCACTAAAGATGCTTAGCATGCACCGCTGAAAGGTAGCCAGTGCATTACATAAGCCAAACGGCATTCGTCGGTAGGCAAATGTACCAAATGGACAAGTGAACGTGGTTTTCTCTTGATCTTCAGGAGCAATTTCAATTTGATTATATCCACTATATCCATCTAAAAAGCAGTAATACTTGTGACCCGCCACACGTTCTAGCATTTGATCCATGAATGGCAAAGGAAAATGGTCCTTTCGGGTCACAGTATTTAACTTCCTGTAGTCAATACACATCCTCCATCCAGTGGGGACGCGTGTTGGTACTAATTCACCATCTTTGTTCGGGATGACTGTTATGCCTGCTTTCTTTGGAACTACTTGGGTAGGACTGACCCAAGGACTATCAGATATCGGATATATCATCCCAACATCAAGTAGTTTAAGCACTTCCTTTTTAACTACTTCTTGCATGTTGGGATTCAGACGCCTTTGCATTTGCCTTGAGGGTTTAGCGTCTTCCTCCAGATATATCTTATGCGTGCATATGGATGGGCTTATGCCTTTGAGGTCAGCAATTGTCCATCCCATAGCATCCTTATGCTTGGTAAGCATTTCTACTAGCTTACTTTCCTGTTCATGAGTTAAAGCAGATGAAATGATCACAGGGTAAGTTTTTCCAGCCCCTAGGAATGCGTATTTTAGCTCTTTGGGAAGCTCCTTCAATTCTAACTCCGGAAACTGGAAACTAGAGGGCATTACCAACTTGGTTTTAGGAGGCAGTTGTTCATATGGCTGTACCCACATGCAATCGGCTCTATCCTCCTCTATCGTATCCATCATAAGACACGTCTGGTTCAGGTCAGCATCCAATGGGGTGGACTCTGCAGGCTGATAGATATCGCCAAATTGAGTCATCACAACTTCCAAAGGATCTTTGTAGTCGACCAAGTCAACTTCATCTTCAATGACCGTGTCTATGTAATGGATTTCTTCCTCATCATCGTATTCTTCAGGTCGGGGATTAGAAAAGATCTTGATATTCAACGTCATGTTCCCGAATACGATAGTCATGATACCAGTTCTAATCTTGATTGTGGCATCAATGGTGTTGAGGAATGGACGTCCAAAAATAACTGGGATATGTGCACCAGGATTAGACACAGGTTCTGTGTCCAATATCACGAAATCAACCGGAAAGACAAAAGAGTCTATTTGGACAAGGACATCCTCCAACACCCCTCTAGGGTACTTCACAGATCTGTCTGCCAATTGCAAAGCGACTCGGGTGGGTTTGAGTTCACCCAACCCTAGCTGTTTATAGACTGAATATGGCAGCAGGTTCACGCTTGCTCCTAAATCGAGGAGTGCGTTGTCTATCTTTTGATTCCCAATTCTGCATGAGACAGTAGGTGTACCGAGATCTTTGAGTTTTGGAGGCAACTCATTTTGAATGATCGCGCTTGCTTGGCACGCGACATACGCATGTTTCTTCACGCTTTGCCTCCTCTTGACCGTGCATAGATCTTTGAGATACTTAGCATAGGTCGGCACTTGCTTGATAGCATCTAGGAGTGGAAGGTTAATTTTAACTTGCTTAAACAATTCCAGAAACTCCTGATTCTTTGTCTCATTCTTGGGTTTCTTCAACCGTTGAGGATAAGGTGCAGGAAAGGGGCATTTTGGTGGTTCCTCCTTAACAGACTCCTTTCCAGGCCTTCGCTCAACTTCTTCCTCTACTCTAGGAGCTTCAATGTTTGCCTTTATCGCCTCGTCATTAGTAGACGGCTCCTCCTCTTGAGTAGATGGTAGCTCAACTTCTTCATCCACCACTTCCTCCTCTTTGTACACTTCGGGAGTGGACAGAGGCATGCTTTTCTCTATGATTTTTCCACTTCTTAATGTAGTCACAGCTTTAGCATGTTCTTGATTGTTAGGACCATTGTTATGTCCCTTTGGATTTGGAAGTGGTTGGGCAGGGAATGTTCCTCCTGAGCCCTCTTGCCGTGCATCTATCCTTTCTAATGTGGCAGACATTCTACTCATCATCTGTATGAGTTGCTGCGTTAGATTGGCATTAGCAAGTGGCTCTTCTTCTTGTACCTTCTTGTGCGGTGGCACATAGGTATTGGTTTGTGGTGCATTGGAGGGTTGAGCTTGGTTGTAATTATTGGTTCTGTTTTGATTGTATTGCTGGAACGGCTTATTGTTTTGCCCTTGATATTGATTATTGTTGTAGGGCTGCTGTTGATATTGATTTTGGGTCCCAGCATTATTTCTCCAATCGAAACCGGGGTGATTCCATCTATTGTTACTTTGAAAGTTATTGTTGGAATTCCCCGCCCCTCGAAAACCTTGCATGGCATTCATCTCTATAGGGGCTTGCTCTTGAAAATATGGCACATTAGGACAATATTGAGTTGTATGTCCCAACATGTTGCATGTGCCACATGGTTCCTCAGGCAAGACTTGCCTAGAGCTCTCTCCTTTCATGCTTAACTCTTCTACCTTCTTTGCTAGCTCTGCATACTTAGTCATGAGGTGATCTTCACTGGTTAGCTGGTATAGGCTTTTCTCTTCTACACAGGATATTTGTGAGCGTGAGACATTGTCAGAATTTGACCATTCATGAGCGTATTCAGCTAACCATTCGAAATGAGCTTCAGCCTCTTCAGTGTTTTTACGCAGAAATGGTCCAGAGCTCATCGTTTCCACCAACTTCTTTGTTTCACCATTCAATCCTTGATAAAAGAAGCTGATAGTTTGCCATTTCTCAAACCCATGGTGTGGGCATGAGAGAAGCAAATCTTTGAAACGCTCCCACGCTTGTGTAAAGGTGTCATTGCTCTTTTGTTTATAGGAATTGATTTGACGCTGAAGATCTGTGGTCATGTGAGTAGGATAGAATTTCTTTAGAAACGCAGTGCTCATCGCATGCCAGGTGAAAATTGAATTAGGTTTTAGGGAGTGGAGCCACGCCTTCGCTTTATCTTTCAAAGTGAAGGGGAATAGCATTAGATGCGTCACCTCCCTAGGACAATTTTGCGAGAATGTTTTGTAAACATCCTCGAAGTCAGTGATATGTAAATACGCCTTCTCACTTTCCATCCCATGAAAAGTGGGAAGCAGTTGAATCATCCCATTGCGAAATTGAAATTTGCTATTATGCGGTGGGATTTGAATGCAAGAGGGCGTAGGTGCATGTTCTGGTTGCATGAGATCGCAAAGAGGACGGAGTGCCTCATCAATTGGTACCACAACATTGTCACCATTTTCGCTCTGATGATCATCCATTGATGCAGTTGGAGTGGCTATCGGGTTGATGGAACTATCAGAGTCAGACAGGTAGAAAGGATTTCCAAAAATTCCTTCAATAGAATTATTGGACATGAACTGGGAGAGTCCCTAGGGTGAGTGCTTACCAAAAGAACTGAAAAGAAGAGAAAGTAAAAATAGAAAGAGATGAAGAGAGACCGAGGTGATCTAAGGAATTGATCGTCGCCTTCCCCGGCAACGGCGCCAAAAACTTGACACGAGAATTTTTCTGTGCGCTCTTGTGCAATACCCAAGTGTAGGTAGACGTGCAAGTAATATCTGGTAAGACCAGGTCGATCCCACAGGGAAGGTGTTGACCTATTGAATTAGACTAACCTCAAAAGAAAGCAAAATAAAATGAATAAGATTAAGCAATGGTGCGGAACACAAAGTTCCACAGCTAAGATTACTAAGGAATATGATTAACGATCTAACTAGCTACTTAAAACAGTACTCTAAATTAGGATGTTTAACTTTAAAAAGAAAGTGTTGGGATTACACGAATCCGCAGTAATCTAACTATCTACCATGCAGTTGCCTTGAAGCACAAAGGAGTACATTACCCACAGTTTTCCGTATTCCTCTAAAGATGGAGAATCCATGGTCCTTTCATGACCGGGACCATATCATCACAATTAAATTAAAATACGTAAAAGCGGTTTAATCCAATAGTTAAGACTCGCATCCTCAATGGTGTTAGCATTGAAGATGGTTTGCAAAATGTATTGAAAGAAAATGCCTTAGGGCCTTAGTTTTAAAAACTGTTTTGACAGACTGAGCATTTTTTTGGGACAGAATGATAACAAATCTTAAAACAAAAGGTCCTGGAATACTGCAGGGAATATCCTCAAGAATCAGAGAGTTCGATCGATCGACGCGCTTTCGATCGATCGAAGACCTTCATCCCTCAATCGATCGAACTGACTTCGATCGATTGACTGTCTCTGGTTCGATCGATCAAACTAACTTCGATCGATCGAACACAGCGATTATTCTGCTGCATGGCAGAAGCTGGAGATCACTGTTTCATCGTGTTCTCCCAACCTGGGACTACTCAGACATCGTCTGGGACGTCACAGATTGATATTTAACGTAAAAAAACATTAACACCTTGTTTGGTTGCGAGTTTTTCATGGAAAATCTAAAAACTATGGTTTTACAAATATTTAGCATGCAATACTATAAGATGAGCGATTAAACTACGACTACCAAGTGCAGAATCTAAATAAACAATATATAAATAACCTGGAATGAAGAATACTTGTATTAAACTTAAGAAATCCACTGCACAAAATGAAACTTCAATGCAAAACCTACAAAACCAAACACAAACTCTCTATCTCTCTCTCTAAAACTGTAAAAATGTAAAGTGGGCGTCCCTCTATACGTATACAATACACATATATATAACAAACCTAAGAAACTAGGGTTAAAAACCCGCATCTGCTGCGCACACGAATGTTACTGGAAATACCCCGTTCGATCGATCGAACTGATCTCGATCGATCGAACCCTTAAGCCTCAAGCGCTTCAACACTCTTCAAGCGATCGAACTCTCGATCGATCGAACCGTCTTAGATCGATCGAGCTCCACATTTCAGCTTTGACTTCTTTTGTTTTCATTCCAGCATTCCATTTATTCTGATGTTCATCTGTTTAGTCCACACAGCAGTAATCTGCACCAACAATAGCTAAAATAATACAACTTGTCATAGATTAATCATATTGTATGAAAATTAGCCTTGCAATGCAAATCGCAGATAAAACGGGAAGTTGTGATAAAAACTAATACAATTCTTCCTTTTGGCGCGATTTTATTTTACAAATACCCCCGCTTTGCAGCAACCTTGCATTAGTCCTCAATGGCAGCATTATCAGTGTTAGTCCTCAATGGCAAGCTTGCATTAGTCCTCAATGGCAGCATTATCAGTGTTAGTCCTCAATGGCAACCTTGCATTAGTCCTCAATGGCAGCATTATCAGTATTAGTCCTCAATGGCAACCTTGCATTAGTCCTCAATGACAGCATTATCAATGTTAGTCCTCAATGGCAACCTTGCGTCAGTCCTCAGTAGTAGTATCATTCGTGTTAGTGATCCTTAAAAGACACCGGAGTATAAGGCGCGTAGCGCATCTCAGTCGATCAGATGATTTTTGGAAGACATCGGAGTATAAGGCGCGTAGCGCATCTCAGTCTTTTAGCGTGGTTCCTGATTTGACACCAGAGTAAAAGGCGCGTAGCGCATCTCAGTCGATCAGATGATTCTTGGAAGACACCCGATTATAAGGCGCGAAGCGCACCTCAATCTTCCGGAAAGCGTGGTTTCTAATTTGACACCAAGGTATATGGCGCGTAGCGCATCCTAGTCGATTAGATGACTCTTGAAGAATGTCAGAGAATTAAACATAGTAAGCGCATCTATGACGGTCATGACTCTCCCAGAATGGAATGACATCATGAGTAGAATGGCATAGGTTGCTCTTTTTTTGGTACTAAGAAAGAACAATATGTTGCTGAGACGTTATGTGGAGCACACCATTGCATAGCACGTGCATCACGATAAGATAGGTGCATTCATCCGTATGACTATTTGCGCTTGTGTGTGTTTGTCCCTTGACCCGAACTACGTCTTGGTCTGATTCCTGATGGGATACGTAGGCAACTCACCGTTGAGCACGACCAGCGCCGCGCGCATGTTCTCTTTTTGCAACGCATTTTGTTTTTTTTTACCTAAATTCGACAGTCTGGTCAAAGGCTTGTCTTCACACAGGCTTTGACATTCACTTATGGGACGCGTTGCTCCACAAGCTCTGTCAAAGAGGGGCAAACTGTAGACACCCCAATTTTGACCGACCGTCGAATTTAGGAGAGTGTCACCTCCGTACCCGATGATGACAAGGACTGAAAATTTTGAAGTGTTCCAAGCTCTTCAGAAAGTCTCCGAAATGCGATAAAATTTCACAGAAAGGAGAAAATACCAGGTATTTAGGGGAATTCGGATATAAAACACAACTTTTGGAAAAGATCTTCAAAAATAATTTGCTTTGAGAAAAACAAAGACCTAAAAAGGGAAGTTCAGCTAAAAACGGCACACGACAGACATTCGCGGCACTCAGTGAGTGCCGGACGACAGTCATAGAGTGCCGGGCTGGCATTCACCAAGTGCCGTCAACAATTTCTGACTACCGTTCACTTTTAAAGTCTGTATTTTGCAGAGCAATACGTATGCGTATGCGAATAAGAACAAAAAACTGATAAAGTAAGACTGACAAAAATGCGGCAATCCATTAATTTCTGCGGCATTTGATGAATGCCGCGCGGCAGTCGCGTAGTGCCGCGACGGCAGTCATGAACTGCCGCGGCGGCATTCACGGACTGCCGCGACAGTTTCTGGACTGCCGCGCTGGGCAGCAGTCTGCCTAATTTCAGGAAGTACATATTGTACCACCAAATGGGATGTTTACACTTGGCTTTTACTCCGAATTCACTGAAAATACTTATTAATTTTTCCTATAAAAGAAGAGGTATATTCATTGAAAAAGAGAGACAAAAAAAAAAGAAGAAGAAGAACACATACAAAAAAAAAACACTACCATTACACCAACATTTTTAGAGAGAAAAGGAGAGAGTTTGGAAACAAGAGAGAAGAGCTTGGAAAATCTTCAAAGGAGAAAAGCTTTGAGGATAGTTTGGAGGTGATCCTCTAACCATTAAGTTGTTTCTTTTCATTCTTTCTTTTAAGTCTCTAAACTACTTAGTTTTCTTTGTTTTATTTCTCTTATTGTTCATACTTCCTTCTTGAGACTCTTGGAGATCCTCAATATCTCTCTTGAAATCTCTTGAATATGATCTTTTGAATCCCATGTAAGCTTATGCTTCACATGGGAGTCAAAGTTTGATCATCACTTCACTTTGTAAACAAATAGGTGGATCCAAGTCCATATTCATGACTTGGATTCTCTAACTTGGAATTTCATGGGGTTTTCTCTATATCCTCTTGAAGTTCATGAGCTAGTTCTTTGATTCTTCTTCTCTTTTTCTTGTTTATGTTCTTCTCTTGAGATTCTTTGAGATCTTCAATATCTCTCTTGAAAGCTCTTGAGTTTGATCTTTTGAATCTTATGTAAGCTTATGATTCACATGAGATTTAAAGTTGATCATCATTTTAGTGAGAACAAGTAGATGAATCCAAACCCCTACCATGGTTTGGGTCCTCTAAACTTGATGTCTTAGGGAATCCCTTCTATATTCCTTTGAGACCCATGAGTATTAACCATATCTTCATCTCCAATGACCATCAAATGGTAGGAGAAGTGATTTGGTTTAAACCCAACTTCATGGTTTAATAGTTGGAGTTACCAAATAAAAGTTGAACTTGACAAATGAAAACAGTAAGTTCACAAACTGTTTTTGATCAAAGATTTTTAGTTCGAAATCTAACCATTGAAATCAAGTGAAACCAACGGGAAAATGTCAATAACACAATGTTCTACCACTGTAATTTTTGTTTTAAGGTGGTTTTATGTTTAGAAGGGTTTGATCTTGGGTTTTGTGAGTCAACCACAATCTGTCCAGAGTTTCAGAATAGTTTCAGAACAGTAAAACGATTTTGAAATTCATAAATCAGAAGTCTAATGGAGTTTTTGGGGTCTCTAATAATTTTTTCTGGGTACCTTAATGTGTTAGGAAGATCCCCTAAAAAGTTCCAAGTGTTTATCATCTTTTTTCTATTTGTAAAAAATCAAACAATATCTCTGGACAGAGAGTTGTACATCTCTGAGTGATGTCTGGTTCTTGTCCTTTTCCTGGAGATCTAACCGTTGAAACCTTGATTTTCTTTTTGATTTGAAAACTAGACTGACAGAGGCATCTTGTGTCCAAATTTCACCGACATCAAACCATGGGAGACGTGCTTGTTCTTTTCTTAAAGTTCTGGTCTGCTCTCTGCAATTTTCAGAATTTCATGACAAATTTGACCAACTTTGTAAATAATGGCCCAAATGATTCTCTTATGACTTAGGGCTTAAACCATATCTTAATAATGATTAATTAGACTTAAATCTCAAAGCTAAATGATTCAAATCAATGAATAAATTCATAGTTAATAGCCTACTCTTGTTCATATTCATGAATTCATGTACATTAATGCTTAAAATTAGAATTAGTAATTGGATAAAGTTGGATTTCATTGCTTGCTAGGTATAAGCTAGAGAATTAGGATTGATTGTTTGATATCATATTATTATTATGTGAAGCATGTGGACTAACCCTTTGTTTTGTAGCGCTATTAAGGTATGATTTCTAGGACTCCTCTTTAGTTTATCTTAATTTCTTGATTTTATTGATTTTTCGACTTAATGCGCGACACCTTAGAATTAGGTTTTGCCTTATGTGTATATGTGATTAGAGACTCTTTTTTAGGATTTTCTTTTGTTCGCATGCATTGCACGTTTACTATCGCTGCTGGATCCCGGGTAAGTTCACTTGTTCTCTATTGCATATCATATCGCTTGCTACCTGAATTATGTGGCTTTTGAATGGTATTTTGTCAATTGTAATTTTACACCCTTTGGACATGCTTTTGTGATGTATATGTATATATGTATTAGTTGAGGACATGCTTAGATTAATAAATTTGATTAAAAGGATGTTGAGTAGAGGTCTATCGCAAGATAGGATGAGAGAGGGTGTTTTAGTCCGAAGGGCTCCTTCCTCTCTCATTCCATAATCCCCGGACCTAGCTAATCTCTGGTTTCTAAAAGATCAGTTTGCTTTTAAAATGGTTTCTTAATTCTCCTTTTAAAAATTAAGTGGCGACTCATTTGTTTTTGAATTTGATTTTGAAAAGCCGTGGGTAAGAAAAATGCGATATCCACAGTCTGGCGACTCTGCTGGGGATCGAACCCAGAATCTCTGGTTTCGCAGACCAGAATTCTGATTTTGGGTTCGCTCGAGGATTAGACTTGAAAACATCCTTTTAATTGAACTAATTAATCTTTGTGTGCCTGTTGCATTTCACTTGCATGTCTAGCCAGTCGATTGCACAGAACTATGACCTTGGAGGCTCGGGGCAACCCGGTCGGTCAAATCATCATGGGACTGTGTGATCACCCTTGATCTCGTACCAAGATTTGGTATATTAAGCGTCCTATCGGATGTGTGTCAAGGGTCCCTTATTCGACCAAAACCCAGCCTTTGCATAATAGTTTCTATAGAACCTTTCAATATTAGGAAATCAATTCGTGATTAGGATTATGTGCTAGGAAGTTTTGTATGCCCGGAAGGGATTACTTGAGATGATGACGATACTTGTTTGATGAAAGACGTATAATCTTTTAATCACCTTTTTGCAATTTCTCCTCATGTTCCACGACATTTGGGGAACATGCCGAACCCTGATTATAAGATTATACTTCTTATATCATGTTTAGCTAAGCATCATTGACCTTGTATGTATCCAAATTCATGAAAAGTACGGTGATAATCCGATCATGTGATCCTTCTGCCCAAAGAATTTTAAATCCATCTTTAAAAGCAAACAGATTTTTGCCATCTTTATTCCAAAGTTTTCAATCGCTTTTTCAAAAAAATTGGCAGTTCATTTTTTGATTAAAACTTCAGAGCCAAACCAAGGTTATTCATCAGCTAAGACACTTTTCAAAACAGGAGTTTCAACCCAATCACTTTTTGAAAAGCGTGATCCAAAATTCTTGAAAATTGTTTTCTAAAGATTTCATCAGAAATGCTTTTCAAATGAATTTCGAAAACCCTAAAATTTCCAGACATCGAAGGGTAAAGAGGGTCACAATGAATGGAGAAATCATCGTACTTGAAATGGGTAAGGGTTTTATGTGCTTATGTGCTTTTGTGTTAGGACTAGGATTTTCTTTTTCTTTGGCATATAGAATAGGCACACACGCACACATGCATTCACATGACATATAAAAGGGAAGTTGTTTTTCAAATGCCTTTGTTTGATTGAATGAAAATAAAATTTTTTAAAGAAAAATTTTCAAAATTTGCTATAGGAGCAAAAATAGCAAATCAAGCGTAGTTTAGGGATCCTACGGCAAGGCTAGTAAGGAGAGGATACGATGACATGGCCGAAGAGAGAAACAATGAAGAAATGTCCGAGTTGAGGGTACTAGTAGAACAGCAGGCGGAACAGATGAGGAAACAGGCCGAGAACATGAACCGCATGATGGGAATGATAGAAGAGCTGAATCGCCGACCACCGCATATAAATCCGCCTGTTATGGATCCACCTTTGGGAGGAGGAGAAGGGGATTGGTTTGATGATCAGGAGGCACAAGGGACTGATGCACTGCGGGCCAACAGAGACAGAGAGAAAATTGAGGAAGAGAAGCAACTGACCGAGAAAATAGAGAAATTAGAAAGGGTAATGCGCAAGGCCCAAGGAGTTGATACCTATCTGATGGAGCTGGAAGGGTTGTATGACGGAGTACGTGAGACGCTGCCTGCCGGGTTCAATATGCCGGTTTTTGATAAATTTGATGGGACCGGCAATCCTCGCAGCCACATAAGAATGTGTATTGGGGCTTTCCAACCAAGTGGTTTGAGCACTACGATGATGGCCATTTTGTTTCAACAAACTCTGACTGGAGCTGCCCTGGCATGGTACCTCACGATCGTGCCAAGTAGAATAGGATCTGGGAAGAAGTAGTGAAGTTGTTCGTGGCCCAATACGAATACAACCAAGAGATAGATGTGACAGCCCGAGATTTGGAGACCACCAGGCAGGGATATGAGGAATCATTTGCTGAGTTTTTAAGTCGATGGAGGGGTAAAGCAGCCAAAATGGTTCAAAGGCCATCTGAGAAAGAGCAGATCAGAATGCTAATGAAAAATTTACAACCGGTTTACCAAGAGAAGATGAGGTTCCAATCAATCAACACTTTTGCTGAGGTTTTTGATGTAGGGATAAGAATTGAAGACGCAATCCGTGAAGGGATAATCAAAAGAGAGAATCAAGCAAACAAATATGTGGAACCAGGATCCAATGTTAACACTTTGTCACTACCACCTCAACAGAAGGGCCATTATCAAAAAGGTAATCGGTCAAGGTCTAATCAGGGTCGACATGGAGAGACGGCCGAGTTCGGGATACCGTTGAGTGTGGCATTAGAACAGGCAGTAAAGAAAGGATACTTGAAAAAGTTGGATCCACAACCCGTGCCTGATCCCATCCCAAAAGGATATGACATTGACCAGTATTGTGCTTATCACCAGATGTTGGGTCATGATACTGACCATTGTATGCGGTTGAAGCATGAAATTCGAAGGTTGATTGAGAAAGGGATTATGACACATGCTATCGGGGAATGATGAACCCGGAGGTTCAAATGATAACAGTGAAGTGATAGCGTTTGGAACTGCTGCTGCTAAAGTAAATGTGGATGCTCTTGGAAATCTAGTCAATTGAAAATCATCTGTGACACTCCAGTTGAAACCAAGTCGAGTCCAGTCTGAAGTCGAGTTATGTTAAGTTGGAGTCAAATGTCAAATCCTCTCTGGTCAGTCTGTTATCAAATCTATTTGCAAGTCTTTGTCGAGTTTATCGAGTCGAGTGATGTAATCCTCCTTCCTTACTAGTTGAATAAAATCTCATTTTTCTTGATTCAGTGTGTTGAGTCGTGAATGTATGGATCATTAAGACCAAAAGAAAAAAGAGGAGAAGAAAAAGACACCTTTTCAAATGATCATGGAAAATACTTTGTTAATAAATCTTTGCATTGAAAAGGATCCCAAGTGATCAAGCAAATTACGTGCCAAATCCAAAGAAGAGTAGAGAATTGATTAGCTTTAAAGATGCTCTTGCTCAATCTTGAAAAGATGAACTTGGAACCTGAAGTTTGCTCACCATCCCCTTCTCTCAAATACCAAGCCTAAAAGATGAGCCTAACCAGCCTAAAGCCATAAACTTGGTCCGTGATGATGGCCCGACATTTTAAATGAACTTCTTATTCCAAAAAAAAAAAAAGAAAAAAGAGCTCGCTAGGATGAAAACCCGGAAGGGCGCCTAGGCAAAAGTTAGAGCAAAAATAAGACGCGTGTTGATTTCAAAAATCCTAATCCTAGCTAGTCAAAATCATAGAGAGAATGAGAAAGAGAAAAAAAATAGACAAGATTGAGAATTCTTGAGCATGAATTATCTCAAGGCTTTGTGTTGTTCTAAACAAAGAAAAGAAATTGAAAACAAAAAGAGAGACTTATCAGCTTCAAGCTCCAACGCTAAGTGGGCCTAAAACAATGCAAAGATATCTTGAGAAAAATAAAGAGTGATTTGGAGGACTGATATTACTTTGTGAATAGGATGGAGTATGAATAAAACATGATGAGAATTGTAAAAGATTAACTGGCTGGTGAAAAGGTTAAAGAATCAACCGTCAAATAAAAGAAAAAAGAAGAAAAGAAGAAAAGAAAAGAGAATAATGGAAAAAGTAGTTCATCATGCTACACAAGGGCTACCACAAGTGACATGCACTCCCTAGACCCAAATGGCAACATGGCTCGAAAAGCCCACCAATTCTTGAAGCCTTGGCCGAACTACTTTGGACATGATTCCCGCTCGGGATAAGTAGGCGAACCTCCCAAGGTTCTCGGTCCATAAACATCCTTAAACTATAAGCATCACCCTTTTGCGCCTTTGGTTTCCTTCCTTCAGATTAGGGGCAAACTCACGTTTGCTTGGAGCCACATATATATTGCCAAACTAATGGAAAACTTCGTTTGCTGAACACCTCATTTAATCCCAAAAGCAATGCCTCCGAGTCTTATTCAAACTAGGGGCAAACTTCGTTTGCCAAAATCCCTCTATGTCAGAAGCAAGTTCTCAAGTAATCAAGTTCATTTTGAAAGGATTGAAATAGAGTGCCTTTCATTCTATAAGCTAAAGCACTAATTTGAAGCACATTCTAGATGGGCAAAGAATTCGCTAATTCAAAAGGGGAAGTTTTCAAAGTTTAGATTTATCAACAAAGTACTACCATTTGTAAGATGATGAATAAATTAAAGGTGAGATGATACAGTTACTCACAACGAAAGCACATTGATTCATAATGAATGAAAAGTTTGAGTCAGTCATTTTGAGTAACTAGCTTTGTCAGGTCTGTCCTTTTTTGATGAGTCAATAAATGGTCTCAAATGTGTGGGTTTAAGATGATGAATAAAGATTTGAAAAGTCTTCGTGAGCATCCCAAGAGCGGTACGAGCAGAGGTTTCGAACACTATCACAGCATAAAGTGGCAATAAAAGAAGAGTCCAAGACTAGGGGCAAAGGTGACTTCCCTCTTTTGACAGAATCGATGTGTTTCTTCCAAAGGTCTGCGAATGCAAAAAAATCATTCTTTATATCAACTCCGTTCAAATTCTTTGAATCGTGATTTTAGAAAATGAAATCGAATGAAGTCTGATTGACTCATAATAAGTGGAATTCGAACTTGATTTGAGTCAAAATGACTTCGAATTTGACAAAATCGAATTTGTTTGAGTCCGAATGACTCTCGTTGATCTCTACTATTGCAAACATAAGTCCCCAAAAGGGCTGTTGATTGTCGCTTTCGCAACATAAGTCCTTGAAAGGCTTTTGACCATCGTTCTTGCTTGTAAGCGGCTGAGTGGCTATTGACCAATATCTTACCATGTTGTTTAGTTCTTTTCTAAGCTTTAGTCCTCAATGGCAGCATTATCAGTGTTAGTCCTCAATGGCAACCTTGCATTAGTCCTCAATGGCAGCATTATCAGTGTTAGTCCTCAATGGCAAGCTTGCATTAATCCTCAATGGCAGCATTATCAGTGTTAGTCCTCAATGGCAACCTTGCATTAGTCCTCAATGGCAGCATTATCAGTGTTAGTCCTCAATGGCAACCTTGCATTAGTCCTCAATGGCAGCATTATCAGTGTTAGTCCTCAATGGCAACCTTGCATTAGTCCTCAATGGCAGCATTATCAGTGTTAGTCCTCAATGGCAACCTTGCATTAGTCCTCAATGGCAGCATTATCAGTATTAGTCCTCAATGGCAACCTTGCATTAGTCCTCAATGACAGCATTATCAATGTTAGTCCTCAATGGCAACCTTGCGTCAGTCCTTAGTAGTAGTATCATTCGTGTTAGTGATCCTTAAAAGACACCGGAGTATAAGGCGCGTAGCGCATCTCAGTCGATCAGATGATTTTTGGAAGACATCGGAGTATAAGGCGCGTAGCGCATCTCAGTCTTTCAGCGTGGTTCCTGATTTGACACCGGAGTATAAGGCGTATAGCGCATCTCAGTCGATCAGATGATTCTTGGAAGACACCCGATTATAAGGCGCGAAGCGCACCTCAATCTTTCGGAAATCGTGGTTTCTAATTTGACACCAAGGTATAAGGCGCGTAGCGCATCCTAGTCGATTAGATGACTCTTGAAGAATGTCAGAGAATTAAACATAGTAAGCGCATCTATGACGGTCATGACTCTCCCAGAATGGAATGACATCATGAGTAGAATGGCATAGGTTGTTCTTTTTTTGGTACTAAGAAAGAACAATATGTTGCTGAGACGTTAGGTGGAGCACACCATTGCATAGCACGTGCATCACGATAAGATAGGTGCATTCATCCGTATGACTATTTGCGCTTGTGTGTGTTTGTCCCTTGACCCGAACTACGTCTTGGTTTGATTCCTGATGGGATACGTAGGCAGCTCACCGTTGAGCACGACCAGCGCCGCGCACATGTTCTCTTTTTGCAACGCATTTTGTTTTTTTTACCTAAATTCGACAGTCTGGTCAAAGGCTTGTCTTCACACAGGCTTTGACATTCACTTATGGGACGCGTTGCTCCACAAGCTCTGTCAAAGATGGGCAAACTGTAGACACCCCAATTTTGACCGACCGTCGAATTTAGGAGAGTGTCACCTCCGTACCCGATGATGACAAGGACTGAAAAATTTGAAGTATTCCAAGCTCTTCAGAAAGTCTCCGAAACGCGATAAAATTTCACAGAAAGGAGAAAATACCAGGTATTTAGGGGAATTCGGATATAAAACACAAATTTTGGAAAAGATCTTCAAAAATAATTTGCTTTGAGAAAAAGAAAGACCTAAAAAGGGAAGTTCAGCTAAAAACGGCACACGGCAGACATTCGCGGCACTCAGTGAGTGCCGGACGACAGTCATAGAGTGCCGGGCCGGCATTCACCAAGTGCCGCCAACAATTTCTGACTACCGTTCACTTTTAAAGTCTGTATTTTGCAGAGCAATACGTATGTGTATGCGAATAAGAACAAAAAACTGATAAAGTAAGACTGACAAAAATGCGGCAATCCATTAATTTCTGCGACATTTGATGAATGCCGCGCGGCAGTCGCGTAGTGCCGCGACGGCAGTCATGAACTGCCGCGGCGGCATTCACGGACTGCCGCGACAGTTTCTGGACTGCCGCGCTGGGCAGCAGTCTGCCTAATTTCAGGAAGTACATATTGTACCACCAAATGGGATGTTTACACTTGGCTTTTACTCCAAATTCACTGAAAATACTTGTTAATTTTGCCTATAAAAGAAGAGGTATCTTCATTGAAAAAGAGAGACAAAAAAAAAAGAAGAAGAACACATACAAAAAAAAACACTACCATTACACCAACATTTTTAGAGAGAAAAGGAGAGAGTTTGGAAACTAGAGAGAAGAGCTTGGAAAATCTTCAAAGGAGAAAAGCTTTGAGGATAGTTTGGAGGTGATCCTCTAACCATTAAGTTGTTTCTTTTCATTCTTTCTTTTAAGTCTCTAAACTACTTAGTTTTCTTTGTTTTATTTCTCTTATTGTTCATACTTCCTTCTTGAGACTCTTAGAGATCCTCAATATCTCTGTTGAAATCTCTTGAATATGATCTTTTGAATCCCATGTAAGCTTATGCTTCACATGGGAGTCAAAGTTTGATCATCACTTCACTTTGTAAACAAATAGGTGAATCCAAGTCCATATTCATGACTTGGATTCTCTAACTTGGAATTTCATGGGGTTTTCTCTATATCCTCTTGAAGTTCATGAGCTAGTTCTTTGATTCTTCTTCTCTTTTTCTTGTTTATGTTCTTCTCTTGAGATTCTTGGAGATCTTCAATATCTCTCTTGAAAGCTCTTGAGTTTGATCTTTTGAATCTTATGTAAGCTTATGATTCACATGAGATTTAAAGTTGATCATCATTTTAGTGAGAACAAGTAGATGAATCCAAACCCCTACCATGGTTTGGGTCCTCTAAACTTGATGTCTTAGGGAATCCCTTCTATATTCCTTTGAGACCCATGAGTATTAACCATATCTTCATCTCCAATAACCATCAAATGGTAGGAGAAGTGATTTGGTTTAAACCCAACTTCATGGTTTAATAGTTGGAGTTACCAAATAAAAGTTGAACTTGACAAATGAAAATAGTAAGTTCACAAACTGTTTTTGATCAAAGATTTTTAGTTCAAAATCTAACCGTTGAAATCAAGTGAAACCAACGGGAAAGTGTCAATAACACAATGTTCTACCACTGTAATTTTTGTTTTAAGGTGGTGTTATGTTTAGAAGGGTTTGATCATGGGTTTTGTGAGTCAACCACAATCTGTCCAGAGTTTCAGAATAGTTTCAGAACAGTAAAACGATTTTGAAATTCATAAATCAGAAGTCTAATGGAGTTTTTGGGGTCTCTAATAATTTTTTCTGGGTACCTTAATGTGTTAGGAAGATCCCCTAAAAAGATCCAAGTGTTTATCATCTTTTTGCTATTTTTAAAAAATCAAACAATATCTCTGGACAGAGAGTTGTACATCTCTGAGTGACGTCTGGTTCTTGTCCTTTTCCCGAAGATCTAACCGTTGAAACCTTGATTTTCTTTTTGATTTGAAAACTAGACTGACAGAGGCATCTTGTGTCCAAATTTCACCGACATCAAACCATGGGAGACGTGCTTGTTCTTTTCTTAAAGTTCTAGTCTGCTCTCTGTAATTTTCAAAATTTCATGACACATTTGACCAACTTTGTAAATAATGGCCCAAATGATTCTCTTATGACTTAGGGCTTAAACCATATCTTAATAATGATTAATTAGACTTAAATATCAAAGCTAAATGATTCAAATCAATGAATAAATTCATAGTTAATAGCCTACTCTTGTTCATATTCATGAATTCATGTACATTAATGCTTATAATTAGAATTAGTAATTGGATAAAGTTGGATTTCATTGCTTGCTAGGTATAAGCTAGAGAATTAGGATTGATTGTTTGATATCATATTATTATTATGTGAAGCATGTGGACTAACCCTTTGTTTTGTAGCGCTATTAAGGTATGATTTCTAGGACTCCTCTTTAGTTTATCTTAATTTCTTGATTTTATTGATTTTTCGACTTAATGCGCGACACCTTAGAATTAGGTTTTGCCTTATGTGTATATGTGATTAGAGACTCTTTTTTAGGATTTTCTTTTGTTCGCATGCATTGCACGTTTACTATCGCTGCTGGATCCCGGGTAAGTTCACTTGTTCTCTATTGCATATCATATCGCTTGCTACCTGAATTATGTGGCTTTTGAATGGTATTTTGTCAATTGCAATTTTACACCCTTTGGACATGCTTTTGTGATGTATATGTATATATGTATTAGTTGAGGACATGCTTAGATTAATAAATTTGATTAAAAGGATGTTGAGTAGAGGCCTATCATAAGATAGGATGAGAGAGGGTGTTTTAGTCCGAAGGGCTCCTTCCTCTGTCATTCCATAATCCCCGGACCTAGCTAATCGCTGGTTTCTAAAAGATCAGTTTTCTTTTAAAATGGTTTCTTAATTCTCCTTTTAAAAATTAAGTGGCGACTCATTTGTTTTTGAATTTGATTTTGAAAAGCTGTGGGTAAGAAAAATGCGATATCCACAAGCCTGTGTAGTTGCTATTTGGGTCAAAGGAGCACGTGGTACCAAACCATTATTGTGGAGCCATTATAGGCATGAGCTCGCACGTTTGAAGAAAAAAAAAATGTGGGTCTTACCTTATCGCATGGACTTATTGGCGAGGAGTTGCCGACTAGGAGGTATGAACTGTACATGTGAGACTTTGAAGACTAGTATGAAATGTAGAGAATATGAATGCAAGCATGTTTATCATTCATGTGCATTGTTGTTTTATTCACTAAGCG
Organism: Hydrangea macrophylla; assembly: GCA_033977485.1. Lineage (NCBI taxonomy): Eukaryota > Viridiplantae > Streptophyta > Magnoliopsida > Cornales > Hydrangeaceae > Hydrangea > Hydrangea macrophylla. The sequence goes on along the minus strand of CM066984.1, from coordinate 44,399,611 downwards.
TTAGCTTAAACGAATCAAAATATGTGGTTATTTAAAAAACCATTGTAGGTGTGAATGTCGGCGAGGAATCAGGGAAGTGATCTACAACTAGAAGGCGACTCAGCGTGATTACCTCGTAGTTTTGAAATAGAAAGGTTGTAATAAGGATTTTATAACTTTTAAACTATGTTTAACTTAGAACCTTGGAACGAATTCGTGTTGTTCTAATAGATAGCAATCTCTTGTAATTATGTTTTGGTGATGTTATAATCTAGTTAGGCTCACTTTAGAATGAGTTTGGATGGTGTAATTAGTCTCTGGGTGAACCCATAAAACCTTTGACTTGGAAATTCTACAGAATGTTCTATTATAGGTAAACTAGTCGACTGGACTAAGTGTCAGTCCATTGGATTCTGTTGTTAAGCGAGACACTGCCTCAGTTTTGTAAAAGCGGTCGACTGGGTCCCCCAACACAGTCTATTGGTTTGTATTTCAGAATCAGATCTTCTGTTTTGACTTAGTTTCAATTGACCAAACAGTACCAATCGACTAGGATTTTGACACTTCAGTCGACTGGACATGGGGAGGCAGTTGACTAGATTGAGTAGCTGAGGGGTTTGGACTCTCTAGGACTCAAAGCAGTAGACTGGTTCATGATAGCAATCTACTGGATTGGCTGCTGAGATTTTGAGCTCTCTGTATGTAACAACCCTAAAATTTTTAAGTGTGTAAATAATTATTTTAATAATTATTTTTAGTTAGCAATATTATATGAGTGTGCCTATGTAAGACATGAGTTTGAAAAATTTAAGTGTTTGGTGGACATATCAATTAAATCATGAGTGAGCGCGTTTAGTTTGGGAGTTATATTTTATTAATTTATATTTGTTAAAAAAAAAGTGAAGGCTTGATATGTATTTTTGTTATATAGTGTTTACAGGCCTGCGAATGTGTTAAATAATGCAATTAACATTAAAACTTAGTACCGGGGTCATTGGTACCCATTGAGCTACTCATTTTAACACTTTGTACTACATTCTGGGCTCATATGAGTCTCTTTTGTGAGCCCATAAAAAGAAGAACGGGATTTATATACTTGTGTGTGTTTTATTGGCATGTGTTGTGTGTGTAGTGTACATATATACTTATATTAAAAACCCTAGCCCCATATTAAAACAAAAAGGGAAGAGAAGAAAAGAGAGAAGAAGAGAGAACAGACGTTTATGTGTGTGTGTGTGAGAGAGAGAGAGAGAGAGAGAGAGAAGAAGAAGAAGAAGAAGAAGAAGAAGAAGAAGAAGAAAGGAGAATGGTCTCGGGTTCGTGGGCACGTGGGGAATCGCGGAGCATTCGTGGGTATCGATTTTTGATCAACGAGGTGAGTTAAATTTTTGTGTATCTGAGTATATACATATACACGTATGTATATATACATGTACACAGGAGTAAATTAAATTAGTACATGTTTAATTTAATTATTAGGGTTAAATCTTTGTAATGGATACGTTGTTATTGTTGAAGTAATCTAGATATTTTCTTTTCTCTTCGTGTGACTTTGTGATTATGACATTAGGGTATTCGAAAGGGTTAGGTAAATAGTCAGTTTGATAAAACCATATGTGAAATATTCATGGTGATTAAGAAATATATGTGAAATTCGTTTTTTTGTAATTTATACAGTTGCAGAAACTTGAGAAAATTATTAGAAAATCGTAGCTTTGAATTTGGACATTCTGTCCGCAATGGTCTGTAGGAAACGCGATTCTGCACACTTTTCGTCTAATGGAGTTTTTCCTGATTCTGCACCGTTTGAGAAGATATTGAAGATTTCAGTAGCAGTTTTTAGTATATTAAAATGTACAAAATTGGAGAAATATGATTCATTGTGTTTATTTTTATTCGTTCGTATGACTTAACGAAAATTACTTAGAGATAGATGAATTCTTATATAATATTGATTATAAAAAAAAATGGGTGATAGTCATTAACGTTGAGTCCGATGAAAATATTGTGGAATGATTGTTATAATACTTTACGATATGAGAATTTGATTTTTTATTATGGGTTTTATGTAGGCTAATATTGAATGTTGGGTTGAGGTTATTGGACCTGAAATAATTGACCTTATTGTGTGGTCATTTTGATAACAATGGGTAAATTAGATACGTTGAATAGTATATTGGGGATCTTGTAATTTGATTAGAAATTATTGAGGGAAGAATTGTTACCGGTTAATTGATAAAACCCTCTATTGTAAGAAATTGGAATACATCTAAAAGTTAGAGATGTGATTGGATTTAGAGAGACGGAACTATGTGATAAACGTGAAATTCACAATTATTGGGATAATACGAACGATAAGTGATAATTCCAACATGGTTCTTTAGTGTTCACCGCTCCCCGTTGTTGTGTTATTGTTTTTGGTAGCTCGCACTCTTTTGCCAGTGGCTTCGTGATCAAGCTCACTTAAGACTTGTTGAGTGTACTTTTTTCCAGTGGCTTCGTGATCAAGCTGGCCTAAGCCTTATGCTCGGCTTATATTGTATAGACGTCTTGACATATTGACCAGTCGTCCGTTGTGTATACCTGGTTTGGTTGATACCCCAACCAAACTGGCACCAGAGTGGGTGTTGGTATTATGTCCGGGCACACATGGGATATATGTGTGGGCTGTACCATGGAGGGTGGCCAAGTGGTGAACCTAGGGAACACAAAGATAAATTAAAGGCTAATAAATAATGACAATGGAGTATTTCATAAGACTGATAAGTTTGGAATAATGAATGCGACAAAATTTTATAATGTGGACAACTTATGTATGGAATTATTCGTCTGGTTTGTGATCATTCGATTTACAGGATGGTGGGCCCACTAACTTTTATGCAGGGCTGGCTCACCATATATATCCGAGGTAAGTATAAAACTCGTAGTAACTTTGGATTTTGGGCAAGAAACTACTTGCCATCACATAAATGGATACTGCTCTTTTGTCCAAATATGTGTGTGGAACCTGTCTTGGCCCAATAGTGTTGTAATGTGGTTTGTAGTCTACGGGTTCAGGTTGGAGCCCTCATATTTAATTATTTTTGTTTAACTCATACCAGTCATGTGACTGACCCGAGTGCATTATGCATTCGGGTGCGTTTCTGTTTGAAACGTAGTTGGATGACATGTGCAGGATATTGCTTTTGATGATGTGACCGATGTGCTTGGCTGTGGAGTCTTTTGGGCATTGTAACGTTGTAGTTGCTCTGACCATCGGATGTATAGATTTTATTTCTTTTTTTCTGAACTTTGTAAGAAATTTTATTTAATGAATTTTGTATTCCTTTTGTAAATTAAAATGGTATTTTATTTGTAATAGAATATTATTTCTTTTATAATGAAATGGAAGATTGGGAATATAAGTTTAATAATACATGATTTTTTATATTAACACAGGATCACGTGTCCTTATTTAATGACTATTAAATTCTATTTTCAAATAAATTATTTATTAGCCTGTGTGAGGGTGTCATTCTCGGTGTTTTGGAAATTGAATATTAGTCTGGATACATGCTCTGGATTAAATATTTGGTTGTCCAAAAATCGGGGTGTGACAGTTTGGTATCAAAGCTTAAGGTTAGCTTAGCTAGTCTAAGTGATCCTCGGATTGTGGACTAGATGTTGGTCAGAGCTATGGGTCGCGGATTTATTTGGGTTTCGGGTTATGTGTACTTATGTGTTATCCATGTGTTGTCTACATGTTATTTAATTGTTTTCAATCAATTAATTACATAACTTTCCGAGCCTCTCATTACATGTTAATTTGTTGAAATCATTTGTTATATTATGAGTTGTATAATAGTGCATGCATACATATTGTTGGTATAACGGGTAGTAGAAGAGAGTTGGAGGATGATCAACAGAGGAGCTCCTGCCCAGTGGATTTCTATTGTTATTTGCCGGCCTGCAGCATTATCTGGTATCTACAAGCATATTATTCGGGAGATTATTATTTTATTGGAGTATCAAAAATTTGTTATTATCGAGAAAAATCTTATATGTAATTTCTCTTATTATCGACTAGTATTCTCATATGTGTTCTATAATTTGGTTATCTCGGATTTCTTATCATGGAGCTGTGTTTATCAACAAGTGTTTTGGCATTCTTGTGTCTGTATTCGGGCTTTCTATTATATTCTGGAGTATCTATCGGATCAACGGGATTCTATTTTCTACAACTATGACGAATCTGAGCATGTGTTGGTTTATTTCCGACCGCATTATTATCTTCTCAGTCTTATTTCCAGTGCAGAGTTATGTATATTCTTGAAGCGGCATGTTTGAATAATAAGTATGGGTATCCTGGGGAGGGGTAATGGGGGGCATGGTAAGAGGTAAACATGGACATATAGTTAGAATTCTTGATTAACTGCGAGCATGTTGCATGCATAGTTTGTATTCACATGTTTTACATCAATAATTATGTTTTGGATTATCTGTTAACGTTTGAGGATTGACTATACAAGAATAAGGTATATAGATGAGGGTTTCCTTGTTTGGATTAGTCGCTCGACGTACTTGGTCTCGTATAGTTGAGAGTTAAACATAATCAATGCTTTGTTTAAAATTACGTGTTTAACTTTATTGATGACTACCGTGTATATTTATCGTTGTTTCAAATTTCGGGACGAAATTTCTTTAAGGAGGGTAGAATGTAACAACCCTAAAATTTTTAAGTGTGTAAATAATTATTTTTAGTTAGCAATATTATATGAGTGTGCCTATGTAAGACATGTGTTTGGAAAATTTAAGTGTTTGGTGGACATATCAATTAAATCATGAATGAGCACGTTTAGTTTGAGAGTTATTTTTTATTAATTTATATTTGTTAAAAAAAAAAGTGAAGGGTTGATATGTATTTTTGTTATATAGTGTTTACAGGCCCGCGAATGTGTTAAATAATGTAATTAACATTAAAACTTAGTACCGGGGTCATTGGTACCCATTGTGCTACTCATTTTAACACTTTGTACTACATTCTGAGCTCATATGAGTCTCTTTTGTGAGCCCATAAAAAGAAAAATGGGATTTATATATTTGTGTGTGTTTTATTGGCATGTGTTGTGTGTGTAGTGTACATATATACTTATATTAAAAACCCTAGCCCCATATTAAAACAAAAAGGGAAGAGAAGAAAAGAGAGAAGAAGAGAGAACAGACGTTATGTGTGTGTGTATGTGTGTGTGTGTGAGAGAGAGAGAGAGAGAGAGAGAGAAGAAGAAGAAGAAGAAGAAGAAGAAGAAGAAAGAAGAAGAAAGGAGAATGATCTCGGGTTCGTGGGCACGTGGGGAATCGCGGAGCATTCGTGGGTATCGATTTTTGATCAACGAGGTGAGTTAAATTTTTGTGTATCCGAGTATATATATACACGTATGTATATATACATGTACATGGGAGTAAATTAAATTAGTATATGTTTAATTTAATTATTAGGGTTAAATCTTTGTAATGGATACGTTGTTATTGTTGAAGTAATCTAGATATTTTCTTTTCTCTTCGTGTGACTTTGTGATTATGACATTAGGGTATTCGAAAGGGTTAGGTAAATAGTTAGTTTAATAAAACCATATGTGAAATATTCATGGTGATTAAGAAATATATGTGAAATTCATTTTTTTGTAATTTATACAGTTGCAGAAACTTGAGAAAATTATTAGAAAATCGTAGCTTTGAATTTGAACATTCTATTCGCGTTGGTCTGTAGGAAACGCGATTCTGCACACTTTTCGTCTAATGGAGTTTTTCCTGATTCTACACCGTTTGGGCAGAAATTGAAGATTTCAGTAGCAGTTTTTAGTATATTAAATGTACGAAATTGGACAAATATGATTCGTTGTGTTTATTTTTATTCGTTCGTATGACTTAACGAAAATTACTTAGAGATACAAGAATTCTCATATAATGTTGATTATAAAAAAAATTGGGTGATAGTCATTAACGTTGAGTCCGATGAAAATATTGTGGACTGATTGTTATAATACTTTACGATATGAGAATTTGAATTTTTATTATGGGTTTTATGTAGGCTAATATTGAATGTTGGGTTGAGGTTATTGTACCTAAAATAATTGACCTTATTGTGTGGTCATTTTGATAACAATGAGTAAATTAGATACGTTGAATAGTATATTGGTGATCTTGTAATTTGATTAGAAATTATTGAGGGAAGAATTGTTACCGGTTAATTGATAAAACCCTCTATTGTAAGAAATTGGAATACATCTAAAAGTTAAAGATATGATTGGATTTAGAGACGGAACTATGTGATAAACGTGAAATTCACAATTATTGGGATAATACGAACGATAAGTGATAATTGCAACATGGTTCTTTAGTGTTCACCGCTCCCCGTTGTGTTATTGTTTTTGGTAGCTCGCACTCTTTTGTCAGTGGCTTCGTGATCAAGCTGGCTTAAGACTTGTTGAGTGTACTTTTTTCCAGTGGCTTCGTGATCAAGCTGGCCTAAGCCTTATGCTCGGCTTATATTGTATAGACGTCTTGACATATTGACCAGGCGTCCGTTGTGTATACCTGGTTTGGTTAATACCCCAGCCAAACTGGCACCGGAGTGGGTGTTGGTAGTATGTCCGGGCACACATGGGATATATGTGTGGGCTGTACCATGGAGGGTGGCCAAGTGGTGAACCTAGGGAACACAAAGATAAATTAAAGGCTAATAAATAATGACAATGGAGTATTTCATAAGACTGGTAAATTTGGAATAATGAATGCGACATTTAAGTTATAATGTGGATGGCTTATGTATTGAATTATTCGCCTGGTTTGTGATCATTCGATTTACAGGATGGTGGGCCCACTAACTTTATGCAGGGCTGACTCACCATATATATTCGAGGTAAGTATAAAACTCGTAGTAACTTTGGATTTTGGGCAAGAAACTACTTGCCATCACATAAATGGAAACTACTCTTTTGTCCAAATATGTGTGTGGAACTACCTGTCTTGGCCCAATAGTGTTGTAATGTGGTTTGTAGTCTACGGGTTCAGGTTGGAGCCCTCAGATTTTATTATTTTTGTTTAACTCATACCAGTAATGTGACTGACCCGAGTGTGTTATGCATTCGGGTGCGCTTCTGTTTGATACGTAGTTGGATGACATGTGCAGGATATTGCTTTTGATGATGTGACCGATGTGCTTGGCTGTGGAGTCTTTTGGGCATTGGAACGTTGTAGTTGCTCTGACCATCAGATGTATAGATTTTATTTCTTTTTTTCTGAACTTTGTAAGAAATTTTATTTAATGAATTTTGTATTCCTTTTGTAAATTAAAATGGTATTATATTTGTAATAGAATATTATTTCTTTTATAATGAAATGGAGGATTGGGAATATAAGTTTAATAATACATGGTTTTTATATTAACACAGGATCACGTGTCCTTATTTAATGAGTATTAAATTCTATTTTCAAATAAATTATTTATTAGCCTGCGTGAGGGTGTCACTCTCGGTGTTTTGGAAATTGAATATTAGTCTGGATACATGCTCTGGATTAAATATTTGGTTGCCCAAAAATTGGGGTGTGACACTGTATCTTGCATTTCCAGTCGACTGGACCTCTGATCAGTCGACTGAATTACTGGATTTTAAAATGGATTGTATTCTTTTTCGCTGCGTGTTCTTAAACTAATTCTTTTGGAAATGTTAACGAATTGAATTGAACGAGCCTCAGTGGCATGCCGCGGGCTTCGGTTCTGTTATTGTAGGACCAAACTGTGACAAGCTCCCTATCTTATGGACCAACATGGGGTTGAATTTAAACAGCTGATCAACCTGGATCTCCTTAAAAAATATTCTTCTTGATGAATTCCTTTCAAAACCTCCAGCATCGATGAACTACGCTCGACTTGATTCCCATTTGGAAATACGTAGGCAACATGCTCGGTTCAGTCGCTAACAATTGCCTAAATAGACCCTTTCCTTCAAGTCTTAGCCAAAGTACTTTGGACCTGATACCCACTCGAGGATAAGTAGGTGTGGCCCCAAGGCCTTTGGTCCTTAAAAACCCAAAACCCTAAAACTCGTGACAAATCCTTGTGTCTTGAGTTCCTCCATCCCAAATTAGGGGCAAACTTGCATTTGCCCGGAACTGCATCAAAACCATGTCACCAGGTGCAAACTTCGTTTGCCACCCGAAAACCAAAAAGATATGTATATCCTAACCTTTCTTTGGATCTAGTGGCTATCGAAATGAGCACTTTTCAAAACCAAATAAGAAATCATGGTATAGAATTATTAAAACTCCAAGCAACTAACCACATCCCTTGTGGCCAAGTGGTAAGCTTCTTAGGTGTACTACCCAAGTGGTTTAGTGTTCGAGTCATGGGAGTGTGGCCATTGGGGAATTCACCTGGCAACTCTAGTGCCTCGAGGGATTAGTCGAGGTGCGCGCAAGCTAACCTGAACACCCTCGATTACCAAAAAAAAAGAACTCCAATCAAGATTCAAAACAAAAGTAATAAAAGTCAAGAAGGAACATTAAGAGGAAGGTTTTTATTACTCTAAGGTTGATTAAAGGAGTGAACACTTGGATTAAACATTTCAAATCATTTCTCATACAAAATCATTTTTTGAAAACAAAACTATGCCACATTCGGCCAAGAGTACAAAAGTAGAAAAGGCTTGTCTGAATTTTTGTAAAATGAAAGCTTTTCCCTGTGTATTTTGTTTATGTTATATCTATATCTATCTATCTGTAGGACTGCCAATCAATCAGGGTCTGAATCTTCAGCATGTACCTAGCAGTAAGTACAATAGAAGCAGGGATCCTCTAGAAAAGGGGCAGCTATCCTCTTATGCCAAGAAATAGTGAAAGCCTTCACTGTGGAAGGACATAGAATTGTACTCCTCATGAAATCCATAGCAATATCCTCATAAGCGACCTGAAGTAGTCTATGCTAGCGAACCACCTTGGTCAGGATATAGAAAGTAGTAGCATGCAAACCGGGTAGCCAAACATCGGGTCAACCAGGTAATCGAATAGTGACTGAGTAGTACTCCCAAAAAGCATAAATCTAACAGATATCCTCAGCATATAGGGCCCTAAGCCACACAAGCCAATCATCAAAGGTACTGAAAAGCCTCCAAACTTGTCTCAGATCAAATGGAAGAACTCTGGGAAGACTGCGAGAAGGAACCGAAAGTCTCAGACGCTCTAAGAGCCAAAATTACAATATCAGTGGAGCACCACGAAGGAGACTAGTCCCGTCATTATAAGCCTGATCCAAACCCATCATGGTCTCAGTAAGAACAAAAATCATGAGATTCCTCTGTGTATTAAACCCGTGAGCTATCGGGGTGAGGACATAAGAAGAGAGGACATCAAAAGAGGAAGAAAAGAAGAAATAAGATATCCTGGCCAAGCTCAAAGCACTCTACCCAGATGCATGGTGATCAAAGTGCCCGCCCATGGCCAGGCAATATCGAGCAAAGAAGCGGGCCAGTGCAACCAAGAAGTAACGAGAGATCCTGAACATACCCAACCTAAACGGTGGGAAGAATCAGATCGGAGTATGGGATAAAGTCAAGAATGGCATAGAATTCCTCGAATAAAAGAGTAAGCTCCTGATAGCCGAACCTGAATACATGAAACTCTGGGTCCCAACAATGAATGGATGCCCATAAGATGTTTTCCTCAAGCCTCATATGTCAAAGGGAAAGAAGTGTATTAGACCAAAATAGCAAAAATGAAGAAGATTTAGATCGGCAGTGTTGTCGATCCATGAAAATAGGATATGAGGGTCGATAGGAGCCATTGAGAATGAGAAAGATAAGAAGAATGAAAATTCGAATATGTGCAAAATGACTTGAAAAATGACAAAAAAACGAGCATAAAATCACTATTCACGACCCAAAGTCCAACTTCACAAAATCAACATACGAGCACAAAATAAGCTTCCAACAAACTCTAGGTGTACACTACAGTTCATAAAACTAGCACAATGCACAAATAGTCCTAAACTATCAAAAGTTTCACATACTAGGATTGCTAGAGTCGTGGCCGAAAGATGATGTTGGGTGTCCCATCAAATCAAGTCTGGGGTTTGACTCTCGACTTTCATTCGCTCCTTGGCCTTATTAGATGGTCTCCTTAAGCTCGAAGCCATGGACCTGCAAGAAAAATGGAAGCTAAAACCAAACTTTCTTCTTGAAAAATGGAACAAACCAAAACACCAATCAAAATTCCAATCACCTGAGCGTGCACAAGCTGTGTTTTGACGGATTTTGGCTCCAAAAGTACCCCAAAATGGCCAAAAATGAGCTTGAAATGCCCAAAAACCTGAGATATACACACATGAAGTCCAGCCACCTAGTACCGCTACGGCTCTGGCCAACTGCTCCCCACGGGCCCCGCTTTGCTCTGTTTTACCCCATTTTGGCCCATTCTGGCCCGTTTTGTCCGTTTGTGGTCCCAATTAGCCTTGGTGGCCCATTTTAGTCAATATTTGTGAGGTTTTATCCCCAGCAGATCCATTTTAACCCTAGCAGATTCAGTTTATCCCCTGAGGACAAAAATAGAAAGATATCAGCTCCCGAAGGCCCGAATCGGATTTTTGGACCGACCATTACCAAGATCTGATCAATCGTGAAAGATTCAGAGATGGGTCCTGGTTCTCGATCAAAAAATGGTTAAGAGAGATTCCCCAAGAGTCCTATACCATCCACTGAGGATAGAAACAGAAAGATATCAGCTCCTGAAGGCCCGAATTGGCTTTTCAGACTGACCATTGCCAAAATCTAATTAACCGTGAAAGATTTAGAGATGGATCCTGGTTCCCGATCAAGAAATGGTTAAGAGAGATTCCCTGAGAGTCCTACACCATCCCCTGAGAACAGAAATAGAGATACCAGCTCCCGAAGGCTCCGACCGACCCTCTTGGATTGAGCGCCGAAAGATTTGATCAACCGTAAGAGATTCAGAGATGGGTCCTGGTTCCCGATCAAGAAAAGAGAGATTCTCTGAGAGTCCTACACCATCCCCCGAGGTTAAATACGGAAGGATACTAGTTCTCACTATCCCCAACAGAAAGTAACAAAAGTAGAACCGACTCCCGAAGATCGGTCATCAGAAACAACTGAAACATCGCCCGAGTCCAGATTTCGAAGACGAGCACCGTCGTTCCACGACTCCATGTCTTCTGATTATGATGAGCTTTCTCATCTGTCCATTTTCATAGCTTCCTTACCTATTGGTTATCATGGGATCCCTCGATCACCTTTATTTGTCATCCTCTAAAATCCTACATCTGATCCATTTCACTTATAAAGCATGTTTCTCGGAATTTAAGAAGTTTACCCCGAGACCCAGAGTCTTCCAAATCATTGTGTCTTTATCCGAGTCAACCACTACATTACAGTCAGAGACACTAGCATGGCATAAGTCCACTCGGAGTGGCACACACCCTACAGTACCAGCTTATACTAAGATTAGAACACTAAACGTGATAGGACTCAGAATGCATTCATATCACATCCATGCATTGCATATCATCCTCATAATATAGCATTCGCCTGTCTTGTTATGCATGTGCGATTTGTTCCTTTGTGTCCCGAACTACATCCTGGTCTGATTCCCCTTGGGATACGTAGGCAGCTCACGAAGAGCACGACCAGCCCTAGCCCCAGCATCATGTTTTCTATCACTACATCTTTTGCAATGCTTTTATCCTAAATCTATAGCCTCCAAAAAGACTTGTCTATTCAAAGCTTTAGCACTCGCTTGCGACACGCGTTGTCTCAGAAGTTCATGCCAAAGAGGGGCAAACTGTAGACACCCCCATTTTGTCGGCTATCAGATTTAGGAGACCCATAGCTTGGTGGTTCACAATGATCGAAAAGACTCAAAAAGGACTCCTAGAAGTTAGTTCTATCTCTCAAAATGATCAAAATGACCAAAATACCCCTGAAAGCCCGAACGCTCCCGGATTCGGACCAAATGTTCTGGAAACGCACTATGTCATAAGAAAAACAATAAAATGAGTTATATAGCAAGACCGGATGATATCGTCGCTCCCAGAGACCCCTAGAAGTCCTGAAAGTCCCGGAAGTTCTCAGAAAGTCCCCGTTGGCCGATTTGACCAAGGTTTGACCAAAATCGTCCAAATTCACGAAAAAGTTCCAGAATCATTTTAGATCATATGGAAAATATTAAAATGAGTTTTAAAAGAAAATTGAACGAAAACGTCAACTCCTGGGAGCTCCAAGAGGTTTCCAGAACTTCCCGGGAATCCCAAGTTTGACCAGTTTGACCAAAAATTTACTTTGAAACTAGAGCACTGTATCATTTTTCAAACATTTTTAAACGTTATATCGCACATAATTTTTGACGGTATATCGCACATAATTTTTGGATTTTAAACGAATTTATTATGAATTTCTGAAGGTGAAAAAGGCGATCAAATCGGCTTTTATCGCGAATACCGCAAAACTTTTCAAGGTGACCTATCGTTGAAATATTTTTTTTATGTAAATTAGACTCCATTACCTTTTGAATGGTATATCACAACCTCAATTTAGAGTTTGTATACATTTCCTGTGAATTTTGGACGAAATAGGATCTTTTCGCGAATACCGGAACCTCTGGGGGCCGAAAAAGGATTATCTGGACGAATGAGGAGCAGTGCCACCATGGCACAGGCCCAGTGCCGCCGCGACACTCTCCCCCAGAATGGTACATTTTTGTAATTTCTTTGGGGGGTTCATTTTGATTAATTAGAAATCAAAACGACGTAGTTCTATGTTCACAGATGTTTGGGACCAATGGGAGTACTTCTAAAACCCCAAACCACCCCAAATTGGCCTATATAAACCCCCCTTGACTTTTCATTTTGGGGGTGTCAAATCCAAGCTTTGAAAAGTTTTAGAGAGAAAGTTGTAGAGATAAGGTTAGAATAGAGAGAAAAGAAGCCTCCTTCTTTGATTTCCAAACAAGAGAGTGAGTTCTAAACTTTGTTTTTACTTCATTACTTCCATTTACTTCATATTCAATACACCCAACCATCATTTTAGTGAGCATTTAAGAGAAAGGAAGCTACTTCCATGTCCAATGTCACCACATATGAGTGAAACACCAAGCTACAAGTCCAATACATCATTTAATATCATCTATTGATTGATTATATACTTGTTTGCGTACTTTGTTGTTCATGCTCTCTTACCTCATTTCTTCTTTTTTTTTTTGTTTTTCTTTATCTACTTACTAGTCTATCATCATCTAGATGATGACATGAAGTTTGAGGTGAGTGAATCCTTATGGATAGTAGCTCTTGACTTCAAAAACATGTTTGATAGATGATGATTTCAACTCCAATACATTCCTATGTATTCATGAAGTTGTCTTTAAATGGAAATGATACTTTCCAATAATCTTGGAGGTTCTAGATGTGAGTCAAATGTTGACATTTTAAGTGGTTATAATCTTCATTAAGTATTGAAAATATATTTTCAAAACCCCCATTTCAAAACCCCCTCTTAAACCCCTTATTTTGATTTCAAGAAATAAACCTTATTTTCTCAAAACCCTCAAAACAGTGAGTCATTTAAATTCAAGAAATTATTTTGAGTCCAATACTCAATATATGAATGCAAGACCACTTAGAAAGTCTTTCTAACTCATTACAGAACACCCATGATTTTTGGCTTGACTTGGAAGCACTTGAAAGGGGCCCATTTTTGTCCAAACATTCCTTCCAAACATTCTGCCTCTGCTGTCACAACAGCTAGGTTGACTTTCAACTTGTTTTACAGAAACCTTCTCCAAATTATTTTTCCCTTGAACTTCAATGTCTTAGGGAACCTTTTGTATAATATAGGCCTTCTAGATCTTTTATTTTCATTTTCTAAGATTTTCTAACATTTCAGTCGACAGTACGGACTCTGTTTCTCAATAACCTCTATTGTTTATATGATTTCTCTCAATCTGTTATAGTTATTAAAGATTGGATTTTTGGGTTGTGTTCTAGACACAATAAGGAAGATCTCCATAAAAAAATCATGCATTGAAAACATTCCTAACCCCTCTTTTCAAGTTCCAAAATATCGTGTTACTGTTCTGTCCACTATTCACAGCGAACATACTTTTACTTCCATCCTTTGATTTGGTGCTTACATGCACTCCAAATTTGTTCATATCTTAGGAAGTGGTCCATACCATATTTGTATATATTGTATGATGATTTTCTTCATGCATTCATGCATATTGTAGACTTTTAAGCCACTTTAAAAAGTCCATGTACACAAACACACTACAACCTTTGCACATTCTAGAATCATACATTGCACCCATGCAAGATTTGGGGCTTTTGTGACTCCTAATCTCGGAAGATTATATGGAATGAGTTGGATCATATGTCCATGCTTCCCCTTTTGATCTAATCATCCTTTTTCATCCGTCCCGGGGGTTGAGAGATCTTCTTTTCTCAAAGATTAATATGCATCATTCTAGCTTGCTAAGCATCTTTGTTTTCTTTGATTTATTTGTTTCAAGAACAATTCATGTCCCCTTTAGATTAGGAAAAACTTTATTACTTGATATATGATTAGGCGATTTCTCCTAGGTTTTTTTGTGTGATCTTTCACTTTGCATTGCGTGATACTTGGCTTAGATCTTATGAACAATATCTTATCTTTTGATCTTCCATTTCAAAATTCTTGTGTGATGTAATATACTATCATAGTATTAATTGTCGAACCATACATAGTATAAGATGATTATTTGGATGCTAATTAAGGCCCGTCAAGAGACGGGGCGAGTTGAGGGTGTTTTAGTCGTGACAAAGGCTCCTTCCTCTCTCGTACCAAAACCCCAAACTAAGTTCTTTGGTTATGAAGGGTCGGTGCCCTTTATCCATTTGGGTGAGTCAAATTAGGTTTCTTGGTTCCTTAAAGACCAAGTGGCGACTCTGTATCTATTTTCAACAGACCTCTTCTTTTCCTTTCAAAATGATTTCAAACAAACAAGAAGTGAATTTCGCGTGTCCACAAACCTCATTGCTCAAAAGCGGTACTTGTGGACCCATGTACTTAATCACATTAGTGTGGACCACATTTAGTGGGAAGACAGCCACCAGCAAGCCTTTGAAGGGATAAAGCGGTACTTATCCACCCCTCCAATTTTGATGCCACCCAAGAAGGGTAGATGTTTAAAGTTGTATATATCGGCCTCTGATTGCTCTATAAGAAGTATGTTAGCATAGGATAATGAGCAAGGTAGTGAGCAGGCCATTTACTACTTGAGTAGAATTTAAACTCTAATCGAGCAGTGCTATGAGCCAATTAGGAAATTGTGCTTGGCATTGTATTTTTTATCATAAAAGTTGAGATCATATATGTTACCCGTTTCTACTTGTATTATATGTCACACTGATGTGATTAAGTACATGCTATCAAGACCTATCATGCGTAGCCAAATTGGAAAATGGACCTTAGCCCTCATAGAGTTTTCTATTCAGTACCGATAACAGCAATCGGTTAACGGGCATGCCATAGCCAATTTTTTGGCCGATCACCCAGACCGTACTAATCTGGGGGATCTGTCACTGGAACCTAAAATACTAAGAGTGTCCTTGGTACCGATGGACCTTAATCTTTCTTGGGTTCAAAAATGCAAAAGGTGCAAGGGCTGGGGTGGTCATTGTATCACCTAAGTATAAAAGGACTAAGATGTCATTTCGGCTTGACTTCAAGTGCACTAAAAATTAGGCACTTATCATCAGACTGGAGATACTCCTTAAGATGGGGGCATCTTCTGTACATATAAAAGAAGACTCAAGGTTTGTCATCGAACAGATATCTAGTGAATTCCAGATAAAGAGTTGGGAACTCTGCACATTTCACTCTGTGGCCACTTAGCTTATGGATTCTTTCATTGACGTAATTGTAAGTTATATCCTGAGATCAACAAATGTGGAGGCCGATAGACTAGCGAAAATAGGATTAGCCTCATATCCCATAAAGGGTTGGGAGAATTATGCAATTATGATACAAGTCTGATCACTACTGTCAGTACCAAAGAGAGGTTGGTATACTACAACCAATTCGGCCTTGATGACGACGATGATTGGAAAATCCCCATCATTGAATATTTAAAGCACCCAAACATTAGGGAGGACCAAAAGGTAAGATTGTTCATAGTTCGATTTGTGGTACTCGATAGGGAGTTGATAAAAAAACCCATCGGGGATGATGTGATCCTAAAGTGCTTAAGCAAGAAGTAGGCCATTCAGGTAATAGACGAAGTCCATGAAGGAATTTATGGAGCACATCAGGCCGGCACCAAGATGAAGTGGCTTTTAAGAAGGTACAACTATTATTGGCCAGGAATACTGAAGGACTGTATGAACTATGCTAAAGGGTACAAAGCCTGCCAGAAGCATGGCCTGATTCAATGGAAGATAGCCAAGGAACTCTGGCCCATAATAAAGCCATGGCCATTTAGAGGATGGGCCATGGACTTAATCGGCAGTTTTTCCTCCTTCCTCAAGCCAATATTGCTTCATCATTGTAGCCACAGACTATTTTACAAAGTCGGCCGAGGTGATACCATGTAGGATGGTGACTCAGGCTACAGTGACAAAATTCATAGAGGAACACCTGATTTACCAATTCAGCTTACTTGAGACAATTACGGCCGATCAAGGATTCGTGTTCCCGGGAGTAGAAACCAAGGCCCATTCCTATGAATTGGTAAATCAGGTGTTCCTCTATGAATTTTGTCACTGTAGCCTGAGTCACCATCCTACATGGTATCACCTCGGCCGACTTTGTAAAATAGTCTGTGGCTACAATTACGGCCGATCAAGGATCCGTGTTCCCGGGAGTAGAAACCAAGGCCCTCGCCAAAAGTAGGAGAATCACCATCTTTAATTCAACCCCGTACTATGCTCAGGCGAACGGACATGCCAAGTCATCTAATAAGATCCTCAAGGGAATTATTGAGAAGATGATAAAAGAGAACCCCAGGGAATGGGATAAGTTGTTATCCGAAGCACTCTAGGCCTATTGGACATCTAAGAGATCAAGCACTGGAATAATTCCATTTACGTTGACCTATGGGCATGATGTTATGTTACTTATCGAGGTTACAGTCCAATCGGCTAGGAGAGCTTTACAAAATCAGCTTGAGCCCACTGAATACTCCGAGCCTATGATAGTCTAGTTGGAAGGACTTGATAAGATGAGACTAACGGCCTTGGACTCATTAAAAGTGCAAGAGTTACGGGCAGCCTGAGCATACAACAAGAGGGTAAAAGAGAAGCCATTCTGCACAGTAGACTTTGTTTGGAAGGTCGTCCTACCTATTGGGGACAAGGATAACCGATATGGTAAAAGGTCGGCTAATTAGGAAGGTCCTTTCATTATCCATCAGATCAAGCATGGTGGGGCATATTGGCTACGCGATTTGGATGGGGAAGTTCATACAAGGTTGATAAACAGTCACTATTTAAAATCATACTATCCCACTTTAAGGGAGACTATTGATTTAGAGTACAGGCCGAATCCTAGGTTTAAATACAAGCCCCTTATTAACTATAAGCCTGAGTGATCAAAAATATCATTGTATTAAATAATGTTGTGCACAGCTTACTTACAAGAGACAGACATAATAAAATAAATAAAATAATAATAATAATAATGCATGTACAGAGGTCAAAAATCGGCCCCTAGGCAGATTCAAAGTTCCTAAGCTTCTCTCTTTCTGCTCATGCCCGACCCTGCTGGGCTTTGCGATGTTTTAGAGACCAAGTCCGAGAAATGGGAAGGTTAACTTAGAGTTGGTCATTGCATTCTTTGGCATCCTCTCCGATTATTGCCAAGGCTGCATCAACCTAGGCCAGGGAAGCGTCATTAGTTACCACCTCAGCTTCCAGCTTCTGCAATTGAGCCGTAAGCGTGGTAATAGTGGTTTGAAGCCAAGCATCCTCCGCTATTACTTCTGCCTGCTTCTTTTTGCCGACTTCATAATTAGCTTTGGCAGCCTTCAGGAATTTGATTGCCTTAAGGAATTTTGACCGCCTTTACCCTAGAGGAAAGATAAGCCTCGGTTTGAGTTATACTGGTTGATTACGCTAGAGCAAGGCAGCCCGTCATTCATTCTTGGATCTCCTGCATTACAAAAAGTTGCCCGACTAAGAGTGAGCAATCAGCAAGAAGGCACTTAGAGTGTTATCAACTTTGACAGGATATGGTAGCCCAGTCAGGTCATGATTACCCAGCCCAAGAAGAACGTCTTTGGACCATTGAAGGCTTGAGGGTGTTGCGGCTTTGGACTCAAAGGTTCCCAGATCAAATGCCCCCAAATCCAGATTATGGGTGAAGAAGTCATCAAAGGGAATGAATGGTTCTGGACCCAAGGGAACTACCTACACAGAGGAAGCCAAAAACACAAGTTAGTAGTTGGAAACCATACAAAGAACCTGAAAGAACGAACATAAAGCAAATTACCTAGGCATGTAACAATGTAGAGGCTGTTATATCTTGTGATGCGCAACATTCTCACT
Source organism: Hydrangea macrophylla (assembly GCA_033977485.1). Classification (NCBI taxonomy): domain Eukaryota; kingdom Viridiplantae; phylum Streptophyta; class Magnoliopsida; order Cornales; family Hydrangeaceae; genus Hydrangea; species Hydrangea macrophylla. Next base: position 44,381,073 of record CM066984.1, on the reverse strand, counting down.
ACTGGGCTGAGGGACTAGAGGGACCAAAACTTGGAGTGGTTGTTCATATGGCTCAGAAGGAGGGGCCATAGCAGTTTCTTCTACCAGAATGCCAACACCCATGCTTGAGCTGGGTGGGACATCTGCTTCAGTAATCGAATCTATTTCTAGAGCTCGGTCTTCACCACTTGGGGTCGATTCCTCTAGATGAGGAAAAGCCTGGATATCGGCCACAACATTCCCTTCCATATCCTCCTGGACTGACTCTGTCACTGTAGTGAGGTTAGGCCGATCAGTCATATTGCCTTCACCAGCCCATCCCAGCGCTTGCTCAATAGATAGGTTGGTTCTACTCTTAGTTGTATCTAGGTTAGCGTCGTCTCCAGCCAAGTCTTCACTACTGGAGGAAAGAATCACTTATTTTAGTACAAACCCTCCAGTAAAGTAACCATTGTCATCTTCGTCTGAGGGAGTCAGGGGTGGAATAACTTAGATCAGAATCGGTCCTCTTTTACTGACCTATTCTAGCATGGCCTCAGCCCATTCAGAAAGTATAGGAACCCGAAGAAGAGGTAGTACAACTCACTATCGGGCGGTTGAGAGTAGAGCTATTGGTGTTTGAGAGGTTTGTTGGGCTGGCAATGTTTCTTCTTCAGAATCCTCATCTCTCAGCTAAAATGAAACCAAAGTGTTAGAATGAGAAATAGGAATTATCGGAAAGCACACAAGGGACAGGAAGGTAGAGTACCTGAGCAGACAGATGTGCAGTTTTTTTCTTTTTTGTAGGCCCTTTGCCCACTGTCTTCGTGGGGGACGGTCTCTTGCTTTTTTTGTTTTTTATGTGCTACAACTGGTGCAGTTATGGGTTCATTAGCCTTGGTGGCCAATGATATAGCAAATTGAAGCAGTACTTTAGAAGCGGTGCTCTGGAATATTTAGGTGGTCCGATCAAACCACCACTTCTCAAATTCTTCTAAAATAATTGATCGGGCTGAGAGGGGCTTGAAAGTGAATGCCGCTTTTAACCTGTCTGATCGTTCCTTTATTTTCTTCACTTATTCGTCATTCACAATTAGGCCCCGCTCTACCTAGTCCACATTTATAGTAATGGCTGGTGGGATAAGGAACAACTATGATATCCCAAACTGATAGGCATAGAGAGGAGCAAAGTAATATTTTGCCCCATACTTCTTGTTGCTTGAAGGGACGCTCATGCTGAATATGACGTCTCTAGCCACTAAGTAGCTAGAGAAGACCTCGTTATAAGTGATTTGAGGGCCTCGACCCCAATTAGTAGGGTTATTGGAGAGTGAAGGAAAGAACAAAATTGAAGAGAGAGAGAGAGAGAGAGAGAGAGAGAGAGAGAGAGAGAGAGAGAGAGAGAAAGGGGGTAAAGAAAAGGATAGCCCAAGGAGAGCATCCTTCATAGAAGAAGCTAAAACATTTCTCAAAAGTATGAGAGGAAGGAGCAACGTCCATATAATGGACAGCAAAAATTGGAATGTCAGCTAGTTGACGGGTAGCGGGCTGGAATTCTGGGAAATAAGAATATAGCCAGAGCTGGAGTATCCAAATTGGGCTTCCATCAGAACTGAAGCCCAAATAAACAAAATCGGTCACACCTTAGACCAAGTGTGCCTAGACAAGAGTGGCCAAAGCCAAAGGTTTGCCAACCATTAAGGCCAAGGCCAAAGTGGTGTATTCTTTTGTTATGGCCTGGCTAGCCAAACTGAAGAGATAGTTGTTCAGCCAATAAATGAGAAAGGTGGTATGTTTAGCATTGGACACGGGTGTCCCCTCCTTACCCATAAAAGCATCCATGAAACCCCCATAGTAGTGATAGGCTTATAAGACATGGCCCCATCTCTAACAAACTCTTGTTGGGGGTAAGAAAAGCTGGTCGGTCCAACATCAAGACTTGGAATGATTTCCTAGCCATGCGGGTGAAGCCTGATCTAGTAGTTTATATCCTTGACGGTTGGTCCCATCGGACCACAGCGAAATAAAAATCCATTACAGGAAGGGGACCAGAAGAGAAGAGCAGAGAAGAAGAGAGATCGGTCTATTTCTAGTTTAGATCGACTGACCTTATAACGGCATCATAGATGCCTATCCGTTTCCAAAGCTTAGCCTTTGAGGCCAAAACCCTTATAACCCATTTGTCCTAGTTTGCAGCAGGTGTAGGCCAACCCCTAATCGGATGGGTGGTAGTCCGTACCTTGCTTTAGTAGGATGGAGGTTGGAGGAACGATTTATTGGCCATTAGGGAAAAGTGAGGGTTGAAGACAGCAGGGGGGTCACCATGAAATACTGTACCCAGGCAAGGCACCGCCGATGAACCATCAAATGTGTAGTAGTTGGTGAAACAATCAGTGGAAATGGCGGAGACCTAGGTTTTGGCCAGTTGATGGACCTCCCTATACCAGTTTTGTGGAGGTGGAGCATCCAAAAATGTTTTATTGGCTTTGGATGAGGCGGTCGAGGCAACCTTGGGAGCCATTTCAGTAGGTGGTGAAGGAAGCTGCTCGCCAAAAAGAATGGAGGATAGAGAGAGAGGCTCTGGATTGTTGTTCTAGAGAGAGAGGGAAATAGAGAGAGAGGAAGATGAAGTGATTTAGAAAAGTGAAGTGGTTTTTTGAATTTTATCATTTTATACATTTTTCAGCATTTAATGGGGTGTGACTGGTGGGTTTCCCGAGATCTGACAGACCCTGTATAACAGACACGTGGCAGTTTTCAAATTTAAAACATCATATCAATCAAGGCAGGACGTTTGAAATGACCTTTGGGTGGCAATTGTTTGCACCCAAAAACTGCCAAAGAGTTTTTAGCCTGGGTGCATTAGAATGGGCTTGGATCGGGCTAGCCCAGGATATGTTTGGGATTGGCCGGCCTAGGGCTGTGAAGGGCTATCCAGCTCAAGAGGTGAAACATCACGTGATTTAGAAGTATAAAGTGTAGAGTCAAGCCTATTGGATCCTAATAGGTGATAAAGGTCAGAAACCCAGCGATCGGACACCACATTTGGGGATATCGGTAACCATCGGAGTTCAAGCCCAACTAATAAGAAGTAGGCATATAGTTATTGGGTTCATACATTTCAGAAAGCATGACAGGTGGCAGGGCAGACAGACCGATGAAAAAGAAGGCATGGTTCATGGTGCATGGTTCATGGCCATGCAAGCCTGATGGTTAGGCTAATTTAGCAGTTTCGTCCTTGGCTATCACGGTAGCTGTCGTCTTGAAATTAAGGAAGCAGAGGCCTTTTAGGAATGGGTCTGAGTGTATCCAGCTGGCGATGGAGAGTCAATCCCAAGAATATTGGAGATTGTTGCAATCATGATAAAGATAAGGAAAGAGTTGAGTTTAGGAAGGCTTCTGCTATATCTTGCTTGGGGCACAATTCAAGGACACCTTGCCATATTAGAATTTCCTAAAGGCTGCTATAAATACAAAGGCTGGCCAACCATGCAAAGGACTCCGCGTCATTCTTAAAAATAGCACACACAATACACACAGCATTCAAGGCATTCAACCCATGCTTCTTGCTACTTTGCACCCATAGCAAATAGGTTTGTCCCTTCTGCTATTGCTTTCATTCTCTATTGAACAATCAGAGCCTGTTCTGATTCTTTCTGCGTCTTTGTTATTGTTTCCAAACAGATTTAATAAATTTTCTTTGTAGATGTTTGTTTAATTTTGTTTGTGATTGTTTATCTGGTAAACTCTGTACTAATTGGCTTGTGCGCTTTAGTACTGCCATAGAATCTTTGGTGAGCGTACTTTCCTACTCACCTTACACAATCGCACTGTTAGAAGTTTGATTCAATAAGCTCGTGTATCACTCACACAAGCGATTTAGGAAATTAGTTTGCACACACTGAGCTTGTTTGGCTCTGGCACGCCCGCACAAACTAACAAGCAAACAAACTGTTCTTTTTTTTTTTGGCTAAAAAATACCATAACAGTTCTAGTACATAAGAAGGAATTGATTAATATAGAATATGTAGACTAGAACATGTAACCACATAAACAATACAAGTTAATATGCACACCTTTTCCAAATGAAGCAAGAAACAAATTCTACTGCTATAGGGTTTCACGGTTGATTAGACTAACAGTATCGATTCAAGTTTTCAAGCTAAGAGCATTCTGTGAATGGATCTGTTGGATCCACTAATGAAACTCCCAAATGGTAACCCTTTGAAAAAGGTTAGGCCATGTAATTGAAACTTCAAATAAATAACAACCAAAGTAATAATAAAAAATTGCAGCCTTTTTCAAATGAAAGAGCAAAAAGAAAACTAAACTCCTAGTCCCTGTACACTACACCAAAAACTGCAAACTGGCATCTGGCACAGTTTTAAACAGTGCCAAATATCAGGGAGCCAAATTTTTTGACACGGTTTAAAATAGTGCCAAATATTGAGGAGTCAAATTTTTTGGCACAATTTAAAACCGTGCCAGTTTTTAGTCAAAGGGTGCCAGATTCACGAATCTGGCATGCTTTTTGGGCATTATTTAAAACCATTCCAGAATTTCAAAATTGTAAGACACATGTGGCCACTTTTTTGCACGATATGTTGCATAATTTTGGTATGCTAATCTGGCACACTTTTGGCACTGCTAAAAACCGTGCCAGTTTGGTCTTCAGTTTAAAAAAAATATTAAATCTGGCATGCCAGAATACATCGTCTTCCACATGCGTATATTAAATCTGACATTGTCTTCCATTAGACTGCCTACGAAAAGAATTCCCAAAATTAGCTAAAGATTCAAACTCATATCTGAATTGCTTTATGCAAAAACAAAAAAAAAATATTATGGAGGTCTGCCAGACTGCCTCGTGAGGTGAAAATGAAGAATTGGATAGTATTATCATGGACAATGATGTCAAGGAGTACTCCTGTAATTACATGTATTTGTACCGACATTCAAATGCTATAGTCTTCAAGAACTTGTTAGCAACTAATTGGCTTCCTAATACCCTATCCTAGAGTTGGTTAGGAAGAAAATGTGAAACATATAACTAACAGCTCAAAATTAACAAAAACTTTGAGAATTGTCCACAAAGCATGTACTCTACTACCCAAAAAAATGAGTTTAATGCAATAACAATATCAGTTTGGAGTAAATAGCAACAATCAAATACTCACATCAAGAGAATTTATTGTTATAAGCATGGTTGTTAGAGTTGGGGTACTCATAAGTCACGATTTGAGTTTCATACAAACCCATACAAATTTGAATAAAGCAAAGTTGGCAATGTAAAGAGCATAAACCAAAATTGAAGGGCATAAACCAAATTTTGCAATATAAAACACAAACCATTTTTTGCAATGTAAAGAGAACAATTTGGAGAGCAAAGCAAGGTTCTAAGATAGGGTTCATGAATGTAAGAAATCATTTTAACAAATAAAAGTATCATTAAATAAAAGCAATCACATTGCAACTCCAATCACATTGAAACTGAAGGATTGTTTGATTCCTCAAAAGTCAAAGAAAAGAGAATAAGTTGATTCCTTAGAAATTCCAGGAAAGAGAAGACGACATACCCATTGTCAAAAAGTACCATTGTCGAAGCTGCAAATCAAATAAAAAAAAAAATTCAGCAAAACATTCAGACGCTTAAATTCAGTTTTATTTAAGGGCTGAAATTATATGTTAAATACACACATATAATTGTTTTCTTTAGCCATTATAGCAATCAATCATTTCATATACAAGCTTACAGATTTTACATGTACAATACAAAATCAACTAATATGACTCTAGTTGTTTTATTTGCACCCAAATAGAGGTGCAACAAGAAAGCTAAGCACCAATATTGGAAAAAATCAATGAAGTGCCTTTTTCCAAATACAACTAAATAATACAACTATTAAACTTTCCAACACATGAACGAAAATAATAAACTCCAATTACACATCATCCTTTAAAATCCAAGTAGATGAATTTACATGCCAATTAATAAGAACTCAAAAAAAAACTGCTACAAGAGCCAAATATATCGCATATTCTAAGGATGTTTGGTTGGAAAGGCTTCCACAGCATTTTATGTTATTGAAAATTGATATACTACAGTGGAGTCCCAGTGAATCACTAAGCTGGGATCCAGATGAAGTATAGTTGGTCCTGATTGAAGTCCCAGTGAATCACCAAGCTCCAATGAAGACTTCCATAAAACAAGAATTAAATAGAGTGAGAAGCAGTGTTAATCTGTGAATGTATAATCTATTTTGTGAATCTGGCATTTCAGCATACCCCATAGGCAACCTTATGAAAACAAAAAAAACAAAAACCAGTAGAAGGGCATGTGGGACCATGAAAATTATATTGTAGTCTGGGTTAATTGCCCCTAAGAGTACCAAAATAAGGATGATAAATAAATCAAAACAAAGAACGCAACCAATCAAAATTCACATCAAGAGCAGTCAATACCTTCTACTAAAATGCGATAACCAGAATTAACCAAATTTATGGCATCGGTAGTCTTTGAATAGTCTCTGCATATGCCACTCAATCAGTAGGGACAAAATTGAAATAAAAGTTGCAATTTGTTATTTATAATGGTAGGGTAAAAAACAAACCTCAAACTTCTTTGTTGAGTTTTAATATCTCTTAGAAATGATATTTTCATGTAATCAAATCCATCCCTGTCCACCAAATAACCCTTAGAATCTATAAAACATTTCATCGAGAAAGGCACTTGTTTATACAAACTGTTCATAAAGTGGTGTATACGCGCGTGTGTATGTGTGTGTGTGTGTGTGTGTGTGTGTGTGTGTGTGTGTGAATGTATAAGTGTTAAGTATGTTTAAGACATGATACAGCTATGATTATGATATGAACAACTAACCTGGGAGAGGGGAGAGAGACAAAGAGAGAAGAACAATAACATAAGAAACAACTAATCTTCAATTACAGTGGGCTTGTATAAATGTGAATTTGTTCCTTGTGAGAAAGGTAGACTGGCTAGCATGTAAAGACTGTAAGGTCATTCCAGGGAGAGTTTAACATCTCAACATAGACTTACTATTTTAGATATCCATATAAAAGGACAACACCATACTAGAAAAGACCCTATAAACCCACGAACTAGGTGGTAGAACCTTAAAGGCGAGAAACTAGCAATATTTCAAGATAGAATGTATACAAAAGCACCTTGAAATTTGGAAGATGGAACCGATACTATGTGGGATAGAATGACAGGATGCATCACGAGAACATCGAATAAAGTTCTTGGAGAGTCAAAGGGAAGGGGGTTAGCATCTAAAGATACTTGGTGGTGGAATGAAGAGGTACAAGCTACAGTAAAAACCTAAAAAGGATTGCTTTAAGAAGTGGTAAACTGATAGAAGTGAGGAAAACTTCAAGACCTATAAATGTGCAAATTAGGAGGTTAAAAGGACAGTTAGAGTTGCTAAAATGAAAGCCTACAATGACTTCTACACCAAACTAGACACTAGAGAGGGAAAAAAATGTATTTATAAGCTTGCTAAGTCGAGAAAACGGGAGGCAAGAAACATTATCAGGTTAAGTGTATAAAAAGTGATGACTCTAGGGTATTAGTGAATGACGAAGAGATTAAGGAAAGATGAAAGAGCTATTTTGAGAAGTTGCTGAATGAAAAACATATGGATAACACAATTGAAGAAGAAATTGGAAGTTGCGATGAAACTAGAGAATACATATTCTATCAGAGAATAAGAAAGTCTAAGGTGGAATTTGCTTTGAAGAAGATAAATCCCAACAAGGCCTTAGGACCAGATGAGATCCCCATTGAGGTTTGGAAATGCTTGGGAGATGCAGGGGCATCTTGGCTTAGAAAAGATTTAATAGAATTTTAATGACTAGGAAAATGCCCGACGAATGGTGGAAGAGCATTCTAGTGCCTATATATGAGAATAAAGGAGATGTACAACAATGCAACAACTATAGAGGTATTAAGTTGATGAACCATACTATGAATCTGTGGGAGAGAGTGATGGAGCATCGCTTATGAGGCGCAACATCAGTGTCAGAAAATCAGTTTCAATTTATGCCTGGGAGATTAACTATGGAAGCAATTTATTTACTTAAGAGACTAATAGAAAAGTATAGAGAGAAGGAAAAAGATCTCCTTATGGTTTTCATTGATTTAGAGAAAGCTTATGATAGGATGCCTAGAGATTTTATTTGGTGGGTGCTAGAGAAGAAGGGAGTGACCAAGGGTTATATTGACGTGGTTAAGGAGATGTATGAAAAAGTGGTTACTACAATTAGATCACTGGCTGGAGAAACAATTGAATTCCCAATTACCGTAGGCCTGCACCAAGGGTTAGCCTTGAGCCCTTATTTATTTTCCCTAATTATGGATGAATTGACTAGACACATTCATGATGAGGTCCCATAGTGTATGTTGTTCACATATGATATTGTCTTGGTTGATGAGAATATATGGAATGCTATTTTAGCACCAGTGGAAGTAGAGACAATGATGTAGTAAAGATCGATGACCAGTAGAGTCCAAAGAGGGAACACTTTCGCTATCTAGGTTCAATGATCAGTAGAGATGGATAGATTGGTGATGACATGACCCATAGAATTAAAGTAGGCTGGCTTAAGTGGAGGAGTGCTTTCAGAGTATTATGTGACCAGAGAATACCAGCAAAATTGAAAGTAAAATTTTATAGGACAGCAATTAGGCCAGCTATGCTCTATGGGATAGAATGTTGGGCAACTATGAAACAACACATTAGAAAAGTAAGCGTAGCTAAGATGAGGATGCTAATGTGGATGTATGGTAAGGCTAGGAGAGATAGAATTAGAAATGAGTACATTAAAGAGCCTGTAGGAGTGGCACAGATTGAGGATAAGTTGAGGGAGAATAGACTTAGATGGTTCGTCCATGTGCAACAAAGACCTGTAGATGCACCTGTAGGAAAGAGTGATAAGATTGTAGTGTCTGGAATGGTTAGAGGGAGGGCCAGACCTACATTAACCTGGGAGTATGTAGTGCAACAAGATATGAATATATATAATTTAAGTGAGCATATAGCTCTTGATCGTGCAAAGTGGAGAAAGAGGATTTATACAGCCTGCCCCAACTGATTGGGACACAAGGCTTGGTTTGGTTTAGTTTGGTTTAGGGTTTCCAAAATCAAGGGGGGCTTGAGTCTCCCTTGTCCAATGATACACGTATGATAATTATTTTCATTTTCTTTTCTGAAATCAAAAGCCAAAAAAGTGGTTTTTAGTTTTCGTTTTCATAAAAAGAAAACAAAACTTTTTGTTACAGAATTTAAAAAAAAATTCTACTAGTACTCAAATGGGCCATTAACAATTACTACGCATTGAACTTTTTCTTCTTGTAATAAAAACTCATCCTTCCCTAACGGAGCCAATGGTTAGCAACTCATAGAGGAAAAATTCACAACAACTCATTGTAGACACCTCATTTTGTTGGCTATCATATTTAGGAGACCCATAGCTTGGTGGTTCACAATGATTGAAGAAGACTCGAAAAGGACTCATGGAAGTTAATTCTATCCCTCAAAATACTCAGAAAGTGGTATAAATGACCAAAATGACCCTAAAAGCCCAAACACTCCTAGATTTGGACCAAAAGTTATGGAAACATGCTACATCATAAGAAAAAAGTAATAAAAAGAGTTTTAAAGCAAAATTAGATAAAATCGTCAGCTCCCAGAGACCCCCGGAAGTCCCAGAAGTTCGCACAAGGTCACGTTGACTTGTTTGACCAAGTTTGACCAAAATCATCCGAATGTGCCCGAAAGTTCCGAGATCATCCTAGATCATATGAAAAATACTAAAACGAATTTTAAAAGCAAATTGGACAAAAACGTCAGCTCCTGGGAGGTCGCAGAGGTTCCTAGAACTTCCTAGAGGTCTTTGGTTTGACCGATTTGATCAAAAGTTGAATTTAAAATCAGAGCGATGTATCATTTTTCAAACATTTTTCATAGATACTAGAGGTCAATATATTTCCAATGGTATACTGCACATAATTTTTGGATTTGAAATGGATTTATTATGATTTTCTAAAAGTGAAAAAGGCGATCAAATTGGCTTTTATCACAAAAACCACAAAACTTTCCAAAGTTACCTGCATCCAAAATTTTTTGATGAAAATTAAACTCCATTACCTTTCCAACGGTATATCACAACCTCGGTTTGGAGTTCGTATGCCTTTTCTGTGAATTTCGGACGAAATAGGGCCTTTTTGCGAACACCGGAACCTCTGGGGGCCTAAACGGAATAATTTGGGCATCTGAGGGGCAGTGCCACAGCGGCACTGACCCAATGCTGTCGTGGCATAGGCCTAGTGCCTCCATAGCACTCTCCCCCAGAAGTCCATTTTTTGTAATTTTGTTTTGTGGCCCCAAATTGAATAATTGAAAACTAAAACGACGTAGTTTTGTGTTCACAGATGTTTGGGACCAATAGGAGCACTTTTTAAATCACAAACTCCCCCCCCCCCCCAAAAAAAAAAAATTGGCCTAAATAAACCCCCTTTAACTCCTCATTTGAGGGGTAGAAAAGAAAAGTTTATAGAAGTTGTAGAGAGAAAGTTGTAGAGATAAGGTTAGATTAGAAAGAAAGAGAGCTTTCTCCTTTGATTTTCAACAAGAAAGTGAGTTCCCAACCTTGTTTTTACTTCATTTCTCCTCTTTACTTCACATTCAATACATCCAACTACCATTTTTGTGAGCATTTATGAGATAGAAAGCTACTTCCATGTCCAAAGTCACTATATATAAGTAAAACACCAAGCTACAAGTCCAATATTTCAATGATTATCAATTATTGATTGTTATTTACTTGCTTGTTCATGCTATGTTCATCTCTTCTTATCTCATTTCTTTTTTTTTTAATTATTTTCCTTTGATTGCTTACTAGTTCATCATCATCTAGATGATGACATGATATTTGAGGTGAGTGAATCCTTATGGATAGTAGCTCTTATCCTCAAAAACATGTTTAATAGATGATGATTCTAACTTCAATACATTCCTATGTATTCTTGAAGTCATTTTCAAAATAGAGATAATGCTCTGCAACAATCTTGGAAGTTCCTGACGTGAGCTTGATGTTTATATTCCAAGTGGTTATAATCTCCATTTAGTGCTGGAATTGCACTCTCAAAACCTCCTTTTTAAAACCCCTCTTAAACCCCTCATTTTGACTTTAAGAAACAAAACATTTGTTTTCTCAAAATTGTCAAAACAGTGAGTTCTTCAAATTTAAAATGTCATTCTGAGTTCAATACTCAATGGATGATTACTAGACCACTTGGAAAGTCTTCCTAACTCATTAAAGAACACCCATGGTTTTTGGTTTGATTTAAAAATACTTGGAAAGTCTCCATTTTGACCCAAAAATTCCTTCCATACATTCTATTTTTCTGTCACAGCAGCTTTGGTTGACTTTCAACTTGTTTTTCAGAAAAACTTTACAAAGAGAGTGGTCCCAACTCATTTTTTCCTTGAACTTTAGTGTCTTGGGGAACTTTCTGTATAATTGGCTGCATCCAAAAACCGCCAAAGGTTTTTAAGCCCGAATGGAGTGTTGAGATGGGTTTGGGAGTGGCCGGCCGAGATAATGCGAAGGCCCATCGGGCTCAAGGGGTGAACATCATGCAGTTCAGAAAGACAAAGTTGTTGTCTAAAGTTTGGCAGAGTTAGATAGGTGAAGTCAGTCATGTACTGACCAATCAGGCACTATTATAAATGAATAATATCGAGTGTGGGAGCCCGATTAGGAGGATAAACTCATCGAGCACCGGACTTACATGAATGGGCATTGGTAAGGACCAGAGCCCGATGGATAATATTAGTGATAGGCATGACGATCGGACATCATGTTAGGAATGAATGGTAAAGGCCAGTTACATAAGCCCGATTGATCAATAAGCCTTCATAAGACTGATCGGGCATGAAAGTCAGAAAGAATGACAAGTAGAGGTTGCTCATGCCCGATTTGACTGAAGATGTGATAACGCAAGCCTAATAAGCCAAACTTGTAAGGCGTTCCACTCTTAGCTGTCATAGTGGCATCATCCTAATTTTAAGGAAGCAGAGTCCATTTGGGAAAGGAATCTGATCACGTCTAGCTGATATGGAAGGCTAATCCCTAAAATATTGGGATTGGTTCAATTAGGATTCAGATTAGGCAGGACTTGGAGATTAGGAAGGATTCTACAATCAATCAACCTGCTTGGAGCGCAAGTTAAGGAGTCCTTGCCTTATCAGAATTGCTCAGGGCCGCTATAAATCAGCAGGAAGGCTAAGCAATCAAACCACTCCGTGTCATCTCGACAAACCGCATTCAACAGCACTCATATAGCATTCAAATCTGTGTTATCAATCGTTTTGCATCCATAGCAAATAGGTTTGTACTTTTTGTTATTGTTTTTCATTCTTTCGACAAATCAGAGCATGTTCGGATCTCGTTCTTTAGTTATATGTTTTATTCTCCAAACACTTAATAAAATCTGTATTTTATTAATCGTTTATGATTGTTTACCTAGTAAACCTTGGCATTTTTTGGCTTGTGCGCTCAATACTGCCAAAGGATTTTTGATGAGGGTACTTTCTTACTCATCACACACAACCACTTTATTTAGAAGTCAGATCCTAAAGCCTTAAGTATCACTCACTCAAGCAGATTGGAAATTAGTTAGCACACACACACACCGAGCCTGTTTATCTCTGGCACGCCCGCGTAAAACTATAGCAAACATTTTTGGCACACCCGGTGCGACACATAGTGTCAAGACATGCCTCGAAAGAAAGACAAATAGACCAAAAAAAATGGACAGGACGACCTTGCCGTCATTGACCCACCAGAGGATGAGAGCACTGTCCATTCCCCAGTAGAAAGTGCCTTGACTCTAGAGGCAATGTCAGAACTCATAAGGCGAACTGTGGAACAAATGAGGCAAGACTATAACGCACTCCTAGGTTATATGGGAAATTTTCAAACACTAGTTGAACAGATGGCCGAGATATAAAGAGACCAAGATAGGCTGATTACATCAACAGAGACAACACACTCCAAGTTGGACGGCCTAACTGATATGATAGGCCGGCTCATAACTGTTTATGAAGCTAAGGGCAATAAAGAGCAGGCCAATGGATCAGACTCTAGCGTATCGTAGGTGTTCGATAAGCTAAAGGACCTAATTCCAACTATATGGGATTTTGTAGATGTATTCTAGGACATTAAAGGATTCCATCAAAGAGAGAAATAGACTTCTGTATGGAACTAGTACCTGGCACGTTACCGATATCTATAGGATGGCACCAATTGAGATGTTGGAACTGAAGAAGCAAGTTCAGGAACTTGAAGATTTAGGATTTGTTCACCTGGGTATGTCACCTTAGGGAGCACTAGTTCTATTTGTGAAGAAGAAAGATGAAACACTTCGACTCTGTATAGACTACAGGGAGTTGAACAAGGTAATGATTAAGAATAGGTATCCACTTACTCAGATAGATGATCTATTTGACCAATTGCAAGGATCAAGTATCTTTTCAAAGATCGATCTACATTTGGGATATCAACTATTGGTTCGACCGGAGGATGTGTTGAAGATTGCATTCAAGATGAGATACGAGCATTGTGAGCTTCTAATTATGCCTTTTGGATTGATGAATGTGCCAGCAGTATTCATGGACTTGATGAATAGAGTATTCAGACCATATCTAGATCAATTCATTATAATGTTCATCGACGACATCTTGATCTACTTAAAGATGGAGAAGGATCACAAAGAACACTTAAAGATTGCTTTGCAGATGCTTCGAGAGAGCAAGTTGTATGGCAAGTTCAGCAAGTGCGAATTCTGGCTACGATCAAATTCATGGGACATATTATATCTCAGGACGGTATCTCTGTGTACTCATCTAAGATTGATGTAGTTTTAAGCTGGAACAAACTAACCAATGCGACAGAGGTCAGAAGTTTTCTTAGTATACTAGGATATTATAAGATATTTATCAAAGAATTCTCCAAGATTACAGGACAATTGATGAATTTGACGAGAAAGGAGATAAAGTAAGAATGGACAGATAAGCATGAACATCCATTTTAGGAGTTAAAAAATAGATTGACTTCTGCACCAATACTTGTGATACCCAAGAGTGGAGAAAGGTATATGATCTACAATGATGCATCACACCAAGGATTTGGTTGTGTGCTAATGTAAGACAGAAATATGATTGCGTATGGATCAAGACAATTGAAGGTACATGAGAAGAATTATCCGACGTATGATCCGGAATTAGCAGTAATAGTGTTTGCATTAAAGATTTGGAGACACTATCTCTATGGAGATAAGTTTGACCTGTTTTTCGATCATAAGAGCTTGAAGTATTAATTCTCTCAGAAGGAGTTGAACATGCGACAACGAAGATGGATGGAGTTACTTAAGGATTATGACTTTGGATGGAGGTACTTAAGGATTATAACTTTTCATTGTAATACCATCTAGGTAAAGCAAATGTCATAGCCAACACTTTGAGTCATAGACCTCGACTAGTAATCACTTCGTTATTAATTCGAGAAAGGAAAGCATTGGAAGTTTTAACCGAATTCGATCTTCATCTAGTGAAACCAATGGAAGGACAACATCTTGGATGTCTTATGGTACAACTAATTTTGATCAGCTGTATCATGGAAGCTTAATAGACGATGTAGGATTTGAAGTTATCGTTCGCAAAGATGTCAACAAAGGAACCAGAGGTTTGGAGTATTGGTACAAACGGAGCATTACAATGTAAGGGTAGACTCTGCATACTTGACGAAGAAAATCTCTGAAAGAAATAATGGATGAAGCACATAAGTCACGGATGACTATGCAGCCGGGAAGTACGAAGATGTACAAGGATTTGAAGATCAATTTCTGGTGGGAAGGAATGAAGCGAAAAGTATCTAAGTATGTAGCTTAATTTCTTACTTATAAACAAGTAAAGGTAGAACATCAGAAATCACTTGGATTACTGCAACCATTACTGATTAACCAATGAAAATGGGAACACATCACCATTGATTTCATGGTAGGTTTGTTGAAGTCACAGTAGAACCACGACACTATTTGGGTAATTATGGATCGACTTACGAAGACGGCACATTTCATTGCCTACAGTATGACATATCCAGTGGAATGCTTAAGCCAAATGTATATCCAACACGTTGAATGGTTACACGATGTGCCTGTTTCTATCATGTCAGATCGTGATTCGCGCTTTACTGCGGAGTTCTCCAAGAGTCTCCAAACAGCGATGGGAACTAAACTGAACCTGAGTTCAGCTTTCCATTCGCAGACCGATGGGTAGACCAAATGAGTTAATCAAGTGATGGAGGATATGCTACGTGGTTGCATTATCTTGGGAGATGCACTTTCCATTGATCAAGTTTGCCTACAATAGTAGTTAATATATGAACATAGGGATGGCGCCGTTTAAAGATTTATACGGAAGACCTTGTCGATCGCCGCTATGTTAGACTGAAGTTAGAGATACTCAACTTCTTGGGTCAGAAATGGTATGAGAAGCCAGTGAGAAGATCCAGATTGTACGTGAGAAGATGAAGATAGCTCAGGCGACCCGACACTAATTATACCGACAAGCAACGCAACGATTTGGAATTCGTAGTAGGAGATCACATGCTGCTCAAAGTTTCACATTTTTTAGGGATTGTTCATTTTGGTCAAAAGAGAGGCAAGCTATCACCATGATTCATTGAACCATTTGAGATTCTAGAGCATACTTGCGTATCGACTCGCATTGTCGCCAAAGATGTCAGGAGTACACCACATCAGTATGCTACAGAAATGTGCTCACAACCCAGTGCATAAGATTAACTTCGAGGATGTTGAAGTCAATGATAACATTACATTCAATGAAGGACCAGTACGGATTCTAGATCGAGGAATGAAGAAGCTCATGAACAAAGAGATTCCGTTAGTGAAGATTCAATGGAAGCATCATGATGAAGGAGAAGCTTCGTGGGAACTAGAGTCAGAGATGCGAGAAAAGATTCTGTTTTTGTTTTAGATCTTGTTTGTTTTTGATTTCGAGGACAAAATCCTTAATGAGTGGTGGATGATCTAATACCCTATATTTCCAATAATTATTAATACAAAGAGATTCTATATACTTTCCTTGACCATACTTGAAGCTTTTCTCTCAATCGATCGAAGTCCTTTCAAGCGATCGAGCATTTCTGAGTTTAAGCGATCGAACCATGTTCAATTGATCGAAACCCTACCAACATACATTTATGATGTGTGTAGACACCCCAATTTTGACCAATCGTCAAATTTAGTGGATGATTACCTCTAGAAAACCTATGATGACAATGACCGACAGAATTCGAAGATCTTTAAAGTGATTTAAGTTCTTCAAAAAGTTCTTCAATCTCGATAAAATTTTTAAGGAGAGAGAGAGAGAGAGAGAGAGAGGCAGGGAATTTTTGATGTGCAATATGTATAAAAAAATCAGTCTGAAAAATAAAATTAAAAATAAAATGGATGTTGTTTTGTTATAAAATGAAAAATAAAAGAATTTAAAAAGTAGAAGAAAAAGGAAAAGAAAAAGAATATATATATCTGTATATTCCATATATGTGTATATATACATAAATAAAAAAAAAAAAAGGAAGGAAGTCTATTAAGGACGGCACGCGACAAAGCCGGTGGCACCCAGTGAGTGCCGTGGATAAGTCCGTGACTGCCGCGGCTTATAACAGACTGCTTTGTTTCAATACATATTGAATGCCATGGCACATGGGTTTTTGACCCAAATTTCCTAAACTCCCCTGAGATTGGTCTATATAAGGGGATGCTCATCTCCCTTATAAGAGTGGTGGAAATATATTTGAAGGAGATACATAATTAAGAGATTTTACAGAGAGAAAGAAGAGAATTGAGGAAGAAATCTTTGAAGGAGTTTGAAGAGCTTGAAGAAGAATTTGAAGAATTTGAAGAACTTGAGGATTTTCACCAAAACAAGAACAAAAACCTGAGGTTATTGGAGGTAATCCTCTAATCTTAATTAGATTTTAGTCTAAAATTCAATCATAATTCATAGAACTCTAGGACCTTTTGCACAATTTTCAAAAAGTCTCTTCCCACCTCATTTCATCACACACCACTTGAATTGTGATTGAATTTTAATCTATTTGTTGATTTGGATCTAGTCAATCAAGGATTGAGTTTTATAATAAGCCCTTTTAAGAGAAAATTTGCTTTGAATCATCAATTTAGTTTGAATTTTCTTTCATTTGTTCATTTTTGATTATCAGTATAGTTTGATCTCCAAGGACCATTATCTTGGGAGGAGAATTGAATAAATGAATTTAAATTCCTCAGGGATCATGTAATTGAAAAAGGAATTAGATGTAAAACTAGTTATTTTCATGAATTAATTATTGGATTCAAGTGAATTCAAGTGTCTTGAGTTCATAGGATTGAGTAGGTCCTTGAGGTTTTCTTGCTAGATCCTCAACATGAGATCTATGATGGAGATCCTCTAAGGCTATGTACATGAATTTCTTTTGTATTTTATTGTTGTTTCCATGACCATAATCATACTTGATCTAGATTCTATATAGAATTATAAATCAAGTTTGATTCAAATTATGAACACCAATTCAATAATGGAGCATTGAATTCATTAACCAACTGTGATCAAAGATTTTTAATTTAATCATGATCCATTGGAGTTGAATGAGGCTAATTGGAATGTGTTCATAATACAAAGATCTACCACTATAATTTTCTTGTTGGTGAGATTTCATAGTTAAAATGGTTTGATCTTAGGAATCATGAACTAGTTACTCTCTATCCAAAATTTCAGAACAGTAAGTTTTGATTTGAATAAATCAGAGCCTTAATCAAACATTTTTTACTTCAAATAATTTTTTCTATAAAGTTAAATGTGTTAGTGAGATCCCCTAAAAAGATTGAAGCAATTCAAAGTAGTTTACTATTTGTAGAAAAATCACACAAAATCTTTAGACAGAGAGTTGATAAAATCTGAGTAGTGTCTGATCTTGGTCCAATTCCCAGAGATTGGATTGTTTGATCTTTGATTTTCTTTTTGGGTTAGAAGCTAGACTCACTGAGGCACATCATATCCAAAAATCATTAAGATCAAACCATGGGAATTATGATTTTCCTATTTTTGAAAGTCAGATCTACTCTCTGCAATTCCTGAATTCTGTTACAGTTTTGATAAACTTTGTAAATGATGATCCAAATGACCTTTTTATGACTACAGACTTAAAGCATTTTTTGATTATGATTAATTGAACTCGAACCCAGAGGCTAAATGATCCAAAACAATGAATAGTTCATAGTTTGTTCTTGTTCTTGTTCATGTTCATATATTCATCCATGTGTATTGATTCTTGTAATTAGGACATTTGTTTGCATTGTGCTAAGTTATAATTAGTTGAATCTAGTCATGGGTTCCTTGAAAACATGTTGGGATTGTATCATCTCTATATGGACATTACATTGGCTCCTAGTTGAGACTTGTATATCTATAGAGGTGTTATGATTTCAACAAATTGGAAGGGATTCACGATTTGATCCACTTTCTTCATGCTTATAAGGTTTAGGATAGGAATTGAGCATAATATTTAGGATTTGTTATTATATCTCGTTCAAAGCATGTGGACTAACCCTTTGTTTTGTAGCATTATGGAGGTACAATTTCTTGACTCTTTTCTTTAGTTTATTTTATTTCTTTATTTTATTTCTTGATTCTATAGAGGTTAGCATTATGGATGTACACTTAGTACAATCAATATATCAACAAACATAATGTATATATCTATGTATTAGTTGAGGGCATGCTTGATAGTTAATTCGATTACAAGGATGTTGAGTAGAGGCCTATCATAAGATAGGATGAGAAGGGGTATTTTAGTCCGTCGGGCTCCTTCCCCGTTCATTCCATAATCTCTGGACCTAGAAATCTCTGGTTTACAAAAGATCAGGTTGCTTTCAAAATGGTTTCTTAATTTTCCTTTAAAAAAATTAAGTGGTGACTCGTATTTGAATTTGAAATTTGAAAAAGTTTAAAAAGCGTGGTTAGACTGCGATACCCACAACGTGATCCCCACTTCAATCGATCAAATTGGTCTCAATCGATTGAACCTGGCCGATCTTCTCTCAATCCATTAAAGTTGCTTCAATTGATCGAACGCGCCTGGATATTTCATCTCAGTTCACGTAAACATTGCTACCTACCCTTCCTTCTCCTATATATATGTGTATGTGTTACATTTATGTGTGAGGGGTTTCTAAACCTAAAGAAATTAGAGAGAGAGAGAGAGAGAGACAGAGAGAGTTGTGTTTGTTGATATATATACCACACACATCTATACATTTATATACATATACATAGATATCTATATATATACAGTCAGAGAGAGAGAGTGACAGAAGAAGAGGAGAGAGACAAAAGAAGAGAAGGGAAAAGGAGATAGAGGCGGAGAGAGAGAAGGCGAAGGCAGAGGCAGAGAAAAGAGAGGAGGAGGAGCCATTAAAACTTAAAGTTGAAACTCAAGCCAAACATGCACTTATGATCTTTTGGTGAGTTCCTAACTCACTCGATAGCATTAGAATAATGTTTTACAAGTATTTGGACGTAAATATTGACCCCAAACACCCCCTAGCACCTCTGGACATTCATTGTCCAGGACTGCTGAAGAAGACGACTCTCGAGCGATTGAACTGAGTTCAATCAATTGAACCTTTAATCGATCGAATGGACTTCGATCACTTGAAACTCACTTTTCTCAATCGATTGAAATGTTTTAAACCGATCGAACTTTAACAGAATATGGTTGTTCTCTTTGAGGTTGTTAATCCAAATGATTATTTGTTTAAAGCGATTTTGTGTTTTTATTATGCGATATTGTGGATTATTGAGGTAATGCAATACGATAATGAGATGGAGATGATATGGTGAGTAACGAAGTAAGGTTCGAAATGTTAGTAATAATACAATGCGATAAAGAGATAAGGTTTTAGGTTTAACGGTGGGTAACTTTGAACCTAGTGACTGAGTCAGTGGGGTATTAGGTACTTTCAATGTGGTATTTAGTCGAGCGTATGATTCACTCAGGTTAAATTCAATAAGCGATTAATAAGGATTTGACCAAGATCATGGGAGCTATGGGTGTATAGTACTCGCAAGCATTCTTAAAATTGGTGAACAGTAAGAGTTCTTAAAAGTGGTGAACAATGTCCATAGACTAGTCGTTATATGAGAATGATGTATAGTGTTCACAAGAGTTTGTAAAAGTAGTGAACAAGAACACTAGTATTTCGTGATGATATAATCAGTTCATGGTAGTCAGTCGGGGTTGGTATAGTCAATCTTAAAGTTGGAAGATGATAAGAATCGGATAATGATGGGTCTGAATGAAAGAGGAAAAGATATTATTAGTATCACTACTTTATATCATGCATAACTGGTAAGGACTTTATACCTATGATACTATGGGAGTTTTTATTCACATAGCTAAAGTAAGCTAATGGTGTTTATTCCTGGACATTCCCCGTCCAAACTACCCTGTCTCTATTAATGCAGGTGTAGAGCCTACAATGATGGCTACTACCCGGAGTTGGATTATGCAGAGGGTCGCCATACTAATGATGATTATGCTAGGGGAGATTACTACGCTGATGACTATCCTTACGCCAACTAGAGATGAAGTTATATCTAATTTATATTTCTATTATTTTTCTTGAACTTTATTAGTAAGCGGGTATTTGGGTATGTGTTGTCTCTAGACTTTTTGTGATCCTGAGGACCACTCTGATATTGTAATGGATAGAATTGTTATTATATATTCAGTTTATTTACTGTTCTTGTTGCTTCTAGTTGACTAGTACTGTGTAGTGTGGGCAATTTAGTGACATTCACCCGTCATTCCCTATGGACCCAAAAAGAATATTTCTTTTTTTCCATTTTTGCTACTCTGGGGCGTGACAACAATTTATTAAAGAAAATGTAAAATCCCTAAACAAAACTGATTCTAACTTTACTAAAAGTACTTCCGTAAATGCTCCACATTCCAAGGGTATGATAGGTCCTGCCCTTCTATTGTTTCTAACCAATAAGTTCCTGGTCGGTTGACCCGGGTAACCCCATAGGGTCCTTCCCAACTTGGCCCTAATTTCACATGGCTCGCGTTCTTGGTGGACTGGTTAACTGCTTTGAGGACTAGATCTCCCACCTGGAAGTAGTGGTACTTTACCCTTTTATTATAATACTGTAAGACCCTCTACTAGTAGGCTTCCATTTTGAGGTATGCTTTATCCCTTCTTTCCACTACAAGGTCGAGTACCCCTCTAAGAGCACTTTCGTTCTCCTGGCTGCTGCAGTAGTTGGCCACTCGATCAGGACTACCACCTCATAGCCATAGTTAAGAGAGAATGGGGATTCTCCAGTAGCCTCTTAGGGTGTAGTCCGATAAGCCTATAGAAGACTCTGAAGCTCTTCTGCCCAGAGTCCCTTTGTTACCTCAATTCTCTTCTTGATGGATTGCAAGATGGTATGATTGGTTACCTTAGTGTGCCTGTTGGCTTAGGGGTGCTCGGGAGAGGAGTACTAGTTGGAGATTCCATAGCTGGAGCAGAACTACCTGAAGATTGGCATGTCAAACTATTTGCCATTATCACTGACTAGAACCCGGGGAATGCCAAACCTACTGAGTATATTCCCTTCCACAAAACTTTCCATCTTCTTCTCAATGATTGTGTCCAATGGCTCGGCCTCTGCCCACTTGGTCAAAGTAGTCGATTGCTATAATGGCAAACTTGACCTGTCCCTTGGCCATAGGGAGTGGTCTGACTAGGTTGATACCCCATTGAGCGAATGGCCATGGACTGAGGATTGGGGTCTATTTTTTTCCAGGAGCTTGATCATGCTTGCATATCTCTAGCATTTATCACACCATTTTATATAGCCTTTTGATTCCTGAGCCATAGTGGGCTAGTAGTACCCTAACAGTAGGGCCCTTTGGGATAAGGCTCGACCTCCGATATGGCTTCCATACACTTCTTTGTGAATTTCTTACAAAATACTCTCAAGCTGAGTTAGGTGAATGCATCGGAGGTATGCAATGGTGAATCCCCTCTTGTCGAGTATTCCATTAGCTAGGTAGTACCTCGCTGCCCGGCATCTGATCCGCCAGGCTTCAGGCTTCTCGGATGGGAGGTTCTGCCCTTGAAAAACATTACTATTGGGTCCAGCCAACTAGGAATTACATCAACTAAGTCTATCTCCATGCCTTTTAGAATGGACACACTGGGTTCGGATAGGTACTCTACCTTGATTCCTTGAAGGTCTGATTCTGACGATGGTGCTAGGCGAGCCAACTGATTGGCTTGTGCGTTCTCTTCCCTCTGGATCTGTGTGCTAGACAACCCTTTGAGCTCACTAGTAATCTTTCTGACTAGGACCAGGTAGGCCAGCATACTATCCTCCCGAGCCTCATACTATTGTAAAACTTGATTTACCACTAATTGAGAGTCACTCTGCACCTCAATCTACCGAGCGCCCATTGCAGTGGCCAATTGTAGTCCGACCAATATGGCTTCATACGTTGCCTCGTTGTTGGAAGCTTAAAATCCAAACCTAAGGGCGTACTCCAGTCGAATCCCTTTGGGCGTGATGACTCCAACCCTACTGCCTGTTTATTTGAGGACCCATCAACATAGAGTGCCCAGGCCAAGATTTTAGGCTGCAGGTCGGGCAATAGATTGGCTAGGATACACTCCTCGACTGGTTCTTCTGGGTAGGTGAACTCGACAAGAAAGTCTGTAATGGCCTGTCCTTTGATCGCTGTTTGAGGTCGGTAGAGAAGTTCAAACTCTTTCAATTCCAGTGCCCATTTCATGAGTCTCCTAGATATCTCAGGCCAGCACAGGATCTTGAACAGTGACTGATCCATGAGGATGCCTAAAATTACAACGGAGTCTCCGGGCTGAAGTGATAAGGATGAAGGCCAGCTTTTCTATGCACGAATATATGTTTTCTGTGCCTTAAAGTGCTCGACTAGTATAGTACACTGGGTATTGGATCCCAAATTTTTCTCTAACCAGTGTCGAGCTAACCACCGAGGGTGATACGGCCAGGTACAAGAACAATTCTTCCTTTGCAATGGGCATTAAGAGTAAAGGAGGTGAGCCCAGGTACTTTTTGAGTTCCTGAAAGGCCTTCTCGCACTTTTTCGACCACTCAAAGGCCTTGCGCAGGATTTTGAAGAATGACAAACACTGGTCAGTTGCTTAGGACATAAATATGTTCAATGCTGCCACCCGTCCTGCCAGACTTTGAACTTCCTTAGCTGATCTGGGCGATCGCATATTGATAATGGCCTGAAATTTTTCTAGGTTAGCCTTAATTCACCGTCTGCTGACTAAGTGTCCCAAGAATTTCCCGAACGAGACACAAAGTGTGCACTTTGATGGATTTAACTTCATCCGAAAACTTCTTAGGATGCTGAATGCCCCAGCCAAGTGCTCGAGATGGTCGGGCTCGTCCCAACTCTTAACCAAGAGGTCACCAATGTATACATCCATAGTCTTTCTGATCAAATCCCTGAACATATGATTGACCAATTGATGGTAGATTGCTCTCGCATTCTTGAGTCTGAAGGGCATCACTTTATGGTAGCATGTTCCCTGATCAGTGATGAAGGAGGTCTTTTCTTCATCATCGGGATGCATACAGATTTGGATGTACCCCGAGTAGGCATTCATGGAGGAGAGGTATGAGTGACCTGCCATTGCATCTACTAGAAGATCTATCATGGGTAGTGGATAGCAAAATTTAAGACAGGCCTTGTTTAGGTCGGTAAAATCCACGGTCAACCTCCACTTTCTGTTACTCTTCTTGACTAAAACAACATTAGCCATCCAGTCGGGGTACTGTACTTCACAGACTGACTTTGCTTTGAGGAGCTTCCCGACCTCCTCGCGTACTGCTTCCTGTCTTTCAGGGACCATTCCCCTCCTCTTCTTCTAAACCAGGTAGAAGCTCGGATCAACATTGAGTCAGTGGGACATGACCCAGGGATCAATTCTAGGCATGTCTTCGTGGCTCCACATAAAGACATCTTGATTTTGTCTCAGGAATTGGACTAGCTTTTCTCTGAGGTATGGTTCTAAGAGAGTGCCAATACTGACAAACTAGTCAGGAAATTGGGGGTCTAGTAATACTTGGCTGAGTTCTTCAACTGGGCTGACTTCGTCCCTAATGTCCCTTAGGTCCATCGCTTCAACGTTCATTGCTTCAGAAATTGCATCCTTATACAAGGAACTGACATATCAGCTCTGGGAAGTGGCTTGGTCTCCTCTCAAGCTCCTCGATCCCTGTGGGGTCGGGAACTTGACGATCAAGCTCTAAGTTGACATGATCGCTCTTGACTTGTTAAGTGTTGGTCTCTCAAGAATGACATTGTAAGCAGATAGGGCCTCTACCATAACGAAGTTTATAAGCATGGAGACCTGCTATGGGTAGGTCCCCATTAGAATTGTTAGCTCGATCATCCGGAGCGGTTGTGTACTGGATCCATTGAATCCCACCAATGGAGTGATAATTGGTTGGAGCCAGTCCTTTAATATTCTAAACTGATCAAATACTAAAGCAAAAGAGTATGTCAGAGGAGCTTCCTGTGTCCACGAGTACCCTCTTGACCATGTAATTGGCAATAGAGAGCATTACCACCAGTGGATCATCATGGGGCTAGTACAAATCTCAGATATCACCGAATGAGAAGGTCAGGTTGTCGGTCAGAGGATAGTTGACTGGTTGGACTTGCACGACATCCACTTGGGATGTTTGGGCACCATGCCTCTTCTATGCTGACTGTGAGTCTCCTCCGCTCGATGTACCTTCGGAGACCACATTGATATAGCTGATGGGTTGTTGTTGCTCGGGAGCCTGGGCATCCTGTCACTAATGTCTGTCTTTGGTGACAAACTTGGCTAGATGACCATGCTTAATGAGTTTCTTTATAATAATTTTGAGTTTAAAGCAGTCCTTAGTGTCATGTCTGTGATCTTTGTGGTAGCTGCAATACTCATCCTGATTTCTTTTCTCGAGTAGGCTCTTCAACTTGGTTGGTTTCTTGAGTAGCTTCTGAGCATGGTGGCAACCATGACTTCTTGGATGGGTCAAAAAAAGTGGCATGAAGGCGATCGGGGTCTAATCTTGGCCACCCCTTTTCCGATCCTATTTCTATTTCTGTTTCTTTACCAAGCCCTTCTCAGAGCCTTCACATTTCTATTTGGCTTTCGGGGATGCGTCTTTCATAAGGTTTGAACGTTTGGACTTCAAGAACTCTTCAGTGTTGATGTACATTCCAACCCTTTCTAAGAGTTCAACCAAGGTTACTGGTCATTGTCAGTGGAATGACGCGGTGACCTTAGTGTTCTGAACCCCCGAGCAGAAGGCTGTGATTGTGACCATCTCATTTAGGTCATGAATCTAAAGATTTTGCTGGTTGAACAGATCGACATAATCCTTCAAGGATTCTTCCTTTCACTTCTTGATAGTGAGTAGATTGGTGTTTAGCTACGATCGACTAAGCATACCCATGAACTAGCTGATGAATAGCATACTGAGTTCTTTGAAATTATCAACTGATCGGGGCCAAAGGGAAT
Organism: Hydrangea macrophylla; assembly: GCA_033977485.1. NCBI lineage: Eukaryota > Viridiplantae > Streptophyta > Magnoliopsida > Cornales > Hydrangeaceae > Hydrangea > Hydrangea macrophylla. The sequence continues at coordinate 44,355,398 of CM066984.1, read as the reverse complement.
GGAACCACAGTGTAGTTGGGCCCTCTAGAGTGCTAGAAAAGGCCTAGCATTATAGTTCATTGTCATTGGTTGCTAGTGCCATCTGAGCTTTATAGATCCTGATTTGGTTGATCGGACATCCTAAGCTGTCATAAGATTCGAGATGAGGCTGTTTGAATTTGCGTGGAATGATAAATCCCCTAAACCGGTCGGTGAACGGCGACTCAGTCTCTATGTTGGTATAATCGCGACTTGGTTTTCGGCCTAGCTTCTCGATCTGTTTCTCCAAGTCATTGATGTCGGCTTCCAGGTCATCCCGACTAGTATCTGTATGGTAGGTCGGGTTGGAGGAAGAGGCTTCCTCCTCAAAGTGTGATGCCCTCAAGAATAAGGCTCGACTTTGAATCTAGTTTATCGTGTGCCTAAGGTCGCTTCGGCTCCTATTTTGGTGACCCTAGGCTAATTCTCGAGTTATGCGCTCTTGCCTTTTTATCCTGGTAGCACGCCTATTGTTGATGATGTTTTTGGCATCCTCCACGTAACCCAGGTTGGCCCGGGAATGTTGTCAGGTTTGTATTAGATCCCGACTGTGCTCATCGTTCTCGAGCTGTACCATAGCTTGTGGAGACTTAAGCCTTTCTCGGGAACGCTATCGGGTCTGCATTGGTGCCTGACCATACTCAACGTTCAAGAGCTGTACCTCGGCATACAGAGGTTTATACTGTTGGGCTAGCAGGGCTTTAATCTGTTGTTGGGTTTGACGCTAACCCTCGAGAAGTTGGGTAAGAGCCGTAGTGATTAGAACAGGGCTCATGGGGGCTGTCGGCTCCGGGGCTGGTGGATCCACATGACTGATCAGCGGGGCAGCCTTCTTAGTCTTACAAGGAGCCATGGCGATTACTCAAGATATTTGTTTCTGGAAAATTGTCAAAGTTTCCTACAGACTGTGACATTCTGATAATTCCTAAATTCGATGTATCATAAGAAAAAGAAGACAATAGAAATTTGTATGCAGTTCGACCATGTTAACGAAGAGACCTACATCCACCTGGTGTGTTTGAGCACTTTCACTATGTTATAAAATAGCCGGTGACCTTTAGTGAACCAACAATAAACTAGAGCTACCAGAGGTCGGCTGAGCAGTCTACATAAAGCTAGGTTAAGTATCGTGTAGAAAATTAATTTATCATTCAATTGATCCCCCCATGTAGGAGGCGAGAGCCCTCTTTTATACTTGCAAGAGACCCCCTCATACATGGAAACTGTAATGCTAAGGTAATACAATTTGATTAGGCTTGATACACATGAATTGTGCAAGTTTCCTAATGAGATTAGGAAACTATCTCTTCTTGCCAATTGTCTTTCAGTGCCAGCAGTGACTTTCCAAACAGAATCATGGGGGATTATGGTATTATTAACGGAATCATCCTCATCATCATACCACCAATCTTCTTCTTCTTCCATCATTGCAATGAGATCATCGTCTTTCAATTCAAGGTTTTTGACGGACTCCACCAATTCTTCTATCGGCTTCGTGCTTACTTCCTCGGTGACTGCTTCTATGGGCTTTTCTTCTTCATACCAGATTAAGTCATCAGTGATGGTATCAGGATCCCACCATTCAATTGTGAGATTTTCATCTGCTATCTTCTCTTTAAAAGCTAGTTCTTCTTCAACCTACTCTTCTTCTTCCACATTCCTTAATGTACAAATTACAGTATTTTCTGGGAGCTAAACATCCACTGTTGGTTGATCTAACGATGTGATGTAGACCTTCGGGTTATAAATCTGATACCCTCCTCTACAAAGTTGACATTTGGCAGGTTTCCCTTATGATTAGGGAGAGGATGCTTCTAAACATTTGTCTGAGTGGGAGGAGAGGAGATGACTCATTTTTTAATCAAATCTTCAATCTCATGGCGAAGCCTTTAGCATCTATCTATGCTATGTCCACGACCTTGATAAAAGTCATAATAGAATTCAGTTTTGAAACCCGGTGGAAGTGGATTAGGCTCTGGCTTGGGTTCTAATTGATGTAAATACCCGTTTTCTAGCATTCTCTCAAGTGCGGTTCTAAGCGACATTTCCAAATCAAAAAATTCTCTTTTCTCTTTCATCTGCCTCTGGTTTTGATTTCCTCTTACATTAGCCATGCTTCGACGCTCTTTCTGAAAAGGATGAGGAGATAGCGTATTGATATCAGCAGACTGGCCTTTCTGTACCGATTGTTCATGTTCTCTTTCTTGATTTTTCCATCCCTGATGACATCCTCTATTAAAGTCCCCACATCAAATAGTTGTTCAAAGCTCACGATGGACTGATACTCTAGCCTCTCTAAGTACTCAGGCTGTAGATTTTTGATGATCATTCAGACTTGATCCTTTTCTGTAGGCCTGCTAGTCATCCGAGCAACGTTAGCCCTCCAACGAGTAAGGAAACCTGTGAAGGATTCCCTATACTCCTATCTAGTGATTTCTAGATCTCTTGCAGTTACATTAAATGACTGGTTGTACGAATACTGGGCCATGAAAGCTTTGGCCAATGCCTCCCAATCCCTAGTTATGGCTGGTTCTAGCATTAGGTACCATGAAAGTGCTGCACTACTCAAAACTCTTGGAAATAACAGAGCAAAGAAGATGCCATTAGGCTGCAAACTTCCTACATAAAGCCTCAGGTGGCTCTTCAGATTTTCGGTTCCATTGAAGAATTCAATATGCGACATCTTAAACTTCTCTGGGAGTTTGGCTTTTGGAGCATCATACAACACCTCAACGTCGAATATATTCTCATCCACCCCTTTGCTTTTTCTGATCACGCGTTTTAGTTTGTCAATTTTGGCCAACTTGTCTTGGGTTTCATGATCTAGCTGAACCTTTGGTTGAATTGTCTCTCCAAAGTCTTTTTCCTCATGATTCACTAGAGGCATGGTGGTAGCAGATTAGTCAGTTGCTCAATCATTCTCATCATAGTGGGAAGCTGCTCTCGATTCTGCTCTCTACTCTGATCCAACACTGCTTGCATTGCGGCCAACCTGGCTTCTATATTAGCTTCGTATACCATATCCTCAATCCTAGTTGACTCCGCTCTTCCTTCCTCAAATCCTGATCTGATCAAATGACTGTTTGGAGCCCTGACACAAGAGGGAGTGCAACTTTTTGGTCCTATCTTCTCTTCTGGTTTATTAGGGATTTTAAAATAATCGGGTATTTTTATTTCAAAAGAATTTTGACAAGCGGGGGTATTTGTAAAATACAACCGCGCTATAATAAAGAAATACACTCATTTAGTCTACAACTCCCTTGCAAATCTGCAATTTAGATTACAATGCCAGCTTTACGTAAGATGATTAATCTATGATAAGTTGTATTATTTTAGCTATAATTTGCACAGATCACTGCTTGCTGTGTGGAGAAATGAATAAGCAGGATGAAAGGGATGCTTGTTTTTTAAGGAAGACAATTCAAACATGAAAAGCGAGTCTCGAGTGATCGAAGATTCCTCAAGCGATTGAGAGTTCAATCGATTGAAGAGAGTTAAAGCACTTGAAGATTCCAGAAGTTTGATCGATCGAGTGATGTTCGATCGATCGAGCATGGCTTTTATCAAAACTTACGCGCACGCAGCAGAAACGAAGTTTTGAACCCTAGCTTTAGGTTTTAGTATATATATATGCATTTTATTTACGTCCCAGAAGATGCCCACTTCAGTTTTTATCAGTTTACATAGAGAGAGAAGAGTTTATTCTTACTTTTTGTAGGTTTTTCAAGGATTGTCATTGTTTTGGCCTGGATTCTCTTAAGTTTAATTAAATTTCTTCAGTCCAGGTTACATCTTATTGTTCTAGTTACTTTATTCTTGCAGTTTGTCGTAGTTTAATTTGTTCGATTATAGCTTTGCATGATAGTTAGTGTTAAATCATTAGTTTTCATCATTTTTATGTTTAAACCACAACCAAACAGGACTTTAATGAATATTAACGTCGAAATTGAACCTATGACACTCCAGACTATGTCTGAGTAGTCCCCAAGTTGGGAGTTCACGATGAAACAGTGATCTTCAGCCTCTGCTATGCAGCAGTATAAAACCTGCACTCGATTAATCGAAGTAGTTCAATCGATCAAGGCACACACATAGTCAAGCGATCGAGGACATCTCGATCGCTCGAGAGATGATGATATTCGATCGATCGAAAGCGTGTCGATCGATCGAAAGCGTGTCTATCAATCGGACCTTCAACTTCTTGAGTAGTCCTTTTACAGTATTCCAAGACTTTCTGCTTTTGAGATTTGTTATCAAATTGTCCCCAAATTATCAGTTTGTCAAAACAGTTTCACTACTTTAAGCCTAAGGCATTTTTCTTCAATAACTTTTGCAAGCCATTTCGAATGCTAACACCATTCAAAATGCGAGACTTAACTATTGTTTTAAACCACCTTCATGTATTTTGGAAATAAATGTGATGATGTAGTCCTTGCTATGAACGGACTATTGATTCTTTATCTTTAGAAAATATGAAATACTGTAGATAGACACATTCCTTAGAGCTTAAATGTTACTGAATGGTAGATGGCATGATCGGTGTGGATTCATGTAATCCCAACATTCCCTTTTCATTAAGAAAACCATTTTTAAAACATTGCTTTAGTTAATTAGTTCATCATTAGTTTATTTTAATTGCTCTAGTAGTTATAGCCTGTAGAACTTCATGTTCTACACTTTGCTTTAAATCTTGAATTTTCCTTTTCCTTTAGAGTTTAATCTAAGTTTTTAGTTTAACACCTTCCCTGTGAGATCGACCTGGTCTTACTAGATTACTACTTGCACGTCTACCTACACTTGGGTATAGCATACAAGTGCACACAACTTTTTATTCGTGCCAAGTTTTTGGCGTCATTGCCGGGGAAGGCGACGAGTTAATACTTAGATTACCTCAATCTACCTTTATCTATTTCTGTTTCCTTTTTCTTTTAGGTTCTCTAGATTAAAAACTACTTAGGACCTTTCCCTTCATATCCGATAATTCCATCGAAGGAATTTACGGAAATCTACTCTATTCATAAAACTCTTCTAGTTCTATTAATCTCTCAGCCATACCCACCAAATCTATGGCTGACAATCAAAGCGAAAAATGGTGAGAACGTGGTGGTACAGATTGACGATTCGCTACGTCCCTTGTGCGATCTCATTCTGTCACGCCCCGAAGTACCAAAAATAGGGAAAAATAAATTTCCTTTATGGGTTCGCAGACATGTGACTGGTTGTGAATATCACCTGCTGGTCCAAAAATACTTAAAACAATAATATAATATGGGAAAGTGACTAAGTTTAGCAGAAGCAAGAATCTAAACATTCAAGTCTTACATGATTAGTATATTACAGACTAAAAGATATCCAAAAGATAGATATTACAAGTTCAACTAAGCTATTACATCATTAAACATATTAATAATAGAACTATGATAAAAGCAAAACTCCAAGATCTTCAGCTGGCAAAACCATAGCCTTCCTCGTAGTAATCTTCACCAGCATAGTCTTTAGTAGTAAAATCTGTATCTTGATCAAAGCCAGCTCTGTCTAGACCTGCAAAGGCTGGACGTGGAAGGTCCAGTGGCATGAAAAGCCGTTAGCAGTTAAGCTAAGTGAGGGTCCCCTTAAGGTTACCACCACCAAGGTAAGTTATTCATAATCTCTTCTTATTTCTCGAAACCATATCTCGTTCATCATTTCTTATTCTCGATACTATGTCTCGTTCGTCTTTTCTTATTCTCAAAACCATATCTTATTTAAACCCAATCATTCCCTTTGAAACTTAACCCAGAACTGAACTGACCAATGACATTGGCTGAAAGAAGACTTAACTCCAAACGCATTTACTGGTCAAGAAAGAACAACACTCAACAATGAATAGTTAAATGTCGCCCAACTGACACTCAAATTGTCGCCCAAATGGCATTCAAACTATCGCCCAACTGGCATTCAAACTGTCGCCCAAATGGCATAAGTGTGTGGGATATTAAAAATCTCTTGGTCGAACATGTCATGCCGATCCTCAGGTCGCCCACACGTTACCGAACACGTCATGCCAATCCTCAGACCAAGGGTACGGGAAATTAATAATCACTTGGACGAACACGTCATGCCGATCCTCAGGTCACCCGTACATAACCGAACACTTCATGCCGATCCTCAGTCCAAGGATGCGGAAAAATAATCAACTACTTGATCGAACACGTCATGACGATCCTCAATTCATCCGCACTTGACCGAACACATCATGCCAATCCTCAGATCAAGAACACAAAACATAACTCTACGATCGACACCATGGAATTATCGAAAGACCAACTTTGCAAGAAATATCCAAACACGACACGAAAGTTTTCTAATCAACTTTGACCATTAGTCACATGACAGAAAACAACGCCCAACGTCCCTTATTCGCATAAAATCTGTTATTGAAGGTTTTATCATTATCCTACGCGTTCGTACGTTTCGTCGTTTAGTTCATTAATATCATCCATTTATAACCGTCAGTATTTCGCTTTACATTCAACATTCCGTTTTACCTCTCAATATGCTTACGATGAGAACTTACCCAATCATTATCAATGCAATAATCGTGTTGTACAACATACTTAAAGCTTGGGTATGAGCTTTTCAACGGTCATTAAACTATATTCACGTAGCTCATGGATTTATAATCATGGATTTAATACCAATAAACATATAGATGAAAACCTTAACATACTCATCTACACGATAGCACTACCATAGCAGAAGATTTTCATAATAACATAGGTACCGGAAAACTAGCATCAACAATCAACACCATGCATAACAAAACATCATACAAAAAGCTACACAATCTGACAGGATACATTTTCACTGTGTTGACTAAATTAACATGATTTATTTGGGCATGATAAATTGCTTTGTGGATCAAACTCAAAACTAAAACATTGTAGATAATAGGAATATCTTCATGTACAAAAAAATCTAGCTTCAATTACATTTTTGGTCTACTCAAACTATTTATTTTACAAGACATTTCTTATATCTCGGACTATTCTGTCCCAGATTTATAGTACTGCATTGTACGTGAATTTCACCTATGAAGGAGGGGTTTTTAGACTGATACATAGACAGGTTATTTGTAGATAAATGAGTTAGCTTTCTCTACAAAAACACCTAGCTTAATTCTCATTTTTGAGCTGCACAAAACATTCATTTTACTAAACTATGTTCTGCTGAAAGTTTCAGTTTCTCATATTTATAACACTGTGTTGTACATGCATTTCACCCATGAAGGAGTGATTTCTAGACTAAGCTATAGAAGAGTTATTTGTAGATAAATGAGTTAGATTTTACCACAAAACAACTAGCTTAATTCTGATTTTTGAGCTCCTCAAAACATTCATTTTACTAAACTACATTCTGCTGGAAGTTTCTGTTTTCCCAGGTTTATAACACTGCATTTTACATGCATTTCACCTATGAAGAATTGATTTCTAGACTGAGCTATAGAAGAGGTATTTGTAGATATATGAGTTAGCTTTTACCACAAAAAAACCTAGCTTAATTCGGATTTTTGAGATGCACAAAACATTCATTTTACTAAACTATGTTCTGGTGAAAATTTCAGTTTCTCAGATTTATGGATTTGTCTTGCATGTCATGAAAACTTCAACACAACAACATCAAACTTCTACTAAACATTAATACATACTATATATGTTCTAAATTGAGTTAGATTATTCACAATTACTCATAATTTACTCACCAAAGCTTGAAATTAAGCTTGATGTTCTTGAGCTTGATAGAGCTTGAACTTCAACTTCAATGGTGTCACCTTCTTCTTCTCCTTGTTTTTCTTCCATATTTCCATGGGATTTATAACTCCCAGCTCTCTTTCTTCACTTAGGTGCAGATTATGAAGACAAAGAGTGTCAAATGTGTGTGTGTATGCATGTAGGTGTGCTTATATAGTAGAGATGCATGTGCTAGGTGTCATGGAGCATGTATACATGCTATGCCATGTGTCCAACAAGTGGACATGTGTCCAAGAGGGTGGCATGTGGTTGCCACATGGCCGGCCATGTGGGCCCACCTCGAGTTGTGTGCCACTTCTTTGATTTACGTGCATAAGTTCCTCGGTATGCGTGTCGGTCTCGAAGTACATGAAAACTAGTATTATTTCTAATGTCTGGGTCCGGGTACGGGACTAAGTTAAATCTTATTATGGTCGAGTTGGTATGGTTACTACAGTCTATATGGTAATACTACAACACGTCCATACCGTAACGTAATTAAAATAATAATATAATAATATAGTGGGTTCAATACAGAAATTAGAAAAAGTTGATATTATAATGACAGAAAATTACAGGTGTTACATCATCCACCGCCTATTAAAGGATTTCGTCCTCGAAATCAGAGCTTATCTATTTACAAAACAGAAAAGAATATTTCTCTGCAATCTCTGACTCTATTTCCCACGAAGCTTCTCTTTCATCATGATGATTCCATTGAACTTTCATCAATGAGATCTCCATGTTCCTTAGCTTCTTGGTTTCTCGACCTAAAATCTGGATGGGTCTCTCTGTGTAAGACACGTTGTTATTCGCCTCAATGTCCTTGAAGTCGATTACATGTGGCGTCGCGCCCTGATGATACTCCTTCAACATAATGATGTGAAAAACATTGTGAATACCTGACAACCTTGGTGGCGGCATTCACTAATTTCTAATATCCTACATGGAATTTTTGGAAAAATTCAGGTGCTACACATTCAACCCGAACACCCACCTACACCTTCTTGTATTCTCATTCCACCCCATGCAGGCGAATTCGAATTTCACAATGGAATGATTCAACTCCTTCCAACCTTCCATGGAATGGAGAGCGAGAAGGCATATAAACATTCTCACAAAATTGTCCCATAGATGTGACACGCCTAATGCTATTTCCCTTCACCCTGAAGGATAAAGCAAAATCGTGGCTACTCACCCTAAAGCCGAATTTAATCTACACCTGGCATGCGATGAACACTGCATTTTTAAAGAAATTCTTTCCACCTCGCATGACCACCGAGCTTAAATGACAAATAAACTCTTATAAACAAAAGAGCAATGAAACCTTCACCCAAACTTAGGAGCGTTTCAAGGATTTGCTTCTCTCATGCCCACATCATGGGTACGAGAAATGGCAAACCATAAGCTACTTTTATGAAGGGTTAAATGGTGAAACCAAAAAGTTGGTCGAGACCATGAGCTCAGGTCCATTTCTTCGCAATAACACTGAAGAGGCTGAAGCTCATTTTGAGTGGCTAGCTAAACATGCTCATGAATGGTCAAATACTGAAGACGTCTCACGCTCACAGATATCCTTCGTGGAGGAGAAAAGTCTGTACCAATTAAAAAGTGAGGATTATCTGATGAACAAATATGAAGAACTAGTTAAGAAAGTAGAAGAGTTGGGAATGAAAGGAGAGAGTTCTAGGCAGGTTTTGCCTGAAGAACCATGCGGCGCATGCAACATGTTGGGACACACCAATCAATACTGTCCCAATGTGCCGTACTTTCAAGAACAACCCACCATGGAAATGAATGCCATACAAGGGTATAGGGGGGTAGGGAATTCCTATAACAATCATAATTCGCAAAATAATCGATGGAATCACCCCGACTTTGATTGAAAAATTGATGCTGGGACGCAAAATCAATATCAACAACAACAGCCCTATAATGACAATAACCAATATCAAGGGCAATACAATAGGCAGCCCCAGCCATTCAATCAAAATAGATCAAATAATTATAACCAAGCTCAACCCTCTAACAATTAGTAATCAAATGTATACGTGCCACCTCACAAAAAGGTGCAAGAGGAAGATCCAATCTCTAATGCGAATTTAACACAACAGTTAATTCAAATGATGAGTAAAATGTCTGCAACATTACAGAGAATGGATGCACGACAAGAGGGATCGAGTGGAACATTTCCTGCCCAACCACTTCAAAACCCTAAGGGATACAATAATGGTCCCACTAATCATGAACAGGCAAAAGCTGTGACTACTATGAGAAGCGACAAGATTATAGGGTGCAATATACCCCTTTCTACCCCTGAAGAGTATGAAGAGGATGAAGTGGTGAATAAAAGCAAACCATCCACTCAAGAAGAGGAGCCGTCCACTAATAACGAACCATTAGAATTAAATGATGACGCTCCTAAAGAAGTAGAAGAAGTTGAGAGAAGGCCTGGAAAGGAGCCTGTCATTGACCAATTAACTAAATGCCCTTTCCCTGCACCTTATCCTTAAAGACTTAAGAAACCCAAAAATGAGGCAAAGAATCAGGAGTTCTTGGAATTTTTTAAACAAGTCAAAATAAATCTTCCGCTCCTTGATGCAATCAAACAAGTGTCGGCCTACGCTAAGTACCTTAAAGACTTATGCACGGTCAAAAGGAGGCAATGTGTGAAGAAACACGCTTACGTTTCTTGCCAAGCAAGCGCAATCATCCAAAATGAATTTCCACCCAAACTCAAAGACCCCGGTACTCCAACTGTCTCGTGCCAAATTGGGAATCAAAGGATAGACAACACACTCCTTGATCTAGGAGCAACCGTAAACCTTTTGCCATACTCAGTTTATAAACAACTAGGGTTGGGTGAACTCAAACCTACCCGAGTTGCACTACAACCGGCAGATAGGTCAGTCAAATATCCTAGAGTGATACTAGAGGACGTTCTTGTACAAATAGACTCCTTTGTCTTCCAGGTCGATTTTGTAATTTTTGACACTGAACCTGTGTCTAATCCATGTTCACAAATCCCGATGATTTTCAGACGTCCATTCCTCAACACCATGGATGCCAGAATAAAAATAAGAAGTGGTATAATGACCATCGTATTTAGGAACATGACTCTAAATGTCAAGATTTTATCAAATCCCCGACCTGAAGAATACGAGGATGAGGAAGAAATCAATTACATCGAAACGGTCATTGAAGATGAGACTGATTTTGTAGATTACAAAGATCCTTTGGAAGTAGTTGTGTCACAATTCGACGCTATATCAACCTAATGATTCTACTCCATTGGATGCTGCTTTAAATCACACTTACCTCATGATGGAAACGAAAGAGGAGGACAGAGCCAAATGCATGTGGGTAACACCATATGAATCACTACCTCCAAAAACAAAATTAGCTATGCCCTCCAACTTTTTGTTTCTCGATTTGGAGTTAAACGAGCTTCCAATAGAGCTCAAACACGCCTTCCTAGGGACTGAAAAGACTTGCCCCGTCATAATTTCATCTACATTAAATCCTGAACAAGAGGGTAAGTTAATCCAACTGTTGAAACAATATAAGGGAGCATTAGGATGGACTATTGCCAACCTCAAAGGCATAAGCCCATCTGTGTGCACCCATAAAATATATCTAGAGAAAGACGCTAAACCTTTGCGACAAATGCAAAGGCGACTGAATACCAATATGCAAGAAGTAGTCAAAAAGGAACTCCTAAAACTGCTTGATGTTGGGATCATATAGCCTATTTTTGATAGCCCTTGGGTTAGTCCAACCCAAGTGCTGCCCAAAAAGGCGAGTATAACGGTAATCCCAAATAAAGACGGCAAATTGGTACCAACACGTGTCCCCACCAGATGGCGGATGTGTCCCAAAAAGACCACTTTCCATTACCATTCATGGATCAAATGCTAGAACGAGTGGCGTGTCACAAATATTATTGCTTTTTGGACGGATATAGTGGTTATAACCAAATCAAAATCCCTCTTGAAGATCAGGAGAAAACGACTTTCACGTGTCCGTTCGGTACATTTGCTTACCGTCGTATGCCCTTCGGCTTATGCAACGCACCTGCTACCTTTCAACGGTGCATGTTGAGCATATTCAGTGATATAGTCGAACAAATACTCGAGGTTTTCATGGACAACTTCTCAGTGTTTGGCCATAGTTTCGACAACTGTCTGGAAAACCTTGAAAAAGTGTTAGCAAGATGCGAGGACAAACATCTAGTACTAAACTGGGAAAAGTGTCACTTCATGGTGACCAAAGGAATTGTCCTCGGCCACATTATTTTTGATAAAGGTTTCCAAGTTGATAAAGTAAAAATCGATATAATCTCGAACCTACCTATCCCCCGTACAGTTTAAGACATCCGCTCTTTTCTAGGACATGCGGGATTTTATCGTCGCTTTATCCAAAATTTTAGTGCGATCTCCCGACCACTGTGTTAACTCTTAGTCAAAGACGCACCATTCGAGTGATCGAAAAATTGTTAAACATCTTTTGAGGCACTAAAGGAACACCTTACCTCCGCACCGATAATACAGGCACCCGACTGGAGTTTGCCATTTGAACTAATGTTTGGTTCTAGCGACTATGCCATTGGTGCAGTCCTAGGAAAGAGGAAGGATTATAAGCCTTATGTAATCTACTATGCAAGTCGAAAACTTAACGAAGCTCAAATGAACTATACAACTACCGAAAAAGAGCTACTGGCAATAGTTTTCGCTCTAGATAAATTCAGGTCATATCTGATAGGGTCCCCAATCATCTGTTTCACAGACCATTCGGCCCACAAGTACCTGCTATCTAAGAAGGACGCGAAACAAAGGCTTATCCGTTGGATACTCCTACTCCAAGAATTCGATATCACAATCAAGGATAAAAAGGGAGTAGAGAATGTGGTCGCTGACTATTTGTCTCGGTTAACGTTTACTGATAACACTAAACCCGTACCAATTAAAGATGAATTCCCAGATGAGCAACTGATGACTGTTGCCAGTTTGCCTTGGTATGCGGATATAGTAAATTATCTTGTTACGGGAGAGACCCTGAGTCATTGGTCAAATCAGGACAAGAAACGGTTCCTTTTATTCGTACGTCATTTCTTTTTTGATGACCCTTACTGATTCAAGTATTGTGCTGATCAGATCATCAGACGTTGCATCCCAAACGAGGACATAACTGTAATTTTAGCCTCTTGTCATTCTGAAACCTGATGTGGACATTTTTCTTTGCAAAAGATCGCATAAAAAGTCCTACACAGCGGTTTTTACTGGCCCACTGATTTTTAAGGATGCCTATTCTTTTTACAAATCATGCCAACGCTGTCAAAAGCTTAGTACAATTTCAAAAAAGAATTCTATGCCCTTAACTCCCATTATCACAATTGAAATATTCAATTGTTGGGGCATAGACTTTATGGGTCTGTTTCTGAAATCAAACAATTGTGAATACATGCTCCTAGCTGTGGAGTATGTATCGAAATGGGTAGAAGCGATACCGACAAGACAAAATGACCACAAAACGGTTATGTCCTTTCTTAAGGAACATATTCTGTCGCGTTTCAGAACCCCGAAAGCACAAATAAGTGACTAAGGCAAGCATTTTTGCAACAGGCCTTTGGAGTCACTTCTCAAGAAATATAGGGTCAACCACAAGATCGTTCTAGCCTACCACCCATAAACTAACGAGCAGGCAAAGTTGGCTAACCGAGAAATCAAGCATATACTTGAAAATATGGTTAGTTTCAACAGAAAGGACAGGGCATGTAAACTGACCGATGCTCTATGGGCGTACCGCACCGTTTATAAGACAAACTTGGGAATGTCCCCGTATAGGCTAGTGTACGGAAAGGCATGTCACCTCCCTATAGAAATCGAGCACAAAGCATATTGGGCAACACGCTCATTGAACTTTGACATTAAAGACGGAGGTCATCTCCAGAAACTCCAGTTGGCTGAACTGGAAGAAATACGACGAGACGCATACGATATTGCTAAATTACATAAGGAAAGGTTGAAGGCTCACCATGATAGAACAATCTTTCAAAAATCATTCGAGCCAGGGCAAAAAGTTTTATTATACGACTCTCGCCTTCACCTAATCCCAGGAAAACTCCGTTCTCGGTGGACAGGACCATTCATAGTCAAATCTGTTTTTCTACAAGGGGCCGTCGAGTTATTCAATCCTAAGAACGACAAAAGTTTCAAGGTCAATGGCCAAAGGTTAAAACCGTTCTTGGAGAACTTCTTACCAGAAGCTGAGCACATCCAGTTAGATGAGCCCAGCTATTCCTCCACCTAAAACACTAAGGAGTTTTTCACAAATTGTTGTTGTATTCTTTTTTTTACTGCACTTTGTTTTGCTTCATTTGTCTCTGTCTCTTTTTGAGTGTGACTTCAATTCTAATCTGCTATTCCATGTTATTTCTCCCCTGAGGGATGACGACGTCCATCATGGGCAGATTCAGAATATCCTAACCCTCCATGGACTATCGAGGAGATTGCATTCTTCTTCTTTCCTTATCAAGGGCACGGAGCGAATGATGTAATTGACTTGACCCAAGGGTACATCCCTTGCAATCCTGCACTTCTCCACATTAACCCCTTCGAGCATATGGACTTCCCTGAAGAGGAAGGCGAACCAGAGGGGTATTTTGTTGGGGAAGTAGATGATGCCCTCTTGGCACAATGGGAGAATGATTCGAAGTAGGAACCATGGGAGGAAGACAATTTACAGGATGTGGTGCCTGAACGCCTTAATGCTATCTTCACTTATGTTGATGACTTCCTTATCATCGAATTGGTTCAATACATTTATGTGCACATGAGTTATTTGTTGTTCCGACTTCAATGCCCTCTACCTGCTAGTGCATATGGCTTTCTCATGCCTATAGTGAGGTTAATTCTTTGTCACATTTCTTTCTCTTTTCATCCTTCTGTGTTTATTCCTTCCTGTTGGTTCTTTCTTTTGTTTTATTAATTTTCTTCCTTTTTGGTCTTCTTTTGTTTTTCCTTTGTCAGGATTTTCACTATGAATCCAATGACACCACCGTTGTTCCTTCCGCATCAATTCTTCCATGGATTTGGACCATACATACGGTCCCCGGGTACTCTGCCTCAAGAGGAAAGTCCGTTGAGAATTTACACTTCGTTATCTTTGTCTCCATCTGGAACACCTCTTGCTTGTGCAATCAATTCCTCAGAGATTTCAGACTCACTCGATGATATCTTTGCTGCTTTCTGACTGTTCTAGGAAAGGGAATCATCAAGTTTGGAATCCACACTCGCAGATATGACGGAGAAAGAAGCAACTGTGGAAGATGGAATATTCATGTTTGAAAATTAGTGCTCCACTTCAACTGCGTTTTGTCATTTGGTCTTTCTTTTATCACTTGAAGTGTAATGCTGGACAAAGGATTGTTAGTTCTACTTTTATTTTTTTAGTTTTTCTTTATTAATAAGGTCTAAAGTACCATGTTTGCGGGCAACAATTTTGCAAAGAGGATGCTATTACAAAGTTAAATTTATAAATTTGCAATTTTATATTACCTTGTTGATGATGATCTTTTTGTGGCTTTCATGTCCTGTAATTGAACTGCTTTTACGCTATTCTGTATGTCCAGATCAATTTCTGTTAGTTGGGGGTATACAGTTGTTCTGTGTAAAGATTTTTTATGATTTTCATGTTCAATCAATCGAACAACCCTCAATCGATCGAAAACGTCCAATCCTCAAGCGCTTGAAAAATTCTCAATCGATCGAACGTTAGATCGATCGAGAATGTTCGATCGCTCGAGCCTTGTATATAAACAAAGTGTCCAACGTACATTTCTTCAATCTCTTCCTCTCCCTCACTCTCGAGCGCTTGAGGATAGAGAGAGAGAGAGAGCCCGACGATTTTCCTCCCAATTCTATTTCCATCATTTGAGGGTCGCCCTTGCTCATCACCAACTATCATCATCATCATCTCTCCCTCTCCACTGCGCTCAAACTGAGGTAAGGATCCTCTGAACTCTCTATTCCATTTTTGGTTAAAACCTCATGGGGGTGCTCCCCATTGGTCCCAAGACCTATTTGTAACCTTAGAAACCTTAGGTTCTTGTTTGTTTTCTTTTATTTGTGTTTCTGTCATTTTTCTGCGCCTCGCTGTGCTCGATTGATCGAGTTGGTTTAGAGCGATTGAAGGCAGGAATTATTCGATCGATCGAGCTAGTTTCGAGCAATCGAACGTAGCATTTTTTCAATCGATCGAAAACTGTTCAATTGATCGAATTGATGTAGTGGCAGTTTCTTCTTTTTGTCTTCTACTTTTGTTTTCTTTAATCTTTTCTTTTCATTATTAATTTCAGGGTATTCCAAATGAATCCTATTACGGGGTATCATAAATCCAAACCCCTCGAACTCACAATACCTAATCCAGTACCTGATCACGAGTTTCGGAATGACGAGGATTGGGTTTGGTTCAACTGCTACTTTTAAACGCGGAAGGTGATGTTAGAGTGGCCACTGGAAGCTGTGTGGCTTTCCGCCCCATGGTTTCTTGCATGAATCTGTGCCATGCCGAGTTGGTTTGAGATGTTGACACAGTCCAAGAAAATCAACATCACTTGGGTGCGAGAGGCGTGTGCGACCATGATTAAGGACCCTGCGACACCGTTCACATACAGATCTTTCTTCCGGGGTCAGGAGATCATACTCAGCTCGGCTACCGTGGCCACTGCTTTTGGTGTACCAGAGACCCCCGACCACTTTTACTCGCACATGCCCGGTGCACCAGAGACTATGCCCTCTGTCATTATCCAGGAAATTACCGACGATGCAGTTCAGATATGGAGCGGCATCTCCCTAATTGAGGATTGTTTTCTGCCGTGATGCGAACCTCAATAGACTAGCAATGAGACCCAACAACAAAGATTGAATATCTTTCCAAGAAAGCTGAAAATCAGATTGTTGTGAAAGTGAACCTGTGACCCAATGCCTATAAAGAGACGCAAACCACAGGTATTCCAATTAGTGAACCTGAGACCCAACGTCTATAAAGAGACGCAAACCACAGGTATTCTTAGTTTTGAACGCCACAAGGTGAAAACCTTGATAAGTTCTGGAAGTTCAATGAAGAACCAAGAAGAAGGAGTAAAAACTCACTTTTTATCAATTTATCAAATCTGTCCAATATGACCTACTTGCATTGGAACAACATCGCAAAGCACCTTATCCTTGTACTTTCCAATGGAAAAAGAGACTAATACTTGCCTAACCACCTTCACCTCCCCACTATCATTCAACCATTGTAATCGATATGGCCTAGGATGCTTCAAGGTAGGTAAATTCAGTTTTTGAACTAAGGTACTGCTAGAAACATTAGTACAACTTCCCCCATCAATTATCATACTACATACCTTATTGTTGACATGGCATCTAGTGTGAAAAATATTCTCCCTTTGCTGGTCTACATCATCCTCTTTGACTTGGGCACTTAAATCTCGCATAGTCACAAGTAACTCACCCTCAGCCAGATACTCCACATCATTGTCACAAGTGTCCTCAAGTGGTGATATTTGATTATCATCATTCTCACTTTCAGTTTCTACTTCTCCATCAACACTTGCAATCATGGTCCTCTTATTTGGACATTGTGAAGCTATGTGACCTAATCCCAAACACTTAAAACACTTAATGTCACGATTACTAATTGGAAATTCAGTTTTACCTTTATTGGCATTAGGAACCTCATCTCTTCTTTTTGGCGGTTCGGTCTTGGCTTTTATGGTAGCCCCTTCATCTTTCTTTCCATTCGGCCTCCATGAAGTAGAAGAGCCCGGATTTTGAGAAGATCGAAATCCCTTCCTTTTATTATGCCTTTCCACTTTTATTGCCATATGTACCATGTCTTCCAACTCCACATAGTGTTGCAATTCCACCATATTAGCTATGTCCCAGTTCAGCCCACTTAAAAACCTTGCCATGGTAGCTTCTCTATCCTCCTCTACATTAGCCCGAATCATTGCGATCTCCATCTCCTTGTAGTAGTCATCCACACTTTTATAGCGTTGAGTAAGATTTTGCAATTTCTGATACAAGTCCCTATGGTAGTAGCTAGGAACAAATCGCTTTCTCATGATGGCTTTCATTTCCTCCCATGTCTCAATAGGCCTTTCATGGTTTCTCCTTCTATTTATCAAGTTTTACCTTTTTCTCCTCGGAGTAGTTGTGGCACTCAAATATCAACTACACTTTCTTCTCCCATTCCAAGTACAATTCTGGATCATTTTCCCCTTGAAATGAAGGTATCTTTACTTTGATGCTTCCCAAGTTTCTGTCAACCCCATCTTGCCATCTTGGACCTCTTTGAAACCCTCTACCACGCCTTTCTCTCTTCGGCCCAAATCTGCCCCCACTATTTATTGAAGCTCGATCTTCTTCTTCATCGAACTCATCCTCATGATTTTCATCAGATTCATCTATGGGTATGTGCCTTTCTTGCCTTCTAGCATTTTGGATTCTTTGGGGACGCCCTTCATGCCAAGTTGCAATTTCAGCATCTTGTCTATCCATCCTATCCTGAATCTCATTAAACATCACGCCCATACGTTCAAATTGTTGCTGCATAGCTTGTAACATGAAAGACGGATCCTCCTTTCCTTCTTTGTTTGATTGAGAAGTCATATTTTGAAATCTGTGAATAAATGTTAGAGATAAATCCTCACAGCACTCCCTCACGTGTATGCACTCAAATAATGTCACTCACACTTGTGTTTCACTCTTAATTTGGCTTTTTGGAAATTGATCTTATACTCTCTTGCCTTTTTCTACTCTTAACTCCCCTTTTGAGTTCTTTAATGATCTAAATGAACTTGAATCAAGAGATCTCAACGAGTGGTGTTTCAAAACTAATACTAATGCCGAAAGAATTTGAAACACAATCAGAATCATAATTGAGAGAATTAAAACTTACAATCAGATTTTAAGAGAATTTGAAACTAACAATCAGATTTAAGAGAGAAGAAACCAGAGATATAGTTATATTTTTTAGGAGAGAACTAGAAACCAAGATTAGTATGCCTCAAAGGAAGAAAGAAACAAAAAAAATCAGATTTGGTCTTTCTTTGATATCAATGCCTCCCTTCTTTTTTTTTTTTTTGGATATCTTTTCTTTTCTTTTCTTTTTTTTTTCCGGATCTCTTCTTTTCTTTTTTTCTTTTTCTTTTTTTTTGTATAACTAGACGCACAAAAACAAAACACAAAGAAGAACACAATATAAAACAGAATTTGAAGAACAAAAGAACACGAAGAGTCACGAAGAACAAACAGTGAATAGACAAAAAATTAAAAGGATAGATAACCTGATTTTAGAAACCTTGCTCGGATACCAAATGATGCGAACCTCAATAGACTAGCAATGAGACCCAACAACAAAGATTGAATATCTTCCCAAGAAAGCTAAAAATCAGATTGTTGTAAAAGTGAACCTGTGACCCAACACCTATAAAGAGATGCAAACCACAGGTATTCCAATTAGTGAAGCTGAGACCCAACGTCTATAAAGAGACGCAAACCACAGGTATTCTTAGTTTTGAATGCCACAAGGTGAAAACCTTGATAAGTTCTGGAAGTTCAATGAAGATCCAAAAAGAAGGAGTAAAAACTCACTTTTTATCAATTTATCAAATCTGTCCAATACAAAAGATAAACAAGGATATATATATAGGCTTGGAACATCCCTCCAACCATAGGAATAAATGCAAGTTGTTGGAACAACCCTCCAACCATAGGAAATAATGTATTCACATTTTTTAGCAAAAGCTAATACAAAAAAGTAGTTTAAGTCATTAAATGCACTTACTAACATGAACCAACTCTCAACTACTATCTATAAAACATAAATAGCTATATCTTAGATGTTATATTCAGTCCACATCTTCTTATGCATGAATTAAATTGACAAAGTCTTCATTTCCCTTTGGGCCATACTTAGGACTCTTGAAATCAGCCCAAATATTTTGAATCAGCCCACTAAATGCCTCCTTGATTTTCTTAGATCTTGCTCTAGTAATCGGCCCACTTGGAACATGCAATGGATCTTGTTGAAGCCCATGTTGATTCTCATCAGACCGAGCAGTATCATCTACTCCACCTGGCGCTAGCCAATTGCATTCTGATGACTTCATATCATGAAAAGGTGGCACCGTGGTTTGCTCGAGTTCTGTATGCCATTGGGATGGGGCGGCGTGTCTGCCTGCCCTGACTCTATATCGACTTCCTTGTCCAGCCCACGTGGTACATTGCCGCCAAGCGTCATCTGAAGGGCGCTTGCCCTATCCATCGGGTGATTGAGCGGGCTGGGTTGCTCCCATTGGCCATTGACATAATTTACAGGCTTCAAGTCAGTTTGGAGAGAAAGTAGTGCGCTGTTCAGATGTGCAAAAAGAGTGGAAGCTAAAAGGAAAGGCAAATGTAGGAGTGAAGAGGAAGAGAGGGGGATGCACCGACACAGAGGGTGCAGCTTCTAGGACGCCTACTGAGGCTGAGGAGCTAGATTCAGATGATGAGGACCCCATTGCTGCCGTGCAGCAGTTCGAGTTGAAAAAGCGGTCTCAGGCTCAGGCCCAGGAAGAGTCATCTTCTGTATCCCTCCAGACTCTCCACTCATTGCTTATTGAGGAGAAGGAGGAGTGGATACGACTCGAGGGCAAGATGGATCATATGACGACCTTATTGGAGGTGATCTTGATACAGATCGTGGTAGATCAGTTGACACGACTAAAAAGTTGTGCGCTCTTGTGCAACACCCAAGTGTAGGTGATCGTGCAAGTAATATAGTACTGGAAGTCTAGGTCGATCCCACAGGGAAGGAATAGGAAGAAAATATACTAAGTTACAACCTAAAGAAAAAGGAAAAAAGATTTTAGGAGTGGATGTTCTAACGAATCCTAATTAATTAAATTAAACTAAATAATAAACTAAAGCATAAAGAAACACAACAAATTAAACAGATAAACTAAAGGTGTTGGAAATACGTAAATCCACATTGATCCTAACCACCTACCATGCATACTCATTAATGTTCTATAGAGTTCATTCCTTTTCAGCATTCCGTATTTTTCTAAGATAACGAATCAATAGCCCTTACATGACTGTGACTATATCATCACAAGTGATTTAAAATACTTAGAAGACGGTTTAAAACAATGGTTATTACTTGCACTCTAAATGGTGTCAGCATTCAAAGTGATTTTCAAAAGTCATTGAAGAAAATAGCCTTAAGGCTTTAAGTTCTAAAAACTGTTCTGACAAACTGAGCTTATTGGGACAATTTGATGACAGATTTCTAAAACAAAAATTCATGGAATACTTAAAAGAATGATCTCAGGAATCAACAAGTTTGATCGATCGAAGCGCTCTTGATCGATCGGACAGCATCATCCTTCAAGCGATCGAAATGTCTTCGATCGCTTGACTATGGCTCTGGTTCGATCGATCGAAATACCTTCGATCGATAGAGCCTAGGTTTTCTATATCATACATGCCAGAGGATAAGAATCAATATTTCATCACATATTTTCAACGTCTAAACTACGAAAACATGAATAAAATAATACAACAGTAGTAACCTAGAGTAATCATAACATATAAACTAATAAACAATGGAATAGAGAAAAGGAAAAGAAAAATCTGGAATAATCTTAAATAAACTTATAATAATCTTGAACTAAACTTTAATCTTCAATAATCTTCAATAAATCAATGGAAAAGATGAGAATAACAAGAATCTAACCTAATCTACTCCTAATCTAACCCTAAAACTACCCTAAACTGCTGTTTTTTGCGTTCTGGAGCGTCCTCCCTTTGCCTGATGTCAAAACGACTTATTTATAGGATTCCTGTAGAGTTTACGCAACTTTTTGAAGAAAACAAAGATTGATCGATCGAGCTAAGATTGATCGATCGAGCTAAGATTGATCGATCGATCGAAGGTTCGATTGATTGAACTCTCCTCAAGCCCTTGAACTCTCTGATTTTGACAGCTCTGCACACCAATGGGAGAATGGCAATAACTTTTCACTCGTACCTCGGAGACGTCTCTATTTTCCCCCGGGGAATCTTTCGAATAAACCTCCCGTTTGTGGCCACGCGACTGTAACTTAAAGATCTACATTTTGTATTTCAAGGTAAATCTTCCAAATCTAAAGTCTTCATTGTCAAAATTGGCATTTTCTCAGCTGCTTCTGTTGTTCTCTTCACCAGAATCACTTTCTATAGCTCCACTTCATGGATTTACATTCTAATACCTATAAAACAACGCATAAGCATATGGTTTAGCATGAACACAATAAAAAGAACATTGTTATTAGAATGCCCCTAAATGTAGGGACTTTGGGGATAGAAGTATGCATAAAGGACAATGTAATACGCTATGAACATGCACTTTTCACCTTGAATCACACCCCCCAACTAGCTCGTTGCTAGTCCCTAGCAATGAAGCAAAGTGCAACGTTGTTTATTTGAACTCTAAAAATTGAAAACAAAATATAAAGTAAAAATCCTAACTCACTTTCGCAGGAATCGCGATTGCAGTTAGCGTATGCAACAAACCTTCAAACCCCTAAGTTCCCCCTAGTGGATGAGTGTTGTCTCGTGAGGGTTTACAGTGAATCTACCCACAAAATTCATGTTTAAGGTAATGGTTCTCATTTAAATGTTTTCAAGAAATTTTTCTCTTCTCAGTTAGCAATATAGTTAAGCTCAACAGTCTTATGAAACTCTCTAGTATGGCATAGTCATGTAACACACATTAAAATTAATCTACTATCAAAGTCATTAGAATGTTCTATATCTATCAATCTTCAAGTGTGTGTGTGAATGGACAATCAAAATACAAAAATTTAATTTCAAAGCTGGCATAACCTAAGACGCTATCAAGACATTCATTTTGACTCGACTCTCACTGGGATTACACTCCTAATATGAAATCACTCCGAATTAGGTGTAACAATTATCACTCATGATATGGAAGCTATAAAGAGTAAATGTAAATGGAATCTAATACTTCTCATATCTAAATTGAAAAACGGACATTTTAGTGCATAAAGTCTCATGAATGGATACTTTTCACTAGAAGAGGGAGATACTGTGGAGAACTCCCTCATTACCTTAACTTCAAATCCAATCAACTTAAAATCATCAGGACTTAAAAAAAAAAGATGTTCGATTGAGAAGAAAGAGGCTCGTGATATTCAATTGGGTCAAAAGATGTGATTGAAATATCTACTATAACTTCTCAAACTTCCCCAAATCTGCAATCTCTCTTTTCTTCTTCTTTTCTTTTTATTTATTTATTATTTTTTTTCCTTTACCACACACTTCTTTTTGTTATTATTTTTTTCTTTTTTCTTTTGTAACAACCATTGGCATTTTTTTTTTATTTTTTTGTCATGCTTTTTTTTCTTTTCTTTTTTCATCATTTTTTTTCTTTGCCAACTTTCCCTTATTCACACTAACAAACTTCTTGTCAACGCAACACATCCCAATCACACCTAAATAAAGAACTGAGGCTTGAACTCCTAATTTGGAGTTAGGTATAGACTTTAGGATTGTGAAGACAAGGCAATTATGATAAGGCTCAAAGGGTGAAATAAAAGAATATCATAGAGGTAGGGCCAAGGTTGTACTATGCATGTATGGTCATAAGATGGCCTAAATCATATTCTAAGTTCATAGAATTATTCATTTCAGCAATTCAAGAGCTCTAAAGTTTGGTAAATCTTGAACATTCTATTCTAGTGATCAGTCAAAATGAAGAAGAAAAATGAGACTTTGAACCAATTACAACGCTTTTCAAAAAGTAAGAATAATTTATAAAACCCTTAAAAAAAAAGAATGGCACAAAAGCTCACTTGGATTATTAGTCTCCACTACAGTCTCTCAAGACACCTAAATTATGCTTATTAATCTATTTTAGCTAAGTACAAGGTTGTCACAACGTGCTCAAAGTTGTTTGAAGATTAAAAGGCATAAAACATACTATAACCAAGATAGTAAACATACTATCATTGTGTATCACATACTAGTAACATACAAAAAAAACAACACTAATGCATCATAACTAACTACATTAACTAAGAGAGAAATACAAGAACCATTTTATTATCTTTAAAAAAATTACAAATTTTAAAAACTTTGACAGTTTTTAATTTACTGAGTCTTGTGCTGCTAAGCAGGTATATGACACTAAAGCATAAAAAGAAAGACCCGAGGTATGCATTGACTCATCCCCCCCAACTAAAACTAAACATTATCCTCAATGTTCTAAACTAAGCACATGGACATGTAAAGTAAAGCGAGAGAATGAAGGATGTTACCTCGAGACGTTAATATCCAGATTTTTTTTTTATTTTCTTTTATTTCTTTGTTAAGTTACCTGCAAAATCATTAGTAGCAACAAAGAAAAATACAGAATATAATACAACTACTCAGTAAATAAATTCGGTTAATCAAGATTTTTATCATAAAGTAATAACCAAAATTTTTGAGAATCTTCCCAGTGAAATAATTTAACAGTGAAAAGAATGTTGGGATCCTCAAAAAATTGTAACTCCCCCTAACTAATGTCAGGCTTAAGGTCAGAGGAGATGAGGCAAAACCTATGACTTCCAAATTTGTTGGGGACAATTATAGGAGGTGCATCACGCTTTTTAGAAATTATATGCAAGAAATGATCTTTGGTGTTTGTAGTTCCAATAATAGCCTCTATTTTAATACAAGGAAGTGGCCACAGTTCAATAAAAGGGGCAGGGTCTAGGTGATGTTCTAATGAAGCTTCTTTACCCTCCTCTTGTATTAGAACATAATCTATAGAGATATGATCATATGAATTGGATTTCTATTCTATGTAAATAGTTTTGGACTGCACTTGGATAAAGCTATCTATTTGGGCCTCTATGTCTTTATCAGTCAAGAAGGTTAATCAGTCTAGAAGATTACTAGCTTCTTGTTGAAGTTTAAGATCATTTAATGTGGGCCCAAAACAGAAGCGTTTTCTCAGCTGCTTCTGTTGTTCTCTTCACCAGAATCACTTTCTTTAGCTCCACTTCATGGATTTACATTCTAATACCAATAAAACAATGCATAAACATATAATTTAGCATTAACACAATAAAAAAAAATTGTTATTAGAATACCCCTAAATGTAGGGACTTTGGGGATAAAAGTATGCATAAAGGACCATGTAATACGCTATGAACATGCACTTTTCACCTTGAATCACACCCCCCAACTAGCTCGTTGCTAGTCCCTAGCAATTAAGCGAAGTACAACATTGCTTATTTGAACTCTAAAAATTGAAACAAAATATAAAGTAAAAATACTAACTCACTTTCGCAGGAATCGCGATTGGATTTAGCGTATGCAACAAACATTTAAACCCCTAGGTTCCCCCTAGTGGACGAGTATTGTCTCGTGAGGGTTTATAGTGAATCTACCCACAAAATTCATGTTTATGGTAATGGTTCTCATTTAAATGTTTTCAAGAAATTTTTTTCTTCTCAGTTAGCAATATAGTTAAGCTCAACAGTCTTATGAAACTCTCTAGTATGCCATAGTCATGCAACATACACATTACAGTTAATCTACTATCAAAGTCATTAGAATGTTCCATATCTATCAATCTTCAAGTGTGTGTGTGAATGGACAACCAAAATACAAAACTTTAATTTCAAAGCTGGCATAACCTAAGACGCTATCAAGACATTCATTTTAACTCGACTCTCACTGGGATTACACTCCCAAGATGAAATCACTCCGAATTAGGTGTAATAATTATCACTCATGATATGGAAGCTATAAAGAGTAAATATAAATGGAATCTAATACTTCTCATATCTAAATTGAATAATGGACATTTTAGTGCATAAAGTCTCATGAATGGATACTTTTCACTAGAAGAGTGAGATACCGTGGAGAACTCCCTCATTACCTTAACTTCAAATCTAATCAACTTAAAATCATCAGGACTTTAAAAAAAATATATTCGATTGAGAAGAAAGAGGCTCGTGATATTCAATTGGGTCAAAAGATGTGATTGGAATGTCTACTATAACTTCTCAAACTTCCCCAAATCTGTTTCTCTCTCTTCTCTCTTAGTTTCTTTTGGGTTGTTTGGTTATGATGGGACTGTTAGATCTTTTGGACATTTTTATTACTGTTCTGTACTTATATTGTTCTATCATTCCGGTGATTGGGTGTTTGTATTACATATGGACATTGCATTATCAGTATCTATTATTTCATTTGATCTTGGCTGCTTGGAGTTTGTATATCTTTACAGATTTCTATGCTTGCGGTGTTTTCTTTGCGTTATCAGGTAATATCTCTCTATTTATTTTGAAAATCAACTTCTGAGGACATCGCGATTTTCAGTTGGGGTGGGATGTAGATAGATAATCACCTGCACATGTTTATACTTAGCGATCTGGATAACTTTATTGCACACATCATACAAATCTTGAATATAATTGGATTAAATATACAGATTGAAAATAACTAAATTGAAGAAAAAATTTAAAATTTCAAGGAATTTTTTAACTTAATTAGTAGAATATCTTTGAATATTCACTTCTATTTAGTTGTTATCAAGCAATGATGCATTTATGTTAATCTCATCCTTCTATGGATTAAGTTCACGCATTTTTCTAGTTCCAATAGGATGATTGCATTTGTTGACCTTTCATGTATCCAACATCCAAGTGCACTAGTTGGTAGCTATGTTGAAAACCTAAAAATGAGTTAATACGACTATGGTGCTAAAAGAACGAGTAGCAGAAACTATTTAACCCTTAGTGAGTCTTTGATCCAATCTTTATTTCTGAGGGAATTTTCACATAAATTCGAATTGTTTTTCTTGATTACGTATATTACATTCGTTGCACTAGTCTTAGTTAATTTTTTGATTTGGCTTCTTATTAGAGGAGAACGTTCAGGATCTACCAATCAAACTCAATAAACATTGAAGTGTTAAAACTAAGGAATTAAGAAAATGATTTAAGCCATCGCTACCCATTTCCTACCACCATCCATACCCCTTTACCCACAATGACTTAATAATGCCTGACCCATTTTGGAAATACAAACTCTTGATCTTTCACCTTGACTCTAAATGACCTCATCGCGCATCCAATGATAGAAAACTGTCGAAGTATGTGATTGGAGGAGAGTAGTTGTGGGAAGTGATTGCTATGCACATCTTAAAAAAAATGAATGAAGAAGAAAAGAAATGAAAAGAAGGAAAAAGGGAGAATATGACAAGTGGTTGGAGATGTGAGAAGAATAAAGTAGGAATAAAATGAGATGATAAGCTCTATCATATGCTAAGATGCGCAATCTTTCCATTCATCATCTGTATTTTCTACATAAAACCCAAAATTCTAAAGCCTTAATGATTCTTAATGACTTAGTTTGAATATGAACGTGTGAGTTGAGTTATCCACGGTAGTTCACTCCTCTAGTAAGTAGCATCCTATTCATGAGACTATACACTCTAAATTTCCATTTTTTGTAGAGTTGAATATGAAAGCATTTAGCATCCAGAATTTCACTCGTATCAAAACTTTCATATCACATGTGATCATTACAAAGCCAATTGCTGTGAGACGTTTATTTTTTTAGTGTAAACCCATGTGAGAATTGAGTTTAAATTACGAGTTCTGAAAGTACGATAGTCCAAAACAACTCTAAATAAGGTTGGATGCATAGCTGTTAACTTCACATACACATGGATACATGATTGTGATGCATATGTTATATCTATCTTGGTGACATAAGGAGTATATGGGTCTCTTTCATGGGTTGCTTGAGGTTAATATATCTTTGTAGAGCTAAGTTAACAGTTGAATGGAAGAGGGTGTTTAAAAGTTTTTCTACGTCTTTTTGAATTTAAAATTGAGAATTTTGTGGGTATATTCACTGTAAACCCTCACGAGACAACACTCGTCCACTAGGGGGAACCTAGGGGTTCAACGGCTTGTTGCATTCGCTAAATGTAACTGCGATTCCTGCGAAAGTGAGTTAGGTAGTTTCTCTTTCTAGTTAGATTAGTTGATTTAGTTTATCTTGTTTTAGTTTAGTCGTTGTAGTAATAGTTTAGCTTGCTCTTATTTTCGCTTTATTGCTAGGTACTAGCAATTCACTAGTTGGGGGTTTTGACAAGCGGGGGTATTTGTAAAATTCAACCGCGCTAAAATAAAGAAATACACTGATTTAGTCTACAACTCCCTTGCAAATCTGCAATTTAGATTATAATGCCAACTTTTACGTAATATGATTATTCTATGATAAGTTGTATTATTTTAGCTATAATTTATGCAGATAACTTTTTGTTGTGTGGAGAAATGAATAAGCAGGAAGAAAGGGATGCTTGTTTTTTAAGGAAGACAATTCAAACATGAAAAACGAGTCTCGAGCGATCGAAGATTCCTCATGCGATTGAGAGTTCGATCGATCGAAGAGAGTTAAAGCGCTTGAAGATTCGAGAAGTTCGATCGATCGAGTGATGTTCGATTGATCGAACATGGCTTTTATCAGAACTTACGCGCACGCAGCAGAAATGAAGTTTTGAACCCTAGCTTTAGGTTTTAGTATATATATGCATTTTATTTACATTCCAGAAGACGCCCAATTCAGTTTTTATCAGTTTACATAGAGAGAGGAGAGTTTATTCTTACTTTTTGTAGGTTTTCAAGGATTATCATTGTTTTGGCTTGGATTCTCTTAAGTTTAATTAAAGTTCTTCAGTCCAGGTTACATCTTATTGTTCTAGTTACTTTATTCTTGCAGTTTGTTGTAGTTTAATCTGTTAGATTATAGCTTTGCATGATAGTTAGTGTTAAATCATTAGTTTTCATCATTTTTATGTTTAAACCACAACCAAACAGGACTTTAATGAATATTAACGTCAAAATTGAATCTATGACACTCCAGACTATGTCTGAGTAGTCCCCAGGTTGGGAGATCACGATGAAACAGTGATCTCCATGCAGCAGTATAAAACCTACACTCGATCGATCGAAGTAGTTTAATCGATTGAGGCAGACACATAGTCAAGCGATCGAGGACATCTCGATTGCTCGAGAGATGATGATATTCGATTGATCAAAAGCGCGTCGATCGATCAAACCTTCAGCTTCTTGAGTAGTCCTTTTGCAGTATTCCAAGACTTTCTGCTTTTGAGATTTGTTATCAAACTGTCCCCAAATGCTCAGTTTGTCAAAACAGTTTAACTACTTTAAGTCTTAAGGCATTTTTCTTCAATAACTTTTGCAAACCATTTCGAATGCTAACACCATTCAAAATGCGAGACTTAACTATTGTTTTAAACCACCTTCATGCATTTTTGAAATAAATGTGATGATGTAGTCCTGGCTATGAACGGACTATTGATTCTCTATCTTTAGAAAATACGGAATACTGTAGATAGACACACTCCTTAGAGCTTAAATGTAGTTGCATGGTAGATGGCATGATCACTGCGGATTCGTGGAATCCCAACATTCCCTTTTCATAAAGAAAACCATTTTTAAAACATTGCTTTAGTTAATTAGTTAATCATTAGTTTATTTTAATTGCTCTAGTAGTTATAGCCTGTAGTACTTCGTGTTCTACACTTTACTTTAAATCTTGAATTTTCCTTTTCCTTTAAAATTTAATCTAAGTTTTTAGTTTAACACCTTCCCTGTGAGATCGACCTGGTCTTACCAGATTACTACTTGCACGTCTACCTACACTTGGGTATAGCACACAAGCGCACACAACTTTTTATTCGTGCCAAATTTTCAAAGAATGATATTTACAAAAGTTGATTTATAAAGATGGAAAATCATTTCCTTTTTTCTTTTAAAAAATATTTTCTAAAATCAAAGAAATTTTTTATTTTTTATTTTAAAAAAGAAGTCACTTCAAGTTTCAAAATTCTGAGGAAGACAATTCTTTTCTTTTCGAAAGTATATTAGAGGCGTCGCACTCATGAGTCATATATGCAATGCATGTGTAGTGTATGCAATGCAGATGAAATACAATCTAATCTAAATGCAATGCACCTCAATCTATCTTAGACCTAGCATTTCAACACATAAAACACATACGATTCATTGAGTATGCTAATTACCTTACTAATCCAATCATTATCCAAGGATTTTTAGCTTTGAAATTCTTGATGGCTCAGGTTTACAAAATTGAATTTTTGATGAAAATCTTGAAAGAAAAGGGGAGATTTGTAATTTTCAAAAGCACTTTTGAACCATCAATGCCTGAGTTGTGAAATCATGATTTTTTAAAATCAAGGTAGGAAATTTGAATTTCTAAAATCTGAGAGGAGAATTTGAAATTGAATCATCAAAGTGTGAATTCAAGAGTTTTGAAAACCAAGGTTGGAATTTTTAAATTCTCTAAAATTTAGAGAGAATTTTTTGGAAGGATTTTGTGAAAGTGAATTTCAATGCGAATCTTCAAAAGGGATATTCTCAGAATTTTCAAAAGACTTGGGTTTTTCAAAGAAGTGCTAGCATTTTCAATATTTTCAAAAATCGTCCTCGAATAATGATTGAATGTTCGGATAACGACCATACTACCCTAGAGGAATCTACCATACAAGGTTTGATGATGCCTTCGCATACACATCCTCATCATCCACATAATCCCTTACGGACAAACGCAAATAATTCATCACATTGTCCTAATCAAAGATGATAATCAAGATCCTAATTGAAGGGTTCTATAGAAACTATATGCAAAGGCCAGGTTTTAGTCTTGTAAAGGGTCCATTAGCAAGCTCAGAGGTGTGGGTGACCACCTCCCCGAGGGTGTGCCGTTCATACATGGGCTCTATATACTGCACGCGGTACAAGGCTAACGGTGACTACATGCTACAAAAGTCTCTCGACAAATAGAGGAAAGGGGGCCATCCACCCTCAAGGCAATGATCTCAAGCAGTCGCGGTGAAAGAACAATGCAAGTGCAAATGCAGGCAGAAACAACACGATTATTGAATTAATAACAAGGATATTTATTGGTTCAAGTCAAACCCTCGAAGAACAAGAAACCAATAGTTTCTTCAATTCTAAATGATTTTTAACCAGGATTCAAATCTCTAAGGGTCCTTTAGACCAATTCCAATAAGTTTTAAGCACTTTTAAGGCTTATATATCAAGATCGGACCAATCCGGGGTCAAAACAAGAGTCCGGGGGGGGGGTGCAAAATGTGAATATAGAGTAAAATGGGGAAACGGAAGGAAGTGAGCATTAAATGGCAGCTTCCACACCTTCTTGGGAACTGCCAACCACAAACATGGGATTAAAACCCATTTATCCTTTTGTTCTTCATTTTTCTCATCTCCAATGCATCACCTCTATTTTCTATGGTGCCAAAGTCTTGCAATTTCTTGATGTTTTGAGTGGTTTCATGCATCAAAACCTCCAAAAACCTTGTTGATTTCATCAACTCCTCCCTATTCTAGGAGATTCAAGTGCCATGGGCTTCATTATTCATCATCTTTAACCTCTATCTTCAAGCTTCAAGCATCAACAACCATGAGTTCCCATAGATAAGGAGAGAGTTCTAGAATGCGTAGAAATCATTTCAAGCTAGTGGAGCTTCATCAACTCAATCCATGGAGTTTCCAACTATGAAGGAGTCACTAAATCATATCTCTAAGAGGGCTTTTCATCAAGAGGTAACCCATTCTTTAATTTTGCACTATTTCTTTGCTTCATGTGTGTCACACCCCGGAGCAGCAAAAATAGAGAAAAATAAAATTCCTTTTTGGGTCTATAGGGAATATGATAAGTAAAAGTCACTAATAATCCACACCACGCAGTACTTGTCCAACAAAACAACAGGAACAGTAACTAACTGAATATAAAACTGTTCTATCTATTACAAACATCAAAGTGTGGTCCACAGGATCACAACAGGTCTAGAGACAACATATGCCCAAGTACCCGTCAAACTAAAACAAAACAGAGTTCAACAGAACAACAGAAATAAACTAAATAACTATCTTCAGGTCTTCAGCTGGCGTAAGGATAGTCGTCAGCATAGTGCTCCTCTCCAGTATAACCGGCATTAATGGGGCCATCCTCTGCATAATCCAACCCCGGGTAGTATCCATCACCGTAGGTTCCAATTTCTGCATTGTTAGGGACAGGGTAGTCTGGAAGGCGAATGTCCAGGCAATCAAGGCCGTCAACTTACTGAAAGCTGAGTGAGAACTAACTAATACAATATCATAGAAATAGCGCAATTACCAGTTATGAACTATATATAATAGTGATATTAATTAAATCTCTTCCTCTTTTATTCAGACACATCATTAACCAATTCTCATTGTCTACCAACTCTAAGGCTGACTATACCAATACCAACTGACTATCTCGAACTGATTATATCATCACAACATACCAGTGCTCTTGTTCACCGCTATACCGCTATTAAGAACTCTTGCGAGCACCCATACATCATTCTCATATAACGACTGGTCTACGAACGTACAAATACTCTTGTTCACCACTTTAAAGAACTCTTACTGTTCACCGCTTTTAAGAACGCTTGCGAGTATTGTACATACATAGCTCTGTTAAATATAAACCATGGGCATGCCACATCTACTCTTGTTCACCTCTTTTAAGAACTCTTACTGTTCACCGCTTTTAAGAACTCTTGCGAGTACTGTGCACCCATAATTCTCACGATCCTGATTAAATCCTTGTTACCCACTTATCGGATTCAACCTGAGCGAAATCATCAGCCCGACTCACATAACCTTAAAGATAACCAATAACCCATTGACTCAAACACCAGCTACTCAATGCTACCCACGATTATTATCTCCAATCCCTATCTTGTTATCGGATCATATTATTACTAACATTCTGAATCTGACTGCGTTACTCACCATATTATCTCAATCTTGTTATCGCATCCCATTACCTCCGTAATCCTTAATATCGCATAATAGAAATATGAAACAACAATTAACTAACCACACATTATGTATTATAAACAAAAGGAACATATCCATGTTCTGCTAGGTTTGATCGATTAAAGTTATTTCTATCGATTGAAGAATTGTGATATTCGATCGATTGAAGTATTCTCGATCGATTGAAGTCAAGGTGGCTCGATCAATTGAAGCCATTTCGATCGATTGAGACTCAGAGATGTTTGATCGATTGAACATAGTTTGATCGCTCGAACTCTATCTTCTACAGATTCTGCAGTAAAACAAGCAGAATATGATAGTGGGTGTTTGGGTGATTATTAATACGTCCAGAATTCATAAAACATCATAACTAAGCTACCGAGTGAGTTTGGAACTCACCAAACTTCGTTAAGGTGCGTTTGGCAAGCTTTAGTTTTTCTGAGCTTTAATGTCATCTCCTCTCTCTCTCTCTCTCCATCTCCTTCTCTTTTCCTTCTTCTTCTTCTTCTTCTTCTTCTCTCTCTGTTGCATATATATATGGATATATATAGATATATGAGTATATATAATAACACAAGCACACACACAACTCTCTAGCTCTCTCATACTCTCAGGTGTTCTAAGCACCTCAACACACATGCACAATTGTATATATAGAGAGAAGGGAGGGGTAGATGGCATTGTTTGTAGGAAACCTGGGAATTCTCATCATTATAGGTTCAATCGATCGATCGAAGGATGTTCGATCACTCGAACTCAGATCGACCAGTTAGATCAATTGTAAAAACTTTGATCGATTGAAGTAGGGACCACGATTAAATTTATGTCGGTAGGGTTTCGATCGCTCAAGAATGGTTCGATCACTTGAACTTCTGAGAGTCTCGATCGTTCGAAAGAGCTTCGATTGATCGAAGATGAAATTTTAAATTTGATCAAGGGAATTATATGAAATCTCTGTACATAAATAATTATTGAAAATACGAGGTATTACATCATCCACCACTCATTAAAAGATTTCGTCCTCGAAATCGAAAGTATATAGAGTTAAAACAAAAATAGAAAATTCTCACGTATCTTTGACTCTAGCTCCCACGAAGCTTCTCCTTCATCATGATGCTTCCACTGAATCTTCACTAACGCAATCTCCTTGTTCCTGAGCTTCTTGATTCCATGGTCTAAGATACGAAGTGGTCCTTTGATAAATGCAATGTTGTTGTTGACTTCAATGTCTTCAAAGTTGATCTCGTGTGCTGGGTTATGAGCACACTTCCTCAGCATACTGATGTGAAAAATATTATGCACTCCTGGCATCTTAGGTGGTAATGCAAGGCGATAAGCAACTTTCTCAACACGCTCTAAAATCTCAAATGGTTTGATGAATCGCGATGATAGCTTGCCTCTCTTCTGACCAAATCTGACAATGCCTCAAACAGATAAAACCTTGAGTATCACGTGATCTCCAACGATAAACTCCAAGTCTTTGTGTCACTTGTTAGCATAACTCTTGTGTCGCGTCTGAGCTGTCCTCATCTTCTCACATACAATCTGAATCTTCTTGCTGGTTTCTCGTACCATCTCTGGCCTAAGAGGTTGAGTATCTCCGACTTTGGTCCAACAAAGCGGCGATTGACAAGGTCTTCCGTACAAAGCTTCAAACGACGCCATCCCTATGCTCGAATGATAACTATTGTTGTAGGCGAATTCAATCAAAGGCAATTGTGTCTACCAAGAATTCTCAAAATCAATGGCACAAGCGCATAGCATGTCCTCCATTACTTGATTAACTCGTTCAGTCTGCCCATCGGTCTGCGAATTAAAAGTTGAACTCAAGTTCAATGTTATTCCCATCACTGTTTGGAGACTCTTCCAAAATTCTGTAGTAAAATATGAATCTCAATCTAACACGATAGAATCAGGTACTCCGTGTAACTGTACTACGTTTTGTAGATACATTCGGTTCAAATGATCCACTGGATATGTCATACTGTAGGCGATAAAATGTGCCATCTTTATAAGTCTATCCACAATGACCCATATAGCGTCGTGGTTCTACTGTGACTTCGGCATTCCTACCATAAAATCCATGGTGATGCGTTCTCATTTCCATTGAGGAATCAATAACGGCTGTAGAAGTCCAGGTTGTTTATGGTGTTCTTCCTTTACTTGTTTACAAGTAAGACATTGAGATACATACTCAACTATTTCTCTCTTCATTCCTTCCCACCAGAAATTCCTCTTCAGATCCTTGTACATCTTCGTACCACCTAGATGGATAGTCTTCCGTGACTTATGTGCTTCATCCAATATTTCTTTTTGGAGATTTTCTTCGTCAAGTACACAGAGTCTACCTTTACATCGTAAGGCTCCGTCTATACTGATACTCTAGATTTCTGGCTCCTTAGCTGACATCTTCAAGAACCATAACTCATCGTTTATTGAGCTTCTATGATACGACTAATCAAAGTTGGCTATACCATCAAACATCTGAAATGTTGTCTTTCTATTAGTTTTACTAGCTGAAGCTCGAATTCAGCTAACACTTCCATTGCTTTCCATTCTCGAATTAGTAATGCAGCGATTACTAGTTGAGGTTTATGACTTAAAGCATCTGCTATGACATTTGCTTTACCTGGATGGTACTACAATAAAAAGTCATAGTCCTTGAGTAACTCCATCCATATTTGTTGTCACATGTTTAACTCCTTCTAAGAGAATAAATACTTCAAGCTCTTATGATCGGGAAATAGATCAAACTTCTTTCCATAGAGATAGTCTCTCCAAATCTTTAATGCAAACAATATTGCTGCCAATTCCAAATCATGTGTAGGATAATTCTTCTCATATATGTTTAATTGTCTTAATCAGTAAGCAATCATATTCCCATTTTGCATTCGTACACATCCAAGTCCTTAGTGCGATGCATCACTGTAGATTACATACATTTCTCCACTCTTAGGTATTGCAAGTACTGGTGAAAAAGTCAATCTTTCTTTTAACTCTTGAAATGCACCCTCATGCTTATCGGTCCATTCATACTTCATCTTCTTTCTTGTTAAATTCGTCAAAGGTCTCGCTAACTTGGAGAACCCTTTGATAAATCGTCAATAATATCCTGCTAGGCCAAGAAAACTTCTGACCTCTATCGCATTGGTCGGTCTATTCCAACTTAAGACTGCATCAATCTTAGACGAACCCACTGAAATATTGTTTTGACATATAACATGTCCTAAGAATTTGACCTCTTATAGCCAAAATTCACACTTGCTGAACATTGCATACAACTTACTATCTTGAAGTGTCTGCAAGGTAATCTGTAAGTGCTCCTTGTGATCGCCCTCTGTCTTTGAGCAGATCGAAATGTCGTCCATGAATACTATAATGAATTTATCCAGATATGGTCTGAATAATCTATTCATTAAATCAATGAATACTGCTGGTGCATACGTCAATCCAAAAGGCATAGCTAACAACTTATAATGTCCATATCTCGTTCTAAATGTAGTCTTCAATACATCCTCCGATTGAACTAACAACTGATGATATCCCAAACGTAGATCGATCTTTGAAAAGATCCTTGATCCTTATAACTGATCAAATAGGTCATCTATCTGAGGTATTGGATATCTGTTCTTGATCATTACCTTGTTCAATTCCCTATAGTCTATGCAGAGTCGAAGTGTTCCATCCTTCTCTTTACGAACATAACTGGTGCTCCCCAAGGTGACGTACTCGGGCGTACAAATCCTAGATCTTCAAGTTCTTGGACTTGTTTCTTTAGTTCCAACATCTCAGTTGGTGCCATCCTATATGGAGTTTTAGATATCGACAACATACCAGGTACAAAACAATGAGTCGCCACTTAATTTTAAAAGGAAAATTAAGAAACCATTTTAATGCAAACTGATCTTTTAAGAAACCAGAGATTTTCTAGGTCAGGGGATTATGGAATGAGAGGGGAAGGAGCCCGTCGGACTAAAACACCCCCTCTCATCCTATCTCGCGATAGGCCTCTGACAAGTGGGGGTATTTGTAAAATACAACCGCGCTAAAAGAAGAAAATGTATTAAATTATTTCACAATTCCTTCATTTATCTGCAATTTGAATTACAATGCTAGTTTGTACACAATTTGATTAACCTATGATAAGTTGTTTGTTTTACCTGTAGTTTATGCAGATTACTATTGCTGTGTGAAGAACTAGATGAGAAACATAAAAGGGAGTGCTGAATTTGAATGAAGATAAGTAAAGGATGAAAAGTGAACCTCGATCAATTGAAGACAATTCGATCGATCGAAGGTTCGATCGATCGACAGAAGTTCAAGCGCTCGAAGACCCCAGAGGTTAGATCGATCGAAAGATGTTCGATCGATCGAACATGGCTTTTATCAGATTATACGCGCACGCAGCAGAAGTGGGTTTTTAACCCTAGCATTAGGTCTTAAGTATATATACTCATATTGTATACGTCCAGAAGGACGCCCACTTTTCATTTTCATCAGTTTATAGAGAGTAGAGAGCTTTGCTTTGTTTATTTTTGTAGGTTTAATCAAGAATACACATTGTTTGGTTTGGATTTCCTTTTGTTCAATACAAGTTTTCATTCCAGGTTACTTTGTTTACGTTCTGTACTTATTCTATAGTAATATAATCTTTTATTCCATGGTATTGCATGTTAGTTATAGTTATATAATTAATTTTCATAGATTCATTGAAAAAAATCACAAACAAACAGAGATTTAATGGAACTTTACGTTAAAAACGAATCTGAGACACTTTAGACGATGTCTGAGTAGTCCCCAAGTTAGGAGATCACGATGAAACCGTGATCTCAAGCCTCTGTCATGCAGCAGAATAATTCCTATGTTCGATCAATCGAATATGTTCGATTGATCGAAACAGAGATACAGTCGAGCGATCAAAGTCAGTTCGATCGATCGAGGGATGAAGAAGTCCGATCGATCGAAAGCACATCAATCGATCGAACCTTCTGATTCCTGAGGACATTCTATGCAGTGTTCCTAGACTTTCAGTTTTGTTGATTTGTTATCAAATTGTCCCCAAACGCTCAGTTTGTCAAAACAGTCTGTAAACTTTAAGCCTTGAGGCATTTTTCTTCAATATATTTTGCAAACCACCCTCAATGCTAACACCATTGTAGGTGAGAGTCTAAACTATTGTTTTAAACCGCTTTTGTGTATTTCAAACTCCATTGTGATGATATAGTCCCGTTCATGAAAGGACTATAGATTCTTTATCTTAAGAGAAATACGAAATACTGTAGAGAGTGTGCTCCATTGAGCTTCAACGCAACTGCATTGTAGATGGCTAGGTCGCGGTGGATTTGTGTAATCCCAACATTCCTTTTTATTAGTATAAGCACATTTTAAATCATCGCATTAATTAATTAGTTAGTAATTAGTTTAATCTAGTTTTATTGCTTTATCTTTAGTAGTTGGTAAACTGTGGAACTTTGTGTTCTGCATTCTTTTAAAATATTGATTTTTATTTTCTTGTTTGAGATTAATCTGAGTAATTAGTTTAACACCTTCCCTGTAGGATCGACCTGGACTTAACTAGACTACTACTTACACGATTACTTACACTTGGGTATAGCACACAAGCCCACAGAAGAATAATTCTCGTGCCAAGTTTTTGGCGCCGTTGGCGGGGAGGGCAACAAGCTAACGCTTCGATTACCTCAATCTGTTCTTACCTTTTTCCGTTTTTCTTTTTCTTTCATTCTTTAGATTAAAAATTACTTAGGGTCTTTCCCTTTATGTCCGATAATTTCATCGAAGGAATTTACGGACACCCATTCTATTCATCCAGTTCATCTAGTTCTATTAACCTCATAGTTACACCGATCGATCCAATGGCTGATAATCAAAGTGAAAACGGTGATAATGTGGTTGTACCAATCGACGATTCACTTCGTCCGTTGTGCGATCTCATGACACCCAAACACGCGCCTACGCCATCGTGTATTCTCATTCCACCTCATGCAGGCGAATTCCAATTTCCTAATGGAATGATTCAACTCCTTCCTACCTTTCATGGAATAGAGAGCGAGAAAGCGTATTCACATGTCAAGGATTTTGAGGATGTTTGTAAAACTTTCTCACAGAATTGTCCTGTAGACGTGACACGTCTAATGCTATTTCCTTTCACTCTAAAGGATAAAGCAAAAGCGTGGCTACTCACCTTGAAGCCAAATTCCATCTACACCTGGCATGCGATGAACACTGCTTTCCTAAAAAAATTCTTTCCACCTCAGAAGACCACCGAGCTTAAACGACAAATAAATTCTTACAAACAAAAGAGTAATGAAACATTCACCCAAACTTGGGAACGTTTCAAGGATTTGCTACTCTCATGCCCACATCACGGGTATGAGAAATGGCGAACCATCAGCTACTTTTATGAAGGATTAAACAGTGAAACTAAGAAATTGGTCGAGACCATGAGTTCAGGGCCATTTCTTCGTAAAAACACGGAGGAAGCTGAAGCTCATTTTGAGTGGTTAGTTGAACACGCCCTAAGTGGTCAAATTCAGATGATGTCCCACGCTCACAAATATCCTGTGTGGAAGAGAAAAGTTTGTATCAACTAAAAAGTGAGGACCATCTGATGAATAAGTATGAGGAATTAGCTAAGAAAATATAAGAATTGGGAATGAAAGGAGAGAGTTCTAGGCAGTTTTTGCCTGAAGAACCATGCGGCACATGCAACATGCTGGGACACACTACTCAATACTGTCCCAATGTGTCGTATTTTCAAGAACAACCCCCCATGCAAATGAATGCCATACAAGGGTATAGGGGGGCGGGGAATTCCACCATAATTACAATTCATAAAATAACAATAGATGGAATCACCCTGGGTTCGATTGGAAAAACAATGGTTGGACTCAAAACCAATATCAACAACAACAGCCCTTTAATGACAATAATCAATATCAAGGGCAAGACAACAGGTAGTCCCAGCTATTCCATCAAAATAGAGCAAATAACTATAACAACGCTCAACCCCCTAATAATCAACAAGCAAATGTTTACGTGCCACCTCACAAAAAAGGTGCAAGAGGAAGAACCACTCTCTAACGCGAATTTAACACAACAGTTAATTCAAATGATGAGTAAAATGTCCGCGACATTAGAGAGAATGGATGCACGTAAAGAGGGGTTGAGTAGAACGTTTCCTGCTCAACCACTTCAAAACCCTAAGGGATACAACAATGGTCCCCCTAATCATGAACAGGAAAAAGCCGTGACGACTCTGAGAAGCGGCAAAGTCATAGGGAAAAATATGCCTCATTCTACTCCCGTGGAGTATGAAGAGGAAGAAGTGGTAACTAAAAATGACCCATCTACTCAAGAAGAGGAGTCGTCCACTGATGACAATCCATGAGAATCAAACGAGGATGCTCCTAAAGAAGTAGAAGTTGAGAGAAGGCCTGGAAAGGAGCCCATCAAGGAGGAATTACCTCAATGCCCTTTTCCCGCACCTTACCCTCAAAGGCTCAAGAAGCCCCAACACGAGGCAAAGAATCAGGAGTTCTTGGAGTTATTCAAACAAGTTAAAATTAATCTTCCGCTCCTTAATGCAATCAAACAAGTGCCAGCCTACGCTAAGTATTTAAAGGATTTATACACGGTCAAGAGGAGGCAAAGTGTGAAGAAACACGCTTATGTCGCTTGCCAAACAAGCGCGATTATTCAAAACAAATTGCCTCCAAAGCTTAAAGACCCTGGCACCCCAACTGTCTCGTGTAGAATTGGGAATCAAAGGATAGACAACGCACTCCTTGATTTAGGAGCTAGCGTAAACTTGCTGCCCTATTCAGTATATAAACAACTAGGGTTGGGTGAGCTCAAACCCACACGAGTTGCATTGTAATTGGCAGATAGGTCAGTCAAATATCCTAGAGGAAT
Organism: Hydrangea macrophylla; assembly: GCA_033977485.1. NCBI lineage: Eukaryota > Viridiplantae > Streptophyta > Magnoliopsida > Cornales > Hydrangeaceae > Hydrangea > Hydrangea macrophylla. The sequence goes on along the minus strand of CM066984.1, from coordinate 44,314,706 downwards.
ACTGGAGGATGTTCTGGTACAGATAGATACATTTGTCTTTCCGGTCGATTTTGTGATTCTGGACACCGAACCTGTGTCTAATCCATGTTCACAAATCTCGGTGATTTTTGGACATCCATTCCTCAACACCATTGATGCCACATTCAAAATAAGGAGTGGTATCATGACCATCGTATTCGGGAACATGACTTTAAATGTCAAGATTTTTTCAAATCCTCGACCCGAAGAATACGAGGACGAAGAAGAGGTTAACTTCATTGAAATTGTCATCGATGAAGAGGCTGATCTTGTAGAATACAAAGATCCTTTGGAGGTAGTTGTGTCACAATTTGACGCTACTTATCAACCTAATAATTCTACCCCATTGGAAGCTGCTCTAAATCATGCCTGCCTCATGATGGAAACTAAAGAGGAAGACAGAGATGAATGCATGTGGGTCACACCATATAAACCTTTGCCTCCAAAAACAAAGTTAACCATGCCTTCGAACTTTCAGTTTCCCGATCTAGAATTAAAGGAGCTTCCAAAAGAGCTCAAATACGCTTTTCTAGGGACTGAAAAGATTTATCCTGTGATAATCTCATCCACGTTGAACTCGGAACAAGAGGATAAGTTGATTAAAATGCTCAAACTGCACAAGGGAGCATTGGGATGGACTATTGCCGACCTAAAAGGTATAAGCCCATCTATTGGCACCCATAAGATATATCTGGAGGAAGACGCTAAACCTTCGCGACAAATGCAGAGGCGTCTGAATCCTAATATGCAAGAAGTCGTGAAAAAAGAAGTCTTAAAACTTCTAGACATTGGGATAATATACCCTATCTCTGACAACTCTTGGGTTAGTCCAACTCAGGTGGTGCCCAAAAAGCCTGGTATAACAGTTATCCCAAACAAAGATGATGAGTTAGTACCAACATGCATCCCCACTGGATGGAGGATCTGTATTGATTACCGAAAGTTAAATACTATGACCCGGAAAGACCACTTTCCATTGCCATTCATGGATCAAATGCTCGAAAGAGTGGTGGGTCATAAATTTTACTGCTTCTTGGACGGATATAGTGGCTACAACCAAGTTGAAATTGCTCCTGATGATCAGGAGAAAATGACTTTCACTTGTCTGTTTGGTACATTCGCCTATCGTCATATGCCTTTTGGCTGATGCAATGCACCTGCTACCTTTCAGCGGTGCATGTTAAGCATATTCAGTGATATGGTTGAACAGACACTCGAGGTCTTTATGGATGACTTCTCAGTGTTTGGCCATAGTTTTGATAAGTGTCTAAAAAACCTTGAGAATGTGTTAGCGAGATGCGAGGACAAACAATTAGTACTAAACTGGGAAAAGTGTCACTTCGTGGTGACCAAGGGAATTGTCCTCGGCCACATTATCTCTGATAAGGGTATCCAAGTCGATAAAGCAAAAATCGATATAATTTCAAATCTGCCTGTCCCTCGTACAGTTAAAGACATCCGATCTTTTTTGGGACATGCTGGATTCTATCGATGCTTTATCCAAAATTTTAGTGTAATCTCCCGACCACTGTGCCAACTCCTAGTCAAAGACGCACCTTTTGAATGGTCGGAAAACTGTCAAATATCTTTTGATGCACTAAAAGAACACCTTACCTCCGCACCAATAATACAAGCACCCGATTGGAGTTTGCCGTTCGAGTTAATGTGCGATGCTAGTGACTACGCCATTGGCGCAGTTCTAGGACAGAGGAAGGACAACAAGCCTTATGTAATCTACTATGCCAGCAGAACACTTATCGAAACTCAAATGAATTATACAACTACTGAGAAAGAGTTACTAGCAATAGTATTCGCTCTAGATAAATTCAGGTCTTATCTAATAGGGTCCCCAATAGTCTATTTTACAGACCACTCGGCCCTCAAGTACCTGCTATCTAAGAAAGACGCAAAACAGAGGCTTATCCGCTGGATACTCCTAGTCCAGGAATTTGATATCACTATCAAGGACAAAAAGGGAGTATAAAATGTGGTCGCCGATCATTTATCTCGGTTGACATTCACTGACAACACTGAGCATGTGCCTATAAAAGATGAATTCCCAGACGAGCAACTGATGGCTGTCTCCAATTTGCCTTGGTACACCGATATAATAAATTACCTTGTTACATGCGAGACCCGGAGCCATTGGTCAAATCAGGACAAGAAAAGGTTCCTTTCGTTCGCACGCCATTTCTTTTTTGATGACCCTTACTTATTTAAGTACTGTGCTGATCAAATCATTAGGCGTTGTGTTCCGAATGAGGACATAACTGTAATTTTGGCCTCCTGTCATTCTGAAGCCTGTGGTGGCCATTTTGCCTCCCAAAAGACCGCACACAAAGTATTCCACAACAGTTTCTATTGGCCCACCGTGTTTAAAGATGCCTACACTTTTTGTAAATCTTGTCAGCGATGTCAAAAGCTTGGTACACTTTAGAAAAGGAATTCGATGCCCTTAACTCCCATCATCACAATTGAAATATTTGATTGTTGGGGCATAGACTTCATGGGCCCATTCCCTAAATCTAATAACTGTGAATATATACTCCTTGCTGTGGAATATATATCAAAATGGGTAGAAGCGATACCGACGAGACGCAATGATCATAAAATGGTAATGTCCTTTCTTAAGGAAAATATATCGCGTTTTGGAACACCAAAAGCCCTAATAAGTGACCAAGGCAAACACTTTTGCAATAGGCCTTTGGAAGCACTACTCAAGAAATACGGGGTGAATCACAAGATCGCTCTAGCCTACCACCCACAAACAAACGGGCAGGCAGAGTTGGCTAATCGTGAAATCAAGCACATATTAGAAAAGACGGTTAGTTTCAACAGAAAAGACTGGGCCTATAAACTGACTGATGCTCTTTGGGCATACCATACTGCCTACAAGACAAATTTGGGAATGTCCCCATATAGGCTAGTGTATGGTAAGGCGTGTCATCTCCCCATTGAAATTGATCACAAAGTATATTGGGCGACACGCTCATTAAACTTCGACATTAAAGAGGGAGGACATCTCCGGAAACTCCAATTGGCAGAACTGGAAGAAAACCGACGAGATGCTTATGACAATGCCAAACTTCACAAGGAAAGGTTGAAGGCTCGCCATGATAGAACAATTTTTTGAAAATCTTTCGAGCCTGGGCAAAAAGTTTTATTATACGATTCGCACCTTTATCTCTTCCCAGGAAAACTCCGATCTCGGTGGACAGGACCCTTCACAGTCAAATCTGTCTTTCCACGTGGGGCCGTTGAGTTATTTAATCCTAAGAACGACGGAAGTTTCAAAGTCAATGGCCAAATGGTAAAACCGTTCTGAGAAGATTTCCAACCAGAGTTCGAGCACATCCAACTGGATGAGCCCGATTATGCCTCCACCTAGAACGCTCAAGTGCGTTTTAACAATGCTGTTGTACTTTTTCTTTTTACTGTTTTTCATTTTGTTTTGTTCTTTCATTTATTTATTTCTTTTTGAGTGTGATCTTAATCGTAATCTGCTATTCCATTTCTATCTCTTACAGGCTGTCCAACATAAGAGATGACGATGATCACTCGGTAGGGTCATGGGCTGATTCAGAATATTAGAACCCACCGTGGACTGCTGATGAAATAACATTTTGCTTATCTCCATACCAAGGGCCAGGAGCTGACGACGTCGTTGACTTAACCCACGGATACATCCCATATGATCCTGCTCTCCTCCAGATCAACCCATTTGAGCACATGGAACTCCCTAAAGAGGAGGGAGAACCTGAAGGATATGCTGTGTGGGAGGTCGATGACGCTCTGATCGAACAGTGGGAAAATGACTCAATGTGGCAGCCATGGGAAGAAGAGGACTTACAGGATGTGGTGCCCGAACGCCATAATGCCGTATTCACATATGTTGACGACTTCCTGGTCATCCAAGTGGTTCCCTATATTTATGTCCATTTGAGCTATTTGTTGTTCCGGCTTCAATGCCCTCTACTTGCTAGTGCACCTGGGGATATCAGGCCAATAGTGAGGTTAATTCTTGGTCACATTCCTTTCTTTTTTTCTTTTCGTTTTGCTTTGTTTAATTCTTCTTGTTTGATCTTTCTTTTGCTCTAGTTAATTTATTGTCTTCGTCTCCTTTTTGTTTCCCTTTGTCAGGAATATCACTATGAATCCACCATTTCCACCATTGTACCTTCCACATCAACTCTTTCATGGATTTGGACCATACATAAGGTCCCCGGGAACTCCGTCGTAAGAGGAACGTTCGATGCGTAATTATACTCCATTATCCTTGTCTCCATCTGGATCCCCTGTTGTCGGTGGAATCAACTCCTTAGAGAGTTCAGACTTGCTCGATGATGTCCTCGCTGCTTTCTGCTTGTTCTGGGAAAGGGAATCATCAAGTTTAGACTCTACATTTGAAGTTCCAGCAGAAAAGGAGGTTGTGGAAGACGAAATCTTCCTGCTTAAAGAATAGTGTTTCACTTCAATTGTTTTATGTCATTTCATATTTCTTTTATTAATTGGAGTGTATTCTTAGACGAAGTTTTGTTAATTTTAGCTTTATTTTAGTTTTTCTTTTTCAATAAGGTTTTCAAGACCATGTTGGGGGCAATAATATTGGAAGTGGATGCTATTATGATGATTTATTTATATAAATTTTCAATTTTCTACTATGAGGATGATGTTTTTGGCTTACATGACTTACCAATGAGCTGTTTCATCACTATTCTGTGTGTCCAGATTAATGTTGGTTAGTTGGGGGTGTTTAATTGATCCATTTTATGATCTTGTAGACTTTTAGAGTTCGATCGATCGAATGATTCTCGATCGATCGAAAGTATCAGAACCTCGAGCGCTTCAGCAGGGCCCAATCGATCGAAGGTTCGATCGATCGAACCATCTTGAGCGATCGAGTCCTGTATTTAAACGAAGCGTCGTCTATCCACTTCAGCAGCTTTTCTCTCTTTCCCTCACTTCCTTGAGCGATTGAAGACAGAAGGCGTCACACGCATTTTCGGACCTCCCACTTATAACCATATCAATTGCGGAGTAACTGGGCACGCTGATCATCATCATCATCACCCTCGTCTTCTTCTCGGTGCGTCTCTCGAGGTAAGGCCCCGAGAACCCCCTCGTTACTCTTTCCATTTCAAATTCATATGGGGGTGCCCCCCATTGGTTGCTTTAATCTTTTTCTTCCTTGTCTTGTTGTATTTGTTGTTTGTGGGTCTTTTCCGTTCTCACCGCTCAATACTGCCACTTCGCTGTGTTCGATCGATCGAACAGGTTTCGAGCGATCAAACCCAGCATCCTTTCAATCGATTGAACAAGTCTCGAGCAATCGAACTTGCAATGACTTCGATCGATCGAACATGCTTCGATCAATCGAAGTGTGACAGTTTCATTTTCTTTTCTGATTTCCCTATTTTTAATGTTTCTCTGTTTCTTTCTTATGTTTCAGGGCTAAACAATGAACCCTATCACTGGGTATCACAAAGCCAAGCCATTTGACCTAACCATACCCCACCCTATCCCCGATCACGGGTTTAGAAACGAAGAAGACCGGGTATGGTTCACTTGATATTTCCAGTCGCGCAAGGTCATGCTTGAGCGACCCCTCGAGACAGCATGGTGTGGGTACTGGGATTCCACCGCTTTGTTTTGTTTTTGAAACTTGTTTGATTTGAATCAAGGAAAGAGAAAAGGTCTGTTGAACACAGATACAGAGTCGCCACTTGGTCTTTAAGGAACCAAGAAACGTAATTTTGACTCACCCAAATGGATAAAGGGCACCGGCCCTTCATAACCAAAGAACTTGGTTCGGGGTTTTGGTACGAGATAGGAAGGAGCCTTTGTCACAACTAAAACACCCTGAACTCGCCCCGTCTCTCGACGGGCCTCAATTAGCATCCAAATAATCATCTTATACCATGTTTGGTTCGACAAATAATACTATGATAGTATATTACATCACATAAGAAAATTTGAAAATGGAAGATCTAAAGATAAGATATCATTCATAAGATCTAAGCCAAATATCACACAATGCAAAGTGAAAGATCACACAAATAAACCTAGGAAAAATCGTCTAATCATGTATCAAATAATCAAGACTTCCTAATCTAAAGGGGGACATGAATTGTTATTGAAACAAATAAACAAAGAAATAAAAAAAAATGCTTAACAAGCTAGTATGATGCATGTTAATCTTTGAGAAAAGAAGACCTCTCAATCCCCGGGATGGATGAGAAAGGATGATTAGATCGGGGGAACCATGAACGTGTGATCAAGTTCATTCCTTATAATCTTCTTAGATTAGGAGCCATGAAGGCCCCAAATCTTACATGGATGCAATGTATGTATCTAGAATGTGCCAAGGTTGTAGTGTGCTTTGTGTTCATGGATTCCTAGAATGACTTAGAAGTCTATAATGTGTATGAATGAATGAATGAAATCATCATGGGATATGTACAAATGTAGTATGAACTACTTCCTAAGGTATGAACTAATTTGGAAGGCATATAAGCATCAAATCAAAGAATGAAAGTTAAAATGTGCTTACTGTGAATAGTGGATAGAACAGTAACATGATCTTGTAAAAATGGAAAAGAGGGGTTAGGAATGCTTTCAATGCATGATTTATTATGGAGATGTTCCTTATTGTGTCTAGAATACAACCCAAAAAGCCAATATTTAATAACTATAACAGATTGAGAGAAATCATATGAACAACAGAGGTCACTCAAAAATAGAGTCCGTATTTTTGACCGAAATGTTGAAAAATCTTAGAAAATGCAAACCAATGATCTAGGGGCCCATTGTATACCGAACGTTCCCTAAGAAATTGATGTTTAAGGGAAAAATAAGTTGGGACCACCCCTTTTGGAAACTATTTCTGAAAAAGAAGTTGGAAGTAAGCCAAGCTGCTGGGACAGCAGAGGCAGAATGTTTGGAAGGAATGTTTGGGTCCAAATGGACCATTTCCAAGTACTTCCAAGTCAAACCAAAAATCATAGGTGTTCTCCAATGAGTTAGGAAGACATTCCAAGTGGCCTTGCATCTATATGTTGAGTATTGATTTCTAGAGAAATCTTTGAACTCAGCTCACTCACTGTTTTAACTCACTATTTTGAAGATTTTGGGGAAAATAAGGTTTTCTTTCTTGAAATCAAAATGAGAGGGATTGAGGGGGGTTTTAAAATAGAGGTTTTGAAAGTGCATTTTTGATACTCAATAAAGATTATAACCACTTAAAATGCCAACATTCAACTCATCATCAAGAACCTCCAAGATTGTTGGAGAAACTTATTTTTATTTGAGCATAACTTCAATACACTTCAAGGATACCTTGGAGGTATTGAAGTTATGATCATCATCTATCAAACATGTTTTTGAGGTCAAGAGCTACTATCCATAAGGATTCACACACCCCAAACTTCATGTCATCATTTAGATGATGATGAACTAGTAAGTAAATAAAGAAAATCAAAAAGAAATGAGGTAAGAAGAGATAAACAATGAATAAACAAGCAAGTAGATGATGATCAATAGATGATATTCATGAAGTATTGAACTTGTAGCATGGTGTTTCACTCATATGTAATGACATTGGACATGGAAGAAGCTTCCACTCTCTTAAATGCTCACTAAAATGGTGGTTGGCTGTATTGAATGTTGAAGTAAATAGGAGTAATGAGGTAGAAACAAAGTTTAGAACTCACTTTTTGTTTTGAAAATCAAAGAAGAAAGCTTCTTTTCTCTCTACTCTAACCTTATCTCTACAACTTTCTCTCCCAAACTTTTCTTAAACTTGTATTTGACTCCCCCAAAATGAAGAGCAATGGGGGGTTTAAATAGGCCAACTTGGGGTGGTTTTGGGGTTTTAGAAGTATTCCCATTGGCTCCAAACATCTAAAATCATAAAACTATGTCATTTTGGTTTTTAATTAATCAAAATGGGACCACAAAACAAATTACAAAAATACACTATTCTAGAGGGGAGTGCCGCGGCGGCACTGCTCCTCCCCCGTCCAGATAATGCTGTTTAGGCCCCCTGAGGTTCCGGTATTTGCGAAAAGGCCCTATTTCGTCCGAAATTCACAGAAAATGCGTACGAACTCCAAACTGAGGTTGTAATATACCGTTGGAAAGGTAATGGAGTCTACTTTACATAACAAATAGTTCGGGGATAGGTTACTTTGAAAAGTGTTACGGTATTCGCGATAAAATCTGATTTGATCGCCTTTTCCGGCTTTGGAAATTCATAATAAATTCGTTTTAAATCCAGGAATTATGTGCGATATACCTTTGGAAAGCTATTGACCTCTAGTATCCATGAAAAATATTTGAAAATTGTTTCGGTCCCCCGATTCCAAAGTCAAATCTTGGTCAAACTGGTCAAACCTAGGATTCCCGGGAAGTTCTGGGAACCTTCGGGAGCTCCCAGGAGCCGACATTTTCGATCGATTCTCTTTTAAAACTCATTTTAATACTTTTCTAATGATTCCGGTGAATTCGGACAATTTTGGTCAAACTTGGTCAAACTTTGGTCAAACCTGGTCAAACTTTGGTCAAACCGGTCAACGGGGACTTTCGGGAAACTTCCGGGACTTCTGGGGGTCTCTGGGAGCTGACGATTTCTTCCGGTTTTACTTAAAACTCATTTTATCATTTTTCTTACGACATAGCATGTTTTCAGAACTTTGGGACCAAATCTGGGAGTCTTCGGGCTTTCAGGGGCATTTTGGTTAATCTGAGCATTCTGAGAGATAGAGCTGACTTCCAGGAGTCCTTTTTTTACGATCATTGTGAACCACCAAGCTATGTGTCTCCTAAATCCGATAGCCGACAAAATGGGGTGTCTACAGTTTGCCCCTCTTTGGCAGGAACTTGCGAGGCAACGCATGTCGCAAGCGAGTGCCAAAGTTTTGAAGAGACAGGACTTTTTGGACGCTACAGATTTAGGATAAAAAGCGTTGCAAAAGATGCAATGATGCTGAGGCTAGTGCTGGTCGCGCTTTGCGTGAGCTGCCTACGTATCCTAAGGGGAATCAGACCAGGACGTAGTTCGGGGCGCAAAGGAATGAATCACATATGTACACACGCAACAACCAAGCGGATGCTATGCTATGAGGATGGTATGCAATGCGTGGATGTGATACGAGTTGTGTTATGAATCCTATTATGCCTATTGTATCATCCTAGTATGCTGTAGGGTGTGCCACTCCGAGTGGGCTGGTGTCGTGCTGGTGCTTCTTACTATGATGCAGTTATTGACCCGAATTTTTAGAAGGCTCTGAGTCTAGGGGCAAACTTCTGAATTTTGGGAAGTGTGCTTCGTAAGCGAACGTAATTGGGTGTCGGGTCTCAGAGGACTATAATCAAAGACGCCTTTTGGCAAATAACTGACGGACACGAGAGCCCTGGAAATTAAGAGACGGACATAGAAGTCAAGGGATGATCATGAAATCCTGAGATGTCACGCGATGAACATGGAAGCCCCATTGATAGAAGCCATGGCATAATGATGATTAATGAACCGACGATGTTTGAATCGAGATGATGAGTCGACAACGGATTACTGTGATTGAACTGACGGTGTACGAATCCGCTGAGGATTAATCTGCATCTGCTGAGGATGAAGCGACTCTTTCTGGGATCTCTCTTCAACTGCTTCTCTTGATCAAATCTTGCGGGCCAGTTGGGGCCTCCGGGAGCCGGTATCTTTCTACTTCTGTCCTCAGGGGATGATGCGGGGTTCTCGGGGAATCTCTTTTCTTGATCAGAAACCAGGACCCAACTCTGAATCTCTCACGGTTGATCAAATCTTGCAGTGCTCAATCCAAGAGGGCCGGTCGGGGCCTCCGGGAGCTGGTATCTTTCCGCTTCTGTCCTCGGGGGATGATGCGGGGTTCTTGGGGAATCTCTTTTCTTGATCGGAAACCAGGACCCAACTCTGAATCTCCCACGGTTGATTAAATCTTGCTGTGCTCAATCCAAGAGGGCCGGTCGGGGCCTCCGGGAACTGGTATCTTTCCGGTTCTATCCTCGGGGGATGATGTGGGGTTCTCGGGGAATCTCTTTTCTATTTTTTGGTGCCTTGGCCAAAATCCGGGATTCGTTCTCGAAACTCTCGTGTTTGATCAAAATTTACGACGGTTGTTCTGAAATAGCCGATTCGGGTCCTCGGGAGTCAATTTTTCCCAGTTTCTGCCTGCTGGAGGTAGTTCTGACAACTTTTAGTCTGCTTTGGGTAAAACCTGACAAATCTTGACCGGAATGGGCCACCAGGGCTGACTGGGGCCAAAAATAGGCTGAAAAAGGCCAAAACAGGTCAAAACAGAGCGAAACGGAGCAAAATGGGGCAAAGCGGGGCCCGCGGGGAGCAGTGCTGCGGCGGCACTGGGTGGCCGGACTCCATCTTTGTATATCTCGGGTTTTTGAGCTTTTGAAGCTCATTCTTGGCCATTTTGGGGTATTTTTGGAGCCAAAAATCGTCAAAACGCAGCTTGTGCGCGCTCAAGTGAGTAATCCTACCCCGTAGTTGGAATTTTAATTGGTGTTTTGGTTTGCTCAATTTTGCGAGAAGAAAGTTTAACTCCAACTTCCATTTTCTTTGTAGATACATGGCTTCGAGCTCGAGGAGACCGTCTAAGAAGGCTAAGGAATGGATGAAAGCCGAGATGCAAACCCCGGACTTGATTTTACGAGTCCCCCAACATCATCTTTCGTCCACGGCTCTAGCGAGTTTGGTATGTGAAACCTTCGACATTTTAGGACTATTTCCATGTACTGTGCTAGTTTTGTGAGTCGTAGTGTACACCTAGAGATCGTTAGAAGTTTGATTTGTGCTCAAAATGTTGATTTGCGAATTTGGACCTCGGGTTGTGAATAGTGATTTTGTGCATTGCCTTTGTCGTCTCTGGTATGTGCAGGTGCCGGAAGTAGCACTGAAGGGCCACGGTAGCCTCGCTCATGCTTTCCTGTGGTATACTCAACTCTCGCCCACCGTCAAGAGGATGGTCGATGACGCCGGGTTCGGAGGCTTTGTCCGTCTAGTTTCGAAGAGCAGCAATGATTTGGCACACTTTTATGCTTTGGCTGAGAGGTGGTGGGACACCACCAATACTTTACACCTACCGTTCGGCGAGATGACCATGACGCCCTTCGACTTTTCTATGATTACTGGTTTGAGGGTAGGAAGGAAGCGCCTAATTCTGGATTATTTCTATGAGATCGACCCTGAGACTGTAGAGATGTTGATTGGGGCTGTTCCCCCCAATTTGGAGAGACACTGGTTTCCTTGTGGCTGGCTTTACTGGGCTTATGGCAGAGGGAATCATAACCTGAAAAATTCCCAGCTTTTGAGGGTGTATCTTCTGTATGTCCTCGGTTGCTCGATCTTTGCGACTCGGAATGATCGGGTGAACTTGAGACTTCTCTCTTGCCTGGCGACCAATGATGAGATCCCTTCTTACGACTGGGGCGGTGCTGCCTTGGCCCATCTTTACAAGCACATGGGTGAGGTTTCCTGAGGTGATGTTAAATCAACGGGGGGATTTTGGCGAGCTTGGGAGGTATGTGCTGTATTTTGCTTTATATTCCTTGACTTGGCTTTTGATTTTTGTACTCTTTCTGACTTTCCTCCTTGTCTGTGCAGCTTTGGAGCTTCGAGTACCTGAAGATGTTAACTCCATCCCCTGCAGATGAATCAGGCGAAGACGAGGATGGCATGGCTCCTATGCCTCTGTTCCCACAAGGCTTGAGATGGAGGAGGGATGTTGTTGGGGTGAAGAGCGGGGCCCACCAGATTGTTTTGCTCAAAAACTTCCTAACCGAGCTGACGGCTGCTAGCGTCGATTAGACGCCTTGGGAGCGTGTCGCCTATGCTGCCCCGGAGGAGATTCAAGCGGTCAAGCCTCTTTCCTCTTGCCGACTCTTGATGGAGAGTACTAACACGACTAAAAAGTTGTGTGCGCTTGTGTGCTATACCCAAGTGTAGGTAATCGTGCAAATAGCAAACTAGATTAAGTCCAGGTCGATCCCATAGGGAAGGATGAGAATTAATTTACCTAGATTAAACTCAAAAAGAAAACAAAATTCAATGTTTTGAGAAAAATATAGAACACAAAGTTCTACGATTAACAACTACTAAAATTAAAAGCAGCTAAATTAACTTAACTAACGATTGACTATTTAACTAAAGCAAGATTTTAAAAACGGTTTTTCTTAATAAAAGGAAAGTGTTGGGATCACACGAATCCACTATGACCCAGCCATCTACCATGCAATTGCAGTTAAGCTCAATGGAGTACAACTTCTACAGTATTCCGTACTTCTCTAAGGATATAGAATCAATAGTCCTTTCATGGCCGGGAGTATATCATCTCAATTAAGTTTGAAATACACAAAGGTGGTTTAATTCAATAGTTAAGACTTGCACCTACAATGGTGTGAGCATTGAGGGTGGTTTGCAAAATATATTAAAAGAAAATGCCTTAAGGCTTAGAGTTTAAAGACTGTTTTGACAAACTGAGCATTTGGGGACAGTTTGATAACGAATCAGTAAAGCAGAAAGTCTTGGAATACTGTATAAGATGTTCTCAAGAATCAGAGGATTCGATCGATCGACGCGCTTTTGATCGATCGAACTCTTCATCTCTCGATCGATCGAACAACCTTCGATCGATCGACTAAGTCTCCGGTCCGATCGATCGAACTACATCCGATCGATCGAACACAGGAATAGAAATACTGCATGGCAGAGGCCTGAAATCACAGTTTCATCGTGATTTCCCAACCTCGGACTACTCAGACATGGTCTGGGGAGTCTCAGATCTATTTTCAACGTAAAGGTTCATTACGGTATCGTTTGTTTGTGAGTTTTTCATTAAAACTACGAAAACTAATGATTTTGACTTATCTAGCATGCAATACTACGAGATTGAAGGCTAAACTACGATTAACTAAGTGCAGAATGTAAACAAAACAATAGTAAGTAACCTGGAATGAAGAAACTTGTATTAAACTATAGAAAATCCAAGCTAACAATGATGAATCTTGATAAAACCTACAAAAACACAAGTAAAACTCTCTTCTCTCTATGAAAACTAATGAAAACCAAGTGTGGGCGTCCTCTGGGATGTAAACAAAATGAGTATATATAGTAGAAGCCTAATGCTAGGGTTAAAAACCCGTTTCTGCTGCGTGCGCGTATAATCTGATAAAAGGCATGTTCGATCGATCGAGCAACTCTCGATCGATCGAACTTCTTCGAGCGCTTGAGCTTTACTCAATCGATCGAACTCCGAATTTCAGCTTTTGATTGTCTTCATTAGAATTCAACACTTCCTTTTATTGTTATCTTCCAATCTTGTACACAGCAGCATTAACCTGCACAAATAACCACTAAAACAATACCACTTATCATAGTTTAATCACAATGTGTAAAAACTGATATTGTAATTCAAACTACAGATAAACCGAGTTGTAGACTTTTCTAGTGTATTTTCTTCTTTTAGCGCAGTTGTATTTTACAAATACCCCCGCTTGTCACAACCCCCAACTAGCGATTTGCTAGTCCCTAGCAATAAAGCGAAAAAAAAAAAAAAAAAAAAACAAGCTCACTACTACTACAACGACTAAAGTAAAGAAAATTAAACTAAAGCAAACTAATCTAGTTAGAAAGAGACGCTACCTAACTCACTTTCGCAGGAATCGCGGTTATATTTAGCAAATGCAACAAGCCGTTAAACCCCTAGGTTTCCCTAGTGGACAAGTATTGTCTCGTGAGGGTTTGCAGTGAATATACCCACAAAACTCTCAATTTTAAGCTCAAAAAGATATAGAACGACTTATAAACATTCTTTCCCATTCGACTATCAATTTAGCTCTACAACACATACCAACCTCATACAAACCATGAAGAAACCCACATGTTCCTCATGTCACCGAGATAAATATACATATGCATTACATTCATGTATCCGTGTGTGTGTAAAGTCAACAGCTATGCATCCAACTTTATTTAGAATTGTTCAGACTATCATACTTTTGGAACTCGTAGTTTCAACTCAATTCTCACATGGATTTACACTCAAAAATAAACATCTCACAGAAACTTGTTTAGAAATGGTCGCTCATGGTGTGAAAGCTTTAATAAGAATGATGTTCTGGCTACTAGTGTTTCACACCTAACTCGATAAAAGACGAACATTTAGAGTAATATAGTCTCATGAAAGGAATGCTACTTACTAGAGGAGCGAAATACCGTGGATACTCAAATTGCACGTTCATATTCAAACTAAGTTGTTAAAAATCATTAAGACTTTGACTTTTCGGCTTTTATTTAGTGGGGTAGAGATAAGAGAGGCGAGATGTGCACATTCTTAGCATATGATGGAGACTAGTTTATTTCTTCTTTATTCCAAACATCCTCTATTCTCATATATGTTCATGTATTCTTACTCCTTCTTCTTTCCATTTCTATTTTTTTTTTATATATATTTTCAACATCTCCTTGCATATTTTCTTTTTATAATGTCCTTCCCACAACTACACCGTTCTCGTCACATACTTCAACAGTTTTAATCGCGTTAGATGTGCAATCGGGTTTATAGAGGCTTTTATATTGGCAATATTTAATCAGTGTGGGGTCAAGAGATTCTTGGATGTTCATACAGGTATATGAAAAAGGATAAGGAATGAATAACGATGGCTTAACTCATTTTCCTAACTTCTTAGTTTTAGCACTTCAGTGTTCATTGAGTTTGATTGGTAAATCCTGAACGTTCTCCTCTAATAAACAGCCTAAATGAAAATTTTCGAGACTATTCAATGAATTTAAGCTATATTCAAGAAAAACAATTCGAATTTAATGTGACAATTCCCTCAGAATTGAAGATTGGGTTCAAAAACTCACTAAGGGTCATTAGTTTCCACTATTTGTTCGTGAAGCATAAAAGTCATATTAATTATTATTTTCAGTTTTCTGCATAGCTATTAACACGTGCAAATGGATGTTAGATACTAGAATGGTCAACATATGCATTCATCTTAGTGAAGCTAGAAAAAACGCGTGAACTTAATTCATAAAGGGATGAGATCAATAGGAATGTATCATTGCTTAATGGCAGCTAAATAGGAATGAATATTTAAAGTAATCTACCAATAAAGTTCATAATAAAAGAAAATTTCAAATTTTTTTTTTTTAAATGAAATGTTTGGTTAAATGTTTGGTTTGTGAAAGAGATTGTGTGAAATGTGCAATAAAGTGAATCAGATTGCTAAGTAAAGTGAAACATGCTCAGGTGATACTCTATCTACATCCTACCCCCAACTGAAAATTACGATGACCTCAGAAGTTGATTTTCAAAAATAGATAGAGAGATATCACCTTATAAGGCAACTCAATAACTGTAAGCGTAACAATCTGTAAGGAACATACAATCTCCAAAAAGCCAAGATCAAGAGAAAGATACACAGAAATAAAAAACACATGATCCATATATAATAACAGAACCAATCACTGGAAAGATAAAACAATAAAAATGACAGAACAGTGATAATAAAGTGCAGCTTAACCAAACCAATCAAGCCAAACCAAATAGTTACAAATAGTCCAAAAACTAAAAGACCAAAAGAAGAGAGCAGAGAGATAGAAATAAGAAAGATACAACAGAACTCTCAAAACACTCTCAAAATCAAGACCTACACATCATCTGCGACATCGGATAATATCTCTATCGGTGCATCGGGAGTATCCTCAACTCCACCCTTAGCAACAGTATGAGTCGTCGCCGAGTCACTCTCAGTCACAACTGGAGGTGGTGGAAGTGGGGGCTCCGCAGATGGTGGGGCCGCTGATGATGATGGTGCAGAAGGATCAGCTGGTGGTGGTGGGACTATGGATGTGGATGGGCCAGTGGTAGTCGGTGCAGCTGGAGGGGGAGTAGTGGTAGGTGGAGGTGTATGTAATGACTGGTCAACCCCCAACTAGATCAAGATGGCCTCCAGCAAAGTCGTCATGTGGTCGACCCGGCCCTCGAGTCTGATCCGAGCCTCTCTCTCCTCTAACAATAACTCATGAATAGTCGGGAGAGGCACGGATGAAGAAGACTCTCCCTGGGCCTGAGCTTGAGCCTGAGATCGCTGTCTCATCTCAAACTATGCAATCTCCACCCGAGGATCAACCTCGTCATCAGAATCAAGCTCCTTAGCCTCTGTCGGCGTCCCTGAAGCTGCACCCTCAGTATCGGTGCCTGCGTCCCTCCTCCTCTTCACCCTCAATTTCGCCTTACCCTTTGCTTTTTCTCTTTTTCTGAGCATCAGAACGGCGGGCCGCTGTCTCACCGAATTGACTAGAGACCTGAAGAATGGAATCTGTGGCCAACGGGACTAATCCGGCCCGCTCAATAACCCTATGTATAGGCCAAGCGCCCTTCAGATGGCGCTTGGCGGCAATGTACTGCGTAGGCTGAATAAAAAAGTCGATATACAGGCGAGACAGATAGACACGCTGTCCTGTCCCAATGGAGTACAGAGCGCGGGCATACCACGGCGCAAATTTCTCGTGGTAGGACGTCATCAGAATACAATTGACCAATGCAAGGTGGAGGAGGTGGTAATTCTCGGTCAGAGACTTATCCTCGATGTTGGACTCGCATGGACGCTCCAACTTCCGTGCTAGGAACCATGGAGCAGCAAGCCATACGGACTCCAATGGCCGCTCCAACATGACCTTCCGCGTATCGAAGTAGCGGTTGAACCAAACACGCTCCTCGGGGCTCCGGAACCCGTGGTCAGGTATGGGATCCGGTATAGCGAGATTCAGAGGTTTGGACTTGTGATATCCCATGATAGGGTTCATTACGGGGTCCTGAAAATAGAAGAAATACAGAATAGAAATCAAAACAAGAAAGAAAAGAAAAGAAACTGAAACTGCTTGTGTTCGACCGATCGAACAATGTTTCATCGATTGAGAAAGGACAGAGTTCGATCGCTCAATACTCTTTCGATCGATTGAGAAAGGGATGGGTTCGAGCGATCGAACCCAGCTCGATCGATCGAGCACAGCGAATGTGCGGTAACCACTTTCGAGAACAGAAAGGGCCCTCACACAAACAAAATAAGACAAACCTAAAAAGGAACAGTTTTGAAAACCAATGGGGGGCACCCCCACAAGAAATGGAACAAATTGGAAAGAGGGGGTGACTTTAGGCCTTACCTCGGGTTAACTCGCGGAGGGGAGGATGTGATTTAGGATGATGATGATGATGTGGACCAAGGGCTCCCCGTATGCGTGAATGATGAGGGAAAGCTAAGAATCGCCCCGAGTGCTCCTCTGTGGTCAATCGCTCGAAGATATGAAAGTGTGAGAGAAACTGAGAAGGTGTACTGGAGACGCCTCATTTAAATACAAGTCTCGATCGCTCGAGAAAGTTCGATCGATCGACAGTGCAATCGATTGAATACTCATCAAGCGCTCGAAGATATGATACGGTCGATCGATCGAGATGAGTTCGATCGATCGAACACCCAAATTTTATAATAACCCTGAATTAAGAAATTTAGCACCCCCAACAAGCCAACAATGTTCTGGACAAATAGAATAGTGAAAAACAGTGCATTTGACAGAACATGTAAGCCAAAACTCATCCTCAAAATAGAAAATTGCAATTTGATATAAATAAATCCTTTTAATAGCATCCATATTGCAACAATATTGCCCCCAACTGGTATTTAAAACCTTATTCAACTAAAGAAAACTAAAATAAAACTTAAACCAAAAATATTTTGTCAAGGATTACGCTCCAATTGATAAAAGAAAGAACGATGAAAGAAAACAATTGAAGTGAACACTACTCTTCGAGCAAGAAGATTTCTTCTTCCACCAATGCTTCATTTTCCGCTAAAACTTCGCATGTCGATTCCAAACTTGATGACTCCCTTTCCCAGAACAGTCGGAAAGCAGCAAGGACATCATCGAGCAAGTCTGAAGTCTCTAAGGAATTAAAAGCCCATGCAAGAGGTGATCTTGTTGGAGACAAGGATAACAGAGTGTAACTGTGCAACGGAATTTCCTCTTGCAGCGGAGTGCCCGGGGGCCTTATGTAGGGCCCAAAGCCATGAATCATTTGATGTGGAAGGAAGAGAGGTGGGAACGGCAGATTCATAGTGACGATCCTGACAAAATAACGAAAAGAAAAGAAATTAAATAAGAACTAAAGAAACGACAACAGAAGGAAATTAACTAAAATGAAGAAAACAGTGGAAGGACAAGTGATAACGAAGTAACCTCACTATTGGCATGAGACACCTATGTGCACTAGCAGGTAATGGGCATTGGAGCCGGAACAACAAATAGCTCAAGTGCACATAAATGTAGGGAACCGCTTCGATGACAAGGAAGTCATCCACAAAAGTGAATACAACATTGTGGCGTTCAGGCACCACATCCTGTAAGTCTTCCTCTTCCCACGGCTCCCACATGGAATCATTTTCCCATTGTTCCATCAGAGCCTCATCTATCTCCCAAACAACATACCCTTCAGGCTCTCCTTCCTCTTCAGGAAATTCTATGTGTTCAAAAGGGTTGATTTGGAGGAGAGCAGGGTTGTAAAAGATGTATCCTTGAGTCAGGTCAACGACGTCATTCGCTCCCGGACCTTCATATGGAGAGAGGCAGAAGGCTATCTCCTCAGCAGTCCAAGGGGGATTCAGATATTCTGAATCAGCCCAAGACCCAATTGAGTGGACATCATCACCTCTCATATTGAACAGCCTACATGGGAGAGATAATATGAAACAACAGATTAGAATCAAAATCACTTGCAGAGAAAGAGAAAAAGAAAATAAAAATGGAAAGGCAGCAAAAGTAAAGGTATACAACAACAACGTGGGGAAAATGCTTAGCAGTTGGGATCAAGAGTAGTTGGGTTCATCCAGTTGGATGAACTCAGCCTCTATTTGGAAATTCTCCAAGACCAGTTTTAGCCTTTGGCCATTGACCTTGAAAATTGCATTGTTCTTGGGGTTTATCAGCTCAACAGCCCCGTGTGGAAAGACAGATTTGACGATGAAAGGTCCTGTCCACTGGGATCGGAGTTTTCCAGGAAAAAGGTGGAGACGAGAGTCGTACAGCAAGACTTTCTGCCCCGGCTTGAATGATTTACGACAAATTGTTCTGTCATGGAGAGCCTTCAACCTTTCCTTGTTTAGTTTGGCGCTGTCGTATACATCTCTACGTATTTCCTCCAATTCAGCCAATTGGAGTTTTTAGAGATGACCTCCCTCTTTGATGTCGAAGTTTAGTGAGCGTGTCGCCCAATATGCTTTATGCTCTATTTTGACCGGAAGGTGACATGCCTTACCATACACTAGCCTGAATGGGGACATCCCTAGGTTCGTTTTGTATGCAGTACGGTATGTCCATAGTGCATCAGTCAGTTTATATTCCCAATCCTTTCTGTTGAAACTAACCGTCTTTTCGAGGATATGCTTGATTTCTCGGTTAGCCAACTCCGCTTGCCCGTTTGTTTGTGGATGGTAAGCGAGATCGATTTTGTGGTTGACCCCATATTTCTTGAGTAGTGACTCCAAAGGCCTATTGCAGAAATGCTTGCCTTGGTCACTTATTAGGGCTTTCGAGGTTCCAAAATGCGATAGAATATGTTCCTTAAGAAAGGACATCACCGTTTTGTGGCGTCTTGTTGATATCGCTTCTACCCACTTAGATACATACTCCACAGCGAGGAGTATATATTCGCAGTTGTTGGATTTAGGGAACGGGCCCATGAAGTCTATGCCCCAACAATCGAATATTTTAATCGTAATTATGGGGGTTAAGGGCATAGAGTTCCTTTTTGAAATTGTACCTAGCTGTTGACAACGTTGGCATGTTTTGCAGAAAGCGTAGGCATCTTTAAACAAAGTGGGCCAGTAGAAACCGCTATGTAGAATTTTTTGCGCGGTCTTTTGTGATGCGAAATGGCCACCGCATGCCTCAGAATGGCATGATGCTAAAATGAAGGTTATATCCTCGTTTGGAACGCAATGTCTGATGACCTGATCAGCACAATACTTAAATAAGTACGGGTCATCAAAGAAGAAATGACGTGCGAAAGAGAGGATCCGCTTCCTGTCTGGTTTAGACCAATGACTTGGGGTTTCTCCTGTGGCAAGATAATTTACTATATCAGCATACCAGGGTAGATCCAAAACAGTCATCAGTTGCTCATCTGGGAATTCATCCTTTATCAGTGTCGATTCGGTGTTATCAACAAAAGTTAACCGAGATAGATGGTCGGCGACCACATTCTCTACTCCCTTTTTATCTTTGATCGTTATATCGAATTCTTGGAGTAGGAGTATCCAACGGATAAGCCTCTGTTTCGCATCTTTCTTAGATAACAGGTACTTAAGGGCCGAGTGGTCTGTAAAACAGACTATTGGGGACCCTATCAGATAAGACCTGAATTTGTCCAGTGCGAAGACTATTGTCAGTAGCTCTTTTTCGGTAGTTGTATAGTTCATTTAAGCTTCATTGAGTGTTCGACTGGCGTAGTAAATCATGTAAGGCTTATTATCCTTCCTCTGTCCTAGGACTGCACCAATGGCGTAGTCACTAGCGTCGCACATTAACTCAAATGGCAAACCCCAGTCGGGTGCCTGTATAATCGGTGCGGAGGTAAGCTGTTCTTTTAGTGCTTCAAATGATGTTTGACACTCTTCCGACCACTCAAAAGGTGTGTCTTTGACTAAGAGTTGGCACAGTAGTCGAGAGATAGCACTAAAATTTTGGATAAAGCGACGATAAAATCCCGCATGTCCCAGAAAAGATCGAATGTCTTTGACCGTACGAGGGACAGGTAGATTTGAGATTATATCGATTTTAGCTTTATCAACTTGGATACCTTGATCGGAGATAATGTGGCCAAGGACAATCCCTTTGGTTACCATGAAGTGACATTTTTCCCAGTTTAATACTAGGTATTTGTCCTCGCATCTTGCTAATACTCTCTCAAGGTTTTCTAGGCAGTTATTGAAACTATGGCCAAACACTGAGAAGTCATCCATGAAAACCTCCAATATCTGTTCGACCATGTCGCTGAATATACATAGCATGCACCACTGAAAGGTAGCAGGTGCATTGCATAGGCCAAAGGGCATACAGCGGTAGGCGAATGTACCGAACGAACATGTGAATGTCGTTTTCTCCTGATCTTCAGGAGCAATTTCTATTTGGTTATACCCACTATATCCGTCCAAGAAACAATAGTACTTGTGACCCGCCACTCGTTCTAACATATGATCCATAAATGGCAGTGGAAAGTGGTCCTTACGAGTCACAATATTCAGTTTTCGGTAGTCAATACACATCCGCCATCCAGTGGGGATGCGTGTTGGTACTAACTCGCCCTCTTTATTTGGAATGACTGTTATGCCAGCTTTCTTTGGCACTACTTGGGTCGGACTAACCCAAGGGCTATCAGAAATGGGATATATAATCCCAACGTCAAGAAGGTTTAAGACTTCCTTCTTGACGACCTCCTACATATTAGGATTCAGACGCCTTTGCATTTGTCGCGAGGGTGGGGCGTCTTCCTCCAGATATATTTTATGGGTACAAATGGATGGGCTTATGCCTTTAAGGTCGGCAATAGTCCATCCTAATGCTCCCTTATGTTGTTTTAACACCTCGATTAACTTACCCTCTTGTTTTGCATTCAAAGTTGATGAAATTATGACAGGGTAAGTCTTTTCAGTCCCTAGGAAAGCATATTTGAGCTCTTTTAGAAGCTCCTTTAATTCCAATTCGGGGAACTGCATGTTCGAGGGCATGACTAACTTTGTTTTGGGAGGCAGTGGTTCATATGGTGTTACCCACATGCATTCAGCTCTATCCTCCTCTAGTGTATCCAACATGAGGCAAGTTTGATTTAAAGCAGCATCCAATGGAGTAGACTCTTTAGGTTGATAGATAACATCGAATTGTGACACGACTACCTCCAAGGGATCTTTATAATCAATAACATTTGCCTCATCCTCGATGACTGTCTCGATGTAATGAGCTTCTTCCTCATCTTCGTACTCTTTAGGTCTAGGATTGGAGAAGATTTTTATGGTTGCAGTCATGTTTCCGAACACAATGGTCATTGTACCACTTTTTATTTTTATTGAGGCATCGATTGTGTTTAGAAAAGGACGTCCGAATATCACCGGGATTTGTGTACCTGGGTTAGACACAGGTTCGGTGTCTAAAATTACAAAATCAACTGGGAAAACAAATGAGTCTATCTACACAAGGACGTCTTCCAACACTCATCTCGGGTATTTGACCGACCTATCTGCCAATTGTAATGCAACTCGGGTGGGTTTGTATTCGCCTAGCCCTAGTTGTTTATAGACTGAATATGGCAGAAGGTTGACGCTTGCTCCTAAGTTGAGGAGTGCGTTATCTATTCTCTGATTCCCAATTTAACATAAGACAGTGGGAGTACCGGGGTCTTTGAGTTTCGGAGGCAATTCATTTTGGATGACTGAGCTTGCTTGGCAAGCAACGTAAGAGTGTTTCTTCACACTTTGCCTCCTCTTGACCGTGCATAAATCTTTAAGATATTTCGCATAAGCCGGTACTTGTTTAATTGCATCAAGGAGTGGGAGGTTTATTTTTACTTATTTAAATAATTCCATGAACTCCTGATTCTTTGTCTCATTTTTGGGTTTCTTAAGCCTTTGAGGGTAAGGCACAGGGAAAAGGCATTTTGGTAATTCGTCATTAACGGGCTCCTTTCCGGGCCTTCTCTCAACTTCTTCCACTACTTTAGGAGCTTCAGTATTTGTCCCTAATGGTTCATCACTAGTAGTTGGCTCCTCTTCTTGAGTAACAGGTTCGTTTGTATTGACCACTTTATCCTCCTCATACTCTTCGGGAGTAGAGGTAGGCATATTTTGCCCTATAATCTTGCCGCTTCTTAGAGTCGTCACGGCTTTAGCTTGTTCATGATTAGGGGGACCGTTGTTGTATCCCTTAGGGTTTTGAAGTGGTTGGGCAGGAAATGTTCCACCCGATCCCTCTTGTCGTGCATCCATCCTATCTAACGTCGCAGACATTTTACTCATCATTTGAATTAATTGTGCGTTAAGTTGACGTTAGACATAGGATCTTCCTCTTGCACCTTTTTGTGCGGAGGAACGTACACATTAGATTGTTGATTATTAGGAGGTAGCACTTGGTTATAATTATTAGATTTGTTTTGATTGTATGGCTGGGACTGCCTATTGTATTGCCCTTGATATTGGTTATTGTTATTGTAGGCCTGCTGTTGTTGGTGTTGATTTTTGGTCCCAGCATCATTTTTCCAATCAAAACCAGGGTGATTCCATCGATTGTTATTATTTTGTGAATTATTGTTGTTATAGGAATTCCCTGTCCCCCTATACCCTTGCATGGCATTCATTTCCATGGGAGATTGTTCTTGAAAATACGGCACATTGGGACAATATTGGGTAATGTGCCCCAGCATATTGCACGTGCCGCATGGTTCTTCAGGTAAATTCTGCCTCAAACTTCCTCCTTTCATACCTAACTCCTCTACTTTCTTAGCTAGTTCTTCGTATTTAGTCATGAGTTGATCTTCATTGTTTAGTTGATATAGGCTTTTCTCTTCTACACAGGATATCTGTGAGCGTGAGATATCGTCAGAATTCGACCATTCATGAGCATATTCGGCCAACCATTCGAAGTGGGCTTCCGCCTCTTCGGTATTTTTACGGAGAAATGGGCCTGAGCTCATGGTTTCAACCAACTTTTTCGTCTCACCGTTTAACCCATTATAAAAGAAGCTGATTGTTCACCATTTCTCGAATCCATGGTGTGGGCACGAGAGAAGCAGATCTTTGAAACGCTCCCATGTTTGAGTGAAGGTTTCGTTGCTCTTTTGTTTATAAGAATTGATTTGGCGTTGAAGATCAGTGGTCATGCGAGTTGGATAAAATTTCTTAAGAAATGCGGTGTTCATTGCCTGCCAGGTGAAGATTGAATTGGGTTTTAGGGTGAGTAACCACACCTTTGCCTTATCCTTCAAGGTGAAAGGAAATAGCATTAGACGTGTCACGTCCACAGGACAGTTTTGTGAGAATGTTTTGCAAACATCCTCGAAGTCCTTGACATGTAAGTACGCCTTCTCATTTTCAATCCCATGAAAGGTGGAAAGAAGTTGGATCATCCCATTGCGAAATTGAAATTCGCCATTATGCGGTGGGATTAGAATGCAAGAGGGAGTAGGTGCGTGTTCTGGTTGCATGAGATCGCACAAAGGACGCAGTGAGTCGTCCAATTGTACCACCAGATTGTCACGATTTTCACTTTGATTATCACCCATTGATTCAGTAGGAGTAGCTATAGGGTTAATAGAACTAGAGGAATCTGATAAGTAGAGCGGATTTTCAAAAATTCCTTCGATGGAATTGTTGGGCATGAACGAAGAGAGTTCCTAAGGAGAGTGTTTTACCTAAAGGACTAAAAGAAAAAGGAAAATAAAAGCAGAAAAAGATTAAGAAAGATTGAGGTAACCTAAGTATTACTCGTCGCCGTCCCCGGCAACGGCGCCAAAAACTTGACACGACTAAAAAGTTGTGTGCGCTTGTGTGCTATACCCAAGTGTAGGTAATCGTGCAAGTAGTAAACTGGATTAAGTCCAGGTCGATCCCACAGGGAAGGATGAGAATTAATTTACCTAGATTAAACTCAAAAAGAAAACAAAATTCAATGTTTTGAGAAAAATGTAGAACACAAAGTTCTACGATTAACAACTACTAAAATTAAAAGCAGCTAAATTAACTTAACTAACGATTGACTATTTAACTAAAGCAAGATTTTAAAAACTGTTTTTCTTAATAAAAGGAAAGTGTTGGGATCACACGAATCCACTATGACCCAGCCATCTACCATGCAATTGCAGTTAAGCTCAATGGAGTACAACTTCTACAGTATTCCGTACTTCTCTAAGGATATAGAATCAATAGTCCTTTCATGGCCGGGACTATATCATCTCAATTAAGTTTGAAATACACAAAGGTGGTTTAATTCAATAGTTAAGACTTGCACCTACAATGGTGTGAGCATTGAGGGTGGTTTGCAAAATATATTAAAAGAAAATGCCTTAAGGCTTAGACTTTAAAGACTGTTTTGACAAACTGAGCATTAGGGGACAGTTTGATAACGAATCAGTAAAGCAGAAAGTCTTGGAATACTGTATAAGATGTTCTCAAGAATCAGAGGATTCGATCGATCGACGCGCTTTCGATCGATCGAACTCTTCATCTCTCGATCTATCGAACAACCTTCGATCGCTCGACTAAGTCTCCGGTCCGATCGATCGAACTACATCCAATCGATCGAACACAGGAATAGAAATATTGCATGGCAGAGGCCTGAAATCACAGTTTCATCATGATTTCCCAACCTCGGACTACTCATACATGGTCTGGGGAGTCTCAGATCTATTTTCAACGTAAAGGTTCATTACAGTATCGTTTGTTTGTGAGTTTTTCATTAAAACTATGAAAACTAATGATTTTGACTTATCTAGCATGCAATACTACGAGATTGAAGGCTAAACTACGATTAACTAAGTGCAGAATGTAAACAAAACAATAGTAAGTAACCTAGAATGTAGAAACTTGTATGAAACTATAGAAAATCCAAGCTAACAATGATGAATCTTGATAAAACCTACAAAAACACAAGTAAAACTCTCT
The DNA here is from genome assembly GCA_033977485.1 of Hydrangea macrophylla. Classification (NCBI taxonomy): domain Eukaryota; kingdom Viridiplantae; phylum Streptophyta; class Magnoliopsida; order Cornales; family Hydrangeaceae; genus Hydrangea; species Hydrangea macrophylla. Next base: position 44,288,939 of record CM066984.1, on the reverse strand, counting down.
TCTCTCTATGAAAACTAATGAAAACCAAGTGTGGGCGTCCTTTGCGACGTAAACAAAATGAGTATATATAGTAGAAGCCTAATGCTAGGGTTAAAAACTTGTTTCTGCTGCGTGCGCGTATAATCTGATAAAAGGCATGTTCGATCGATCGAACAACTCTCGATCGATCGAACTTCTTCGAGCGCTTGAGCTTTACTCAATCGATCGAACTACCGAATTTTAGCTTTTGATTGTCTTCATTAGAATTCAACACTTCCTTTTATTGTTATCTTCCAATCTTGTACACAGCAGCATTAACCTGCACAAATAACCAATAAAACAATACCACTTATCATAGTTTAATCACAATGTGTAAAAACTGGTATTGTAATTCAAACTACAGATAAACCGAGGAGTTGTAGACTTTTCTAGTGTATTTTCTTCTTTTAGCGCGGTTGTATTTTACAAATACCCCTGCTTGTCTCGTACCGAGTGCAGGCAGTGGTTTCTTGGTGAGCGAGTGTCTCGGAAGGTGGTTGGTGGTTCCAGGTATCGGGTCCCTCATAATCCCCCTGCGATGGATGCTAGTGACATTTCTGGTGATGCCCTATTGGCAGCCTTGGCTGGCACTGATGTTTGGGACCATTTTCTCTCTGAGACCGGTTACGAGGCTTACCGTGGTCGTTTCCTGATGCCCAACTTCCCACTCTTGGAGGTGAGTTTTATGTTTTTGTTTTTTATCCATTGCCTATGTTTTTTGATTTTTCTTTTCTTAACTTGTTTTGTGCCTATAGCTCTGCGAGATGTATAGGAGACAGGCTCCTCCGACTTCCGATCCTATCCTCCCCTGGGATTGGACCGTCAACGTCCTAGGCGCTGATGGCAGTCCCCAAGTGATGGAGGTTCCGCGAGTCACATGTGGGTACCCTACTCAGCCAGCGAGCGTCCTCAATGTTCCTTGGAGTTACGCTGAGGAGGGTCACACCTTGGCGGCTAGCCTACGGTCCTTGGTCCTCACACGAGACCACCAGGTACGTTTCTAATCTTGCGCTCCTTAAAGTTATGAGTTACTAACCCTGGATTTTACCCTTGACAGATGGATGGCATGCGGCAGTTTGCCGTCAACCAGATGGCGTCCTTGGTAGGTTTCTGACTCGACTCTGTTTTTGTACTTTTTGTTGTTCTCTTACTGATTGCCTTTATTTTATTCGTGTGTGCAGTACCGGGGAGGCAGAGCTGGCTCATCGAGGACTGGTCCAAGGTGCAGGGGTGGTAGGAGGAGGCCGTCGCCGACATACACTCCGGGCGGTCCGACGGAGGACGAAGAAGAAGAGGACTGAGGCTGCCCCTCAAGCGGGGACTTTGCTTTATTATTATTTTTTTATGTTTTCGATCGGGTTGTACTGGTGATGTGACTATTTGGACAGTGTAGGATGATGTGTGGAACATTTTGTGACCTTTGATAAATTATTATGATGTTTTGCCTTTTAGGCCGGATAGCTTCCGGTTTGGAGGCGTGGTTGTGTGCTTTTTTTAGTTGATGATGATACATGTGCACTGTAATTGTTGGGTGTTACTGCGATGGGCAGTTTTGTAATAGTGAGTGTTTTTTCCTTGTAGGTGGGATAGTCCGTGAAACGGGGAGGTGCTGCCGAAATTTCGAATCTTCCTCGAGCCGCAACCGAAAACATGGCTTTGTATGATCCCGCTCAACTCACAGCTTGGCTGAACATCACGGATGGTGTGGAATGGATCAACCTCTTTAGCTACGGCCTGACCGAGCTATTCTCTCTTTGCCAGATGACCCTGAACACTGAGTTTTTACGCGTTGCTATTGCTCACTGGGACCCGGTGAACCATGTCTTCAATTTCAATGGCTTGGAGATATGCCCCTTGTTTGAGGAGTTCTGTGCCATCCTCGGCTATGATTCTGATTTAGACCTGATTCTCCCTTCTGTTGATACCCTCAGTCCTACGCTAGGCTTGGCTGAGTATCTGAATTGTTCCATCACTATTTCCCGCCGGCTCCTTCAAGGTGAGGTTCTCGACATTGCTTCCATAATTGCTCGATATGCCAGTCCTGGGAATCCCAGCGTGTATGATGCTACTCGTGGGGCTGCTCTGATTCTATGCATGACTTCACACTTCTTGTTCTCGAGTGCTTCTAGCGACTTAGTGCATGTATTTCTCGGACTGAAGGCAGGTAAGAACCCCATGGCCATGGTTTTGGCCGAGACCCTGAATGGTTTGGATCGCGCTTCAAGTCAGGGAATGCTTCTACTTTCTGGGGTGCCTCTGGTGTTACAGGCTTGGCTCTACGAGCGTCTTCAGTTATGGACCGGTAATGTGCCGCCAGTTTATTTTCGCAGAGCTGTGCTTCATACTCATTTTACTTCTGCTGATTGGGTGGGTATGATGGGCGCCTTATCTGAGGCTGACATTTGCTGGATTGTGAGGCGTTGGGGTCTTTATGCTGTGACCACCAGTCTTGGGGATTTTCAGAGGGTGTGGCTGATTGGACTGAGAGAAACTTCCTTCTATCATCCTCGTCGGTTGGCCAGACAGTAAGGGCAAGTTCAAGAAGTCCCCCGGGGGTTTACTGAGAGGGTCTTTGCTTCCAGAGTTAGAGCCACTACCATTGCTGCTTTCATCAGGGGCTGGGCCAGCCGAGCAAGGGCCTATTTCTAAAGACCTTTGAAGAAATAAAAGACACAAAGATAAAACTAGACCTGACTGATTCTGCTCATTCCTCCCAGTGTCTTTGAACATGTGTGATTGCTTTTCGAAAGACTTTTTATTTTGATCTTTCCTGCTTATGTAATATTCAGAGTTTGTTTATCGGTGAACCTTGGTTACTTTGGGAATCTCATTCTATGCATTTTAGCTTTAAAAACATTTTGTAATCGAGATTTCAATTAGATGTTGCTTTTGGTACTTGCTTGGGCATGCTAAGACGATTAGAGGCAAACGAGGCGGGTGGCCGAAGTTTGCCCCTAGTTTGAGACATATATGGTTGTGAGGCAAACGAGGTAGATGACCGATGATTGCCCCTAGTTTAGAAGAGGTTCAGGCGAACGAGGCGAGTTGCCGAGTTTGCCCCTAGTGTGGAGGGTTATTTCGGGGTTATGGTAAGGACCTCGACTTTATTCTCTCAAATGCTCATAATTTTTGCCTAGGCACCAGTGAGGTGACCTAGCGAGCTCTTTTCTCTCTTTTGTTATTGCTCACTTTGGATTTAGCTCTAATTTTTGCCTAGGCGTCCTTACGGATTTTCGACCTAGCGAGCCATCCCTCTTTTTCTTTTTCTTTTTTTTAAAAAGTCTGCCTACGTACCCCCAAGTGGGGATCAGGTCCAACGTAGTTCGGGCCAAAGCTTGAAAGAAATTGGGCTATTTTGTGGGTGGAATGACCGAACCGATGTGGTTGCCTACGTATCCCCGAGTGGGAATCAGGTCGAGCGTAGTTCAGGCCAAAGCTTGAAAGAAAATGGTTATTTTTGTTGGTGGAGCAACCGAACCGATGTGGTTGCCTACGTATCCCCGAGCGAGAATCAGGTCGAGCGTAGTTCAGGCCAAAGCTTGAAAGAAAAGGTTATTGAATAGTCAAGCATAGTACTTTTTGAGACGATCCATGTTGATTGGTTCTTTGAATTCGACAACATCGAGGTCCATGAGATAAGTTGCTCCTCCGGAAAGAACAGTCTTGACGATGTAAGGGCCGACCCATTTAGGTTTAAACTTCCCACGGGGATCAAAGATCGGAGCTCGCAACTCCTTAAGGACAAGGTCACCCTTGAAAATCTTCCTCGGACGAACCTTTTTGTTGAAAGCACGGGCTATCCTCTTTTGGTAGATTCGAACATGGTCGACTGCCGCTAGGCGCTTTTCATCTATGAGGGCCAATTCTTCATACCTTTCCCTCAACCAATCTGATTCCAAAATTTCATACTCTGCCATCACGCGTAGGGACGGTAATTCTATCTCGACCGGAAATACCGCTTCCATCCTATACACTAGTGAGTAAGGGGTTGCTACTGTGGACGTCCTTATCGAGGTTTTGTATCCCCAAAGTGCGAACGATAGCTTTTTATGCCAGTCTTTGTAAGTATCGGCTGATTTCTGCAGTATGGCCTTAACATTCTTGTTTGCAGCCTCGATCGCCCCATTAGTTTGCGGTCTGTATGGTGATGACTTGTGATAAGTGATTTTGTATTCCTCGAATAGATCCCTAACTTCTGCTTTGAAATGACTTCCGTTATCCGAAATAACCTCATGGGGAACTCCATAACAGCAGATGAGATTGCTCTTGATGAATTTGGCCACTTCCTTGGCCCCTAACTTGGTGTAGGATGCAGCTTCTACCATTTTGTGAAGTAGTCTATGGCCACCAGAATGTACCGATTTCCATTTGAAGCTTTCGGAATGATTTCACCGATAATATCGATTCCCCAGGTGGAGAATGGCCAAGGTGAGGTCATGCTGTATAGAAGGGATGGTGGTACATGCATCATGTTTGCATGGATCTGGCACTTGTGACACTTTCTCACGTATTCGCAACAATCTTTCTCCAATGTTGTCCAGTAGTACCCTTGTCTTACGATTTTCTTGGCCAGCATGTGACCGTTCATATGCGGGCCGCATACCCCCTCGTGTACTTCCTCCATCATTCTTCTGGAGCTTTTCCCAAACAAGCAAGTCAGGTTGTGACCGTTGTATCCTTTCTTCAGCAGTTTCCCACCGCAAATGATGATTTGCGCCGCGAATCTTTGAATGGCCCTTTTGTCTTTTTCAGTAGATTCTTGGGGGTATGTCCCCTTTTCTATGAAGTTCTAGACATCTTGATACCACGGTGTTTCATTCTCTTCTGCTTCGATTGCGGTGATAATGTTGAACGAAGGCTCGTACCTTTGCTCGATTACCAAAGGCATCATCCTGATTCCTACAGGAATTTTGATCATGGAGGCTAAGTTAGCCAACGAATTAGCTAGATGGTTCTCTTCCCTAGGCAAGTAGAAGAACGTTATGCTCTTAAAGTGCTTCTTGAGTCCATCGAGATGGTCATGGTAGGGCTTCAACCTCTCTTCCTTCACCTTCCAGTCCCCTCTGGCTTGTGACACGATGAGATTTGAATCTCCAAAGACATCTAGCTTTTGAATTCTCAATTCTATGGCCGCTTCTATCCCCAGAATGCACTCTTCATATTCAGCAGTGTTGTTGGTGGAGTTATAATTGAGCTTGACTCCCTGTGGGGTGTGGTCCCCGTTTGGTGATACTAAGATTATTCCTACTCCGTAGCCTTTCATGTTGGTTGCTCCATCAAAGTACAACTTCCATTGTTCTTCCTTGATTTCCATGATATTTTCGTCCGGGAATGGGAAGTCTCCACTTTCTTTGGAGTCAATGGCGTGTTCCGCAAGATGCTCTGCCACGGTTCTTCCTTTTACCGATTTGCTTGTAACATACTTGATATCAAATTCGGATAGTAGAAATAACCAACGGGATATACGACCGGTCAGGGCGGGTTTTTCGAGGAGGTATTTTAGAGGATCCATGCGGGATATGAGCACAACCGGGAAGGCTAGCATGTAGTGCCTCAGTCGACGGGTGCACCAAACCAAGGCCCAACACGTTTTTTTGAGGGCAGAGTAGTTGAGCTCATACCCAGTCATCCTCTTGCTGAAGTAGTATATGGCTTTTTCGGAGTGGCTTTCTTCTCCTTCTTGGGCCATCATGCAACCCATGGCATTTTCGGGGACGGATAGGTAAAGGAATAAGGGCTTATGAGGCGTTGGTGGTGAAAGGACAGGTGGATTTTGAAGGTAACCTTTTATTTTGTCGAAAGCGGCTTGGCATTGGTCATCCCATTGGAACTTCTCCCCTTTTCTTAACAATCCGAACAGAGGATCGCATGTAGTTGTGAGCTTGGAAATGAAGCGGCTGATGAATTGGATTCTTCCGAGGAACCCTCTTACCTCTTTTTCATTCCGTGGTGGTGTCATTTCTAGGATTGCCTTGATCTTGGAGGGATACACCTCTATCCCCCTTTGTGTGATGAGGAAGCCCAGGAGTTTACCGGAGGTCACACCGAAAGTGCATTTCTTTGGATTCAACCTCATCTTGTACTTACGCAACCTCAAAAAACTTTTCCAGTGCCACTAGGTGTCCTTTTCTATCCTTGGACTTCACGATCATGTCGTCTACGTATACTTCTACTTCCTTGTGAATCATGTCATGCAGCAGAGTAGTGGCAGCTCTTTGGTAGGTTGCCCCAGCATTCTTGAGTCCGAAAGGCATTACTCTATAACTGTAGGTCCCCCAGGGGGTGGTGAATGTCGTCTTTTCCCGATCTTCTGGCGCCATAAGAATCTGATTATATCCTGAGAAACCATCCATGAATGATAGTAGCTCATATCCTGCAGTGTTATCTACCAAAACGTCAATGTGGGGAAGCGTGAAGTCATCCTTGGGACTGGCCTTGTTTAGATCACGGAAGTCGACGCACACACGAACTTTTCCATCCTTCTTCGAGACTGGCACGATATTGGCAACCCATTTCGGATATTCGGTGACAATGATGAATCCCGCCTTGAATTGCTTCTCCACTTCTTCCTTGACCTTGAGTGTCCACTCCGGCCTCATGCGCCTCAGTTTCCGCTTGACAGGTTTTGAATTAGGGAGGAGGGGAATATAATGTTGGACAATGTCGGGGTCGACCCCAGGCATGTCTTCGTAAGACCAAGCAAAAACATCTTTGAATTCTTTTAGCAAGAGGGTTAATTTTTCTTTTTCTTCTTTATTAAGAGTTGAGTCAATTTGCACAATTTGGGGATTATCTGTTTCACCTAGGTTAACTGATAAAGTATCTTCGATTATTTCATAAGTAGGTGGTTTTTCAATTAGTTGCTTAAGTTCAATTGGGAGATCCTCGGAGGGATCTGTGCATTCACAAGTATTAGACACAGAGGAGTAAGCAGAATCGTCCTTCATTTCATTCATGATAGGTGAAGTGACTACATTGGACAGTGGTGGGCTTACAGCAGCCGACTCTGGTACAGACTCGATAATCGGCACTACAGACTCTGGGGGAACAGGGGATAGGGAGACACAGACAGATGACTCTACAGCCTGGTTGCTCAGACCCTCCTTAGTTTGCTTGATTTGATCATCTTGGCTCTTGGCCCTCTTTTCTTCCTTCTTCTCAACGGATTCCTCCCACATTTTCTCGATGGCTTCGGTGTCCAGGTATTTCAACCAGTCTTCCTCCGGGGTTTTCTCAATTTCTTCAGGATAGAACGGATCTTGATATGGAGGCCTCTCGCAGTCAGCGAAGTTTTCAAGTCCGGGGTGCCTTTTCCCAGTGGTTTGATGGATCCAGGGTTCGGGGAACCCGAAGTAAGGGAAGTCATCCCCCTCTTTGATGAATTGTCCATTCAAGGTCTTGCGGTATGGTGGGAGACCCCTTACCCTTTTCTTCCATGGCCTTTGTAGCTCGATGTCTTCTTCAGTGGGCTTGTATCCTAGCCCGAAAGTACCTTGCTGTCCTTTGATCTGAGGGAAATCTCGAATCCCTTGCTGGCGTCGACCCAATCCCATTCCAGGGAAGTAGTTCATTTTGCGGACGATGTTGACAACCGCAGAGTGGATCTCAGGGAACCTGTCTTCATCATTGATCATGTGGACTTCTTCCATGAAGAATCCCCCAATTTCTCCTTCTTCTAACTCAGGTATTTGGATTTTAAAGACGGGAGCGTAGTTCGGAAAAGCTTCATTAGCCCAACTATTACCGAGGATGATTTTCACTTCCTTCTCATGGATGTGCTTGATCATTTGATGCACAGTGGACGATACGGCTTTGTTGACATGCAACCAGGGCCTTCCAATCAGCAAGTTGAAAGAGGCAGGTATGTCCATGACCTGAAAGACTTCGGTGCTCACCAAAGATCCTACCCGGATTTGGAGAGAAACGGTTCCCATCACATATCTCCAGGTGTTGTCATAGGCCCTCACAGATTGCACAGATGGTGTGATGTCAAGGACATTGACCCCCAAGGCGGTGGCAGTCCTTAGGGCACATACATTTAAGGCCGAGCCCGTATCGACTAGACAAAACGGCACCTGTTGTCCCTTACATCCCACGGTGATATACAATGCCTTATTATGTGCGGATCCCTCTGGTGGCAGGTCCTCATCAGAAAATGTAATGATTGGGTCGGAGGTAAGCGCACCCAAGAAAGCTACCATGTCCTCTGGCGCGGCATCGATGGGGACTTCAATTCCAGCCAAGGCATTCAACACGGCTTGCCTATGCTTATAGGATGTTACCATGATGTCCCACATCGAGAGATATGCTTGGGATTTCTTTAGCTGCTTGATCAGCTCATTATCTTCTTCGATGACCTCATCCATCTTGCCCTTCCCCTTATCTTTTACTGGGCCTTTCTCGACAGTTTCAGTAGTAGGCTGCAGAGGCTGGTAGTGACGGCCTGACCTGGTCAGGTGATCAATTTCAGCAGGAGTAGGCCCTTCTACAGTCCCATCCTTTTTGAACCAATCACAATCCGTTCCCACATATGGTTTCTTCGGCTCGTCCCAGATAGAAGCATCACTTTCATCATTGGGATCATACCATTTGAGGTCTACCATCCCCAGACCGTGCTCTTCCAGAAAGAACAAGTCTTGCTCATCGTCTAGCTGTTGCTGCCACTCGTCGTTCTCCCCTTCAATCAGATGAATTCCCATAGAATCCGGGATGTCAATGAAAGGCAAGGGTTTTCCTAGGGGGGGTGATATAAGTGGCAGGGTTGAAGGGTACGGGGCTGGACTCAATGAGGTTGACATTTTGGTGGTTTGGTAGAGGATTTTGGGTGATATGGGGCTGCTTTGGTGGCAGCTCGATGATGTTCTGGTCAATAAGGTCCTGAATGTCATGGCGAAGGCGCAAGCAATCATCAGTGTTGTGGCCCGGGGCTTGGTGGTAGGTACACCGCTTGGACATATCGCAGTTTGGCGGGAGGGGGGTGTTTCGGGGTTGGAGTAGTTGGAGATGGCCTTTTTTGAGGAGGCGGTCTAAAGCTGAGGAGAGAGAGATTTCTAACTTGGCGAAGTTGCGAGGGGGCTTTTTCTGGAAGGGGCGATTGGAGGGTTGGTACGGCCTAAGAGGGTACGCCATGGGTTGGCTGCTAAGGGCATTGACATCCGGGGGATTCCGGGAGTAGTTAGGCCTTCTGGACTGACTCGGGGGCTCTTCTTTTTTTATCTTTCCTTCTCTGATAGCGTCTTCAATCCGGGTTCCGACTTCAAACAACTCATCAAAGGTGGAGATGGACTGGTAGAATAATTTCTCATGGTAGAGGGGCTATAGATTCCGGATGAGCATCCTTACCTGTTCTTTTTCAATTGGGCGGTGGGTCATTTGGGCTACCTTGTTCCTCCATCTGCTCAGAAATGCAGCGAAGGATTCATTGTTGTTTTGCCAGGTTATTTCCAAATCCCTGATGGTGACATCCAGCTCTTGATTGTAGGAGTAATGATCGACGAAGACTCGAACGATGTCCTCCCAGGCCCGGGTTTTGGAGGCTTCCAAGGTTAGGAACCACGATAGCGCAGACTTTGCAAGGGTTTGCGGGAACAACATCGCAATGTGTTCGTGGGTACAACCCATGGACTGGAAGATACTCATACATAGCTTCACATGACTTTTCGGATTCCCAGTTTCATCAAAATGGTCGATGGCGGGCATCTTGAAATTCTCTGGCAATTTCAGCTTGACAGGCTCGAAGAGGCCTTCCAGGTCTAGCATGTAATCATCGACCCCTTTGCTTTTTCTCAGCACGCTTTCTAGCTTGTCGACCTGTCGACCTTGTCCATTTTCTCTTGGAGCTTTTTCTCGTACGCGAATAGTGGGACCCCTTGAAACCAGTCTTCCTCCCTATTATTCTCATGCAGGGGAGGTTCAAATCCCGGTGGTGGAAACCCGAGTAGTGGTTGCGGCTGCTACTGCTTCAGTTCTTCCATGAACTTCAGAACTTGGGCTGTCGGACTGCTGGCTTATGGTCGCTCCCAGTTCAGTAACCTTGTTTTCCAACTCTTCCCTATTCATGCTGAAGTAAGCTGTCGGACTGATTCTGATCAATCGATTATCCGAACTCCTGACCCACGAAGAGGACCCTGACTGCTGACCTTGGGAATCTATACTGACCTGACAGATTTTGAGAGGACTAGATTAGATCTTTGACAGTGGTGACTTTAGGCAGACAAAGATAGTGATGTGGACCGACTCGAAACAGTGCGTGCAGATTGATGGGGAATGGTGCATGCAAATGGGACAAGCATGCGGATGTAAGCCCTAATCTATATGATGCTTCTATTTCTAACAGATAGCAGTTAAACAAATAAGGTCCTAGCCATACAGAGTGTGCTAACCTTACTTTCCAATATGATCACCAAGGGATAACAGGGATTTCCGGGATACATCGGGAATTTTGGACAGAGTTTCTGGGAGAAACTGGTCAATATGGTTATATCTGGGATATCTGGACAGAGTTTCTGGGAGAAACTGGTCAATATGGTTATATCTGGACAGAGTTTCTGGGAGAAACTGGTCAATATGGTTATATCTGGGGTATCTGGACAGAGTTTCTGGGAGAAACTGGTCAATATGATTATATCTAGGGTATCTGGACAGAGTTTTTGGGAGAAACTGGTCAATATGGTTATATCTGGGATATCTGGACAGAGTTTCTGGGAGAAACTGGTCAATATGGTTATATCTGGGATATCTGGACAGAGTTTCCGTGAGAAACTGGTCAATATGGTTATATCTGGGATATCTGGACAGAGTTTCTGAGAGAAACTGGTCAATATGGTTATATATGGGATATCTGGATAGAGTTTCTGGGAGAAACTGGTCAATATGTGGTGATAGTGATCATACTGTCTAGCAGGTTTTGATACTCCTATGTCTTAGGATCGATAAACAAGGTTTGCGGTGTATATCTTTGTGAGCATGGAGCAGACATCCTTGTCATGGTGCCTAGGCAGGTCAACTCAATGTAATCACATGTGAGTGATTGCCTTGGGAATCATAAGAAAGAGGTTCTGTTATGTGCCACATAAGCGTCTACACTGCTCAGGTAATCCCATCAGGGCAGATAACAGTTATATCACATTGTCCTATCTGAAAAGATAAATGAACAGTCCTATGAAAGGTTCTACAGGAATCTATATGCAAAGGCTGGGTTTAGTCAAAGAGGGTCCGTTGACGAGAGTTCCAATATACCGTCAGGGAGACAGTACGGAGGTTTTTACTCTTTTTGATATACCTTGGAAGGTACAGTATCAACGGTAACTTGTGCCCTGGCACAGCAAGACCTGAACAATGTCAGTGCCGCGTTTCAGACACAGTCGGAGGGGAAAATGCAAGGGTGCAATGCGGTGAACCAAACACAGTAAAAAGATGATTTTAAGGATGCTTCTTATGAGTCAAACCTCAGTATTATTTTGTTTTAAAATAAAAATCCCCAGTGGAGTCGCCAGATTGTGGATACCGGGATTCCACCGTTCGTTTTGTTTTTGAAACTTGTTTGATTTGAATCAAGGAAAGAGAAAAGGTCTGTTGAACACAGATACAGAGTCGCCACTTGGTCTTTAAGGAACCAAGAAACCTAATTTTGACTCACCTAAATGGATAAAGGGCACCGGCCCTTCATAACCAAAGAACTTGGTTCGGGGTTTTGGTACGAGAGAGGAAGGAGCCTTTGTCACGACTAAAACACCCTCAACTCGCCTCGTCTCTCGACGGGCCTCAATTAGCATCCAAATAATCATCTTATACCATGTTTGGTTCGACAAATAATACTATGATAGTATATTACATCACATAAGAAAATTTGAAAATGGAAGATCTAAAGATAAGATATCATTCATAAGATCTAAGCCAAATATCACACAATGCAAAGTGAAAGATCACACAAATAAACCTAGGAAAATTGTCTAATCATGTATCAAATAATCAAGACTTCCTAATCTAAAGGGGGACATGAATTGTTATTGAAACAAATAAACAAAGAAATCAAAAAAAATGCTTAGCAAGCTAGTATGATGCATGTTAATCTTTGAGAAAAGAAGACCTCTCAATCCCCGGGATGGATGAGAAAGGATGATTAGATCGGGGGAACCATGAACGTGTGATCAAGTTCATTCCTTATAATCTTCTTAGATTAGGAGCCATGAAGGCCCCAAATCTTGCATGGATGCAATGTATGTATCTAGAATGTGCCAAGGTTGTAGTGTGCTTTGTGTTCATGGATTCCTAGAATGACTTAGAAGTCTATAATGTGTATGAATGAATGAATGAAATCATCATGGGATATGTGCAAATATAGTATGAACTACTTCCTAAGATATGAACTAATTTGGAAGGCATATAAGCATCAAATCAAAGAATGAAAGTTAAAATGTGCTTGCTGTGAATAGTGGACAGAACAGTAACATGATCTTGTAAAAATGGAAAAGAGGGGTTAGGAATGCTTTCAATGCATGATTTATTATGGAGATGTTCCTTATTGTGTCTAGAATACAACCCAAAAAGCCAATCTTTAATAACTATCACAGAGTGAGAGAAATCATATGAACAACAGAGGTCACTCAGAAACAGAGCCCGTACTGTCGACTGAAATGTTAAAAAATCTTAGAAAATGAAAACGAATGATCTAGGGGCTGTGACCACCCCTTGTGGAAAATATTTCTGAAAAAGAAGTTGGAAGTTAGTCAAGCTGCTATGACAGCAGAGGCAGAATGTTTGGAAGGAATTTTGGGTCCAAATGGACCATTTTCAAGTACTTCCAAGTCAAACCAAAAATCATGGGTGTTCTCCAATGAGTTAGGAAGACTTTCCAACTGGCCTTGCATCTATATGTTGAGTATTGAGTTCTAGAGAAATCTTTGAACTCAGCTCACTCACTGTTTTGAAGATTTTGGGAAAAATAAGGTTTTCTTTCTTGAAATCAAAATGAGAGGAATTGAGGGGGGTTTTGAAATAGAGGTTTTGAAAGTGCATTTTTAATACTCAATAAAGATTATAACCACTTAAAATTCCAACATTCAACTCATCATCAAGAACCTCCAAGATTGTTGGAGAAACTTATTTTTATTTGAGCATAACTTCAATACACTTCAAGGATACCTTGGAGGTATTGAAGTTATGATCATCATCTATCAAACATGTTTTTGAGGTCAAGAGCTACTATCCATAAGGATTCACTCACCCCAAACTTCATGTCATCATTTAGATGATGATGAACTACTAAGTAAATAAAGAAAATCAAAAAGAAATGAGGTAAGAAGAGATAAACAATGAATAAACAAGCAAGTAGATGATGATCAATAGATGATATTCATGAAATATTGAACTTGTAGCATGGTGTTTCACTCATATGTAATGACATTGGACATGGAAGAAGCTTCCACTCTCTTAAATGCTCACTAAAATGGTGGTTGGGTGTATTGAATGTTGAAGTAAATAGGAGTAATGAGGTAGAAACAAAGTTTAGAACTCACTTTTTGTTTTGAAAATCAAAGAAGAAAGCTTCTTTTCTCTCTATTCTAACCTTATCTCTACAACTTTCTCTCCCAAACTTTTCTTAAACTTGTATTTGACTCCCCCAAAATGAAGAGCAATGGGGGGTTTAAATAGGCCAACTTGGGGTGGTTTTGGGGTTTTAGAAGTATTCCCATTGGCTCCAAACATCTAAAATCATAAAACTATGTCGTTTTGGTTTTTAATTAATCAAAATGGGACCACAAAACAAATTACAAAAATACACTGTTCTGGAGGGGAGTGCCGCGGCGGCACTGCTCCTCCCCCGTCCAGATAATGCTGTTTAGGCCCCCTGAGGTTCCGGTATTCGCGAAAAGGCCCTATTTCGTCCGAAATTCACAGAAAATGCGTACGAACTCCAAACTGAGGTTGTGATATACCGTTGGAAAGGTAATGGAGTCTACTTTACATAAAAAATAGTTCGGGGATAGGTCACTTTGAAAAGGTTTACGGTATTCGCGATAAAAGCCGATTTGATCGCCTTTTTCGACTTTGGAAGTTCATAATAAATTCGTTTTAAATCCAGGAATTATGTGCGATATATCGTTGGAAAGCTATTGACCTCTAGTATCCATGAAAAATATTTGAAAATTGTTTCGGTGCCCCGATTCTAAAGTCAAATCTTGGTCAAACTGGTCAAACCTGGGATTTCCGGGAAGTTCTGGGAACCTCCGGGAGCTCCCAGGAGCCGACGTTTTCGCTCGATTCTCTTTTAAAACTCATTTTAATACTTTTCTAATGATTCGGGTGAATTTGGACAATTTTGGTCAAACTTGGTCAAACTTTGGTCAAACCTGGTCAAACTTTGGTCAAACCGATCAACGGGGACTTTCGGGACTTCCGGGGGTCTCTGGGAGCTGACGATTTCTTCCGGTTTTACTTAAAAACTTATTTTATCATTTTTCTTATGACATAGTATGTTTTCAGAACTTTGGGACCAAATCTGGGAGTCTTCGGGCTTTCAGGGGCATTTTGGTCAATCTGAGCATTCTGAGAGATAGAGTTGACTTCCAAGAGTCCTTTTTTTACGATCATTGTGAACCACCAAGCTATGGGTCTCCTAAATCCGATAGCCGACAAAATGGGGTGTCTACACATGGCTGGCTACTCCTTGGTATCTTGCTCGGATATGCGCCATGCCACAGTGGTACACGCTCCACTCCCAGCCTAAGCACGTTAATCTGTCCTGGATCCGGGAGGCGTGTGCGACGATGATTAGGGACCCAGTTGCTCCGTTCATACTCCGCTCATTCTTCCATGGCCGGGAGATTATTTTTAGTCCGGCCACTGTCTCTGCTGCTATTGGGGTACCCGAGGTACCTGATTGTGTTTGTCCGCATCGCCCTGACACACCAGTGCTCTCCCCGACTATTATTATCAGAGAGAGCACTGGGGGTGCTCTTCCAGGCTGGGATTGCGAGGCTCTTATTCCTGACTTCTACCTCACAGATAATTATCATATGCTGCACCTAGCCCTCAGCAATTGCCTCCTAGTGATATCCTATCGGGAGAAGATTGCAGCGTGGTACACCAGGGTGTTATATGCGATCGGGACACAGCATCTTGTCTGTTTGCCTCGCCTCTACATTGATTTCATGAGGCACCCTACTCGATACATTCAGGCCAAGAAGTACCTGAAGGGTGCTTGGGCTATTCACAGGGTTATTGAGCTGGCGGGTCTACTTCCATTGGCAGGTGATGTCACTGCCCAGTCTCGCAGCCATTTTGGGGAGACTGCTTCCCGCCGAACTGAGGCATAAAAGAGAAAGTGGCGAGGTAAAGGCAAGGCGAATGTTGGCAAGAAGAGGAGGAGGCACCGATACGGAGGGTGCTGCTTCTGGGACGCCCACAGAGGCTGAGGAGCATGATTCTGAGGAGGAGATGGATCCTATTGAGGAGGTTGCCAGATTTGAGCTGAGATAGAGATCTCAGGCTCGTACCCAGGGAGAGTCTTCTTCTACGCCTCTCCCGACTATTCATGAGTTGCTATTGGAGGAGAGAGAGCCTAGGATTATACTTGAGGGTAAGGTTGATCAGATGACGACTCTGCTGGAGGCGATCTTGATACAGATCGGAGTAAACCAGGCAGTTCATGCAACTTCTGCACCACCACCCAGCGAGCCACCTACAGCTGCTTCTGCCGTTTCCACCGACCTACCTACTACTGCTAGAGTTCCTACATGCACCACCGGTCCATCACCTGCCGCGCCACCTTCCCAGATTGATCCTGCAGCTTCTATATCATCGACGACACCGTCTGCTATGGAGATACCACTTCCACCTCTTCTTGTCGTGGCCGACACACCCTTTTCTATTCCAACTGCCACGATAGTGAGTGACCCGGCAGCACCGGCTGTTGCTGAAGGTGGCGGTGGGGATGCTCTTGATGTTTTTATTGAGATATTATCGGACGTAGCTGATGATGTCTAGTTTCTGGGGGATTGGTATTTTTGATTGTTTTTTATTATTTAGATATTTTGGTCATTGTGGTTGGATTTGGATGTGTTGGTTGGTTGTTGGATATATTTTTGGATACTGTTGGGATATTTTGTATTGTTGGATGCTTTGTATATTTTGTATATTTTGTATTTTAGTTTATATGGCGCATTTTATCACTGTTCTGTTCTTTCACTTTATTATATTTCCAGTGATTAGTTCCATTCTAAGCATGGATCCTATGTTCTATATTTCATATTCTTTTGATCTCTGCTGCTTGGAGTTTATATGCTTTATGTACAGGTTGTTACACTTGCCATTCTTATGAAGATATCTACCAGGTGATATCTCTCTATCTATTTTTGAAAATCGCCTGCTGAGGACATTGCAATTTTCAGTTGGGGGTGGAATGTAGATAGATAATCACCTGTGCACATTAGTTCGTAGCAATCTGGACCATTCTATCTATTGCATATGTCATACAATTTCCATTAGAAACTAAACTAAATCACAAAAATTTCACATGCAACAACTTTGCAAAATTTTCAAACAATTAAGTAAAATTTTCCAACAATTAAATATGTTTTTGAATTAAATTGGTAGAATAATTTTGAATATTCACTCCTATTTAGCTGTTGTCGAGCAATGACACAACCATTTTATTCTCATCCTTTTATGAATTATGTTCACGCGTTTTTCTAGTTTCTCTAGGATGAATGCATATGTTGATCATTCTTGTATCCAAATCATTTGCACGTGTTAATAGCTATGCAGAAAACTTAAAATAAGAGTTAATACGACTTTCGTAATTTAAAGAATGAAGTAGTGAAAACTAGTTACCCTTAGTAAGCTTTTGAATCGAATCTTCAATTCTGAGGGAATTTTCACATTAAAACTCGAATTGTTACCGATTAAATTCGTTGAATAGTCTCTAATTCTTTCATTTTGGTTTTTGAGTAGAGGAGAACGTTCAGGATTTACCAACTAAACTCAATGAACATTGACGTGTAAAAATTAAGAAGTTGAGAAAATGATTTAAGCCATCATATTGGCCCCTTACCTTCTCCATTTACCTATATTAACATCTCTGAATATGCATTGTTCTTAACCCCACACCTAATAAATAATTCCAAATCCATTATGAAATTCTAAATCCCTAATCGTTTACTTTGACCTCAATATACCCCATTGCACACCCAATGTGATTAAATTGTTGAAGTATGAGGAAGGAATAGTGGTGGGAAGGGCTGCAGGTTAAAAAAAAATGAAAAAAAAAATGATGATATATATATGGAGAGAATGGTTGGAATAAAGTGAAGAAATTACTGAACATAGCCATATGCTGGAAATGTGCAAATTCTTACCCCTTTAATTTCTACCCTACTAAATAAAAATCCGAAAAGTCAAAGCCTTAATGATTCTCAACAACTTAGTTTAAACATGAACGTGTAAATTGAGTTATCCACGGTATTTCGCTCCTCTAGTAAGTAGTATTCCTTTCATGAGACTATACACTCTAAAAAGTTCATCTTTTATAGAGTCGAGTATGAAGCATTAGTATCCGAAAAATCGCTCCTATCAAAGCTTTCATACCATGTGCGATCATTATTAGCCAAGTTTCTGTGGGATGTTCATTTGTGAGTGTAATAACTTTGCGAGGATTAAGTTGAAACTACAAATTCTGAGAGTATGATAGTCTAAACAACTCTAAATAAAGTTCGATGTATAGCTATTAATTTCACACACACACGGATACAGGAACGTGATGCGTATGTTGTTTTTATCTTGGTGACGTGAGGAACATGAGCATTTCTTTCATGGTTTAAATGAGGATGATATGTTTTGTAGAGCTAAATCAATAGTTGAACAAAATGGGAATGTTTAAAAATTTTCTATATCTTTTTTAGGCTAAAATTAGAGAATTTTGTGGGTACATTCACTGCAAACCCTCACGAGACAACACTTGTCCACTAGGGGAACCTAGGGGTTTAACTGATGGAAAAACCGGTTTAAGTTAAAAGTTTAAACGCGCAGCGGAAAAGTCAAGTTATAAAAACTTAATGGTAGCCCAGGATCTACTACTCGTTAATTCCATAGATGCGCACAAGAGGGGACAAGAGTTATACCTTAGTGTCTTGAACCCAATTCTGATTTTCTTCTTCTTCCTTGGTGATGCAGCAGCCTCCACTAGATTGTCTTCACCCTTATGTCTCCTGCGGATGCTTTCCGGAGAGACTAGAGATGGTGGGATCTCTAATAGAGAGGAAAAAGAAGGTTTGGGGTCTAAAAACAGTTTTTGCAGCTTCTGACGTTCTTAAACGATGAACTCCTTTTCCAGAACGCAGCTGCCCTATTTATAGATTTCCAGAACTGACCTAGACTTCGAGCGATCAAAGATCTTTGATCGATCAAACATTTCATCGATCGATCGAGACTGCCACGACTTCAATCGATCGAACATACTTCAATCGATCGAACTTGTCTTGACAACTTCCTCATGTGTCTTTCCAAGTATCCTGGCGGAGCTAAGAGTGTGACCTCCTAGGCTCTTTATTGTTGGCTCAGACCAGTTTGTTAATTACCGTGACCAAACTCTTTGATCAGCAAACTAACTAACTGGTCAGTTAACGTTTACTCCACTATAAAACGATAACTGAACTCCAATGCAAAAGAACATATCCGAAGCGATAACTAGACTTGTATGTTGTACTAATGTCTCTCTACCTTCAACATTCGTAATCATATTCAGGTAGTCAGATAATTGTTACTGTCAACCTGAATCATGATTACTTCTTGTATTCCTTGAGTCCCATTCACCTCTCATGATTACCAAACATGTTGATAACTCTTATCAACAAGACTGCAGTACTCAGTAATCGACTTGGTGACATTCTCAAGGGATTGCTTACTCTGAAATAGAGGGTAGATTCTGTCTTAACAATATATGTTCACAACCCTATGAATATGACATACCCAAGATACCCAGGTGTTGATCTTCTATAGACCTCACTGATTGGTAAGTCAAAGCAGCCATATCCACAGTCTGTGTTCATAATCGTCACAAGATTAAGAACACGTACCTTATACAAGTTATGAGTTCCTATCGACTGATTAAAAGTCTTGAGTGTCAATAGGAAAGCTCAGGTCCGTCAATGCACTATAAGCACTAGCATGTTAACTAAGAGTTTGGATTTCCTTTTGTTCAATACAAGTTTTTGTTCCAGGTTACTTTGTTTATGTTCTGTACTTAGTCTATAGTAATATAATCTTTTATTCCATAGTATTGAATGTTAGTTATAGTTATATAATTAATTTTTATAGATTCATTGAAAAAAATCACAAACAAACATAGCTTTAATGGAACTTTACGTTAAAAACGAATCTGAGACACTTCAGACGATGTCTGAGTAGGCCCCAAGTTGGGAGATCACGATAAAACCGTGATCTCAAGCCTCTGTCATGCAGCAGAATAATTCCTATGTTCGATCGATCGAATATGTTTGATCGATCGAATACGTTCGATCGATCAAAACAGAGATACAGTCGAGCGATCGAAGTCAGTTTGATCGATCGAGGGATGAAGAAGTCCGATCGATCGAAAGCGCGTCGAACGATCGAACTTTCTGATTCCTGAGGACATTCTATGTAGTGTTCCTAGACTTTTACTTTTACTGATTTGTTATCAAATTGTCCCCAAACGCTCAGTTTGTCAAAACAGTCTATAAACTTTAAGCCTTGAGGCATTTTTCTTCAATATATTTTGCAAACCACCCTCAATGCTAACAGCATTGTAGGTGAAAGTCTAAACTATTGTTTTAAACCGCTTTTGTGTATTTCAAACTCAATTGTGATGATATAGTCTCGGTCATGAAAGGACTATAGATTCTTTATCTTAAGAGAAATACGGAATACTATAGAGAGTGTGCTCCATTGAGCTTCAACGCAACTGCATGGTAGATGGCTAGGTCGCGGTGGGTTTGTGTAATCCCAACATTCCTTTTTATTAGTATAAACACGTTTTAAGTCTTCGCATTAATTAATTAGTTAGTAATTAGTTTAATCTAGTTTTATTTCTTTATCTTTAGTAGTTGTTAACTGTGGAACTTTGTGTTCTGCATTCTTTTAAAATATTAATTTTTATTTTCTTGTTTGAGATTAATCTGAGTAATTAGTTTAACACCTTCCCTGTGGGATCGACCTAGACTTAACCAGACTACTACTTGCACGATTACTTACACTTGGGTATAGCACACAAGCGCACAGAAGAATAATTCTCGTGTTAACCTCTACTTAGCATCCTTTTAATCTAATTAATAATCTAAGCATGTCCTTAAATAATACATATGTATGAATATACATTACAAAAGCATGTCTAAAGGGTGTAAGATTGCAAGTGATAAAATATCATTTAAAAATTACATAATTCAAGTAGCAAGCAATGTGATATGCAAATGGGGAACTATAGAACTTACCCGAGATCCAGGCCACGAATATTAAACGTGCAATGCATACAAATAGAAAGATCCTAAGAAAAGGTCGCTAACCACATATACACATAAGGCAAAACCTTAATTCTAAGATGTCGCGCATTAAGTTAAAGAATCGATAAAATCAAGAAATTAAAATAAACTAAAGAAAGGGTTGATAAATTGTACCTCAAAGCCGCTACAAAACAAAGGTTAGTTCACATACTTTAAATGAAAATATCATCAAACCCTAAGGAACAAATCCTAACATAAAGCAAATTCCATTTACAAGTATCTATCTATATGAATGAATGCACGTGGATAAATGAATGTGAACAATGTAAAAGCTGTGAACTATTCATTGATTTGGATCATTTAGCCTCTAGTTTTAATCTTAAGTAATCTTTATTAGTGTATGGTATAAGCATTAGGTTAAGAAAAGATCATTTGAACCCTTATTTGCAAAGTTAGTAAAAACTGTGACAGGATTCTGAAAATTGCTGAGAGCAGATCAGAACTTCAGAGAAATAAAAGGCGTGGTTCATGTGGTTTGATCTTGATGATTTCTGGGTAAAAGATGCCTCTATGAGTATAGTTTTTTACCCAAAATGAAAATCATGTTTTCAACGGTTAGATCTCTGGGATTCAGACAAACATTAGACGTCACTCGGGGACATACAACTCTCCGCCCAGAGTTTTTGTATGATTTTCTAAAAATAGAAAAAAAAAATCAAAAATGCTTTAGTCTTTTTGGGGTAGCTTCCTAACACATTAAAATATCTAGAAAAATTTATTTTGGGCCAAGAATGCTTGATTAAGGCTCTGATTCACTCATTTTAAAAGCGTGTTACTGTTCTAAAACTCTGGACAGATTGTGGTTGTCTCACAAAACTCATGACCAAACCACTTTAAACATGAAATCTCCTTAAAAAAAAATCATAGTGGTAGAACTTTTAGTTATAAACATTTTCCCGTTGGTTTCATTCAATCCCAACGGTCTGATATTGAACTAAAAATCCTTGATCAAAGGTGGCCATTGAATTCACTGCACCGTTTATTCAAGTTCAACTTAGTTGGTTAATTCCAACTACTAAACCATGAAGTTGGGCTTAATCCAAACTACTTCTCCTACCATTTTATGGTCATTGGAGACTAAAGACATACATGTTTGTAGATTTTGATGAAGTATGAAGAGCTTCAGGAAACCTAAAGAAAAGGATTAGCCTAAGCCATAGAGGTGGACTTAAACTAAGCTACTTCTCCTACCATTTGATGGTCATTGGAGATTAATAACACTTAAACTTATAGGTTTTAATGAAGTATAAGGAACTTAACAAAACCTCAAAATAATGAGCTCAAACTATGGATGAAGTTTGGACCCATTGACTCAACATACTAAAATCAACCTCAATCCCTTCATGAATCATAAGTTCATGAGAATATTGAGGGATTCTAAACACAAAGATTCAAGTAAGACATTGAGAGTCTCATGAATCTAGGAAATAAACAAAATCAAAGAAAAGGGACCAAGGTTCTATTTCAAGATTTATTTAAGCTTTAAACACTAAACCATTTTGATCCAAGCTAATGAGATGAAAGCTCAATCACAATATATATGTGGTGTGTGATGAAATGAGGTGGGAAGAGAGGTTTTGAAAATGTATAAAAGGTCTTAGGTATCTAAATATTGTGATTGAGCTACTAATAAACTAATTAGTTTACAGTTTTGACAAGCGGAGGTATTTGTAAAATACAACTGCGCTAAAAGAAGAAATGTGCTAAATTATTTCACAATTCCTTCATTTATCTGCAATTTCAATTACAATGTTAGTTTGTACAAAGTTTGATTAAACTATGATAAGTTGTTTGTTTTAGCTGTAGTTTGTGCAGATTACTGTTGCTGTGTGAAGAACTGGATGAGAAAGATAAAAGGGCGTGCTAAATTTGAATGAAGACAAGTAAAAGATGAAAAGTAAACCTCGATCGATTGAAGACCATTCGATCGATCGAAGGTTCGATCGATCGAGAGAAGATCAAGCGCTCGAAGAGTCTAGAAGTTCGATCGATCGAACATGGCTTTTATCAGATTTTACGCGCAAGCAGCAGAAGTGGGATTTAACCCTAGCATTAGGTCTTAAGTATATATACTCGTATTGTATACGTCCATAAGAACGCCCACTTTCATTTTCATCAGTTTATAGAGAGTAGAGAGCTTCACTTTGTTTATTTTGTAGGTTTTCATCAAGGATACACATTGTTTGGTTTGGATTTCCCTTAGTTCAATACAAGTTTTCATTTTCAGGTTACTTTGTTTATGTTCTGCACTTAATTTATAGTATTATACCTTGTTATCCAGTAGTCTTGCATGTTAGTTATAGTTATACAATTAATTTTCATAGATTCATTGCAAAAATCACAAACAAACACACCCTTAATAGAACTTTACGTAAGAAACTAATCTGAGACACTCCAGACAATGTCTGAGCAGTCCCCAGGTTGGGAGATCACGATGAAACCGTGATCTCAAGCCTCTGCCATGCAGTAGTATAATTTCTGTGCTCGATCGATCGAGAAGGCTCGATCGATCGAAACAGAGATACAGTCGAGCGATCGAAGTTAGTTTGATCGATCGAGGGATGAAGATATTCGATCGATCGAACTCTCTGATTCTTGAGGACATTCTATGCAGTATTCCTAGACTTTCTGCTTTACTAGATTGTTATCAAATTGTCTCCAAACGCTCAGTTTGTCAAAACAGTCTGTGAACTTTAAGCCTTGAGGCATTTTTCTTTAATATATTTTGCAAACCACCCTCAATGCTAACACCATTGTAGGTGAGAGTCAAAACTATTGTTTTAAACCGCTTTTATGTATTTCAAACATAATTGTGATGATATGGTCCCGGTCATGAAAGGACTATAGATTCTTTATTCTAAGAGAAATACGGAATACTGTGGAGAGTGTGCTCCATTGAGCTTCAATGCATGTGCATGGTAGATGGCTAGATTGCGTTGGAATCGTGTAATCCCAACATTCCTTTTTAGTTAGAAAAACACGTTTTAAATCATTGCTTTAATTAATTAGTTAGTAATTAGTTTAATTTAGTTTAATTGTTTTATCTTTAGTAGTTGATAAATTGTGAAACTTTGTGTTCTACACTCTTTTTAAAATATTAATTTTTATTTTCTTGTTTGAGATTAATCTGAGTAATTAGTTTAACACGTTCCCTGTGGGATCAACCTGGACTTAACCAGATTACTACTTGCACGATTACTTACACTTGGGTATAGCACACAAGCGCACAGAAGAAAAATTCTCGTGTCAAGTTTTTGGCGCCGTTGCCGGGGAAAGTGACAAGCTAACGCTTCGATTACCTCAATCTGTTCTTACCTTTTTCTTTCGTTCTTTAGATTGAAAATTACTTAGGGTCTTTCCCTTTATGTCCGATAATTCCATCGAAGGAATTTACGGAAAACCATTCTATTTATCCAATTCATCTAGTTCTATTAACCCCATAGTTACACCTAACGATTCAATGGCGGATAATCAAAGTGAAAACGGTGACAATGTGGTTTTACCAATCGACGATTCACTTCGTCCTTTGTGCGATCTCATGACACCTGAACACGTGCCTAGGCCTTCTTGTATCCTCATTCCACCCCATGCAGGCAAATTTCAATTTCGCAATGGAATGATTCAACTCCTTCCTACCTTTCATGGAATGGAGAGCGAGAAAGCGTATCTACATGTCAAGGATTTTGAGGATGTTTGTAAAACTTTCTCACAGAACTGTCCTGTAGACGTGACACGTTTAATGCTATTTCCTTTCACTCTAAAGGCTAAAGCAAAAGTGTGGTTGCTCACCTTGAAGCCAAACTCCATCTACACCTGGCATGTGATGAACACTGCTTTCCTGAAAAAATTCTTTCCACCTCGCATGACCACTGAGCTTAAACGACAAATAAATTCTTACAAACAAAAGAGCAATGAAACATTCACCCAAACTTGGGAACGCTTCAAGGATTTGCTACTCTCATGCCCACATCACGGGTATGAGAAATGGCGAACCATCAGCTACTTTTATGAAGGATTAAACGGTAAAACTAAGAAATTGGTCGAGACCATGAGTTCAGGGCCATTTCTTCATAAAAACATGGAAGAAGCTGAAGCTCATTTTTAGTGGTTAGCTGAGCACGCCCACGAGTGATGAAATTCAGACAATGTCCCACGCTCACAGATATCCTGTGTGGAAGAGAAAAGTTTATACCAACTAAAAAGTGAGGATCAACTGATGAGTAAGTATGAAGAACTAGCGAAGAAAGTACAAGAATTGGGAATGAAAGGAGAGAGTTCTAGGCAGTTTTTGCCTGAAGAACCATGCGGCACATGCAACATGTTGGGACACACTACTCAATACTGTCCCAATGTGCCGTATTTTCAAGAACAACCCCCCATGGAAATGAATGCCATGCAAGGGTATAGGGGGGACGGGGAATTCCTATAACAATTACAATTCACAAAATAACAATAGATGGAATCACCCCGGGTTCGATTGGAAAAACAATGCTGGGACTCAAAACCAATATCAACAACAACAGCCCTATAATAACAATAATCAATATCAAGGGCAATACAACAGGCAGTCCCAGCCATTCCATCAAAATAGAGCAAATAACAATAACAATGCTCAACCCCCTAATAATCAACAAGCAAATGTTTACATGCCACCTCACAAAAAGGTGCAAGAGGAAGATCCACTCTCTAACGCGAATTTAACACAACAGCTAATTCAAATGATGAGTAAAATGTTCGCGACATTAGAGAGAATGGATGCACGTCAAGAGGGGTTGAGTGGAACGTTTCCTATTCAACCACTTCAAAATCCGCGTTGAGTGGAACGTTTCCTGGCCATGTGGGGGTAATAATATTGCAAGTGGATGCTATTTTAAGGATTTATTTATATAAATTTGCAATTTTCTACTATGAGGATGAAGTTTTTGGCTTACATGACTTACCAATGAACTGTTTATCACTATTCTATATGTCTAGACCGATGTTGGTTAGTTGGGGGTGTTTAATTTATCAATTATATGATCTTGTAGAATTTTAGAGTTCGATCGATCAACCGTTTCTCGATCGATCGAGATCATCAGAACCTCGAGCGCTTCAGTAGGGCTCAATCGATCGAAGGTTCGATCGATCGAACCATCTCGAGTGATCGAAACCTATTTTTAAACGAGGCGTCATTCAGTATCTTCTTCAGTCTATCTTTTTCTCCCTTCCTCGAGCGATTGAAGACAGACGACGACTCCCGCGCGATTTTGGACCCCCCATATACACCAGCATCAATTGAGGAGCAACTGGGCACTCTAATTGTTATCATCATCACCCTCATCCTCTACTCGGCATGTCTCTCGAGGTTAGGCCCCGAGACCCCCTCGTTGTTCTTTTTATTTCAAATTCGTGTGGGGGTGCCCCCCATTGGTTATTTTAATCTTTTTCTTTATTGTCTTATTATATTTTTTGTTTGCGGGTCTTTTCTGTTTTCATCGTTCGAAACTACCACTTCGCTGTGTTCGATCGATCGAACTGGTTTCGAGCGATCGAACCCAACATCCTTTCAATCGATCGAACATGTCTCGAGCGATCGAACCTGCGATGTTCTGGATCGATCGAACATGCTTCGATCGATCGAAGTGTGACTGTTTCTTTTCATTTCTGGTTTCCCTGTTTTAATGTTTTTATGTTTGTTTCTTCTGTTTCAGGGCTACACAATGAACCCTATCACCGGGTATCATAAGCTCAAGCCAATTGACCTAACCATACCCGACCCTATACCCGATCACGGGTTCAAAAACGAAGAAGACCGGGTATGGTTCACCAGATATTTCCAATCGCGTAAGGTCATGCTTGAGCGACCCCTCGAGACAGCATGGTTGGCTACTCCTTGGTATCTAGCCCGGCTACGCATTATACCACAGTGGTACATGCTCCTCTCCCAGCCTAAGCACGTTAATTTGTCCTGGATCTGGGAGGCGTGTGCGACGATGATCAGGGATCCAGTTGCTCCGTTCACACTCCGTTCATTCTTCCGTGGCCGGGAGATCATTTTTAGCCCGGCCACTGTCTCTGCTGTTCTTGGGGTACCCGAGGTACCTGATTGTGTTTGTCCGCATCGCCTCGACACACCGCTGCTCTCCCCGACTATGATTATCAGAGAGATCACTAGGGGTGCTCTTCTGGGCTGGGATGGCGAGGTTCTTATTCCTGACTTCTACCTCATAAATAATTATCATATGTTGCACCTCGTCCTTAGCAATTGCCTCTTAGTGGCATCTCATTGGGAGAAGATTGTAAATTGGTACGCCCGCGTGTTATATGCGATCGGGACACGGAAGCCTGTCTGTTTATCTCGCCTCTATATTGATTTCATGAGGCACCCTACTCGATACATTCTGGCTAAGAAGCACCTGAAGGGTGCTTGGGCCATTCACAGGGTTATTGAGCAGGCGGGTCTACTTCCATTGGCGGGTGAGGTGACTGCCCAGTCTCGTAGCCGTTTTGGCGAGACTGCTTCCTGCCGGTCTGAGGCGCAAAAGAAAAAGAGGCGAGGTAAAGGCAAGGCAAAGGTCACGAGAAGAGGAGAAGAGGAGGAGGCACCGACACAGAGGGTGCTGCTTTTGGGACGCCCACAGAGGCTAAGGAGCATGATTCTGAGGAGGAGATGGATCCTATTGAGGAGGTTGCCAGATTTGAGCTGAGACAGAGATCTCAGGCTCGTACCCAGGGAGAGTCTTCTTCTGCGCCTCTCCCGGCTATTCATGAGTTACTATTGGAGGAGAGAGAGGCCAGGATTAGACTTGAGGGTAACGTTGATCAGATGACGACTCTGCTGGAGGCGATCTTGATACAGATCAGAGTTGACCAGGCAGTTCATGCAGCTTCTGCACCACCACCCAGCGAGCCACCTACAGTTGCTCTTGCCGATTCCACCGACCCACCTACCACTACTGTAGTTCTACCATCCACCACCGGTCCATCATCTGCTACTCCACCTTCCCAGATTGATCCTACAGCTTCTATATCATCGGCGACTCCGCCTGCTATGGAGATACCACTTTCACCTCCTCTTGTCGTGGCCGACACACCCTTATCTATTCCAGCTGCCACGATCACGAGTGACCCAACGGCACCGACTGTTGCTGAGGGTGGCGGTGGGGATGCTCCTGATATTTTTATTGAGATATTATCGGACGTAGCCGATGATGTCTAGTTTCTGGGGGATCGGTGTTGTTGATTGTATTTGGCTATTGGGTTGTTTAGCTATTTTGGACATTGTGGTTGTTTTTGGCTGTGTTGGTTTGGTTTTTGGATAATTTTTTTTTGGACACTGTTGGGTTATTCTGTGTTGTTGGATGGTTTGTATATTTTGTATTTTAGTTTATATGGCACATATTATCACTGTTCTGTTCTTTCACTTTAATATATTTCCAGTGATTAGTTCCATTTTATGCATGGATCCTATGCTCTATATTTCATATTCTTTTAATCTTTGCTGTTTGGTGTATGTATGCTTTCTGTACAGGTTGTTACACTTGCATTTCTCACAATGTCATATCAGGTGATATCTCTCTATCTATTTTTGAAAATCAACTGCTGAGGACCTTGTGATTTTCAGTTGGCGGTGGGATATAGATAGATAATCACCTGTGCACATTAGTTCGTAGCAATCTGGACCATTCTATCTATTGTGTATGTCATACAATTTCCATTAGCAACTAAAGTAAATTACAAAAATTTCACATTCAACAACTTTGAAAAATTTTCAAACAATTAAGTAAGTTTTTGAATTAAATTGGTAGAATAATTTTGAATATTCACTCCTATTTAGCTGTTGTCGAGCAATGACACAACCATTTTATTCTCATCCTTTTATGAATTAAGTTCACGCATTTTTCTAGTTTCTCTAGGATGAATGCATATGTTGATCATTCTTGTATCCAAATCATTTGCACGTGTTAATAGCTATGCAGAAAACTTAAAATAAGAGTTAGTACGACTTTCGTACTTTGAAGAATGAAGTAGTGAAAACTAGTTACCCTTAGTAAGCTTTTGAATCCAATCTTCAAGTCTGAGGGAGTTATCACATTAAAACTCGAATTGTTTTTCTTGAATATGCTGATTAAATTCGTTGAATAGTCTCTAATTCTTTCATTTTGGCTTCTTAGTAGAGGAGAACGTTCAGGATTTACCAACTAAACTCAACGAACTTGTAAGTGTTAAAAATTAAGAAGTTGAGAAAATGATTTAAGCCATCGTATTTGCCCCTTGTTTTCTCCATTTATCTATATCGACATCTCTGAATATGCATTGTTTTTAACCCCACACCTAATAAATAATGCCAAATCCATTATGAAATTCTAAATCCCTAATCGTATACTTTGACCTCAATATACTCCATTGCACACCCAATGTGATTACATTGTTGAAGTATGAGGAAGGAATAGTGGTGGGAAGGGCTGTATATTTATAAATAAATAAATAAATAAAATGATGATATGTATTTATATGTATGGAGAGGATGGTTGGAACAAAGTGAAGAAATTACTGAACACAGCCTTTCTCACCCCTCTAATTTCTACCCTACTAAATAAAAACCAAAAAGTCAAAACCTTAATGATTCTCAACAACTTAGTTTAAACATGAACGTGTAAGTTGAGTTATCCGCGGTATTTCGCTCCTCTAGTAAGTGGTATTCCTTTCATGAGACTATACATTCTAAATGTTTGTCTTTTATAGAGTCGAGTATGAAAGCATTAGTATCCGAAAAATCATTCTTATCAAAGCTTTCATACCATAAGCGATCATTATTAGCCAAGTTTCTGTGGGATGTTCATTTTTAACTATGTGAGGATTGAGTTGAAACTACAAGTTCTGAGAGTATGATAGTCTAAACAACTATAAATAAAGTTTGATGTATAGCTGATAATTTCACACACACACAGATGCAGGGATGTGATGCGTATGTTGTTTTTATCTTGGTTACATTAGGAACATGTGCATTTCTTTCATGGTTTGAATGAGGATGATATGCTTTGTAGAACTAAATCAATAGGTGAATCAAAGGGGAATTTTTAAAAAATTTTCTATATCTTTTTGAGCTTAAAATCAGAGAATTTTGTGGGTACATTCACTGCAAACCCTCACGAGACAACACCCGTCCACTAGGGAGAACCTAGGGGTTTAACGACATGTTACATTTGCTATATGCAACCGCG
Source organism: Hydrangea macrophylla (assembly GCA_033977485.1). Taxonomy (NCBI): domain Eukaryota; kingdom Viridiplantae; phylum Streptophyta; class Magnoliopsida; order Cornales; family Hydrangeaceae; genus Hydrangea; species Hydrangea macrophylla. The sequence continues at coordinate 44,259,184 of CM066984.1, read as the reverse complement.
ATTCCTGCGAAAGTGAGTTAGGTAGTTTCTTTCATGTTATTTTAGTTTAGTTAATCTGGGTCTAGTTTATTTTAGTTTTTCAGTTATCGTTGTAGTTTAGCTTATTTTTATTTTTGCTCTATTGCTAGGGACTAGCAAATCGCTAGTTGGTGGTTGTGACAAGCGGGGGTATTTGTAAAATACAACCGCGCTAAAAGAAGAAAATTTGCTAAATTATTTCACAATTCCTTCATTTATTTGCAATTTGAATCACAATGTTAGTTTGTACACAGTTTGATTAAATTATGATAAGTTGTTTGTTTTAGCTGTAGTTTGTGCAGATTACTGTTGCTGTGTGAAGAACTGGATGAGAAAGATAAAAGGGAGTGCTAAATTTGAATGAAGACAAGTAAAAGATGAAAAGTAAACCTCGATCGATTGAAGACCATTCGATCAATCGAAGGTTCGATCGATCGAGAGAAGATCAAGCGCTCGAAAACTCCAGAAATTCGATCGATCGAAAGTTGTTTGATCGTCGAACATGGCATTTATCAGATTTTACGCGCAAGCAGCAGAAGTGGGATTTAACCCTAGCATTAGGTCTTAAGTATATATACTCGTATTGTATACGTCCATAAGGACGCCCACTTTCATTTTCATCAGTTTATAGAGAGTAGAGAGCTTCACTTTGTTTATTTTGTAGGTTTCCATCAAGGATACACATTGTTTGGTTTGGATTTCCCTTTGTTCAATACAAGTTTTCATTTCCAAGTTACTTTGTTTATGTTCTGCACTTAATTTATAGTATTATATCTTGTTATCCAGTAGTCTTGCATGTTAGTTATAGTTATACAATTAATTTTCATAGATTCATTGCAAAAATCACAAACAAACACACCCTTAATGGAACTTTACGTAAGAAACAAATCTGAGACACTCCAGACGATATCTGAGTAGTCCCCAGGTTGGGAGATCACGATGAAACCGTGATCTCAAGCCTCTACCATGCAGCAATATAATTTCTATGCTTGATCGATCGAGAAGGCTCGATCGATCGAAACAGAGATACAGTCGAGCGATCGAAGTCAATTCGATTGATCGAGGGATGAACATATTCGATCGATCGAAAGCGCGTTGATCGATCGAACTCTCTAATTCTTGAGGACATTCTATGCAGTATTCTTAAACTTTCTGCTTTACTAGATTGTTATAAAATTGTCCCCAAACGCTCAGTTTGTCAAAACAGTCTGTGAACTTTAAGCCTTTAGGCATTTTTCTTCAATATATTTTGCAAACCACCCTCAATGCTAACACCATTGTAGATGAGAGTCAAAACTATTGTTTTAAACTGCTTTTATCTATTTCAAACATAATTGTGATGATATGGTCCCGGTCATGAAAGGACTATAGATTCTTTATCCTAAGAGAAATACGGAATACTGTGGAGAGTGTGCTCCATTGAGCTTCAATGCAACAGCATGGTAGATGGCTAGGTTGCGGTAGATTCGTGTAATCCCAACATTCCTTTTTAGTAAGAAAAACACATTTTAAATCATTGCTTTAATTAATTAGTTAGTAATTAGTTTAATTTAGTTTAATTGTTTTATCTTTAGTAGTTGATAAATTGTGGAACTTTGTGTTCTATACTCTTTTTAAAATATTGATTTTTATTTTCTTGTTTGAGATTAATCTGAGTAATTAGTTTAACACCTTCCCTGTGGGATCGAGCTGGACTTAACCAGAATACTACTTGCACGATTACTTACACTTGGGTATAGCACACAAGCGCACAGAAGAATAATTCTCGTGTTAAGTTTTACCTCTAAGTATCCTCAACTTCTTGGCTTCTTTAAGACCTTCCAAATGATGATCAAGCTCTTCTTTCAACTCTACTACTCTTTCTATATTTAGAAAATTTTAAAGGGGAATCAATATTGGGATCCTAACATTCTAATATTCCACCCTTAATAATGGGATACATACCTTCTATATATAGGCAATCATTAGGGGGTCCTTTTTGAAAATTTGCAGCCAAAATCCTAATTCCCGCCGCCTTTTGATGGTATAAACCGACCTACTTTTGGACAGACTGTCACAAAAATACGGTACTCCCTGGAGATGGAAGCGGTACTCACTGAATGCCGGAATGACACTTAGTGAACGCCGGTGCGGCATTCTCTAAATGCTGAAACTGCACTCATGGAATGCCGCGGACAACTCCATGGACTACCGTCTTTTTTAGAATTTTCAAATTTAGCGGCACTTGAAGCATTTTAGGGGCAGTTAATGGATGCCGGTGCGGCTCTCCCTGAATGCCGTTCCGGCAATTACGAAGTGCCGCAACGGCAGCCCGTGACTGCCGCAAATCTGTCTATGTGCCGTTTTGCCTCAATTATCCTCTTTCTTTCTTTTCTTGCTTGTTGTTTAGGTTAGAGAGTCTTTCGAAGAGTTTGAATCATCTTTGGAAGTCCTAGGTTGGCCGGACATTGTCATCATTTAGTCTTGGAGGTATCACTCCCCTTAACTCGATGTTTGGTCAAAATTGGGGTGTCTATAGTCTGCCCCTCTTCGACAGAGCTCGTGGAGCAACGCAAACCACAAGTGAACGTCGAAGCCCATGTGAAGACAAACCTTTGACCCAACAGTCAGGTTCAGGTAAAAACAAAATGCGCTGCAAAAAGGAAGCCATCGCGCAACAAAATTCTAATTGGTCGTGCTCCATGATGAGCTGCCTACGTATCCCCTCAGGAATCAGACCAAGATGTAGTTCGGGCAGGAGTCAAGCATACACAAGCACAAATAATCACACGGATGAATGCTCCTATCCTGTCGTGATGCACATGCTCATGCGATGGTATTTTCAAATAAACTTGACCGAGCAAGTGCCATGCTTACTCTACACCATGTCTTCTCTATATGTGATGCATATTTCGTGATGCGCTTAGCCGGAGAAGATTACCAAATGTTGACCGATGTAAAGATTCGTTTGCAAGGGTCGAGAAAATGCATTTCTAACCCAAGACAAGGGTTAATGTAAATCTGTTACGATAACCGAGAGCGCAAATCCGTTACACCCTAATAGGATCAACATAAATCTGTTACGAGGATCGAGAATATAAATCCGTTATATTCCCAGGAAAATGGTTAACGTAAATTTGTTATGTGTACCGAGAGTGTAAATCCGTTACACCCTAATAGGATCAACGTAAATCTATTACGAGGATCGAGAATATAAATTCGTTATATTCCTAAAATGAGGGTTAACACAAATCTGTTACGAGAACCGAGAATGCAAATCTGTTACACTCTCAAGATTTTGATCATGGCAAATCTGTAACGAGGATAGAGAATATAAATCCGTTATATTCCTAAAATGAGGGTTAACGTAAACCTGTTGCGAGAACCAAGAATGCAAATCCGTTACACTCTAAAAAATGGGGCAACCATATTTGGATGAATCAGGGGTCGAGCAGAATCAAATTCATTTCACTTTCAGAATTTTGAAGTCCAAAGACTCAAATTTATTTCAATTTTCCAAACTTGGAGTTCACAGACTCAAATTCATTTCAATTTTTAGACTCAACAGACTCAAAGTCAATTTGAATTTTCAAAATTTTGAAGTCCACAGACTCAAATTCTTTTCAATTTCAAAATTTGGAGTCCACGGACTCAAATTTATTTCAATTTTTCAAAATTTGGAGTCCACAAACTCAAGTTTATTTCAATTTTCAAAATTTGGAGTCCAAAGACTCGAATTTATTTCAATTTTCCATACTTGGAGTTCACAGACTCAAAAAATTTTCAATTTTTGAAGTCAACAGACTCAAATTCAATCCCAAATTTTCAAAATTTGGAGTCCACAGACTCAAATTCATTTCAATTTCAAACTTTGTAGTCTCCAGACTCAAGTTTATTTCAATTTTCAAAATTTGGAGTCCACAGACTCAAATTTATTTCAATTTTTCTAAATTTGGAGTCCACAGACTCAAGTTTATTTCAATTTTCAAAATTTTAAAGTCCACAGACTCAAATTTATTTTAATTTTTAAAAATTTGGAGTCCACATACTCAAGTTTATTTCAATTTTCAAAATTTGGAGTCCAAAGACTCGAATTTATTTCAATTTTCCAAACTTGGAGTTAACAGACTCAAAATTTTTTAATTTTTGGAGTCAATAGACTCAAATTCAATCTCAATTTTTCAAAATTTGGAGTCCATAGACTCAAAGTCATTTCAATTTCAAAATTTGGAGTCCACAGACTCAAGTTTCTTTTAATTTTCAAAATTTGGAGTCCAAAGACTCGAATTTATTTCAATTTTGCGAAATCAAGAATTAGTTTGGTCCTGTAAACCATCTCCAGGGGTCAAAAGCACAATGAGGGCAAAATGTTAGGGGTTAAAATTTAATTTTCGAGACCCAATTTGAATTTTGGTGGGAAGATGAAGGGTCTGGTAACCGCCTCAAATGCGGCACACGCTGATTTTTGCGGCAGTTCGTGACTGCCGTGCGGCACTAACGGAATGCCGCTGCGGCATTCAGAGAGTGCCGCACGGCACTTCACTGACTGCCGCACATGAAAATCGAATGCTGCGTTTGGTGGCCGGCAGCCTATACTGAGAGTTCATTTTCATTTTCATTCATTCTCTTAACCTCTCTCAAACCGAAACCTCTTTGGATATATTTTCTCCCATCCCCTCTTTTCTCTTATATTGATCTACGGTACTCACAAGTTAGTTTTGCTCGATCAAAACTTGGATTATTCTCATTGTTTTTATTGTTTTTCTGAATTTATTCATGAATCTAACCACAAATTCCTTTTTCTCTTTGACAGATCATGGCGAGCGATTCTGGCAGTAGGAAGAAGCCGAAGTACCACGCCACTCCCAACCCTAACACTACACTCTTACTCCAGGATCCAGATGAGCATTTATCTACCCGCTCGTTCAAGCGTGAGGTAAACATGCCCCTCTCTTTGCTCCTTTTGCGATTCTTACGTCGTGTGAACTTCATGAATGCTAAAGGTAATCAATGTAACTTCAAATTCTTCATTTCAAATGCAAATGCTATGCTGGTAGCACTCTCGAGCGTCTCGAATATTTTAAATGATGCTCATTCAATTTTGTATTCTTTTATCCTATTTCTTACGAACTTTTACGAATGCGGGGACAAGGAAAAAATGAATGCTATGCTTATGAATGCTTGGGTGTCCCATCGGTATATGCGCAGATTCAGTTTCATTAACTTTTCTTAAAGAATTCTAACTGTGATGTATGCTAATTAAAACCTCGGACATCCCTTAATAAATAATAAACCAGTGCTCTAGGCACTTCCATTATTCATTCATTCTTTATTAGTGCTTTTTTCTATTCTGTTCACGACGACCAACTTTTCATAAATGTGAAATCAACGCTCGTGAAATTCTCTCAAAAACTATTTTTATTCTCCCGTACCTCATGGTCACGCCACTCTCAAAACCTATATCTCGAAAAAAAACGTAGATATTGTTTCATTATTATTTATTATTGTTTTATTATTATTAATTTTTTTTCATATATATATATTTTTTTTCTTTCTTTCTTTTATCTTTCTCTTCATTTTTTTGCTTATCATTTCTTTCTTATTTACTGACATCAAATCTTGTGATTCTTTCTTGCAGTTGCAGCCCAAGGTGCTAAAGGGCCACGACAGTCTCGCTCACGGCTTTGAGTTGTACGGGGAGCTGAGTGAGACCATACAGGGGTTCATCAGGGATGCAGGTTTTGGAGACTTCATCAAACTCTTGACGAAGAGCTCCAATGACCTGCGACAGATCCACGCACTGGCGGAGAGGTGGTGGGATACCACCAACACCTTCCACTTTGATTTCGGGGAGATGACGATGACTCCCTTGGACTTCAGCATGATCACCGGGATCCCATTTAGAGGAGAGCTCCTACGATATTTGGATGTAGTCACCGAGTGGGATAGGGTGCAGGAGCTACTTGGAGAGGTCCTGGAGGAGCCCCTAGTTACGGCCAAGTGGTTCCTTGACACCTTCAGAGGTTGGCCGGGCTTTACTGATGAGAATATGGCTTAGTGCTTTTTGATGTACGTGCTGGGGTGCTCCCTGTTGAGCACCAAGGAAGACTGGATCTCCGTGGTGCTGGCGGGGTCCTTGGAGCGCATGGACCAGATCTACCAGTACGATTCGGCTGGTGCTGGATTGGCCATCTTATATATGCATATGGGAGAGATATCCCTGGATCACCCGGCCTCCACTGGCGGTTTCTGGAGGGCGTGGGAGGTATGTAACACTTCTCTTTTCTTTTATTTTATTTCCTTTTCTAATCAATTTTCAAAAGAATGTGATCCTTACACTCCTCTCTTTCTTGTTTTGCAGATTTGGTCCCACGAGTATCTTCACATGATGTCGCCTAGGACGCGACCAGCAGACGCCCTCATCATGCCCCAGGGGCTGAAGTGGGTGAATGACCGGGTGGGGTGGAAGACTGGGGCCCATGACTTTATCTCATTCAGGAACTTCCTGACGACTTTGCGAGTACAACACGTGGAGTAACAGCCCTGGAGGGACGTGCTTCCTGAGGCTCCTGTCGGGATACGGTGGTCGGGTGGGTATGACCCGATGAGGATTCTATTGGACGGACCCGAGGCTAGGGATTGGTACTTAGGTGAGAGAGTGACCAGGCAGTCACTGATGGCTCTAATTATTTTGTGCCACACCCCCCTCTTGCTTCGATGAGGGCCATGGATACGCTTTAGGGTTGCCGGCTTATAGCTGCTTTTGAGGGAGTCTCGATTCAAACACTTGTGGATTCTCCTGATGGATATACAGCTTTCCGAGCTGCGAGGCTGATGAGTCCCTTTGATGGAAGTAACTTGGGTGAGTCCTCTTTGCTCCTGCATTCTTTCTTTTATTTTGAGTTTCCAAACATTTCATCATTGATTACATTTCTTCTATTTGCAGCCTATTTCTGCTGTGACTCAGGCCCCGACTTTGCTTCCTTGAGATTGGAGTGTCAGGACCGTTTCCTATGGTGAGAAGTTCATGATTGAGGTCCCCCGGTATCCCACGCGCTCCCGTCATTCCGCTCCAGTATGATGATGTCCCTCAGGACTATGCGGAGGAGGGCCAACTTTATGCTCATAGCATCAGAGAGTGGATCCACAGTCAGGAGTGGAAGGTAAGCTTATAGGACCTTATTTTCGATTCTTGCATCCTTATTCTGCTTCCACTAATCCTTTTTCATTGATTTTTTTTTCTTAGGCTGATGGGGCACGGGTGATTGTCGAGGCTCAGGCGAGAGCCAGGGTAAGTTGAGTCGACTCCCTTTCATTAATACTTTTCACTTTTATTATGCTCAGTCGACTCACTTTTCACTTCACAGGATGATGAGGTCAGGAGACTGACTCTGCGGGTGAGGGAGCTTGAGCAGCGGCTTTTGCAGTTTGGATCTCGATGGGAACTACCGGGGATCTCCCGAAGGCAGCGGCGCCAGACGAGGTAGAGGTGGAGGCAGAGGCGGAGGCACCAGTGGTGGTAGAGGCGGAGGTGGGATGAGCGGTACTGGCGACTGCGAAGGCGGAGGCAGAGGCATAGCGAGCGGGATAGAGTCAGAGGAGGAGCCTCTTCGATGCGTCAAACGTCAGGCTCGGGGCCGCGACCGGGGCTAACAGTGCCCTTTTCCATCTTTTATTTTATATCTTTGAGCGTCTGTGAGGATACACATACACTGGGATGACTGTATATATACACACTTGTTTTGATGATAGCTCTAGGATTACTGGTAGAATAGGCATCCGTACATCTTTTAGTTACTGTCTTTACATGCTTTATGACTGCTTTTATCTTTTCTGCTTTTACTACTGCTTGCTATATGTGTGACCATAGCTTGGTCCTTGAATGCTTCCATCTTTTTTTATTTGTTAAAAATAAATAAATGAATGAATGAACGAATGGACGTATGCGACCATGGCTTGGTCTTGCTTGTTCGTGCTGTATGATGCGCATGCTTATTTAGTTTTCTGTTTGCAGTTGGGCTAAAAACATTACGAATAGACCCTGGCCAAAGTAAAACTCCAAACGACACTCGGTTAGGCTTTGCGGCACTCAGTGAATGCCGCAACGGCATTCACAGACTGTCGCGCGGCACTTCGTTGAGTGCCATCCAGCTTTATCGAGTGCTGCGGGTAGGTAGACAGCTTTATTCTCCTATTATACCACTTTCTTCCCCCAATACTCCGCAAAACATCCTTTTCTCTTCTTCACTTCTTCCCATAATGGCCCCCATCAGCTTTGAAATCCTCTTCCCATGGATGGATTCTCTCTCGCGCATTAATAGGCTACATTTCGAGTGTTTCAGGCTGAACGACCTCTTCTCTTTTCGATGAATGTTTTTAACAAAGGCTTGCTTCGAGCTGCTATTCAGTGTTGGGATCCCTCCCTTCATGTCTTTCGCTTTGGTTTCCATGAGGTCTTTCCTTTATTTGAAGAGTTCAGCGCCATACTTCATACGACCCTTTTGCGGATCTGGTGGTTCCACTGGTGCAGGCGGGCCATGTTCAAGATTCGGCTATCCTGCTCCATACATCACATGGTGCTACAAGCTCTTTTGTTCATGACGGTTATATTGACTTTGAGCGACTTTCCTCGGTTTATGCTCCCATGGGAGATCCTTATGACGGCGGATATCAGATTATCTGATGTAGTGCACTATCGATTACCATGCTCTCTTACTTCTTCTTCCAATCGTCCTCTGACATCCTCATACCCGTTGCCTGTAGTCTATGAGAGATGAAGAGTTCCGTCATGCTAGTTCTTGGCGAGACCCTTATAGGATTAGATCAGGCTCATGCCACCGGGGCCATGTTATCTGTGGGAGCCCCTTTCGTCCTGCAACTTTGGATCATGGAGCGCTTGGATCTCTTCGTGCATCCTTCACACCTTCATGGGTCACTTCCTTATGATCGCATTGAGGTTCATCATTTATTCCGTTCGGATGATGCATGGCTTAATTGGCTCAAAAACCCCGCTTCTGGTGATATTCGCTGGTTTTGCCCGAATTGGTCTTATTGCTCTATCGCAGTGCAGTTTCCTGGGAAACCTAGTATCTGGTTACCTAGTTTGCAAGCCACTACTTTCTACATTCCCGGTCGAGTGGTCCATCAGTATGGATTACTTCAAAATGTTACTGAAGGTATTGCTATAGATTTTATGAGGAGTTTGATCATACGCTCCTCTACTGTGAGGGCTTTTGTTGAGGCTTGGCATGACAGGATAGCTGCTCCCTTTCAGAGGATTCCTGCTTCGGTCATACCTACTGCTGAGTACCTCTTGTAGATTTAGACCCTAGTTGAGAGACTAACTTCATAGACATTCATAGATAAAAGCAAGAGAGGGCGAAGCTTTATTCTTTATTTTACAAAATTTCAGACAAATCATGTCTACTTTCTTGCGCATCTGAATGTGATGTACTTCTTTCATTTCCAGAAAATGTTTTTATGTTAAAAAAAAGGGGCACGCTCTAGCATGTTTAATCAATGTATTCAATCTTTTAGTTTATCTTTAAGTTATAAAAATTCTCCTTTCAAAATCTCTTTTTGGCTTTTGTTACTTTGCTTTGAATCCTTGCTTGAAGCTTTAATCATCCTATACCATGAATCCTCATTCGTTCTTTTATATTACTTATTTTGACGACCAGGAGATCCAGAGATAGGTTTAGACATTATCTGAGTTCTTCGGCTTAGCAAATGAAGTTTGCCCCTATTTATGGGGCTCTGAAGTGATTCCGGGCAAACGGGAGTTTGCCCCAAGTTTGGTGCAGGTTTTTTTTTATGGACCGAAGGGTTTTGAGAGTCTGCCTACTTATCCCCAAGTGGGTATCAGGTCTGCAATAGTTCGGTTTAAGGCTTGACAGAAGGTGCCACTCGGGCAATTTATTAATGACCGAACCGAGCTAGTTGTCTAAATATCCTCTAGTAGGAATCAGTTCCAGCGTAGTTCATCAAGGTATGAGGTTTTGAAAAAAAATAAGGCTTCAAGCAAAATATTTCTTGAGGCGGTCGAGGTTAATTGGTTGTTTAAATTCAACCCCGACAAGGCCCATGAGATAGGCCACTCCTCCAGAGAGGAGAGTCTTATTGATGTATGGCCCGACCCAGTTAGGCTTGAATTTTCCTCTAGGGTTGTAAACAGGCACTTTCAGTTCTTTGAGGACCAGGTCACCCTCAACAAGCTTCCTTGGGCGGACCCTTTTGTTGAAAGCATGAGCTATCCTCTTTTGGTACCCTCGAGTATGGTTTATTGCAGCCAACCTTTTCTCATCAAGCAACATCAGTTCTTCATACCTCTCTCGCATCTATTCCAACTTAGCCACTTCACACTCTATCAAGACTCTCAAAGAAGGTATTTTTACTTCGACTGGAAGAACGGCTTCCATCCCATAAACCAATGAGTACGGCATAGCTCCTGTAGATGTTCTTACAGAGCTGCGGTATCCCCACAATGCAAATGGTAACTTCTCGTGCCAATCTTTGTATGTATCAGTCGTTTTCCCGATGATTGCTTTAACATTCTTATTTGCCGCTTGTACTGCTCCGTTCGTTTGAGGCCTGTAGGGGGAAGACTGATGGTGGGTGATCTTGTACTTTTCTAAGAGTTGGATAACTTCTCCCTGGAAATGGCTACCATGATCCGAAATGAACTCATTCGAGAATCTATATCTGCAAATTATGTTCTTTTCTATGAAGCTCACCACATCTTTAGCCTTTAAAGTGGCATATGACACTGCCTCTACCTATTTGGTGAAATAATCAATTGCCACGATTATGTATCGGTGTCCATTGGATGCCTTTGGAACTATCTCACCGATGATATCAATGCCCCAAAAAGAGAAAGGCCATGGCGTGATCATGCTATAGAGATGGGAAGGTGGAGTATGCATTAGATTTGCATGGATCTGACACTTATGGCATCTTCTGATGTACTCACAGCAGTCTTTGTCCAAAGTGGTCCAGTAATACCCCTGTTGAATTATCTTCTTGGCTAGCATATGTCCATTATGTGGGGCCCACAGACTCCTTTGTGTATTTCTTCCATCATCCTCCTAGCCTCCCTTCCGTATAAATACTCCAGATTGAACCCGATATACGACTTCTTCCACAACCTATCTGCATAGATCACAAATTGGGCAGAGAACCTTCGGCTCGCCTTTCTGTCCTTCTCTAACACTCCCCCAGGGTATTCTCCTTTTTTAATGAAATTCCAAACATCCACGTATCAAGGCAACTCACCTCCTTCCTCTATCGTTGCGATCATCTCGAACGAAGGTTGGTCTCTGATTTCTATGGATAACGGTATCATGGTGACTCCCGAAGGAATTTGTATCATTGAAGCCAAGGTTGCTAGGGAATTAGCCAACTGGTTTTCTTCACGTGGAAGGTAGTAGAATGACATTTTTTGAATTGTACTTTTAGGCTCTCTAGGTAGTCATGGTAAGGTCTCCACTTCTCATGCTTCACCCTCCAATCACCTCGTGCTTGGGATATGTTCAGGTTAGAATCTCCGAAAATGTCGATCACTCTGACTTTTAGTGCTAAGGCTGCTTCCATCCCAATTTGCAAGCCTCGTATTCAGTCGTGTTGTTGGTTGAATTATACTTAAGCTTGACGGCTAACGAGGTAGGTGTTCCATCGGGTGCCATGTGGATGATTCCAACCCCATAGCCTAGTTGGTTGGCGGTTCCATTGAAATACATCTTCCACAGATCCTCTTTTAACTCCATTATCCCTTCGTCGGAAAACTTGAACTCCCCTTTCTTCTCAGATTCTACGCCAAGGTCAGCTAGGTATTAAGCAACGGCTCTTCCTTTAACAGATTTAGAAGTGACATATCTGATATCGAATTCGGCCAGCATCATGGTCTAACAGGAAATTCTACTGGTCAAGATAGGCTTTTCGAACAGGTATTTGAGTGGGTCCATTCAGGAGATTAGGATAACGAGAAAGGCCAGCATGTAGTGCCTAAAACGACGGGTACACCAGACTAGCTTTTTTTCGTTCTTGGGTAGCTGCATTTCGATTATGACCTTTATCTTGGTCGGGTCCACTTATATCCCTCTCTGAGTAATGAGAAACCCTAATAACTTTTCGGTAGTGACTCCGAAGGTGAACTTTTAGGGGTTCAACCTCATTCTGAATTCCCTCAACCCCCCGAATAATTTTCTTAACGCCTCCAAGTGACCTCTTCTTTCCTTAGATTTTATAATCATATCGTCCACATACACCTCTACCTCCTTATGGATTATGTCGTGCAATAGTGCAGTAGCGGCCCGTTGACAAGTTGCTCCTGCATTTTTGAGCCCAAATGGCATCACCCTATAGCAGTATGTGCCCCATGGTGTGATGAAAGTGGTTTTCTCCCTATCCTCGGGTGCCATTAAAATTTGGTTGTACCCTGAGAACCCATCCATGAAAGATAGGAGTTCATGTCCCACCGTATTGTCCACTAAGACATCAATGTGAGGTAAAGGGAAATCGTCCTTAAGGCTAGCTTTGTTCAGATCCCGAAAGTCAAAACAGACCCTAACACGACCGTCTTTTTTCGGGACAGGCACTATATTGGCGATCCATTATGGATACTCAGTGACCATTAAGAATCCAGCTCTTAACTGCTTTTCAACTTCCTCTTTGACTTTGAGTGCCCATTCAGGCCTCATTTGCCTCAATTTTTGTTTTACAGGTTTGGAATTGGGGAAGATGGGGATGTGGTGTTGGACTATTTTTGGATCAATGCCTAGCATATCTTATAAGACCATGCAAAAACATCTTTGAATTCACTTAATAGTTTGATTAATTCTTCGCTTTCTTCTTTGCTAAGTGTAGAGCCTATAAAAACTTTTTGAGGATTATCTTCATTTCCTAGATTGATCGTTAGAGTGTTCTTAATGATTTTACATGCAGATTCTTTTTCTTTTTCAATTAACTTTTGCAATTCATCTGGTATTTCATGATCATCACATTCATCACATTCATTAAGCGCATTCGAGTAGACAGAATCGGTCATGTTTTCATTGATTTTGTTTGGAGCAATTACAACAGACATAGAAATTGAAAGACGCCTCATTTGGGCCATTACAGACTTTGGGTGTGGGGGATACCTATCACTAGACTCAAAAACCCACTCTTTCTTGCTTTCTCCTCCTAGATCGGTGATGAAGCACTCTTCTAGTTCCCCAGTCTTGGTAATCTCCCTCATTTCTGGCTCTCAGTCCTTTCCATGCCGGTCTCCTTGCCTTATATCTCTTCTACCAATCCCCCAGCGTGTTCTTTCCGGCCTTGTCTTCCATGACCCCTTCTTGGCCCGTTCCCTTAGCTTCTGTGCTTTCCTCGCCCAACAGGTTCTTCATGATTGAGTCATCCAACGTACCAAGCCAATCTTTTACAATAGCTAACTTCACGGGTATCTATAGGTATGGATCCTGATACTCAGAGAATTCGTGGGGGAAGAAGATCTCAAACCCATGCTTAATACACTTGTCCTTCTGATCTTCCCATGGTTCTGCGAAGCCATAATAGGGGAAATCCTCTCTTTCTTTCATAAAGTACCCATTAAGCGTCCTCAAGTATGGATCCAATGGTGCATCAATTGCCTTCTTCTTATCTCTCAGCTCCTTCTTTGACGGTTGATAGCCCAGACCATGAGTGTGAGTCTGAGTGGCGATCATTGGAAATTTTGGCAGACCCTGATGATTCTCACCCAATCTCATGCCTGGGAAGAAACCCATCTTCATGATACCAACGACCAACGGACTTGCGTACTAATCGAAATACAATGGTAGGAACTCTCTCGGCTTCTCTCCCTCTAACATATTAATGAATTCGAACCCTCCCAGACCTGTTTCTTCTTTTTGGAATTGTACCTCCAAAATTGGTGCACTCGATGAAGCTTCAGATAGATGAACCCAACTATCCCCGAGAATATCACAGACCTTGCTCTTTCAAATGCACTTGACTTTCTAATGAACTGTAGACGGTATGGCGCCCAGACTGTCCAGCCACGGCCTTCCTAGCAGTAGGTTGAAAGAAGCAGGTATGTCGATGACCTGAAATTCAGCTTCCTTCTCCACAGGCCTGACAGCTAGATGAAGGAGAATTATTCCCATGACTGTTCTCTGAGTGTTGTCGTACGTCCTTACCTTCTGCTCAGATGGTATGAACGTTGTTTCATCCAAACCCATGCGCTTAGCTGTTCGGAATGGACACACGTTTATAGCGGATCCATTGTCAACAAGACAGGCAGGTACAGTGTTCCCCAAGCATTCAATAGTGACATAGAGCAGTTTATTGTGAAGAAGCCCTCCCGGAGGTAGGTCGTCTGTCAAGAAGGAAATAGCCAGAGTCGGAATTCTACTGATCATTCTCACGAGATCTTCTGGTGTTGTATTGATGGAAACGTCAGATTGGTTTAAAGCATCGAAGACTGCCTGCTTGTGACATTTTGAAGTGATTAGTAAGCCCCAAATAGTGATGTTAGCCTGAGTTTTCTTCAATTATTTTAGGACCCTATCTTCTTCTGCTTCTTCACCTATTTTTCCTTTTCCCTTGTCTAGTTCCCTCCCCAGGTGATCTTCCTCTAGTTCGTGCGGCTTGAAGTGTCTGACTGACCGGGTCAAATGACTGACTTCTTCTCTCACCCATAAATTGACAGCCTCCAAAACCCTTCCCAAACTCTCATTTTCGGTTCCCAACTCTTCATGACTCTTGTACCATAAATCATCCTCTATCTGATCTATATTGCCCATTTCCTGAACCCACCAATCCATCCGTTCTACTTTTTCCTCTTTACATCCCTTCGAAGCACCTTCCAAAGTACAAATTGTCGGATTCTCCATTAGCTGATAAGGCCTTCTTGGTGTCCTAGCCCTGGTGATTAGCCTAGATGGATCGAAGATGGTTTCTTCTATCCCCAAGAAATAGAGACCTTGTGGTGGTGGTACAGCATGGTGGTTTGGTAGTGGATTTCTTGTGACATTCGGAGTTCTGGCTGGCGGTTCCGATATCACCTTATTATCAATCAGATCTTGGATTTTGTGCCTTAACCTCATGCACCGATCCGTCGAGTGGCCCTTCTGTTGGTGGAATTTACAAAAGAGATCCCCTTGAAAACTTGGCGGAAGCGGATTCGGTAGAGGTCGAGGTTCCAACTAACGAAGTGCCCTTTTGCTAATAGCCTATCGAGAGCGGTTGATAGTGATACTCCCAGATCTGAGAATTTTCTTGGTGCTTTGTCCCCCCCTCTCCTTGGTGTTATGTCAAATTTCCTATCCGGCCCGGTCAGTGCGTTGACATCGGTGGGGCCAGAATGCCCTCCCGACTGTCCTCCATTGGATCCATAGTTTGGCCTTCTGTACCGGTTTGGCTGTTCCTCTTTTTTTATCACTCCCTCTTGGATTGCATCTTCGATATGAGTCCCTACATCAAATACTTCAGCAAAAGTGTTGATCGACTGGAATCTCATTTTCTCTTGATAGACAGGTTGAAGGTTCTTCATCAACATTCGGATCTGGTCTTTCTCGGACGGCCTCTGTACCATCTTAGCTGCTTTTCCTCTCCACCTACTCAAATACTCAGCGAATGATTGTTTGTTTCCCTGCCTAGTGGTCTCCAAATCTCAGACTGTGACATCCAGGTCTTGATTGTATTCATATTATGCCATGAATGCTTTAATCACTTCTTTCCAGACCCGGGTTTTGCTCGACTCTAATGTAAGGTACCACGACAGTCCGGCTCCGGTAAATGTTTGCTGGAACAAGACAGCCATCATGGTTACGCTCAAACCACTTGGTTGAAAGGCGCCTACGCACATTCGGATATGACTTTGAGGGTTTTCGGTTCCATCAAACTTGTCAAAGACCGCCATTTTGAATCCGACAAGTAGTACCTCACATACCCCATCATATGAACCTTCTAGTTCTAGCAAATAAGTGTTAACTCCCTAAGCCTTGCGCAATACCCTTTCCAGCTTATCTATCTTCTCGGTCAGTAGCCTCTCTTTCTCAGCTTTCTCCCTTTCCCTGTTGGCCTGCAGCGCATCAGTCCACTGTGCCTCCTGATCATCAAACCAATCTCCTTCCCCCCCCCTAAAGGTGGGTCCATAACCGACAAAATTACAGGCGGTGGTCGACGATTTAGTGCTTCTATCATTCTCATCATACGGTTCATATTTTTGGCTTGCCGCCTCATTTGCTCTGCTTGTTATTCTACCAGTGTTCTCAACCCAGCTATTTCCTCGTTGTTCCTTTCTTCTGTCATTTCAGCGTCTTCTCTTCTTACTAACCTTGCTGTGGGATCCCTAAACCAGGCTTGATTTGAACTTGATGCTATTTTGCCCCTACAAAAAGGCTTCTTTTAAAAAAACTCTTATTTGCCTACTTTTGTCACACACACACACACACACACACACACACACACACACACACACACACACACACACACATATATATGTATTTTTTGTTTTTAAAAGACCCTTAGTAAAAACCTTTTTTTACAGATGGTTCATATGTCACACGGATGCAATACATGTGTGTGTGCCTATTCTATATGCCAAAGAAAAGAAAATCCTAATCCCAACACATAAACACATAAGCACATAAGATCCTCACCCATGTCAAGAGCGCTAACTTCTCCTTTCATTATGATCTTCACTACCTTCTCAAAGGTTGGATATTCAAAATTTTTTGAAATTCATTTGAAAAGTATTTCTTTAGCTGATGAGATTTTTCAAAAACGATTCTCAGGAATTTTGAATCTTTTATTTAAAAATGAGGATGTGAAAATATTTCTTAATAAGGATGATCAGATTGAAATTTTGCTTTGAAATTTGTTTAAAAAACAATTCCCAAATGTTTTGGATTTTTCCTTAGAAGATGATTATCAAAGGTTAGTTTGGAGCTTTAATCAAAAAGCAAATTCTAAAGATTTTTACAACAGCGATTGATACTTTGGTATAAAGATGGCAAAAATCTGTTTGCTTTCAAAGACGTATTTTAAATTCTTTGGGTAGGAGGATCACATGATCGGATAATTATCGCACTTTTCATGATCAATTCGGATGCATACAAGGTCAATGATGCTTAGCTAACATGATAGAAGAGATGTAATCTTATAATCAAAATCTAGCATATTCCCAAATGTCATGGGACATGAAGAGGAATTGCTCGAAAGTGATTAAGAGTTTACATGTCTCATATTAAGTGAGCATCGTCATCATCTCAAGTAATCCCTTTCCGGGCATGCAAAACTCCCTAGCATATAACCCTAATCAAGAATTGATTTTCTAATTTTTAAAGGTTCTATGGAAGCTACTATGCAAAGGTCAGGTTTTGGTCAGAATAAGGGACCCTTGACACACACCTGATAGGATGCTTCATATACCAAAACATGTTATGAGATCAAGGGTGATCACACAGTCCCATGATTACTTGACCGACTGGGTTACCCCGAGCCTCCAAGGTCATAGTTCCGTGCAATCGACTGGCAGGACATGCAATTGAAATGCAACAGGCACAAAAAGATTAATTAATTTGATTAAAAGGAATTTTTCAAGTCTAATCCTCGAGTGAACCCAAAATCAAGAAATTCTGGTCTGTGAAACCAGAGATTTTGGGTTCGATCCCCAACAGAGTTGCCAGATTGTGGATATCGCAATTTTCTTACCCACTACCTTTTTATTTTAAAGTGATTTTTTAATTTAAAACACAAAACAATGAGTCTCCACTTAATTTTAAAAGGAAAATTAAGAAACTATTTTAAAGCAAACTGATCTTTTAAGAAACCAGAGATTTTCTAGGTCCGGGGATTATGGAATGAGAGGGGAAGGAGCCCGTCGGACTAAAACACCCCCTCTCATCCTATCTCATGATAAGCCTCTACTTAACATCCTTTTAATCGAATTAATAATCTAAGCATGTCCTCAACTAATACATATATATGAATATACATCACAGAAGGATGTCTAAAGGGTATAAGATTGCAAGTGATAAAATATCATTCAAAAATCACATAATTCAAGTAGTAAGAAATATGATATGCAAATAGGAAACCATAGAACTTACCCGGGATCCATGCCGCGAATATTAAATGTGCAATGCATACGAATAGAAAGATCCTAAGAAAAGGTCTCTAATCACATATACACGTAAGGCAAAACCTAATTCTAAGATGTCGCGCATTAAGTTAAAGAATTGATAAAATCAAGAAATTAAAATAAACTAGAGAAAGGTTTAGAAATTGTACCTCAAAGGCGCTACAAAACAAAGGTTAGTTCACATACTTTAAATGAAAATATCATTAAACCCTAAGGAACAAATCCTATACAAAGCGAATTCCATTTACAAGTATCTATCTATATGAATGAATGTACATGGATACATGAATGTGAACAATGTAAAAGTTGTGAACTATTCATTCATTTGGATCATTTAGCCTCTAGTTTTAAGGTTAAGTAATCTTTATTAGTGTATGGTATAAGCCTTAGGTTAAGAAAAGACCATTTGAACCCTTATTTACAAAGTTGGTAAAAACTGACCGAATTCTGAAAATTACTGAGAGCAGATAAGAACTTCAGAGAAATAAAAGGCATGATTTCTATGGTTTGATCTTGATGATTTCTAGATACAAGATGCCTCTGTGAGTCTAGTTTTTAACCCAAAAAGAAAATCAAGGTTCCAACGGTTAGATCTCTGGGAATTACACAAACACTAGACGTCACTCGGTGACTTACAACTCTCCACCCAGATTTTTTGTATGATTTTCTAAAAATAGAAACAAAATAAAAAATGCTTTGGTCTTTTTGGGGTAGCTTCCTAACACATTAAACTCTGTAGAAAAATTTATTTTGGGCCAAGAATGCTTGATTAAGGCTCTGATTCACTCATTTTAAAAGCGTATTACTGTTCTGAAACTCAGGACAGATTGTGGTTGTCTGACAAAACTCATGACCAAACCACTTTAAACATGAAATCTCCTTAAAACAAAAATTACAATGGTAGAACTTTGAGTTATAAACATTTTCCCGTTGGTTTCATTCAATCCCAACAGTCTGATATTGAACTAACAATCTTTGATCAAAGGTGGTCATTGAATTCATTGCACCGTTTATTCAAGTTCAACTTAGTTGTTTAATTCCAACTACTAAACCAAGAAGTTGGGCTTAATCCAAACTACTTCTCTTACCATTTTATGGTAATTGGAGACCAAAGACATACATGTTTGTAGATTTTGATGAAGTATGAAGAGCTTCATGAAACGTAAAGAAAAGGATTAGCCTAAGCCATAGAGGTGGACTTAAACTAAGCTACTTCTCCTACCATTTGATGGTCATCGGAGATTAATAACACTTAAACTTATGGGTTTTAATGAAGTATAAGGAACTTCACAAAACCTCAAAGTAATGAGCTCAAACTATGGATGAAGTTTGGACCCATTGACTCAACATACTAAAATCAACCTCAACCCCTTCATGAATCATAAGTTCATGAGAATATTGAGGGATTCTAAACACAAAGATTGAAGTAAAACATTGAGAGTCTCATGAATCTAGGAAGTAAAAATAATCAAAGAAAAGGGACCAAGGTTTTATTTCAAGATTTATTTAAGCTTTAAACACTAAACCATTTTGATCCAAGCTAATGAGATGAAAGCTCAATCACAATATATATGTGGTGTGTGATGAAATGAGATGGGAAGAGAGGTTTTGAAATTATGTAAGAGGTCCTAGGTATCTAAATATTATGATTGAGCAACTAATAAACTAATTAGTTTAGAGTTTTACCTCTAAGTATCCTCAACTTCTTGGCTTCTTTAAGACCTTCCAAATGATGATCAAGCTCTTCTTCTAACTCTACTACTCTTTCTCTATTTAGATAATTTTTGAAGGAGAATTAATATTGGGATCCTAACATTCTAATATTCCACCCTTAATAATGGGATATACACCTTCTATATATAGGCAATCATTAGGGGGTCTTTTTGGGAAATTTGCAGCCAAAACCCTAATTCCCGCCGCCTTTTGATGGTATAAACTAACCTACTTTTGGAAAGACTGTCACAAAAATACGGCACTCCCTGGAGATGGAAGCGGCACTCACTAAATGCTGCAACGACACTCAGTGAATGACGGCGCGACATTCTCTGAATGCCAAAACGGCACTCATGGAATGCCACGGACAATTCCATGGACTATCGTCTTTTTCAGAATTTTCAAATTTAGCGGCACTTAAAGCATTTTAGCGGCAGTTAATGGATGCCACTGCGGCTCTCCCTGAATGTCGTCCTGATAGTTAGGGAGTTCCGCAACGGCAGTCCGTGACTGCCATAAATCTGCCTTAGTGCCGTTTTGCCTTAATTCTCCTCTTTCTTTCTTTTTTTGCTTTTTGTGTAGGTTAGAGATCATTCAAAGAGTTTGAATCATCTTTAGAAGTCCTAGGTTGGCCGGACATTGTCATCATCACGTCTTGGAGGTATCACTCTCCTTCACTCAACGTTTGGTCAAAATTGGGGTGTCTACAACATCCTAAAATTCTTGTATAGTAGGAATATGATCCATCTTGAGTTCCGTACTTGCACTCCCGATTGTAGCTAAACCACTTGTCAAGAGTATTTCGCTCGTTATCTAACACTGAAATCTGATCATCGGACATCCTGGTATTAGAAACACAATCGTCCTAGTAGGACAATCCAAATTGGCATTGTACTTAGTCAACCAATCAACCTCTAGGATAATGTCGAATTCTGACATTGACAGAACTACTAAGTCTGCTGGAAGATTCCTATCTTCCAAGGTCAGTGGGCAATCCTTACATACTTTACCCAACTTAATAGTCACTCCCAATGGTGACACAACATTAAGTGCTGGCTTGAGTGTCTGGGGTTCTAAACCCAACTGACGCACAATCTTAACAGCAATAAATAAACGAACAGCTCCAGTATCGAATTAAGCTTTAACTGGACTATGAAAGAGTACAAGCACCTTCCAAATGTTGCTGCTCATCAGCATTAAAGCCTGAATCTGCTGGAATGACAGCATTCATCCTTGTTTGATCTGGGGGTCCTTGAATTCCTTGAAGTGGTGCCCCATAATATCCTCCTTGTGGTGAATAGTAGTCCTTGCTCAAATGTCCTGGCTTGTTGTAATTTTGGCAAATGAGGTCCATTCGACGATTACCTTTGGAAGCAGTGTAGAACTTGGCAATATGCCCTGGCTTTCTGCTATTAAAACATCCTCTGGTGTTGCTTAGCAGAGCTATTAGCAATGCCTATGGTTGTGTCCCTAGTTGGCGATATTGTTGGGGTCGAGAATAACTCTGTTGTGATTTTCTGGTTCCTTCCCAGGTTCTCCCTTAAAAATAACCCTGGTTGTGTCCCTAACTGGCGATATTATTCCCTTAAAAATTCCTCCGAGGTCTCCAACTCTGGGTTTTCCTTGGTGGTTGGAAATTCTATGGCTGAAATCCTCTCGACGACTGAGGTCGATTTATCTGTGATTGCTGTGCTGGATAGGCGTCTTTCTCCAATCTTGCAGCAAATCTATCAATTTCTTCGAATGACTGATTTAGATGACCAACCATCATATATCTGAGGTAGGGATTCAGTCCTTGGTGAAATCTTTTCACCTTCTTTTGCAGAGTATTTACCATATGTTAAGCAAAACAAGATAGATGCTCGATTTGTGTTGTATATTCCCGTACAGTCCATCCTCCTTGAATCAAACTGAGAAAATTCTTTTCTTGTTGATCTCTCTCATCCTCTGGGAAATATTTCTCCAAAAATCTCCCTTTGAACATTTCCCAAGACATCGTTCTTGTAGCATTTATCCCTATAGTGGCTCGTTCAGCTTCCCACCAATCTGCGGCGGCATTAGTAAGCTGAAATATAGCAAGGTGACGCTTCTCTTATTCGTTGCACTCTAGTGCTTCAAAGATTAATTCCATCTCCCTTATCTACTGTTCGGCTTGCCAGGGTTTTGTATGTCCATCAAACTCCTCGAGACATAAACAACAAAAATTTGATAGTAGCTTATCGCTCATCTGTCTCAGCAGAAGTGGTGCAATAGGTCTCTTATGGGTGGAGTGATTGTAAGTATCTTCTACATGCTCCATTCTCTGCATGAAGGCTTTAAAAATTCTCATTGGATCCATTCCCTCTGGAATAGGGGCTCCCAACTGTGCTTGATTCCTTGGTCTAACCATAATGGTGACGAGCGTCGCCTACAAGATGCCCATTGATTAGCTGAAAGTCTTCTTGTAGCAATGAAAAACAAGATAGAATGAGAAACAGCAAGAACTTAACAGCTCTACTAAACACACATATCATTCAAACATACAATCAATAGCGAAAGTACTACTCGGATATATGAATATCAAAAGATGTACCGCATAGTACATATTAGTCAAATTGTGTACCACATGGGACAAGGCTAAAATACTACTAAGGTCAGCTATTTACAATACTACCACTACTACTGATAATATCTATACAATGCTATGATCAAATAGCTATCTCTCAAGCTCCTAAAATTTGGTGGACAGCATGTCCTAATATAAACTAACAAAAGCTAAACCCTGCAGACCTTGACTCAAAAGTTGTCAGCATCTGATCCTCCTACTGGTGCCTCATCCTCTGGTGCAATATTCATCTCCACATGTGGATCGGCCTCCACTGGTGCTATTGCTCCTCCAACTACCACTCCTATATCCCAATCCTCGACAATCATGTCATCAACCTCCATATCCTCGACACCGAAAGCTGGCTTGGCGATATCGGTTACTAATTTAACAAAATTCCCAACTAGGGCCATAGCATCTACTAGTGCAGCCTGTCCTATCAGAACTCTAGTTGGCTGTGCAACCATCGCTGCTACCCACTCTGCTGCCATATGAAGTATGGGTCCTGCTAGTAAATCAAACTCCATGGGTATCTCAGGTACTATAATCTACTTTAGCTCAGCTGTAGCATCCTCTATACCCTCATCTCCTACTATATTATCCCCTATGGCAATAACATCCTCATTGACTAACTCTGGGTCCTCCTTCGGATCCTCCTCTGGCTCCTCGTCATCCTCAACTGGCTCGATGTCATCTACGAGATCCTCCTCTAGCTCAGCATCAACCATTGGCTCAGCCTCTAGTGACTCTGGAATGGGTACTTCAGGTACTGGTGATAGTGGTGCTACTGTTGGTGCTGTCTCAATAGGTCCTCCAAGAATGGCCCGAAGCTTAATAGTGTCCATCTCCAACTTGCTCTAGAACAAACGTAAAATTTCTTGGTACATATCCCTACCAATCCTCGTTGAATGGAAAGCATCCATACGCATCTTGGTAGGGCGGGTCTTCCCGGTCACATAAAGAGCCTTCCACATATCCTCCTCTAGATATCAGCTAGATGTCTGGTGTATGCGGTCATGATAAAACTCCGGATCAGCTAGCTCCACAGTATCCCCATGGATCACATGTCCTCCATAGGCATCGATCACAAACTTATGGAACTCTGGATCCATAATGCTAACCTGCAAAGGAAAACTAACTATCGTCAGGAGGATAAACTTATATTAAACTCATATCTCATCTCAAGGAAACTCGATTACTAGGACCAAATGGTGTAGAATCCATCAATGAATGAAAGTATCATAAACCTAGGGCTCTGATACCAAAAATCCTGTCACGCCCCGGAGTAGCAAAAATAGAGAAAAATAAATTTCCTTTTAGGGTCTATAGGGAATGACAAGTAAAAGTCACTAATAATCCACACCATGCAGTATTAGTCCAACAAAACAAAAGGAACAGTAACTAACTTAATATAAAACGGTTCTATCTATTATAAACATTAGAGTGCGGTCCATAGGATCACAATAGGTCTGGAGACAACATATGCCCAAGTACTCGTCAAACTAAAACAAAACAGAGTTCAACAGAATAACTGAAATAAACTAAATAACTATCTTCAGGTCTTCAGCTGGCATAAGGATAGCTGTCAGCATAGTGCTCCTCTCTAGTATAACCAGCATTAGTGGGGCCATCCTCTGCATATTCCAACCCTGGGTAGTATCCATCCCCGTAGGTTCTAATACCTACATTGTTAGGGATAGGGTAGTCTGGACGGGGAATGTCCAGGCAATAAAGGCCGTCAGCTTACTGAAAGCTGAGTGAGAACTAACTAACACAGTCTCATAGAAATAACGCAATTACCAGTTACGAACTATATATAATAGTGATATTAATTATATCTCTTCCTCTTTTATTCAGACACATCATTAACCGATTCTCATTGTCTACCAACTCTAAGGCTGACTATACCAATACCAATTGACTATCTCGACTGATTATATCATCCCAACATACCAATGCTCTTGTTCACTGCTATACCGCTTTTAATAACTCTTGCGAGCACCCATACATTGTTCTCATATAACGACTGGTCTACAGACATACCAATACTCTTGTTCACCACTTTAAAGAACGCTTACTGTTCACCATTTTTAAGAATGCTTGCGAGTATCGTACATACATAGCTCTGGTAAATATAAACCATGGGCGTGCCACATCTACTCTTGTTCACCACTTTTAAGAACTCTTACTGTTCACTGCTTTTAAGAACTCTTACGAGTACTGTGCACCCATAATTCTCACGATCCAGATTAAATCCTTGTTACCCACTTATCGGATTCAACCTGAGTGAAATCATCAGCTCGACTCACATAACCTCAAAGATAACCAATAACCCACTGACTCAAACACCAGTTACTCAATGCTACCCACGGTTATTATCTCCAATCCTTATCTTGTTCTTGTATCATATTATTACTAACATTCAAAACCTGACTGCATTTTATCTCAATCTCGTTATCGCATCCCATTACCTTCGTAATCCCTAATATTGCATAATAGAAACATGAAACAACGATTAAATAACCACACATTATAAATTATAAACATAAGGAATATATCCATGTTCTGCTAGGTTCGATCTATTGAAGTCATTTTGATCGATTGAAGAATTGTGATGTTCGATCGATCAAAGTATTTTCGATCGATTGAAGTCAAGTTAGTCTCAATCAATTGAAGCCATTTCAATTAATTGAGACTCAGGGATGTTTGATCGATTGAATGTAGTTCGATCGCTCGAACTCTGTCTCCTACAAATTTTGCAGTGAAATGTGCAGTATATGATAGGGGGTGTTTGGGTGATTATTAATATGTCCTGAATTCATAAAACATCACAACTAAGCTACCGAGTGAGTTTGGAACTCACCGAACTTCGTTAAGGCGCATTTGGCAAGCATTAGTTTCTTCGAGCTTTAATGACATCTCCTCCCTCTCTCCTCTATCTCTGCGTCTCTTCTGTCTCTCTCTCCATCTCCTTCTCTTTTCCGTCTTCTTCTTCTTCTTCTTCTTCTTCTCTCTCTCTGCTGAATATATATGGATATATATAGATGTATGAGTATATATAATAACACAAGCACACACATAACTCTCTAGCTCTCTCAAACTCTTAGGTGTTCTAAATACCTCAACACATATGCACAATTGTATATACAGAGAGAAGGGAGGGACAGATGGCATTGTTTGTGGGAAACTTGGGAATTCTCATCATTACAGGTTCAATCGATCGAAGGATGTTCGATCGCTCGAACTCTGTCTTCTATAAATTTTGCAGTGAAACGTGCAAAATATGATAGTGGATGTTTGGATGATTATTAATTCGTCCAAAATTCATAAAACATCATAACTAAGCTACCGAGTAAGTTTGGAACTCACCGAACTTCTTTAAGGCGCATTTGGCAAGCTTTAGTTTCTCCGAGCTTTAATGGCGTCTCCTCTCTATCTCATCTGTCTTTGCATCTTGTCTGTCTCTCTCTCTCTCCATCTCCTTCTCTTTTCCTTCTTCTTCTTCTTCTTCTTCTCTCTATACTGAATATATATATATATGAGTATATATAGTAACAAAAGCACACACACAACTCTCTAGCTCTGTCAAACTCTCAGGTGTTCTAAGCACCTCAACACACACACATAATTGTATATATAGAAGGAAGGGAAGGGCAGATGGCATTGTGTCACACCCCGATTTTTGGACAACCAAATATTTATTCCAGAGCATGTATCTAGACTAATATTCAATTTCCAAAACATCGAGAGTGACACACTCACACAGACTAATAGATAATTATTGAAAATATTATTTTATACTCATTAAATAAGTATATGTGATTTTGTGTTTAAGGGAAAACTCTTTATTATTAAACTTGTATTCCCAAACATTCATTTTCATTATAAAAGAAATTAAACTCCATTACACATTACATCATTTCGATTAACAAAAGAAATATTATATTCATTCCATAAAACCCTCTTTACAGAGTTCAGTGGAAAGAAAATAAATAAGCATAAAAATTAATTCATCCATTGGTCAGAACAACTACAACGTTCCCAATACCCAATATATAATCCTTATTACAATTATACACATATGGCCCACACTGCCAGAAATAAAATAAAGTACAACAAAAAAAAATAAGTACAACACTCTAATAATAAACAACACCGCGACAATCTCTTCACCCAAAACGAAGCTTCAAAGAAAATCTCCAAATACTAAACCTGCATATACATTCGACTACGTTTCATATAGAAACGCCCCGAATGCATTACGCACCCGGGTCAGTATATAAATACTGGTATGAGTTAACAAAAAAATATAAAACGAGTCTTAGGGAACAACGGTGTCCCATAGACTCCCAAAAGTACTCGCAAAGAAAAACATAACCACCTTATATCATATAATATCGTTGCACAGAAAATAAACAATGTCATCACACATAATTCATGTCGGGTTAGAACTGTAGTTCCACGCACATTCAGGACAGAACGGTAGTTTCCTTCAATGTGGTGGCAGTGCCTCCAACCCCGAATAAACACAACTGAATACTTACCGGTCGAATATCTATGGTGAGTCAGCCCTGCATAAAAGTTAGTGGACCCACCATCCTGTAATATATAATTATCACAAACCAAGCAAACAAGTCCGTAAACAATATTTCCAATTCTAACTTAAACGTCGCATTAATTATTCCAAACTTATCAGTCTTATGAAATGCTCCATTGTCATTATTTATTAACCTTTAATTATCTTTGTGTTCCTTAGGTTCACCAGTTGGCCACCCTCCATGGTACAGCCCACACATATATCCCATGTGTGCCCGGACATACTACCAACACCCACTCCGGTGCCAGTTTGGTTGGGGTATCAACCAAACCAGGTATACATAACGGACGGCTGGTCAATATGTCAAGACGTCTATACAATATAAGCCGAGCATAAGGCTTAGGCTAGCTTGATCACGAAGCCACTGGCAAAAAGTACACTCAACAAGTCTTAAGCCAGCTTGATCACGAAGCCACTGGCAAAAGAGTGCGAGCTACAAAAAACAATAACACAACAACGGGGAGTAGTGAACACTAAGGTCTTTTCCCAGTTTCTTACCATCTACGTTAATTCTCATAAGTACCCATTCATGAGGGTATAATCACGTCATAACCACTTCGGGAATTTATCATTTATTCCATGGAATATCATTATCCGATTATTCACGATAAGACCTTTTTTTGCCAAAATTCTATTCAAGTCTCTGGCGTAGTATTTTCATAATAATTATTTAATACCACACATAGAATAAGTTGGGGTTTCTTAATACATAGCATATAAAATCGACACTCAACAATACTATTTAAAACAGTCCCAAACACACCCTTACATTAAACAGTCCCAAAACCAACATGGACTAAAATTATTCCTCATAATAATTCCGCACAAAGAAACATCTCTAACAATTTTCATAAACATAAATTCGAAATTCGGAGTTACCATTCACTGCTACTGTAATATAATTTTTCTGCCCAAACGGTGCAGAATTGGGAAAAATTCTATTAGACGAAAGTTGTGCAGAATTGCGTTTCCTACAGGCCTATGCAAACAGAATCACGAAAACTCCAACATATGATTTATTATGAATTTTCTACTAAAATCCGATCCGTGAAAATCCCAAATCCGAAAATTGAATACTTGCTCAAATGTATGTTCAATGCTCATCTATAAATCTCAAATCACAACTTCAATCATTGTAAAAAAAAACCTAAATCTCATAATCCATAACCATACTAATATAATATTCTATACATTTAAATTTTCAATCAAACGAGATTGAAAGTAAATAACAAGTTAACTCACCAATTTATGGATTCAAGGTTGATGATGATTAAGCAAGCCAAAGGTTTGGAGTCCCTATTGTCCTCTCTTGTTCTCTTCTTCTTCTCATTCTTTCTTCCTTCTTCTTCTTCTTCTTCTTCTTCTCTCTCTCTCTCTCTCTCTCTCTCTCTCTCTCTCTCTCTCTCTCTCTCTGTTTAGAAGTGTATTGGGGGCTAGGGTTTAGATAGTAGGGGTGAATGTATTGTTGGGAGAACTAATATAGGGTTAACAAGACATAATCCCGTTTCTATTTTTACCCCTTCATAAAAATACATCATATGACCCCAAAGTGCATTGCAAAGTACTAAAATGAGTTACCCATTGGGTACCCATGACCCAGGTACTTAATTCTTATGTTAAATACATTGTTTAGAATATTTATGAGCCCTATAAACACTACTAAATTATAAACACATCAATTCTTTAAAATTTAAGCTTACACAAATTTATCCCATCACTTAAGTTTATAAAAATATTCATATCGTAATTTGTACAAAAAAAATTAATACACATAGATATATAACCATAAACATAAATACGCATAGCTAATTTATCACATATAAAAATTTAGGTGGCCACATTAACATATAAAAATAAATATTTATATCTTGAAAATTACGGGGTGTTACACATTGTTTGCAGGAAACCTGGGAATTTTTATCATTACAGGTTCGATCGATCGATCGAAGGATGTTCGATCACTCGAACTCAAATCGGCCAGTTATATCGATTGAAAAAAATTTGATCGATTGAAGTTGGGAGCACGTATTAAATTTATGTTGGTAGGGTTTCGATTGCTCGAGAAAGGTTCGATCGCTTGAACTTTGGGGATTCTCGATCGCTCGAAAGAGCTTCGATCGATGGACGATGAAATTTCAAATATGATTAAGGGAAGTATATAAAATCTCTCTACATAAATAATTATTGAAAATACAGGGTATTATAATGTGTGCTTCCAAATTCTTGTAAATACTTAGGAATCATCCTTCAATTTCCTTATAGAATGTGCTAGGGCACCTCAAAGGTCATTGCAGCCATGGAAAATGCCTTGAATGATTCAATGAATTGTCAGAATCACGTCCCCAAGTAGTAGCCAATAACAAACAAGCAGGCTTTGGGTCTTTTGTAACTTTATTAGAGAGATCTGCCAATGATTTGGTCATGATTCAAGCTCTTGCTGAGAGGTGGTAGGATTCCACAAATACTTTCCACATGCCTTTTAGGGAGATAACCATGACCCCATTTGACTTTACGATTATCCGCATCTCATTTGGTGGGCATCGTCTTGCCTTTATGAAGAATATCCACAGACACCCCACTATTATCGAACGACTTCTGGAAACTATTCTGACCCAAAAGATCTTCATGGATCTAGTGTGGGCATTACATCGTCTTGCCCTTTTGAAAAAGTAGCTCGATTCACTGATATGCAGCTTACCCACGCTTTTATCTTATATTTGCTCGGCTGCTCTCTTTTCTCTACTCGAGCTGAGCGAATTCCAGCCTTCAAAATCTTGAGGAGATTGTAGACTTTGACTGGGGTTCTTCCGGCTTAGCCATTCTTTATAGTCATATGGGGGAGCATTCACGAGGCAAATCCCCTGGATTTTGTGGCTTAGCAAAATATTTTCATTCTAAGTTTTATCATTGATATTCTATTTTCTGACCACTACTATATATTCTTTTGTAGTTGTGGGCCTTTGAGTACTTTTCCATGACAACTCCATCATTCTAGGAGGAAGAGATGCATATTTTTCCACGGGTTTTGAAGTGGCGTCATCAAGCTGTAGGTGTCAAAAATGGTGCTCACAATGTCATTTCTTGTAGGGATTTCCTTGTCTGTTTTAGGTTTAATCAAGTTAACTAGCATCCTTGGGTAACAAATGGTGACATGAGTGAGATCGGCTTGGCTAGACTAATGACAGGAGAGAGGATTATTCTTGAGGGTCCCTCTATTCTTGAGTGGTATCTTGGGGAAAGAGTAGCTCCTCAGACTGATTTGGAGGATCATATCTTAGTGCCACAAGACTCGCCTTCTTGCATGAGGTTGGCGTAGAATTTGGAAGATGATGATCTTGTCAATGCTTTGAACGAAATTCCTTCTGCCTCATTTACTCTATTTGAGGAGAACTATGATGTCTTCAGAGCCACTTATCTGATGCCCAATTTCCCGCTCTCGGATTACTCGCATGTATTTTATGGTTTCTTTATTTTTGATTAAATGCTTGTTTTCTCTTATTTCTTATTATCATTTATAGGGGAACTCTTTTGTGGATGGCCCTGGCTGACCTTTACTCCCATTCCTTCTTGTGACTAGCAAGCTTAGACTATGCTGCGTGGAATTATTTCCTCTGTGGAGATTCCCCATGATCTTGTGGAACCTTAG
The DNA here is from genome assembly GCA_033977485.1 of Hydrangea macrophylla. Classification (NCBI taxonomy): domain Eukaryota; kingdom Viridiplantae; phylum Streptophyta; class Magnoliopsida; order Cornales; family Hydrangeaceae; genus Hydrangea; species Hydrangea macrophylla. The sequence continues at coordinate 44,228,523 of CM066984.1, read as the reverse complement.
CTAGTTTCAGAGCAATATGAGTCAGTTCCGTGAGCTATTTTCAATGAAGAGCGGGCTTATGCACAGAATCTGAGAGCTTGGAGCCTTGTCCGGGAGGGACACGTGAGTACTTTTATACAAACCCATTACTTCTGATTCTCCTGATCATTCTGATCTCATCTTTCTTCTTTTGCAGTGGGATGGCATGTGTCAGACTTATATAGATCGAGATGCGACTCTGGTAAATTTCTTGATCTCTCCTTCTTTTCATTGCATTTTCAACCCTATACTGATTCTTTCTTTCGATAGGTGGCCCAAGTCAGGCAGCTACAATCATAGTTGGAGCGGATGAATATAGGCCCTTCTGGTGGGGCTGGCATGTCTAGATGAAGGTGCCAAATTAATGATGGTGATAGTTCTACGGCCTCAGATATGCCTGCTCGGTACCCACAGACTACTCGTTGTCGCTGACTCTAATGATTACCATGTACCCATGACTGTTTTTCTTGTTCTATTGCTTTCTGTACTGAGACTAATGTTGATGTATTCTATTTGAGACTTGATGGGCTTGTACCCTTGACTTTGGTGACACTGCTTTATGTTATCCTTTGCTTTTGCTTCACATTCTTTGTCACGAGGTTGGTTTGCTTGACATTTTGCACATTGACACGCATGGCTCGGTTATAGGAAAAGGAAATTTCTGACGATTCCCTTTCTCAACAATGTCTTTTGACTTTGATGTTTGAGTTTCTAGGGATTTGTATGTTTGAAATGAAAATTTATCTTGTAGCAGGATATTGCATTAACTTTGCATATAATCTTGAAGCTTTGAAAATTTTGATGTAATGCCTCAGTCTTGACATTAGACTCACATATTTAGATTGCTTAAGAACTTTTTAACTTAATATCAAGAATTATAAGGTCTTTCACTTAGGTGCTTAATTCTGATAGCCAAGTGATCCAGAGAGAACAGGTAGTAGGGTATGGGCAAATGAAAGATTGCCCCTAGTTGATAGGGATAAATGGAAGTTTGGGCAAACGCAGTTTTGCCCCTAGTGGTAGTGATATCTTGAGGCTTTGGGAAAACTTAAAAGTTTGCCCCTAGTTTGCAAGGTTCAGGGACCGAGAGCCAGGGAAGCTTGCCTACTTATCCCCAAGTGGGAATTAGGCCCAAAGTAGTTCAGCTGAGGTTTGAAAGAAACGGGTATTTAAGGTATGGCTAAATTTTCAAGAGCAATGACCGAACTAGGTAGGTTGTCTATGTATCCCCAAGTGGGAATCAGGTCAAGCGTAGTTCCTCGAAGGCTGGATTTTTTGAAATCAAAGGTTTGAAAGAAAGGTTTTAAGCATAATATTTCTTGACACGATCAATGTTTATTGGCTGATTGAATTCAACTTCATCTAGATCCATCAGGTATGCTGCTCCTCCAGAGAAAAGCTTATTGATGATGTACAGACCAACCCAATTTGGCTTGAATTTCCCTCTAGGATCATAAACTAGTACTTTTAATTCTTTAAGTACAATGTTGCCTTCCTTAAGTTTTCTTGGATGGACATTCTTCTTGAATGCTCGAGCTATTCTTCTCTGATACAAATGCACATGATCGATTGTAGCTAACCTATTTTCATTAAGTAACATTAGCTCTTCATATTGTTTTTAGCCAATCAAATTCTAGAATCTCGGATTTAGCCACACTTCTTAGCGATGGTAGTTCTATTTTAATTGGGAGTACTGCTTCCATTTCATAAGCCAAGGAATAAGGAGTAGCTCCTGTAAATGCTCTGATAACGTTTTGTATCCCTACGGCGCATATGGTAGTTTCTCATGTAAATCTTGGTATGTATCAGTCATCTTTCTTAGAATTGTGGCCTATATGGTGCTAACATATGATGCATGATCTTGTATTCTTCTAGTCAATCCAAAACTTCTTTCTGGAAGTGACTGCCATGATTGGATATCAACTCATCAGGGACCTCGTATCGATATATTATATTTCTTCTTAAAATAATCAATTACTGCCAGGATGTCTTGATGCCCATTATACTTCTTCAGGGTTACTTTTCCAATAACATCTATTCCCCAAACTGAGAATGGCCAAGGGGTAGTCATGTTGTATAGTAGTGATGGCAGCACATGCTTCATATTAGCATAGATCAGACACTTATGACATCTTCTGACATATTCGTAGTAGTCTCTATCCATAGTAGTCCAATAATACCCCTGTCGGATGATCTTTTTGGCTAACATGTGTCTACTCATGTGAGGACCACACACCCCTTCGTGAATTTGCCCCATCATCTTCTTTGCATTGTTCCCATATAAACACGTCAAGTTAAACCCATTGTAAGACTTCTTTAGCAGACTTCCGCCACAAATCATGAACTAAGCCTAGAATCTTCTTATGGATCTCTTGTCTTTCTCGGATGCACCTTCTGGATATTCTATATTTTTAATGAAGTTCCATACGTCGGTGTACCACGAATGCTCTTTTGCTTCTTCTATTTCCCTAATCATCTCATAAGATGGCTTTTCTCTTTGTTCAATCATCAACGGAGTTAACTTTATCCCCACAGGAATCTCAATCATTAAGACTAAAGTAGCCAAGGAGTCTACTAGCTGATTTTATTCTCGAGGTAGGTAGAAGAACGTGATATTCAAGAAACGGGTTCGTAGATAATCAAGGTACTCATGATAAGGCTTTAACTTTTCTTCTTTGACTTTCTAGTCTCCTTGAACTTGGGATATGATCAGATTGGAATCCCCAAATATGTCAAGTTCCTTACTACCAAAGTTAATGCGACTTCAAACCCCAAGATACAAGCTTCGTACTCGACAATGTTGTAGCGAATGGGGTATGTGCTCCTTTAGAGGATACAAGGATGATCCCTACTCTATACCCTTTCTGGTTTGCAACTCCATCAAAGTACATTTTCCACACATCTTCTCTTAATTCTATCAATCCTTCGTTAAGGAACATAAATTCTTCTTCATTTTTCAAACTTATCCGATGTTCTACTAAATGTTCTGTGATAGCCCTTCCTTTTAGAGATTTGCTTGTAGCATGTGTCAATTCAGACTCAGATAGCATCAAGGTCCACCGAAAAATTCTACTGGTCAATGCTGGTTTTTCAAAGAGGCACTTCAAATGATCCATTCGGGAGACCAAAGCAACAGGGAAGACCAACATATAATGCCTTAGACGACGAATGGCCCAAACCATAGCCCAATATGTCTTTTCTAGCGGAGAATACATCAGCTCATATCCAGTCATCCAGTCATATCCAGTCATTCTCTTGCTCAAGTAGTAAATGGCTTTCTCTGTATGCCCTTCATCTCCTTCATGGGCAAACATGCAACCCATAGCATTCTCTGACACGAATTAGTACAACAGCAAAGGCTTCCCTGTCTTCAGGGGTGAAAGAACCAGTGGGTTTAATAGATATGTCCTGATTTTATCGAAAGCCTCTTGGCACTGATCGTCCCATTAGAATTTCTTCCATTTTTTCAACAAGTTAAAAAGCAGATCATAAGTTACAGTGAGCTTAGATATGAAGAGACTGATGAGTTGGATTCGTCTCAGTGATCCTCTTACTTAATTTTCATTTATTGGAGGTGGCATATCTATAATAGCCTTGATCTTCATGGGGTCAACTTCAATTCCCCTTTGCGAAATGAGAAATCTAGCAGCTTTCCAGTGGTTACTCCAAAAGTACACTTTTGTGGTTCAATTTCATCCTGTATTTTCTCAATCTTTCAAAGAACTTGGTGAGAGCTGCTAAATGCCCACTCCTTTCTTTGGACTTAACAATCATGTCATCCACATAGACTTCTACTTCTTTATGAATCATGTTATATAACAAAGTGGTAGGAGCTCTCTGATAGGTTGCTTCAGCATTCTTTAACCCAAACGGCATCACTCGGTAGCATTACGTCCCCCAGTGAGTTATGAATGTGGTCTTTTCTCTCTCTTTGGGTGCCATTAAAATCTGATTATACCCTAAGAAACCATCCATGAATGATAACAGTTCATGGCCTACCATGTTATCTACCAAGACATCTATGTGTGGGAGTTGGAAAATTATCTTTGGGACTGGCTTTATTCAAATCTTTGAAGTCAACACATACTCGGATCCTTCCGTCCTTCGGCACAAGAAATATATTGGCTATCCATTCAGGGTATTAGGTTACCATCAGGAATCCAGCTTTCAACTACTTCTCAACTTCTTCTTTAATTTTGAAAATCCATTCAGGTCTCATGTGTCTCAATTTCTACTTAATAGGTTTTAAATTAGGAAAGAGAGGGATATGGTGTTGGACAATCTCTGGATCAATGCCTGACATATCTTTCATAAGACCAAGCGAAAACATCTTTAAATTCTTTTAATAAATTGATTAGTTCATTGCTTTCTTATAAAGTGCACGTGGTGCCAATAAGAACATTTTGTGAATTATCTTCATTACCTAAGTTAATTAGCAAAGTTTCTTCAATAATCTTACATGTAGATTCATTTTCATTTTCAATTAACCTTTTCAAAAGTATATTAGAGACGTCGCACTCGTGAGCCATATATGCAATGCTCGTGTAGTGTATGCAATGTAAATGAAATGCAATCTAATCTAAATGCAATGCACCTCAATCTAGCTTAGACCTAGCATAGCAGCACATAAACACATAAAATTCCTTGAGTATGCTAATTAACTTACTAATCCAACAATTATCCAAGGATTTTTAGCTTTGAAATTCTTGATGGCTCAGGTTTACGAAATTGAATTTTTCATGAAAATCTTGAAAGAAAGGGGGAGATTTGTAATTTTCAAAAGCACTTTTGAACCATCAATGTCTGAGGTGTGAAATCATGATTTTTGAAAATCGAGGTAGAAAATTTGAATTTCTAAAATCTAAGAGGAGAAATTGAAATTGAATCATCAAAGTGTGAAATCATGATTTTTGAAAACCAAGGTAGGAATTTTGAAATTCTCTAAAATCTAGGGAGAATTGTTTGGAAGGATTTTGTGAATGTGAACTTCAAAGCGAATCTTCAAAAGGGATATTCTCGGAATTTTAAAAAGACTTGGGTTTTTTAAAGAAGTGCTAGCATTTTCAAAATTTTCAAAATTTTCAAAAATCGTCCTCGAGTAATGATTGGATGTTCGGATAAAGACCATACTACCCTAGAGGAATCTATTATACAAGGTTTGATGATGCCTTCGCATACACGTCCTCAACATTCACATAATCCCTTATGGGCAAATGCAAATAAGTCATTACATCATCCTAATCAAAGATGATAATCAAGATCCTAATTGAAGGGTTTTGCAGAAACTATATGCAAAAGCCGGGTTTTAGTCTCGTAAAGGGTCCATTAGCAAGCTCAGCGGTGTGGATGACCACCTCCCCGAGAGTATTCCATTCACACATGAGCTCTATATACCATATGTGGTACAAGGCTAACTGTGACTACATGCTACCAAAGTCTCTTAACAAATGGAGGAAAGGGGGCCCTCCACCCTCAAGGCAATGGTGTCAAGCAGTCGCGGTGAAAGAACAATGTAAGTGCAAATATAGGCAGAAACAACACGATTTTTGAATTAATTACAAGGACATTTATTGGCTCAAGTCAAACTCTCGAAGAACAAGAAACCAACAATTTCATGTTCATGTCCCCAGTAGAATCGCCAGATTATGGACATGCGCAGGCTGGGTTCTATCATTCCTTGATAGTGTCCCGGGATGGATCCAAGGAGCACACTTCAAGAACTAGAACTCATCACGCAATCCTAGAGACAAAGAGCCACCACCTAATTTTTATCAGGAATTAGGAAACCAAATTTGACTCACCAAAATTAAATAATGTTACTCGCCCTTCATCACTAGAAACAAGGTTCGAGGGTCTTGGTACGAGAGGAAAAGGAGCCCAAGTAGGACTAAAGCACCCCCTCCTCGCCCTATCAAACGATATGCCTTGATTCAAATATCCTTGTTCTTAATTCATAATAGGTGTTGTTTCCTCAATCATACTAGATAATATATACATGGCAAAAAGAACATCTAATGAAAATCATTTCAAGAGATTAAATCAAGTAGCAATCGGATGCACATGCAATACAAGAGAGAGGTATACTCACAGTGGCTAGTCCCGCCCGGGACTGATACAAATAAAGGAAACGTGCCATGATATGCAAAAGGGAACAAGAAGACTTACATTGGGTTGACTCAAGCGGAGTCACAAAAAGCAAAAGAAAGGAAACTGTCCTAAAGGAATCGTGTCGTTGAAAACAAAGTTGTAAACCTAGAAAAAGGGTAGAGATATTACATGATATATGGGCACTAAGCCACATGTAGATAAGGCAAATCGAAAAATCGAAGTCTGGATCCAAAGCATTCAATTCTCTGCACTAAGACACCAAGGAATACCCAAGCATTGCAAAAATACAAGCAAACAAATGATATGCATGATAAACAAGAAGAAGATGTCATCAACCAAACTTCCAGATTCATTGACCTCTAATGAATCCTATCAAAAGTAATCTTAAACATGAACTGGGTTAAAATCCTTTTACCGAAAGTTAGATACATGTCTTAGGGAACTTTTCCAAAAAGTAGGACCTCATTAGCATTTTTGAAGTTCAAGAAATAAGAATTTTGGGAATAGTGGATCAGGACTGTCCACTGTTCTTATAAAAATCATAATTAATTCTACAAAAATGATATGAAGCTCTATTTGGAGTTAAAACAAAGCTCTCTCATTGTAGGTTATGGAAAAAATAATCCCATGGACATTTCATGAACATAAGGTCTCTAAACAATTATTTTAACCAGACTCTATTATTCTGGAAATTTGGTATCATTTGACAAAGGAATGCAAGACATAATAGAAGTTCATGAATTGTTGATCAAGTTGATCTAAGCTTTTAATCTCTCATCCATTTATCCTTGATGATTTCTAAATCAAGTTTTATTCATCAACGGTTGTTGAGTGATCAAGGTATGACCATTATGTATACATAATCATGATTGTAGTTAAACTTAGAAAATTCCAGAATAGTTGTATCAACTTCAAATGCTTAGAAAACGATCTTAACTCGATTGTATGCTCAAGATTTTACGTCGGCATGTAGATACATGAGTTAGGAATCATCCCCAAAAAGTGGATCATCGATAACTATTGTATATTTTCTAGAATTCAAGCACAAAGAGACTATGTTCAAATCTATCAACCGATTTCTCAACAATTTCTAAAAATAGTATATGGATCCTAACGATTCTCAAAACGGATTGAATGAAAAATAATTCATCAAAGTTTACTGAAACAATTTGAAATCCATCAAATTATGGGTTTTGATGGACCAAATCTTAAGTACAAAACCAATCTATTTTGCTGAATTTTTACTAATTCATTTTTGAAGTGTGAGAAAAACATCTTAGATGATGGCTTAAGTTTATTAGAGAGATCAAGCTCATGGGTCAACTTGATTATCATGATTCCCAATCAATTTAGCCCTCAAGTTCTATGAAGAACTTTAGATCATGGATCAAAGGACTTACAAATATCCTCTTGGAGATGAAATTCAATCGGAATTCTAGGTAATAGGAACAACCAAGAGAAAGGTATGAACTTAGGAATCATCCTTCTCATAGATCATACTTCTAAACCATCATAGAATTCAAAGTAGATACATATATATAATCATGTATGCATAGATTTAAACTAAATAGAAGGATGAAATCAAAATTGATAATCAAAGTGAAAATCAATCTCTAATCATGAATTGTCAATAAAATCAAGGAGGACTTGGATCTAGCTATGTGAGTGTGTGAAGAACAAGAGAAGAAGAAGATGAGTGTTCTAACAAAGAAAATAAAACTAAACTAGATCCAAATCTTATAGATCTATATATAAAAGTGAGAGTCAGAGATGAATTATGATGTTTACCTCTTTGAGGATTCTCAATTATGTTTTCAAAGTTGATTTGAAAGATCTTCTTCTTCAAGTGTTCTTCAAGTTCTTCAAGCACTTATCCATGGTGGAAGTTAAGGGATGCAATTGATATCAAGTTTATTCCCTAATTCTCTAATCCAATTATCTTAAGATTAGTTTTAAGGGAATTCCATTCATAATTCACTATTCTTTCTCTAGAAATCTCTTGAATTCTAAGTATATTCTTGTATATCTTGTAAGTATATGTTATGGTATCTCGAGGATATTCAAAGGGTATTCAAAATGATTCAAGATTACTCAAGATTTTCCAATATAAGATGCAAGGCATCTATATATAGAGTTTTGAAAACTTAATTCTTAAGTTTCATGGTTAAAATAGAGATTTTAGAGTTCAGAAAAGGGCTAAAATGGCCATTTTAGTGCCTAAAGTAGTTTTTGGGAACTTTCCTCGTTGTAAAACCTCTTGGAAGGGTTTGGAACAATGAAAATGTGATGGAAAACACTACATATAGGTGGCAGTTTAGGGAGGAACCACCACCCCTTTGTGGGATCCGCCACCTATTTTTTCTTGGTCCCCTGGTTGCCTTCATGCCTTGTTTAAAAAATTACATGCACTGCCTTTCTAGATTTTCATAAAAATGCTTTTTGGTGTCCGAAATTGTCTGGTTATGTACCATTGGAAAGCTATCCAGTTGAATTTCAGTATAAAAATATTTCAAGAGGATTTGAAATGAGAATTGAAGGTCAATTGAAGTCCAGAAGTCCTCCGAAACTTTCGTCGTCTTTAAAATCAAACTTCTTCTTTTTCAAAATTGCTTTTCAATGTGCATCGATTTCGAGTTTTTCTTTGAAATTGAATCTCTAGATACCTAGAATAGTGTATTTAGAATACTTCATGTTTGTATAACCATAAGTGAATATGAATTCTGAGAGACAATTTTGACAAAACCATGATTTTATGCAGGAAAAGGGCTTTTTTGATCTTGAAGTCACTTTTTGAAGTTCGATCATTCAATTGTGTGGAATCCAGTACCTTCCACGGGGAACTTTTCATCATTGAATCCTTCAAGATGCTGTCCACCCTAATTCCTATCAGTGTGGTCAAAATTGGGAGTCTACACACACACACACACTCGTATATATATATATTATATACGCACAAACACACACACACACTCTCTCAGAAAGAAAGGAGCAGAAGGAGGAGAAGAGGAGGAGCAGAAGGAGGAGACAATGAATAAAAGGAAAGAGCAGAGGAGGAAAAAGAGGATAGAGAGACCACCTGAGCACCACCCGCGACCACCCCACACGTCACCAAACATCACAATGAGTGCCTATACTCACTTAGTAGCCTGGCTATGTATGTATATATATGTTTCGGCAATAAAGAAAGGACCTCGAATGTACATGGGAAGTCCAATTTAGTTTGGGAAGAAAACTAGTGTTCAATCGATCGAACTACTTTCGAGCGGTTGAACACAGACCGATTTTGATCGATCAAACTTAGTTCAATCGATCGAATTTCAATTTCCTTAATTGATCGAACATGATAGAATGTTACACATTCTAGTTCCTTGTACATAATGAACTATTCATCTGTGTCATTAATATGCATTGCTGGGAAGCTGTATTGGAATAACACACATTGAATAATGGGCTTAATGCATTAAATAGTGGAACCAATTGTATAAATGATGATATAATATTGTTAAGTGAATTGAGAAGCTGACGTGCATAGTAGTGGGTCTATTGACCACAGAGGTCGATACTATTTATGGTTGGTGCATGGAAATGCAATCGCGAAGATCGTACAATGTAGGGTGCAGTATGCTTATATTGCCTCAGTCCATGGGAGAGACTAAGGGATATATTAGTAGGTATTGCCTTAGTCTAAGGGAGAGACTAAGGGATATATTAGTGGTATTGCCTTAGTCTATGGGAGAGATTAAGGGATGCATATTATGGAAACAAATATGAGGTTGTGATTACCTATATTGCCTTATTCCGTAAGGGAGATTAAGGGATATACTAGTGGGATCACTTTAGTCCATGAGAGAGACTAAGGGATATAGTGGTGATGTCGCCTTAGTCCATTAGAGAGACTAAGGGATATCCTAGTGGTATCGCCTTAGTCCATAGGAGAGACTAAGGGATACATAGTTGTGGGAATGGTAATGGGCTAGCACCCTGGTCCGATAGAGGCTAACGGAATGTCATCTTACTCCATGACCCGACAGAGACTAAGGGCATGATCATGTTAGCCTAAGACCATGACTGAGGGTTATGCCGATGTTTTCATCTTAAACCGACAGAGGCCAATGGAATATTACCTTAGTCCATGACCAGGACAGGAAGTCTAACAAGCGACGGATATTACATATTCGAAAGTTCTAATAAGAGTAACTATGCATGTTTTCCTCCCTAACTATAGATACTTATGCTTATTTCCATACGATTGCGTAAATAAGACGTTACTGCTAATATTTGTATAAGCAAGCTATTTTGCATAATATAAAAGCATAAGGAATATGGAGTGGATGACGGCGTAATAGAGAGTTGATTAGAAGAAGAAAAAGAAGAAGATCCTAAAAATTGACCAGGACCGGTCCGAATACATGACCATGACCACTCGCGAAACATATGCAGGACCTGTCGTAGCCAGGATCGGTCCTGAAACATAGGCAGGACCGGTCGCTCTCGTCAGAATTGTGGGAAACAGAGATTTTCAGCTTTAAAATTTCTAAACCTATATATACTAGGAAGATCATACATAAATGATATATACATATTACTTACGAGTTTTAGAGGAGATATGGGAGATCCTAGGGTTCTTCAAAACCCTAGATTTTAATTCAAGCAAACATTGGGAGAATGAAAGCTCTGATTGAAGATTTCTTTTAACTACAAGTGTTCTATATTCGTTTATCTAGGTTTTAATTAGTTTATATTCAGATTTTACTTTCCAGATCTATTTTGTGATAGTTTTTATTATGATTCTCAATAATACAATGCTTAGATTCAATTTCACCATGTTTGGCTAAACCTTTAGTTAGGAAAGAGCAATGAAACGGTAAAAAACTTGATTTCCATGCGTGTTTTCATCGGGCAGCCCGAAATCCAAAGATCAACGGATGTTTGAGTAAAGTTTCATAGGATTTTATGTTCTCTAATATGAACAATGTTAACAAGCATGATGTTAATGACTCTTGACTTGAATTTTCACTAGTTTGTGAACTTGCTTCATGGTTTTAGTTTAGAGTAGATTAGTTAATTTATTTTCACGTATCGTAGAGTAGTTTTCACCATGAATCATGATCATAAGCAATCTGCCCGAACTTCATTAAAAAGGGAAAATTGAACTCGTTTCATATCTTTACACAGGTCAAAAAGTATTTTATTATTTTAAACTTATACATTAGAGGCATGATTTTGGATGATTGGGAGTGCTGTATCTTTCCTTAGGCATGGAAGTTAAAGGATTTACTATGAATTTGTGATTTCCTAGCACTTTTCTCATATTTAGAAGTAACATAATTTAATTTGCTGCATTAATCAATTTTCAACTAGTATTTAATTTCCTTAGTTAAATTACTTTAGAAATCCAATTATAGCTATAATTAGTTCGTAGTTTTAGTTGGTAAGTTAATTTTCATTAGTTTAAATCACGCATTAATTCATTCAGTAGTCTTAATTATTCTAATAGCTTGCACTAGTTTATAAATTCACTTTACTTTGCAAACTAGTTTCAAACTACTTCTAAGAAGAAATCATCTTTTCGTTTATTTTCAATACTAATAAATTGAGTAAAATTAATCGAATTAAATTATTCCTTTCCCTTGGGTTCGACCTAGGCTTCATAGAAATATATTACTTGAACGATCACCTATAATTGGGTGTAGCATTTAGAAGCGCACAATTTTATTCATGTCATATTTTTGGCACCGTTGCTGGGGAGAGGCAATTTGCTCAATTTTATTTAGTTTGTTAGTTTCTTTACTTTTCTTGCTTTACGTAATACTATACGTTTCATGTCATATAACTCCAACGAAGGAATCTTTCAACAAATGGATGGTATTCTACCACCCAATCTTAATGGTCTCAACAGGAACAATGGAAATAATGGGGAGAATAACCTAGGTTTAAATGACGACGGTGAAAGTCAACATAACTTTAATCCTAGAGAGAGGTTAGATGACAACACACGTCCATTGCAAGAGTTGTTAGCCCCAGATAGGAACACGATCCCTTCATGTATAACTATTCCACCTAATTATGGTACTTTTCATTTTAGAAATGGTATGATACAACTCTTACCTACTTTTCATGGGATGGAAAGTGAGAGGGCATACGTGCAATTAAAAGACTTTGAATCTATGTACGAGACATTCGTTGACCAAACGTGTCCGCAAGAAATCGTTAGATTAAAATTATTCCCATTTTCTTTAAAAGACAAAGCAAAAGCTTGGCTTCTAACGCTTAAACCTGGCTCAATTAGTACATGGGCCGTAATGTACGAGGAGTTTTTGAAAAAAATCTTTCCAAAACATTTAACTGATGACCTCATGCGACAAATCAAGCTTTTTACTCAAAATGACAATGAAACATTTGATAAGGTTTGGGAACGGTTTAAAGATCTACTTTTATCTTGCCCACATCATGGTGTTGAAAAATGGCATCTGATGAGTTTCTTTTACGAGGGGTTTACTCCAGAATCTAAAAAGTTAGTTCAAATAATGTGTCAAGGATCGTTCATGCATAAAAGCATGAATGAAGCTGAAATATATTTTGCTTGGCTTGCTAAAAATTCACCCCAATGGGAACCACGTGAAATGACGTGTGCACCCCCTAGTGAGCCCGATAAAGCTAAACAAAAGAGTATATTCTTACTTAGGGTTGAAGATGAACTATCAACAAAATATGACCAATTGGCTAAGCAAGTTGAGGCATTATCAAAATGAATAGCAAAACAACCTAAGGTTATGTGTCAAGAAGACGTATGTAGTAATTGTCATATGGTAGGACATCAGGTGTACACATGCCCTAACATACCTGTTTATCAAGAGACACCACTTGTTGACGTTAACACGATGAATAACTACAAGGGTCCTATGAATGCATATGGGGGGTATAATTGGAAGAACCAAACTTGACACGACTAAATAGTTGTGCGCTCTTGTGCAACACCCAAGTGTAGGTGATCATGCAAGTAATACTGGATAAGTCCAGGTCGATCCCACAGGGAAGGAATAGGAAGAATATCTACTAAGTTACAACCTAAAGCAAAAGAAAATAATAATATATGGGTGGAGGTTCTAATGAATCCTAATCAATTGAATTAAACTAAATAATAAACTAAAGCTTATAGAAACATAACTAATTAAACAAATAAACTAAAGGTATTGGAAATACGAGAATCCACATTAATCCTAACCATCTACCACGCATACTCATTAATGTTCTATGGAGTTCATTCCTCTTCAGTATTCCGTATTTTTCTAACGATATAGAATCAATAGCCCTTTCATGACCGGGACTATATCATCACAAGTGATTTAAAATACTTAGAAGACAGTTTAAAGCAATGATTATTACTTGCACTCTAAATGGTGTTAGTATTCAAAGTGGTTTTCAAAAGTCATTGAAGAAAATAGCCTTAAGGCTTTAAGTTCTAAAAACTGTTGTGACAAACTGAGCTTATAGGGACAATTTGATGACAGATTTCTAAAACAGAAAGTCATGAAATACTTAAAAGAATCATCTCAGGAATCAACATGTTTGATCAATCGAAACGCTCTCGATCGATCGGACAGCATCATCCTTCAATCGATCGAAAGGCCTTCGATCGCTTGACTATGGCTCTGGTTCGATCGATCGAAGGTATTTCGATCGATCGAGTCCAAGGTTTCTAAAGATTGCATGGCAGAGGCTGGGAATCAATGTTTCATCACATATTTCCAACGTCTAAACTACGAAAGCATAATAAAACTAGTGCAGAAACAGTAACCTAAAGTAATCATAGCATATAAACTAATAACAATCAAATAGAGAAAAAAGGATAAGAGAAACCTGTAAATAATCTAAAATAAACTTGTAAATAACTTGAAATAAAGTTGAATCTTCAATAATCTTCAATAAATTAATGAAAAAGAGGAAAAATAACATGAATCTAACCTAACCTACTCCTAATCTAACCCTAAAACTACCCTAAACTGCTATTTTCTGCGTTCTGGAGCGTCCTCCCTTCGTCTGGCGTCAAAATAACTTATATATAGGGTTCCTACAGAGTTTACGCAACTTTTGGGTGAATAGAAAGTTCGATCGATCGAGCTTAGTTCGATCGATCGAAGGTTCGATCGATTGAACTCTCCTCAATCGCTTGAACTTCTCTGATTTTGACAACTCTGTGCACCGATGGGAGAATGGCCATAACGTTTCACTCGGACTTCGGATTGACCTCCCATTTGTGGCCACGCGACCGTAACTTAAAGATCTACATTTTATATCTCTGGGAAAATCTTCCAAATCTGAAGTCTTCATTGTCAAAATTGGCATTTTCTCAGTTGCTTCTGTTGTTCTATCCACCAGAATCACTTTTCTTTAGCTCCACTTCATTGATTTACATTCTAATACCTATAAAACAATGCATAAACATATGTTTTAGCATTAACACAATAAAAAGAACATTGTTATTAGAATGCACCTAAATATAGGACCTTTGGGGATAAAAGTATGCAAATAAGACCATATAATACACTATAAATATGCACTTTTCACCTCGAATCACCATCCTAATTTAAATAATTGGAAAACAGGGGCGGTTCAAGCAGGAGATAATTTAAATCCACCACCCCAACAGAATCAGTTCTTCCAACTGAATCAAAATCAATATCAACCACCTCCTCGATAATATAATCAACAATATAACCAACCGTATCAACCTCCACAGCAACAGAATTATCAAGGTAATAATCAGAACAACTCTAATGTTTATGTGCCTCCACATAAAAAAGCACAAGAAGACCCTAGGGATGTAATGAAGCAATAGATGCTTCAAGCTATAGGAAAATTACAATCAACAATGGAACGAATAGGTAATCAATTCGAAAGTTATCAAAAGGGAATGTTCCCAGCTCAACCACAAGCTAATCCTAGAGGTCAATCACAAAATAATACTTCAAATACAAATTCAGGTAATCATGACAAGCTAAAGCTATAACAACCTTGAGAAGCGATAAAGTTGTGGGGGAGGATATTTCTCCTCTTGAAATAGATGAGAAAAACAAGGAGAATAATAATGGAGAAGATAATGTGGAAGAAGTGGTTGAAACTAATAATGATGAAGAAACAGATAAAACCCACCAAGAGAAGAGTGAGAAGCAAGATGGTAAGAGAGAAGAAGAGGAAACACTTAAATTCATTCCTCCAGCCCCTTACCTACAGAGACTTAAAAAATGCCAAGACGCAAAGCCCCAAGAATTTTTGGAACTTTTTAAACAAGTAAAAATTAATTTACCTCTCTTGGATGCTATAATCATGTAGTTGCTTATGCAAAATACTTCAAAGGTTTGTGTACTATTAAACGTAAGCAGAGCATGAAAAAGAAGGCATACCTGGTAGATCAGGTTAGCTCGATTATTAAAACTAATTTTCCACCTAAGTTTCAAGATCCAGGCACACCAACAATAACATGCATCATTGGAAACCATAAGATCGACCACGCGCACTTAGACTTAGGAGCTAGCGTTAATCTGTTGCCATATTCCGTCTATCAATAGTTAGGATTGGGAGATCTCAAACCAACTGGGATCACATTACAATTATCAGATAGATCTATTAAATTGCCTAGGGGTATTTTGGAAGATGTACTCCTTCGTGTGGAGAATTTTTATTTTCCTATTGACTTCATGGTACTAGACATAGAACCTGTACCTAATCCAATTGCACAAATTCCTGTGATTTTTGGATGACCTTTCTTGGCAACGATAGATGCCACCATCCGTATAAGAAGTGGTATAATGACATTGGTTTTTGGTGGTATGACGATGAATATTAAAATCGTTTCTTATCCCCATCATAAGTTGGAAGAAGTAAATTACTTAGACTCGTTAATACAAGAAAGTGTCCAAATTATTAGGAAAGACTAGGAAAGTAATACAAGTGAAGTTACCTTTTTAAATAAGTACCTTAACAATCAAGGTGATGAAGTAATTAGGGAGGCTATATGGGTGACACGTTTTGAACCCCTACCACCTAAAACTACACTAGCAGTGCATCTGGCCTACAAATTCCTTAGCTATTGCTAAAGGAGATCCCTAAGGAGCTCATGTATGCTTTTCTAGGGGATAATAGTACTTTTCCTATTATAATCTCATTCGTAATGGAAATAGAGCAAGAAGATAAACTGGTAACCTTAAACAACATAAAAGTGCTTTAGGATGGACCATAGCGAATCTAAAAGAAATTAGTCCTAATATATGCACACATAAAATATATTTAGAGGATGATGCTAAACCATCTCGTGAGATGCAAAGACGTTAATATACAAGAGGTTGTAAAGAAAGAAGTCCTTAAGCTCTTAGACGTAGGAATAATTTATTCAATATCTGATAGTCGTTGGGTGAGTCCTACACAAGTGGTACCTAAGAAATCAGGGATTACTGTAGTGCCCAATGCTGAGGGTGAGTTAATTTCTACATGTGTTACTACTGGCTAGAGAATGTGTATTGATTATAGGAAGCTTAACGCTATTACTCGAAAAGATCATTTTTCCTTGCCCTTCATAGATCGGATGGTAGAGCATGTCGCTGGACATAAATATTACTCCCTCCATCCCATTTTATGTGTCCATCTTTCCTTTTAGGGATGTCCCAAAATTGTTGTCCACTTTCCTAAATTAGTAAGCAAATTTTACTTAGTTTCCCAGACTACCCTTCCTTGCAATCAATACCAAAACAAAACAAAAAAAGAAAGTGCAATGATTATGGGCAATTGTGGAAAGTAGGTGTAGATTCTTCTTGTCCCCTTAAATAGTTGGATTCTCCAAGATGAACACATAAAATGGGATAGAGGGAGTACTATTTTTTGGATGTGTATAGTGACTACAACTAAATTGAGATAGCACCTGAAGATCAAGAAAAGACTACCTTTACGTGTCCATTTGGAACTTTTGCTTACCGTAGAATGCCATTTGGATTATGCAACGCACATGCGACCTTTTAAAAGTGTATGTTGAGCATATTTAGTGACATGGTAGAAAAATATTTAGAGGTTTTTCTAGATGACTTCTCTATTTTTGAAAAATCATATGAAGCATGCCTAAGTAATCTGGAAAAAGTGTTAACTAGATGTGAAGATATGAACTTAGTTTTGAACTGGGAGAAGTGCCATTTCATGTTGACGAAAGGTATTGTGTTTGGACATGTCATATCTGAGGACAGAATCCAAGTACATCATGCTAAAATTGATTTAATATCAAATTTACCTACCCCTCACTCCGTTCGTGACATACGTTTGTTCCTAGGGCACACGGGATTTTATAGATGCTTTATTAAAAATTTAGTGCAATTTCGCGACCCTTGTGTAACCTTCTAGCTAAGGATACACCATTTGAATGGAAGCCTGAATGTCAAAGATCTTTTGATGAATTAAAACAACACCTTACTACTGCACCAATAATGCAACCCCCAGATTGGAACTTACCTTTTGAGTTAATGTGTGACGCGAGTGATTATGCTATAGGGGCTGTTTTAGGACAACGTAAAGGTAAGAAACCATCTATCATCTATTGTGCACGTAAAACGTTAGATGGAGATCAAATGAATTACTCAACTATGGAAAAATAACTACTTGTAGTGGTTTTTGCACTAGATAAATTTAGATCGTACTTAATAGGGTCGCCCATAGTCTGTTTTATAGACCATGCGGCCTTAAAGTACTTATTATCTAAAAAAGATACAAAACCACGACTAATAAGATGGATTCTACTCTTGCAAGAATTTGGTATAACTATTAAAGATAAAAAAAAAAAAAAAAAAAAAGGGGGGGGGGGGGGGGGGGGGGGGGTTGAAAATGTTGTAGTGGATCACCTATCTAGGTTGACATTTGAGGATAAGAGTGTGCAAGGATCTCTACCAATTAAAGAATCATTTCCCGATGAACAACTATTGGTGGCTACCACTTTGCCGTGGTATGCTGACATTGTTAACTATTTAATCACTAGGAAGATCCCAAGTCATTGGTCTTCTCCTGATAAAAAACAGTTTTTGGTGATAGCAAGACATTTTTACTTTGATGAACCTTATCTCTTTAAATATTGTGCTGACTAGTTAATACATAAATGCATGCCAAATGAAGAAATCCAACAAGTGTTACATTTCAGTCACGCCGCTCATTGTGGAGGACATTTTTCAGCTAAAAAGACAACTATGAAGGTTTTACAAAGCGGCCTCTATTGGCCTTCTTTATTTAAAGATTCATATCTATTTTGTAAGACATGTGCAAATTGCCAAATGTTCGGAAGTTTATCAAGACGAAATCAAGAACCTTTAACGCCGATTATTACTATAGAAATCTTTGACTGTTGGGGGATAGACTTCATGGGTCCCTTTCCCCCATCCTTCCAATTCGAGTACATTTTATTAGCCATAGAATGTCACTAAATGGGTGGGGAAATACCCACTAGGAGAAATGACCACAACACTATCATCGCATTCATTAAAGATAATATAGGTTCGGTACGCCGAAGGCAATAATTAGTGATCAAGGATCCCATTTCTGTAACAAACCATTCGATATTTTAATGAAGAAATACGAAGTCACTCACAAGGTGTCTACCGCATATCATCCTCAAACGAATGGGTAAACTGAGCTTGCTAATAGAGAAACAAAACATATTTTGGAGAAAACTGTAAGTTCTAACCGAAAAGATTGGTCTTTACGTCTTTTTGATGCTCTTTAGGCATATAGGACAGCTTTTAAAACCAACTTAAGAATGTCTCCTTATGGATTAGTATATGGGAAAGCTTGTCACTTACCTGTTGATTTAGAACATTGTCACGCCCCGCAGTAGCAAAAATAGAGAAAATAAATTCCTTTTTGGACCCGTAGGCCATGACAGTTGAAAGTCACCATATTGTCCATAACCAAAGTCAAACCATCAGAGTAATGATGTAAACCACGCATTGGAAAGTTCTAAGGTTGATATATATAATCAGAGTTCAATACTAACTATTACAAAACCAAAGTGTTTGCAGAAAATATAAATAAAACATTACAGCAACATATGCCGATTACAAACTTAACTATTACAACAGTCTCTAAAAACATAAGCATAAACTATCAACAGCAAGGTCCAAGTCTTTAGCTTGCGTAGTAGTCATCTCTAGCATAGCCTCCATCATCGTATGCTCCCTCCTTGTAGCCCCTATCCATGTATGCATCTCCTGAATACTCATAACCCTGGCCAGCTGGACGTCGAATATCCAGCGGCATAAACGCCGTCAGCTACGAAAGCCGAGTGAATGCAAATACTACCAGAGTATCTATAGATATGTAGTATATAATGACATCAATAAAAGGATCATCTCATCATTCGTATGCATGTATGCACCAACTCAATATCTAACAATAGATATCGTCCCAATATCCCGATACATAATATAGACTCTTGGGTCCACATTAATCAGACACGTAGTCCCATACCTACGGTCTGTTCACTCTTGACACGCAGTCCCATATAATCTAGCCAAATGCCCCGATATACTTTAGCCAACACACCCCATATGTTACTCTGGCCAACTCGCCCATGATGTTACACTGGCCAACTCGCCCATGATGTTACACTGGCCAACTCGCCCATTTTGTTACACTGGCCAACTCGCCCATGATGTTACACTGGCCAACTCGCCCATTTTGTTACACTGGCCAACTCGCCCATGATGTTACACTGGCCAACTCGCCCATTTTGTTACACTGGCCAACTAGCCCATGATGTTACACTGGCCAACTCGCCCATTTTGTTACACTGGCCAACTCGCCCATGATGTTACACTGGCCAACTCGCCCATGATGTTACACTGGCCAACTCGCCCATGATGTTACACTGGCCAACTCGCCCATTTTGTTACACTGGCCAACTCGCCCATGATGTTACACTGGCCAACTCGCCCATTTTGTTACACTGGCCAACTCGCCCATGATGTTACACTAGCCAACTCGCCCATGATGTTACACTGGCCAACTCGCCCATGATGTTACACTGGCCAACTCTCCCATTTTGTTACACTAGCCAACTCGCCCATTTTGTTACACTGGCCAACTCGCCCATGATGTTACACTGGCCAACTCGCCCATTTTGTCACACTGGCCAACTCGCCCATTTTGTTACACTGGCCAACTCGCCCATGATGTTACAGAACATTACGGTCCTATATCATACGATCTTCGTGACCGCATTTGTACGTACCAATCATAAATAGTATCGACCATTGTGGTTGATAGACTCACTACTATGCATGTCGGCTTTTCAATCTCGTTATTATCTCAACATTAACCAAAGGGTTCCACGTTTCAATGCATTAAGTCCATTATTCCACGTATGTATTATTCCCATGCAGTTCTCTAACATCAATATATGATAATAAACAGGTTAACAGTTCATTAGATATAAAACAACTAAACAATTAACATTCAATTAAGTTCGATCGATTGAACTAAGTTCGATCGATTGAAAGCAGTAATATTCCATAATTGAACTGGACCTTTCCCGTACGTTCGGGGTCCGTTCTTTCTTTCACGCCAAAACATATATAAACATGCATATCTACGCTACTAAGTGAGTATAGGCACTCACCGGTAAAGACGGTGACGCCGGCGAGTTCGGGGTAGTCGTGGGTGGTCTCGGGGTATCTCTCTCTCTTCTTCTTCTTCTCCGTTCTCTCCTTCTGCTCCTCGTAGGGTCGGGGTTGCGGTGTGATTTGGGATTTCTTCCTTTCCTTTCTTTTCTTTTCTTTCTCCTTCACTCTCTCGGCTAACTCTCTATTATTATTTTTCCCTTCCTTTCTACAACTAATGGGAGGGGTTTTTATAGGGAAAGGGGGAAGGCCACCAATATGTATATATATATATATTATACACAACACCTCACAAGACACCTCATAGGACACCTCACAAAACACTCAAGCACATGACACCTCATAGGACACCTCACAGGACACCTCACAAAACACTCAAGCACATGACACCTCATAGGACACCTCACAAAACACTCAAGCACATGACACCTCATAGGAGTTGTTTGGGGGTTTGGCTTTGGATATAAGCATGGTTTGGGGAAACACATGTATAATTACGGGTTCCGAAATAATATTAACTACAGTGGAAATCTAGTTAGGTAAATATTATCTTTCATTATAATTTTTATTCTTGTAATAGTATTAAATAATATAATTAAAAAGTCGTATATTTACAGAAAATGTCGTAAAAATACAAAAACGGATATTTTCTCAAAATGACTAAAATCGAGATATCTTCTAAATAGAGAATAAAAACTCTTAACTTTCAATACGAATAGCAAATCATTTAACCATACGTAACTTTTTCCAAAAAATATATTTTCAGTTCATGACTTACAAAATTGTGAAAAAGACCAAAATACCCCTGTGACCAATTTTCGCTAAAATTGCACACGAAGTGTAAATCGTCAATTTAAACATGAAAATACGAGTTACTACAATCTACCCTCCTTAACAGAGATTTCGTCCCGAAATCTGAGCTAGCTAGTCACTAAATAAAGCTGGAAACTTCTCGCGCATTTCTGATTCCAATTCCCAAGATGCTTCGCGTTCGTCATGGTGTCTCCACTGAACTTTCACTAGAGGAATTTCTTTAGTCCTCAGCTTCTTGACTCCTCGTTCCAAAATTTGAATTGGTCCTTCAGTGTAAGTGACGTTGTTGTTTACCTCAATGTCCGTGAAGTCAATTTCATGTGACGGATCATGTACAACCTTCCTAAGCATGCTGATATGAAATACATTATGTACTCCTGACATCTTAGGCGGTAGTGCAAGTCGATAGGCTACTTTTCCCACGCGCTCTAAAATTTTAAACGGTCCAATGTAGCGTGGTGATAACTTTCCTCGTTTCTGTCCGAATCTGACAATGCCTCGCATTGGAGATACCTTGAGTAGCACATGATCTCCAACACTGAATTCCAAACTCCTGCGACGTTTATCTGCGTAACTCTTGTGTCGACTCTGCGCCGTACGCATCCTTTCTTTCACAACCTGGATCTTCTCGTTAGTTTCCCGAACTAACTCTGGTCCGAGTAGTTGATTTTCTCCAACCACTGCCCAACACAACGGCGATCGACACGGCCTTCCGTATAATGCCTCAAAGGGTGCCATTCCTATACTCGAATGGTGGCTGTTGTTGTATGCAAATTCAATTAGCGACAGGTGGGTCTCCCATGAGCTTTCAAAGTCAATAACACACGCTCGCAACATATCTTCCATCACTTAGTTAACCCGTTCCGTCTGTCCATCAGTCTGTGGATGAAAGGCAGTGCTCAAGTTTAACGAAGTTCCCAAAGGTGTCTGTAGACTTTTCCAAAACTCTGCAGTGAATCTTGAATCACGGTCGGATGCGATTGATACAGGTACACCGTGTAGTCACACGACTTGTTGTATATACATACGGCTCAGACGTTCGATCGAGTATGACATACTATAAGCTATGAAATGCGCTGATTTGGTAAGTCGATCCACAACTACCCAAATAGCGTCGTGGTTTTGCTGGGATCTCGGCAATCCTACCACGAAGTCCATAGTGATATGTTCCCACTTCCATCCGGGAACTGGTAGTGGTTGTAGAAGTCCGGGTGGTTTCTGATGTTCCGCCTTCACTTGCTTACACGTAAGACATTGAGACACGTGCTCAGCAACTTCTCGTTTCATTCTTTCCCACCAGAAGTTTCTTTTCAAATCCTTGAACATTTTTGTACCTCCTGGGTGGATAGTCATTCGTGACTTATGAGCTTCGTCCAGTAGGTCCTTTCTGAGATTATCTTCATCCGGCACACACAGTCTGCCTCTACATCTGAGTGCTCCATTTGCATCAACACTCCAATTCTCGGGTTCTTTCACTGTGTTGCTTGCGAACCACTCCTGAAGTCCTTCATTCTTCCTTTGTGCCTCCAAAATACGACTGATGAGGGTAGGTTGCACCAATAGACATCCAAAGTGTCGCCCTTCACTTAGATTTGAGGCTTGAATACCAAATTCAGCAAAAGTTTCCAATGCCTGCCACTCTTTGACCATAAGAGAAGCTACTACTATCCTCCTGGGTTTCCGACTTAGCGCATCGGCCACTACATTCGCTTTCCCAGGGTGATATTGTAACGTAAAATCGTAATCCTTTAACAATTCCATCCAACGTCGTTGCCTCATGTTCAACTCTCTTTGAGAGAATAAGTACCTCAGACTCTTGTGATCTGAGAATAGATCGAACTTCTCACCGTAGAGGTAATGCCTCCAAATCTTGAGTGCAAAAACAATCGCGGCTAGTTCAAGGTCATGCGTTGGATAATTCAACTCGTGAGGCTTCAACTGCCGTGATCCGTATGCAATAACCTTTCCATCTTGCATCAGAACACATCCGAGTCCTTGGTGTGATGCGTCGCTATATATGGTGAACTGTTCACCGCTCTTGGGTATCGCAAGCACTGGCGCTGAGGTCAATCTTTCCTTCAATTCTTGGAATGCGCGTTCATGCTTGTTACCCCATTCAAACTTCAAATCCTTCTTCGTCAGTCCGGTAAGAGGAGCTGCGATCTTGGAGAATCCTTCCACAAATCTCCGATAGTATCCAGCTAGACCAATAAAACTCCTGACTTCTGTTGCAGTAGTTGGTATATTCCAATCCAAAACTGTGTCTGTCTTTGACGAGTCTACAGCTATTCCATCCTGCGAGACAACATGTCCTAGGAACTTGACCTCTTTCAGCCAAAACTCGCACTTACTGAACTTTGCATACAGTTGGTTATCTTGGAGGGTCTGTAGTGCGATCCTTACATGTTCCTCGTGTTCCTTCTCGGTCTTTGAGTAGATTAGAATATCATCTATGAACACAATAATGAACTGGTCTAAGTAGGGTCTAAAGACTCTGTTCATTAGGTCCATGAATACTGCTGGAGCATTGGTTAATCCAAAAGACATGACCAAGAATTCATAATGCCCGTACCTCGTCCTAAAAACAGTCTTTGAAATATCCTCGGGTCGAACCAACAGTTGGTGGTACCCCGAACGTAGATCAATCTTTGAGAACGTCGTCGCTCTTTGCAGCTGATCAAACAGATCATCGATTCTAGGGAGTGGGTACTTATTCTTAATCGTAACCTTGTTGAGCTCCCTATAGTCGATACAAAGTCGCTGAGTTCCGTCCTTCTTTTTGACGAACAACACTGGTACCCCCCAAGGTGACGTGCTGGGTCGAACAAACTTGAGATCTTCTAACTCCTGTACTTGCTTCTTTAGTTCTTGCATCTCCGTTGGTGCCATCCGATAAGGAGCCTTCGATTGTGGTAAAGTACCAGGCACTAACTCGATACAGAAGTCAATCTCCCGTTTAGGTGGTAGTCCTAAAATATTCCGAAACACATCCTCAAAGTCTCGGACTACAGGAATCTGTTCAATAGTGAGTTCTGAAGTCGAGCTCTCCATAGCTGCTAGACGGCTAGTAAGAAAAGCATCGCTAGAGGGGTTGCATTGAAAATCAAAAGGCTGACTTCCTGGTACCGAAAAGGTAATCCTCCTATTGGCACAGTCCAACTTAGCACGATACTTTGTGAGCCAATCAAATCCTAAGATGATGTCAAATTCCTTCATTGACAAAATGATTAGATCTGCGGGAAGAATCCTATCCTCTAGGGTTAACGCACAGTCCTTGCACACTTTTCCTAATCTTACGGTTACTCCCAAAGGTGATACCGCATTCAGGGCTACATCAAGCGCCTGGGGTACTAAACCCAAAAGTTTAACAATCCCGATTGCAATAAAGGAATTTGAAGCACCAGTATCAAATAGAACTTTAACTCGAGTGCTGAATAACGTAAGAGTACCTTCCATGTTCTGCTGTTCAGCCTCATCAAATCCCGCATGCTTCGGAAGAATAGCATTCATACGAGCCTGTCCAACTTGGCCCTGAGCAGCTAGTCAGTTGTATGCCCTACGGGGTGCTCTACAATCCTTGCTGATGTGGCCATGCTTGTTGCAGTTGTAACAGAGAACGCCCGCCCTGTTGTAGTTCTTGGAAGCTCGACAATCCTTAGCCAAATGACCTGGCTTTCCACAATTAAGGCATCCACCAGTATTGTCTCGAATAACAACAGGAAGTCCTTGTGGATGAGGAGCTGGGTTCACAGCATGACGTTTCTGGGGAAACGCCGGTTGTGGCCTTCTCTCTCCATTCCAGCTACGCTTGTTCCCTTGGAATTGCATCGGAGGTCTAGGTCCTTGGTTACCTCTAGGTGGTAGCCGATTCCCAAAACGTCCTTGCTCCCGTCCATTAATATCCTCATGACCGACTGCCATTCCTACCATGGCCTTGAAGGTTTGACCGTGATGATTAAGAGTCATCCGTTGTAGTGGCAGTGAGAGGCCCTGGTGATACTGCCTATTCTTCTTCTCTGGGGTATCGATCATATGAAGAGCAAAACGGGATAATCGCTCGAACTGCACCGTATATTCCCTCACGGTAAGGTTCCCTTGCCTTAGTTCGATGAATTCTCTCTCCTTCCTGTTCCTCTCGGTCTGAGGAAAGTAGTTCTCAAGAAAGAGCCCTTTAAATGTGATCCAGGGCATCCTTCTGGCCGCATCTTCTCCTACGGTTGCCTTCTCCGATTCCCACCAATCGGCAGCTGCATAAGTCAATTGGAATGTCGCCAGTCGACGTTTCTCGATCTCATTACATCCCAGTGTCTCGAAGATTGCTTCCATCTCTCGAAGCCACTGTTCCGCTTGCCACGGCTCAGTATTCCCGTCAAACTTCTCCGGACGAAAATGACGGAAACGTTCTACTATGCAATCCTCAACTGGCCTTGGAGGTGGTGCATGGTTATTTCCATTATGCACGTTAGGATTGTTGATCCGTTCCATCCTACGTACAAAGGCTTCGAACAATCCAGTCGGGTCAGCAACTTGGGGTGCTGAGGGTGCATCTTCGATCTGTGTAGGATGGTTCCGGGTAAGAGGTCTTCCTGCCATCGATGCAGTAGGTTTGGGTACCTATACAGACATCTATTGGTTAGTCGTCGATCCCAAAAATAATCATAGAAAGCAATCCGCACTAAACATAATAGTTATAACTATTATCACATTATAGCAAGTAAACTTTATACGATCAACTCAAAAATTTTAACTTATAGAGACAACCCGTATCTCAAGGAATCTTAAGGTTCAAACTCAATATATGTTGGACAATTGGTGAACACGACTACAAAACCTAGGCTCTGATAACAAAAATCCTGTCACGCCCCGCAGTAGCAAAAATAGAGAAAATAAATTCCTTTTTGGACCCGTAGGCCATGACAGTTGAAAGTCACCATATTGTCCATAACCAAAGTCAAACCATCAGAGTAATGATGTAAACCACGCATTGGAAAGTTCTAAGGTTGATATATATAACCAGAGTTCAATACTAACTATTACAAAACCAAAGTGTTTGCAGAAAATATAAATAAAACATTACAGCAACATATGCCGATTACAAACTTAACTATTACAACAGTCTCTAAAAACATAAGCATAAACTATCAACAGCAAGGTCCAAGTCTTTAGCTTGCGTAGTAGTCATCTCTAGCATAGCCTCCATCATCGTATGCTCCCTCCTTGTAGCCCCTATCCATGTATGCATCTCCTGAATACTCATAACCCTGGCCAGCTGGACGTCGAATATCCAGCGGCATAAACGCCGTCAGCTACGAAAGCCGAGTGAATGCAAATACTACCAGAGTATCTATAGATATGTAGTATATAATGACATCAATAAGAGGATCATCTCATCATTCGTATGCATGTATGCACCAACTCAATATCTAACAATAGATATCGTCCCAATATCCCGATACATAATATAGACTCTTGGGTCCACATTAATCAGACACGTAGTCCCATACCTACGGTCTATTCACTCTTGACACGCAGTCCCATATAATCTAGCCAAATGCCCCGATATACTTTAGCCAACACACCCCATATGTTACTCTGGCCAACTCGCCCATGATGTTACACTGGCCAACTCGCCCATGATGTTACACTGGCCAACTCGCCCATTTTGTTACACTGGCCAACTCGCCCATGATGTTACACTGGCCAACTCGCCCATTTTGTTACACTGGCCAACTCGCCCATGATGTTACACTGGCCAACTCGCCCATGATGTTACACTGGCCAACTCGCCCATGATGTTACACTGGCAAACTCGCCCATTTTGTTACACTGGCCAACTCGCCCATGATGTTACACTGGCCAACTCGCCCATTTTGTTACACTGGCCAACTCGCCCATGATGTTACACTAGCCAACTCGCCCATGATGTTACACTGGCCAACTCGCCCATGATGTTACACTGGCCAACTCGCCCATTTTGTTACACTAGCCAACTCGCCTATTTTGTTACACTGGCCAACTCGCCCATGATGTTACACTGGCCAACTCGCCCATTTTGTCACACTGGCCAACTCGCCCATTTTGTTACACTGGCCAACTCGCCCATGATGTTACAGAACATTACGGCCCTATATCATACGATCTTCGTGACCGCATTTGTACGTACCAATCATAAATAGTATCGACCATTGTGGTTGATAGACTCACTACTATGCATGTCGGCTTTTCAATCTCGTTATTATCTCAACATTAACCAAAGGGTTCCACGTTTCAATGCATTAAGTCCATTATTCCACGTATGTATTATTCCCATGCAGTTCTCTAACATCAATATATGATAATAAACAGGTTAACAGTTCATTAGATATAAAACAACTAAACAATTAACATTCAATTAAGTTCGATCGATTGAACTAAGTTCGATCGATTGAACTAAGTTCGATCGATTGAAAGTAGTAATATTCCATAATTGAACTAGACCTTTCCCATACGTTCGGGGTCCGTTCTTTCTTTCACGCCAAAACATATATAAACATGCATATCTACGCTACTAAGTGAGTATAGGCACTCACCGGTAAAGACGGTGACGCCGGCGAGTTCGGCGTAGTCGTGGGTGGTCTCGGGGTATCTCTCTCTCTTCTTCTTCTTCTCCGTTCTCTCCTTCTGCTCCTCGTAGGGTCGGGGTTGCGGTGTGATTTGGGATTTCTTCCTTTCCTTTCTTTTCTTTTCTTTCTCCTTCACTCTCTCGGCTAACTCTCTATTATTATTTTTCCCTTCCTTTCTACAACTAATGGGAGGGGTTTTTATAGGGAAAGGGGGAAGGCCACCAATATGTATATATATATATTATACACAACACCTCACAAGACACCTCATAGGACACCTCACAAAACACTCAAGCACATGACACCGCATAGGACACCTCACAGGACACCTCACAAAACACTCAAGCACATGACACCTCATAGGACACCTCACAGGACACCTCACAAAACACTCAAGCACATGACACCTCATAGGAGTTGTTTGGGGGTTTGGCTTTGGATATAAGCATGGTTTGGGGAAACACATGTATAATTACGGGTTCCGAAATAATATTAACTACAGTGGAAATCTAGTTAGGTAAATATTATCTTTCATTATAATTTTTATTCTTGTAATAGTATTAAATAATATAATTAAAAAGTCGTATATTTACAGAAAATGTCGTAAAAATACAAAAACGGATATTTTCTCAAAATGACTAAAATCAGGATATCTTCTAAATAGAGAATAAAAACTCTTAACTTTCAATACGAATAGCAAATCATTTAACCATACGCAACTTTTTCCAAAAATTATATTTTCAGTTCATGACTTACAAAATTGTGAAAAAGACCAAAATACCCCTGTGACCAATTTTCGCTAAAATTGCTCACGAAGTGTAAATCGTCAATTTAAACATGAAAATACGAGTTACTACAAACATAGAGCGTATTAGGCAGTTAGGTCCTTAAATTATGATATTCCAGAAGGCGGCGTGTTACAAAAATTACAATTGAGTGAACTAGAAGAAATACGGAATGATGCGTATGAAAATGCAAAAATGAATCAAGCGCGCACTAAGGTTTATCATAATAAAAATCTTCTACAAAAGCGTTTCACACCTGGGCAAAAAGTATTATTATATGATTCACAATTGCGTCTTTTCCCGGGCAAATTAAAATCAAGATGGAATGGGCCGTATATAGTCACGAACATTTTTCCATATGGAACGGTTGAAATTGAGAATCCAATAACTAATGAGGTGTTTAAAGTAAATGGACATCGACTATAACTGTTCTTAGAAGGTTTTGAACCTGAGTTGGAGTCATTCCAATTAGATGACCCCAACTATGGTCAAGCCTTAAAGCATCAAGAACATCACAACTGTTGTATATTAATAGTATAGTTACAGTAATTTTTGTTTACTCCTTTATGCTTAGTTTTACTATCCCCCAAGATTTCTAGTTGATTCCAGTATCGAACTGTAGGTTATAGCTTATGTTCCCTTTTCCACCTATTTTTGTACCTCATCAGCTTATTCATAGAGATAACATTCTTAGACCGAGGACTCCATCCCTTACTAAAGATAGGCAACCTATTATGGAGCCACTTACTCCTCTTGGTTCTCCTACTTTAGTGAGCACCAATTTAGTTGGTAGTGATGATAGCCTATTTGACGATCTTGGGCCATTGCTGATGACTTTGTCCCGTGTTGGGAGAGGGAACCTTTGCTCTTGATACCGGGTGTTTTGGAAGAGCTGATTCAGTAGGAGATTTCAGAGCATGGCCCTGACTTCGCTCCCACTATCTGTGCATGCGATATGATCTCTCCGCTCTGATTTATTTCTACCCCCGCCTACCTACCAGATAGTAGTCCGGTTACACAGTACTTTTGGGAGCATGACTCTGATTCATCTTCCTACACTGTTTTAGAGGACACTGATATATTCCCTAGAGATGATCCCATGTATGATGATGACCCCACAATTCATGACTTACCACCTGGTATTCCTGAGGCAGTTCGTCACCTCATCGGACTTCCAAATTGGCCAGTTGAGGATATTATGAGGTTCTTTGCCCCGTACGATGGACTTGTGGATGATTTCGTTGTTGCACCTTTTGATCCTGAGTTTCACCCTAACTGGGAGTTAGCAGATGTGTTTTTCCATCCCTATATTGTTGTTGTACCTCCACTTCCTTCCCAAACAGTTGAGAGCTATGACGTATTTTTCATTATTATCATTACATATTCTAGCCATGGGGAGCATAATCTTTTCCTTTTCATTTTCCAGCCATGAGCCCGTCATCGTTGGCCTCTTCAACTTCTCGATGAGGACATCTTGGTTTTAGTTAGGGGAAGAGAGTGATTAGAGATGAAGTTAGAAGATGGAGGTATTTTGCATGTCTGGGCGAGATTGGAGATAAGAGAGTTTTTGACTTTTAAGGGAATATTGTGGATAATAGGAAAATTTTGAATTTTGAAAATCTTGAAAATTTCGAGTTTTGATTCTTGCATTTTATATAGATAATGAAATTCTATTAAAAGTTGGGAGAGGTAAGTAGATATTTTTAGTGCTAGCGAGTCGTAGTTTTTAGTTTTCAATCTTAATGTTTGTTTTGTTTTCTTGTTGAGCTCAAAGTTGAGAATGGATTGTACTTTAAGTAGATTTGGAAATGAATTATTTGGATAGAATTTTATGAGTATATGAATAAAATAGGTACAGTTCTATGTTGAAAAGTGCAGTTTGGGTTGGTTGTGGCTATTGTTTATAACACTGAATTTTTATAACTGCTGAAATAAAAGTTCTATCAAAAATGACCAGGACCGGCCCCAATTCACACCTAGGACCGGTTGCGGCCATGACCAGTCCCAAAACATATGCAAGACCAGTCGTGGCCATGACCGATCGCGAAACTTTACCCGGACCGGCCCCGCTTTGTAAAATTATAGTATATATGAAAACCTACAGTATCAGTTCATAACTTTTAAATACAAAACTGAGAGAGACAGTTAGGCGATCCCTTTTCTGCGAGTTCCTCATCTCAAAAGCCATATCAAAGAGAGGATTGAGGTCTGATCTTCATCAGAACAAGGCGTTCTAGGGCCAAGAATTTCACCTATCCATCCCTGTTTCGAAACCCTCACATGCGCAGGTAAGAGATCTCATTATTAATCTTGATTGCATCCCAAATTTCTCATAACAATCCATGATAAACTGATCTAGGGGTGTTTTTGTTTTGTTTTTGTCAACTAATTTTGAAAGAAATTGGTTGATTTGGTCTTTGCCACCCTCTCTCATTAAACCCTAGGCCAGGACCGGTCCCGCTAGTTGAACAGGACCGGTCGCTCCTAACAGAGAGCCCTTTTTCATTTTGTTTTTCATCTTGTTTATATATATATATATATATGTTTTTGTTGTTTCTATATCAAGAGCCATTCTTAATGGGGACTTTGCCGGCTAAAGACAAGGAGAAGCCGGTGGATGCGACAATTCAAAACCCGCCCTTAGCCCATAGGTTCAGAAACGATGAGGACAAGGCATGGTATGATAAATATTTCAAGAGTAGAGTAGTCGCAATCGAACGACACATCGACACCACTTATTCCTCGGTATTCCCACTGTTCTTTCTTGGCAAATTAAAGATTCAGGGGTGGTTGGACTACATGGAAAAGGTAAAAAGAGTAAAAGTAACCCTAGTTAGGTTGGCCTCCGCTTCCCTTATTAAATGGATGGCCGAACCCTTTGTCTACCGAGCTTATGTCTGCAAAACCCCATTCGAACTTTCACCCACGACAGTCTCTCAAGCCATCGAAATCCCTCTTTTCATTAACTATTTCTACCCAATAGGTGACCCCACTACACCAAACGTCACTGACGATTTCATCTTCTCCACTCTTATAGGGGCGTAGTTAAGAAAGCCACAGATAGACTCTGTAGGAAGGACTTGACCCCTAATTACTTAGGCTTGTATCTGGCAATTTGCAATTGCCTTTTCTTTAGCAATCATTTAGAGTGGATGAATTTATGGAAAGCTAGGGTGATATTTGTTGTAGGAACAAACTAGCCTGTCTGTCTCTCTTGTTGTTTCATAGAATACCTCAGGGACCCTGCCTTTACCTCGATTTCCAACTGAGTCCTATTGAGTGCCTATGATATCCACTCTATGTGCTTGTCAGTCCGTGTCCCTGTCTTACTGGATGATCTGTTGGACGGGCTCGAGAAGAAAGTGAGGCTTCAATAAATAGGTCAGAGGGTCAAACTAAGAAGAGAAAAAGGGGTGGGATGTCTGCTGCTAGACCTAGGCCAAGGGCAAAGAACCGTTGGAGAGGGTAGAAAATTCTCTAGAGGACATCTTGGCTTGGTTGAACCAAGAGACTAGGGAATTGCAAGAGGGGCAGGAGAGGATTATGAGGGCAATGCGGGCGATAGCAGGCAAGTTGAATGTTAAGCTGCTTGAATCAGAGGAAGAAGAGGAAGAGGGGGACGAGCCAGCTATTGAGGATCAGCCAGAGCAGACCATTGTAGATATTTACACTGTGGGTAGAGTTGAGGCTGCCACTTCCTCATAGTGAGGGAGACCTCCCATCACCAGATGTGTGGGTTGAGCACCTGATATTCCTGCTGTTATAGAGTCATCCGAGGAGGAGGTTGCTGATGAGGATTAGGCTGTTTTCCCTATCTTACTTATTTTTGGATCCTTTATTCCTTTTTGTGATGAAATTTGTATATTTTGGATAGTTGGGAGTAGTGGATGGATTTCTAGACATTTGGTAACCTTGATTTAATTATATCATAACTTAGTATTTTTTTTTCTGGTATTGATTAGTTTTATTTATGATAAATGATGGCCTGTATTGGATGATTTCTTTCTTTCCTATAATTGATCTAATATTTTGCATGTCTAGAATTTGTTTTATCACAATTGAATAAAATTGAATAAGCACAGGTGATCGATCCAGATTTCACGCGTACTCCAGGTGATATCTTCCCTTTTCTTTTAATTTTTTGTATTTATTACATTGAGGACAATGCAATATTAAGGGGTTGTATATTCTATAAAAAAAAATAAAAAATTTGTAATCATAGTCAATGAATGAATAAAAAAAAAGAAATAATGTGACATGGTCTTGTAAATGTATAGATGACCTCCATACCTTGACTATGGGTGCATTATGCTCATAATAGTCTTTGTTTTCTTTCGTGCATATGGTATGCGATGTTAGCTTGCTTATCATCTAAGTTATGAACTATGTTGTGTTTATTAAATTTCACAAATTTTAAGCTTAATGGACAACTTTATGTGAGGTAGAAACTTCTTGTGGTGAATACCCTATGGTAATTTAGAGACATGCGACAAAAGCTGTTAACCAGTTGAGAGTTTTGCATTATTCGTTTCCTTCGAGAGCAATATGTTTATGTTTAATCGATTTATTCTTGCTGCTATAGCTCGTTGATAAACCTCATTACTTCTTGTATATTGATGGATCACTAGAGGAAAACGTTCAGAACTTATCAAAATTTAAAATTCTTGGATTACAAAAATGGATAAACTGAGTTACTCGAGATGAAATAGGTTGAAATTCTTTCATATTCTATTTAGGATGTTCATCCTTTAGAAATACTTCAATCGCTAATGATCATCATTCTGAAAAATATATATATATATATAAATAGACAGGATGATGAGCGACATTATTCTCTTTCGAGTATTGCAATGTATGTTGTTCAGAGTTCTTCATGGATTAATATAACTAGCATGTATGGAATAATTGTAGTTAAAAAAAATAAAAAATAAAAAAATAATAATAAAAGAGAAGAAAAAAATGTATGAAAAAGAAAAGATCGGAGAAGTTGAAAAGGTGCTATGCGACACATGCTACTAGATTACTCTAGGATTTCGTACATCTTCACTCTTGATCTCTATCTATGAATAAAGACCTATAGATTCCGGGTGGTTAAGTTTTGAAATGATGGTATGAAAAGGATTTTCCGCGAAAAGTCACTCTTCTAGTGTGATGTATTCCATTCATGAGGTTATTCCACATAAATTTTATCGTTATATATATATGAGGCATTTGTGTATCTTTACATTTACTCTTTAAAAGTCTCTATATCGGGTGAGAAAGTATATAATACACCCAAAAATCAGTGTGAATTCGTCTTTAGAGTGTATGTCTGGTGAGACTTGGGCTGAGTTGTATGTTTTAAAGATTGCCAATAGGGAGATAAAACTTGAAAATAGTGAGCATTGTTTTTGTCAATCCACACACACACACATGGAGTTTAGCAAAACTGATATATTTTAATGATTTTTATGATAGATATGCTGCCTGGATACATATTGTGTGTTGTTTAAAGTATGATAATGATGTTGTGAAGTGTTCAGTACTGCTGTGTTTGGCATTATAGGATGGATATGCGTGTATATTGATCATGATTTAGAAGTTTGTGGGAAGCTTTGCTGTGAACCCTCACGAGACGACACTCGTCCTACTAGGGACACCTAGGGGTTTAAAGGCTTGTTGCATGTTCTAAATGCAATCGTGATTCCTACGAATGTGAGTTAGGTTTTGTTTTATTTTTCCATTTTAGTTATATGTAGGTTAAATCTATTGTTGCATAAATTCACTTCATTACTAGGGACTAGCAATGAGCTAGTTGGGGGTGTGACAAGCGACGGATATTGTATATTCGGAAGTGCTAATAAGAGTAACTACGCATGTTTTCCTCCCTAACTTTAAATACTTATGCTTATTTCCATACAAATGCATAAATAAGGCATTACTAGTAATATTTACATAAGCACGTTGTTTTGCAGAATATAAAAGCATAAGGAATATGGAGTGGATGACGGTGCAATAGAGAAAGTTGATTAGAAGAAGAAAAAGAAGAAGATCCTGAAAATTGACCAGGACCGGTCCCAGTACATGACCATGACCGGTCGCGAAACATATGCAGTACCGGTCGCAGCTAGGACCGGTCGCAGCCAGGACCGGTCGCAGCCAGGACTGGTCCCAAAACATTGGCAGGACCGGTCACACTCGTTAGAATTGCGAGAAATAGAGATTGTTAGCTTTGAAACTCCTAAACCTATATATAGTAGGATAGATTGTACATAAACGATATATACATATTACTTATGAGTTTTAGAGGAGATATAGGAGATCCTAGGGTTCTTAAAAACCCTAGTTTTTAATTCAAGCAAACATTGGGAGATTGAAAGCTCTAATTGAAGATTTCTTTTAACTACAAGTGTTCTATATTCGTTTATCTAGGTTTTTATTAGTTTACATTCAGATTTTACTTTCCAGATCTATTTTGTGATAGTTTTTATTATGATTCTCAATAATACAATGCTTAGATTCAATTTCACCATTTTTAGCTAAACCTTTAGTTAGGAAAGAGCAATGAAACAGTAAAAAAAACTTGATTTCCATGCGTGTTTTCATCGGGCAGCCCTAAATCCAAAGATCAACGGATGTTTGAGTAAAGTTTCATAGGATTTTGTGTTCTCTAATATGAACAATGTTCACGAGCATGACGTTAATGAACTTGATTCGAATTTTCACTAGTTTGTGAACTTGCTTCATGGTTTTAGTTTAGAGTAGATTAGTTAATTTATTTTCACATATCGCAGAGTAGTTTTCACCATGAATCATGCTCATTAGAAATCCACCCGAACTTCATTAAAAAGGGAAATTGAACTCGTTTCATATCTTTACACCTGTCAAAAGGTATTTTATTATTTTAATTGAACCTATACATTAGAGGCATGACTTTGGATGATTGGGAATGCTGTATCTTTCTTTACGAATGGAAGTTAAGGGATTTGCTGTGGAATTGTGATTTCCTAGCACTTATCTCATACTTAGAGGTAACGTAATTTCATTCGCTGCATCAATCAATTTTCAACTAGTAGTTAATTTCCTTAGTTAAATTACTTTAGAAATCCAAATATGCCTATAATTAGTTCATAGTTTTAGTTGGTAAGTTAATTTTCATTAGTTTAAATCACGCATGAATTCATTTAGTAGTCTTAACTGTTCTAATAGCTTGCACTAGTTTATAAATTCACTTTACTTTGCAAACTAGTTTCAAACTACTTCTAAGAAGAAATCATCTTTTTGTTTATTTCAATACTAATAAATTCAGTAAAATTAATCGAATTAAATTATTCCTTTCCCTTGGGTTTGACCTAGGATTAGTATAAATATATTACTTGAATGATCACCTATACTTGGGTGTAGCATTTAGAAGCGCACAGTTTTGTTCATGTCAAAGTCCGAATAGAGGCTACAAAAATATGTCACTTTAGTCCACGATCGACATTAAGAGGGATACGTCATGAACTTAGTTCGATAGAGATTAAATGAATATCACTTTTGTCCAAGATTGAGATGGGAGATCCGACGGAGACTAATAGATATGTTACTTAAATCCATGACCGAGAATAAGAGGTATATGTTATGAAAGGGATTCTGAATCGGGCATGTTGGCCGGATTGCATCGGGGCATTTTGGCCAGAGCAGCGGACTTCGTGTTGAGCTTGCTAAATTTAGTAAGGTATGGATTGAGGTATGAGATTAGTAAGTATGGGAAGTAAATCTACATGTGAGATGTGGACCCAAGAGTCTATGTTACGTTTGGGATGGGTTCGGACGTTGTCCGTGTGATTGGAACGATGCCCATTGAGATATATTGAGTTGGTCCATTTATGAACATGAACGATGAGATGATTATTAATGATGTTGTTGCTTATATATGTTGCATATCTATAGATACTCTGTTAGTATTTGCATTCATTCGGCTTTCTTAGCTGACGGTGTTTATGGCACTGGATAATTCGATGTCCAAGTGGCTAGGGTTATGAGTGTGTAGGAGATGCATACATGGACAGGCTACGAGGATGGAGCCTATGATGATGGAGGCTATGCTGGTGTTCACTACTACGCAAGCTAAAGACTTGGAGCTTGCTGTTGATAGTTTATGCTTATGTTGTTTGAGACTATGTAATAGTTGCATTGATAATCGGCTTATGTTGCCGTAATGCTTTATTTATGTTTCTGCTAACACTCTGGTTTTGTAATAGTTAGTATTGAACTTTGATTATATATATTGACCTTAGAACTTTCCAATGCGTAGTTTGATTCATTATTTTGATGATTGGACTTTGGTTATGGACAATGTGGTGATTTTCAACTGTCATAGCCTACAGGTCCAAAAAATGAATTGATTTCCTCTATTTTTACTATTGCGGGGTGTGACAGGATTTTTGGTATCAAAGCCAGGTTTGGTAGTCACATTCACCAATTGTCCAATATTTTTTTAGTTTTGAACCTTAAGATTCCTTGAGATAGGGGTTGATTCTAAGTTTGTGTTTTTGAGATTATCTCTATGAAGTTCTCCGTGCTATTAATGTGATAATAGTTATAACTATTATGTTTAGTTGCGAATTACTTTCTATGATTATTTTGAATTAACGACTAACCATATATGTCTGTATAGGTACCCAACCACACTGCATTGATGGCAGGAACGCCTACCCAAAATCGTCCCGCATAAATTGAGGATGCACCCCCAGCACCCCAGGCTGTTGATCCGAATAGATTGTTTGAAGCCTTTGTGAGTAGGATGGAACGGATCAATAACCCTAATGTGAACAATGGTAATAATCATAGACCACCTCAGAGGCCAGTTGAGGACAGAACAGTGAAGCACTTTTGTCATTTTCTTCTGGAGAAGTTTGACAGAAATACTAATCTGTGGCAAGCAGAACAGTGGCTCCAAAAGATAGAAGCAATCTTTGATACCTTAGGATATAATGAGATCGAGAAACGTCGACTGGCGACATTCCAGTTGACTTATACGGTAGCCAATTTTTGAGAATCGGAGAAGGTGATCGTAGGAGAGGACGCGGCCGGAAGGATGACCTGGATCACTTTCAAAGGACTATTATTGGAGAACTATTATCCTCAAACAGAGAGGAATATGAGGGAAAGAGAATTCATTGAGCTAAGGTAAGGAAACCTTACTGTGAGGGAGTATACGGTGCAGTTCGAACGATTATCCCATTTTGTTCTTCATATGATCGATACCCAAAGAAGAAAAAAAGGTAGTATTACCAGGGCCTCTCACTGCCACTATAACGGATGACGTTGAATCATCAGGGTCAGACTTTTAAGGCCATGGTAGGAATGGTAGTCGGCTGTGAGGACATTAATAGTTAGGAGCAAGGATGTTTCGGGAATTGACCACCACCCAGGGGTAACCAAGGACAGCGACCTCCAATGCGGTTCCAAGGGAATAAGCGCAACTAGACTGGCAAAAGGAAGCAACAACCTACATTTCCTCAGAACCACTATGCTGTAAATCAAGCACCTCCCCCAAAAGGACTCCCTGCTGCAATTGGAAGCAATACTGGTAGGTGTTTTATCTACAAAAAACTTGGTCATTTGGCAAAGGACTGCCGAGCTGCAAGGAATCAGAATCATCCAGAAGTGGTCTACTATAACTATGGCAAGCACGACCACATGAGTAAGAACTGCAAATCACCTCATGGAGGATACAAGGGACCAGTTGCTCAGGACCCAGTTGGGTAGACTCGTTTGAATGCTATCATCGCAGAGGATGCACGATATAATGAAATTGAGTAGTAAAATATGGAAGGTACTCTTATGTTATTCAGCACTCGAGTTAAGGTGTTATTTGATATTGGTGCTTCAAATTCGTTTATTGATATCAGAATTGTTAAACTTTTGGGTTTAGTACCCCAGGCACTTGATGTAGCCCTGAATGCGGTATCACCTTTGGGAATGACCCTAAGATTAGAGATTAGGGAAAGTGTGCAAGGACTGTACCTTAACCCTTAAGGATAGGATTCTTCCTGCAGATCTAATCATTTTGTCAATGAAGGAATTTAAGGTCATCTTAGGATTTGATTGGCTCACAAAGTATCATGCTACGTTGGATTGTGCCAACAAGATGATTACCTTTTTGGTACCATGAAGTCAACCTTTTGATTTTCATTGTAACCCCTCTGGTGATGCTTTTCTTACTAACTGTCTA
This sequence comes from Hydrangea macrophylla, assembly GCA_033977485.1. Lineage (NCBI taxonomy): Eukaryota > Viridiplantae > Streptophyta > Magnoliopsida > Cornales > Hydrangeaceae > Hydrangea > Hydrangea macrophylla. The sequence goes on along the minus strand of CM066984.1, from coordinate 44,189,351 downwards.
GCATCTATCAAGAGCTCGAGTTCGAAACTCATTATTGTACAAATTCATGTAGTTCGAGACTTTGAGGATGTGTTTTGAAATATTTTAGGACTGCCACCTAAGCGGGAGATTGATTTTTCCATCAAATTTGTGCCTGGTACTTTACCACAATCAAAGGCTTCTTATTGAATGGCACCAACAGAGATGCAAGAACTAAAGAAGCAAGTGCAGGAGTTAGAAGATCTCAAGCTTGTTCGACCTAGCTCGTCACCTTGGGGAGCGCCAGTGCTATTTGTTGAGAAGAAGGACGGAACTCAGTGACTTTGTATCAACAATAGGGAGCCCAACAAGGTAACGATTAAGAATAAGTACCCACTCCCTAGAATTGATGATCTATTTGATCAGTTGCAAGGAGCGACGACTTTCTCCAAGATTGATCTACAATCCAAATATCACCAACTGTTGGTTCGACCTGAAGATATTTCAAAGACTACATTTAGAACAAGGTATGGGCATTATAAATTCTTGGTCATGTCTTTTGGTTTAACCAATGCCCCAGCAGTATTTGTGGACCTAATGAACAGAGTATTTAGACCCTACTTAGACCAGTTCATTATCGTGGTCATAGATGATATTCTAATCTACTCAAAGACCGAGGAAGAACATGAGAAACACATAAGCATTACACTACAAACCCTCCGAGATAACCAACTACATACCAAGTTTAGCAAGTGCGAGTTTTGGCTAAAAAAACTCAAATTTCTAGGATATGTTGTCTTACAAGATGGAATAGTCATAGACTCGTCAAAGACAAACATGATTCTGGATTGGAATATACCAACTACCATAATAGAAGTCAGGAGTTCTCTTGGTCTAGCTAGATACTATCAAAGATTCGTGGAAGGATTTTCCAAGATCGCAGCTCCTCTTATCTGACTAACGAAGAAGGATTTGAAGTTTGAATGGGGTAATAAGCATGAATGCGCATTCCAAGAATTAAAACAAAGATTGACCATAGAGTCAGTACTGGCAATACGTAAGAGTAGTGAGCAGTTTACCATTTATAGCGACGCATCACACCAAGAACTCGGATGTGTTCTAATGCAAGATGGGAAGGAAATTGCATATGGATCGCGGTAATTGAATTCTCACAAGTTGAATTATCTGATGCATGACCTCAAGCTAGCTGTGATTGTTTTTGTACTCAAGATTTGGAGGCATTATCTCTACGGTGAAAAGTTTGATTTGTTCTCGAAACACAAGAATTTGAGATACTTGTTCTCTCAAAGGGAGTTGAACATGAGGTAATGACGTTGGATGAAATTGTTAAAGGATAATGTCTTCACATTGTAGTATCAACCTGGGAAAGCGAACGTGGTAGTCAATGCATTGAGCCAGAAACCCCAGAAGATAGTAGCAGCTTCTCTTATAGTCAAAGAGTGGCGAGCGTTAGAAACCTTAGCTGAATTCAGTATTCAAGCCTCAGATCCAAGTGAAGGGCAACACTTTGGATATCTCATGGTGCAACTGACCCTCATTAGTGAAGAAGAATGATGGACTTCAAGATTGGTTTGCAAGCAACACAGTAAAAGAACTCGAGAATCATAGTATTGATGCGAATGGAGCACTTAGATGTAGAGGCAGACTTTACGTGCCGGATGAATGTTATCTTAGAAAGGATAGTGGATTAAGCTCACAAGTCGCGAATGACTATCCACCCAAGAGGTACAAAGATGTACAAAGATTTGAAGAGAAACTTTTGGTGAGAAGGAATGAAGCAAGAAGTTGCGAAACACATGTCTCGATGTCTTACGTGTAAGCAAGTAAAAGTAGAACATTAGAAACCACCCGGACTTCTACAACCTCTACCAGTTCTTGGATGGAAGTGGGAATATATAACTATGGACTTCGTAGTAGGATTACCGAGGTCTCAGCAAAACCACGACGCTATTTGGGTAGTTGTGGACTGACTTACCAAATCGGCTCATTTTATAGCATATAGTATATCGTATCCAGTTGAGTGTTTAAGCTGTATGTATATACAACAAGTTATACGAATGCATGATGTACTAGTCTCTATCATATCTAACCATGATTCGAGATTCACTATAGAGTTCTGGAAGAGTCTATAGACAGCTATGGGGACATCATTGAACCTGAGCACTACCTTTCATCCACAGACTGATGGACAGACTGAATGAGTTAACGAGGTGATGGAGGACATGCTACGAGCGTGTGTTATTGATTTTGAGAGCTTATGGGATACTCGTTTACTGCTGGTAGAATTCGTGTACAACAACAGTCATTACTTGAGCATAAAGATGGCACCCTTTGAAGCCTTGTATGGAAGACCGTGCTGATCACCTTTGTATTAGGTAGAGGTTGGAGACAATTAACAACTTAGACCAGATTTACTTCGGGAAACTAATGAGAAGATCAAGATTATGAAGGAAAGGATGTGAACGGCGTAGAGTAGACATGAGCTATGCGGATAAACGTTACAGAAGCTTAGAATTCAGTGTTGGAGATCATGTGCTACTTAAAGTATCTTCAGTGCGAGGAATTCTCATATTTGGACAGAAGAGAGGGAAGTTAGCACCGTGTTTTATTAACCCGTTTGAGATCCTCGAACGTGTAGGAAAGGTTGCCTACCGACTCGCATTACCGCCTAAGATGTCAGAAGTACACAATGTGTTTCATGTTAGCATGTTAAGAAAGTGTGCTCATAATTCAAGTCATGAGATCAACTTTGAAGACATCGAGGTTAATGGCAATGGGTCATTTCATAAAGGACCAGTGTGAATTCTCGATCGAGGATTTAAGAAGCTGAGGCATAAGGAAATTCCGTTGGTAAAGATTTAGTGGAAGTTTCACAATGAAGGAGAAGCTTCTTGGGAATTAGACTTGGAGATGCATGAGAAGTATCTAGAGTTGTTTAGTGACTCTTAGATTGGATTTCGGGGATGAAATCTTTATTTAGAGGGGGATGATGTAATACCCTATATTTTTGTTGTACTTTTATGCACTTTTGATATAAATAACATTCAGTATACTTGTATTTACATTTCCTAAAATTTTAGCTTCGATCAATCGAACGTCTTTCGAGCGATCGAACTTTTGTTTCTTCAATCGATCAAACCTAATTTGATCCCTTAAAAAGCCGCCAACCTGAATTATGTCATGGAACCCTTTCTCAAGCGATTGAACATGTTTCAATCGATCAAACCCTGACCGAGTTGTTCTCAATCGATTGACCTCACTTTGATCAATCGAACTTGTTATTATTAGTGTACATAGACTGCCACCTACACCCTCCCTCTTTGCCTATATATATCTTGGTTTTGTGTGTGGGGGGTTTTGAAAAAGGAAAGAGTTAGAGAGATATATAGATTATATATACACACTCATATATACACACACATACATACCTGTATATATATTATATACATAAAAACACACACACTCTGTCTTAAAAAGAGAGGAGTAGAAGGAGGAGAAGATGAGGAGCAGAAGGAGGAGACAGAGAGGATGGGAAAGAGAAAAGGAGGAGAAAGAGGATAGAAAGACCACCCACGACCACCCCACACGTTGCTGGCATTGCCGAACTTCACAGTGAGTGCCTATACTCACTTGTAGCGTGGCTATGTATGTACATATATATGTCTCGGCAATAAAGAATGGACCCCTAACATACACGGGAGGTTCAATTTAGTTTGGGAAGAAAACCAACGTTCAATCGATCAAACTACATTCGATCGATTGAATATAGACCAATTTTGATTGAACGAACTTAGTTCAATCGATCAAACTTCAATTTTCTCAATTGATCGAACATGACAGAATGTTACATGTTCTGGTTCCTTGTACATTATAAACTATTCATCCGTGTCATTAACATATATTGCTGGGAAGCTGTATTGGAATAACATACACATTGAATAATGGGCTTAATACATTAAACAGTTGAACCAATTGTATAAACAATGATATAATATTGTTAACAAATTGAGAAGATAGCGTGCATAGTAGTGGGTCTATCGACCGCAGAGGTCAATACTATTTTTTGGTGCGTGGAAATGCGATTGCGAAGATCGTACAATATAGGGTATGATATGCTTTTATTGCCTTAGTCCATGGGAGAGACTAAGGGATATATTAGTAGGTATTGCCTTAGTCCATGGGAGAGACTACGAGATATATTAGTGGTATTGCCTTAGTCCACGGGAGAGATTAAGGGATGCATATGATAGAAACAGATATAAGGTTGTGATTACCTATATTGCCTTAGTCCATGAGAGAGATTAAGGGATATACTAGTGGGATCGCCTTAGTCCATGAGAGAGACTAAGGGACATAGTGGTGATGTCACCTTAGTCCATGAGAGAGACTAAGGGATATACTGGTGGTATTGCCTAGTCCATGAGAGAGACTAAGGGATACATAGTTGTGGGAATGGTAATGGGCTACACCCTGGTCTGATAAAGGCTAACAGAATGTCAACTTAGTCCATGACCGAGACAAGAGAGATTTGACAGAGACTAAGGGCATGATCACGTTAGCCTAAGACCGAGACTAAGGGTTATGCCGATGTTATCACCTTAATCAGACAGAGGCTAATAGAATATTACCTTAGTCCATGACCGAGACAGGAAGTTCGAATAGAGGCAACAAGAATATGTCACTTTAGTCCATGGCAGAGATTAAGAGGGATACATCATCAACTTTGTCCGATAGAGATTAAATGAATATCACTTTTGTCCATGACCGAAATAGGAGATCCGGTAGAGGCTAAGGGATATGCCACTTTAATCAATGACCGAGACTAAGAGGTGTACAATATGAAAGGATTGTAAATTGGGCATGTTGGCAGGATTGTATCGGGGGATTTTGTCCAAAGCGTGGGACTTCGTGTTGAGGTTGCTAAAGTTAGTAAGGTATGGATCGAGGTGTGAGATGAGTAAGTATGGGAAGTAAATCTACGTGCGAGATGTGGACCCAATAGTCTATGTTATGTTTGGAATGGGTTGGGACGATGTCCGTGAGATTGGGATGATGTCCGTTGAGATATATTGAGTTGGTGCATTCATGAACGTGAACGATGAGATGATTATTAATGATGTTGTTGATTATATATGTTGCATATCTATAAATACTCTGTTAGCATTTGCATTCACTCGGCTTTCATAGCTAATGGCATTTATATTGCTGGATATTCGACCTCCAATTGGCCAGGGTCATGAGTATGGAGGAGATGCGTACATGGATAGGGGCTACGAGGATGGAGCCTATGATGATAGAGGCTATGCTAGTGCTGACTATTACGCAAGCTGAAGACTTGGAGCTTGTTGTTGATAGGTTATGCTTATGTTGTTAGAGACTCTATAATAGTTGCATTGATAATCGGCATATGTTACCCTAATACTTTTTTTATGTTTCTGCCAACACTCTGGTTTTGTAATAGTTAGTATTGAACTCTGATTTTATATATCAACCTTAGAACTTTCCAATGCGTGGTTTGATTCATTACTCTGATGATTAGACTTTGCTTATGGACAATGTGGTTACTTTCAACTGTCATAGCCTATGGGTTCAAAAAGGAAATTTATTTTCTCTGGTTTTGCTACTACGGGACGTAACACAATACCCTCTAGTTATAAAATCCGTATGAAATTGAAAATATAATTATATTTCAAACCGGATGAATTTATGTTAAAAGGGGTCCCAAAGGTACCCTAAGAACCAATTAAAATATTTAAATAATTTTCAGAAGGGGTCGAAAAGGAAACCATGCAAGAGTATTTTCGACCGGTCGAACTGCCCCGTTCGACTGGTCGAAAGACCCCCTGGAAGAATCCTTCCCCCTTTGGCAGAATTCTTCCCCCTTTGGCAGAATTTTGGCTAAGGATCGATCAACTTCACTTTAAAATCTTCAAACATAATTTCAATCCTTGCAAACTATAATGAAACTATAAGAGCATTCATTAATCATTACCAAACTTTGAAAATGAACGATAATGACACAAGCTAAGGCTTATTTGGTTCAATTCACAAAACATCAACAACATCCCTTCAAAATCAAAAATTTGACAAGTTACGTATACAAAATGCAAATTCAAGAGTTCACATTCATTCAAATCTAACTATAAGAAGTTTAATCACATATTACAACATTTCTAAATCCATTCCTAAGTTCTAAGTTCAACAAAACATAGTTTGAGATCCTTACATCACTTATTAAATCCCATAAATGAAAACAAAACACATACAAGAGGATGATTCCCGTCGTTCCCATGGCCTCCTCCTCACGCTTCTTCTTTCCTTTCTTTTTGTCACCTACAATGGAAGAAGTCTCCACTACTCAGCTATATGCTAGGTGAACAATTCTAAACATATGCATATATAACAATTCAAGCCTTAAACATCTATTCCACGTCAAATAGTCACTAGGGAGAGAGACACGCAGTTATCGGGTATATCGGCAAGCCCAAAGTCTGTCAATCATGATGCCAATGGCAAGCCCAAAGGCTATCAACCATTGCACCCAACTACTCTGGCATGGCCAATTCCCAAACTAAGCAAGAAATCGTTGCTACTATAACGCTCAAACATCGAGAGGCGTACCCCGGCATGAAGTTGTACCAAACTCTCCTTTGACCCACATAGCCACTTAGCATGTACACATAACCATATCACCCTGCTTTTCATACGTACTCGCAGTAAACTTAATGGGTCTAGATTAACACATGAGTTTTGCCTGAATCACAATATCATACATGATATCTAAACATCCAAAATTCCTTATATGTTATATGTTAAGAATTCATACCTTAAGCTATCATTCTATACTTTTAAGGGAATTACAAGAAGTTTGATTCTAAGCCAAATCTCCGATCTTAAGTGATTCCTACAAGTATACACATGTTTTCTCCAAATTCCTAGAATTAAAATTTTCATAAAAACTTAACCAAATGAAGCCTAACAACTATCAAAACGTAGCTCTTACCTCGAGGAGTCCAAATATGAAATTTAGTGAAGAATAATCGAATGAAAGTTCGTCGATTTTCGTCGAGAAGCTCTAAGCCAAGAAATCCCCCTTTTGCCTCTCTTGATTTTAGATTTTGGAAAACTTGTAAATGAAAATATCTCTTAGCTTTCTATACATAGCCTCGACTCTCAGGAATAACGTTTACCTCCCCACGAGTTTTCAAAACTTCTAATTATTCCTTGAAATGTCTTGTATATCTAATTCATTGCTTCATGAGTGAAAATTATAAATCATGGAAGTTTTCATCTAAGTTCCGTTTGTCGGCATAATTACGTTCTGAAAACTTTTTTCATGAAATTTCTAGATAACCTACCTTTTATTCAATGTGTCATATGAGTTATCTCTAATTCATTCAAAATGATCTTTAACAAGATCAAACTATCAGAAAAGTACACTACACAGGTATAATTACTATTCACATATACTAGACAATGTCAAATAACATTTAAGTCATAAATATCATTTATCCATATTAATGCCTCATGATTCTCTGATTACCGTGTCCTCAATTGACACCTCACCGTTGAGCTTCGTCAACTCTACTCAAAATTATTAATCAACATTAATAATTCAAGATAACAGTTATGCATTTAAAATGATTATTTACCCTAGTATGGGTGTGATAACAGTAATCCATTTATACAGTTAAAGGTAACCTCTGTTCCGCCCTTGTTGGGTTATTGTAGCTTTCACATAAAATTTTGTAGTAACAATTTCTAAGTGCTAACAATGGATTCTGGGAACATAATTTTCTAACATATATATCCATACGCACACACACGCACACTCGGAGCAAAGAGGAGAGGGAGGAGAAAAAGAGAAGAGGTAGTAGAGAGCTAAGACAGAGAGGAAAGAGAAGGGAGAGAAAGCTCACCGAACACCCCGAGCTCCACAAAGGACCGTCACTGCAAGTTGAACCTTCCGTTGAGCTCCATACTCACTTGATAGCATTTTTAGGAGTTCTTGCATGAGTGTTGATGAAGAATAATGCGTATAATATGCCCTATAATATACCAGTTCGTCTATGCCTATCTTCGGTAAGAAGACGTTGTCTGAATCAATTGGTAAGATATCCTAATTGATTGGCTATTTTACTAATTGATTGCCATTAGTTCTTCCCAATTGATTGCCAAGATTGTGCAATCGATTGAACCTTGGTCCAAATCGATTGGTAGTTATAGAATGTGGATATTTCCTATTGTTTATGTTATGAACTATTTAATTGTTGTTCTAAGATTCATATATGTGGTACCGTGGTAATGATATAAATAACAAGGCGCCAGGAGATAGTAATGTGTAGTTATTAATAATGTTAGTTAATCTATCTGTCGTGAATCAAATCGGTCACCATTTATTGTATCCTATTAGGTTGGCCACATGGGAGTGTCGAGAGTCATTCTGGTTATAGGTTGGTATAAGTTTGGTATGGGTGGTGCATTGTGCATGGACGGGCATTAATTGATGTTGTGTCCTTAATTGTTGAAAGCTATGGACTGCAATCAATACTCGTGAGAAAGATGATTCTGCATGGATAGGAATTGATTGACACTGTGTCCTTAATTGTTGGAAGCCATGGATTGAGATCAATGGTACATCCCTAGTATAGCATGGATTGATAGAGTCTGATCAACGTTGTGCCCTAGTTGGGGACTGTGGTCAAGGGTGTATCTAGATAATCGTATTGTCAAGTTGTTTATCAATTCTTAGAGCATGTTAGTCTTTGCATAATAAGAAGATTAATGGTTGATTAATGATGAGTTGAATAAGGAGAAGATATTATTAGTAGCATTATATCTAATTTGTTGTAACACCCCGTAATTTCAAGATATAAATATTTATTTTTATATGTTAATGTGGCCACCCGAATTTTTAAATGTGACAAATTAGCTATGGGTATTTATGTTTATGGTTATATATCTATGTGTATTAATTTTTTTAGTACAAATTACGATGTGAATATTTTTATAAACTTAAGTGATGGGATAAATTTGTGTAAGTTTAAATTTTAAAGAATTGATGTGTTTATAATTTAGTAGTGTTTACAAGGCCCGTAAATATTCTAAACAATGTATTTAACATAAGAATTAAGTACCTGGGTCATGGGTACCCAATGGGTAACTCATTTTAGTACATTGCAATGCATTTTGGGGTCATATGATGTATTTTTATGAAGGGGTAAAAATAAAAACGGGATTATGTCTTGTTAACCCTATATTAGTTCTCCCAACAATACATTCACCCCTACTATCTCAACCCTAGCCACCAAGGGAAGATAAGAAGAAGAGAAAGAGAAAGAGGGAGAGAAAAGAGAATAAAGAAATAGAGAGGAAGAGAAAGAGAGAGGAAGCAGACGAAGAGGAAGAATGAGAATGATCGTTGAATCATATGCGGTGCATTCGTCGTGGTTAACGTCGATTCATATCTTTGTGGGATTTGACACAACTGGTGAGTTAAATATATATTTGGGTATATATATACACACGTGGGTATATATGTATACGCAATTGAATCAATCATTGCAAGTTAAATGTTTGGATTGATATATAAATTTTAGTATCATATGCGATTTGTTGATTTGGATCCTAGTATTACCCAAATAGATATGGTTATACGTTGATAAACTAATGTTCAGATTCATGAGATTAACCTAGGGAGAAAGAAAAATAAATTAATTAAATAAGTAGGAAAATTCATTTTTATTGGTTTTTCTATGATTGTCGAGTTTTCAAAACATCGTACAGAATCGTTTGTTGGGAATTGTAGCTTTCTGTCCTCTTAAGCCCATGTAAAACGCAATTCTGCACAACTTTTGTCTAATAGCATTTTTCCTAATTCTGCACCGTTTGGGCCGAAAATTTATATTACAGTAGCAGTGAATGTTAACTCCGAATTTCGAATTTATGTTTATGAATATTGTTAGAGATGTTTCTTTGTGCGGAATTAGTATGAGGAATAATTTCAGTCCATGTTGGTGACCCGTGTGTACTGACCCGTGTGATTTTATCACCGGGTGCGTTCTTCGTGGAGCGTAGCCGGGTTCTTATTTTCAGGAATAGTTCTTGTTAGCGGTTGGAGTAAATTTTGTGATTCAGAGATCTACGAGTGGATTTTAATTGTTATTTATTTTGCTTCGTGATCTTGATTTATTTATTTCTTGGCATTGTGGGCCGTGTTGTATTTTATTATTTTAGGGTTATTGGACGATTGTAGTAGCTCTGATTCGAGTTTTGTAAAAATGTGGATTTCTTATTTTGTTATGGCAACAGAATTCTCTTTATTATTGTAAATTGTAGTTTAGAATTTTATCATGGAGATCTCAATGAAAATGATTATTTTTTTTTGTTACTTAAAGTTTGTGAATTATTTTAAAGAGGAACATTTTTCAGCAAAGTTTACTATTTTAAATGTGTGACAAGTTGATTGTTTTTCACTCTCAGATTTTTGGGCAATTAAATACTGGTTGGGATATTATTGAATGGGTATTTGGTTGTTTAAAAAATTGGGGTGTGACAATTTGGTATCAGAGCTTAAGGTTAGCTTAGCGAGTCTAAGTGATTCTCAGATCGTGGTTTATGGGCTTGTCAGAGCTTTAGGTTTGCGAATTTCTTTGGGATTGGGAGTATGTTCTACTACGTGCTTCTTGTTGTTATGTGCTTTGTAATGTGAATAATGTCTTTATATCTTAGTAGTAGTTTGTGAACCGTATTCTCGTACATATTGATTTGCTTCCTTGCTTGGTATTAACTGCATGTTATTTTTGAGACCAAGTATGAGCATATAGAATAATGGTTAAATTTGCATGTTAGTGCATGTATCTTGTATTGGTATATTGGGGTTGTATCGAGGGGAGTTCTATTTTCGTTTATGGAATAGTTATGTGGGTGAATACGATGGACTTGAGAAATTTTGTACGGCAATTGGATGCAAGGATTGGATTTCTGGATTTCTTATGTTATCAACTGGTTTTCTAGCCTTCTCATCTCTATTGATTATTATGGTTTTCTGAAGCGGATTCTATTATTATTGGTATTCTGGGATTTCTTATCTATCAACGGGTATTTTAGATTTCTTATTATGAAGCTGGTATTATCGGCTGATATTCTACTGCTGCATCTATCGTATCTCTCAATATGGAATTTCTATGCCTTATTATTTTTCGGGAGTGTATATTGAGCCAGAGGTTTTCTTACATCTACCACAACTTATTAATTTGGACGGGTATTCTTATTCATAGTGAAAGGTTCTGAATGATCTTGAAGCTATACATTTGAGTTGTAAGTATTGGGTATCCCGAGTAGTAGGAGTTCGGGACATGGTAAGAGGCAAACATGGGCATATTGTTAAATCATTGATTAAATGTGAGCATGCTACATGCAAAGTTTATATTCACAATCTCTGCATCAAACTTTATGTTGTTGATTACCTTTTGACGATTAATTATACGAGAATAAAGTATATATATATGAGGGTTTCCTTGTTTGGATTAGCCGCTCGGCGTACTTGGTCTCGTATGGTTGAGAGTTAAAACGTAATCACAATTTTGTATGAAATTGCGTGCTTAATTTTATTCATAATTGTTTTGTACATATAACGTTGCTTCAAATTTCGGGACGAAATTTCTTTAAGGAGTGTAGCATGTAACACCCCGTAATTTCAAGATATAAATATTTATTTTTATATGTTAATGTGGCCACCCGAATTTTTATATGTGATAAATTAGCTATGGATATTTATTTTTATGGTTATATATCGATGTGAATATTTTTATAAACTTAAGTGATGGGATAAATTTGTGTAAGTTTAAATTTTAAAGAATTGATGTGTTTATAATTTAGTAGTGTTTACAGGGCCCATAAATATTCTAAACAATGTATTTAACATAAGAATTAAGTACCTGGGTCATGGGTACCCAATGGGTAACTCATTTTAGTACTTTGCAATGCATTTTGGGGTCATATGATGTATTTTTATGAAGGGGTAAAAATAAAAACGGGATTATGTCTTGTTAACCCTATATTAGTTCTCCCAACAATACATTCACCCCTACTATCTCAACCCTAGCCACCAAGGGAAGATAAGAAGAAGAGAAAGAGAAAGAGGGAGAGAAAAGAGAATAAAGAAATAGAGAGGAAGAGAAAGAGAGAGGAAGCAGACGAAGAGGAAGAATGAGAATGATCGTTGAATCATATGCGGTGCATTCGTCGTGGTTAACGTCGATTCATATCTTTGTGGGATTTGGCACAACTGGTGAGTTAAATATATATACTTTGGGTATACATATACACACGTGGGTATATATGTATACGCAATTGAATCAATCATTGCAAGTTAAATGTTTGGATTGATATATAAATTTTAGTATCGTATGTGATTTGTTGATTTGGATCCTAGTATTACCCAAATAGATATGGTTATACGTTGATAGACTAATGTTCAGATTCATGAGATTAACCTAGGGAGAAAGAAAAATAAATTAATTAAATAAGTAGGAAAATTCATTTTTATTGGTTTTTCTATGATCGCTGAGTTTTCAAAATATTGTACAGAATCGTTTGTTTGGAATTTTAGCTTTCTGTTTGCGTTGCCCCATGTAAAACGCAATTCTGCACAACTTTTGTCTAATAGCATTTTTCCCAATTCTGCACCGTTTGGGCAGAAAATTTATATCACAGTAGCAGTGAATGTTAACTCCGAATTTCGAATTTGTGTTTATGAATATTGTTAGAGATGTTTCTTTGTGCGGAATTAGTATGAGGAATAATTTCAGTTCATGTTGGTTTTTGGGACTGTTTAATGTAAGGGTATGTTTGGGACTGTTTTAAATAGTATTGTTGAGTGTCGATTTTATATGATATGTGTTAAGAAACCCCAACTTATTCTATGTGTGGTATTAAATAATTATTATGAAAATACTACGCTAGAGACTTGAATAGAATTTTGGTAAAAAAAAAAAAAAGGCCTTATCGTGAATAATTGGATAATGATATTCAATGGAATAAATGATAAATTGCCGAAGTGGTTAATGACGTGATTAAACCCTCATGAATGGGTACTTATGAGAATTAACGTAGATGGTAAGAAACTGGGAAAAGACCTTAGTGTTCACTACTCCTTGTTGTTGTGTTATTATTTTTGGTAGCTCGCGCACTCTTTTGCCAGTGGCTTCGTGATCAAGCTGGCTTAAGACTTGTGGAGTGTACTTTTTGCCAGTGGCTTCGTGATCAAGCTGGCCTAAGCTTTATGCTCGGCTTATATTGTATAGACGTCTTGACATATTGACTAGCCGTCCGTTGTGTATACCTGGTTTGGTTGATACCCCAACCAAACTGGCACCGGAGTGGGTGTTGTTAGTATGTCCGGGCACACATGGGATATATGTGTGGGCTGTACCATAGAGGGTGGCCAAGTGGTGAACCTAGGGAACACAAAGATAATTAAAGGCTAATAAATAATGACAATGGAGTATTTCATAAGACTGATAAGTTTGGAATAATGAATGCGACGTTTAAGCTAGAATGTGGAAATGTTGTTTACTGACTTATTTGCTTGGTTTGTGATAACTATATATTACAGGATGGTGGGTCCACTAACTTTTATGCAGGGCTGACTCACCATAGATACCCGACCGGTAAGTATTCAGTTATGTTTATTCGGGGTTGGAGCCACTGCCACCACATTGAAGGAAACTACCGCTTGTCCTGAAGTGTGAGTGGAACTACTCTCTTGCCCGATAAATTTCTTATTTTGCGGTGTGGTATTCTAAGGGACTGTGCGTTATCCCTAAGACTTCATTATTATGTTATTTATTTAACTCACACCAGTACCGTGTGTACTGACCCGTGTGATTTTATCACCGGGTGCGTTCTTCGTGGAGCGTAGTCGGGTTCTTATTTTCAGGAATAGTTCTTGTTAGCGGTTGGAGTAAATTTTGTGATTCAGAGATCTACGAGTGGATTTTAATTGTTATTTATTTTGCTTCGTGATCTTGATTTATTTATTTCTTGGCATTATGGGCCATGTTGTATTTTATTATTTTGGGGTTATGGGACGATTGTAGTAGCTCTGATTCAAGTTTAGTAAAAATGTGGATTTCTTATTTTGTTATGGCAACATAATTCTCTTTATTATTGTAAATTGTAGTTTAGAATTTTATCATGGAGATCTCAATGAAAATGATTATTTTTTTTGTTACTTAAAGTTTGTGAATTATTTTAAAGAGGAACATTTTTCAGCAAAGTTTACTATTTCAAATGTGTGACAAGTTGATTGTTTTTCACTCTCAGATTTTTGGGCAATTAAATACTGGTTGGGATATTATTGAATGGGTATTTGGTTGTCTAAAAATCGGGGTGTGACATTTGTCATAATTGGTAATAACTTTGTACTATGATACCCTATTAGTATTTTATTTACTTAGCTTTCATTAGCTGATAGCGTTTATGCCCTAGATATCCTATGTTTAGCCTATCCTGTTTATGTCAATGCAGGGGAAGGATTCAACGATCTACCCAGAGGGAGAATATGTATAGGATGGCTATACTGAGAATAGGTACACAAGAGAGGACTACTACATGGGTGGTTACATCTATTTAGGCTGAAGATTAGGATTAGACTATAGTTCTTGATGTTTTATGTTTTGGGATACTAAGTATTTTGTATATGCTGCCTTAAAACCTTAGTTCAATTTATTATTCCTGGCTCTAATGTAATAGCTTTGAAACCTTGTGTTACATACAATGCAAACTTTGATATTTTATTATTATCTTTGCTCTGTTGTTTAGAACTGTGTGGTGCAGACAATCATATGACTTCACCAGTCATGGCCTATGGACCCAAAAAGGAATTTTATTTTCCCAATTTTTGTTGCTCTGGGCGTGATAGGATTTTTGGTATCAGAGGCTAGGTTTTATCATGTATTTGATGCGCTCACTGATTGTCCTACACATTTAAACTTTGAACCTTAAGATTTCCTTCAGTAAGTTTCGATGTTTAGTAGATGTTTTGTAGTTATCTGTACGAGGATCTTTTTTGCTAGTAATGTGATAATTATTGTAGTTTGTGAACTATCTTCTACTATATTCGTATTGTTATCTATGAGTACAATCGATGTCTAATAGATAGATCCCTATATAGGTCCACAGCACGCGGATCACTATGGTTTTCACGATCAGACAGCAAGGCAGACTAGGGTCATTACCCTAGGCTTGGACCCTACAGGCATGTTCGAGGGGTTTATGCAACTTATGGAGCATATCGGCACCAACTACAATAATGCCGCTAACAATGCCAGCGACAACAATGGCAACAACAAAGCACCCCAAAGACAAACAAGTGACAAACTACTGGAACATTTTCGTACTCTACGTCCAGAGAAGTTCAACGGTATAATGGAGCCATAGAAGGCCGAGTAGTGGATCCACGAGATGGAGTTGATCTTTGAGGCGACCGATAGGGAGCGAGACAAGCGACATCTAGATATATTTCAGTTGACTTATGCCACTACTGATTGGTGGGAAGCTGAGAAAACTACCATCGGAGTCGACGCTACTAGGAAAATTCCCTGGGAAACATTCAAGGACAGATTTCTAGAGAAGTATTTCCCAGAGAATGAAAAAGGGATCCGCAGGAAAAGAATTTTATCAATTTGGTTCAAGGGAATTGGACAGTGCAAGAGTATACTACACAATTCAAGCGTCTCTCCCGTTTTGCTCAACATATGGTAGATACGCCTCCAAAGAAGGTTAAGAGATTTTATCAAGGACTCAACCCTTACCTCCGGCATATGACAATCAGCCAACTGGGCCAATCTTTTGAAAGGTTAGTGAGGTTAGCAATAAATTTGGAGAAGGATGCTTACCCAACTTAGAGACCACAGATAAATCGAACATCGCTGCCAAGAGGCCTTCAACTAAGAAATTTCCCAGCCACGCCGCTAGGGAATACACAAGAATGGAGACCCCTGACCAATTTCTAAGGGAACAAGCATATGTGGGATAGAACAAGGAAACCCCAATCTGCCTTTCCCCAACTTCAACAAGTGCAACAGCGAGGACCACCGCCTCAGGGATCGTCTGTTGCCCCATGATAGAGCCCTAAAGGATGTTTCAATTATGGAGTATCCGGGCATATTTCTAAGTACTTCCCAACTCCTAGAGTCAACCACCAGATGAATGTCACACCCCGATTTTTGGACAACCAAATATTCAATCCAGAGCATGTATCTGGATTAATATTCAATTGCCAAAACCCTGAGAATGACACCCCCACACAAGCTAACAAATAATTTATTAAAAAACATATCTAATACTCATTAAATAAGGACATGTGATCTTGTTTTTAAGGAATAACACTTTAATATTAAATATGTATTCCCAAACATCCATTTTATTATAAAATAAATAAAGTTCCATTACAATTATTATTCCCTTTTCAATTAAAAAAAATATCATCTCCATTAATAAAATCTCCATACAGAGTTCAGCGAAAATAAAATAAATAAGCACAAAATCTATACATCCATTGGTCAGAGCAACTACAACGTTCCCAATACCCAATATACAATCCTTATTACAATTATACACATGTGGCCCATACTACCAGAAATAAAATAAAGTAGAATAAAAAAATTAGTACAACTCTAATAATAAACAATACCGCGACAATCTCTTCACCCAAACAGAAGCTCCAAAGAAAATCTCCAAATACTAAACCTGCACACACATTTAACTACGTTTCATATAGAAACTCCCCCGAATGCATAACACACTCGAGTCAGTCATATGACTGGTATGAGTTAAACAAAACAACAAGTCTTAGGGATCCAACTTGAACCCGTAAACTACAAACCACACTACAACACTCTTGGGCCGAGACAGGTAGTTCCACACACATATCTGGACAATAGAGTAGTTTCCATTTATGTGGTGGCAAGTAGTTTCTTGCCTAAAACCCAAAGCTACTACGAATTTCATACTTACCCATCTACTTATGGTAAGCCAAACCTATAAAACGTTAATGGGCCCACTATCCTACAATACAAAAGTTAGTAACCACAAAAATACCACGAAGATGTGCGGAACACGTTTTATTAAAATATCACTAGAATGGAAATCTTAGTCCTAAGCTACATGTTAAAAACAATTGAAGTTAAACTACAGTAATCAAAGAAGTAATTTATTTAAACGTTTGACTCTTTAAGAATTTCGTTTGCAATTTCACACTTATTTTTATAAATGATTCATTATTCAACTTCCTAGGTTCACCACTTGGCCACCCTCCATGGTACACCCATACATATATCCCATGTGTGCCTGGACATACTACCAACATCCACTTTGGTGCCAGTTTGGTTGGGGTATCAACCAAACCAGGTATACAAAATAGAAGGCTGATCAATATGCCTAGACTTCTATAAATTAAGTCGAGCATAAGGCTTAGGCCAACTTGATCACGAAGCCACTGGCAAAAAGGTACACTCAGCAAGTCGAACTACCAAAAACTTAAACCAGCTTGATCATGAAGCCAATGGAAAATGGGCACACTCAGCAAGTTGGGCTACCAAAAACTTAGGCCAGCTTGATCACTAAGCCACTGGCAAATGGGTACACTCAGTAAGTCGAGCTACCAAAAAAAATAACACAACGAGGAGCGGGGAACACAAAGAAACTTGAAACCATTTCTGCATTCTCGGAATCATAAAATTTCATCGGACTCAAAGTCAATGACTATTATCCATTTTTCATAGCTCAACATTATATGAGAATCCATGTATTTCCAAGAAATTTTTCGTTAAGTCATTAACGAATAGAAAATCCACAAAGAAATCATATTCCCCGAATTTCGCATGTTTAACCATAATAAAAACTGCTACTTATGACAATAACATGTATGAACTACAATGTAAAACTAAACAAATATCCTTTTATTTAATAATTCAAAAAAAAGGCTAAATGTTATGCAAGTACAAATTTTAAAGCATATAATTCATGCTTAGCAAAACACGGAAGTATCATATAGACAACCCATAACTAACACATAGCCCGAACCCAAATAAATTCGCAAACCTATAGTTCTGACCAAAGTTTGGAAATCCATACTCCGAGGATCACCTAGACACACTAGGCTAACCTAATGCTCTGATACCAAACTGTCACGACCGAAGTCTCGCTTAGTAAGATATTGTCTGCTTTGGGCCCAAAATCGCATGGATTTGTTCTTGGGTCACTACCCAAAAGGCCTCTTTCTAGGGAGACTTGGAATCACACATATATAGCAAATTACTTTTTGTGGATACCGGCATTTGGGCCCACTTTTCTTTTGATTTTAAAACAATTTTCATATTCAAATTCAAAGAGTCGCCACTTAATTTTTTTTTTAGGAAAATTAAGAAACCATTTTTTAAAAGCAACAGATCTTTTGCAAAACCAAAGATAATCTAGGTCCGGGGATTATGGAATGAAAGGGGAAGGAGCCCGGCGGACTTAAACACCCCCTTTCATCCTATCTCATGATAGGCCTCTACTCATCATCCCTTTTAATCGAATTAATAATCTAAGCATGCCCTCAACTAATACATAGATATAAGTATACATAGCATAAGTATGTCTAAAAGGGTGCAAAATTGCTAACGACAAAATATCATTCATAAGCCACATAATTCAAGTAGCAAGCAAAATGATGTGCAAATAGGGAACTAGAGAACTTACCCGAGATCCAGCCATGAATATAAACGTGCAATGCATGCAACAATATAAATCCTAAGAAAAGGTCTCTATTTACACATAAACATATAAGGCAAGACCAAGTCTAAGGTAGCGCATATGGAGTCAAAAAATCAATAAAATCAACAAATGAAATAAACTAGAGAAGGGATGAGAAGTCGTACCTTCAAAGCGCTACAAAACAAGGGTTAGTCCACATGCTTCATACAATAATATGACATCAAATGACCAATCCTAAATCTTTAGCTTAGATCTATTAAGTAGAGGAAGAATTGATAAAACTGTGAATTCCTTTTGATTAGTTGGAGCCATAGCATCCCTATAGATATACACGTCTCAACTAAGATCCAATGTGATGTATATATAGGGGTGCTATAATCCCGACATGATCATAAGGAATCTATGGTTATGCTCAATTAGGTTCAACTATGTCCAACTTTATCCAAGAACTAGTTCTAATCATAAGCATCAATGTACATGAATGAATGAATTAATATGAACAAGAATGAGATATGAATTTATTCACTAGTTTGGATCACTTAGCCTCTGGATTTAAGCTAAATTATCATTATTCAGAACATAATTTGGGTCCCAAGACATTAGGAAACCATTTAAGTTAAAATCAATGAGACTAGACAAAAACAGTGACTGTTTTTCCTGAATTACAAAGAGCAGACCAGATTTTAAAAGATAGTAAAACCATACTTCCAACGGTTTGATCTTAATGATTTTTGGATATGATATGCCTCTGTGAGTCTAGTTTCTAACCCAAAAAGAAAATCAAGGTTTGAACAGGTAGATCTCTGGGAATGTGGAAAACACTAGACATCACTCAGGAATTTGTAACTCTCTATCCAGAGATCTTGTACGATTTTCTAAAAATAGCAAAAAAAATTGAGAAGCACTTAGATCTTTTTAGGGTATCTTCCTAACACATTGAAATACTTAGAAAAAATTATTTCGGGTCAAGAATGATTGATTAAGGTTCTGATTTATTAATTTTAAAACGGACTTACTGTTCTGAAATTTTGGACAGAGAGTAGCTTGTTTTGAAATCATAAGACCAAACCATCTTAGACATGGAATTTCATCAAAAAAAAAATCACAGAGGTAGTTAAATGGGTTATGAACACCCTCCAATTGGTCTCATCTAATTTCCAATGAACCATGATTTTATAAAAAAAATTGATCACAGTTGGTTTATAGATTCACTACACCTTTGTTATTGATGTTCATATTTCGAATCAAACTTGATCCATGATTCTAGAGAGAACTAGGATCAAGTATGATTTTGATCATTGGAGTAAATAATGAAACATGAAGAGATTCATAGATTTAGCCTTAACGGATTTCCATCATAAATCTCATGGCAAGAGAATCCTAAGGTCTTACTCAATCTTATGAACTCTTGAATTTTCAAGTTCTCTAGATTTCAACAAATGAACTATGAAACCCAAATTTACTCAGATCTCTATGGAATATAGTATGGATTCCATAATATTCCTAGTAGGGAGACCCAAGTCATGAGCTAAGACTTGAACCCAAACAACTATGTATAGATATGACCTTGGCCAATCTTAATCCCCATATAAATCATAGGATCATAAGGGACTAGAGGATCAAACTCAAAGAGATCTAATGAGATATTGAATATCTCATTAGACCCTATGAGAAGAATATAAACAAAAGAAATGAAATCAAAGGTTATTTGAAAATTTCAAGTCAAAACTCTTTTATTCTTAAGAAATCAAAGGTTATGACCTTGACCAATCTTAATCCCCATATAAATCATAGGATCATAAGGGACTAGAGGATCAAACTCAAAGAGATCTAATGAGATATTGAAGATCTCATAGACCCTATGAGAAGAATATAAACAAATGAAATGAAATCAAAGGTTATTTGAAAATTTCAAGTCAAAACTCTTTTATTCTTAAGAAATCAAAGGTTTTTTGAAAATTTCAAGTCAAAACTCTTTATTCTTAAATTCAAAGCTCTATTTAGACCCAAATTAATAAAATGTTATGAGATTCAATCACAAGCTCTAAGTGGTGTGTGATGAAATGGGGTAGGAAGAGAGGTTTTGAAAATGTGTAAAGTTCCTAGAACTATGAACTTGTGATTGAATTTACCTAATTCTACCAAGGATTGAGAGGTTACCTCTATGACCTCAAGTATTTCTTCTATTTCTTGGGAAGCTCTTCCAAAAATCTTCAAGGTATTCTTCAATTTTTTAATTTCTTCAAGAAAACTTTCTTCTTCCTCTCTCCAATTCTCTCTCTATTCTATATATAACACTTGTATCTCTCTCTAAGATTAAGTAAAAAGTTCAAAAGTCAAGCAAAACGTCCCAATAATGGAGATGAAGGTCTGTTTATATAGACCAACATGATAAGGTTAAATGGGTAAATTCAGGTGAAAACCCATGTGCAAAGTTTTCTTCTAGAACGTGTGAGAAAAGCAGTCTGTTACAGTTTGCGACACTCGATGACTGCATGTAGCACTCACTGAATGTCGGGCGGCACTTAGTGAGTGCCAGCGCGGCACTTAGCGAGTGCCGCCGGCTTTCCCGCGTGCCACGGCTAACAGAATTTTGCCCTCTTTTTAATTTTCAACATATATATTAACATAAACTTAATTTATCTAGTAAAGTATATACTAATGTACTTATATTTGCAATGTACTTTATTAAAATGTACCCATATGCATGGTATACATTCCCATATATCCTTTTATTTATCCTTTTTTTTTTCTTTTCTTCTTTTTTCTTTTCTTTTCAAGACTTTTTTTTAAATTCTTTTTTTTACACTTTCTCCTTATATATTTTTAGAACTCTTTCTTTTCTTCTCTCTCTCTCTCTCTCTCTCTCTTATTTTATATATCTTATTATCATTACTATATATATATATATATATTTTTTTAATATATTCTCAGACTGATTTCCTCACATGTTCTTCAACATTCATGTTTTCTTTCAAATACCCAATTTTTCCTTCTTTTATTTTTTTATTTTAAACCTTTACTCGAAGAATCTTTTAAGAATTTGAATTTTTTGTAAGTTCTCCAAATTTCACTGGTCATCATCATCATCGGTCTTAAGAGGTAACCAATCGTCATCATCGGTCTTAAGAGGTAACCAATCCCTGGATTTAACATTTGGTCAAAATTGGGGTGTCTACAGTTTGCTCCCTCTTCGGCAGAGCTTGTAAAGCAACGCGTATCACAAGTGAATGTCGAAGCCTATGTGAAAGACAAGCCTTTGACCAAGCGATCGAATCCAGGTAAAAACAAAAGTGCATTGCAAAAGCATTTTCGAAGAAGGTCGGTGCTGGTCGTGCTCAACGGTGAGTTGCCTACGTATCCTTGGAGGAATCAGACCAGGACGTAGATCAGGTAAGGGATCAAACACACATAATCACAAATAACCATACGGATGAATGCATCTATCCTATCGTGATTCATGTGGTCAAGCAAATTTATGCTCCATGCTCTTAGGTTCAATGACTTAGGACAATGCTACTTCTTATAGTGGCTAAACGTACCTTTTTGTCTTGAAATTCTTCTATGCCAATGACGTCCTATCTGGGGAAAGTTGTGACTGTCATTTTTTTTAGAATACTGATTGACTGAGATGCGCTTTACGTCTTATACTCCGGTGCCGAATCAGGAAGTATGCTAAAAGACTGAGATGCGCTTTTCGTCTTATACTCCGGTGTCTTATGAGGATCATCTGATCGACTAAGATGCGCTTTGCATCTTAGACTCCAGTGCCGAATCAGGAAATGTGCTGAAAGGCTGAGATGCACTTTGCATCTCATACTCCGGTGTCTTTTGAGGATCATCTGATCAACTGAGATGCGCTTTGCGTCTTATACTCCGGTGCCGAATCAGGAAATGAGTTGAAAGACTGAGATGTGCTTTACGTTTTATACTCTGGTGTCTTTTGAGGATCATTTAATCGATTGAGATACGCTTTGCGTCTTATACTTCGGTGTCGAATCATGAAATGTGCTAAAAGACTGCGATGCACTTGGCGTCTTATACTCTGGTATCATTTGAGGATCATCTAATTTACTAAGATGCACTTTGCAACTTATACTCCGGTGTCTTTTAAGGATCATCTGATCGACTGAGATACGCTTTGCGTCTTAGACTCTAATGCCAAATCATGAAATGTGCTGAAAGACTGAGATGCACTTTGCATCTTATACTCCGATGTCTTTTGAGGATCATTTGATCGACTGAGATACGCTTTGCATCTTATACTTTGGTGTCGAATCAGGAAATATTTTGAAAGACTGAGATGCGCTTTGCGTCTAATACTCTGGTGTCTGTTGAGGATCATCTGATCGACTGAGATACGCTTTACATCTTATACTCTGGTGTCGAATAATGAAATGTGCTGAAAGACTGCGATGCGCTTTGTGTCTTATACTCTAGTGTCGTTTGAGGATCATCTGATCGACTGAGATGCACTTTACGACTTATACTCCGTGTCTTTTAAGGATCATCTGATCGACTGAGATGCACTTTGTGTCATACACTCTGGTGCCAAATCAAGAAGTATGCTGAAAGACTGAGATACGCTTTGCGTCTTATACTCCTGTGTCTTATGAGGATAATCTAATCAACTGAGATGCGATTTGGGTCTCAGACTCTGGTGACAAATCAAGAAATGTGCTGAAAGACTGAGATGCGCTTTGCATCTCATACTCTGGTGTCTTTTGAGGATCAACTAATCGACTGAGATGCACTTTGTGTCTTATGCTCGGGTGCCAAATCAGGAAATGTGCTGAAAGACTGAGATGCACTTTGTGTCTTATACTCGGGTGTCTTTTGAGGATCATCTGATCGACTGAGATGCGCTTTGCGTCTTAGACTCCGGTGCCGAATCAGGAAATGTGCCGAAAGACTGAGATGCGCTTTGCATCTTTTACTCCTGTGACTTTTGAGGATCATCTGATCGACTGAGATACGCTTTTGCGTCTTATACTCTGATGCCAAATAAGGAAATGTGCTAAAAGATCGAGATGCACTTTGCGTCTTATACTCCGGTGTCTTTTGAGGATCATCTGATCGACTGATATGGGCTTTGCATCTTATAATTTGGTGCCGAATCAGGAAATATGCCAAAAGACTGAGATGCGCCTTGCGTCTTATACACCGGTGTCTTTTGAGGATTATATGATGGACTGAAAGACTGAGATGCGCTTTGCGTCTTATACTCTAATGTCTTATGATGATCATCTGATCGACTGAGATGTGCCTTACGTCTTATACTCCGGTGCCGAATCAAGAAATGTGCTGAAAGACTGAGATGCGCTTTGTGTCTTATACTCCGGTGTCTTTTGAGGATCATCTGATCGACTAAGATGTGCTTTGCATCTTATACTTCGGTGCCGAATAAGAAAATGTGCTGAAAGACTGAGATGCGCTTTGCATCTTATACTCCGGTGTCTTTTGAGGATCATCTGATCGACTGATATGCGCTTTGCGTCTTATACTCCGGTGCCGAATCAGGAAATGTGCTGAAAGACTAAGATGCGCTTTATGTCTTATACTCCGGTGTCTTTTGAGGATCATCTGATCGACTGAGATGCGCTTTGTGTCTTATACTCTGGTGCTAAATTAGGAAATGTGCTGAAAAATGAGATGCGATTTGCGTCTTATACTCCGGTGTCTTTTGAGGATCATCTGATCAACTCAGATGCGCTTTCCGTCTTATACTCCGGTGTCGAATTAGGAAATGTGCTAAAAAATTGAGACGCGCTTTGCGTCTTATACTCTGGTGTCTTTTGAGGAACATCTGATCGACTGAGATGCGCTTTGCGTCTTATAATCCGGTGCCGAATCAGGAAATGAGCTGAAAGACTGAGATGCGCTTTGCGTCTTATACTCTGGTGTCTTGTCAAGATTTGCAGAAAAGTCATAATTATTCTAGATTTAATGACTCCGAATTTATACAGGCTACGATCAATGTTTTGTGCCTGAGGCTGGGAATTTTGATTGGTGACTTATAGGCTGTGATAGACGACTTATACCAAAATCGAAGATTTTGATCAGTGACTTTTAGGCTGCGATAGAAGACTTATAGCAAGACCGAGGAATTGATCGGTGACTTATAACCTGCAATAGACGATTTATACCAAGACCGAGGATTTGATCGGTGACTTATAGGCTGCGATAGATGACTTATACCAAGACTGATTTGATCGGTGACTTGTAGGCTGCGATAGACGACTTATACCAAGATCGAGGATTTGATCGGTGACGTATAGGCTGCTATAGATGACTTATACTAAGTCCGAGGATTTGATCGGTGACTTATAGGCTACCATACACGACTTATACCAAGATCGAGGATTTGATTGGTGACTTATAGGTTGCGATAGACGACTTACACCAAGACCGAGGATTTTATTGGTGACTTATAGGCTGCGCCATATGACTTATACCAAGACTGAGGATTTGATTGATGACTTATAGGTTGCGATAGATGACTTATGCCAAG
Organism: Hydrangea macrophylla; assembly: GCA_033977485.1. Taxonomy (NCBI): domain Eukaryota; kingdom Viridiplantae; phylum Streptophyta; class Magnoliopsida; order Cornales; family Hydrangeaceae; genus Hydrangea; species Hydrangea macrophylla. Next base: position 44,164,096 of record CM066984.1, on the reverse strand, counting down.
ACCGAGGATTTGATTGGTGACTTATAGGCTGTGATAGACGACTTATACCAAGATCGAGGATTTGATCGGTGACTTATGGACTGTGATAGACGACTTATACCAAGACTGGGGATTTGATTGGTGACTTATAGGCTGTGATAGATGACTTATCCCAAGACTGAGGATTTGATTGGTGACTTATAGGCTACGATAGACGACTGATACCAAGACCGAGGATTTGATCGTAGCTGGTTTAACCCTAAAAGATTTGCCTTGGGGCCATTCAATCTTGGAGAGATATTTATGTGCTTCGTATTTCGTGTTTTTTTTTGACAGATTGCTCGCTATGAACAACAGTTTAGGCAATTCAAGTAAGAAGAGGAAGAAGTTTGAGCCAGATCACACCACTTTTCCACTTTTGGATTCTCCTTTTGACTATGGACAAGTTCAGAGGCTTTCTGGTACATCCGATGATTAGCTTGTATGGTTTAGAGCTTGATCTGCTGAAGATATTTACCTGATTTTGTTCTTTCTAGGAGTATTACTCTATCGCTATTCAATTTTCTTGGAGGAGTGGGGTCTGACTTCCTGACCTCCATGCTATTACCCTTCTTTTGAAATTTCCAATTCTTGTTGATCCCTCTGAGGAATGTATCTTTCGGATTCCAAGAAGGTGGACTCAAAACTGACCAGAGACACGTATTTCGTGACTAATTATGGTTTCTTTTATTCGCGCTTTTCTGATTAATTTTAAAAAATTATCATCCCATAGTTTTTTCTTTTTCTTTTTTTTTCATCTTTCTTCTTTTTTTTTATTGCATCTTCCTTTACGATTGACTTCATGATAATGAAGAAATCTTCTTTTCATGTTTCTTTCCATCTTAAATCAATTTCTGATTTATGGATGAAAACCATCAGCTCTTATCCTTAAGAAACTTCAGGATGTCCACACTTGATCCTTATTCGGAAAGCCAGTGAACCTAGAGATATCTTATTTGGAAAACGACAGTTTGCCCCTAATTTGATTGGGGGTTTGGGAATGCTAGGCAAACAAAGTTTGCCCCTGGTTTGAGGGAGGTGACGTGACTTCTGGGCAAATGATAATTTTCCCCAGGCTTTCAAGGTAATTTTATGAACCGGTTGGGTTTCTTCTTTGGGCCGAGGGCCTTGGGAGACCCGCCTACTTATCCCCGAATGGGCATCAAGTCCTATAGTAGTTCGGTCGGAGCCTGAAAGAAGTACAAGGATTGATTGTATGAGTGCGATTGTGACCGAACCTTGTAGGTTGCCTACGTATCCCCGAATGGGAATCAGGTCAAAACGTAGTTCATTAACTCTAGAGGTCTTGAAAGAATAAGGCTTTAAGAATTTGTGGGCTTTTCGAGCCATGTGGCCACTTTGGTCCAGTGAGTGCATGTCACTTGTGGTAACCCTTGTATAGCATGATGAACTTCTCTCCTTTTTTTATTTTTTATTTTTTTAATTTTTTATTACGACAGTTGATTCTTTTTCGTTTTCACTAGCCAGTCAATCCTTATCATTCTCAAAGCGCATTGTGCTTTTAATCATACTCTATCATCAACTCTCCAAATCTCTCTGTTATTTGTTTTGTTTTTTTTTTTTTACAATTCTTGTACTCATGATGTACTTGAAGTGCTCAAGAATCTTGAATCTTATTTATTCTTTCCTTTCCCTTTCCTTTCTCTTCTCTGTCTCACACTCTACTATTCATGATTTTAATTGGCTAGGATTCGGATTTTGAAACCAACACGCATCTTTCTTCTTCTCTTTTTTTTTTTTTTTTGCCTAGGCACCTTTTTGGGTTTTCATCCTAGCGTGTTTTCTTTCTCTTTCTTTTTCTCTTTTCATCATCAATTTTTTTTTTGAATAAAAAGTTTATTTAAAACATCTGGCTACCGCTCAGGGACCAAGTTTATGACTTTAGACTGTGAGCTCATCTTTTAGACTTGGTATAAGGGGTGTTGTTGGATAAGCTTTGAATTATTCTTGGCATATGATTGTAGGACCATGCGAAACATCCTTATATTCTTTTAGTAATGAGATCAAGTTTATGCTTTTATCTTTATTGAGTGAAATATGGAAAGAATCACTTTGAGAATCCTCTTCATTTCCTAAGTCAATTGTCAAGGTGTCCTCAATGATTTTGCATGCAGGTTCATTTCCTTTTCCACAGTTAATATAATTATTAAGCTCAATCAAGTAAGCAGAATCAGTCATTTTCACTGATTAGCATAAATTTAAAGAGTTTGGCTCATACTGGCCATTACAGACTTCCGGGGTAGGGGAATCCTAACACTAGACTCGAGGACCTATTGGCAAATCCCTTGGTTCTATCTCTCCTCCATTTTCCGACTTCTCCTTCCTTGCTTTATCTCCCTTTATTTCTTCCTTCAGTATTTCTCTCATCTGGTTTTTCCCAATCTTCACTTCCATGATCTTCTTTGGACTGCTCTCCTCGATCTTACTGCCTTCTTCATTAAAGAGATTACTCATGGCCAGGCCATCCAGTGCACAAATCCAATCTTGGACAGACATAGGTTCCGTGGGCGCTTGTAGGCATGGATCTTCATAGTCAGCAAATTCATGTAAGAAAGAGATCTCAAACCCTTACTTCAAGTATTTATCTTTGCAGTCCACCCATGGCTCTGGGAAGCCACAGTAGGGGAAATCTCCACCTTTCTTGATGAAATGCTTATGTAAAGCTTGACCTTCTTCTCTATTTTTTCCAAGATCATTCTTTTTTCCTTCTTTCAAATCATTTCAATCTAACCCATGTAGCTCAGCATGATTGACCACTTCTTCAGCATTTTTCTCTTCTTCTCCTTCAGACCACAGACCGTCTGTATCACTGTACACCTCCTCCTCCCAAATGGAGTTATCAGTAGGATTGTTTGGATCCCACCAATTGATTTGGAGGATTTCATTCTCCATATTTTCTTCAAATGCTTTTTCCCCTTCTCCTCCTATCAGCCAATCCTCTTCCTCGACTGCTATAAGGTATATCCTCTGATCTTCTAGGAAATCATAAGTTATGTAGCTTGTCCTACTCGCACAATCAATACGGATCGGTCGAAGGCTTCCTTCTCAGCATCCAAGAAGTTGATGTTCCCTGGTGGTGGTACAGCATGATGGTTAGGGAGCGGGTTCCGATTCACATGCAGCCGATCTGCAGGTGGAGGGGAAATGGTCTTGTTATCAATCAGGTTTTGTACCTCATGCCATAGCCTCATGCATCGATCAGTTGTATGGCCATGAGCCTGGTGAAATTCACAGTAGAGGTTTGCATTGAAGCCTGGTGGGAGGGGATCAGGCATTAGCCTTGGGTCTAGCAGCTTTAGATATCCTTTTTCCATTAATCGCTTGAGATTGGTGGTCAATGAGATCCCTAAATCAGTGAATTGATGAGGTAGTCCCCCCAATCTCGGTCTTGATGCACCTTCCTTGCTCAGAACATTGACATCAGTCGCTACCTGGTTTCCCGTGTTCCCTCCATAAAACGGTCTTCTAGATCAGTTCCCTTGGGAATCCTCCTATCTAATCCTTCCATCCTTGATTGCATCCTCGATCCTGGTTCCAATTTCAAATAATTCTACAAAGGTATGAATACACTGGTACATGAGTTTCTCCTAACAGATGCTCTGGAGGTTTTTTATTACAATCCAGATATGTTCCTTCTCTGGTGGCCGTTGGGTCATTTTTGCAGCCTTCCCCCTCCATCGCGTCAAGAATTCAGCAAACGACTCTCTATTCTCTTGCATAGTCGTCTCTAGATCTCTCACAGTTACATAAAGCTCTTGATTGTATTCATACTGGGTGACAAAAGCCTTCACCACTTCTTCCTATATGCGACTCTTGCTCGGCTCTAATGTGAATACCAGGATAAAGCTGCCCCATTCAAAGTTTGCTGGAACAGCATGGCCATCATAGCAGGACTCAGACCACTTGGCTGAAAGGCCCTGATGCACATCGTCACGTGGTTTCTAGGGTTTCCAGAACCATCAAACTTATCTATCTCTGGTATCTTGAAACCAACTGGTAGTTTTTCCCTAGTCCCCTCAAATAAACCTTCTAGCTCTAGCAGATAGCTGTCAACCCCGTTGGATTTGCGGACACCTTCTGTAGCTTTTCCACCTTCTACATCATCTCGATACGCTCTTTCTCATCTTTTTCCATCTTTTCCCTTTCTGCCCTTGGTGTGTCAGCTCTAGGTTCTTCTGGATCCTCAAACCAATCATCTTCCACAACCCGAAATGGAGGAGGGTCGATTATCGGTGGATCAATTACTGGCCTTAGGCGGGTCAGTGTTTCCAACATGGCCATCATTTGATCCATTCTTTCTTTTAATTGTGCTATTTCTGCAGCATGTTGTTCCTGGTCCATTTCTCTTTCTGTCTCTGGCACACTTCGTACTAATCTTGCACTCGAATCCTTGACCCAAACTATCCTGGCGTTCAATGATATCTTGCCTACAACCATTTTTATTTTTAATCAATTTTCAAACAACTTTATTTATTTATTGAAAAATGCTTGGTGAAATTCTTATGAATAGCTCATATGTCACACGGATGAGATGCATGTATGTGTGTGCCTATTCTATATGCCAAAGAAAAGAAGATCCTAGTACTAACATATAAACACATAAGCACATAAAATCCTCATCCATGTCAAGTACGTTGATTTCTTCTTTCATTGCGATCCTTATTACCCTTTTGAAGGTTGGATATTTTTCAAAAATTTTGAATTTCTCTTAAAAAGTATCTCTTGGGTGATGTGATCCTTTTGAAAACAATTCTTGATTTTTTTTTTGAAAATGAGGATGTTAAACGCTCAACAAAGATGATTGGATTAAAATTTTGCTTTGAAATTCATTTTAGAAGCATTTCTCCCATAAACGATTCCTGAGTTTTTTTTTTTTTGGATTTTTCCTCTAGAAGTGAGGACGTGAAAATATTTATCAATAAAAGATGATTGGGTTTTACTTGATTAAAGAAAATGAATCTTGGACTTTTCCTTTGAAAGGGTGATTTTTCAAAACAATTTTTTTGGATGAAAGATGATGATTCATCGAAAATATGTCATAAACAATGACCTTTGGATTCTTGGGTAGGAGTATCACATGATTAGATAATCATCGCACTTTTCATAAATTCAGATGCATACAAGGTCAATGATGCTTAACTAACAAAATATAAGAAGTGTAATCTTTTAATCGAGATTCGGCATCTTCTCAAATGTCATGAGACATGAAGAGGAATTGCTCAAAAGTGATTAAAAAGTTATACATTCTATATTAAGCAAGCATCGTCATCATCTCAAATAATCCCTTCCTGGCATACAAACTCCCTAGCATATAATCTTAATCAAGAATTGATTTCCTATTTTTGAAAGGTTCTATAGAAGCTATCATGCAAAGGCCAATTTTGGTCAAATAACGGACCCTTGACACACACCCGATAAGATGCTTCATATACCAACATAAGGTACAAGATCAAGGGTGATCACACGATCCCATGATGGCTTGACCGACCGGGTTGCCCTGAGCCTCCAAGGTGATAGTTCCATGCAATCGACTGGCTGGACATGCAAGTGCAATGCAACTGGCACACAAAATTTAATTTATTCGATTAAAAGGATGCTTTCAAGTCTAATCCTCGAGTGAACCCAAAATCAGAAATTCTGGTCTGCGAAACCAGAGATTCTGGGTTTGATCCCAAGCAGAGTCGCCAGATTGTGGATACCGGCATTTGGGCCCACTTTTCTTTTGATTTTAAAACAATTTCGTATTCAAATTCAAAGAGTCCCCACTTAATTTTTTTTAGGAAAATTAAGAAACCATTTTTTTAAAGCAACCGATCTTTTGCGAAACCAAAGATAATCTGGGTCCGGGGATTATGGAATGAAAGGGGAAGGAGCCCGGCGGACTAAAACACCCCCTTTCATCCTATCTCGTGATAGGCCTCTACTCATCATCCTTTTTAATCGAATTAATAATCTAAGCATGCCCTCAACTAATACATAGATATAAGTATACATAGCATAAGCATGTCTAAAAGGGTGCAAAATTGCTAATGACAAAATATCATTCATAAGCCACGTAATTCAAGTAGCAAGCAAAATGATGTGCAAATAGGGAACTAGAGAACTTACCCGGGATCCAGCCACAAATATAAACGTGCAATGCATGCAAGAATATAAATCCTAAGAAAAGGTCTCTATTTACACATAAACTTATAAGGCAAGACCAAGTCTAAGGTAGCGCATATGGAGTCAAAAAATCAATAAAATCAACAAATAAAATAAACTAGAGAAGAGATGAGGAGTCATACCTTCAAAGCGCTACAAAACAAGGGTTAGTCCACATGCTTTATACAATAATATGACATCAAATAACCAATCCTAAATCTCTAGCTTAGATCTATCAAGTAGAGGAAGAATTGATAAAATTGTGAATTCCTTTTGATTAGTTGGAGCCATTGCATCTCTATAGATATACAAGTCTCAACTAAGAGCCAATGTGATGTCCATATTGGGGTGCTATAATCCCAACATGATCATAAGAAATCCATGGTTATGCTCAATTAGGTTCAACTAAGTCCAACTTTATCCAAAACTAGTTCTAATCATAAGTATCAATGTACATGAATGAATGAATAAATATGAATAAGAATGAGATATGAATTTATTCACTAGTTTGGATCACTTAGCCTCTAGATTTAAGCTAAATTATCATTATTCAAAACATAATTTGGGTCCCAAGACATTAGGAAACCATTTAAGTTAAAATCAATGAGACTAGATAAAAACAGTGACTGTTTTTCCTTAATTACAGAGAGCAGACCAGATATTAAAAGATAGAAAAACCATACTTCCAACGGTTGGATCTTAATGAATTTTGGATATGACATGCCTTTGTGAGTCTAGTTTCTAACCAAAAATGAAAATAAAGGTTTGAACGGATAGATCTCAGGAAATGGGGAAAATACTAGACATCACTCAGGAATCTGCAACTCTCTGTCCAGAGATCTTGTACGATTTTCTAAAAATAGCAAAAAAAAAATGAGAAGCACTTAGATCTTTTTAGGGTATCTTTCTAACACATTGAAATACTTAGAAAAAACTATTTTGGGTCAAGAAAGATTGATTAAGGTTCTGATTTATTAATTTTAAAATGGACTTACTGTTCTGAAAGTTTGGACAGAGAGTTGCATGTTTTGAATCATAAGACCAAACCATCTTAGACATGGAATTTCATCAAAACAAAAATCACAGAGGTACTTAAATGGGCTATGAACACCCTCCAATTGGTCTCATAAAATTTACAATGAACCATGATTTTATAAAAATCTTTGATCACAGTTGGTTTATGGATTCACTACACCTTTGTTAAATTGATGTTCATATTTCGAATCAAACTTGATCCATGATTCTAGAGAGAACTAGGATCAAGTATGATTCTGATCATTACAATAAATAATGAAATATGAAGAGATTCATAGATTTAGCCTTAATGGATTTCCATCATAGATCTCATAGCAAGAGAATCCTAAGGTCTTACTCAATCTTATGAACTCTTGAATTTTCAAGTTCTCTAGATTTCAACAAACAAACTATGAAAACTTGCATCTAAATTCTCTCTCAAACATATGATCCTTGAGGAAATTAGAACTATGATAGACTAATCTCCTCTCAAATTAACGGTCCTTGTAGACTCAAGGAGACCCAAATTTACTCAAATCTCTATGGAATATAGTATGGATTTCATAAGATTCCTAGTAGGGAGACCCAAGTCATGAGCTTAGACTTGAACCCAAACAACTATGTGTATGTATGACCTTGACCAATCTTAATCCCCATATAAATCATAGGATCATGCTCAAAGAGATCTAATGAGATATTGTAGATCTCATAGATCATATGAGAAGAATATAAACAAAAGAAATGAAATCAAAGGTTATTTAAAAATTTCAAGTCAAAACTCTTTTATTCTTAAGAAATCAAAGGTTATTTGAAAATTTCAAGTCAAAACTCTTTTATTCTTAAATCCAAAGCTCTATTTAGACCCAAATTTTAATGAAATGTTATGAGATTCAATCACAAGCTCTAAGTGGTGTGTGATGAAATGGGGTAGAAAGAGAGGTTTTGAAAATGTGTAAAATTCCTAGAACTATGAACTTGTGATCGAATTTACCTAATTCTACCAAGGATTGAGAGGTTACCTCTATGACCTCAAGGATTTCTTCTATTTCTTGGGAATCTCTTCTAAAAATCTTCAAGTTCTTCTTCAATTCTTCAATTTCTTCAAGAAAACTTTCTTCTTCCTCTCTCCAATTCTCTCTCTATTGTATATATAACACTTGTATCTCTCTCTAAGATTAAGTGAAAAGTTCAAAAGTCAAGTAAAAAGTCCCAATAATGGAGATGAAGGTCTATTTATATAAACCAACATGGTAAGGTTAAATGGGTAAATTCGAGTGAAAACCCATGGGCAAAGTTTTCTTCCAGAACATGAGCGAAAAGCAGTCTGTTACAGTTCGCGACACTCGATGACTTCCTGCGGCACTCGCTGAATGCTGAGCGGCACTCACTAAATGCCGGGCGGCACTCAGTGAGTACCGGCGCGGCACTCAGCGAGTGCCACCGGCTTTCCCGCATGCCGCGGCTAACAGAATTTTGTCCTCTTTTTAATTTTCAACATATATATTAACATAAACTTAATTTATCTAGTAAAGTACATACTAATATACTTATATTTCCAATGTACTTTATTAAAATGTACCCATATGCATGGTATACATTCCCATATATCCTTTTATTTCTCCTTTTTTTTCTTTTCTTTTCAAGACTTTTTTCTTTATTTCTTTTTTTTTTCACTTTCTCCTTACATGTTTTTAGAACTCTTTCTTTTCTTCTCTCTCTCTCTCTCTCTTTTATTTTATTTATCTTATTATCATTACTATATATATATATATTTTTTTTTTTGAATTTATTCTCAGACTGATTTCCTTATACGTTCTTCAACGTTCGTGTTTTCTTTCAAATACCCAATTTCTCCTTTTTTATTTTTTGATTTTGAAACTTTACTTGAAGAATCTTTGAAGAGTTTGAATTTTCTGTAAGTTCTCCAAATTTCACTGATCATCGTCATCATCGGTCTTAAGAGGTAACCAATCCCTGGATTTGATGTTTGGTCAAAATCGGGGTGTCTACAATTTGCTCCTCTTCGGCAGAGCTTGTAAAGCAACGCGTATCACAAGTGAATGTCGAAGCCTGTGTGAAAGACAAGCCTTTAACCAAGCGATCGAATCCAGGTAAAAGCAAAAGTGCTTTGCAAAAGCATTTACAAAGAAGGTCGGTGTTGATCGTGCTCAACGGTGAGTTGCCTACGTATCCTTGGAGGAATCAGACCAGGACGTAGTTCTGGTAAGGGATCAAACACATGTAATCACAAATAAGCATACGAATGAATGCATCTATCCTATCGTGATGCACATGCTCAAGAAAATTTATGTTCCATGTTCTCAGGTTCAATGAGTTAAGACAAAGCTACTCCTTATAGTGGCAAAACATACCTTTTTGTCTTGAAATTCTTCTATGCCGATGACGTCCTATCTGGGGAAAGTCGCGACTGTCATTTTTTATGAGAATACTAATTGACTGAGATGCGCTTTGTGTCTTATACTCCGGTGGCGAATCAGGAAGTATGCTGAAAGACTAAGATGCGCTTTGCGTCTTATACTCCGGTATCTTATGAGGATCATCTGATCGATTGAGATGCGCTTTGCGTCTTAGACTCCGATACCGAATCAGAAAATGTACTGAAAGACTGAGATGCGCTTTGTGTGTTATACTCTGGGGTCTTTTTAGGATCATCTGATCGACTGAGATGCACTTTGCATCTTATACTCTAGTGCCAAATTAAGAAATGTGCGGAAAGACTGAAATGCGATTTGCGTCTTATACTCTGGTGTCTTTTGAGGATCATCTGATCAACTAAGATGTGCTTTATATCTTATAATCTGGTGCCGAATCAAAAAATGTACTGTAAGACTGAGATGCGCTTTGCGTCTTATACTCCAGTGTCTTTTGAGGATCATCTGATCGACTGAGATGCGCTTTGCGACTTATACTCCGGTGCCGAACCAGGAAATGTGCTGAAAGACTAAGATTTGCTTTGCGTCTTATACTCCAGTATCTTTTAAGGATCATCTGATCGACTGAGATGTGCTTTGAGTCTTATACTCCGGTGCAGAATCAGGAAATGTGCTAAAAGACTGAGATGCGCTTTGCGTCTTATACTTCGGTGTCTTTTGAGTATCATCTGATCGACTGAGATGCGCTTTGCATCTGATACTTCGGTGCCGAATCAGGAAATATGTTGACAGACTGAGATTGCATCTTATACTCTGGTGTCTTTTGAGGATCATCTGATCAACTAAGATGCTCTTTGCGTCTTATACTCCAGTGCCGAATCAGGAAATGTGCTGAAAGACTGAGATGCGCTTTGCGTCTTATACTCCGGTGTCTTTTAAGGAGCATCTGATCGACTGAGATACGTTTTGCGTCTTATACTCCGGTGCCTAATCAGGAAATGTGCTGAAAGATTGAGATGCGCTTTGCGTCTTATACTCCGGTGTCTTTTGAGGATCATCTGATCGACTGAGATGCGTTTTGCATCTCATACTCCGGTGTCGAATCAGGAAATGTGCTGAAAGATAGAGATGCACTTTGCGTCTTATACTCTGCTATCTTTTGAGGATCATCTGATCGACTAAGATGCGTTTTGCGTCTTATACTCCGGTGCCGAATCAGGAAATGTGCTGAAAGACTGAGATACACTTTGCGTCTTATACTCCGGTGTCTTTTGAGGATCATCTGATCGACTGAGATGCGCTTTACGTCTTATACACCGATGCCGAATTAGGAAATGTGCTGAAAGACTGAGATGCGCTTTGCGTCTTATACTCCAGTGTATTCTCAAGAATTGCAAAAAAGTCAAAATTATTCCAGATTTAATGACTCTGAATTTATACAGGCTGCGATCGATGTTTTATGCTTGAGGCTGGGAATTTTGATTGGTGACTTATAGGCTGCGATAGACGACTTATACCAAGATCGAAGATTTTGATTAGTGACTCATAGGCTGCGATAGACGACTTATACCAAGATTGAGGACTTGATTGGTGACTTATAGGCTGCGATAGACGACTTATACCAAGATCGAGGATTTGTTCGGTGACTTATAGGCTGTGATAGATGACTTATACCAAGACTAAGGATTTGATCAGTGACTTATAGGCTACGATAGATGACTTATACCAAGACCGAGGAATTGATCGGTGACTTATAAGCTGCGATAGACAACTTATACCAAAACCGAGGATTTGATCGATGACTTATAGGCTACGATAGACGACTTATACCAAGATCGAGGATTTGATTGGTGACTTATAGGTTGCGATAGATGACTTATACCAAGACCAAGGATTTGATCGGTGACTTATAGGCTACGATAGACGACTTATACCAAGACTGAGGATTTGATCGGTGACTTATAGACTGCGATAGATGACTTTTACCTAGACCGAGGATTTGATTGGTGACTTATAGGCTATGATAGATGATTTATACCAAGACCGAGGATTTGATCGGAGCTAGTTTAACCCTAAAGGAGAGATGTTTATGTGCTTCTTATTTCAATTTTTTTTTTGATAGACTGCTCGCTATGAATTGAGTTCAGTAAATTCGAGTAAGAAGAGGAAGAAGTATGAGCCAGATCACACCACTTTTCCACTCTCGGATTCTCCTTTTGACTATGGACAAGTTCAGAGGCTTTTCGGTACATCCGATGATTAGCTTGTATGGTTAAGAGCTTGATCTGCTGAGGATATTTATCTGATTTTGTTCTTTCTGAGAATATTACTCAATCGCTATTCGATTTTCTTGGCGGAGTGGGATCAGACTTCCTGACCTCCATGCTATTACCCTTCTTTTGAAATTTCCAATTCTTGTTGATCCCTCTGAGGAATGTATATTTTGGATTCCAAGAAGGTAGACTCAAAACTGACCAGAGACACACATATTTTGTGACTAATTCTGCTTTCTTTTATTTGTGCTTTTCTGATTAATTTTAGAAAATTATCATCCCATAGTTTTTTCTTTTTCTTTTTCATCTTTCTCCTACTTGTTTTTTCATTGCATCTTCCTTTACGATTGACTTCATGATAATGAAGAAATCTTCTTTTCATGTTTCTTTCCATCTTAAATCAATTTTAGATTTATGCATGAAAACCATCAGCTCTTATCCTTAAGAATCTTCAGGATGTCCACACTTGATCCTTATTCGGAAAGCCAGTGAACCCAGAGATATCTTATTTGGCAAATGACAGTTTGCCCCTAGTTTGATAGGGGGCTTGGGAATGCTAGGCAAACAAAGTTTGCCCCTGGTTTGAGAGAGGTGACGTGGCTTCTGGGCAAATGATAATTTGCCCCAGGCTTTCAAGGTAATTTTATGAATCGGTTGGGTTTCTTCTTCGGACCGAGGGCCTTGGGAGACCCACCTACTTATCCTCGAATGGGCATCAGGCCAGGTCCTATAGTAGTTCGGTCGGGGCTTGAAAGAAGTACAAGGATTGATTGTATGAGTGCGATTGTCACCAAACGTTGTAAGCTGCCTACGTATCCCCGAATGGGAATCAGGTCAAAACGTAGTTCATCAACTCTAGAGGTCTTGAAAGAATAAGGCTTTAAGAATTTGTGGGCTTTACGAGCCATGTTGCCATTTTGATCCAATGAGTGCGTGTCACTTGTGGTAAACTTTGTATAGCATGATGAACTTCTCTCCTTTTTTTATTTTTTTATTTTTTTTATGACTGTTGATTCTTTTCCGTTTTCACTGGCCAGTCAATCCTTATCATCCTCATAGCGCATTGTGCTTTTAATCATACTCTATCATCAACTCTCCAAATCTCTCTGTGTTTTGTTTTTTTTTTTTTTTTGACAATTCTTGTACTCATGATGTACTTGAAGTGCTCAAGAATCTTTAATCTTATTTATTCTTTCCTTTCCTTTTCCTTTCTCTTCTCTGCCTCACACTCTACTATTCATGATTTTGATTGGATAGGATTCGGATTTTGAAACCAACACGCATCTTTCTTCTTCTCTCTTTTTTTTTTTTTTTTTGCCTAGGCGCCCTTTCGGGTTTTCATCCTAGCGAGTTCTATTTCTCTTTCTTTTTCTCTTTTCATCATCAAATTTTTTTTTTGAATAAAAAGTTTATTTAAAACATCAGGCTATCGCTCAGGGACCAAGTTTATGGCTCTAGACTGTGAGCTCATCTTTTAGGCTTGGTATAAGTGGTGATGTTGGATAAGCTTTGAATTATTCTTGGCATATGATTATAGGACCATGTGAAACATCCTTATATTCTTTTAGTAATGAGATCAAGTTTATGCTTTTATCTTTATTGAGTGAAATATGGAAAGAATCACTTTGAGAATCTTCTACATTTCCTAAGTCAATTGTCAAGGTTTCCTCAATGATTTTGCATGCTGGTTCATTTCCTTTTCCACAGTTATTGTAATTATTAAGCGCAATCAAGTAAGCAGAATCAGTCATTTTCATTGATTAGCATAAATTTAAAGAGTTTTGCTCATACTGGCCATTACAGACTTCCGGGGTAGGGGAATCCTATCACTAGACTCGAGGACCTATTGGCGAATCCCCTGGTTCTGTCTCTCCTCCATTTTCCAGCTTCTCCTTCCTTGATTTATCTCCCTTTATTTCTTCGTTCATTATTTATCTCATCTGATCTTTCCCAATCTTCACTTCCATGATCTTCTTTGGACCGCTCTCCTCGGTCTTACTGCCTTCTTCATTAAAAAGATTCCTCATGGCCAGGTCATCCAATGCACAAATCCAATCTTGGACAGACATAGGTTTCGTGGGCGCTTGTAGGTATGGATCTTTGATTCGAGGTGAAAAGTGCATATTCATAGCGTATTACATGGTCCTTTATGCATATTTTTATCCCCAAAGTCCCTACATTTAGGTGCATTCTAATAACAACGTTCTTTTTATTGTGTTAATGCTAAAATATATGTTTTTGCATTGTTTTATAGGTATTAGGAAGTAAATCAATGAAGTGGAGCAAAAGAAAAGTGATTCTGGTGAATTGAACAACAGAAGCAGCTGGGAAAATGCCATTTTTGACAATGAATACTTCAGATTTTGAAGCTTTTCCCAGAGATATAAAATGTAGATCTTTGAGTTATGGTCGCGTGGCCGCAAACGGGAGGTCAATCCAAGGTCCGAGTGAAAAGTTATGGCCATTCTCCCATCAGTGCGCAGAGTTGTCAAAATCAGAGAAGTTCAAGCGATTGAGGAGAGTTCAATCGATCGAACCTCCGATCGATCGAACTAAGCTCGATCGATCAAACTTTATATTCACCCAAAAGTTGTGTAAACTCTGCAGGAACCCTATATATAAGTCGTTTTGACGCCAGACGAAGAGAGGACGCTCCAGAACGCGAAAAACAACAGTTTAGGGTAGTTTTAGGGTTAGATTAGGAGTAGATTAGGTTAGATTCATCTTTTTCTTCCTCGTTTTCATTAATATATTGATGATTATTGAAGATTCAAGTGGACTTCATGATTATTACAAGTTAATTTCAGATTATTTCCAGGTTTTTCTATTCCTTTATCGCATTTGATTGTTTATTGGTATAGTTGTTATGATTGTTTGGTTTTACTGTTTCTGTATTAGTTTTATTATGTTTCCGTAGTTTAGACGTTTGGAATATGTGATGAAACATTGATTCCAAACCTCTGCCATGCATTCATTAGAAACCTTGGGCTTGATAGATCGAAGGGATTTCGATCGATCGAACCAGAGCCATAGTCAAGCGATCGAAGGCATTTCGATCGATTGAAGGATGCTGATGTCCGATCGATCGAGAGCGCTTCGATTGATCGAACTTGTTGATTCCTGAGATATTCTTTTAAGTATTCCATGACTTTTTGTTTTAGAAATCTATCATCAAATTGTCCCTATAAGCTCAGTTTGTCACAACAGTTTTTAGAACTTAAAGCCTTAAGGCCTTTTCTTCAATGACGTTTGAAAACCACTTTGAATGCTAGCACCGTTTAGAGTGCAAGTAATTACCATTGTTTTAAACCGTCTTCCCAGTATTTTAAATCAACTGTGATGATGTAGTCCCGGTCATGAAAGGGCTATTGATTCTTTAACTTTAGAAAAATACGGAATGCTGAAAAGGAATGAACTCCATAGAACGTTAACGAATGTGCATGGTAGATGGTTAGGATCAATGTGGATTCACGTATTTCCAACACCTTTAGTTTATCTGTTTAATTAGTTATGTTTCTATAAGTTTTGGTTTATTATTTAGTTTAATTTAGTTAAGTAGGATTCATTAGAACCTCCACCCGTATATTCATCTTTTTCATTTTCTTTAGGTTATAACTTAGTAGACATTCTCCCTATTCCTTCCCTGTGGGATCGACCTGGACTTCCAGTACTATATTACTTGCACGATCACCTACACCTAGGTGTTGCACAAGAGCGCACAACTTTTTAGTCGTGTCAAGTTTTTGGCGCCGTTGCCGGGGAAGGCAACTAGGTTAGGATTTTACTAAGTTATTTCCAAGTTATTTTTTTTTTACTTTGCAAAAAAATTAAAAATTAAAAAAAAAAAAAAAAAAAAAAAACTTTGGACTTTTTCTCTTACAAATAAATAAATAAAAATTTTATTGTTTAAATTTTTTTGGATAAACATGTCTTATCCATATTGCCCTCCATACAACATAAGCACCAATAATAGGTACACACTTGAAAATCAAAATAGTTATTCCCCAAGTTGGCAAGCACCCACATATGACGCGCATTATCAATCCGAGTGCTACCAACTACCACAATGGGAAAACAATAGTGGTAGTCCCCCGTATTATCAAACATATCAAGAACCTCCATATGGAGAGTTCCATCAACTGCAATGGGGATATAACCAAGATAATAGTGTAGGATATAATAGTAGTTCTCACGATTACCAAATGCACCAAGACTTTCCCTTTGGCAAGTCTTGTCCACAAACACATTGGGATGGGAATTACTACCAACAACAATGGGGCGAAACTTCATATAGTAATAATGAGGAGAATAACCAAGTTGAGGATAATGGTATGTTAAAATTACTACTTAGTGAAATGAAAAGGCTAGATAGTGCACTTGATAAAGTAGAAACTAGATATCAACAAGCATATGTTATCCAACCTTTAGATAACTATACCAGTCCTTCAACACTACAACCTAAATTTCAAGACACTAACAATGGAATGGAATTAGAGGACAATGACAGGTTTATACCGAATAAGGTTAACAACTCATTCGAGAAAGTGACAACCCAACAAGAATTCAAAAACCAAACTGTTGAGCATGAAGTTGTAGAACCATCTTCTCCTCAATATGCAACCCCAGACACCAACTCCTTCACTGCCTTGATAAAGTTTCACAATCTCTTTGTCCAGGGCACCTCTATAGATGACATATATAGTGAGGAGAGCTACAAGGATGAGAATGAGGTTATAAAAAATGATGAGAGTTTAGGTGATTACACGCAATTAGGAAATGATGAGTTCCCGGTTGACTCTACCCCTACCTTTGATAGTGATCCTAGGGAGGACGTTATTGAAAATTCTAAATTCGATTTAGATTCATGTGATATTCATGAACCCTCACCTCTTTCAGCCGAAGAGGTGGTGTCACCAAGTTGCCCATCACCTATCCTCGCTATCAATCAAAACTCTCATCCCAAGCTTAAAAGTTATGTGTACCCCACTATTGAACAAAAAGAATGTGTTGTAGAAGATGATGATAAGGATTCTAGCACATGTAATTCGCAAAAGTTTACATTTCAAAATTCTTTGAGAGAAGACTTGGAAAATATTGGGCCCACATTAGATGATTTTAAACTTCAACAAGAAGCTAGTAATCTTCTAGACTGCTTGACCTTCTTGAGTAATAATGATATTGAGGCCCAAATAGATAGCTTCATCCAAGTCCAGTCCAAATCAATGTACATAGAACAGAAATCCAATTCATATGATCACATCTCCATAGATTCTGTTCTAGAACAAGAGGAGGGTAGTAAAGCTTCATTAGAACATCACTTAGACCCTACCCCTTTTATTGAATCATGGCCTCCGCCTGTTTTTGATAATAAAAAAATGGAGGCTGTTATAGAAATTACCAACACCAAAGATCTTTCCTTGAGTATAATTCTTAAAAAGTGTGGTATTCCTCTTATAACTATCCCCAATAACTTTGGAAGCCATTGGTTTTGCATCATCTCCTCTGACCTTGAGCCTGACATTAGTTAGGGGGAGTTACAATTTTATGAGGATCCTAATGTTCTTCTCACTGTTAAATTATTTCATTGGGAAGATCCTCAAAATTTTCGGTTATTAATTTTTGATAAAATTCTTGATTAACCGAATTTATTTACTGAGTAGTTCTATTATATTCTATTTTTCCTTGTTGCTACTAATGATTTTGCAGGTAACTTTAAAAATAAAAAATAAAAAAAAATTGGATATTAACGCCTCGAGGTAACATCATTCCTTCTCTCGCTTTACCTTACATGTCCATGTGCTTAGTTTAGAACATTGGGGACAATGTTTAGTTTTAGTTGGGGGAGTGAGTCATTGCATGCCTCGTTTCTTTCTTTTTTATGCTTTAATGTAAATCACCTGCTTAGCAACATGACTCAGTAAGTTAAAAATAAAATTTTTTAATTTTTTAATTTTTTTTAAGATAATAAAATGGTTCTCGTATTTCTCTCATAGTTAATGTAGTTAGTTATGATGCAGTAGTGTTATTTTCTGTATGTTACTAGTATGTGATACACTATGGTAGTTTCTTTACTATCTTAGGTATAGTATGTTTTATACTTTTTATACTTCAAACAACTTTGAGCACGTTGTGACAACCTTGTACTTAGCTAAAATGGATTAGTAAGCGTAGCTTAGGTGTCTTGAGAGATTGTAGTGGAGACTAATAACCCAAGTGAGCTTTTGTGCCATTCTTTTATTTTTGAGGGTTTTATAAAATTACTCTTACTTTTTGAAAAGCGTTATAATTCGTTGAAAGTCTCATTTTTCTTCTTCACTTTGACTGATCACTAGAAGAGAACGTTCAGGATTTACCAAATCTAGAGCTTTTGAATTTACTGAAATGAATAATCCTGTTAACTTAAAAGATGATTTAGACTATCTTTTGACCATACATGGATAATACAGCCTTAGCCTACCTATATGTTATTTTTTTACTTCACCTCTTGAACTTATCATAATCGCCTTGTCTTCACAATCCTAAAGTCTTTACCTAACTCCAAATTAGGAGCTCAAGCCTCAGTTCTTTATTTAGGTGTGATTGGGATGTGTTACATTGACAAGAGGTTTGGTAGTGTGAATAAGGAAAAGTTGGCAAAAAGAAAAAAAAATGAAAAAAAAATGAAAAGAAAAGCATGAAAAAAAGAATAAAATATGCCAATGGTTGTTACAAAAGAAAAGGAAAACATAATAATAAGAAGAAGAGAGAGATTGGAGATGTGGGGAAGTTTGAAAAGTTGTAGTAGACATTCCAATCACATCCTTTGTCCCAATTGAATATCATGAGCCTCTTTCTTCTTAACTTAACACCTCTTTTTCAAAGTCCTGATGATTTTAAGTAAATTGGATTTGAAGATAAGGTAAAAAGAGAGTTTTCCACGGTATCTCGCTCTTCTAGTGAAAAGTATCCTTTCATGAGACTTTGTGCACTACAAAATGTCCGTTTTTCTAATTAGATATGAGAAGCATTAGATTCAATTCCATTTACTCTTTATAGCTTCCATATTATGAGTGATAATTATTACACCTAATTCAGAGTGATTTCATCTTGAGAGTGTAATCCCGGTGAGAGTTGAGTCAAAATGAACGTCTTGATAGTATCTTAGGTTATGCAAGCTTTGAAATTAAAGTTTTGTATTTTGGTTGTCCATTCACACACACACTTGAAGATTAATAGCTATGAAATATTCTAATGACTTTGATAGTAGATTAACTTTAATGTGTGTGTTGCATTGCTATAGCTTACTAGAGAGTTTCATGAGATTGTTGAGCTCAACTATATTGCAAAATGAGAGGAAAAATTTTGTGAAAATATTTAAATGGGAACCATTACCATAAATATAAATTTTGTGGGTAGATTCACTGCAAACCCTCACGAGACAATACTCGTCCACTAGGGTGAACCTAGGGGTTTAAAGGCTTGTTGCATATGCTAAATGCAATCGCGATTCCTGCGAAAGTGATTTAGGATTTTTACATGCTTTTATTTTTAATTATTAGAGTTAAATAAACATTGTTGTAGTTCACTTCATTGCTAGGGACTAGCAACGAGCTAGTTGGGGGGTGTGATTCGAGGTGAAAAGTGCATATTCATAGCGTATTTATTACATGGTCCTTTATGCATATTTTTATCCCCAAAGTCCCTACATTTAGGTGCATTCTAATAACAATGTTCTTCTTATTGTGTTAATGATAAAATATATGTTTTTGCATTGTTTTATAGGTATTATGATGTAAATCAATGAAGTGGAGCAAAAGAAAAGTGATTCTGGTGAATAGAACAACAGAAGCAGCTGGGAAAATGCCATTTTTGACAATGAAGACTTCAGATTTGGAAGCTTTTCCCAGAGATATAAAATGTAGATCTTTGAGGTATGGTCGCGTGGCCGCAAACGGAAGGTCAATCCGAGGTCCGAGTGAAATGTTATGGTCATTCTCCCATCGGTGCGCAGAGCTGTCAAAATCAGAGAAGTTCAAGCGATTGAGGAGAGTTCAATCGATCGAACCTTCGATTGATCAAACTAAGCTCGATCGATCGAACTTTATATTCACCCAAAAGTTGCGTAAACTCTGCAGGAACCCTATATATAAGTCGTTTTGACGCCAGACGAAGAGAGGACGCTCCAGAACGCGAAAAATAGCAGTTTAGGGTAGTTTTAGGGTTAGATTAGGAGTAGATTAGGTCAGATTCCTCTTTTTCATTAATATATTGATGATTATTGAAGATTCAAGTGGACTTCATGATTACTACAAGTTAATTTTAGATTATTTCCAGGTTTTTCTATTCCTTTATCGCATTTGATTGTTTATTGGTATAGTTGTTATGATTGTTTGGTTTTACTGTTTCTGTATTAGTTTTATTATGTTTTCGTAGTTTAGACGTTGGGAATATGTGATGAAACATTGATTCCCAACCTCTTCCATGCAATCTTTAGAAACCTTGGGCTCGATCGATCGAAGGTATTTCGATCGATCGAACCAGAGCCATAGTCAAGCGATCGAAGGCATTTCGATCGATTGAAGGATGATGATGTCCGATCGATCGAGAGCGCTTCGATCGATCGAACTTGTTGATTCCTGAGATATTCTTTTAAGTATTCCATGACTTTCTGTTTTAGAAATCTATCATCAAATTGTCCCTATAAACTCAGTTTGTCACAACAGTTTTTAGAACTTAAAGCCTTAAGGTCTTTTCTTCAATGACGTTTGAAAACCACTTTGAATGCTAACACCATTTAGAGTGCAAGTAATTACCATTGTTTTAAACCATCTTCCCAGTATTTTAAATCAACTATAATGATGTACTCCCGGTCATGAAAGGGCTATTGATTCTTTATCTTTAGAAAAATACGGAATGCTGAAAAGGAATGAACTCCATAGAACGTTAACGAATGTGCATGGTAGATGGTTAGGATCAATGTGGATTCACGTATTTCCAACACCTTTAGTTTATCTGTTTAATTAGTCATGTTTCTATAAGTTTTAGTTTATTATTTAGTTTAATTTAATTAAGTAGGATTCATTAGAACCTCCACCCGTATATTCATCTTTTTCATTTTCTTTAGGTTATAACTTAGTAGACATTCTCCCTATTCCTTCCCTGTGGGATCGACCTGGACATCCAGTACTATATTACTTGTACGATCACCTATACTTGGGTGTTGCACAAGAGCGCACAACTTTTTAGGCGTGTCAATCTTCATAGTCAGCAAATTCATGTAAAAAAGAGATCTCAAACCCTGGCTTCAAGTATTTATCTTTGCAGTCCACCCATGGCTATGGAAAGCCACAGTAGGGGAAATCTCTTCCTTTCTTGATGAAATGCTTATGTAACGCTTGACCTTCTTCTCTATTTTCCCCAAGATCATTCTTTTTCCCTTCTTTTAAATCATTCCCATCTAACCCATGTAGCTTAGCATGATTGACCACTTCTTGAGCATTTTCCTCTTCTTCTCCTTCAGACCACAGACCTTCTGTGTCACTGTACACCTCCTCCTCCCAAATGGAGTTATCAGTAGGATTGTTTGGATCCCACCAATTGATTTGGAGGATTTTATTCTCCAATTTTTTCTCAAATGCTTGTTCCTCTTCTCCTCCTATCAGCCAATCCTCTTCCTCGACTGCTATAAGGTATATCCTCTGATCTTCTAGGAAATCATAAGTTTTGTAGCTTGTCCTACTGGCACAATCAATACGGATCGGTCGAAGGCTTCCTTCTCAGCATCTAAGAAGTTGATGTTCCGTGGTGGTGGTACAGCATGATGGTTGGGGAGCGGGTTCTGAGTCACATGTAGCTGATCTGCAGGTGGAGGGGAAATGGCCTTGTTATCAATCAGGTTTTGTACCTCATGCCTTAGCCTAATGCATCGATCAATTGTATGGCCATGAGCCTGGTGAAATTCACAGTAGAGGTTTGCATTGAAGCCTGGTGGGAGGGGATCAGGCATTGGCCTTGGGTCTAGTGGCTATAGATATCCTTTTTCAATTAATTGCTTAAGAGTGGTGGTCAATGAGATCCCTAAATCAGTGAATTAATGAGGTTGTCCCCCCAATCTCGGTCTGGATGCACCTTCCTTCCTCAGAACATTGACATCAGTCGCTACCTGGTTTCCCGTGTTCCCTCCATAAAACGGTCTTCTAGATCAGTTCCCTTGGGATTCCTCCTTCCTAATCCTTCCATCCTTGATTGCATCCTCGATCCTGGATCCAATTTTAAATAAATCTGCAAAGGTATGAATACACTGGTACATGAGTTTCTCTTAATAGATGCTCTGGAGATTTTTTATTACAATCCAGATCTGTTCCTTCTCTGGTGTCTGTTGGGTCATTTTTGCAGCCTTCCCCCTCCATCGCGTCAAGAATTCAGCAAACGACTCTCTATTCTCTTGCATAGTCGTCTCTAGATCTCTCACAGTTACTTCAAGCTCTTGATTGTATTGATACTGGGTGACAAAAGCCTTCACCACTTCCCCCCATATGCAACTCTTGCTCGGTTCTAATGTGAAATACCAGGATAAAGCTTGCTGGAACAGCATGGCCATCTTGACAGGACTCAGACCACTTGGCTGAAAGGCCCCGATGCACATCCTCATGTGGTTTTTAGGGTTTCCAGAACCATCAAACTTATCTATCTCTGGCATCTTGAAACCAACTGGTAGTTTTTCCCTAGTCCCCTCAAATAAACCTTCTTTCTCTAGTAGATAGCTGTCAGCCCCGTCGGATTTGCGGACAACTTTCTATAGCTTTGCCACCTTCTCCTTCATCTCGATACGCTCTTTCTCAGCTTTTTCCATCTTCTCTCTTTCTGCCCTAGGTGTGTCAGCTCTAGGTGCATCTGGATCCTCAAACCAATCATCTTCCACAACCCAAAATGGAGGAGGGTCGATTATCGGTGGATCAATTACTGGCCTTTGGCAGTGTTTCCAACATGGCCATCATTTGATCCATTCTTTCTTTTATTGTGCTATTTTTGCAGTATGTTGTTCCTGGTCCATTTCTCTTTCTGTCTCTGGCTCTCTTCGTACTAATCTTGCACTTGAATCCCTGACCCAAACTGTCCTGGCGTTCAATGCTATCTTGCCTACAACTATTTTTATTTTTAATCAATTTTCAAACAACTTTATTAATTTTTTGAAAAATGCTTGGTGAAATTCTTATGAATAGCTCATATGTCACACGGATGCGATGCATGTGTGTGTGTGTGTGCGCCTATTTTATATGCCAAAGAAAAGAAGATCCTAGTCCTAGCATATAAACACATAAGCACATAAAATCATCATCCATGTCAAATATGCCGATTTCTTCTTTCATTGCGATCCTCATTACCCTATTAAAGGTTGGATATTTTTGAAAAAATTTGAATTTCTCTTAAAAAGTATCTCTTGGGTGATGTGATACTTTTGAAAATTATTCTTGGAATTTTTTTGAAAATGAGGATGTTAAATGCTCAACAAAGATGATTGGATTAAAATATTGCTTTGAAATTCATTTGAGAAGCATTTCTCCCATAAACGATTCCTGAGTTTTTTTTTTTTTTTTTTGGATTTTTATTCTGAAAGTGAGGACGTGAAAATATTTGTCAATAAAAGATGATTGGATTTTACTTGTTTAAAGAAAATGAATCTTGGACTTTTCCTTTAAAAGGGTGATTTTTCAAAACAATTTTTTTGGATAAAAGATGATGATTAACCGAAAATATGTCATAAACAATGACCTTTGGATTCTTGGGTAGGAGTATCACATGATTAGATAATCATCGCACTTTTCATGATTTCAGATGCATATAAGGTCAATGATGCTTAGCTAACAAAATATAAGAAGTGTAATCTTTTAATCAAGATTCGCCATCTTCTCAAATGTCATGAGACATGAAGAGAATTGCTCAAATTTGATTAAAAAGTTATACATTCTATATTAAGCAAGCATCGTCATCATCTCAAATAATCCCTTCTAGGCATATAAACTCCCTAGCACATAATCGTAATCAAGAATTGATTTCCTATTTTTGAAAGGTTCTATAGAAGCTATCATGCAAAAACCGGGTTTTGGTCAAATAACGGACCCTTGACACACACCCGATAGGATGCTTCATATACCAACATAAGGTACAAGATCAAGGGTGATCACACGATCCCATGATGGCTTGACCGACCGGGTTACCCTGAGCCTCCAAGGTCATAGTTCCATGCAATCGACCGGCTGGTCATGCAAGTACAATGCAACGGGCACACAAAATTTAATTAATTTGATTAAAAGGATGCTTTCAAGTCTAATCCTTGAGTGAACCCAAAATCAGAAATTCTGGTCTGCGAAATCAGAGATTCTGGGTTCGATCCCCAGCAAAGTCGCCAGATTGTGGATACGGACATTTGGGCCCACTTTTCTTTTGATTTTAAAACAATTTTCATATTCAAATTCAAAGAGTCCCCTCTTAATTTTTTTAGGAAAATTATGAAAGTATTTTTTAAAAGCAACCGATCTTTTGCGAAACCAAAGAAAATCTGGGTCCGGGGATTATGGAATGAAAGAGGAAGGACCCCGGCGGACTAAAACACCCCCATTCATCCTATCTCGTGATAGGCCTCTACTCATCATCCTTTTTAATCGAATTAATAATCTAAGCATGCCCTCAACTAATACATAGATATAAGTATACATAGCATAATCATGTCTAAAAGCGTGCAAAATTGCTAACGAAAAAATATCATTCATAAGCCACGTAATTCAAGTAGCAAGCAAAATGATGTGCAAATAGGGGACTAGAGAACTTACCCGGGATCCAACCACGAATATAAACGTGCAATGCATGCAAGAATATAAATCCTAAGAAAAGGTCTCTATTTACACATAAATATATAAGGCAAGACCTAGTCTAAGGTAGCGCATATGGAGTCAAAAAATCAATAAAATCAACAAATGAAATAAATTAGAGAAGGGATGAGAAGTCGTACCTTCAAAGCGCTACAAAACAATGGTTAGTCCACATGCTTCATACAATAATATGACATCAAATAACCAATCCTAAATCTCTAGCTTAGATCTATCAAGTAAAGGAAGAATTGATAAAACTGTGAATTCCTTTTGATTAGTTGGAGACATAGCATCTCTATACATATATAAGTCTCAACTAAGAGCCAATGTGATGTCCATATAGGGGTGCTATAATCCCGACATGATCATAAGGAATCCATGATTATGCTCAATTAGGTTCAACTAAGTCCAACTTTATCCAAGAACTAGTTCTAATCATAAGCATCAATGTAAATGAATGAATGAATAAATATGAACAAGAATGAGATATGAATTTATTCACTAGTTTGGATCACTTAGCCTCTGGATTGAAGCTAAATTATCATTATTCAAAACATAATTTGGGTCCCAAGACATTAGGAAACCATTTAAGTTAAAATCAATGAGACTAGACAAAAACAGTGACTATATTTCCTTAATTACATAGAGCAGACCAGATTTTAAAAGATAGAAAAACCATACTTCCAACGGTTGGATCTTAATGATTTTTGGATATGATATGCCTGTATGAGTCTAGTTTCTAACCCAAAAATAAAATCAAGGTTTGAACAGTTAGATCTCTGGGAATGTGGAAAAAACTAGACATCACTCAGGAATCTGCAACTCTCTGTCCAGAGATCTTGTACGATTTTCTAAAAATAGCAAAAAAATGAGAAGCACTTAGATCTTTTTAGAGTATCTTCCTAACACGTTGAATTACTTAGAAAAATTTATTTTGGGTCAAGAAAGATTGATTAAGGTTCTGATTTATTAATTTTAAAACAGACTTACTATTCTGAAATTTTGGACAGAGAGTTGCTTGTTTTGAAATTATAAGACCAAACCATCGTAGACATGGAATTTCATTAAAACAAAAATCACAGAGGTACTTAAATGGATTATGAACACCCTCCAATTGGTATCATATAATTTCCAATGAACCATGATTCTATAAAAATCTTTGATCACAGTTGGTTTATGGATTCACTACACCTTTGTTAAATTGATGTTCATATTTCGAATCAAACTTGATCCATGATTCTAGAGAGAATTAGGACCAAATATGATTATGATCATTGGAGTAAATAATGAAACATGAAGAGATTCATAGATTTAGCCTTAATGGATTTCCATCATAGATCTCATAGCAACTATGGTCTTACTCAATCTTATGAACTCTTGAATTTTCAAGTTCTCTAGATTTCAACAAACAAACTATGAAAACTTACATCTAAATCCTCTCTCAAACATATGATCCTTGAGGAAATTAAAACTATGATATACTATTCTCCTCTCAAATTAACGGTCCTTGGAGACTCAAATCTCTATGAAATATAGTATGGATTCCATAAGATTCCTAGTAGGGAGACCCAAGTCATGAGCTAAGACTTGAACCCAAACAACTATGTATAGATATGACCTTGGCCAATCTTAATCCCCATATAAATCATAGGATCATAAGGGACTAGAGGATCAAACTCAAAGAGATCTAATAAGATATTGAATATCTCATAGATCCTATGAGAAGAATATAAACAAAAGAAATGAAATCAAAGGTTATTTGAAAATTTCAAGTCAATACTCTTTTATTCTTAAGAAATCAAAGGTTATTTGAAAATTTCAAGTCAAAACTCTTTTATTCTTAAATACAAAGCTCTATTTAGACCCAAATGAATGAAATGTTATGAGATTCAATCACAAGCTCTAAGTGGTGTGTGATGAAATGGGGTTGGAAGAGAGGTTTTGAAAATGTGTAAAGTTCCTAGAACTATGAACTTGTGATTGAATTTACCTAATTCTACCAAGGATTGAGAGGTTACCTTTATGACCTCAAGGATTTCTTCTATTTCTTGGGAATCTCTTCCAAAAATCTTCAAATTCTTCTTCAATTCTTCAATTTCTTCAAGAAAACTTTCTTCTTCCTCTCTCCAATTCTCTCTCTATTGTATATATAACACTTGTATCTCTCTCTAAGATTAAGTAAAAAGTTCAAAAGTCAAGTAAAAAGTCCCAATAATGGAGATGAAGGTCTGTTTATATAGACCAACATGATAACGTTGAATGGGTAAATTCGGGTGAAAACCCATGTGCAAAGTTTTCTTCTAGAACATGTGAGAAAAGCAGCCTCTTACAGTTCACGTCACTCGATGACTGCTTGCAGCACTAACTGAATGCCGAGCGGCACTCACTGAATGCCGGGCGGCACTCAGTGAGTGTCGGCGCAGCACTCGCTGAGTGTCGCCGGCTTTCCTGCGTGGCGCGGCTAACAGAATTTTGCCCTATTTTTAATTTTCAACATATATATTAACATAAACTTAATTTATCTAGTAAAGTATATACTAATGTACTTATATTTGCAATATACTTTATTAAAATGTACCCATATGCATGGTATACATTCCCATATATCCTTTTATTTCTCCTTTTTTTTTTCTTTTCTTCTTTTTTCTTTTCTTTTCAAGACTTTTTTTTAAAATTTTTTTTTTTCACTTTCTCCTTATATATTTTTAGAACTCTTTCTTTTCTTCTCTCTCTCTCTCTCTTTTATTTTATATATCTTATTATCATTACTATATATGTATATTTTTTTTTGAATGTACCCTCAGACTGATTTCCTCACACGTTCTTCAACGTTCATGTTTTCTTTTAAATACCCAGTTTCTCCTTCTTTTATTTTTTGATTTTGAAACTTTACTTAAAGAATCTTTGATGATTTTGAATTTTCTGTAAGTTCTCAGAATTTCACCGGTCATCGTCATCATCGGTCTTAAGAGGTAACCAATCTCTAGATTTGACGTTTGGTCAAAATAGGGGTGTCTACACTTTTCCACACCCAGGCGATGTGGGATGAACTTCCCATAGTGTGTAGCCTATCAGCACGTACTGCGGCAATAAAGGCACCTACAGCAGCCCACCTACAACACAAGGGTCGTTACATTCCACTCCCCTTAGGGCCCAACGTCCATATTGGCACACTTCTGGCTAGGTCAGGCTCAGATACCATTCTGTCACGACCCAAGTCTCACTTAGTAAGATATTGTCCGCTTTAGGCCCAGACCTGCACGGATTTGTTCTTAGGCCACTACCCAAAAGGCCTCTTACTAGGGAGACTTGGAATCACACATATATAGTACATTACTTTTCTACACCCAGGTGATGTGGGACAAACTTCCCATAGTGTGTAGCCTGCCAGCACTTACTACAACAACAAAGGCACCTACAGCAGCTGTGGATACCGGCATTTGGGCCCACTTTTAATTTTAAAACATTTTTCAAATTCAAATTCAAATTCAAATACAAAGAATCGCCACTTAATTTTTGAGAGGAAAATTAAGAAACAATTTTAAAAGCAAATCGATCTTGCGAAACCAAAGATAAACTGGGTCCGGGGATTATGGAATGAAAGGGGAAGGAGCTCGGCGGACTAAAATACCCCCTTTCATCATATCTCGTAATAGGCCTCTACTCAACATCCTTTTTAATCGAATTATTAATCTAAGCACGCCCTCAACTAATACATATGTACATATACATAACAAAAGCATATTGAAAAGGGTGTAAGATTGCTAACGATAAAATATCATTCAAAAATCACATAATTCAAGTAGCAAGCAAGATGATGTGCGAATAGGGAACTAGGAAACTTACCCGGGATCCCGCCGCAATTATTAAACGTGTAATGCACACAAGAAAATAAAACCTAAGAAAATGTCTCTAATCACATATACATATAAAGCAAGACCTAAGCTAAGGTGTCGCGCATGGAGTCAAAAATCAATTAAAATCAAAGAAGTAAATTAAACAAGAGAAGGGGTTGAGAAATTATACCTCAAATGCGCTACAAAACAATGGTTAGTACACATGCCTTGATCAAAAGATATCAAATAATCGAACCTAAGCGTCTAGCTAAAACCTATCAAGCAGGAAAAGAATTGACCTATTTATGGATTCCTTCTAATTAGTTGAGAATATATCACCTCTATAGATATGCAAGTCTCAACTAGGAGCCAATGCAATGTCCATATAGAGGTAGTATAATCCCCAACAAGATTATAAGGAACTCACAACTAGATTACATTAGGGACAAAACAACCTAGAGCAAGATCCTAACTACAAGTATCAATATACATAGATGAATGCATGGATATGTACAAGGATAAGCTATGAATTATTCACTAACTTGGACCACTTAACCTTTGGATTTAGACTTAATTGTCATTATTTAAAACATGAATTGGATCCCAAGGCATTTCAGAAACCATTCAAGTTGAAATCGATAAGTTTGGACAAAACAGTGACAATTTTTCATGAATTAGGGAGAGCAAACCAGACTTTCAAAGATAGAAAAATCATATTTCCAATATCGGATCTTAATGATTTTTGGATATGATGTACCTTTGTGAGTCTAGTTTTTAACCCAAAAAGAAAATCAAAGATTGAACGGTTAGATCTCTGGGAATAAGGAAAAAACTAGACATCACTTAGGAATCTACAACTCTCTGTCCAGAGATCTTGTGTGATTTTCTAAAAATAGTAAACAAATGAGAAACACTTAGATCTTTTTAGGGTATCTTCCTAAAACATTACACTTCTTGGAAACAATTATTGGAGGTCAAGAAAGTTTGGTTAAAGTTTTGATTTATTAATTTTAAAACGGAGTTACTGTTCTGGAATTCTGGACAGGGAGTAGCTTGCTTTGAAGTCGTAACACCAAACCATTTTAAACATGGATTTTCTTCAAGACAAAAATCACAGAGGTATTTGGGTGAGTTATGAACATCCTCCAATTGGTCTCATCCCTTTCTAATGGACCATGATTTAATGAAAAATCTTTGATCCCAGTGGGTTTAAGGATTCACTGCACCTTTGTTAGATTAGTGTTCATATTTTGAAACAAACTTGATCCATGATTCTAGAGAGAACTAGGATTAAGTATGATTTAGAGTAAGTGATGAAATGTAAAGGGGATCCATAAATTTAACCTTAATGGATCTCCATCATATATCTCATGTTTGAAGATCTAGCATGAGAGTCCTAAGGTCTTATTCAATCTTATGGACTCTTGAACATTTGGGTTCTTTTAAATCTAACAATTAAACTATGAAGATCTACATCTAACTCTTCTTTCAAACATATCATCCTTGAGCAATATAGAGTCATGAAATCCTATTCTCCTCTCAAATTAATGGTCCTTGGAGACTAAATAAGACCCAAATCTACTCAAATCTCTATGGAATATAGTATGGATCCCATAAGATCCCAAGTAGGGAGATCCAAATCATGAACTAAGACTTGAACCCAACCAACTATGTGTAAATATGACTATGATTCACTTTAATCTCCATATGGATCATAGGATCATAGGAAACTAAAGAATCAAACTCAAAGAGACTCAATAAGATATACAAAATCTTATGAATCTCAAAAGAAAAATAGAATTTTAAAGAAAATCAAGGTTCACTTAAGAAAATTCGAAAGAGCAAATTCTTCAAAACCAAATCATACTTTTTAAACCCAAGGATTATTTAGATCCAAGCTAATGAACTTATCATGAGATTCAATCACAAATTCTAAGTGGTGTGTGTGATGAAATGAGGTAAGAAGTGTGGTTTTGAAAATGTGTAAGATCCTAGAACTATGAATTTGTAATTGAACTTGCCTAATTCTACATAGGATTGAGAGGTTACCTCTATAACCTCAAGGATTTCTTCTATTTCTTATGAAGTTCTTCCAAAATCTTCAAATTCTTCTTCAATTCTTCAAACTCTCCAAGAAAAATCTCTTGTTCTTCTCTCAATTCTCTCTACTATATATGTATAACTCTTTTATATATCAATTTGATTCCAAAAGTCCTCCATAATGGAGATGAAACCTATTTATATAGACCCCTCTTTCCAGGGTTAATTGGGTAAATTTGGGTGAAGAGCCTATGTGCAAAGTTTTCTTCTAGAACATATGAGAAAAATATATTGTTACAGTGCGCGGCACTCGGTGAATTGTCTGCGGCACTCATTCAGTGTTGTTCTGGCACTCATTGGGTGCCGAGCGGCACTCAATGAATGCCGACGCGGCACTCAGTGAGTGTCGCCGGCTTCGCCGCGTGCCGCAACTAATAGAATTCCTGTCTCCTTTTTTTATTTTCAAAACAAGTCTTAATATAAACTTAATTATTAGCAACTCATATATTAATATACTCATATTTGTAATGTATTTCATTAAGATACACCCATATGCATAGTATATATACTTTAATGCATTATTTTGCTTCTCTTTTCTCTTTTCTTTTCTTTTCTCCTTTTCTCAACAATATATTTTTTTTCTTCTTTATTCTTTTCTTATTTTATTTCTTTTCAAAAAAAACAAAACTCTTATATCTTATTTTTCAAGACGAATTCCCAGACTGGGTTTCTCATACGTTCTTCAACATTCGGGTTTCTCCCGAACACCCAATTTCTCTCTCTTTTTATTTTCAATTTGAAACTTGATTTAAAGAATCTTTGAAGGATTTAAATTCTCTGGAAAATCTTTAAATTTCAACGGTCATCGTCATCATCGGTCTTTAGAGGTAACCAATCCCTGAATTCGACAATTGGTCAAAATCGGGGTGTCTATAGTCTACTCCTCTTCGACAGAGCTTGTAAAGGAATGCGTATCACAAATGAATGTCAAAGCCTGTGAGAAAGACAAGCCTTTGACCAAGCTTGTTGAATCTAGGTAAAAATGAAAGTGCGTTGCAAAATTTGAGTGCGCAGAGAGTTAATGTTGGTCGTGCTCACTAGTGAGCTACCTACGTATCCCTGACAGGGAATCAGACCAGGACGTAGTTCGGGCAAGGGTTAATACACAAACATAAATAATCATACGGATGAATGCTCTTATCTTATTGTGATGCATATGCTCAATCGACTTCATGTCCTATGCTCCCAAACGTGATGATCTTGAGTCATGTTGCTTTTCTTATTATTAGAAATGTGCCCTATACTTCAAATTCTCCTTTTATGATATTGTCCTACTCTAGGAACATCATGATTGACATATACACGCTAGCTTCTCATGCATTTTGAGAATCATCTGATCGATTGAGATGCTTCACGTCTTATACTCCATATTCGAATCAGGTAGCACGCGGAAAGATTTAAGACGCTTCATGCCTTATACTCAGAATCCAAAAATCATCTGATCGACTGAGACGCTTCATGCCTTACACTCCATAGTCGAATCAGGTAGCACACAGAAAGATTTGAGACGCTTCACACCTTATACCCAGAATCTTCCAAAAACCATCTAATCGACTGAGACACTTCCTTACACATCATAGTCGAATCAGGTAGCACACGGAAAGATTTGAGACGCTTCACGCCTTATACCCAGAATCTTCCAAAAATCATCTGATCGACTGAGACGCTTCATGCCTTACACTTCATAGTCGAATCAGGTAGCACGCGGAAAGATTTGAGACGCTTCATGCCTTATACCCAAAATCTTCCAAAAATCATCTGATCGACTGAGACGCTACATGCCTTATACTCCATAGCCGAATCAGGTAGCACGCGGAAAGATTTGAGATGCTTCACGCTTTATACCCAGAATCTTTCAAAAATCATCTGATCGACTGAGATGCTTCATGCCTTACACACCATAGTCGAGTCAGGTAGCATGCGGAAAGATTTGAGACGCTTCATGCCTTAGACTCAGAATCTTCCAAAAATCATCTGATCGACTGAGATGCTTCATACCCTACACTCCATAGTCGAACCACGTAGCGATATCGGGGTTAGCGCAGATTCGTTTGCGAAAACCAAGGATGCGAATTTATTATTTTCATGAAGCAAAGTCAATGCCGATTCGATTTAATTCATGACTCCTAATTTTAGGGGTTACTTTTTCGAGATTAAATTTTGAATTAATTTTCCTAAATCTTGAAGCACTCGTATTCGCATCTGCTTTAATCTCTGAAATAGAAGTTCAATCATATTCAAATTGGCTTAAGTTTTTCAAAATTCGAAGTCAAACAGCCTTAAAGTCTAATCAATTTTCAAAATTCAGAGTCATTCAGACTCAAAACAAATCAATTTTCAAAATCCGGAGTCAATCAGATTCCAATTTATTCAATTTTCCAACATTCGGAGTCAATTAAACTCCGATCAAATCAAATTTTCAAAATCCGGAGTCATTCAGACTCAAAACAAATCAATTTTCAAAATCCGAAGTCAATCAGACTCCAATTTATTAATTTTCTAAAATCAAAAATTAATCAAACTCCAATCACTTCAAATTTTCAAAAAAACGAAGTCATCAGACTCTAATCAAATCAAATTTCAAAGAAAATCCAGAGTCATTCAGACTCAAAACAAATCAATTTTCAAAATCTGGAGTCAATCAGACTCCAATTTATTCAATTTTCATAATCGAAAATCAATCAAACTCCAATCAAATCAAATTTTCAAAAAAATTAAAATTAAAATTAAAACAAAATAAAATAAAATAAAATTCTGAAGTCATCAAACTCTAATCAAATCAAATTTCAAAAGAAAATCCAGAGTCATTCAGACTCAAAACAAATCAATTTTCAAAATTCAGAGTCAATTAGACTCATATCAAATCAATTTCCAAAATTTGGAATAAATCATACTTCAATTTATTCAATTTTCCAAAATTTGGAGTCAATCAAACTCCAATCAAATCAAATTTGAAAGAAAATTCAGAGTCATTCAGACTCAAATTAAATTCATTTTCAAAATTTGGAGTTATTCAGATATGATTCCTTACAATCAGGGGCTAATTCCAATTTGCAAACGGGCTCAAGAACTTACTTTCAAACTCTGGGGGTCCTTTTGAAATGAGGGAAAATCTTCAGGGACATGGAAGCAAAATTCGGTGGTCCCTATCACAAATATGAAATATTTGGAGGGAAAGGGCCACCTATATCACACGGCGTGACTCAATGAGGAACACCGACACTCCACAAAATGCCGCGCAGAACTCAATGAGTGCCGGCGACTTTCCATCGACTGTCCGTCTGACTAGAAGTGTTTAAAACTTGATTTCTCTTCTTTCTTTTTCATTCTCCTCTTCTCTCTTCATGAGTTTTCTCTCCAAGACTATCTTCTCTCTTGATTTCTAACTCAAGAATCATCAAATAATCAAGGTATGCTCACTTTTTTAATGCCAAGTTTTCATTTTGAACTTGATTTGTGCTTAAATCATAGTTATTTTCATGTATTCCTCACAATTTCTTCATATGAATCTTGCTTCTTTCTTTTTTCTTGTAGATTCTTACAATGGCCAGTGGTTCAGGGTCCTATGGTCCCTCTAGGAAGAAGTATAAGCCCACTCCTAGCCATAACTCATCAGTTTTACTTGCTGACCTCGGGGAGCACCTCTCTGCACGAGCCTTCAATAGATTGGTATACTCCCAAACCCTCTTGTTTCTTATGATGAACAATGCGATGCAATGTGATGTATGATGAACAATGCATGTATGAATGCCCCCATAACTTTGTGCATTTGGATATACTCAATTCTTATTTGTGATACCCCCCTTTTTTGAATTGATTTTCTTGGGTGGAACGCCATGATTGGGTTCAATGCTTGGTATTGTGCCTTTTGCTTATCACCCTTATTTGGATTCATCAATTTTTCATGCTTATGAATTTCATCATTCCATTTGTCCATTGCTAATGAGGGGTTGTACCAACCTCGTGAGGCACTCGAATTTCACACAGACAATGCTTATTGAACCTAAAATCCTTGATTCCAGAACCAAGAACTTTTCTTTTCTCTCTACATTGAGTCGCTTAGACTCAAAAACTATGGTTATTATTTTCTTCAAAACACCAGTCGCTTGGACTCACGAGTTCTATATATTTCTCCTCTCTTTTCCCAAAATTTTGAGTCACTTTAGACTTATGAATTTATTTCTTACAAAACATTGAGTCGCATAGACTCAAGAATTCTCTTTTTATATTTTCAAAACATCGAGTCGCTTTAACCAAAGAATTTTATTTTTAAAGAATAATCTCTCTCTCTCTCTCTCTCTCTCTCTCTCTCTCTCTCTCTTTCTCTTTCTTTCTCTTTTTTTGTTAAAAAACAATAATCATTTTTCCTTTTAAACAAGAATCAATTTTAAAAGAACTATGTTACTCAAACTTAGAAATTATTTTTCAAAGAATTGAGTCGCTTAGACTCAGAAATCAATTTTTTTAGAGAATTGAATCACTTAGACTCAAGAAGTTCATTTTTTCTTGTTTTCTTATCTTTGCTTTATTTCTGTTCTTTTCTTACAGACGCACGAGGCTTCCCTCAAAGGCCATGAGAGCCTGGCTCACGACCGGAGGTGGTATGAGGAGTTTTCTGATGAAGTTAGAACCGTGATCGACAATGCTGGATTTGGGCTCTTTATATTACTTTTAGAGAAGAGTTCAAATGATATGACACATATCTGGGCCTTAGCAGAGAGATGGTGGGATAAAACAAATACATTCCACATGCCATTTGGGGAGATGATGGTGACTCCCCTGGACTTTGCTATGATCATAGGCATCCTGTTTTGGCGACCTTCCCGTTGCTAGTTATGATGATCTCCCGACCCGTCATGAACAGATTATTGACTTACTTAGGGCTCATCCAGGAGAGTTTATTGTGCCTGCAAAATGGTTCATGGACACTTTCAAGGGTCAGGCCTTTACTGACGACCAAATGGCCAGGGCTTTGATCATGTATGTGATGGGTTGCTCACTGATGAGCACGAAAGGAGACCAGATCAATCTAGGGTAATTAACCTCTCTTGCGGACATTGATCACATATCCAAGTATAACTGGGGAGGGGCAGGGTTGGCTACTCTCTATAACCACATGAGTGAGGTCTCTAGGGGAAACTCCCCTTCTATCGGCAGATACTGGAGAGCCTGGGAGGAAAAAAAAACTTTTGTTACTATATTTCATTGCTTTCTTTTTCTCTTTTTTTTTTCTTTTTTTTTATTCCTCTCCTCTGATTTTTATCTCGAATACTAGACTCACTCTTTTTTTTAATTATTATTGATACACCCAAAATTGGCTCTATCTTATGCCGAGCGGTTCAAATTAGCAACTAGTCCATGCCCCGGGTAAATCATGCACCACTCCTCAGAAGCATCAACCCCGAGCGGTTTAGTCTACTCATCATCCCGAGCGGTTCATCTACGACCCGGCCAGCAGGTCGAGAAAACCGCACATGCACATCCCGCCGCGGGAATAGCTCATCCGGGCCCACAAGCATTATCCCGAGCATTACGGGCAGTTTCCTACTCAAGCTAGAAGACTAATGGAAAGTGCATACTATTTCCTAATCCAATTAGGAAATCCCCATAATTAATGCCAATCTATATCAATAGGATTATATTTCCTTATCCATTTATGAGTAGGTCTCTTACATCTATAAAAGAGACCTCTCACCCCCCATTGAAGGGGCTGCCAACTCTTTAGTCTACACAGCACCTCTATAAAATTCACCATTATACGCATACGCCCGGTCGGTATTACTGGTAGTGTCGCCCCTCTTGTTGGCTCACCAGGCCCGCCGGTGATCTGCTAGTGATCGTGTGATGGAAAAACCGGTTTAAGTTAAAAGTTTAAACGCGCAGCGGAAAAGTCAAGTTATAAAAACTTAATGGTAGCCCAGGATCTACTACTCGTTAATTCCATAGATGCACACAAGAGGGGACAAGAGTTATACCTTAGTGTCTTGAACCAAATTTTGATTTTCTTCTTCTTCCTTGGTGATGCAGCAGCCTCCACTAGGTTGTCTTCACCATTATGTCTCCTGCGGATGCTTGTCGGAGAGACTAGAGATGGTGGGATCTCTAATAGAGAGGAAAAAGAAGGTTTGGGGCTCTAAAAGTAGTTTCTGCAGCTTCTGACGTTCTAAAACGACGAACTCCTTTTCCAGAACGCAGCTGCCCTATTTATAGATTTCCAGAACCGACCTAGACTTTGAGCGATCGAAGATCTTCGATCAATCGAACCTTCGATCGATCGAGACTGCCAAGACTTCAATCGATCGAACATACTTCAATCGATCGAACTTATCTTGACAACTTCCTCATGTGTCTTTCCAAGTATCCTGGGGGAGCTAAGAGTGGGACCTCCTAGGCTCTTTATTGTTGGCTCAGACCAGTTTGTTAATTACCATGACCAAACTCTTTGATCAGCAAACTAACTAACTGGTCAGTTAACGTTTACTCCACTATAAAATAATAACTGAACTCCAACGCAAAAGAACATATCCGAAGTGATAACTAGACTTATATGTTGTACTAATGTCCCTCTACCTTCAGCATTCGTAATCATATTCAGGTAGTCGGATAACTGTTACTGTCAACCTGAATCATGATTACTTCTTGTATTCCTTGAGTCCCATTCACCTCTCATGATTATCAAACATGTTGATAACTCTTATCAACAAGACTGCAGTACTCAATAATCGACTTGGTGACATTCTCAAGGGAATGCTTACTCTGAAACAGAGGGTAGATTTTGTCTTGACAATATATGTTCACAAACCTATGAATATGACATACCCAAGATACCCAGGTGTTGATCTTCTATAGACCTCACTGATTGGTACGTCAAAGCAGCCATATCCACAGTCTGTGTTCATAATCGTCTCAAGATTAAGAACACGTACCTTATACAAGTTATGAGTTCCTATCGACTGATTAACAGTCTTGAGTGTCAATAGGAAAGCTCAGGTCCGTCAATGCACTATAACCACTAGCATGTTAACTAAGAGTTAAACTCTAGTGATTGAGATTAATCACTCCATCCAATGGTAGTTAATCATGCTACAATGTAAACCTGATGAGATATCCAGTTTCATCATCCACTGTGACACATTCTAAGTAACAAAGAATAGTAATTCGTATCTCACTTGTATGTATCTCACACATACATGAATTACTTACTATGATACTTAAGGATAACAATCATCTCATGAAAGGGACATACATAACTAAATGTAAAGTTGATATCCATATATTAAAATGTCAATGTCTCATATATAAAGTAATGGTTTGAGGGCACAAACCCAACAAACTCCCCTTTGCACTCATAACCATTCAGAACTACATCTAAGACCTAGACTATCTAGATGACGATCAAAGACCTTCTGTGGCAAGGCCTTTGTAAACGGATCAGCAAGATTGTCAGCGCTGGCAATCTTGGTGACAGTCACATCTCCGCGTTGAACAATATCTCAGATTAGATGATATTTCCGCTCTACGTGCTTTCCCTTCCCGTGGTTCCTTGGCTCCTTGGACTGAGCCACTGTCCCACTATTATCACAGTAAAGTGTAATAGGTGACAATGACGCTGGTACCACCTCGAGCTCCATAAGGAACTTCTTGAGCCAAACAGCTTCCTTTGCGGCTTCACAAGCAGCCACATACTCAGCTTCTGTAGTTGAGTCTACAATGCATTTCTGCTTAATGCTCCTCCAACTAACAGCACCACCTCCTATGGTAAAGAGATGTCCGAATGTTGACTTTCTCGAATCTTTATCTGACATAAAGTCTGAGTCAGTATATCCTACTGGAATTAACTCACTACCGCCATACATAAGCATGTAATCTTTAGTCCTTCTCAAGTACTTAAGAATGTGCTTAACGGCTGTCCAGTGCTCTGGACCTGGATTCGATTGATATCTGCTAACCATGCCAACGGCAAAACAGATATATGGTCTAGTGCATAACATCGCATACATGAGACTTCTAACTGCCGAAGCATATAGAATTCCTGCCATACGATTCCTCTCCTCCTGTGTCTTAGGACACTGGTCCTTGGAGAACGCTAAACCATGCCTGAAAGGTAACAAACCTTTCTTCGAATTATCCATTGAAAACCTAGTTAGCACTTTATCAATATAACCAGCTTGAAATAATCCCATAATCTTTTGCTTACGATCCCGAAAGAGCTTTATCCCTAGAATATAGCTCGCCTTTCCTAGATCCTTCATATCAAAAGTACTAGCTAGCCAAACCTTGACCATTGACAATGCCGCTATAACATTTCCAATGAGTAGAATGTCGTCAACGTAAAGCACAAGAAAAGCCACCACTTTTCCTTCACACTTCTTGTATACACAAGGTTCATCCAGATTTTGTATAAAACCAAACGAATTGACCGCTTGGTCAAATCGGATGTTCCAAATTCTAGATGCCTGCTTAAGCCCATAAATGGACTTTTGCAACTTTCATACCAAGTTACCTTTCCGACCAGCTATGAACCCTTCTGGTTGTTGCATATAGATGTCCTCCTCAAGATTGCCATTCAAGAATGCAGTCTTAACGTCCATCTGCCAGATCTCATAATCTAGGCATGCAGCAATGGATAGGAGTATTCTGATGGACTTGAGCATGGCCACCGGCGAGAAGGTTTCCTCATAGTCAATGCCCTCCCTCTAAGTATAACCTTTCGCTACAAGCCTAGTCTTATAGGTCTCAACCTTTCCATCAGATGCTCTTTTCCTCTTGTAGATCCACTTACAACCAATTGGTTTAATATTGGCTAGAAGTTCTACAAGATCCCAGACCTGATTAGAATCCATAGATTCTAATTCAGCCTTCATAGCTTTAACCCAATGATCTGAATCAACATCAGCCATTGCCTCTTCATATGTGGCAGGATCAGATTCAGATTCTATGGAGACAGCTTCAAAAACTTCTCTTAAGAACATGTATCTATCAGGCTGGCTGATAATCCTCCCACTACGATGAGGTACCGGTGCGAAAATGGGTGAAGAAGTGGTATTTTCTTGATTTACATCGTTATTAACTACGGATTGGACTGAGGGCTCTCCTTCTATTTCTCTCAGATCTATCCTTCCCTTGGGTTTATGGTTCATGATATAATCATCCTCTAAGAAAATAGCATTTGTACAAACAAACACTTTCTGTTCTCTTGAATCATAAAAATACCATCCATAAGTACCCTTTGGATACCCTACAAAATAACATACTTCTGATCTAGAATCCAACTTGCTCATCTTTCCTTTCAGCACATGTGCCGGACACCCCCATATCCGGAGATGTTGCAAAGAAGGCTTGCGCCCAATCCACATCTCCCGTGGTGTCCTGGGAATAGATTTGCTTGGTACTAGATTTAGTATGTATGCAGCGGTTTCCAAAGCATAACCCCAAAGGAATAATGGCAACTCTGAATAACTCATCATTGACATAGTCATGTCTAAAAGAGTCAGATTCCTTCTCTCCGCTACACCATTCTACTGAGGCGTGCCAGGTGTAGTCAACTATGACAGAATCCCATTCTGTATGAGGTGATCAATAAACTCATTAGAGAGGTACTCGCCACCTCGATCAGATTGAATGGCCTTGATATGTGAGCCCAATTGCTTCTCCACTTCAGCCCTAAACTCTTTGAACTTTTCAAAGGCTTCAGACTTGTGCTGCATTAGGTACACATATCCATACCTAGAGTGGTCATCGGTAAATGTTATGAAATACTCATAACCACCCCTTGCTCTAATATTTATTGGTCCACACACATCAGTATGAACTAATTCCAACAATGCATTGGTTCTGTTGCCCTTTGCGGGAAAGGGCCTTTTGGTCATCTTACCCTCTAAACAAGACTCACAGACTTCCATTGGTTCGAGAACCAAATTGCTTAAGATCCCTTCTTTGACTAGTCTGCCTATCCTATTTAGATTGATATGGCCAAGCCTCATATGCCAAAGCCTTGTTGGATTAGTGGAAGGTTCTTTTCTTTTAGATGGTATAGTTACCATTGAGTTATTAAGTTCCAAGCAAGAATCTTTAGAAATATTGGGAGTGATCACATACAAACCATTTGATTTAACACCAGAACATATAAAAGAACTATTTCTTTTAATAACAACTTCAGTTCCAAAATGAAAAGAATAACTATTATTCGATAAATTAGAAACTGAAATTAAATTACATCTCATTGAAGGGACGTAAAGTACATCTGATTAAATCAAAACTTTATTGTCTAGAAATTCTAAAACTACGACTCCTATAGCAACCGCAGAAACGGTTGCATTAGAACCTAGAGTAAGTATGATTTCCCCATCACTGCACCTCCTGGTTGATCTGAACCCCTGCAATGAATTACAGATATGGTTAGTCGCACCAGAATCAATGCACCAAGTGTTGAAGTATCCGTAATAAAACTTACTTCAATCACATGTGATTCAATCATACCTTGAACTCTTGTAGCTAAGAATTCTGGACGGTTCCTCTTCTAGTGGCCCTTCTCACCGCATTGGAAACCCTTTCCTTTGCGCCACCCACCTTCCCCTTGCCCTTACCTTTTCCCTTAGATTTTGTAATCTTAGGGACCAGTCCAACACTTGGACCACCAGTGCCAGCCTTCTTCTTTCCTTTCTTTCCTTTCGGTGTAGACCGGGAAGAGGAAGCGCTTTTCTCAACGTTCAAGACGTTGACCCCAGGTTTGATCACCCCTTCCGCTGCCAAAAGAGAACTCATCAATTCGCTCATTGAAAAATTCATTTGATTCATATTATAGTTAAGTTTAAATTGAGTGAATGAAGGTGATAGCGAATTGAGGATCATATCAACTTGGTTCTGTGCATCGATGTTGGCACCTAGGGTCTCCAGCTCGTTTAAATAACCAATCATTTTTAAAATATGTTCCTTGACTGGAGTCCCTTCCGACATCTTTGCACTCATTATCTTTTGCATGGCTACCTGTCTAGCAGGCCTGCCATGCTCCTCGAACATCTTTTTCAGGGATGTGATAATGTCACTGGCAGAATCATTCGATTGGAATTGGTGTTGCAACACACCAGCCATTGAGGCCAGAATATAGCAACAAGCCATTCCATTCGACTTCTTCCATTTGTCGAACTCGCGTCTGGCAGCTGCCGAAGCATTTGCCGCGGGTTCTTCTGGGCTTGGGGTGGTGAGGACATATATGTGATCCTCTGCAGTTAACACGATGTCAAGGTTACGTTTCCATTCAGTGTAGTTATTTCCAGTTAACTTGTTTTGAGTGAGTATGGTGGCAAGTGGACTAAATGTAGATCCAGACATTATGATTACTGAAAATCAAACAAACAAAATAAATATGGATATCAGAATTTGACAGTTTAAAATAAAAGAATCCTTAAAACTCTTATTTTAAAACAAAGTCGCCGGAATATCGAAATGAAAGAATAAAGCCTCCGTGTGGTGGTCAATGTTCGATCTTTCGTTTAATCATGACTTGTCCGCTATGCAACTCTTGCAAAACAAGTTATGACTCCCGAACCTATTTGATCTCTAAGCTTCTGAATAATGCCCCGTGTGGGATCCCTTATTCATAGTTTAGCTAGTGTGTACCATTAACTAGGATCCAATCACAACCGTCTCAAGTAGCGCCTCCGTGTGGTGGTCACCCTCTAACACGTCTGATTGATTCTATCAAAGGAAGTTCACATCTAGTAACCAATGAGTAATGCACCCCCCCCCCCCCCCCCCCGGTATGGAATGATCACCCCTGATGA
Source organism: Hydrangea macrophylla (assembly GCA_033977485.1). NCBI lineage: Eukaryota > Viridiplantae > Streptophyta > Magnoliopsida > Cornales > Hydrangeaceae > Hydrangea > Hydrangea macrophylla. The sequence goes on along the minus strand of CM066984.1, from coordinate 44,121,666 downwards.
GGTGACACAGAATGCACCACTCATCTTACAGTGAACCGTTAATGGAAGATCGTGGGTGTTTATTAATAAGACCCTCTCCCACTAGATTTAGAAATTAAGGATTTTGCTTTTAAAAATGTTTTCACACATTACCCATAAACATCCAATGTTTACTAATGCGTTGAAATGGTTTTTGAATTTTATTTTAGAAAACTTGTTTTACGTGCATGCAAGTAGTAACAATATAATTAAATGCCAATCACAAACCAAGCACATAAAACAAAAAACTAAAATTGAAAATAAAGACATCTAAACAATGCCTCTATCTCCCATGGCTCTATCTCCATAGAACCTCCTTTTGGTTTGATCGCCTCCAGGTCCATCTTCATGGACAACGGCTCCTTGCTCCATCTTCATGGATTTTCTAATTCTATTACATTTGTCCTATGCTTCTTTCAAAGCTTACAATTTATCTAGAAATAGAAATAGCAACAACAAAATAAAAGGCTAGGGAAACCGGTGCGATTTTCCTTTTCGTAGGATTGAAGTCGTAGCGCCCTTTACATATGCCTTAAAACCAAGCCAAACTTAAATTACAACATGCACCAATCTCAAACAATTTAAATACAAAATATTCAAATGACTTGGTGCCATGGGAGATAGAGACTAATCTAGCTACAAAAGGGTTAGTCGTACACGCATCCATACATACATAACAAATATATGTAACTATTAGAACACTTAATTGATTCACACAGTATATAAACTCTATACATACTGCATTAGAACTTAAAACAGCATCTTACTTCTCTGTCACAGTTCGATCGATCGAAGACCGTTCGATCGCTCGAACCTTCGATCGATTGAACACTGTTCAATCGCTTGAATAGTCTGTTTCACATAATGATTTGAAAATTTTACAGAATATTTTTAAATTAAAGTATTTAATTTCAAAAACACTTTAAAATGTGAAACAGAGAACCTGACAAAGAATCTGTCTCGATCGATCTAACTCTATTTGATCGATCGAACACCAGAAGGTTTCGATCGATCGAAACCTGTTCGATCGCTTGAGTACAGAGAATGTTCGATCAATCGAACCCGCCTTGCATCCTATGCAATCACAGGTTTGTACTCTGCTGCGATGACACTGCAGAAACAGATCTGTGACGATGCAGTTTCAAAAACAGTTCTAAAATCAACATGCCAATCAAAATAGTGTTCCAAAAATGCATCTATAGATCCAAACGAGCGTGGCTCTGATACCAATTGATGGAAAAACCGGTTTAAGTTAAAAGTTTAAACGTGCAGCAAAAAATTCAAGTTATAAAAACTTAATGGTAGCCCAGGATCTACTACTTGTTAATTCCATAGATGCACACAAGAGGGGACAAGAGTTATACCTTAGTGTCTTGAACCAAATTCTGATTTTCTTCTTCTTCTTCCTTGGTGATGCAGCAGCCTCCACTAGGTTATCTTCATCCTTATGTCTCCTACGGATGCTTTCCGGAGAGACTAGAGATGGTGGGATCTCTAATAGAGAGGAAAAAGAAGGTTTGGGGCTCTAAAAATTGTTTCTGCAGCTTCTGACGTTCTAAAACGATGAACTCCTTTTCCAGAACGCAGCTGCCCTATTTATAGATTTCCAGAATCGACCTAGACTTCGAGCGATCGAAGATCTTCGATCAATCAAACCTTCGATCGATCGAACCATTCTCGATCGATCGAGACTGCCAAGACTTCAATCGATCGAACATACTTCAATCGATTGAACTTGTCTTGACAACTTCCTCATGTGTCTTTCCAAGTATCCTGGCGGAGCTAAGAGTGGGACCTCCTAGGCTCTTTATTGTTGGCTCAGACCAGTTTGTTAACTACCATGACCAAACTCTTTGATCAGAAAACTAACTAACTGGTCAGTTAACGTTTACTCCACTATAAAACGATAACTGAACTCCAACGCAAAAGAACATATCCGAAGCGATAACTAGACTTGTATGTTGTACTAATGTCCCTCTACCTTCAGCATTCGTAATCATATAAAGGAGTCGGATAACTGTTACTGTCAACCTGAATCATGATTACTTCTTGTATTCCTTGAGTCCCATTCACCTCTCATGATTACCAAACATGTTGATAACTCTTATCAACAAGACTGCAGTACTCAATAATCGACTTGGTGACATTCTCAAGGGAATGCTTACTCTGAAACAGAGGGTAGATTCTGTCTTGACAATATATGTTCACAACTCTATGAATATGACATACCCAAGATACCCAGGTGTTGATCTTCTATAGACCTCACTAATTGGTAAGTCAAAGCAACCATATCCACAGTCTGTGTTCATAATCGTCTCAAGATTAAGAACACGTACCTTATACAAGTTATGACTTCCTATCGACTGATTGACAGTCTTGAGTGTCAATAGGAAAGCTCAGGTCCGTCAATGCACTATAAGCACTAGCATGTTAACTAAGAGTTAAACTCTAGTGATTGAGATTAATCACTCCATCCAATGGTAGTTAATCATGCTACAGTGTAAACCTAATGAGATATCCAGTCTCATCATCCACTGTGACACATTCTAAGTAACAAAGAATAGTAATTCATATCTCACTTGTATGTATCTCTTACATACACGAATTACATACTATGATACTTAAGGATAACAATCATCTCATGAAAGGAACATACATAACTAAATGTAAAGCTGATATCCATATATTAAAATGTCAATGTCTCATATATAAAGTAATGGTTTGAGGGCACAAACCTAACAACGTGCTCAGACACACCTGTGGACGTAGGTACCTTCATTAACAGGGCCAAACCACATACAAAAAATAGTCTTTCTCTCTCTCCTTAAACTGTTCTATTTACTCTTACCAAATTCTGGCATCATCAGTTTGGCACCGTCTGTGGGAAACGACAAGTCTTCACATCAACAAATCTCTTGACTGATCGTCATGCCACCGAAGAAGGGTAAGAAGGCTGATCAGCGGTCCAACCGGGATGTTCCTACGGCCCCGGCACCGGCTGCGGCAGCCATGACATCTGAGCATATCACCGACAAGTCTTCTCATCAACAAATCTCTTGATTGATCGTCATGCCACCGAAAAATGGTAAGAAGGCTGATCAGCGGTCCAACCGAGATGTTCCTACGGCCCCAGCACTGGCTACGGCAGCCATGACATCTGAGCAGATCACCGCGACCCTCATGCAACTCCTGGTGGGCCAGGATCAAATCCAGCAACAGATCGAAGCCCTGCTAGCCCAGCAAAGCAATCCTCCAGTGGCCGGGAAACGACCCGAAATGTTGTGTACGGTCGGGAACCGATCTTGACCAGACAACGTGCCCGAGCCAACCCGTCCCGTGTTGAGGATGCCAGAGACATCAACAGTGGGCGTGCTGCCCGAGAGGAAAGGTAGGAGCATATGGCCCAGGAATCAGTCTAGGGCAACTCGGTCAAGAGCCGAGTTATCCCTAGGCAAACGGTTACCCGGAGTCATAGCCGAGCCTGATCCCAGAGGACAAAACCCCACCATGAAGAAGCATCTTCCACCAACCGACTAGTTCCTCAGATACCGATCGGGAAGAAGTGGAAGCTTGAATCAAGGACTTGTAGAAGCACATCGACAGAGTGGCCAAAAAGCTTGGTCAAAATCGTGTTCAGAATCAGGCCAATACCGAGACAGAGTCCCCGTTCTCCAGCCAGATCACGAGGTTTTCCATCCCGCACAAATTCAACCAGCCTCGCCTAGATCCCTACAACGGCTCGGAAAGGCCGGTCGACCACGTCCGGACCTACAAGGCTCAGATGGCCTTAGCCACCAACTCCGATGAACTAAACTGCCTAGCCTTCCCCAGCACTTTGAAAGGCCTGGCCACCCAATGGTTCTACTCGTTGGAGCCCCAATCGGTCCGCAGTTTCACGCAACTCAGCAAGCAGTTCATCAATCAGCTCATCGGTATGCACGAACGGCCAAAGCTTGACATACATCTACTGACGGTCATACAAAGGAATAATGAGACCCTCGAGGAGTTCACTGGCCGATTTAATCAAGAGAAGCTCAGCATCTACGATCTTGATGAAACTGTTGCTATCATAGCCTTCTGCTCGAGAGTTCAACACACAAAGTGCGCCGCGTTGTTCCACAGAAACCGACCGGGAACTTTGGTTGGGCTCTCTGAGAGGGTTGGAAAATACATTGACACTGAAGAGTTTCTGAAGACCAAAGACATCGGGCAAGAAAGCAACGAGTCTTCCAGAAATAAGCAAAAGCGAGATCAGCCCGGGAGTTCTGACAGTACCTTCAGTTCACAGCGGTCTGAGTTCGGTAGCCCCGACCCGACCTCCAGTTCATAGTGGTCTGAGTTTGGCAGCCCAGACCCGACCTCCAGTTCACATCGATCAAGATCAAGCAGTTCTGACTCTGCCTCTAGCACAGAGAAGTCAGGAGCCCGACGATCCTAATCCGACCTCGTGTCTCCATCGGTTTAGATGAGCCCGACTGCAGTGGTACTTGCATGATCACCACGTGAGGTTCCACCGATTGACAGAGAGCCATACAAAAGACCTCGGGCCTAACCCCGAGGCATACAAAGACCTCGGGCCTAACCCCGAGGCACTTGCATGATCACCACGTGAGGTTCCACCGATTGATAGAGAGCCATACAAAAGACCTCGGGCCTAACCCCGAGGCATACAAAGACCTCGGGCCTAACCCCGAGGCACTAAAAAGACCTCGAGCTTCAAACTCAGGCACTAAAAAGACCTCGAGCTCCGAACTCAGGCACTAAAAAGACCTCGAGCTTCGAACCCAGGCACCAAAGACCTCGGGGTCACGCCCGAGGCACCGGCTTCGCTTAGGTCCAACCGACGATGGGGGCAAACCCCCTAGGTAGCTAATGATGGCAAGCTTCAAAAGACCTTGCAACCACCATGTTCCAGGTCGGTTACCTACAGTTCATAGCCTCTGTAAGACCCTCGTCTTAGCGAAAGCTTGGGGGGCAAGATGGCGTAGTGAACTAAACAGGTAATCACACCGGGTATTTACTAGCCTCGCGGATAACCAAGACAAAATCTTGGACAACCCGACCACCTACAGTACTCAGAGGCATTAACTCCACTTAGGTCCAAACCGACGATAGAGGTGACTAAAATCTCTTAGGTTGGCCGACGATAGAGGAGCAAAAGGACCCTAAAGCAACGTGATTTAGGTCGGCTCCACCAACATGGTCAAGCTCTTCTCCCAACAGTCTTGACGAAGGCTGGCCGGGCAAAAGACAACCATCCTGGGGAGTCAACATAAAAAAGGACCCTAGAGTAATACGCTTAGGTCAGCTTTTCCAACATGGTAAAACCCTTCTACCCACAGCCTTGACGAAGGTTTACGGGCAGAAGATAACCATCCTAGGAGCTAACTCAAGCAAAAAAGACTCTGAAGTAGGCCGAGTCTCAACTCTCGATCACTTCCCGAGCATTCAAAGACTCTGAATTAGGCCGGGTCTCAACTCCCGGTCAGTTCCCGAGCACTAAAAGGTCCCGAGCTAGGCTGGGTCTCAACTCTTAGTCAATTCCCGAGGACTCACCAGGCTCAGAAGCCTCGAGGCAGCTTCCAAAAGCACTCAGACAGTGGCAAGTATCATCAAACTAATTTCCAAACTTGCCCCTATATAGCATCTGGTCACTCTTGGAAATGGGGGGCAGTTGATACACCCAAAATTGGCTCTATCTTATGACCGAGCGGTTCAAATCAGCAGCTAGTCCGTGCCCCGGGTAAATCATGCACCACTCCTCAGATGCATCAGCCCCGAGCGGTTTAGTCTACTCATCATCCCGAGCGGTTCATCTACGACCCGACCAGCAGGTCGGGAAAACCGCACATGTACATCCCGCCGCGGGAACAGCTCATCCGGGCCCACAGGCGTGATCCCGAGCATTACGGGCAGTTTTCTACTCAAGCTAGAAGACTAATGGAAAGTGCATACTATTTCCTAATCCAATTAGGAAATTCCCATAATTAATGCCAATCTATATCAATAGGATTATATTTCCTTATCCATGTATGAGTAGGTCTCTTACATCTATAAAAGAGACCTCTCACCCCCCATTGAAGGGGCTGCCAACTCTTTGGTCTACACAGCACCTCTATAAAATTCACCATTATACGCATATGCCCGGCCGGTATTACTGGTAGTACCGCCCCTCTTGTTGGCTCACCAGGCCCGCCGGTGATCTGCTAGTGAACGTGCTCAGACACACCCGTGGACGTAGGTACCTTCATTAATAGGGCCGAACCACATACAAAAAATAGTCTTTGTCTCTCTCCTTAAACTGTTCTATTTACTCTTACCAAATTCTAGCATCATCAATTATTATTTATTTTATTTTAGTTTTTGCAGATTTGGTCTCACGAGTACCTTCGCATGAGGGGTCCCAGTACCAGAGATGGTGAGGCTGCTATAATGCCTCAGGGCCTGAAATGGAGAAAAGGAGCAACGGGCCGAAAGGTTGGGGCCCATGACTTCGTCGGCTATAGAAATCTCCTCACCAATCTACGGGAGGTCCATGTGGTGTGGAATCCTTGGGAGGCGGCCCTTCCAAAGGCTAGCGAAGAGATCCAAGATGCTGTAGGTTTTTCCAGGATGAGGATACTAATGGTGGGAGAGGCGTGTCGGGAGTGGTACCTTGGCGAGAGGGTGACTAGATAGTCACTTGCTGCCCCAGCCTTTTACGTGCCGAGGGCTCCTCCTGCTACCATGAGGAGCACTGAGACCTTAGACCACGAGGACTTTGTTGCCACTCTAGGTGGGGAGAACATCGCAAATCATTTGGACGGTCCAGACGGCTACCCAATATTAGATTGAATTCCCTCATGCACAACTTTCCTCTTATGGACGTTACCCGGGTAATAGATATTTCATTCCTTTTGTCCTCTTTTAAAATTTTCCTTTTATTTTTGCAATAATACTCACATAGACTTGAATTCCCTTTTACAGCCTGTCCCCAGGGTTGCTGACCCTCCAGCTCTCCCACAGTGGAAATGGAACATTCCTATGGTCCATATGGGCTAGGAGACCACGTACCAGCTGACCCCTTATACTCAGAATGTCCCGTCCATCCCGCTACAATACGATACAATCCCTAGAGATTACGCTGAAGAGGGTCTATCATACGCACACACTGTCCAATATTAGATTCATGGACGCGAATGGAGGGTAAATCCCTTTTTTTGAAAACAACCGTCTTATTACTTATCACTTTTTAAAATTCAAATAATTATTCTCATGCTAACCACTGTATCCCAACTCTTTCTCAGGCTAATGGAGCAAGGACTAATGCCGATCTTCAGGCCAGAGCTATGGTATTACTATTTTTTTATTTTCTTTTTTTTTACTTATTATTCATCTTATTTATTCTTTACTTTATTTTGTCCTTTCAGGAGGCCAAGCTCGTTGCCTTGAGGAGGCAAATTCAAGATTTCCAGCTGGATCAAGGTGGTGGCTATCCAGGAGGTGCTGGCGACAGTGGCCAGGGCAGTGACGGAGGAAATGGTGGAGATGGTGGAGCTGGGGGGGAGCCAGACAGCTCCACAAGCACCTAGAAGAAATCCTCGTTGCTGTCGAGGATAGTCGACCTCTTTTCCCATTTGGTTACGTCCCTGCGAGGACGAGAATTCTAAAACCCTCTCTTTTTAACCAATTTATTTTAGGCGGATTGATAGTATTCATCCATGGTGGCCTGTGTGCCAATTTTGAATTCTATTTATTTTCAAGCTTGATTACTATTTCAGTATCATGCTTATTCTCCTCGCTTACTCAAAATGTTAATGCCTTTATTACTTATTGATGAATGGTGTAAGAGAATTGGTGTTTGAATGATGAATGGTGATATTCTTTTCAAATTTTCATATAGGTTTGGGCTGATTCAAGTTATAAACTGACCCATGAACCATTTAAACCCTGGCCAGCACTCAGAGTGGATGACCGAAACTCACTGAGTGCTACACGGCACTCAGTGACTGCCAGTCGGCACTTAGTGAGTGCCGCTGCTTTTCATCGAGTGCCAGTTTGTACCCATTTGCTTGTATGAGGTGCCTTTTATTCATTTTCATGCTCGTTTTGATATTCCCAAGGTTTTTTTCCTCATTCTCATCTTTCATGGCTCCCATACGTTCTGACATTCTATACCCGTGGATGGATTCTCTTTCTGGCATCGACCAACTCAACTTCGACTCTCACAGATTAACAGACCTCTTTGCTTTTTCCCATATGGCTCTTGACGAGGGTTTACTCTGAGCTGCTATCACATGTGTGGACACGTGGAATTCTGCCTCTTGTTCGTTTGAAATCATTTTGAAAGGGAAGGAAAGGTCTATTAAAAATAGATACAGAGTCGCCACTTAGTCTTTAAGGAACCAAGAAACTTAATTTGACTCAACCAAATGGATAAAGGGCACCGACCCTTCATAACCAAAGAACTTGGCTCGGGGTTTTGGTACGAGAGAGGAAGGAGCCTTTGTCGCAACTAAAACACCCTCAACTCGCCCCGTCTTTCGACGGGCCTCAATTAGCATCCAAGTAATCATCTTATACTATGTATGGTTTGATAATTAATACTATGATAGTATATTACATCACACAAGAATTTTGAAATGGAAGATCAAAAGATAAGATATCGTTCATAAGATCTAAGCCAAGTATCACACAATGCAAAGTGAAAGATCACACAAACAAACCTAGGAAAAATCATCTAATCATGTATCAAGTAATAAAGTTTTCCTAATCTAAAAGGGACATGAGTTGTTCTTGAAACCAATAATCAAATAAATCAAAATATGCTTAGCAAACTAGAATGATGCATGTTAATCTTTGGGAAAAAAAGACCTCTTAATCCCCGGGACAGATGAGAAAGGATGATTAGATCGAGGGAAAGCATGGACGTGTGATCAAATTCATTCCTTATAATCTTCTTAGATTAGGAGTCACAAAAGCCCCAAATCTTTGCATGGATACAATGTATGTATCTATAATGTGCCAAGATTGTAGTGTGTTTTGTGTTCATGGATTCCTAGAATGACTTAGAAGTCTAGAATGTGTATGAATGAATGAAGGAAATCATCATGGGATATGTACAAATATAGTACGAACTACTTCCTAAGACATGAGCTAATTTGGAGTGCATGTAAGCACCACATCAAAGAATGGAAGTAAAAGTGTGCTTGCAGTGAATAGTGGACAGAACAGTGACATGATATTTTGGAAATTTAAAAGAGGGGTTAGGAATGTTTTCAATGCATGATATTTTATGGAGATCTTCCTTATTGTGTCTAGAACACAACCCAAATATCCAATCTTTAATAACTATTAAAGATTGAGAGAAATCATATGAACAATAAAGGTTACTCAGAAACAGAGTTCATACTGTCGACTGAAATGTTAAAAACTCTTAGAAAATGAAACCAAAAGATCTAGGGGTCCATTTTATACATAAGGTTCCCTAAGACACTGAAGTTCAAGGGAAAATGAGTTAGGATCACCCCTTTTAGAAAAGTTTTCTGTAAGGCAAGTTGAAAGTCAACCAAGCTGATGTGACAGCAAAGGCAGAATATCTGGAGAGAATGTTTGGACCAAAATGGGATCCTTCCATGTATCTCCAAGTCAAACTAAAAATCATGGGTGTTCCCTAATGCGTTAGAAAGATTTTTCAAGTGGTCTTGCATCCATACATTGAGTATTGAGTTCTAGAGAAATCTTTGAGCTCAGATCATTCACTGTTTTGACTCACTGTTTTAAAGATTTTGGGAAAAACTTGAGTTTTCTTTCTTGAGATCAAAATGAGAGGGTTTGAGAGGGGTTTTGAAATAGAGGTTTTGAAAGTATATTTTCAACATCAAATAGAGATTATTACCTCTTGGAATATCAACATCAAACTCATCATCAAGAACCCCCAATATTATTGGAGAGATTCATTTTTATTTTGAACATAACTTCAAGGATACCTTGGAGGTTTTGAAGTTATAATCATCATCTATTAAACATTTTTTTGAGGTCAAGAGCTACTATTCATAAGGATTTACTCACCTCAAACTTCATGTCATCATTTAGATGATGAAGATCAAGTAAGTAAATAATAAAAACAATAAAAATAAAAAAAGAAATGAGATTAAGAAGAGATGAACATAATATGAACAAGCAATTAAATAACAATCAATAGATGATAATCAATGTGATTTTGGACTTGTAGCTTAGTGTTTCACTCATAGATATTGACATTTGGACATGGAAGTAGCTCCCTAACTCATGAATGCTTAGAGAAATGGTGGTTGGGTGTATTGATGATGAAGTATATAGAAGGATGATGGAAGAACTTGAGTATAGAACTCACTTTCTATAGAAAATCAGTGGGAGAAGCTCCCTTTCTCTCTTCTAAACCTATATCTATCTCTCTTTGTCTCTAAAACTTTCTCAAGTTTTGCACTTGGCTCCCCCAAAATGAAGAGCAATGGGGGATTTATATAGGCTAATTTGGGGTGGTTTTGGGATTTTAGAAGTACTCTCATTGGTCCCAAACATCTATGAACATAAAACTACATCGTTTTGGTTTTTAATTAATCAAATTGGACCCCCAAATAAATTACAAAAATGGACTCTGCGAGGGTTGAGTGCCGCCACGGCACTGGGCATGTGCCACCATGGCAGTGACCCATTGCCGCCGCGGCACTGCTCCTCAAATGCCCAGAAAATTGTATTTAGGCTCCCAGAGGTTCCGGTATTCGCGAAAAAGGCCCTATTTCATCCAAAATTCACAGAAAATGCGTACGAACTCCAAACTGAGCTTATGATATACCATTGGAAAGGTATCAGAGTCTAATTTCTATATAAATGTTTTGGATTTAGATCACTTTGAAAAGTTTTACGGTATTTGCGATAAAAGCTGATTTGCTCGCCTTTTTCACCTTCGAAAATTCATAATAAATTCGTTTTAAATCCAGGAATTATGTGTGATATACCGTTAGAAAGCTAATGACCTCTAGTATCCATGAAAAATGTTTGAAAAATGATACGGTGTTCCGGTTTTAAAGTCAACTTTTGGTCAAACTGGTCAAACCGGGAAGTTCTAGGAACCTCTGGGAGCTCCCAAGAGCTAACGTTTTAGTCTGATTCTCTTTTCAAACTCATTTTAGTACTTTTTATATGATCCAGAATGATCTTGGAATTTTTTGGTAAATTCGGATGATTTCGGTCAAACCCTGGTCAAACCGGTCAAACCGGTCAACGGGGACTTTCCGGGGGTCTCTGGAAGCTGACGATTTCATTTGATTTTACTTAAAAACTCATTTTCTTACTTTTCTTATGACATAGCATGTTTCCAGAACTTTTGGTCCAAATCTGGGAGTTTTCGGGCTTTTAGGGGCATTTTGGTCATTCTGAGCATTTTGAGAAATAAAACTAACTTCCAGGAGTCCTTTTGAGTCTTTTTTATCATTGTGAACCACCAAGCTATAGGTCTCCTAAATATGATAGCCGACAAAATGGGGTGTCTACAACATGTTGGGACCTTTCTTTGCATGTCTTCTGGTTTGGCCATGAGGAGGTTTGTCCACTCTTCGAGGAATTTAGCTCCATTTTCGATACTGATCCTTATGCTAATTTGATCATCCCCCAAATACAAGCAGGGTACGTCTAAAATCTAGAGGCTCTTCTTCATATTTCTCGGGGTGCTGCCAGTTCCTTTGTTCGTGACTGGCACATTAATTTCGACCGTCTTTCTTCTATTTATGCTCCCATTGGTGATCCTGATGACGGAGGATATTAGATCATCAGACGCAGTGCCCTTTCTTTGGCCATGCTTTCTAATTTCTTATTTCATTCCTCCACCGACATCCTCATCCCTATTGTTTGCAGTCTCTGAGAGATGTGGAGTGCTGTCATGCTTGTTCTAGGGGAGACCTTGCTGGGTTTGGACCATGCACAGAGCACAAGGTCGATGCTACTTTCGGGATCACCTCACATCCTGCAAATCTGGTTTCTCGAGCGTTTAGGTTTCTTCGCTCATCCTCCCCCTGGGAGACTGCTCCCCTACGATCGCCTAGATGTTCGTTACCCATCTCGCACGGTTGACAGGCTTGCTTGGCTTCAGAGCCTATATTATGAGGATATCCATTGGGTATGCCCCCAATGGTCTTACTATTCTGTTACGGTACGACTTCTTAGATGCCCGGGGGTTTGGCTGCTTGGTCTGCGTGCCACCACTTTTTACATTCCCAGTCGGGTAGTTCGTCAGTTCGGGTTGCTACAGGATGTCTCGGACACTATCACTGCAGATTTTTTGAGGAGTTCCACTCTACACCCTTCTACCATGAGACTATTTGCCAAGGCTTGGCATGACAGAGTGTCGGCCCCCTTCCGTTCAGTTATTCCCATTGCCAAGTATCTTTTTGAGATTGAGGCCTTGATTGGAGGGTAACTTCGCGACTAGACAGAGACAACAAGATTCCTGATAATAATAAAAACTTTTGACAAATCCTGCTTGATTTTACTTCGCTTTACTTTAATCATGTGATGTATTTTCCATTTTTGAAATGCTTTTCCTTGTATTTTGAAAAATGTTCTAATCATTTTGAATCAAAGCTGGCACTCTTCCAATTTCTTTAGGTTATGAACAATTCTCCTCTTAATGTCTCTTTTGGCTTTTATTACTTTGCCATGAGTCTTGCTTGGTTTTAATCCTTCTATATCACGAATTCTCATTTGTTTCCACATAATACATACTTTGATAGCTAGCAGATCCAGAGATGGGTTTAGACTTCATCTGCGCTCATCGGGTGGCAAATGAAGTTTGCCCCTGGTTTAGGGATTTCGATGTGGTTCTAGGAAAATGCAAGTTTGCCCCTAGTTTGGCATGGTGAAACTCAAGACGTTAATTTTTTCAAGAGTTTGGGTTTTATTTGGACCGAGGGCCTTTCGAGTCCGCCTACTTATCCCCGAATGGGTATCAGGTCTATAGTAGTTCAGCCAAGGCTAGAAGAAAAGTGCTTTTTAGACAATTTTTGTGACCGATCCGAGTAGGTTGCCTACGTATCCCCTAGCAGGAATCAGGTCAAGTATAGTTCATTGACTCTAGAAGTTTTGACAGATACGGTTTCAAGCAAAATATTTCTTGAGGCAATCAAGGTTGATTGGTTGTTTAAACTCAACTCTGTCTAGGTCTATGAGATAGGTAGCTCCTCCGGAGAGGAGTGTCTCAATGATATATGGTTTAACCCAATTAGGTTTAAATTTTCCTCAGGGGTCATAAACAGGCGCTTTAAGTTCTTTGAGGACCAGGTCATCCTCAGCAAACTTCCTTGGGCAAACCTTCTTGTTGAAAGTATAAGCTATACTTTTTTGATATCCCCGAGTGTGATTTATAGCAGCCAATCTCTTTTCATCGAGTAACATCAATTCCTCATATCTCCCCCACAGCCACTCAAGTTCGGTTACCTCGTACTCCACCAAAACTCTCAAAGATGGTATTTCGACCTCAACTGGGAGAACGGCTTCCATCCCATAGACTAATGAATACGGTGTAGCCCCTGTTGAAGTTCTTACAGAAGTTCGGTATCCCCACAAAGCAAATGGTAGCTTCTCGTGCCAATCCCTATATGTATCTATCATTTTCCCAGGATTGCCTTTACATTCTTGTTTGTGGCTTCTACTACTCCATTTGTTTGGGGTCTGTATGGGAAAGATTGATGGTGGGTGATCCTATACTTCTGTAAGAGTGGGATAACTTCTCCTTGGAAATGGCTACCATGATCAGAAATGAATTCATTTGGGACCCCATATCTACAGACTATGTTTTTCTCGATAAAATTCACCACATCCTTAGCTTTCAATGTTGCATATGACGCCGCTTCCACCCACTTAGTAAAATAATCTATCCCCATAATTATGTACCGGTGTCCATTGGAGGCTTTCAGAATTACTTCACCAATGATATCGATGCCCTACATGGAGAATGGCCAAGGGATGGTCATGCTATAAAGTTGGGAAGGTGGGGTATGCATAAGATTTGCATGGATTTGACACTTATAGCATTTCCTAACATACTCACAACAATCCTTATCCAAAGTTGTCCAAAAGTATCCTTGCCGGATTATCTTTTTGGCTAACATGTGTCCGCTCATGTGTGGCCCGCAAACTCCCTCGTGTATTTCTTCCATCATCATTCTTGCTTCTCTCCCATGTAGACATTCTAGGTTATAACCGGTATAGGACTTCTTCTACAACTTTCCCGCATAAATCACAAACTGAGCTGAAAACCTCTGAATTGCCTTCTTATCCTTTTCTTAAGCCTTTAGGGTACTCTCCTCTTTCAATAAAACTCCAAACATCCACATAACATGGCACTTCTGTCTCTTCTCCTCCTTCAATGGATACGATTGTCTCGAATGAGGGTCGGGTCCTCTCTTCTATGGATAGGGGAATCATGGTAACTCCTATAGGGATTTAGATCATCGAGGCCAAAGTTGCTAAAGAATCGGCTAATAGAAAGAGATTTTTCTGAACTGCACTTTCAGGCTTTCCAGGTATTCATGGTAAGGCTCAATTTCTCATACTTTATTCTCCAATCACCCCTCACTTGCGATATTATTAGATTTGAGTCCCTAAAAACGTCAATCTTCTCAATTTTTAAGGCCAAGGCTGCTTCCATCCCAATTATGCATACTTCGTATTCTACCGTGTTGTTGGTTGAGTTATATTTAATCTTAACGGCCAATGGGGTGGGGGCTTCATTAGGTGATATGAGGATGATTCCAACCTCGTATCCTATCTGATTAGATGCTCCATCAAAATACATTCTCCACAAATCTTCCTTTACTTCCATCACCCCATCATCAAGAAACTTAAATTCTCCCTTTTCTTCAAATTCTATGGCAAGGTTAGCTAAGTATTCGACGATGGCTCTCCCTTTGACAGATTTGGAAGTGACATACTTGATATCAAATTCGGTTAGCATCATGGTCCAATGGGAGATCTTACTGGTTAAGGCGGATTTTTCAAAGAGGTATTTGAGTGGGTCCATTCGGGATATTAGGGTGACAAGGAAGGCTAACATATAATGCCTAAGGCGACGGGTACACCATACCAAGGCCCAATAAGCTTTCTCCAATGGTGAATAATTCAGTTCATACCCGGTCATCCTCTTACTTAGATAGTAGATTGCTTTCTCTAAATGCCCCTCTTCTTCTTCTTGGGCCAACATATACACCCCATTGAGTTCTCGATCACAGACAGGTATAGCAATAAAGGCTTTCCAAGTTTAGGAGGTAATAGGACAGGAGGGTTTTGGAGGTTGGTTTTGATCTTTTCAAAGACTTTCTGGCATTGGCTATCCCATTCAAACTTCTCTCCTTTCCTCACCAACTTGAACAGTGGGTCACACGTCATGGTGAGTTTGGATATGAAACGGCTGATGAACTATATCCTTCCTAAGAATCCCCTCAACTCCTTTTCATTTTATGGTGATGGCATTTCGGTTATGGCTTGAATTTTGGTTGGGTCTACCTCAATCCCCCTCTGTGTAATCAGAATCCCCAATAATTTCCCCATGGTGACCCCAAAGGTACATTTCTGCGGGTTTATCCTCATTCTGAATTTCCTTAGCCTCTCAAAGAATTTCCTTAAAGCCTTTAAGTGCCCTTTCCTCTCTTTGGACTTTACTATTATGTCATCAACATACACCTCCACTTCTTTATGGATCATGTCATGCAGTAGGGTGGTGGCAGCTCTTTGATAAGTTGCCCCCACGTTCTTAAGCCCAAATGGCATAACTCTATAACAATAAGTCCCCCAGGGTGTGATAAAGGTAGTCTTTTACCTATCTTCGGGTGCCATTAAAATTTGATTATACCCTAAGAACCCATCCATAAAATATTAGAGTTCATATCCTGCTGTATTGTCTACTAACACATCAATGTAGGGTAAAGGAAAATCGTCCTTAGGGCTGGCTCTGTTCAAATCCCAGAAATCAACACAACCCTAACGCGACCATCCTTTTTTGGGACTGTTACAAGGTTAGCGACCCGTTCTGGATACTCAGTGACCATCAAGAATCCAGCTCCTAACTGCTTTTCAACTTCCTCCTTCACTTTTAGCGCTCATTCAGGCCTCATTCGCCTCAATTTTTATTTTACGGGTTTTGAGTTTGGGAAGAGGGGAATATGATGTTGGACTATTTTAGGATCAACTTCTGGCATAACATCATAGGATCATGCAAAGACATCTTTGAATTCATTTAATAGATTGATTAATTCCTTACTTTTCTTATTGCTAAGCGTGGAGCCAATAGAAATATTTTGTGAATTATCTTCATTTCCCAAATTAATTATTGAAGTGCTTTCTATGATTTTACATGTAGACTCGTTTTCTTTTTCAATTAATTTTTGCAATTCATCTGGTATTTCATCACATGCATCATAGTTATTATTATGCGCAGTCGAGTAAGCAGAATTAGTCACATTTTCATTGATTTTCTTGAGAGTGATTACAACAGACATAGAAATTAAAAGACGCCTCATTTGGCCATTACAGACTCTAGGTGAGGGGGATACCTATCACTAGACTCAAACACCCACTCTTTCTTGCTTTCTCCTCCCAATTCAGTGATGATATGATCTTCCCGATCCCCTGTCTGAGTAATCTCTTTCATTTCTTCTTCCTCTGGCTCTTCTTCATGTTCTGGCTTCTCCCCTTCTGCTTTATTTTCCTTGTTTTCTCCTTCATCTCGGCTTTTCTCATCTTCGTTCATAATCTCCCTAGGACTACCCTTTCCGGTTCCCCTATGCTCTTCTTCTAATAGATATTTCATTACCGAGCCATCCAGAGTGCACACCCAATCCTGAGTAACGGCGGATTTTGCAGGCACCTGAAGGTAAGGGTCTTTATAATTAGAGAAGTTATGTGAAAAGAAAATCTTGAATCCCGACTTCATGCGCTTTTCCACATTATCCAACCACAGTTTTAGTAAATTGCAAAACAAAAAATCCTTCCCTTTATTGACAAAATACCCATTGAGAGTCTTCAAGTATGGTTCTAATGGTGCATCAGTCACTTTCTTCTTTTTCTTCACCTCTTCCTTTATTGGCAGGTATCCTAGCCCACGAGTATGTGTTTGAGTGACAATGTTCAAAAATTCTGGCAATCCTTGGTGCCTCTTACCTAAACCAACCCCGGGAAGAACACTATTTTCCTTATGATTCCAGCTACCAATGGACTTGCATATTGGTCAAAATAAAGTGGCAGGAACTCCTTCGGCTTGCTATCTTCTATCACATTAATGAATTCAAAACCACACAAGCTTGCTTCATCTTCTTGTATCTGTACTTCCAAAACTGGGGCACTGGATGAAGCCTCAGACACATGCATCCAACTATCCCCTAGAATATTGCGAACTTTATTCCCCCAAATATATTTAACCTTTTGGTGAATGGTTGACGGGATAGCACCCAAACTGTCCAGCCATGGCCTTCCCAATAGCAGGTTGAACGATGCAGGAATGTCGATGATCTGGAATTCTGCTTCCTTTTCCCCAGTCCCAATAAAGAGATTCAGAAAAATGATCCCCATAATCGCTCGTTGAGTGTTGTCATAGGTCCTCACTTTCTATTCTGATGGTATAAACATGGATTCATCAAGTTCCATCCTTTTAGCTATTCGGAATGGGCATACATTTAATGCAAACCCGTTGTTAATGAGACAAGCGGGCAAAGAATTTCCTAGACATTCAACGGTGATGTGAAACGGCTTATTGTGAGTGGGTCCCCCAGGAGGCAAGTCGGATTTGGTAAATGAGAGAGTTAGAGTTGAGCTTTTGTTGATCATGCCGATGAGATCCTCTAGGGTGATGTTGATGGAGACATCTGACTGATTGAGAGCATCGAGGACTGCTTGCCTATGACACTTAGAAGCAATTAATAACCCCCAAATAGTGATATTCGCTTGCGTCTTCTTTATTTGTCTCAAAACCCTATCTTCCTCTTCTTCCTCATTCATTTTTCCTTTTCCCTTATCGAATTCCTGACCTGGGTGATCTTCCTCAAGTTCGTGATGTTTGAAATTCCTTCCCGAGGATGTTAAATGACTGACCTCTTCTTTAAACCAAAGATCATCATGTGCTTTAGTGACTTCTAGATTTTCTTCCTCTTTTTCACTTTCATATCAAAGATACTCTTTAACTTTATTGACACTCTGGTTTTCGTCCCCTCTGTACCAAATAGAGCTATCAGCTTCAGGCGCCCACCAATCCGCACTGGCAGCCTTTCCTATTACTTCCCCCTTGTTTCTATCCATCAGCTCGTCTAAAGTGCATATTTTTAGATCCTCCTGCATCTGATAAAACTTTCCCTGGCATCCCAACTTAGTGATCAATGTTGATGGATCAAAAGAGCTTCCTTCACTTTCTAAATAGTAAACTCCAGGTGGTGGTACCGCATGATGATTTGGTAGTGGATTCTTGGTGACGTACGACGGATTGGCGGTCGGTTAAGATATTACCTTCTTATCTATCAAATCTTGGATTTCATGTCTCAACCTTAAGCATAGATCCATTGAGTATTCCTACTCTTAATGAAATTTGCAATACAGATTAGCTTTGAAATTCGGAGGTGGTGGGTTTGGTCTTGGCTGTGGTTCCAATAGGTGAAGGTGTCCTTTTACTAGTAGCCTATCAAGAGCTGTCGATAATGATACCCCCAAGTCTGAAAACTTTCTGAATGGCTTATCTCCTCCTCTCTTAGGGTAACTTTTGGCTATATCGAGCTTCTTCTCTGATTCAAATAACGCGTTCACGTCTGTAGGTTCTGAATGACCTCCTGAATGCCCTCCTCCTGTCCCATAATTTAGACGCCTATACCTGCTCACTGGTTCTTCTCTTTTGATCAACCCTTCTTGTATCGCGTCTTCGATCCTAGTTCCCACATCAAACACTTCAGTAAAGGTGTTATGGATTGAAACCTCATTTTTTCTTGGAAGATGGGCCGGAGATTTTTCATCAGCATTCGGATCTGTTCTTTCTTGGTTGGCCTCTGTACTATTTTAGCTGCTTTCCCTCTCCAATGGCTCAGATATTCAGCAAAAGATTCCTTGTTCCCTGGTTGGGTAGTCTCTAGATCTCTGACAGTAACATCCTAATCTTGATTATACTCATATTGGGCTACGAATGATTTGACAACTTCCTCCCAAATTCTAGTCTTGCCAGGCTCTAATATAAGGTACCATGATAAGGTAGCTCCAGTTAATATCTATTGAAACAAAATAGCCATCATGGTTGTGCTCAAGCCACTTGGCTGAAAAGCCCCTATACACATCCTGATATGACTACGGGGGTTCCCTGTTCCATCAAACTTATCAAACACAGGCATTTTGAATTTTGCAGGTAATACTTCAGAAACCCCTTCATATAACCCTTCCAGCTCTAGCAAGTAAGTGTCAACTCCGTAAGCCTTTCAGACTACCCTTTCCAGTTTCTCTACTTTCTCGATCATCTCTTTCTCGACCATTTCTTTTTCTAGTTTTTCCTTTTCTGCTCTTGGCGCTTTAGCTCTTTCTGGATCATCGAACCAATCTTCCTCTCTAACTCGTGCCATGGTCTCCATCATGGTCATCATTCTAGTCATCTGACTTGCCTGCTATTCTACTATTGCCCTCAATTCTGCTATCTCTCTTGCATTTGCTTCTTGTGCCATTTCTCTTCTCACTAACCTTGCAGTAGAATCTTTGTACTAGAATGTGCTTGCAACTGATTCTATCTTTTACCTACAACCACATTTTATTCCTTTATTTACCTTATTTTAAATTTCAAATCAAAGGAATTTTGTGTCATTTTGTTTGCAAATGCTTTTTAAGAAATTTTCATGGATGGTCCATATGCCATGCGGATACAATGCATGTGTGAGTGTGTGCTTACTCTATATGCCAAAGAAAGGAAATTCTAATCCTAACACATAAACACATATGCACATAAGATCCTCACCCATGTCAAGTGCGCTAATTTATCCTTTCATTGTGATCTTCACTACCCTTTCAAGGATTGGGTATTTAAAATTTTGAAATTCATTTGGAAAGTATTTCTTGGATGATGAAATCTTTTGAAAACAATTCCTAGGAATTCTTTTGAAAATGATGGTGTTTGGACATTTCTCTACAAAGATGACTGAAATTTTGCTTTAAATCATTTGAAAAATAATTTCCAACATTTCTTATTAAAAATGATCGGATTGAAACTTTGCTTTGGAATTCATTTGAAAGGCGTTTTTTTTTTCAAAAATGATTCCCACGATTTTGGATTTTTCCTTTGAAGATGATCATGTGAAATTATATTTTAACAAATATTAGTTTGAAGATTTAATCAAAAAGTGAACTCCAAAGATTTTTGAAAGAGCGATTGAAAACTTTGGAATGAAGATGGAAAAAATCTTGTTTGCTTTCAAAGATGGATTTAAAATTCTTTTGGTAGAAGGATCACATGATCGGATTATCACCATACATTTCATGAATTCGGATACATACAACGTCAATGAAGCTTAGCTAAAATGTCATAGGACATGAAGAGGAATTACTCAAATGTGATTAAGAGATTACACATCTTTCATCAAGCAAGTATCGTCATCATCTCAAGTAGTCCCTTCCTGGCATACAAATCTCCCTAGCACATAATGCTAATCAAGAATTGATTTCCTAGATTGAAAGGTTCTATAGAAGCTATTATGCAAAGGCTGGGTTTTGGTCAAATAAGGGACCCCTTGACACACACTTGATAGGATGCTTCATATACCAACACATGGTATGAGATCAAGGGTGGTCACACAATCCCATGATGGCTTGACCGACCGGGTTGCCCCGAGCCTCCAAGGTCATAGTTCCATGCAATCGACTGTCAAGACATGCAAGTGCAATGAAACGAGCACACAAAAATTAATTAATTCGATTAAAAGGATGCTTTCAAGTCTAATCCTCGAGTGAACCCAAAATCAGATATTTTGGTCTGCGAAACCAAAGATTCTGGGTTCGATCTCCAGTAGAGTTGCCAGATTGTGGATACGGGCATTTGGGCCCACTTTTAATTTTAAAATATTTTTTAAATTCAAATTCAAATACAAAGAGTCACCACTTAATTTTTAAGAGGAAAATTAAGAAACCATTTTAAAAGCAAACCGATCTTTTGTGAAACCAAAGATAAACTGGGTCCGGGGATTATGGAATGAAAGGAGAAGGAGCCCGTTGGACTAAAACACCCCCTTTCATCCTATCTCGTGATAGGCCTCTACTCAATATCCTTTTTTAATCGAATTACTAATCTAAGCATGCCCTCAACTAATACATATATACATATACATTACAAAAGCATATTGAAAAGGGTGTAAGATTGCTAACGATAAAATATCATTCAAAAATCACATAATTCAAGTAGCAAGCAAGATGATGTGCGAATAGGGAACTAGGAAACTTACCCGGGATCCCGCCGCGATTATTAAATGTGTAATGCACACAAGAAAATAAAACCTAAGAAAAGGTCTCTAATCACATATACATATAAAGTAAGACCTAAGCTAAGGTGTCACGCATGGAGTCGAAAATCAATTAAAATCAAAGAAGTAAATTAAACTAGAGAAGGGGTTGAGAAATTGTACCTCAAATGTGCTACAAAACAAAGGTTAGTACACATGTCTTGATCAAAAGATATCAAATAATCAAACCTAAGCTTCTAGGTTAAACCTATCAAGCAGGAAAAGAATTGACATATTTATGGATTCCTTCTAATTAGTTGAGAATATATCACCTCTATAGATATGCAAGTCTCAACTAGGAGCCAATACAATGTCCATATAGTTATAGTATAATCCCCAACATGATTATAAGGAACTCATAACTAGGTTCAATTAGGGACAAAACAACCTAGAGCTAGATTCTACTACAAGTATCAATATACATAGACGAATGCATGGATATGTACAAGGACAAGCTATGAATTATTCACTAACTTGGACCACTTAGCCTCAAAATTTAAACTTAATTGTTGTTATTTAAAACATGATTTGGGTCCTAAGGCATTTTGGAAACCATTTAAGTTGAAATCGATAAGTTTGGACAAAACAATGACAGTTTCTCATGAATTACAGAGAACAGACCAGACTTTCAAAGATAGAATAACCATACTTCCAACGGTCGGATCTTAATGATTTTTGGATATGATGTACCTTTGTGAGTCTAGTTTCTAACCCAAAAAAATTTAAAGATAGAACGGTTAGATCTCTGGGAATAAGGAAAACACTAGACATCACTTAGGAATCTGCAACTCTCTTTCCAGAGATCTTGTGTGATTTTCTAAAAATAGTAAACAAATGAGAAACACTTAGATCTTTTTAGCGTATCTTCTTAACACATCAAACTTCTTGAAAAAAATTATTGTAGGTCAAGAAATTTTGGTTAAGGTTTTGATTTATTAATTTTAAAACGGACTTACTATTCTGGAATTCAAGACAGAGGGTAGCTTGCTTTAAAATCATAAGACCAAACCATTTTAAACATGGATTTTCTTCAAGACAAAAATCACAGAAGTATTTGGGTGAGTTATGAACATCCTCCAATTGGTTTCATCCCTTTCCAATGGACCACGATTTAATGAAAAATATTTGATCCCAGTGGGTTTAAGGATTCACTGCACCGTTGTTAGATTAGTGTTCATATTTTGAAACAAACTTGATCCATGATTCTAGAGAGAACTAGGATCAAGTATGATTTAGAGTAAGTGATGAAATATAAATGGGATTCATAAATTTATCCTTAATGGATCTCCATCATAGATCTCATGTTTGAAGATCTAGCAAGAGAGTCCTAAGGTCTTATTCAATCTTATGGACTCTTGAACATTTGGGTTCTTTTAAATCTAACAATTAAACTATGAAGATCTACATCTAACTCCTCTTTCAAACATATAATCCTTGAGGAATATAGAGTCATGACATCCTAATCTCCTCTCAAATTAATGGTCCTTGGAGACTAAATAAGACCCAAATCTACTCAAATCTCTATGGAATATAGTATGGATCCCATAAGGTCCCAAGTAGGGAGATCCAAATCATGAACTAAGACTTGAACCCAACCAACTATGTGTAGATATGACTATGATTCACTTTAATCTCCATATGGATCATAGGATCATAGGAAACTAAAGAATCAAACTCAAAGAGACTCAATAAGATATACAAAATCTTATGAATCTCAAAAGGAAAATAGAATTTTAAAGAAAATCAAGGTTCACTTAAGAAAATTCAAAAGAGCAAATTCTTCAAAACCAAATCATACTTTTTAAACCCAAGGATTCTTTATATCCAAGCTAATGAACTTATCATGAGATCCAATCACAAATTCTAAGTGGTGTGTGATGAAATGAGGTAAGAAGAGAGGTTTTGAAAATGTGTAAGATCCTAAAACTATGAATTTGTGATTGAACTTGCCTAATTCTACATAGGATTGAGAGGTTACCTCTATAACCTCAAGGATTTCTTCTATTTCTTGTGAAGTTCTTCCAAAATCTTCAAATTCTTCTTGAATTCTTCAAATTCTCCAAGAAAAATCTATTGTTCTTCTCTCAATTCTCTCTACTATATATGTATAAATCTTTTATATATCAATTTGATTCCAAAAGTCCTCCATAATGGAGATGAAAACCTATTTATATAAACCCCTCTCTCCAGGGTTAATTGGGTAAATTTGGGTGAAGAGCCCATGTGCAAAGTTTTCTTCTAGAACATATGAGAAAAATATACTATTACAGCATGTGGCACTCGGTGAATGTCTACGGCACTCACTAAGTGCTATTCTGGCACGCAATGAATGCCAGCGCGACACTCAGTGAGTGCCGCCGGCTTCGCCGCGTGCTGTAGCTAACAGAATTCCTGTCTCCTTTTTTAATTTTCAAGACAAATCTTAATATAAACTTAATTATTAGTAACTCATATATTAATATACTCATATTTGTAATGTATTTCATTAAGATACACCCATATGCATAATATATATATACTTTAATGCATTATTTTGCTTCTCTTTTCTCTTTTCTTTTCTTTTCTCCTTTTCTCAATAATATATTTTTTTCTTCTTTCTTCTTTTCTTATTTTATTTCTTTTAAAAAAAAACTCTTATGTCTTATTTTTCAAGATGAATTTCCAGACTGGGTTTCGCATACGTTCTTCAACATCCGGGTTTCTCCCGAACACCCAATTTCACTCTCTTTTTATTTTCAATTTGAAACTTGATTTGAAGAATCTTTGAAGGATTTGAATTCACTGGAAAATCTTTGAATTTCAATGGTCATTGTCATCATCGGTCTTTAGAGGTAACCAATCCCTGGATTCGATAATTGGTCAAAATTGGGGTGTCTACAGCAGCCCGCCCACAACACCAGGGTCATTACAATGAACCTGTTATGCCACACCTATAGTAGATGAGGTCACTTGAGCAAGGACTATTGATAACCTCGTGGAGGATAATACAGACTGCCAACTTAGGGACCACTAGACTAGGTTCAGATAAATGCCATCATCCCTGAAAAAGCAAGATTCGATGCAGAAGAGCAACAGAATCTAGAAGGTACATTTATGTTATCTCACCATTAAGTTAGAGCTTTATTCAATGCTGGCGCTTTCCATTCATTCATTTCTACTAAGATTTTTTTTATCTAAGTTAGTATTAATGTTAAGCCAACTAATTTAAGCTAGTACGAATTGGTGAACCATATATAGATTGTCTAGTGCCTTTAGATGGATCCATTAGAAGTAGTGATGAGTTAGCAAGGGGTAGATGCTGACGATAAGATAGTAGCAAGCCTTGCCATAGAGATTGTGGACATGGATCGTATGGAGTAATCGTATCTTTTGTACTAATTCAACTCTTTATAAGTAAATCTATGCCTTCTCTTATCCATTTCTTGTAAAGAAGGTCTTCATGTATTTAGAAAGTGTTTCTAGTTACCGCTAATTGTTTTTGTAATACCATTCCTTGTGAAAATTTCAAATACCTTGAATATTGGATGATTCTTTCAGTCATCATTTTTTAGTATACACTTGATCATCCTAATTCTCGATGAATCCATTCAAGATTAAGTTTGATTGCTAGTACTGTAAGTCATTCTCTCGGACTTATTATTCATTGAACAAATCCTTCATGTTCATTATCTTTGAAATTTTTCTAAATGAGTTCTATGTCTTTGTTCATACTATGAAATCAAACACATTGTACACTTCGTAAGTCTCAGCCTTTCTATTTCATTGTTCTTCTCATAATTCATTCTTTTATCAGTAAAGCCTCATTTGGATTATTTCTCTTATGACATAGTTTATTTCTTATTTTCTACTCTGAGAGACTTATGATGTTCGGTTAGTTTTTACATTATTTATTATCTTTGAGATCTATCTCGGAAATTTTATTCAACTGTTATAAGATTACTCGTATGATCTTGGTATAGTACTCAGTGAATTAAGAATCTAGAGGAGATGGGTAATAGGACTACTTTGATGCACTGAGCCACATGCTAGATGAGTAGACTCATAGCCCAAGACCTGAAGATAGAAGATAGTGAGATTAGGGTAGACATGATGTGCGATGTTCGAGACACGAGTAGACACATAAGGATCTTTCTAACTTTCGTGATTGCTGAATCAGCTCTAGTAATTTTCTCTATAATTGTAATGTATAAATGTACATAATGAGATTATGTATTATTTTCTTCCAATCAATTGGCACTCTTACCCAATTGATTGCCACTTAACTGCCTAACCCCAATCGATTGGACTATTTACCAATCGATTAACCTCTTGCCGCCTAACTCCAATCGATTGGAACTGAGCCCAATTGATTGGACTCATCATAACTTGGTACCAAGTTTACATTATGTGGCCATGATTTACTCCCCTCTGCTATATATACCCCTCTCTTTATACATATACATGTTTTGGCTGTGTTGTGTGTTTGAGAGAGAAAGAGAGATATACACTTATATATATATACATACTTATATATATACATACATATATATATAGTTGTATATATATCCACACACACACATACACACTCACTCACTCTCTCTCTCTCTCTCTCTCTCTCTCTCTCTCTCTCTCTCTCTCTCCGGAAGAAGAGAATAAGAAGGAGAAATAGAAGAAAAGAGGCAGAGAGATAAGATAGAGAGGAAAAAGAAGGGAGAAAAAGCTCACAAGATGTAGTCCCAATCGATTGGTGAGATACCCTAATCGATTGGCTATTTTCCTAAATGATTGCCAAGTTTGTGCAATCGATTACCATTGTTTTTAACCTAATCGATTGGACCTTGATCCCAATCGATTGGTAGTTGTAGAATGTAGATATTTCATGTTGTTTATGTTAAGAATTATTTAGTTGTTGTTCTAAGATTCATATATACGATACCTTAGCAATGATAGAAATAACGAAGTGCCAGGAGATAGTAATGTGTATCTTTTAATAACATTAGTTAATGTATCTATTGTGAATCGAATCGGTCACCGTTTATTGTATCTTGTTGGGTAGGCCACATAGGAGTGTCAAGAGTTAGTCTAGTTATAGGTCAGTATAAGTTTGGAATGGGTGGCGCATTGTGCGTGGACGGGCATTGATTGACATTGTGTCCTTAATTGCTGAAAGTCGTGGAATGCAATCAATAGTTGTGAGAAAGATTATTGTGCGTGGACGGGCATTGATTGCCGTTGTGTCCTTAATTGCTGGAAGTCGTGGACTATGATCAATGGTACATCCCTAGTATGGCATGGATTGATATACTCTGATCAAGGTTATGCCCTAGCTGTGGACTATGGTCAAGGGTGTATCCAGATAATCATATTGTCAAGTTGTTTATCAATTCTTAATAAGTTGATTGTAGGACACCGTGTAGACAACTGGTGTGGCCTATCATTTATAATATGATGAGAAAGTGATCAGAATGAGTTGATGAGTGAAATGAAATGATTTGGTTTTAAAAAGAAATTATTTTTGAAAAGTATTTGTATTGAAAAGCAATTGGTTTTGAAAAGATTTGTGAGTGAGTTGCATTAATCTTGCATTTGCACGCACAAGGATAAAATAAGGAGAATATATTCTATGATGATATGTTTATCTGTTTATATGTTTATGTTGAGACCTTTGCAATGCCCATGAAAGAATACGTCTTTTGATAAGAGACTAACCATATCTTAAGATACTAAACAAATAATGTGAATAGATCGATACTTGTTGATGATGCCAAAAATTAGTATAGAACAAGAAGAGTAATTTAAGGTGAGACGAGGAGTTTGTATGTGGTTCAGCCCCATTAATTAGGTGAACTATGTCCATGGGTGCGTCGGAGCGCGTTTACTAACAAATCACCGGTGGCCTTCTGGTGAACCAACAAGGAGGACGGCACTCCCAAAAAACCGGTCGGGTGTATGCGTGTAGGTAATATGTATTACAATTCTCAGAAGTAAGAATGTCATCCCCTTCCATGATGGTGAGGGGTCTCCTTTATAGATGCAAGAGACCACTCGTATAAGGTAACTAGCTAAGTTAGGAAACCTAACTTGATTACATGTGATTAGCACAAATCATGGAGGTTCCCTTAGTGGTTTTGAAAACTGCTCAAGTTAATCTATCAAATAAGATAGGGATTCCAGCCACCTCGTAGAGCAAGCCATGGGGCAGGTCTGGGCTGCACCTTCCGGGGTCTGCGTCTACCTCGTGGCCCCAAGCTATAGGCACAAACTATAGATATCAACATATTAGCCCGGGATAGCTGAATCCCAGGCACCTTCTCCGGCTAAAACTGCGTCTCCGTGTTGATGTGGCAATATAACTTTGACCGGATATTTTATGATCTATCAACTGCCCCCCATTTTCCGAGCTGACGTGATGCTACATCAGATGAGGTTTGAAAATCTGTGCTACTTAGTAGACCGCCCAGGGAACTACCCGGGTCGTCCCTCGGGAATGTACCCACTCCCTGGTCACCCGGGGGTCAGGCCGAGCGGTACCGCTGGGATCCCGAGGTCGGTGGCCGCCACGTGTCAAGAGGTAACTGGTTCACTTAGGACCCAATGAGGCCGATGCTAGTGGCACCGAATAATCACATGGTAACAGGACTGTCACATCACACATTAAATGTGCGCGCCTTTTGAGGCGACGCTTCACATCCCCAAGGGGATAACTTATAAGTGGTTTTGGCAGGAAAGCTTCCTAGCCGTTGGATCTGATTTGATCTGGACCGTCTACGCTTTATATATAAAGGACAGTAGGTCATTCATTTCATTCCTATTGCCCTAAGATATAGATTATCGAGCGATTGAGAGCAAAAAATCCCCGGTCAAGCTTCCTGTAGACACCCCATTTTGTCGGCTATCGGATTTAGGAGACCCATAGCTTGGTGGTTCACAATGATCGTAAAAAAAGGACTCCTAGAAGTCAGCTCTATCTCTCAGAATGCTCAGATTGACCAAAATGCCCCTGAAAGCCCGAAGACTCCCAGATTTGGTCCCAAAGTTCTGAAAATATGCTATGTCGTAAGAAAAATGATAAAATGAGTTTTTAAGTAAAACTGGAAGAAATCGTCAGCTCCCAGAGACCCCCGGAAGTCTTGGAAGTTCCCCGAAAGTCCCCGTTGACCGGTTTGACCAAAGTTTGACCAGGTTTGACCAAAGTTAGACCAAGTTTGACCAAGTTTGACCAAATTTGTCCGAATTCACCGGAATCATTAGAAAAGTATTAAAATGAGTTTTGAAAGAGAATCGAGCGAAAACATCGGCTCCTGGGAGCTCCCGGAGGTTCCCAGAACTTCCCGGGAATCCCAGGTTTAACCAGTTTGACCAAGATTTTACTTTGGAATCAGGGTACTGAAACAATTTTCAAATATTTTTCATGGATACTAGAGGTCAATAGCTTTCCAACGGTATATCGCACATAATTCCTGGATTTAAAACGAATTTATTATGAATTTCTAAAGCCGGAAAAGGCGATCAAATCGGCTTTTATCGTGAATACCGTAAAACTTTTCAAAGTGACCTATCCCCGAACTATTATTTATGTAAAGTAGACTCCATTACCTTTCCAACGGTATATCACAACCTCAATTTGGAGTTTGTACGCATTTTCTGTGAATTTCGGACGAAATAGGGCCTTTTCGCGAATACCGGAACCTCAGGGGGCCTAAACAGCATTATCTGGACGGGGGAGGAGCAGTGCCGCCGCGGCACTGGCCCACTGCTGCCGCGGCACTCCCCTCCAGAATAGTGTATTTTTGTAATTTGTTTTGTGGTCCCATTTTGATTAATTAAAAACCAAAACGACATAGTTTTATGATTTCAGATGTTTAGAGCCAATGGGAATACTTCTAAAACCCCAAAACCACCCCAAGTTGGCCTATTTAAACCCCCCATTGCTCTTCATTTTGGGGGAGTCAAATACAAGTTTAAGAAAAGTTTGGGAGAGAAAGTTGTAGAGATAAGGTTAGAGTAGAGAGAAAAGAAGCTTTCTTCTTTGATTTTCAAAACAAAAAGTGAGTTCTAAACTTTGTTTCTACCTCATTACTCCTATTTACTTCAACATTCAATACACCCAACCACCATTTTAGTGAGCATTTAAGAGAGTGGAAGCTTCTTCCATGTCCAATGTCATTACATATGAGTGAAACACCATGCTACAAGTTCAATACTTCATGAATATCATCTATTGATCATCATCTACTTGCTTGTTTATTCATTGTTTATCTCTTCTTACCTCATTTCTTTTTTATTTTCTTTATTTACTTACTAGTTCATCATCATCTAAATGATGACATGAAGTTTGGGGTGAGTGAATCCTTATGGATAGTAGCTCTTGACCTAAAAAACATGTTTGATAGATGATGATCATAACTTCAATACCTCCAAGGTATCCTTGAAGTGTATTGAAGTTATGCTCAAATAAAAATAAGTTTCTCCAACAATCTTGGAGCTTCTTGATGATGAGTTGAATGTTGGCATTTTAAGTGGTTATAATATTTATTGAGTATTAAAAATGCACTTTCAAAACCTCTATTTCAAAACCCCCCTCAATCCCTCTCATTTTGATTTCAAGAAAGAAAATCTTATTTTCCCCAAAATCTTCAAAACAGTGAGTAAAAACAGTGAGTGAGCTGAGTTCAAAGATTTCTCTAGAACTCAATACTCAACATATAGATGCAAGGCCACTTGGAAAGTCTTCCTAACTCATTGGAGAACACCCATGATTTTTGGTTTGACTTGGAAGTACTTGAAAATGGTCCATTTGGACCCAAACATTCCTTCCAAACATTCTGCCTCTGCTGTCACAGCAGCTTGACTAACTTCCAACTTCTTGTTCAGAAATATTTTCGAAAAGGGGTAGTCCCAACTTATTTTTCCCTTAAACTTCAATGTCTTACGGAACTCTCTGTATAAAATGGGCCCCTAGATCATTCGTTTGCATGTTCTAAGATATTTCAACATTTCAGTCGACAGTACGGACTCCGTTTCTGAGTGACCTCTGTTGTTCATATGATTTATCTCAATCTGTGATAGTTATTAAAGATTGGATTTTTGGGTTGTATTCTAGACACAATAAGGAACATCTCCATAAACAATCATGCATTGAAAGCATTCCTAACCCCTCTTTTCCATTTTTACAAGATCATGTTACTGTTCTGTCCACTATTCACAGCAAGCACATTTTAACTTTCATTCTTTGATTTGAAGCTTATATGCCTTCCAAATTAGTTCATATCTTAGGAAGTAGTTCATACTACATTTGTACATATCCCATGATGATTTCATTCATTCATTCATACACATTATAGACTTCTAAGTCATTCTAGGAATCCATGAACACAAAGCACACTACAACCTTGGCACATTCTAGATACATACATTGCATCCATGCAAGATTTGGGGCATTCATGGCTCCTAATCTAAGAAGATTATAAGGAATGAACTTGATCACACGTTCATGCTTCCCCCGATCTAATCATCCTTTCTCATCCATCCCGGGGATTGAGAGGTCTTCTTTTCTCAAAGATTAACATGCATCATACTAGCTTGCTAAGCATTTTTTTTTTTATTTCTTTGTTTATTTGTTTCAATAACAATTCATGTCCCCCTTTAGATTAGGAAGTCTTGATTATTTGATACATGATTAGACAATTTTTCCTAGGTTTATTTGTGTGATCTTTCACTTTGCATTGTGTGATATTTGGCTTAGATCTTATGAATGATATCTTATCTTTAGATCTTCCATTTTCAAATTTTCTTATGAGATGTAATATACTATCATAGTATTATTTGTCGAACCAAACATGGTATAAGATGATTATTTGGATGCTAATTGAGGCTCGTCGAGAGAAGGGGCGAGTTGAGGGTGTTTTAGTCGTGACAAAGGCTCCTTCCTCTCTTGTACCAAAACCCTGAACCAAGTTCTTTGGTTATGAAGGGCCGGTGCCCTTTATCCATTTGGGTGAGTCAAAATTAGGTTTCTTGGTTCCTTAAAGACCAAGTGGCGACTCTGTATCTGTGTTCAACAGACCTTTTCTCTTTCCTTGATTCAAATCAAACAAGTTTCAAAAACAAAACGAAGCGGTGGAATCCCGGTATCCACAATCTGGCGACTCTGCTGGGGATTTTTATTTTAAAACAAAATAATACAGAGGTTTGACTCATAAGAAGCATCCTTAAAATCATCTTTTTACTGTGTTTGGTTCACTGCATTGCACTCTTGCATTTTCCCCTCCGACTGTGTCTGAAACGCGGCGCTGACATTGTTCAGGTCTTGTTGTGCCAGGGCACAAGTCACCGTTGATACTGTACCTTCCAAGGTTCCGTACTGTCTCCCTGACGGTATATTGGAACTCTCGTCAACGAACCCTCTTTGACTAAACCCAGCCTTTGCATATAGATTCCTGTAGAACCTTTCATAGGACTGTTCATTTATCTTTTCAGATAGGACAATGTGATATAACTGTTGTCTGCCCTGATGGGATTACCTGAACGGTGTAGACGCTTATGTGGCACAGAACAGAACCTCTTTCTTATGATTCCCAAGGCAATCACTCACATGTGATTACATTAAGTTGACCAGCCTAGGCACCATGACAAGGATGTCTGCTCCATGCTCACAAAGATATACACTGCAAACCTTGTTTATCGGTCCTAAGACATAGGAGTATGAAAACCTGCTAGACAGTATGATCACTATCACCACATATTGACCAGTTTCTCCCAGAAACTCTGTCCAGATATCCCAGATATAACCATATTGACCAGTTTCTCCCAGAAACTCTGTCCAAAATTCCCGAAGTATCCCGGAAATCCCTGTTATCCCTTGGTGATCATACTGGAAAGTAAGGTTAGCACACTCTGTATGGCTAGGACCTTATTTGTTTAACTGTTATCTGTTAGAAATAGAAGCATCATATAGATTAGGGCTTACATCTGCATGCTTGTCCCATTTGCATGCACCATTCCCCATCAATCTGCACGCACTGTTTCGAGTCGGTCCACATCACTATCTTTGTCTGCCTAAAGTCACCACTATCAAAGATCTAATCTAGCCCTCTCAAAATCTGTCAGGTCAGTATAGATTCCCAAGGTCAGCAGTCAGGGTCCTCTTCGTGGGTCAGGAGTTCGGATAATCGATTGATCAGAATCAGTCCGACAGCTTACTTCAGCATGAATAGGGAAGAGTTGGAAAACAAGGTTACTGAACT
The DNA here is from genome assembly GCA_033977485.1 of Hydrangea macrophylla. Lineage (NCBI taxonomy): Eukaryota > Viridiplantae > Streptophyta > Magnoliopsida > Cornales > Hydrangeaceae > Hydrangea > Hydrangea macrophylla. The sequence continues at coordinate 44,088,905 of CM066984.1, read as the reverse complement.
AGGAGCGACCATAAGCCAGCAGTCCGACAGCCTAGCCCAAGTTCTGAAGTTCATGGAAGAACTAAAGCAGCAGCAGCCGCAACCTCCACCCGGGTTTCCACCACCGGGATTTGAACCTCCCCTGCATGAGAATAATAGGTAGGAAGACTGGTTTCAAGGGGTCCCACCGTTCGCGTACGAGAAAAAGCTCCAAGAGAAAATGGACAAGGTCGACAAGCTAGAAAGCGTGCTGAGAAAAAGCAAAGGGGTCGATGATTACATGCTAGACCTGGAAGGCCTCTTCGAGCCTGTCAAGCTGAAACTGCAGAGAATTTCAAGATGCCCGCCATCGACCGTTTTGACGGAACTGGGAATCCGAAAAGTCATGTGAAGCTATGTATGAGTATCTTCCAGTCCATGGGTTGTACCCACGAACACATTACGATGTTGTTCCCGCAAACCCTTGCAAAGTCTGCACTATCGTGGTTCCTAACCTTGGAAGCCTCCAAAACCCGGGCCTGGGAGGACATCGTTCGAGTCTTCGTCGATCATTACTCCTACAATCAAGAGCTGGATGTCACCATCAGGGATTTGGAAACAACCCGGCAAAACAAAAATGAATCCTTCGCTGCATTTCTGAGCAGATGGAGGAACAAGGTAGCCCAAATGACCCACCGCCCAATTGAAAAAGAACAAGTAAGGATGCTCATCCGGAATCTGCAGCCCCTCTACCATGAGAAATTATTCTACCAGTCCATCTCCACCTTTGAGGAGTTGTTTGAAGTCGGAACCCGAATTGAAGACGCTATCAGAGAAGGAAAGATAAAAAAGGAAGAGCCCCCGAGTCAGTCCAGAAGGCCTAACTACTCCTGGAATCCCCCGGATGTCAATGCCCTTAGCAGCCAACCCATGGCGTACCCTCTTAGGCCGTACCAACCCTCCAGCCAGGAAAACCCCTCCAATCGCCCCTTCCAGAAAAAGCCCCCTCGTAACTTCGCCAAGTTAGAAATCTCTCTCTCCTCAGCTTTAGACCGCCTCCTCAAAAAAGGCCATCTCCAACTACTCCAACCCCGAAACACCCCCCTCCCGCCAAACTGCGATATGTCCAAGCGGTGTACCTACCACCAAGCCCCGGGCCACAACACTGATGATTGCGTGCGCCTTTGCCATGACATTCAGGACCTTATTGACCGGAACATCATCGAGCCGCAACCAAAGCAGCCCCATATCACCCAAAATCCTCTACCAAACCACCAAAATGTCAACCTCATTGAGTCCAGCCCCGTACCCTTCAACCCTGCCACTTATATCACCCCTCTAGGACAACCCTTGCCTTTCATTGACATCCCAGATTCTATGGGAATTCATCTGATTGAAGGGGAGAACGACAAGTGGTAGCAACAGCTAGACGATGAGCAAGACTTGTTCTTTCTGGAAGAGCATAATCTGGGGATGGTAGACCTCAAATGGTATGATCCCAATGATGAAAGTGATGCTTCTATCTGGGACGAGCTGGAGAAACCATATGTGGGAACGGATTGTGATTGGTTCAAAAAGGATGGGACTGTAGAAGGGCCTACTCCTGCTAAAATTGATCACATGACCAGGTCAGGCCGTCACTACCAGCCTCTGCAGCCTACTACTGAAACTGTCGAGAAAGGCCCGGTAAAAGACAAGGGGAAGGGTAAGATGGATGAGGTCATTGAAGAAGATAATGAGCTGATCAAGCAGCTAAAGAAAACCCAAGCACATCTCTCAATGTGGGACATCATGGTAACATCCTATAAGCATAGGCAAGCCGTGTTGAATGCCTTGGCTGGAATTGAAGTCCCCATCGATGCCGCGCCAGAGGACATGGTAGCTTTCTTGGGTGCGCTTACCTCCGACCCAATCATTACATTTTCTGATGAGGACCTGCCACCAGAGGGATCCGCACATAATAAGGCATTGTATATCACCGTGGGATGTAAGGGACAACAGGTGCCATTTTTTTTAGTCGATACGGGCTCGGCCTTAAATGTCTGTGCCCTAAGGACTGCCACCGCCTTGGGGGTCAATGTCCTTAACATCACACCATCTGTGCAATCTGTGAGGGCCTATGACAACACCAGGAGAAATGTGATGGGAACCGTTTCTCTCCAAATCCGGGTAGGATCTTTAGTGAGCACCGAAGTCTTTCAGGTCATGGACATACCTGCCTCTTTCAACTTGCTGATTGGAAGGCCCTAGTTGCATGTCAACAAAGCCGTATCGTCCACTGTGCATCAAATGATCAAGTACATCCATGAGAAGGAAGTGAAAATCATCCTCGGTAATAGTTGGGGTAATGAAGCTTTTCCGAACTACGCTCCCGTCTTTGAAATCCAAATACCTGAGTTAGAAGAAGGAGAAATTGGGGGATTCTTCATGGAAGAAGTCCACATGATCAATGATGAAGACAGGTTCCCTGAGATCCACTCTGCGGTTGTCAACATCGTCCTCAAAATGAACTACTTCCCTGGAATGGGATTGGGTCGACGCCAGCAAGGGATTTGAGAGTTCCCTCAGATCAAAGGACAGCAAGGTACTTTCGGGCTAGGATACAAGCCCACTGAAGAAGACATCGAGCTACAAAGGCCATGGAAGAAAAGGGTAAGGGGTCTCCCACCATACCGCAAGACCTTGAATGGACAATTCATCAAAGAGGGGGATGACTTCCCTTACTTTGGGTTCCCCGAACCCTGGATCCATCAAACCACTGGGAAAAGGCACCCCAGACTGGAAATCTTCGCTGACTGCGAGAGGCCTCCATATCAAGATCCGTTCTATCCCGAAGAAATTGAGAAAACCCCGGAGGAAGACTGGTTGAAATACCTAGACACTGAAGCCATCGAGAAAATGTGGGAGGAATCCGTTGAGAAGAAGGAAGAAAAGAGGGCCAAGAGCCAAGATGATCAGATTAAGCCAACTGAGGAGGGTCTGAGCAACCAGGCTGTAGAGTCATCTGTCTGTGTCTCCATATCCCCTGTTCCCCCAGAGTCTGTACTGCCGATTATCGAGTCTGTACCAGAGTCGGCTGCTGTAAGCCCACCACTGTCCAATGTAGTCACTTCACCTATCATGAATGAAATGAAAGAAGATTCTCCTTACTCCTCTGTGTCTAATACTTGTGAATGCACAGATCCCTCCGAGGATCTCCCAATTGAACTTAAGCAACTAATTGAAAAACCACCTGCTTATGAAATAATCAAAGATACTTTATCAGTTAACCTAGGTGAAACAGATAAACCCCAATTTGTGCAAATTGGCTCAACTCTTAATAAAGAAGAAAAAGAAAAATTAACCCTCTTGCTAAAAGAATTCAAAGATGTTTTCGCTTGGTCTTACGAAGACATGCCTGGGGTCGACCCCGACATTGTCCAACATCATATTCCCCTCCTCCCTAATTCAAAACCTGTCAAGCAGAAACTGAGGCGCATGAGGCCGGAGTGGGCACTCAAGGTCAAGGAAGAAGTGGAGAAGCAATTCAAGGCGGGATTCATCATTGTCACCGAATATCCGGAATGGGTTGCCAATATCATGCCAGTCCCAAAGAAGGATGGAAAAGTTCGTGTGTGCGTCGACTTCCGTGATTTAAACAAGGCCAGTCCCAAGGATGACTTCCCGCTTCCCCACATTGACATTTTGGTAGATAACACCGCAGGACATGAGCTACTATCATTCATGGATGGTTTCTCAGGATATAATCAGATTCTTATGGCGCCAGAAGATCGGGAAAAGACGACATTCACCACCCCCTGGGGGACCTACTGTTATAGAGTAATGCCTTTCGGACTCAAGAATGCTGGGGCAACCTACCAAAGAGCTGCCACCACTCTGCTGCATGACATGATTCATAAGGAAGTAGAAGTATACGTAGACGACATGATCGTGAAGTCCAAGGATAGAGAAGGACACCTAGTTGCACTGGAAAAGTTTTTTGAAAGGTTGCGTAAGTACAATATGAGGTTGAATCCAAAGAAATGCACTTTCGGTGTGACCTCCGGTAAACTCCTGGGCTTCCTCATCACACAAAGGGGGATAGAGGTGGATCCCTCCAAGATCAAGGCAATCCTAGAAATGACACCACCACAGAATGAAAAAGAGGTAAGAGGGTTCCTCGGAAGAATCCAATTCATCAGCCGCTTCATTTCCAAGCTCACAACTACGTGCGATCCTCTGTTCCGATTGTTGAGAAAAGGGGAGAAGTTCGAATGGGATGACCAATGCCAAGCCGCTTTCGACAAAATAAAAGCTTACCTTCAAAATCCGCCTGTCCTTTTACCACCAACGCCTCATAAGCCCTTATTCCTTTACCTATCCGTCTCCGAAAATGCCATGGGTTGCATGCTGGCCCAAGAAGGAGAAAGAAGCCACTCCGAAAAAGCCATATACTACCGCAGCAAGAGGATGACTGGGTATGAGCTCAACTACTCTGCCCTCGAAAAAACGTGTTGGGCCTTGGTTTGGTGCACCCGCCGACTGAGGCACTACATGCTAGCCTTCTCGGTTGTGCTCATATCCCGCATGGATACTCTAAAATACCTCCTCGAAAAACCCGCCCTGACCGGTCGTATATCCCGTTGGTTACTTCTACTATCCGAATTCGATATCAAGTATGTTACAAGCAAATCGGTAAAAGGGAGAACCGTGGCTGAGCATCTTGTGGAACACGCCATTGACTCCGAAGAAAGTGGAGACTTCCCATTCCCTGACGAAAATATCATGGAAATCAAGGAAGAATAATGGAAGTCGTACTTTGATGGAGCAGCCAACATGAAAGGCTACGGAGTAGGAATAATCCTAGTATCACCAAACGGGGACCACACCCCACTGGCAGTCAAGCTCAATTATAACTCCACCAATAACACTACTGAATATGAAGCGTGCATTCTGGGGATAGAAGTGGCCATAGAATTGAGAATTCAAAAGCTAGATGTCTTCGGAGATTCAAATCTCATCGCGTCACAAGCCAGAGGGGACTGGAAGGTGAAGGAAGAGAGGTTGAAGCCCTACCATGACCATCTCGATGGACTCAAGAAGCACTTTAAGAGCATAACGTTCTTCTACTTGCCTAGGGAAGAGAACCAGCTAGCTGATTCGTTGGCTACCTTAGCCTCCATGATCAAAATTCTTGTGGGAATCAGGATGATGCCTTTGGTAATCGAGCAAAGTTACGAGCCTTCGTTCAACATGATCACAGCAATCGAAGCAGAAGAGAATGAAACACTGTGGTATCAAGATGTCTAGAACTTCATAGAAAAGGGGACATACCCCCAAGAATCTACCGAAAAAGACAAAAGGGCCATTGAAAGATTCGCGGCGCAATTCATCATTTACGGTGGGAAACTGCTGAAGACAGGATCAATGGTCACAACCTGACTTGCTTGTTTGGGAAAAGCTCCAGAAGAATGATGGAGGAAGTATACGAGGGGGTATGCGGCCCGCATATGAACGGTCACATGCTGGCCAAGAAAATCGTAAGACAAGGGTACTACTGGACAACATTGGAGAAAGATTGTTGCGAATACGTGAGAAAGTGTCACAAGTGCCAGATCCATGAAAACATGATGCATGTACTACCATCCCTTCTATACAGCATGACCTCACCTTGGCCATTCTCCACCTGGGGAATCGATATTATCGGTGAAATCATTCCGAAAGCTTCAAATGGAAATCGGTACATTCTGGTGGCCATAGACTACTTCACAAAATGGGTAGAAGCTACATCCTACACCAAGTTAGGGGCCAAGGAAGTGACCAAATTCATCAAGAGAAATCTCATCTGCGGTTATGGAGTTCCCCATGAGGTTATTTTGGATAACGGAAGTCATTTCAAAGCAGAAGTTAGGGATCTGTTCGAGGAATACAAAATCACTTATCACAAGTCATCACCATACAAACCGCAAACTAATGGGGCGGTCGAGGCTGCAAACAAGAATGTTAAGGCCATACTACAGAAATCAGCCGATACTTACAAAGACTGGCATAAAAAGCTACCGTTCGCACTTTGGGGATACAGAACCTCGATAAGGACGTCCACAGGAGCAACCCCTTACTCACTAGTGTATGGGATGGAAGCGGTACTTCCGGTCGAGATAGAATTACTGTCCCTACGCGTGATGGCAGAGTGTGAAATTTCGGATTCAGATTGGTTGAGGGAAAGGTATGAAGAATTGGCCCTCATAGATGAAAAGCGCCTAGCGGCAGTCGACCATGTTCGAATCTACCAAAAGAGGATAGCCCGTGCTTTCAACAAAAAGGTTCGTCCGAGGAAGATTGTCAAGGGTGACCTTGTCCTTAAGGAGTTACGAGCTCCGATCTTTGATCCCCGTGGGAAGTTTAAACCTAAATGGGTCGGCCCTTACATCGTCAAGACTGTTCTTTCCGGAGGAGCAACTTATCTCATGGACCTCGATGGTGTCGAATTCAAAGAACCAATCAACATGGATCGTCTAAAAAAGTACTATGCTTGACTATTCAATAACCTTTTCTTTCAAGCTTTGGCCTGAACTACGCTCGACCTGATTCCCGCTCGGGGATACGTAGGCAACCACATCGGTTCGGTCGCTCCACCAACAAAAATAACCATTTTCTTTCAAGCTTTGGCCTGAACTACGCTCGACCTGATTCCCACTCGGGGATACGTAGGCAACCACATCGGTTCGGTCATTCCACCCACAAAATAGCCTAATTTCTTTCAAGCTTTGGCCCGAACTACGTTGGACCTGATCCCCAATTGGGGGTACGTAGGCAGACTTTTTAAAAATAAAAATAAATAAATAAATAAATAAAAAAAGAAAAAGAGGGATGGCTCGCTAGGTCGAAAATCTGAAAGGACGCCTAGGCAAAAATTAGAGCTAAAACCAAAGTGAGCAATAACAAAAGAGAGAAAAGAGCTCTCTAGGTCACCTCACTGGTGCCTAGGCAAAAATTATGAGTATTTGAGAGAATAAAGTCGCGATCCTTACCATAACCCCGAAATAACCCTCCACACTAGGGGCAAACTCGGCAACTTGCCTCGTTTGTCTGAACCTCTTCTAAACTAGGGGCAAACATCGGTCATCTACCTCGTTTGCCTCACAACCATATATGTCTCAAACTAGGGGCAAACTTCGGCCACCCGCCTCGTTTGCCTCTAATCGTCTTAGCATGCCCAAGCAAGTACCAAAAGCAACATCTAATTGAAATCTCGATTACAAAATGTTTTTAAAGCTAAAATGCATAGAATGAGATTCCCAAAGTAACCAAGGTTCACCGATAAACAAACTCTGAATATTACATAAGCAGGAAAGATCAAAATAAAAAGTCTTTCGAAAAGCAATCACACATGTTCAAAGACACTGGGAGGAATGAGCAGAATCAGTCAGGTCTTGTTTTATCTTTGTGTCTTTTATTTCTTCAAAGGTCTTTAGAAATAGGCCCTTGCTCGGCTGGCCCAACCCCTGATGAAAGCAGCAATGGTAGTGGCTCTGACTCTGGAAGCAAAGACCCTCTCAGTAAACCCTCGGGGGACTTCTTGAACTTGCCCATACTGTCTGGCCAACCGACGAGGATGATAGAAGGAAGTCTCTCTCAGTCCCATCAGCCACACCCTCTGAAAATCCCCAAGACTGGTGGTCACAGCATAAAGACCCCAACGCCTCACAATCCAGCAAATGTCAGCCTCAGATAAGGCGCCCATCATACCCACCCAATCAGCAGAAGTAAAATGAGTATGAAGCACAGCTCTGCAGAAATAAACTGGCGGCACATTACCGGTCCATAACTGAAGACGCTCATAGAGCCAAGCCTGTAACACCAGAGGCGCCCCAGAAAGTAGAAGCATTCCCTGACTTGAAGCGCGATCCAAACCATTCAGGGTCTCGGCCAAAACCATGGCCATGGGGTTCTTACCTGCCTTCAGTCCGAGACATACATGCACTAAGTCGCTAGAAGCACTCGAGAACAAGAAGTGTGAAGTCATGCATAGAATCAGAGCAGCCCCACGAGTAGCATCATACACGTTGGGATTCCCAGGACTGGCATATCAAGCAATTATGGAAGCAATGTCGAGAACCTCACCTTGAAGCAGCCGGCGGGAAATAGTGATGGAACAATTCAGATACTCAGTCAAGCCTCGCGTAGGACTGAGGGTATCAACAGAAGGGAGAATCAGGTCCAAATCAGAATCATAGCCGAGGATGGCACAGAACTCCTCAAATAAGGGGCATATCTCCAAGCCATTAAAATTAAAGACATGGTTCACCGGGTCCCAGTGAGCAATAGCAGCGCACAAAAACTCAATGTTCAGGGTCATCTGGCAAAGAGAGAATAGCTCGGTCAGGCCGTAGCTAAAGAGGTTGATCCGTTCCACACCATCCGTGATGTTCAGTCAAGCTGTGAGTTGAGCGGGATCATATAAAGCCATGTTTTCGGTCGTGGCTCTAGGAAGATTCAAAATTTCGGTAGCACCTCCCCGTTTCACGGACTATCCCACCTGCAAGGCAAAAACACTCACTATTACAAAACTGCCCATCGCAGTAACACCCAACAATCACAGTGCACATGTATCATCATCAACTAAAAAAAGCACACAACCGTGCCTCCAAACTGGAAGATATCCGGCCTAAAAGGCAAAACATCATAATAATTTGTCAAAGGTCACAAAATGTTCCACACATCATCCTACACTGTCCAAATAGTCACATCACCAGTACAACCCGATCGAAAACATAAAAAAATAATAATAAAGCAAAGTCCCCGCTTGAGCCTCAGTCCTCCTCTTCTTCGTCCTCCGTCGGACCGCCCGGAGTGTATGTCGGCAACGGCCTCCTCCTACCACCCCTGCACCTTGGACCAGTCCTCGATGAGCCAGCTCCGCCTCCCCGGTACTGCACACACGAATAAAATAAAGGCAATCAGTAAGGGAACAACAAAAAGTACAAAAACAGAGTCGAGTCAGAAACCTACCAAGGACGCCATCTGGTTGGCGGCAAACTGCCGCATGCCATCCATCTGTCAAGGGTAAAATCCAGGGTTAGTACCTCATAACTTTAAGGAGCGCAAGATTAGAAACGTACCCGGTGGTCTCGTGTGAGGACCAAGGACCGTAGGCTAGCCGCCAAGGCGTGACCCTCCTCAGCGTAACTCCAAGGAACATTGAGGATGCCCGCTGGCTGAGTAGGGTACCCATATGTGACTCGCGGCACCTCCATCACTTGGGGACTGCCATCAGCGCCTAGGATGTTGATGGTCCAATCCCAGGGAGGGATAGGATCGGAAGTCGGAGGAGCCTGCCTCCTATACATCTCGCGGAGCTGTAGGCACAAAACAAGTTAAGAAAAGAAAAATCAAAAAACATAGGCAATGGATAAAAAACAAAAACATAAAACTCACCTCCAGGAGTGGGAAGTTGGGCATCAGGAAATGACCACGGTAAGCCTCGTAACCGGTCTCAGAGAGGAAATGGTCCCAAACATCAGTGCTAGCCAAGGCCGCCAGCAGGGCATCACCAGAAAGGTCACTAGCATCCATCGCAGGGGGATTATGAGGGACCCGATACCTGGAACCACCAACCACCTGCCGAGACACTCGCTCACCAAGAAACCACTGCCTGCACTCGGTACTCTCCATCAAGAGTCGGCAAGAGGAAAGAGGCTTGACCGCTTGAATCTCCTCCGGGGCAGCATAGGCGACACGCTCCCAAGGCGTCCAATCGACGCTAGCAGCCGTCAGCTCGGTTAGGAAGTTTCTGAGCAAAACAATCCGGTGGGCCCCGCTCTTCACCCCAACAACATCCCTCCTCCATCTCAAGCCTCGTGGGAACAGAGGCACAGGAGCCATGCCATCCTCGTCTTCGCCTGATTCATCTGCAGGGGATGGAGCTAACATCTTCAGGTACTCGAAGCTCCAAAGCTGCACAGACAAGGAGGAAAGTCAGAAAGAGTATAGAAATCAAAAGCCAAGTCAAGGAATATAAAGCAAAATACAGCACATACCTCCCAAGCTCGCCAAAATCCCCCCGTTGATTTAACATCACCTCGGGAAACCTCACCCATGTGCTTGTAAAGATAGGCCAAGGCAGCACCGCCCCAGTCGTAAGAAGGGATCTCATCGATGGTCGCCAGGCAAGAGAGAAGTCTCAAGTTCACCCGGTCATTCCGAGTCGCAAAGATCGAGCAGCCAAGGACATACAGAAGATACACCCTCAAAAGCTGGGAATTGTTCAGGTTATGATTCCCTCTGCCATAAACCTGGTAAAGCCAGCCACAAGGAAACCAGTGTCTCTCCAAATTGGGGGGAACAGCCCCAATCAACATCTCTACAGCCTCAGGGTCGATCTCATAGAAATAATCCAGAATTAGGCGCTTCCCGCCTACCCTCAAACCAGTAATCATAGAAAAGTCAAAGGGCGTCATGGTCATCTCGCCGAACGGCAGGTGGAAAGTATTGGTGGTGTCCCACCACCTCTCAGCCAAAGCATAAAAGTGTGCCAAATCATTACTGCTCTTCGAAACCAGACGGACAAAGCCTTCGAACTCGGCGTCATCGACCATCCTCTTGACGGTGGGCGAGAGTTGAGTATACCACAGGAAAGCATGAGCGAGGCTACCATGGCCCTTCAGTGCTACTTCCGGCACCTGCACATACCAGAGACGACAAAGGCAATGCACAAAATCACTATTCACAACCCGAGGTCCAAATTCGTAAATCAACATTTTGAGCACAAATCAAACTTCTAACGATCTCTAGGTGTACACTACGGCTCACAAAACTAGCACAGTATATGGAAATAGTCCTAAAATGTCGAAGGTTTCACATACCAAACTCGCTAGAGCTGCGGCCGAAAGATGATGTTGGGGGTCTCGTAAAATCAAGTCCGGGGTTTGCATCTCGGCTTTCATCCGTTCCTTGGCCTTCTTAGACGGTCTTCTCGAGCTCGAAGCCATGGATCTACAAAGAAAATGGAAGTCAAAGTTAAACTTTCTTCTCGCAAAATTGAGCAAACCAAAACACCAATTGAAATTCCAACTACGGGGTAGGATTACTCACCTAAGCGCGCACAAGCTGCGTTTTGACGATTTTTGGCTCCAAAAACACCCCAAAATGGCCAAGAATGAGCTTCAAAAGCTCAAAAACCCGAGATATACAAATATGGAGTCCGGCCACCCAGTGCCGCCGCGGCACTGGCCAATTGCCGCCGCGGCAGTGGCCCAGTGCCGCCGCGGCATTGCTCTCCACGGGCCCCGCTGTGCCCCGTTTTGCTCCATTTTGCTCCGTTTTGACCTATTTTGGCCTTTTTCAGCCTATTTTTGGCCCCGATCAGCCCTGGTGGCCCATTCTGATCAAGATTTGTCAGGTTTTACCCCAAGCAGACTAAAAGTTGTCAGAACTACCTCCAGCAGGCAGAAACTGGGAAAAATTGACTCCCGAGGACCCGAATCGGCTATTTCAGAACAACCGTCGTAAATTTTGATCAAACACGAGAGTTCCGAGAACGAATCCTGGATTTTGGCCAAGGCACCGAAAAATAGAAAAGAGATTCCCCGAGAACCCCGCATCATCCCCCGAGGACAGAAGCGGAAAGATACCAGCTCCCGGAGGCCCCGACCGGCCCTCTTGGATTGAGCACCGCAAGATTTGATCAACCGTGAGAGATTCAGAGTTGGGTCCTGGTTTTCGATCAAAAAAAGAGATTCCCCGAGAACCCCGCATCATCCCCCGAGGACAGAAGCGGAAAGATACCAGCTCCCGGAGTCCCCGACCGGCCTTCTTGGATTGAGCACCGCAAGATTTGATCAACCGTGAGAGATTCAGAGTTGGGTCCTAGTTTCTGATCAAGAAAAGAGATTCCCCGAGAACCCTGCATCATCCCCCGAGGACAGAAGTAGAAAGATTCCGGCTCCCGGAGGCCCCAACCGGCCCGCAAGATTTGATCAAGAGAAGCAGTTGAAGAGAGATCCCAGAAAGAGTCGCTTCATCCCCAGCAGATGCAGATTAATCCTCAGCGGATTCGTACACCGTCAGTTCAATCACAGTAGTCCGTTGTCGACTCATCATCTCGATTCAAACACCGTCGGTTCATTAATCATCATTATGCCATGGCTTCTATCAATGGGGCTTCCATGTTCATCGCGTGACATCTCAGGATTTCATGATCATCCCTTAACTTCTATGTCCGTCTCTTAATTTCCAGGGCTCTCGTGTCCGTCAGTTATTTTCCAAAAGGCATCTTCGATTATAGTCCTCTGAGACCCCACACCCAATTACGTTCGCTTACGAAGCACACTTCCCAAAATTTAAAAGTTTGCCCCTAGACTCAGAGCCTTCTAAAAATTCGGGTCAATAACTGCATCATAGTCAGAAGCACCAGCACGACACCAACCCACTCGGAGTGGCACACCCTATAGCATACTAAGATGATACAATTGGCATAATAGGATTCATAACACAACTCGTATCACATCCACGCATTGCATACCATCCTCATAGCATAGCATCCTCTTGGTTGTTCCGTGTGTACATATATGATTCATTCCTTTGTGCCCCAAACTACATCCTGGTCTGATTCCCCTTGGGATACGTAGGAAGCTCACGCAGAGCGCGACCAGCACTAGCCTCAGCATCATTGCATCTTTTGCAACGCTTTTTATCCTAAATCTGTAGCCTCCAAAAAGTCCTGTCTCTTCAAAACTTTGGCACTCGCTTGCGACATGCGTTGCCTCGCAAGTTCCTGCCAAAGAGGGGCAAACTGTAGACACCCCATTTTGTCGGCTATCGGATTTAGGAGACCCATAGCTTGGTGGTTCACAATGATCGTAAAAAAAGGACTCCTGGAAGTCAGCTCTATCTCTCAGAATGCTCAGATTGACCAAAATGCCCCTGAAAGCCCGAAGACTCCTAGATTTGGTCCCAAAGTTCTGAAAACATGCTATGTCATAAGAAAAATGATAAAATGAGTTTTTAAGTAAAACCAGAAGAAATCGTCAGCTCCCAGAGACCCCCGAAAGTCCCAGAAGTTCCCCGAAAGTCCCCGTTGACCGGTTTGACCAAAGTTTGACAAGGTTTGACCAAAGTTTGACCAAAATTGTCCGAATTCACCGGAATCATTAGAAAAGTATTAAAATGAGTTTTAAAAGAGAATCGAGCGAAAACGTCAGCTCCTGGGAGCTCCCGGAGGTTCCCAAAACTTCCCGGGAATCCCAGGATTGACCAGTTTGACCAAGATTTGTCTTTGGAATCGGTGCAACGAAACAATTTTCAAATATTTTTCATGGATACTAGAGGTTAATAGCTTTCCAACGGTATATCGCACATAATTCCTGGATTTAAAACGAATTTATTATGAATTTCCAAAGCCGAAAAGGCGATTAAATCGGCTTTTATCGCGAATACCGTAAAACTTTTCAAAGTGACCTATCCCCGAACTATGTTTTATGTAAATTAGACTCCATTAACTTTTCAACGGTATATCACAACCTCAGTTTGGAGTTCATACGCATTTTTTGTGAATTTCGGACGAAATAGGGCCTTTTCACGAATACCGGAACCTCAGGGGGCCTAAACAGCATTATCTAGACGGGGGAGGAGCAGTGCCGCCGCGGCACTCCCCTCCAGAACAGTGGATTTTTGTAATTTGTTTTGTGGTCCCATTTTGATTAATTAAAAACCAAAACGACATAGTTTTATGATTTCAGATGTTTGGAGGCAATGGGAATACTTCTAAAACCCCAAAACCACCCCAAGTTGGCCTATTTAAACCCCCCATTGCTCTTCATTTTGGGGGAGTCAAATACAAGTTTAAGAAAAGTTTGGGAGAGAAAGTTGTAGAGATAAGGTTAGAGTAGAGAGAAAAGAAGCTTTCTTCTTTGATTTTCAAAACAAAAAGTGAGTTCTAAACTTTGTTTCTACCTCATTACTCCTATTTACTTCAACATTCAATACACCCAACCACCATTTTAGTGAGCATTTAAGAGAGTGGAAGCTTCTTCCATGTCCAATGTCATTACATATGAGTGAACCACCATGCTACAAGTTCAATACTTCATGAATATCATCTATTGATCATCATCTACTTGCTTGTTTATTCATTGTTTATCTTTCTTACCTCATATTTTTTTTATTTTCTTTATTTACTTACTAGTTCATCATCATCTAAATGATGACATGAAGTTTGGGGTGAGTGAATCCTTATGGATAGTAGCTCTTGACCTCAAAAACATGTTTGATAGATGATGATGATCATAACTTCAATACCTCCAAGGTATCCTTGAAGTGTATTGAAGTTATGCTCAAATAAAAATAAGTTTCTCCAACAATCCTGGAGATTCTTGATGATGAGTTGAATATTGGCATTTTAAGTGGTTATAATCTTTATTGAGTATTAAAAATGCACTTTCAAAACCTCTATTTCAAAACCCCCCTCAATCCCTCTTATTTTGATTTCAAGAAAGAAAACCTTATTTTCCCCAAAATCTTCAAAACAGTGAGTTAAAATAGTGAGTGAGCTGAGTTCAAAGATTTCTCTAGAACTCAATACTCAACATATAGATGCAAGGCCACTTGGAAAGTCTTCCTAACTCATTGGAGAACACCCATAATTTTTGGTTTGACTTGGAAGTACTTGAAAATGGTCCATTTGGACCCAAACATTCCTTCCAAACATTCTGCCTCTGCTTTTCCAAAAGGGGTGGTCCCAACTTATTTTTCCCTTAAACTTCAATGTCTTAGGGAACTTTCTGTATAAAATGGGCCCCTATATCATTCGTTTTCATTTTCTAAGAATTTTCAACATTTCAGTCAACAGTACGGACTTTGTTTCTGAGTGACCTCTGTTGTTCATATGATTTATCTCAATCTGTGATAGTTATTAAAGATTGGATTTTTGGGTTGTATTCTAGACACAATAAGGAACATCTCCATAAAAAAATCATGTATTGAAAGCATTCCTAACCCCTCTTTTCCATTTTTACAAGATCATGTTACTGTTCTGTCCACTATTCACAGCAAGCACATTTTAACTTTCATTCTTTGATTTGATGCTTATATGCCTTCTAAATTAGTTCATATCTTAGGAAGTAGTTCATACTACATTTGTACATATCCCATGATTATTTCATTCATTCATTCATACACATTATAGACTTCTAAGTCATTCTAGGAATCCATGAACACAAAGCACACTACAACCTTGGCACATTCTAGATACATACATTGCATCCATGCAAGATTTGGGGCCTTCATGGCTCCTAATCTAAGAAGATTATAAGGAATGAACTTGATCACACGTTCATGCTTCCCCCGATCTAATCATCCTTTCTCATCCATCCCGGGGATTGAGAGGTCTTCTTTTCTCAAAGATTAACATGCATCATACTAGCTTGCTAAGCATTTTTTTTTATTTCTTTGTTTATTTGTTTCAATAACAATTCATGTCCCCCTTTACATTAGGAAGTCTTGATTATTTGATACATGATTAGACAATTTTTCCTAGGTTTATTTGTGTGATCTTTCACTTTGCATTGTGTGATATTTGGCTTAGATCTTATGAATGATATCTTATCTTTAGATCTTTCATTTTCAAATTTTATTATGTGATGTAATATACTATCATAGTATTATTTGTCGAACCAAACATGGTGTAAGATGATTATTTGGATGCTAATTGAGGCCCGTCGAGAGACGGGGCGAGTTGAGGGTGTTTTAGTCGTGACAAAGGTTCCTTCCTCTCTCGTACCAAAACCCCGAACCAAGTTCTTTGGTTATGAAGGGCCGGTGCCCTTTATCCATTTGTGTGAGTCAAAATTAGGTTTCTTGGTTCCTTAAAGACCAAGTGGCGACTCTGTATCTGTGTTCAATAGACCTTTTCTCTTTCCTTGATTCAAATCAAACAAGTTTCAAAAACAAAACGAAGCGGTGGAATCCCGGTATCCACACTTCCCGAGCTTCCTTTATGCTCTAATTCTTGTAAGTCCTCACTTCCCCTAGCTTCAATTCATTGCTTTCTCCCTTTTCCATTCCCCTTTTCTTTTTTCCCGAGCGACGCTAGAGAGGATGAATCCTCTAGGGCTAGCACGGGAGTGGGATTTCTTCTTCCTTAGGTTTTGCTTCTTCTTTAGGTCAGGTGGTACAGTAGGACAATTGAACCGAGCGGGTTATCCCGGGGTAGTATTGACCAAGTGCCACTTGACCTTGAAAACCTTGTGCACCTTGCCCCTTAGACTTGTGACCCTACCTCCTTTGTACCTTCGACTCAGAGTCTCTGACCCTACTTAGGTCGTCGCTTACTTTCTCAGCCCACCGTAGGAGTACCGGAGATATGCCACTCTAGTTCTGATCATCAGAGCGAGGGCAGGATCCATGTCTGGTTGTCAGAAGATGAGTCAGACCAGGAGACCTTGGTGGTCTCCGTCTCTCGGGGTTATGGTGATGAGATACCGGAGGGCCCTGACCTCGATGTAGCATTCACTTGTGAGTTTATTCCTTTCATCTTACGTGCCCAAGACCTCAGTCGAATTAGAGATATGTACGCCCTTCCTGACAGTTGTTCCTTGACCGTATAGGCCGGTAGGGCCCAGCTTCATCACCCGGGCTTCATCACTTTATACGAGGACTCCCTTATGGCCAGACTCTATATCCCCCTTCACCCGGTTGCCCAGGACACCCTAATCTATCTCGGGATCGTTCCCGGGCAGTTTTCCCCAAATGGGTGAAGATTCCTGATGGGGTCCATCTCTCTCTGGCCCCAAGTCTTCGGGTATGAATTCACCCTTCAAGAGTTCTTTTGGACCCACTGATCGTTCCCTGTTCATGGGGAGGTCGGGTTCTTCTCTCTCAGGGCTCGGCAGGGGAGAAAAATTATTATCAACTGCGCGAGCAACAACAAGGGGCTGGAAGAACAAGTTCTTCCAGGTATCCACCCCTGGGTTCTATGAGCAGGCCCGGTAATCCAGCTGAGGATTTCCTGGGTGGGGGAATTGAGGAGTAAGCATGTCTTGTGCCTTTTTGTTTTCCTTTACTTTTAATTTCAACTTTGAGGCTAACTGTTTCGTGCTTTGTTTTGCAGTGGGATCAGCTGACCCGCTGAGCATTCCTGAGGAGTGTCAAGCCAGGATTAGGCATTTGGCTAATCTGCCCACCAATATCTGGAACGTGCTAACCGGACAGGGGACTTTAAGGCCTCCTACGACTTCGACAAACCCGTTCAAGCCCCCGTCTTTCCTCCAATCATCCCGGGTAAATTCTTAGGCAAACTTTCTGGCTTCATCTGTCTTTTGCTGCTTTTCCCGGCTACTGACTGTGCGCTATTATTCATTTGCAAAATTGGGTCCCCGGAGAGATATAGAACAGCTTAGGGCC
This sequence comes from Hydrangea macrophylla, assembly GCA_033977485.1. Taxonomy (NCBI): domain Eukaryota; kingdom Viridiplantae; phylum Streptophyta; class Magnoliopsida; order Cornales; family Hydrangeaceae; genus Hydrangea; species Hydrangea macrophylla. The sequence continues at coordinate 44,071,568 of CM066984.1, read as the reverse complement.
AGACAGGCCACTGCCGCTCGGGTTACGGATAGAGATAAGAGGCCCGCTACTGAGACCTCGGGCAACAATTGTTTGCTCCATGAATAAGGCACGAGACAGTGACGCATAAGGAACCCAAGGGGACGTCGGCCCCTCATGTGGTGGTAGTGGAGGAGACTGCTCCCCAGGCGGACTTGCTGTTCGGGACACAGCTGGGGCAGTCGACGGAGATAAAGGTGAGAGTCAGACCAGTCCTCCTCCCCAGCCAGGTGGAGATGTGTGCCAAAATGTCTTACCAAGTCTTCTAGGGGTGGCCAAGGAGACTGCCTTGGCTGTTGAGAAGGACAAGGTCAAGGGCCTAGCCCTGGGCCTCGGTGCTGTGCAAGAAGAGCTGGCGGTCGCCCTGGCTGATCAGGAGGTTGCCTAGGCCAGCCTTGTAGTGGTGAAAGCTCAGGAGAAGGCCCTCACCGGGACAGCAGCTACGAGGTCTACGAATGAGGCCTTCGACGATGGATTCTTTCAAGGCTATGAGGACCTGAAAAAGAAGGCTAGCCTGGGATCATCCCGAGTGGGACATCTCGTCCTACGAAGGGATCGACTCGGACTACTGGGACATGGGTCCTATTGTTGGTGAAAATTCTGCTACTGAGGCTAGACCTACTGGAGATGCTGCCTTGGGCGGGGAAGCTGCCCTGGGGTGAGTGGTTGCTCCGAGATGAGAGGCCAGTGAGACCGAGGATGTGGTCGTGGTGGACGCGCCTAGCCTCTCTGCCTGCCCCCCAGTCTTGTACACATTTTTTTTGGGTAGGCTACTATAACTGCCCCCCAGGCTTTGTACAAACTATTTATTTTGATTAATGACAAGACCCTCTGAGGTCACCTTTTTGCATAAACTGCTCATTACTGCGTAATTTTTGTAATTGCATGTACTCGACTGGTTTTAATTCTGTGGAAATACTGCCTTAGCAAAAGTTTAGGACCGTGACTAGTAAAGAACACTTGGTCTTCTTCAGGGCCTATTTTCAAGGTCCCACTGGGTATAGTGTAGGAGTTAGGTGCTGTTACTATCCCGATCAGTTTCTCTGGGTACTGTAGGTACTTAGGAATGTTTTGGAATTCCAAGTCCTATTAATGCTTGGTGTGATTTCCTACTTTAGTCCAACATCCCCTGCCCCCCAAGATTTTGCTAAGGCGGGCGTTGGTAAAGGGGGTGAACGTAGGGAACTGACCTACAACGTGGGTATTTGTAAGGTCTTTTTGGGCTTGCCATCATTAGCCACCTTGGGGGATTTTCTCCCATTGTCGGTTATGGATTTTAGCGAAGCCGGTGCCTCAGGTGTGACACCGAGGTCTTTTGCCTTGGGCATGACAACGAGGTGTTTTGTGCCTCAGGTGTATGCTCGAGGTCTTTTGTGCCTCGAGTGTGTGCCCGAAGTCTTTTGTGCATGAAAAACTGGTAAAGATAATGACTTGTAGCAAAAACAAAAGATTTTATTTCTTTTTAAAAATCATAATAATTGTTTAAAAAGAGCTACAAATTTCCTAACAAATGCTATTATGTTTTTCCTCCAAGCTTTACTGAAAATACTTATGGAGGTGTTGGACATTCCAAGGGTAAGATAGATCATGCCCGTCCAAAGTCTGCAACCAGTAGGTGCTCGGTTGGTTGACCCGGATAATGTTGTATGGTCCTTCCCAGTTTGGCCCTAATTTTTTATGGCTCGAGACCTTGGTAGACTGATTCACTGCCTTCAGGACCAAGTCTCCCACCTAGAAACTACGATACTTGACTTTACTGTTGAAATACCGAGAAACCCGCTGCTTGTAGGCTGCCACTTCATATATGCCCAGTCCCTTTTCTCTTCTACCAAGTCGAGCTCTCCTCTGAGGGCTTTCTCATTGCCCTGCTTGCTGAAATTTGTTACTCGGTAACTGGATAACCCGAGCTCTGTGGGGACCACTGCCTCATAGACATAGGTGAGGGAAAAAGGGGTCTCCCCTGTAGCCACTCAAGGGGTGGTGCGATATGCCCACAGAAGGGTCGGTAGTTCTTCTGCCCAAAGTCCTTTAGCGTTTTCAAGTCTGGTTTTAATTAACTGTAGAATGGTCTGGTTTGTCACCTCTGCTTGACCATTGGCTTGAGGGTGATCGGGGCAAGAGTAGTGATTTAATATTCCATATCCCGAGTAGAATTGTCTGAAGACCGGAGTGTTGAACTACCTACCGTTGTCGCTGACTAGGACCCGGGGGATATCGAATATACTGAGAATGTTTTTCTCAATGAAACTTTCCATCTTTTTCTCGATGATTCCTACTAAGGGCTCGGCTTCTACCCACTTAGTAAAATAATCAACTGCGATGACCGTAGACTTGACTTGTCCCCTTCCCATCGGGAGTGGATCGACAATGTCAATGCCCCATTAGGCGAACGACCAAGGGCTGAGGATTGGTTTTTGGAACTCTCCCGGTCGATTTATCATGGGCAAATATCTTTGACACTTGTCACATCACTTGACATATTCTTGGGTATCTCGGGCCATCGTTGGCCAATAATAGCCTTGCAGCAGGGCCTTTTGGGAAAGTGCCCAACCCCCAACATGGCTTCCACACACTCCTTCATGGATCTCATATAATATTCCTTAGAGTTGTGCGGACATACCGGAGATACGGTATAGCGAACCCCTTTTGTAAAGGACGCCATCAACGATGTGGTATCTGGCCGCCCGGTACTTCATCTGCCGGGCATCTTCTTTTTTGTTTGGTAGATCACCGGTTGTCAAGAATGTCACGATCGGATCCATCCAACTGGGCTCTAAAGCAATCAGTTGGGGCTCCATGCCTTCCAAGACGTATACATTGGGTTCGGGTAGGTATTCTATCCTTATCCCATGTAGGTCGGACTCGAAAGATGAGGCGAGGTGGGCTAACCAGTCAGCCCTAGTGTTTTCTTCCCTCGGGATTTGTGTGACGGAGAACACCTTAAGCCTCTGCGAAACTGCTCGGACAAGGGCTAAATAGGCTACCATGTATCTTCCTAAGCTTCGTACTCCTAATTGACTTGATTAACCACGAGCTAGGAGTTGTTATACCCTTGGATTTGTCGCATGCCCATAGAGGTGGCCAATTATAAACCGACCAGTAAGGCTTCATGCTTGGCCTCATTATTAGAAGCTCGGAACCCAAACCTTAGAGCGTACTCCAGTTGGATCCCATCGGGTGTGGTCAGGATGATCCTCGCTCCACTACCTTATTTGTTGGAGGACCCGTCCATATAGAGTACCCAAGTCGGGGTGTCAGGCTGTAGGCCTGGTGGTAGAACAGGCAGGTCGAGTTCTTCGACCGGATCTTCTGGATATGTGAACTTAACGAGAAAATCAGCCACTGCTTGTCCCTTGATTATGGTCCAGGGTTTATAGACAACCTCGAATTCTTCTAATTCTAATGCCCACTTGACAAGCCTTTTGGATGTCGTAGGCCTGCCTAATACCCAGCAAAGTGGCTGATCTGTGAGGACCACGATAATGTAGGCCTGGAAGTATGGGCGGAGCCTTTGGGCAGAAGTGATACGGGTAAAGACCAACTTCTCAATGAGGGAATACCAATTTTCTGCGCCTTGAAGTGCCCGACTGGTATAATAGACCAAGAATTGTATCCCACACTCTTCTCGGATGAGTGCCGAGCTGAACGCTAAGGGTGATATTGCCAAGTATAAGAATAGATCCTCCTTCGGTACAAGTGTGGAGAGCAGAGGGGGTAATGTCATGTATTTCTTTAGGTCCAGAAACACCTCCTCACACTCTTCCGACCACTAAAATGCTTTACGGAGGATTTTAAAAAATAGCAGACACCGGTCGGTAGCTCAGGAAACGAACCAATTCAGCGCCGCCACCCGTTCGGCCAAACTTTGAACTTCTTTAGTTGACCTGGGCAACCGCATGTTAATTATAGACTGGATTTTTTCAGGGTTCGCTTCATTCCCTTGCCTGCTGACTATATATCCGAAGAACTTTCCGAACGAGACTCCAAATGTGCACTTGGTCGGGTTCAACCTCATTTGGAATTTTCTTAAGATTCTGAAGACCCCGGCCAAGTGCTTGAGGTGGTCGGACTTATCTTGACTTTTAACAAAGAGATCGTCGACGTACACCTCCATTGACTTCCCGATCAAATCCTTGAACATGCCACAAAAACTTGACACGAGAAAAATCTTGTGCGCTCTTGTGCAGTACCCAAGTGTAGGTAGACGTGCAAGTAATATCTGGTAAGACCAGGTCGATCCCACAGGGAAGGTGTTGACCTATCGAATTAGACTAACCTCTAAAGAAAACAAAATAAAATAACTAAGGTTGAATGATGGTGCGGAACACAAAGTTCCACAAACAAGGATGACTAATGAAAACAATTAAAATTAACTAAACAATCTAACTAGCTAATTAAAACAGTACTTAAAATTAGGGTGTTTAACTTTAAAAAGAAAGTGTTGGGATTACACGAATCCGCAGTAACCTAGCCATCTACCATGCATTTACCTTGAAGCACAATGGAGCATATTACCTACAGTTTTCCGTATTCCTCAAAAGATAAAGATTCTATGGCCCTTTCATGACCGGGACCATATCATCACAGTTAAATTGAAATACACAAAAGCGGTTTAATTCAATAGTTAAGACTCGCATCCTCAATGGTGTTAGCATTGAAGATGGTTTGCAAAATGTATTGAAAGAAAATGCCTTAGGGCCTTAGTTTTAAAACTGTTTTGACAGACTGAGCATTAATTTGGGACAGAATGATAACAAGTCCTAAAACAAAAAGTCCTGGAATACTGCAGGGAACATCCTCAAGAATCAGAGAGTTCGATCGATCGACGCGCTTTCGATCGATCGAAGACCTTCATCCCTCAATCGATCGAACTGACTTCGATCGATTGACTGTCTCTGGTTCGATCGATCGAACTAACTTCGATCGATCGAACACAGCGATTATTCTGCTGCATGGCAAAGGCTGGAGATCACTGTTTCATCGTGTTCTCCCAACCTGGGACTACTCAGACATCGTCTGGAGTGTCACAGAATTAGTTTTAACGTAAGAAAACATTAATACCCTGTTTGGTTGCGAGTTTTTCATTAAAAATCTAAAAACAATGGTTTTGACAATATTTAGCATGCAATACTACGATATGAGCAATAAAACTACACTTACAAACTGCAGAATGTAAATACGTGATATATAGTTAACCTGGAATGAAGAATACTTGTATAAACTTCAAGAAATCCAATCCACAATACGAATATTCAATGAAAAACCTACAAAAAACCAAGCGAACTCTCTATCTCTCCTTCTAAACTGTTAAAATGTAAAAGTGGGCGTCCTTATGGACGTGCATAATACTCCTATAAATAAGAAAACCTAAGACACTAGGGTTAAAACCCGTATTTTGCTGCGCACGCAAATGTTACTGGAAATACCCCGTTCGATCGATCGAACTGCTTTCGATCGATCGAACTGCTTTCGATCGATCGAACCCTTGATCTTCAAGCGCTTCAACACTCTTCAAGCGATCGAACTCTCGATCGATCGAACCTTCTTAGAGCGATCGAACTTCACATTTTAGCTTTGACTTCTTTTGTTTGCATTCCAGCATTCCATCTATTCTGATGTTCATCTGTTCAGTCCACACAGCAGTAATCTGCACAACCAACAGCTAAAACAATACAACTTATCATAGATTAATCATAGTGTATAGAAATTAGCCTTGCAATGCAAATTGCGGATAACATGGGAAGTTGTGATAAAAATTAATACAATTCTTTCCTTTAGCGCGGTTGTATTTTACAAAAACCCCCGCTTTGCACAACCCCCAACTAGCTTATTGCTAGTCCCTAGCGATAAAGTTTAAATAAAATAAACTAAAAAACAACCTAAACTAAGATAAAAAGAAAAAATCCTAACTCACTTTCGCAGGAATCGCGGTTGCATTTAGCGAATGCAACAAGCCGTTAAACCCCTAGGTTCCCCCTAGTGGACGAGTGTTGTCTCGTGAGGGTTTTCAGTGAATATACCCACAAAATTCCAATTTTAAGCTCAAGAAGATTTAGAACAACTTATAGAATTTCCCCTTCCATTAAACTGTTAATTCAACTCTACAATAATATAATATCCTCTATCAACCCATGAAAGAGATCCACATGCTCCCCCATATCACCAAGTAAAATATAACACATGTATTACCATCATGCACCCGTGTGTGTGTGAAATTAACAACCATGCGTCCAACCCTTATTAAGAGTTATCCAGAATATTATACTTTGGAAACTTGCAGTTTTAGCTCAATTCTCACATTGGTCACACTCAAAAAGAACGTCTCTCAGAAACTTGCTTTACAATGATCGCACATCGTATGAAAGCTTTTATAAGGATGATATTCTAAGTGCTAATGCTTTCATACTGGACTCTATGAAAAACGAACATTTAAGAGTTTATAGTCTCATGAATGGAATACTACTTACTAGAGGAGCGAAATACCGTGGAGAACTCAACTCACACTTCCATGTTCAAATCAATTATTGAGAATCTTCAAGACTTTGACTTGCGGCTTTTATTTAGTAGGTGGGGGTGTTGTAGAGAAGAGTGTGCTTTTTAGTATGTGATGGAATTTCTTCTCTTTTTATTATTTATACTTTTCTCCACCCAATCTCCCATTCATTTCATATATATATATATATATATTTTTTTTTTTTTATAACCTCTTCATTCATCATCATTTTTTTTTTTTTTTTTTTTTTTTTTTTTTTTTTTTTTACCTGGACATCCCCACAACAACTTCATTCCATTTCACATACTTTGATGACTCATTCTCAACAAATTTATCAAACGGTTCAATGAGGTCAAGGTATAGATCAAAGATTTGGATTCTTGTGATTTTATTGGAAATATTTAATTGAGGTGGGATCAGGGGTGAAACGATTCGATGAATGAGGGTGAGCTATATTAGGTAAAGGAATGGGTAAGCGATGGCTTGAATCATTTTCTCAACTTTCAATTTTTAGCACTTAAGTGTTCATTGAGTTTAATTGGTAAATCCTGAACGTTCTCCTCTAACAAGCAGTCAAAATTTTAAAGAAAACTGAGACTTAACAACGAATTTGCGAAGTATATGCAAGAAACGACCATTCGACAATGTATGAGAATCCCCTCAGAAATGACAATTGGCTCAATTGCTCACAAAGGGTTATTAGCTTCCACTACTTGTTCTTTTCACACAATATTCATATTAACTCAACTTTCAGGTTTTCTACATGGCTGCCAATTAGTGCACAAAAGTGTTGGGTACACAATAGCTTTACAGATGCAATTTATTTCAGCAATACAGAAAAACGCGTGGATTTAATCCATAAGAAGATGAGAATACTATAAATGTATCATTGTCTAATCAACAAGCAGGAGAGATTATTCAAAGTTATTCTATCAATATACTTCAAAAATTTTCAAAATTTTAACAGACTGTGTTCTCATATATCTAAGTGCAAAACCTGATTATTACGGGTGTATACCTATCTATTGTCTCCTACCCCCAACTGAAAACAACAAAGTCCCCAGAAGTTGATTTTCAATAAATAAAAGAGATGGGTATCACTTGTATAGAGCAAATGATGATCGCAAGCAAAGCAACCTAGCATAGAAAAGTAGAACACAATCTCCAAAACAAACAGGATCAATAAATAAGAATAACACGATAAAACCATGATCCAACAAACCAAACCACTGTAATATGAACATAATAAAATACAAACAGAGATACATAATGTCCATACAAAAACATCCAACCAAATAATACAACTAAAAAAAACCACCAACATATATCCAACCAACCACAAAAAAAACATAAATACCACCTCCCCGACGAAAACTAATCGACCCCAGACGGCGTATCCTCGGCTATATCAGAAGGGATGTCGATGGGAGTAGGCGGAAATACAGTAGTAGTAGGAGCAGTAGTGGGTGGCTCTGCAACAGTGGAAACAGGATCAGCAGCCTCAGAATCTGGGGCAGCAGCAGATACTGGATCAGTAAGTGGTGGATCCGTAGGAGTAGCAACATGTGACGGATCAGCAGCAGGCGGAGCAGATGGGGTGGCTGTGGGATGGTGAGCAGAGTGATCAGCCTGATCAATCCCTATCTGAATCAAAATGGACTCCAGTAGAGTCTGGAGATGGTCTATCCTGCCCTCGAGTCTAATCATGGCCTCTCTCTCCTCCAATAATAGCTCACGAACTGTCGGGAGAGGCACAGAAGAAGAAGACTCTCCCTGGGCACGAGACTGCGACCGCTGTCGCAGCTCAAACTGCTGAACCGCAGCAACTGGATCATCCTCATCATCCGAATCAAGCTCCTCCACCTCGGTGGGTGTCCCTGAAGCTCCGGCCTCCGTGTCTGTACCGCCACGCCTCTTCTTCCTCCCCCTCACCCTCGCTGTCCCTTTCCCCTTGCGCTTCCTCTTCTGGGCGTCGGAGCGGCGAGCAGCCGCCTCGCTAAATCGGCGGGGAGAAGGGCGGATATCATCTCCAGCGAGCTCGAGGAAGCCGGCATCGGCCATGACCCTCTGAATAGCCCAAGCACCCTTCAGGTGCTTCCTAGAAGAGATATAACGGGTGGGGTGGACCATAAAATCAATATATAGGCGTGGTATACAAACAGGCTGTCCCGTCCCCACAGCATATAAGACTCGCGCATACCAAGCCGCGATCTTCTCTCTATATGACGTCACTAGGAGGCAATTGCTGAGGACCAAATGAAGCATGTGGTAGTCATCGGTGAGAAAGTGGTCCTCGATCAAAGCATCGCCATCCCAAGACGGAACGGCGCCTCCAGTGAGCTCTCGGATAATAGTGGATGGTGGGGTCACTGGTGCATCAGGCCGGTGGGGGCAAACATAATCAGGTACCTCTGGTACCCCCAACGCGGCGGAAACGGTCGCGGGACTGATGATGAATGAGCGACTCCGAAAGAAGGCATGGTAGGTGAATGGTGTAAACGGGTCGCTGATCATAGTCGCACACGCACCTCTAATCCAGGATAGGTTGACCCTCTTGGCCAACGACAGGAGATCGAACCAGTGAGGCATAGCGCGGATCCGTGTGAGGAACCATGGGCTCTCAGTCCAGATGTGCTCAATAGGGCGCTCAATCATAACCATCCGTGTCTGAAAATACCGCTTGAACCAAACCCTATCCTCGTTATTCCGGAACCCGTGAACGGGTACCGGATCTGGTATAGTACGGTCGAGGGGCTTGGACTTATGATAGCCCGTCACTGGATTCATCTGGCAGTCCTGAAAATAAGACCACACAAGATACAGATAAGAACAGGAAGAAAAAAAAGAAACAAAACAAACACTGCTGGAGTTCGATCGATTGAACTGGGTTCGATCGATCGAACTGGAGTAGACTTCGATCGCTTGAACTTTGTTCGATCGATCGAACAACTTCCCTTCGATCGCTCAAAACCAGTTCGAGCGATCGAACACAGCGGTGTTCAGCAATCGCAGAAACGAAAAGAAAACCAAAGTTATACTAACAAAAGACGATCCTAAGACCAAGGGGACACCCCCTTGGGATTTTCTAACTCAAACAGAGATGAAAAGAAAAACACAACCGAGTGGGGCCTACCTCGGTGAAGAACTTGCAGTGGAGATGGACGGATGATGAGATGAAGATGAAGATGATCAGAGGGTTAATCAGGGCATCTATTTGGATGCCAGAAATCGAGAATTCGCCGGTCGCCTTCTCCTCTGTCTTCGAGCGATTGAAAGTGAGAGTGAGGGAAATGAAGTGGTGTCCTGAAGACGCCTCGTTTAAATGCCTCGTTCGATCGATCGAACTATGTTCGATCGATCGAACACAAATCCTTCAATCGATTGAACGTAAACTACAAGCGCTTGAACATTCAGGTTTCGATCGATCGAACTTGGTTTGATCGATCGAACACAAAAATTCCAGAATTCATTGGCGCATGAACCACATCACCCCCAACTATCAGAAACAATTCTGAACATACAGAGAGACTGAAAAACAGTTGAAGTACAAGCATGTATGACAGGAATTCATCCTCAGAATAGAAAATTGCAATTTATATATAAAAATAAAACTTTATAAGTGCATCCAAATTGCAACATTATCATCCCCAACTGTGGTTAAAACCTTATTTAACTAAAGAAAACCAAAAGTAAAACTAAAACTAAAACTAAAAACATTTTGTCAAGGATTACATTCCAGTTGCTAAACAAGAATTGAAATTGAACAGAAACACTGAAATGTAGCACTAGTCTTCGAGTATAAAAATTTCCTCTTCCACGATCTCTTCATAATCCGCCGAATCTTCAGACGCGAAGTCCAAACTCGATGATTCCCTTTTCCAGAACAATCGAAAAGCAGCAAGGACATCATCAAACAAGTCTGGCGTCTCCACAGAATTGAAAGCCCATGCAAGAGGTGATCCGGACGGAGACAAGGATAAAGGAGTGTGATTTCGCAACGGACTGTCCTCTCGCGGCGGAGTGTGTGGGGGCCTTATGTAGGGCCCAAGACCATGAATCAGTTGATGTGGAAGGAATACCGGGATGCCATTTAGGAACATAGTGACAATCCTGGACAAAAGACAACAAACTGAAATTAAACAACAGAACACAAGAAACACGAATTAGCAATGAACAGAAAAAAACACAGAACAGAAACAAAAATACGAAGAACTGCGACAAGTTCCAACCTCACTATTGGCGTAGGTTCCCAAAATGCACTAGCTGGTAAGGGGCATTGGAGCCTGAATAGCAAGTAGCTCAGGTGCACGTAGTGGTATGGGACCAACTCAGGAACAAGGAAATCGTCCACGAAAATGAAAACAACATTGTGGCGGTCTGGGACAACATCCTGAAGGTCATGATCCTCCCATGGCTCCCACATATCGTCATTCTCCCACTGGGCCATGAGTGCATCATCCACCATGCGTCCCATGTACAGGTCATCATCCTCCTCCACATCATCATCATCCTGAAATCCCATATTTTTGTATGGGTTGATATCCAGGAGGGCTGGTGGATATGGAATGTACCCTTGAGCAGCATCAATAAGAGAATGAGCTTCAGGGTCCTGATGAAGCAAGGGGCAAGGTATGAGTTCACCCTCAATCCAGGTGCCACAGCGACATTCTGAATCAGCCCAAGAACCGACAGAGTGAACATCATCACCTCGCATCTATGTACCTGCAACAGAGTGGTTTAAGGTATAATGGATTAGAACTAGATCACAAACACGAAATAAAGAACGAAAACCAAAAAGAAGCAAAAGAGAGAGAAACTAAAATGCAGGGAAAGAAAAGAAATACAACAACAATTGGAACTGCACTTTGGATTTTTAATCATGAGAATAGCTGGGCTCATCCAGCTGGATGTGCTCAACTTCAGTTTGGAAGTTTTCCAAGAACGGTTTCAATCTCTGGCCATTGACCTTGAAACAATCATCATTCTTTGGATTGACAATCTGAACCGCCCCATGTGGAAAAACAGTTTTTACGATGAAAGGGCCTATCCAACGGGAACGGAGTTTTCCTGGAAAAAGGTGGAGGCGAGAGTCATACAGCAAGACTTTCTGCCCCGGCTCAAATGATTTACGAAAAATCGTACGATCGTGTCGAGCCTTCAACTTTTCCTTATGTAACTTTGCAGAGTCATACGCATCTCGTCGTATTTCCTCTAGCTCTGCAAGTTGAAGCTTGCGTAGCTGACCTCCCTCTTGAATATCAAAGTTCAATGAGCGTGTCGCCCAATAAGCTTTATGTTCAATTTCAACAGGAAGATGGCAAGCTTTCCCGTAAACCAATCTGTACGGGGACATACCAAGATTCGTCTTATAGGCAGTACGGTATGCCCATAACGCGTCGGTCAATTTGTATGCCCAGTCTTTTCGATTGGAACTAACCGTCTTCTCGAGAATATGCTTGATTTCTCGGTTAGCCAATTCTGCTTGCCCATTAGACTGTGGATGATAGGCAAGAGCGATTTTATGATGGACCCCGTATTTCTTGAGAAGTGACTCCAAGGGCTTGTTGCAGAAATGCTTTCCTTGGTCACTTAGTAAAGCTTTCAGAGTACCAAAACGAGACAAAATATGCTCTCTTAGAAATGACATGACCGTTCTGTGGTCATTTCGTCTCGTTGGTATCGCTTCTACCCATTTCGATACATACTCCACAGCAAGGAGTATGTATTCACAGTTATTTGACTTGGGAAATGGGCCCATAAAATCTATGCCCCAACAATCAAATATCTCAATTGTGATGATAGGGGTTAAAGGCATAGAATTCCTTTTAGAAATGGTTCCAAGCTTTTGACAGCGTTGGCATGTCTTGCAAAAGGAATAAGCATCTTTGAAGACTGTGGGCCAGTAAAAACCGCTCTGTAAGACTTTTTGTGCGGTCTTTTGTGACGCGAAGTGGCCACCGCATGCCTCAGAATGGCATGATGCTAATATTACGGTTATATCCTCATTGGGGATGCAACGCCTGATGACCTGATCAGCACAGTACTTGAAAAGGTATGGGTCATCAAAGAAGAAGTGACGCGCGAACGAGAGGAACCGTTTCCTATCCTGGTTCGACCACTGAGTTGGTGTTTCACCCGTGACGAGGTAGTTTACCACATCAGCATACCAAGGCAGACTACTTACTGCCAGTAGCTGTTCGTCTGGGAACTCATCTTTAATGGATTGGGATTCAGTGTTGTCGATAAAAGTCAACCGGGATAAATGATCCGCAATCACATTCTCTACTCCTTTCTTATCTTTGATTGTTAAATCAAACTCTTGGAGTAAGAGTATCCAGCGAATAAGCCGTTGTTTAGCGTCTTTCTTTGACAACAGATACTTGAGGGCCGAATGATCTGTAAAACAGACGATTGGCGACCCTATCAGGTAAGACCTAAACTTGTCCAGGGCGAATACTACAGCCAGCAGCTCCTTCTCAGTAGTAGTGTAATTCATTTGAGCTTCATTTAAAGTTCGGCTAGCGTAGTATATCACATGTGGCTTATTGTCCTTTCTCTGGCCTAGGACTGCGCCAATGGCGTAATCACTAGCGTCGCACATTAATTCAAAAGGCAAACTCCAGTCGGGTGCCTGTATTATAGGTGCGGAGGTGAGGAGATCTTTTAGATCCTCAAAGGACTTTTGGCAACTCTCTGACCACTCGAAAGGTGCATCTTTGACAAGAAGTTGACAAAGGGGCCGAGCAATTGCACTGAAATTTTGGATAAATCGACGATAAAAACCTGCATGCCCCAAGAATGAACGGATGTCTCTTACTGTACGGGGGACAGGTAAATTTGAGATTATGTCGATTTTAGCCTTATCCACTTGAATGCCTTCATCAGATATTATGTGGCCTAGAACTATACCCTTGGTCACCATAAAGTGACACTTCTCCCAATTCAAGACTAGGTGTTTGTCCTCACACCTCATTAAAACCTGCTCGAGATTGCTAAGGCAATCTTCGAAGCTATGGCCGAATACTGAAAAATCATCCATGAAAACTTCAAGGATGTTTTCGACCATGTCACTGAATATACTCAGCATGCACCGCTGAAAGGTAGCCGGTGCATTGCATAGGCCAAACGGCATTCGTCGGTAGGCAAAAGTACCGAATGGACATGTGAATGTGGTTTTCTCCTGATCTTCAGGAGCAATCTCAATTTGATTATATCCACTGTATCCATCCAAGAAGCAATAATACTTGTGACCCGCCACATGTTCTAGCATTTGATCCATAAATGGCAAAGGAAAATGGTCCTTTCGGGTCACAGTATTTAACTTCCTGTAATCAATACACATCCTCCATCCAGTGGGAACACGTGTTGGTACCAATTCACCATCTTTGTTCAGGATGACCGTTATGCCTGCTTTCTTTGGAACTACTTGGGTAGGACTAACCCAAGGACTATCAGATATAGGATATATCATCCCAACATCAAGTAGTTTAAGCACTTCCTTTTTAACTACTTCTTGCATGTTGGGGTTCAGACGCCTTTGCATTTGCCTTGAGGGTTTAGCGTCTTCCTCCAGATATATCTTATGCGTGCATATGGATGGGCTTATGCCTTTGAGGTCAGCAATTGTCCATCCCATAGCATCCTTATGCTTGGTAAGCATTTCCACTAGCTTACTTTCCTGTTCATGAGTTAAAACAGATGAAATGATCACAGGATAAGTTTTTCCAGTCCCTAGGAATGCGTATTTTAGCTCTTTGGGGAGCTCCTTCAACTCTAATTCCGGGAACTGGAAACTAGAGGGCATTACCAACTTGGTTTTAGGAGGCAGTTGTTCATATGGCTGTATCCACATGCAATCGGCTCTATCCTCCTCTTTCGTATCCATCATAAGACACGTCTGGTTCAAGTCAGCATCCAATGGGGTGGACTCTGCAGGCTGATAAATATCACCAAATTGAGTCATCACAACTTCCAAAGGATCTTTATAGTCGACCAAGTCAACTTCATCTTCAATGACCGTGTCTATATAATGGATTTCTTCCTCATCATCGTATTCTTCAGGTCGGGGATTAGAGAAGATCTTGATATTCAACGTCATGTTCCCGAATACGATAGTCATGACACCAGTTCTAATCTTGATTGTGGCATCAATGGTGTTGAGGAATGGACGTCCAAAAATAACCGGGATATGTGCACCAGGATTGGATACAGGTTCTGTGTCCAATATCACGAAATCAACCGGAAATACAAAAGTGTCTATTTGGACAAGGACGTCCTCCAATACCCCTCTAGGGTACTTTACAGATCTGTCTGCCAATTGCAAAGCAACTCGGGTGGGTTTGAGTTCACCCAACCCTAGCTGTTTATAGACTGAGTATGGCAGCAGGTTCACGCTTGCTCCTAAATCGAGGAGTGCGTTGTCTATCTTTTGATTCCCAATTCTGCATGAGACCGTAGGTGTGCCGGGATCTTTGAGTTTTGGGGGCAACTCATTTTGAATGATCGCACTAGCTTGACATGCGACATAAGCATGTTTCTTCACGCTTTGCCTCCTCTTGACCGTGCATAGATCTTTGAGATACTTAGCATAGGCCGGCACTTGCTTGATAGCATCTAGGAGTGGAAGGTTAATCTTAACTTGCTTAAACAGTTCCAAAAACTCCTGATTCTTCGTCTCATTCTTGGGTTTCTTCAACCGTTGAGGATAAGGTGCAGGGAAGGGGCATTTTGGTGGTTCCTCCTTAACGGACTCCTTCCCAGGCCTTCGCTCAACTTCTTCCTCTACTCCAGGAGCTGCAATGTTTGCCTTGATAGGATCGTCATTGGTGGACTGCTCCTCCTCTTGAGTAGATGGTAGCTCAACTTCTTTATCCACCACTTCCTCCTCATCGTACACTTCGGGAGTGGACGGAGGCATGCCTTTCTCTATGATTTTTCCACTTCTCAGTGTAGTCACAGCTTTAGCATGTTCTTGATTGTTAGGACCATTGTTATGTCCCTTGGGGTTCTGAAGTGGTTGAGCAGGGAATGTTCCTCCTGAGCTCTCTTGCCGTGCATCTATCCTCTCTAATGTAGCAGACATTCTACTCATCATTTGGATGAGTTGCTGCGTTAGATTGGCATTAGCAAGTGGCTCCTCTTCTTGCACCTTCTTGTGCGGGGGCACATAGGCATTGGTTTGTGGTGCATTGGAGGGTTGAGCTTGATTGTAATTATTAGTTCTGTTTTGATTGTAATGCTGGGCTGGCCTATTGTTTTGCCCTTGATATTGATTGTTGTTGTAGGGCTGCTGTTGATATTGATTTTGGGCCCCAGCATTATTTCTCCAATCAAAACCGGGGTGATTCCATCTATTGTTATTTTGAAAATTATTGTTGGAATTCCCCGCCCCTCGAAAACCTTGCATGGCATTCATCTCTATAGGGGCTTGCTCTTGAAAATGTGGCACATTAGGACAATATTGAGTTGTATGTCCCAACATGTTGCATGTGCCACATGGTTCTTCAGGCAAGACTTGCCTAGAGCTCTCTCCTTTCATACTTAACTCCTCTACCTTTTTTGCCAGCTCTGCATACTTGGTCATGAGGTGATCTTCATTGGTTAGCTGGTATAGGCTTTTCTCCTCTACACAGGATATCTGTGAGCGTGAGATATTGTCAGGATTTGACCATTCATGAGCGTATTCAGCTAACCATTCGAAATGGGCTTCGGCCTCTTCAGTGTTTTTACGCAGAAATGGTCCCGAGCTCATCGTTTCCACCAACTTCTTTGTTTCACCATTTAATCCCTGATAAAAGAAGCTGATCGTTCGCCATTTCTCAAACCCATGGTGTGGGCATGAGAGAAGCAAATCTTTGAAACGCTCCCACGCTTGTGTGAAGGTTTCATTGCTCTTTTGTTTATAGGAATTGATTTGACGCTGAAGGTCTGTGGTCATGCGAGTAGGATAGAATTTCTTCAAAAACGCAGTGCGCATCGCATGCCAGGTGAAAATTGAATTAGGTTTTAGGGAGTGGAGCCACGCCTTCGCTTTATCTTTCAAAGTGAAGGGGAATATCATTAAATGCGTCACCTCCCTAGGACAAGTTTGCGAGAATGTTTTGCAAACATCCTCGAAATCGGTGACATGTAAATACGCCTTCTCGCTTTCCATCCCATGAAAAGTGGGAAGCAGTTGAATCATCCCATTGCGAAATTGGAATTCGCCATTATGCGGTGGGATTTGAATGCAAGAGGGCGTAGGTGCATGTTCTGGTTGCATAAGATCGCAAAGAGGACGGAGTGCCTCATCAATTGGCACCACAACATTGTCACCATTTTCACTCTGATGATCATCCATTGATGCAGTTGGAGTGACTATGGGGTTGATGGAGCTTTCAGAGTCAGACAGATAGAAAGGATTTCCAAAAATTCCTTCAATGGAATTCTCGGACATGAACTGAGAGGGTCCCTAGGGTGAGAACTTACCCAAAAGAACTGAAAAGAAGAGAAAATAAAAATAGAAAGAGATGAAGAGAGACTGAGGTAATCTAAGGAATTGATCGTCGCCTTCCCCGGCAGCGGCGCCAAAAACTTGACACAAGAAAAATCTTGTGCGCTCTTGTGCAGTACCCAAGTGTAGGTAGACGTGCAAGTAATATCTGGTAAGACCAGGTCGATCCCACAGGGAAGGTGTTGACCTATCGAATTAGACTAACCTCTAAAGAAAACAAAATAAAATAACTAAGGTTGAATGATGGTGCGGAACACAAAGTTCCACAAACAAGGATTACTAATGAAAACAATTAAAATTAACTAAACAATCTAACTAGCTAATTAAAACAGTACTTAAAATTAGGGTGTTTAACTTTAAAAAGAAAGTGTTGGGATTACACGAATCCGCAGTAACCTAGCCATCTACCATGCATTTACCTTGAAGCACAATGGAGCATATTACCTACAGTTTTCCGTATTCCTCAAAAGATAAAGATTCTATGGCCCTTTCATGACCGGGACCATATCATCACAGTTAAATTGAAATACACAAAAGCGGTTTAATTCAATAGTTAAGACTCGCATCCTCAATGGTGTTAGCATTGAAGATGGTTTGCAAAATGTATTGAAAGAAAATGCCTTAGGGCCTTAGTTTTAAAACTGTTTTGACAGACTGAGCATTAATTTGGGACAGAATGATAACAAGTCCTAAAACAAAAAGTCCTGGAATACTGCAGGGAACATCCTCAAGAATCAGAGAGTTCGATCGATCGACGCGCTTTCGATCGATCGAAGACCTTCATCCCTCAATCGATCGAACTGACTTCGATCGATTGACTGTCTCTGGTTCGATCGATCGAACTAACTTCGATCGATCGAACACAGCGATTATTCTGCTGCATGGCAAAGGCTGGAGATCACTGTTTCATCGTGTTCTCCCAACCTGGGACTACTCAGACATCGTCTGGAGTGTCACAGAATTAGTTTTAACGTAAGAAAACATTAATACCCTGTTTGGTTGCGAGTTTTTCATTAAAAATCTAAAAATAATGGTTTTGACAATATTTAGCATGCAATACTACGATATGAGCAATAAAACTACACTTACAAACTGCAGAATGTAAATACGTGATATATAGTTAACCTGGAATGAAGAATACTTGTATAAACTTCAAGAAATCCAATCCACAATACGAATAGTCAATGAAAAACCTACAAAAAACCAAGCCAACTCTCTATCTCTCCTTCTAAACTGTTAAAATGTAAAAGTGGGCGTCCTTATGGACGTGCATAATACTCCTATAAATAAGAAAACCTAAGACACTAGGGTTAAAACCCATATTCTGCTGCGCATGCAAATGTTACTGGAAATACCCCGTTCGATCGATCGAACTGCTTTCGATCGATCGAACCCTTGATCTTCAAGCGCTTCAACACTCTTCAAGCGATCGAACTCTCGATCGATCGAACCTTCTTAGAGCGATCGAACTTCACATTTTAGCTTTGACTTCTTTTGTTTGCATTCCAGCATTCCATCTATTCTGATGTTCATCTGTTCAGTCCACACAGCAGTAATCTGCACAACCAACAGCTAAAACAATACAACTTATCATAGATTAATCATAGTGTATAGAAATTAGCCTTGCAATGCAAATTGCGGATAACATGGGAAGTTGTGATAAAAATTAATACAATTCTTTCCTTTAGCGCGGTTGTATTTTACAAAAACCCCCGCTTTGCACATGTGGTTGACCAAGCATTGATATGTTATCCCGGCTTTTTTGAGGCCGAAGGACATTACCTTGTAGCAGTACTTCCCTTGGTCGGTGATGAAGGACGTCTTCTCTTCATCCCCGGGGTACATACTGATCTGATTGTACCCCGAGTAGGCATCCATGAACGAGAGAAGCGAGTGATCGGCCGTGGAGTCCACAATGAGGTCTATCCTAGGCAATGGATAGCAATCCTTAGGGCAAGCTTTGTTCAGGTCAGTGAAATCAACTCACATTCTCCACTTCCCGTTGCTTTTCTTGACTAGTACCACATTTTCCAACCAGTCGAGATAGTGGACTTCTTGAACAGATTTTGCCTTCAGAAGCTTTTCAATTTCTTCACGCACTGCTATTTGTCTTTCAAGGGCCATGCCCCTCCTCTTCTACTTGATCAGCCGAGAGTCCGGATTGATGTTGAGGCGGTGGGACATGACCCGGGGGTCTATCCTAGGCATGTCTTCATGACACCAGGCAAAGACGTCCTGGTTCTATCGCAAGAACTGGATCAGCTTCCTCTTAAGGCTTGGCTCTAAGAGGGCGCCGATGCTGATGGACCGGTTGGGGAGTTGGGGGTCCAACAGCACTTGTTTCAGTTCTTCGGCTAAGACCACTCCATCCCTTATGTCCCTCGGGTCCATCTCCTGGACATTCAATGTTTTTGTAACTACTTCTCTACGTAGGGAGCTAACATAACAGCTCCGGGCAAATGCTAGGTCTCCACACAAGTTCCCGGGCCTGTGTGGGGTTAGAAACTTGACCATTAGGCTGTAAGTTGATACGATCGCCTTGGTCTTGTTGAGCATTGGCCTCCCTAGGATGACATTGTAGGCGGACAGGGCTTCTACCACCACAAAGTTTGGCAGTATGCACACTTGCTGGGGGTAGGTCCCCATAAGAACTGGGAGCTCTATTGTACCAAGTGATTGTGTGCTAGATCCATTAAACCCTACCAGAGGAGTGGCTACAGGCCAGAGCCGACTGTTGATATACCAAACTGATCGAAAGCCGAGATGAACAGAATATCAGAGGAGTTGCCCGTGTCCACTAATACCCTTTTTACCACATAATTTGCTATGGAGAGTCTAACCACTAGGAGATCGTCGTGAGGACAGTGCAGGTCCTTTACGTCATCGAACGAGAAAGTTAGCACGTCGGTTGGTGGGGAGTTGGCGGATTGGACATGCTAGACATCCGACCGGGATGCCTGAGCATGCCTCTTCCTAGCTGACTGTGAATCCCCTCTGTCCAAAGTTCCTCCGGAGATCACATTGATTTGCCCGAGGGGTTGTGGCTTCTCGGGGGCTCGATTATCGGTCCGAGGTTTCCTATCCGCCACTATAAACTCGGCAAGGTGACCCTGTTCAATCAATTTCTTGATGGTTATCTTGAGCTTGAAGCAATCTTCTATGTCGTGACCATGATCTTTATGATACCGGCAAAACTTGTCCCGGTTTCTCTTCCCGGGCGGGCTTTTCAACTTTGCCGGCTGTTGGAGGAGCCTCTGGGTCTCAGAGGTGGCCATGACCACGTGGATAGGCCGGGAAAGAGGTGTGAAGGTAATTGGGGCCCAATCCTGACCGTCCTTCTACTAATCTTGCTTAGGTTCTTTCCCAGACACTTCTCAGGGCCTTCGCGCTTGTGTTTGGATCTCGGGGATTCATCTCTCGCAAAACTAGCACGCTTGGATTTTAGCAACTCTTCCATTTTGATGTACTTCCCAACCCTCTCAGAGAGCTCAACCAGGGTTACCGGTCGGTCATGGTGGAATGATGTAGCAACTTTAGTGTGTTGAACTCCTAAATAAAAGGCAATGATAGCGATCGTTTCATTCAGGTGGCGGATCTGGAGCCTTTGCTGATTGAAACAGTCCACGTAACCCTTCAGGGACTCCCCATTGCGCTGCTTGACGGTAAACAATTAGGTTTCAGGCTGTGACTGGTCGAGTATCCCCATGAACTGACTGATAAAGAACTTGCTGAGTGCCTTGAATTTGTTGATTGTTCAGGGCTTGAGAGCATGGAACCACTGTGCGGCCGAGCCTTTGAGAGTGCTAGGAAAGGCCAGGCACAATAGCTCGTCGGTGGTGGTGACTAGTGTCATCTGGGCCTTATAAGTCTGGACATGATCCACCGGGCTTCCCGAACTGTCATAAGAGTCGAGATACGGTGATTTGAACTTTTGTGGGATGGGGAATCCTATGACCTGGATGGTAAAGGGTGACTCGGTTTTCATATTAGTGTGGTCATGGCGCTGCTTATGGCTCAATTTCTCAATTTGTTTTTGTAGGTCCTCAATCTGGGCCTTGACATCTTTCTGACCGGTCTTCCGCTCTGTATCTGAATGATACGTCTGGTTGGACGATGAGGCCTCTTCTTCAAAGTGCATTATCCTCTAGGATGGAACCCGACTTTGACTCCGAGTAATCGTGTGCCTAAGATCCCCGCGACTCCTGACTGGGGGTCTTTGGCTGAATCCTGGGCCGTTTGCCCTTGCCCCTCCCCCTGGCAACGCGCCTGTTGTTGATGATTTATCTAGCGTCCCCTGCCCAGCGCGTGTTGTCCTGGGGCGTTGTCGGGTTCGCTCAAGAGCCTGGCTACGCTCATCGTTCCTGTATTGACCCAAAGCGGGCGACGACACAGGCTCGGTGTGGGCACGCCTTCGAACCAGCACGAGCTCTCAGTCTCGCCTGTCCTTCCCGGGCTATTACCCTATTTGAGGGAGCTTTTCCTGGCGGGCCAGCAACGCTTTGATCTGCTGCTGAGTTTGCTGCTAGCCGTCCAGGAGCTGCGCAAGGGCCACGATAATCTGCTCGGAGGTCATGGAAGCAGTCGGTTGCCCAGCCAGTGAATCTGCCTAACCTGCTAAAGTAGCAATTTTCTTACCCTTCTTTGGCGGCATGTTTATCAGTCAAAATGTGTTTTTCTGGGAGAGTTTTTTGGCTCCCACAGACGGTACCAAACTGATGATGCCAAAAATTGGTATAGAACAATAAGAGTAATTTAAGGAGAGACGAGAAGTTTGTATGTGGTTCAGCCCCGTTAATTAGGTGACCTACGTCCACGGGTGCATCGGAGCGCGTTTACTAACAGATCACCGGCGGCCTTCTAGTGAATCAACAAGGAGGGTGGCACTCCCAGAAAATCGGCCAGGTGTATGCGTGTAGGTAATATGTATTACAATTCTCAGAAGTAAGAATGACGTCCCCTTCCATGAGGGTGAGGAGTCTCCTTTATAGATGCAAGAGACCACTCATACAAGGTAACTAACTAAGTTAGGAAACCTAACTTGATTACATGTGATTAGCACAAATCATGGAGGTTCCCTTAGTGGTTTAGGAAACTGCTCGAATTAATCTTTTGACTAAGATAGGGACACCAGCCACCTTGTAGAGCAAGCCATGGGGCAGGCCTGGGCTGCACCTTCTGGGGGATGCATCTGCCTCGTGACCCCGAGCTGTAGGCACAGACCGGGCGGCATCAACAGATTAGCCCGGGATAGCTGAATCCCAGGCACCTTCTCCGGCTGAAACTGCGTCTTCGTATTGACGTGGCAATATGACTTTGACCAGATATTTTATGATCTATCAATTGTATTACTGGATTATTGTATGGTTATGCTACTCACTCAGCTTTGTTTCAAAGATGGCAACATATTCTGCATGGGCATTCCAATGTCCAGACTTTTGCAGGTTTAATAGATAAACCAAGAGAAAGACTTAAAGTTAGTAATAGTTTTCGGAGTTGGTTAGATAATCGTGGGTTATATTTATGTTGTAATATTTTGTTTGTAGTGGACAAAAAAAAGTGTCCCTATTTAAGTCCAGTGGACTTTTCAGTTGTAAGTTGTATTTGTATTAATGTTAATATAAGTTTAGTTTTTATTATTTGTTAGCATTACCCTTTGATTGTACATGTTTATAGGCTGTTAGCATGACAAGGCGGTGTTTCAACCAGTCACGTATCTAAGGATCCAAAAAGAAAATTTAATTTTTTCTATTTTAATACTTCGAAACGTGACAGTTGGAGGGTTATCGTAAGAATGCTCCCTTGATTGATTCTATAGATAAATAGAGGGCAGACATCATACGAAAAGTAAAAAAATCGAATCTTAAAAGATTTTCACTAGTAGAAAAGGGGGCGACGTTACGACTGACTCACGTCAATCAACTCGGGAGTATAAGCCGTCGATTTAGCTCAATAACACACAGCAGAGCGCGTGCCCTGAGATTTTGAAATATAATGCTGTGACATCAGAGTGTGAGTTGATAAAACACACGTGGCATTAACCATCCGATCTCGTAGTCCTTAACATGATTCACTCATATAGGACTTGGGGGAGTAGATGATATGACATAAATCATCCCACTACCTAAAGGTCTGCCACGTGTCCAATATGGGGCCTGCCCATCTTTATGTGCTATAGAACCATGGGTTGCAGCGAACCATATTGGGCCCGATCACTCACAACAAGAGCCGGCCCCAATAGAGAGAGGAGCCTCATCCGGGCTCTTCTATATGAATGACCTATGTGAGTCCAAGAGGAACTCTCGTAAAGCCCATAGGAGATTAGTTTACATGAAAGATATGCGACAGACTCTCTTAGTACTAACCATATAAGGTAACTCATACAACTCTATAAACTCATGCATGGCATCATCCAAGGTACATAATACAAACCCTAATCTCTCTTGAATACTTGGTCCATTATTTTCCTCCCTCTCAGACTAACTTGATCATCGGAGGAGGCTTAGGGTACACACTCTACACCTTCGGAGGAGGCTTAGGGTGCACACCCTTCACCTTCCCTTGCAGATGTTCGAGAGATGGTCATCCAATCACGGCACGGTACAGATTTTGGCTCATCAATTGTATAATTACCATCAGAATGCACTTTTTTTTTTTTTTTTGTAAATATGCAAGGCAAAGGTCCAGATTACCAAGGAGGAAAATTTGTTACATTTGGCATCCATTTGTGTGAATAATATTCATAATCATTTTCGGCAATCATATGACATGCAATTCCACAATTGAACCTCTAAAAACAGTCCTCAAACAGCCCTTAGTCTTGCCCTCCCAAAATTTGGTACTACGAATAGGATCTTCTACGACATATCCTTTTGATTTAGGATATTTCAGCATCAAATGGCATGTTTTTTAATACAACCACGCTCTTGAAAGCCACTATTTTTTAAAAGGAACATTATTTGAGTTCCAAAACAATTAAGATGTGAGATACATCATCCTAAGTCAATTGAAGTCATCATATGAATTCCACAAATTTAGTATGATGTTAATTCCACATTTTCTTGGAAGAAAAAATGAAGCATGTGTGCATATAGTTTCATTGCTAGCAAATCTATGGTTATAATAAGGAAAGTGACGTGGAAAATGAGAAAGTAAAGAGAATAAATTAAATATTTCAAATGTTATGAATCATTTTCCTTCTGTTATTCACGTACTATTAATATATTTTAAAACAATTTTATTTTTTTAATTTTTAATGTTATTTAAGTATTAAAAGAAAACACACAAGAAAGAACACGAGAAC